>LR989927.1:82800791-84136554 GCA_905146935.1 Scaeva pyrastri
AATGTCTATTTGTTTTCACTTCACCATGGTCTCCAAACAGTGTTTACATTTTCAACCACCACTGGTGCAACTTTGAGCAGCAATGCTGATGAACTTGACATAGACGACGATGATGATGACGTTGAATGATCACTGTCACTGCCATAACCGGAAGAAACTGGACTTAGACACAAGGATGATTGATGAATTGGTAATTTTTCTTCACCACAATAAACATTCAATGGTGTGTTTATTTTTGGAGCAGGAGCAGGTTGTGAGACTAGTTGATTTAAACGAATTCCTAGATGCGTCATCAGACTTGTTCCAAGAGCAATGTCAACTTGTGGAAGACTCGCCAAGCATCGGGAAACCTCGTTGGCAGCTTGAATGTATCCAGTTCTGAAGTTGTCATTTGTTGCGGGTTTGGAGTTCTTAATTTTGCGTAAATGTTGTACTGTGAGTTCCAAAATATCTGCCTTTTCTAATTTGACACTTGAATCTCCGGTTTGTTGCATGCATTCGGCAATGAGATCCTTCAATTCATCCAAGCACTTATTAATCCTAGCGCGCCGTTTTCGTTCCAACATTGGCTTCATCACTTTGCGGTATTGGTATGTTTTTGACATTTCGTACTTTGCGGTATTCATAATGTTAATGTTAAAATAACTTTAATGTTGTTTAACGGAGCAGGTTTTAACCGTGTTTTCTGTTCGATAACTGAACTGAGAATGAGTAAGGAAGGGATCAAAACACCCTTATATACCTGCACGTGCCTGGACTCATCCAAAATTCCAAAGCCAAACGTTAATACAAAAAGTACCTTGCACGTTCAAACATGTGTGTGTAAGTGTGCGAGCTGTGAACCAACAAGGTATCAGCTACTCTCTGTCTCTGTCTCTCCTGTCCCTTTTGTTCTTATCGAAGAAGACCGAGATAAGCACTGGGACTAACGCACCAAAGTTGATGGTTGATACTTGATAGGAGTGGTGGTGTTTTGAGAGCACGCACATGATATGATGATGGTGGTGGGATGACGAATTCAATCCTCAGGCCAGTCAGCCTGTTTGCCACAAGCTGCTTCCATGCTACACTCCTGATTCAAAATTCGTGGGAAACAATTTCGAAGTGAGTTTCCCACACGATGTTTTCATTATTACTTGGCAGCAGTGGCAGAAGCAGCCGCCACCTGCCCTTCGTCAAATGATGTTAAATGTACTCAGACTCACACTCATAGTATGGTATTCCTCTTGTTTACGTATATTTACTTGTAGTACGATAGTGTATGAGTGTCGGCCGTGTGGGTTTCGTCATCACAGTCATTTAGGAGAGCAAGGAACATTGAAAAGTGTGAGAAACTCGTGGTTGCAGCTGTTGTTATTATTCAATTCAAATATCAAATTTAGAATACAACCCCTTTATCAGTAAAAAAGGAATAAGCCCTGTTCTCGGGCCAATGCAGTTTCTATGGACTTGTTTGACGGATGTGATGATTGAACGGGGAGTGCGAGGAGCTATGGGCTTGAGCATTCCGCTGCATAAGATTTTCCGCTCACGTGCAGGGCATGGGTTCTTTTATATGTAGGTATCTCTGCTTTACTTTTATTCCGTGATGTCTTGGAGAGGCTCGGTTATGGATATGTTGAAGAAAATGAGTAAGAACATGTGGGTATGGGTACATGGAAGGATGCAAGTCGTGCTGGGGTTGTTCCATTCCTATACGATGTGTGATGTTTTGCATTTTATTTTGTTGTTGATATTCGTGTTGGTAATATAATGGTCAATTAATTTTTGGACGCTGCAAGAAGGTTCATAGGTAAGGTTGATGGATACATAAAAGGTAAAGGTCAATTTAAGGGAATCGTGACAACGACTCCACAGATTACTTTTGTGCTGCTTTATGTTCTTGGGAGTTGATATTTTATCACAATTATGCACGGGAAGCTTAATCAAGTGAATTGTTTCTCCATTTATGTAAATTACTGTATATGTACATCATACATATATATGAACACATGTATTTCTCTAAAATTCATATGGTACCTAGGTACTTCTTTTTACAATGCAATTTGTTGATAAGATTTTTTGAGTTTTTTACTTCTTTGAAACATGAAAACCTAATACATACAGGGGAATATGATTTCCGTCAAGTTTCTTCTAAAATGCAATGAAACTGACTTTTGTCTTTTTGATTGATAGGGGAGTACCTACTTTTCATTATAGTTTATGACATTGATACAGCCAAATTTTCTACGACAAAACCTAGGTATTTAAATTAAAAAGACGTGTCATATAACATAATTATGGAATAAAATGTAAACACAATTTTGTACCTACCTTTTAATACTTAGGTATAATGAAGTTTACCTTCATTCTTTTAATAGATAGGTAGTTAAACCTAAAACCATTCTAAAAAAAAAGGGATGCATATTGTACCTACCCCGATCAAAGAACTCATTATTTTACAAACTTACTAAAAACTTTCACACCTTTCATACCAACGCTTCAAATGGTTCGAAATTATCACAGTTTTATCTCATATTAAGTTTTTGACTTCTAGTCTGTTAATTTGGATCAATTTTATTCGATCCACAATAAAATTTAAAACCTCCCAATCGTAGATAGGTTTGTAGGTATACCTACTTATCCTCAATTTTTAACAAAAAGTGTACACACATAAGTGTAAACTCAAATTAATTCGAGTGAGACATAATAAAGTATATCAGTCGCTCTAAGTTCTATGGATATTTTGGACTGTAACTATAGCCAATATTTTAATGACCTCATAAAATCAGCAGAAAGAAAACAACATTTTAATTAGTATTGACGGTTTATTTAAATCAATTATAGAGTGTATTACTAACCTAACTTTATTTACACAAAAATGCAAGCATGTACATGTACAAGGTATACGGAACTTAAAAATATAAAAAAAGAACGATTATTTTAAAGCTGACGGAGACCTCACATTCTCAATCTCAATATCACAGGTACACGTTCTTCACGTAAAGCTCTTTACTCCATTCACAATAGGAAATCTTTCATTCACACGACACACGAAAGAACAAATACAAGTATAGGTGAACGGCTTACTAGTTGGCGGCTAACAAACCTCTGAATGAATTCTCGTGTACCTCAATTAAATCCCTATCAACAGGTAACTGCTGCATGCTGATGTCCCAATAAAAACTTCCGTCTTGTGTATTAACGCATTTCACTGGGTATTGGTGCTTCTCGTTCGTTGTTGCTCCATCAAAATATGACAATGATGAAGTAAGCAACGCTTCATTAGCTTCGTTCTCGGCAATCTCTTTCCTGTGAAGCGCGTAATTAGCTTCAGCTCCATTCCGCACCTGTTTACAGTCACTACCGATGCTGTCGACAACGACGTGTTGACGTTTATGAATGACCAACTTGGCCATGAGGAATTTTTTTACGAATTTGCACGTCAATGCGAATCCTGCACAAACTTTACGCTTCGTCACGAACATTTTTGTTTTCAAAATGAAATAAGCTCAAATACTGTAGTTTTGTCGGGCTCTGACGACTGCGACGACTTAACGAATAATGTAAAAGTATTGCAAAACGACTTCGCCTTTTATACACTGTGAAACAGGAGACAAAAAGCGTACATGTGCTCTGCTTTTGCGCAAAGAACACTCTTTGAACCTGTACACTTGCACCCGATCGGAGAGCGCTGTGCTACACGTGTTTCCAAAGAGGCAGAAACCCAGGGAAAGCAAAACGTAAACAACCTCTAACCACCCCTCAAAATCCCAACACCCTTGTATGCACAACAAAAAGTGGAAGGCAGAAGTCTTTAGGAAATGCATCAGGAACTTGTTTATGGGTGTACACTGTACACTGTACAGTACATACCTACATACATACACTTATAGCTGTTTTAGTGGTGTCCTTAATTTGAATCTGAGGAACTATCCCACGGTTTCAGGTTCTTTCCTCGTGACAGATGTTAGCGAACATTTTTATTTTTTTATTTAGGGTTGTTTTCTGCCACTGAATGTAGAGCGTGTTGGATACACTTGCTGCTGACACAGTCAATTGATACGAAGTCCTGTTTCTGGAAGAAATAATCGGTCTTCGAGGGAGGGGGTAGGACGCAGGAAAGCTAAACCGTGGGAAACAGTTTTCTGCCTTTATACGGTGTCATCGTCATCCGTTCGTGCGTTCGTGCGTCCGTGGATGGCCCGCGTTCGCTATAGTGGTTGCGATTAAGCACACTGGCAGTTCGTTGTCCCAGTGTTTGTACTCAATTTAATGTAGATATAGCTCGTTTTTTGGAACGCTTCTGGCATTGGGTTTCATTCATAATCGAGGAGTAGGTATAACAACCACTTGTGATGTTTTTTTTTTTTTATAGATTGTAAAATAAATTAGCTACCTACTTTGTGGCCGAATTTTAATAACCTTAAAAGAAATTGTTGCTTTTATTCGTGGGGATGGGGATGGGAATGGGGATAGGGATAAGAATAAGGAACGTAGCAAACTGAAAGCCTCAAATACTGATGTTATACACACAGGTAGTCGTCTTAATTATGATGTCTTGGGTGTTGATGATGAAATGCATAAAATCAGAGGGAAATAACTGTTGATTTTAATTGGCATTTGAGTTTGAGTTCAAATTGATCAGATAGTCACCTGCTTTTTTACAAGACTTATTGAATTCAGTTTTAAATGTCGAGACTTATCTACATTTAATTAGTGAGGTATGAAAGAAGATGTAACGATGGATTCAATCGTTTTTTGTAAAATGAATAGGTAAAAATAAATCAGAACAACGGCAACATTGACAAAACAATGATTGTATAAGCTTCCTGATGGCCAGACATTTTCCTTTTATCTTAGTTATTTGTGCACACCTAAAGAAGTTAAAGTAGTTATGTTAATTTTCCTTCTTTTTTTTTAATAAGTCATCATAAGTAAGAAAATAAAATTCTTCGTGCGAAAATGGAAGTTTTTCTTATTTAGAAACAGAATAATTAGCAACAGAAAGCAATTAATGGGTTTAAAGGATTCTATAATGCTTGGGAGATTTTGATTTACATTAGATTAGAAAAACAATTCTATCGAAGCTAGTATTTTATTTAACTTGTCTCCTTTTAAAAGTCCTGAATAAAATTTTGTTTACGTTTCAATCAAGGATCTGTGGTTAATAAGAAAATTGTTTAATAGGCATAATACCGACTCATTCAATTTAATGATATCTATCAAGTATCCTGGTGATAGTTTATAATTAGCTATAATAAGGGTGTATTTATTCTATTTTTGGATCATCTGAAGTTAAACTATTGTAATCAATGCTAACGTACTCCCCCATGCTTTTTCTGATTAGATGTTGTTTGTATTCTTCAGCAGTGCAATGCATTCAGAAAGGGGCCAATCATCCTCTTCGTCAAACTATTTTTCGTCTCAAGAGTTGTCCCTAGTACCATAACTTGTAAGTCAGCATGGTTAAAACAGTTAGCATATTTTCCTGCTTCCAGCGCTGCCACCTTACCAATAATGGAGCGCATTATATATATCACAAAAAACGCAGTAGGTTTGAATCAACCGCAGAAGATCTTGCAATATACATAGATACAAAGAAAACAAATCATCTCATTTAAAATGCATTTAATTTACGAAAATAAACATCAGAATCTTAACAATTATTTCATAAGCCAACTCCAAAGAAAAACAGGAACAAATTCAGCTTAATCTTTATAAAGACAAAAATTCTTAAAACTGGAGTAGGTAGATTCCTTTTGCTGCGCAGTAGAACTACTGCTATAGGAGGAAGGTAGCAGCACTGGTTACTTCTAACACGATCCCGACATCATTTAATAAGTTGTTATTAGCTAATCTGCCTGTCGAAAATAATTTTGAGCACAAGGTTTTGGTGGAAATTGCCTTTAAGGATTCTTTTCAAACCCTGGTCCATTTGTTGCAATATCGATAATAGTATTGGGCGGAAGGAAAGCCAGTTCTATTGAAGAAAGGTTTTGAGTGTTAGTATACGTTTGAAGGGTAGTTACCAACAAGCAACATCATTAAAGCCTTTTTGTTTGCTGGGTATTCAGCAGGGAAGCACTTGGTACTTTTGAAGCATCTTGGGTTTTTTAGTTTTCTTTTCTCTGATCCATCCAAAAATTACACAGCGTCGGTACTCTCCTCGAACTATACTAGCCATACCTTTTGTAACCATTAGTTTCCCTTGGAAATCTCTGCAAACACAATGTTGTTTCACATGCGTAAACGGTAGATTCAACTTTCAGTACATTGAAAATCCTTTCCAAGAAGCTGTCCAATTTCATCTGTTTTTGTTGGCGGTATTGGCCTTGAAATAGACACATTATTTCTCGTCTACCTAATTCTTTAATAATGATGATTCAATGTCCGCATTTTATGAAGAACGAATTTTATTGACTTTAATTGTTTTACTTCAAAACTTACAGTTTTTTTTATTTTTCCACAATCCACTGATAGTCGAATGCGAAACATCAAATTCGTTTGGAAGAATTGAACTAGATTCCTTTACTTCAAGGCTACAAATTAATGGAGCGTTTTTCTCAATAAAATGTTTCTTCTTTTAGATTTTATTCTATAGAATGAAACTTTGATTCTTCCCCAAAATTGAAAGAAAAATTCGTGTTCTTACCTTTCATTAACTAAGTAGGTATAGTACTCAAATCACATTAAGGAATAATCTTGGGAAAATAATCTAATACCTATGTACATATTTTGTTTTCGGTCATTATATCTGAACTTCATGGCAAACAAAACCCGTAATAGTCGTTATAAACGAAATCGTAACAACCCGAAGGTATTATTAACAATTAAGTGCCAAACCCAACTATAGCGTTAAGTTCTGTCGCTAAAACCGAAGTCACTATCACTACCTATGTACATATATGTATATGTATGTGAATTTAACTTTCATAAAGGTATTTTTGAATAGTACCTTCAAAAATTTCGAGCTTAGACTGACTGAATTCACTCATTTAAATGTGCAAATAAAAATGTGACATGGTGCGATCATAGGAAGTGGACCCCGCCTTATAAATTTATCAAAAGGGCTCATTAATTATACAATTTAAAAATGTATGTGAATGTCAATTATAGTCAAAAATATATGTTTCCATTCTATGATTCTGTTTAAAAAGACAATAAAATTATTTTGTTGGACTTTGGATACTCTGTAGAGAAAAATCAGTTAAAAATTCGAGCAAGTAGAATTTATTTATTTGATTTAACAGAAAACATCAGAAACACCTGAAGATGGAATAAATATAAAAAAAATTCCGAAACGCGTAGTGTTTAAAATATTATAAAAAAAATAAGTTGTGTATAACAAAAGTCTTATTTTTAAAGTAAATAAAAAGACTTTATTGAAATTTAATTTAATTTTATTTCTTTAGTTAATAATTCAACACAACTTGGGGACTAAAAACAAAATGAAACTTTGTATGAGGTTCAGTGCGGTAGCTGTAAAAAATAATATATAATAATTTCTGTTAGCAATTACTCTACAACTGCCAAATGTAGCTTTGGGGAATCATTCCCATTTGCCCTCGAATCAAGATTAATATCCTGCCCTGCGTCTTAATTTTTAGCTTAAATAAGGTGGGTATTTCTGAAGTAGTCGAAAAACTTTAAATTAGACTAAATAATGACTTGATTTGACACATACTTTAACGGCACTTATATTGCATTTGATTAAATATATGAAGGTAAAAATGTATATACTTTCTTTTAAATGATGCACTTAATTCACAACCAATGGGTCCATATCATGACATTAATCGTATGTGATTTTTTTTTTAAATTAAATTAATTAAAGTGTAAATTATTTAGCATCATCCAAATTTAAATGAGGTTACAAAAAACAACCATCTAGCACTCACTATTGACTTCAACGTTCTGGTTCGGGCTATTATTTTTTTAAGATACCTTCATTCAAATTTAACTCATGCAATCATTTTTTAATTGATGTTTATATAAAAACTTTAAACAATCTTTAGTTTTGTTTACTACGACATCAATAATGGTTCACTTCAAAACTGTCAAATCTTTTAATATTTTTAGTTATCATGTTTTCTTGCTATTTTTGTTTGTTGACCGAAATATTAATTAAAAGCTGATGTGAAATAGCCGATGGTTCCTACCTAACAAAGAATTGTTTTGTACGCTTATAAAATTTTGTTTTGAAATTGTTGATAAGAAAAAAATTATACATCCTTAGAAAACCACAAACATTTAAGTGATTTCTTTAATTTAACAAACCGCAAACTTTTAAAAATATTACATCAATTTTTGATGATAAAGTTGTGTACGTATTGAAATTCCAACAAAATTTAAAATTACTTTAGTTCTGATTATAAACTTTTAATTGACATTCAAATGTTAAAACGCTATTATTTTTATAGTAACACTATCAGAGGGGTCCACATGTGTATCTTTGCGGTTAGCATATCTTGCGTGTGGCCTCAATCAGTTCTTACACTTGTGTAGCTTTGAAGAACAAAAAAAAAAAAAACTAAATTACGCTCTACGCTAGAGAACAATAATTACGACTAGAACAACAAACAAAAAAAGCGTCTTCACGGGCAGACGCTTCTGCTATGCTTAGAATTAGGAATATGTATTAATAAACAAACTTTGTGAAAAAAGGAAAACAAAATTCTTAAATGTCCTTACTTTATTCAGGAACAACATACATATACATACACATATGTACATTTGTAGTGGATGATATAAATTTTTAGCCAATTTTGGGTTTGAGATAAAATTTGATAAATGTTTATAAATTGACAACTAGCTATAATGCCAAATCCCAGGTTATGAACTTTCACTATTAATTTTAAATCTGAATTTGAACACTCCTCGACAGCTAATAAATTACCAATTTATCAAGTTATACATATTTATATATACTAAATACTAGCGGACCCGGCGAACTTTGTCTCGCCCCGATTTATGGCACGAATTCAAGCTATGGAAAAATACATATGTATGTTCCTTTTTCTATTTTCCGTGCAATTTTTTTTTCTAGTTTCTAGAGGGCTAAAATGGCTAATTCTTATGTCAACTGTTATGGACGGCATTGTTATTTTAGATCTAAAAATCCGATTTTTAAAAAGTTTACTTTAGCCAAAATCAAAATATTTACTTGGTCTTGCCTTTTAATAGCTGTGCATTGCCTGTTTGGAAAAAAGTGGATCGAACGACAGGACAACCGAATTTCATGTCTTAGTTGTTGTTATATTCTGTTATGTTGTTCTGCACTTAAAACAGTAACCGAAGATTGCTTCAATTTTTTTTGTGTTAAATGTTGGTCTAAATAAAAATCATGTATAGGACTTAACAGAAAAAATAATTGAAATACAAATTAACATCACACCAAAATTTCGCGACTTTAATAATGTCATCAATTTAGGATGGAGAAAGTTTTCCAGGTTTAAATACAACCCCCGAAATATAAATAAATAAATAATAAAGTTACTTGAGAACAGAATATATGTATGTAAATATGTATACCTATCTATATACATTATATCGTTTTTTTATGAAAAACAAAGTAATAATAAACACATATTGGACAATTTCTCTTTTTTATCACTTTTTTGGGAAAAAGAAAATATTGAGCAATTGAGCATTTACAAATGAAATTAATTTTGGGTTGAAGTGCCTACATTTTTTCATTCAGACTTTATAAACTATTAAAAAAAATTATTCAAATTTTAAATACTGATAAACTTATCAAGTTTTTTTCTAAGACTTTTTTAATTCAATGCAAAAACAATGATTGTAGTAGGAATTTTTAATTTGGTGGCTCTTTTTCTTGTGCCATGTGTTTTTTTTTTCTTCGTTACATACAGGTACAATGGCAGGCACTCAGGTAGTGCTCTGTTATTCAAATTTACAGGAACAAATGAACCACTTGAAGATTCCGACAGAATACAGTAGATCAATCAAATCATAACCGCTTTAGGTTTCGGGTTAAAGTTATAATTGTGATATTATTGGAGACTATTAAAGTAACCGTCATCGTCACTAGGATAACTAGTCTCAGAGGAACTGGATGTGTCAGTCATTATTAAAAATATTCTTTGACGACTGGTTCAGTAGTAAGTATTAGGCTTATAATACATCTTAAACAAAAATTACTTTTACACTTGACCTTTACATAATAAATAAAAAGAGGCTGGGTGCTGATAACTTCCCATTTTGTATTTATTGTAAAAAAGTGTAAATCTGATATTCGTCAATATTTTATGATTTTTAATATATTGACAAATGAATTAAGTTGCAAATAAAATACTTTTTAAGTCAATATCATTGCTTGTTGTGATGATATTTAAGCCGAAAAACAATTCTTGTAACTTTTCTGTAAAGTTCGGTTTTAGTTTTTTATTTTTCGTAAAAAAACCATCAATTCGATATTTGTCATAATTGTAACATATATTAATAATTGTATTTTGTATAAACTTAAATAAGTTTGAAGTGAATATCGGTGCTTATTCTCGACGTATTAAAGTCAAAAAACACTTTTTACCAACTTTTAACAGAATTTTTTGTAAAAAAAACTGTTAATTGACTTTTTTTTTCAAAATTTTACCAGATGTCAAGGACAGTATTATATATAGTAAAAATTATTTTGAAGATGATATCATTTTTCCTTCATTGTATTTTTGCGCCCAAACAATTTTTTTTTAGTTTTTACTTTTAAAAAAAATAACGGTATATTGAATTATTTCCAAATTTATACCAAACCTGTATTATATTGTTATCTACACAATAAAATTTATTTGTAGTCAATAGCATTATCCGTTCCTGAGATATTTTCGACAAACTAAAATTTTCACTTATTTTTTAAACTGCTATGGTATATGGTGAAAAAACCGCTTGGCATATTTTTATAAAAGTCCTTTCAGCTTCTTTCGAAGTTATAACCTGTCGAAAAAGAATTAATTGGAGTCGATATCTCTACCAGTTCTTGAGATATCGTTAACGAAAAAGGGTATCTCGAACGTACGAACGTACGAATGTACGAATGTACGAATGTACGAATGTACGAACGTACGAACGTACGTACACACACACACAGACATCTCTCTACAAATGATTAATTTAGATTCTAGAAACAAAAAAACGTACAGATTTGTCAAAAATTTCAATTTGACAAATCGGACCGATTACAATAACTACCTATGGGAAGTTAAAAATAAGTAACGTTACGAACGGGGGGCTATGGTCACCAAGCTGGCAGACTATAGATATACTTACGCTGGAGGGAAGGTTTAACCAGGGTACCACAAGCCTTTTGGTTTTGTTGCGTAACTGGATGGCATCGGCTCGCGATTGAGATAATTTGGTGTATTTGTGGGACCTCCAATTAGCTCATAGGGTTTAAAGCAAAATTGTTGTCCAATATAAGATGAATTTGTGCTACAAAGAAAAATAACAGATTGCTAAATTTAAATAGGTCGTCGCCGTCGCATTATAACTTTCTTTTTGTTCTATTTAGCGAATGTTTCATGAAACAAACGAAACCTTGGGTGGAATCGCTTAAGGCAATAGTTGATTGTTGATTATCAAAATATAATATGATTTTGCTCCACGTAAGGTGATTATAAAATTGACTATCACTTTTCTAGTATAGTTTTTTGGTGACAGCTATTTAGGTGTCGCTTTTATACATTTTTCTTAGTTTTTTGAGAAATATAAGTTGTTTTTTACTTCAAATTGAAAAATAAAGTAAAAAAGTTAAAAATATATCAAATTTAAAATAAAATAATATAAATAATCTATAATGTAAACATCAATGCATAATTTTATGAGAGGAACTCAGCAAAAAAGGACAATTGCTGAGAGTCAATTTTAGGAATAAAGCTAATATTTTGGAACTTCCTAACGAATGTATGTACGTATGAAAATTTATTGGTATGTTATTACCAACACATATATTATACATTTCATATTTTTAAAAATCTTTCGACGTTTGTCTATGTTTTGTCATTGCTCGTTTACCACCAAAAATTAATAGAAGTAGGTACTGTATGTATGTATTGTTATTGTATATTAAGAACAATTTTTTTATAAAAAAACAAAACAGCTGATCGAACTGAAATTTGTTCCTGTTTGATAATTTAAAATTCGAACTAAGTTTTCCAAACTTGGGTTAGTGCTACTAAGCAATCTTAAATTTTTAGCGATCACTTTACACAGATTAAACAGAAGTTGATAAATCAATATTGACAATCACCTATCACTTTACGCAATTAACTCAAAAAATTCTACTTGTCATCCACAGACATGCAGATCGTGCGTCCGAAGTGGCTGACAAAACCTGAATACATTTTTCATGAGTAGTTAATTTTATTACTTTGCCTTTTAAACAACATAGGATTTACAAGAACCAGTACATAGGTACTATGTTAGGGTTATACCTGATTAAACGATTCTTATGTTTTCGTTTGATCAATACCTACATAATTTAAAACATCCCTCAACTTAAACAAAGTATTTGTAGTAAGTAACTCATAATGGGGTTGCCCAGCCCAGGCGACAACCCCCATTTTTAACCTTTAAACCAAGTGGTGACTGGTGAGTGGTTAAAAATGTACAAGACTCATAAGACCGGAATTAAATTGGATCGCAAAGGTATAGGTAGGTATCTATGCATTTCTGGACATCCTGCAGAAATCAATGGATTGAGTGAAATTAAAATTACCAACCTCATGAGTTAACCTATTAGATTATAATTTTAAAAAACAACGTTCATTACAAAATGTATGCGCTACTAAGTCACATTTTAACCTTAGCCAAGAAGCAATTACAAGCGACTTATTCGTACCAATTCTATTCCTTTTTCTTTACCGTCGTCGACGCACATTGTGATCAGTGGGTAATAATAATAATCCGAGTAAATACAAGCGTATAACTTAAATATCTCTACAGTCTTCACAAAAAGCTATATCTCTGCAGTATAACACGATCCAATCCGTTGTCGCCGCAGCGCTGCCTTCCTGCCGAGCCAAGCCGCTCCGTCCTGCCTTACCTATGGCTTGAAGGTACGATACGCTGCGCCGCCGATTGTAGATGATGACGAAGACAATGTACATGTACATGTACGATGTACATATAATACTAATACAATAACCTAACCTATACTATAAACCCAAGAACGAATACGAATAAGAATACGAAGCAAGATCAAACAACAAAAAAGGCAGGTGTTCAGATCGCGTGGGAAACACACGACAAAATCGGTTCTCACGGTTTCGAAAAATCCGGCACACACTGAACGTGCTTCAGCCTGAAGTTGGTCATTATGAGCCTGGAGTCAATCTCAATAGGCTCTCATCTACCTTTAAGTGCACAGCCAACGAGGTGTACCTACCTACCGTGTTTGAGTAGTGTTTACCTACCAGCAGCGGCCTTAAAGGTGACTGCATCGCAATAGGAATTCGACTTGGGATAGTCGTTTATACTTTTTTGTCCGTTCGCCTCTGCTTGTGTGTTGCTGGCCCCGCATGCTTCTGTTGGGTTTTAACCGTGTATCGGTTTTGTTTTTTTATTATTATGATTTTTTTTTTTACACTTTATTGCTGTAGCAGTCATCGAAAACGGTTTTCTTTTGCGCTGCGCATGACGAAATGGCTTGATATTGGTTGAATGCTCTGTTGGGCGCGGCGGCGGCGCGGCGTGGCGAGACGGATTGAGAAATTGCAGCAAGCTTGGATTGATTGCTGGCGCTAATTAAACGCCCATCAATGCAGTTGTGGGCTGCGGAAAATAATCTTGTTTGTATTGAGTGTCTTTAGCTGCAGCTACTGGAATTTAGCAACGAAAGCTACATAATTTCGCATATATGTACTGGAATGTAGGTACCATGTGTCATCAACATATCGGATGTAAGAAAAGACAGATCAGAGTTGGAACAAGCATGAACTAAATAATTGTTATATTATATTTGAACTTACAGGTTACACAGAAACATTTATATTTATAAAACCTAGGGTTGTCACCACTTTCTATAGATAAACAAATTAGGTGATTATATTATATTATAAGATAGCACAAGTACAAAAATATACATACATAGGTATGTATATAATTTGATATTTTAATAAAAAAGAAAATACCTACATAGGTAAATATATAATACTAATATTACTCCAATATAATTGAATAACAAGAAATGAAGTATGGTAATTAATATCTTTATAAGCTATTTTTACGAAAACAAAATTTAAGGATTAGATATATGTACATAAACATCCTATCACTGTCAAGGCCCTGGTTTAGTGGAGGCATTAGGTATAAGGAGTACATAACTCTACTCTATGTTGCTTTTATAAATAAGGCTGTTAATGTTTAATTTTAAACCACAATCGCGACCATAAAAAAATCGAAATTTTAATCTGTTTTAAAATAATTTAGCTCATTGAAAACGGAATTGCTTATTTTTTATTTGTAAACTTTTCTTAAGGAATTTGCCTTTGTTGCATGGCTCAAACTTCCTGCTTTAAGAATGTAAGTTAATAGTTACACAGGCTGTCAAATCATTGCTCAATCGTATCATATGTCAGATATATTCTCAATGCGATTGATCATCATAAAATAATGTTTAAATTTTCTTGTGCTTTTTGGTGCTTCCTTTCTCGGTTATTTATTCAGTATGATTTTTGGTGTAATTAAATTGTTATAAAAATGATAACATTGGGCAGTCAACGACAGTCGAAGCTGAAAGAAGCTGAAAGCGAACCCCAGTCAGGCAATTTAAATATCAATAATAAAATGTTTAACATCCGGCGCGTTGCGGTCGCGTATTAGAGTTTTATTGTTTTCAAGTTGTATATCTAATGTTTACACAGCCACTCGCGGAGCTTGACATTTTTATTTTCGAAATGATAACATGTGACAAGATTAATTGAGTGGTGTTGTCTTCAAAATGTTTATTCGTCGATTATGTTTTTTTTTTGGAGTTTAAAATCAGTTTAAGCATTCCTCTGACGGTTTAAAATCTTCCATTTTTTTTAGTCTATAGTGCAATAAAATAGTATATAGATTAAATGAACTCCACTGAAGGCAGTGACAATGTTCCCAAAATGTTGCAATATCATTTTTTGGTATACAAAAATATATATAATACATACATATCTGTGGCGTTTGGTATAAATATGATAAGTCCATTTTATGAGTTTTGAAGAAAACGCATTTAAATATGTATTCAAGCATTGTAAAAAAGTGTTTGGAAATAATAGAATATTTTGTTTAAGTATATGTACAATTTACATAGATATCAGCATTTCAAATGTTCATTATTTTTAAGAAAAAAAAAAAAACCATCTATAGAGGCTTTAAAACCTAATGATTTTATAATTTTGTGGCACTTATCATATATACATACATATATATGAAATTGTGGCATTTCATGTATATGTATATTATTACATTTATTACTCTATTTTAATCTTACATAAATGTACAAATTTATAACTATGAGTAATAGTTACAGCGCTAGCTGCAGGGCTTTATGCTGCAATATAAATTAGATAATTAATGCAAGTACTATTGCTAAATAAGGAAATTCTGGGGCGGATGGCGGTGCGGTCTAACGGTGTTCGAAGCAAGATTCATTCCCTCTTGTGCCGTTGTGTGCAGATGCCCATAAGTATAATTGAAATTTTCGTTCCAAGGGATATTATCTTGTCTCGAATTTGGCTTATGACTGGTGCGTGGTGCTTAACGTTGTTTATGGCGGGCGCGGGCAATCTTATTTTTCCTAAGTTGATGTAAATTTTAAGTGAAACCAAATGTTCATGAAAAAAAAGAATTTTAAAAATTACTAAGTAGTTACTATATCATTTGAAGAGCATAAAATTAAATATGTGCTACATAAAAACTTTTTAAATAAAGTTATTCGTAAAGTGTAATTTCTTAATTTCCAATCTAATACATTAACTGTTCTTTATGACGATATGATGATATGATATAAATTACCAAAAACTCTGCTAACTTATGGAAACATTTTTTTCTTCGAAAAACGCGTCACAATTTACAGAATCAAAAAACACATTTTGTGTAAATAAACATTTTTGAAATTAAGTCTTTTAGTTTCAAATTATAGTGTTCCAAATAACTTACAAAAAAGGTTTTTTTTAAAAACTTTATTCTTTAACATAATTTCAAACAGTTAGACTATGTTATATGTATGAATGTACATACAATACATTCATGTCTGAATACGCCAATAGCATACATAAATGCCATTTTTGACAGGTAAGTATCATTGGCATATGTTTATAAATTTTGTGATATTTTGACTAAAATCAAATTGGTTTTACTACTTGTTGGTAAACTAACTTGAGCAATATTTAAATAAATTTTGTTAGATTTATGTATAAAGATTTTGTGTTGCACTTTTTTTGCATATACATTATGTATGTAATTGGAATAGTGAACCTTAAAACTATCAAAATGTCAGAGTGTCCTCTCAAATTCATAAAATTAATGAAGTGACAAATTTTTAACCTTTAAGTTTACATAGTGTCTATTCATTATGAGATGAGAAGCTTATCTGTCGTATTTCCAACTGCGAGTATTTAAGCTTTAAGACACCAAATTGATTTTTTAATTAAGATTCCTATACCTATACATAGACATCTCATGAAATTATTGAATCTTAGCGTTACCCAGTTCACCACCAGAAATCCTTTTTACTGAACATGTACCTACCTACCTACCTATCATTGCATTTATAACGGAATTTCTATAGAAACTTTATCTAAACACGTGCACGCATAATGGAAAAAGTGAAAACCTATACCTTATATATATGTATGTAGTATGTAGGTACCTGTAGATAAGGGTCCGTGGGAAAAACAAACCAAAATCATGATCACTTCACCACCGATCACCTCCACCGCTGCCTTGCTGGGGTAAAGAAAATAAAGTCCCGTAGGGTGAACAAATATAAATAAGGTTCTCTCTAGGGGGCAATAACAATACCCTTACTGATCACACAAAACATTCAGACATTGAAGTTAACTCAATCCCTACGATATATAAAACGAACACCTGAGCTAAGTAGTGATCAAGTGTCAGGATTCAGACATTTGATTCCTGTAGTCTGTGGGCACAAGTGTAGTTTAGTTATGTCAATCTCGTTCAATACTTTAAGGGTGAGGAGTGGGATTTAGTATTTACTTGATATACTCCGCTGTCCGTTGGCTTGTGAACGATTTATATTACAGGTTCCATAAAAAGAACAAAACATAAGTGCTGATGATTTCCATCAAACATAAACATTCCTTTGAGCTATGTTTATTAAATTTGGCCACTCTCATGGCGATGCGATGGCGTAATCGGATTCCCCGCATCGCACTTCAGAACACATAACCTTATGTGTACGGGGTCTAAGAAGCATTCAAGAAAACAAGTGTGTTGCACATGTGCACATCCGCAGGCACGGTATTCAATTCACCATCACCACTTGAACGAGTTCTGGTAATTCAATTCGGACCCGTTCACAATCAACTTTGTGTTGGGATTATAAAAAATTTAAAACAAAACAAAGTAAAATTCATGGAACCACATGGGAATACGATGCAGTGGTTAATTGTCATCATGTGACATACGGATTCAAACGGACCGACGCACGACGACGACGTCGACACGATGCACGAATTGTATGGTATATATATTTTTCGAAATCTTCCAATTTTCAAAAGGGATTCATTTCAATTTACACAGAATTGGTACATTGGGACTTGGGAGGTATCTTATACCAATATCCCAAGTGGATGGATAACCCGTTTTATGTTGCAATTTATTTTCTTTACTCAAAATTCATTCATAGATAGGTATTCGTAAAATGTGTTCGGTCTTGGTTTTAGTGGTTAACTTAAGTGGACCACCCGAAGTAAATTTGATTTGCTTATTAACATCAAACGGACACATAAATACAATTATTAGGTATACGAATTATATTGTAATGCAGTCATATTCTATTATAAATGAAGGAATTGTTTTCTAAACAGCGATGTTTTCTTAGAAAATTGGTGTTCAAAGTTTTGCATTTTTATCAACTATGCATTGCTATTCAATTAAATAAAAAATAAATAAAAAAACACAAATTAGTACAAAATAATAAAAATATACAAATTTCGAATTTAGTTACACACATTCATATGTAATATATGTACATATTTATTCCGTAAATACATACAAAAACTCCGTAAAAGAGAAATGCAACGTGTCTTGCTGAATTCCAAAATACAACGTTTTGAATAAAAAAATATATTTGAAACTCATTTTGTTAAACAATTTTCTCTGTACTTTTTTGATTCAGCAAAATTCAATTGGTAATTCAAAGAAAAATAAATTTAATAATGAAATACTATCAAATTTCTTTTAAGTTTTGTTTATTTTTAATACACAATTTTGAGTTTTTGAATACTTCCTACTTTTATTCAAAACGTATCAAAATACAAACATTGTAGAATCATAACCATAAACAATAAACATTATAACTTACATTTCTTATTTTTCATGAAATAAGGTCAATAGTTTGAATATGTTATATGTTGTTGTTGACACAATCGTCCATTCATGCAATTGGTATTGGAAATTATAATTTCTTAGAAGACATTGAATATTTTTTTCGACCATTCATATGATATATGTAAACAATACTTTGGAATTACTATACAACTACATTTATATAAACAAAAGCATTACATATGGACTGGTATTGAGTTAATGACTGGATCATTTATTGTCTTAAGTAAAATCAAAACAAAAACTATCGATTTCATGTACACTGAACCAAAAAGTAAGAATAAATTCTATATTATACATTTTTTTTTATTAAAAATGGTCGAAGCATTTCGTTGAAGTATTATGACTTAAGAATCCTCTGAACGAATTCCTATAACTATAGAAGTTTTACTTTATCATGATCATCAGCTTTTTTACAGAATCAAAAATTAAATTTCCTTTGCGCGATTTCAGCGTTAAGGATTCTGAAAATAGTAGTCAACAAGTTTTTCAATTTATCTAGATCCGTCAGGGAAATCTTCTTTCAGGAATATCAAAAAGCTTAAATAAGCTTATTGATTAATTTATTACTTGTAATCACAAAAAATAACAAATTTCGTAATCAAGTCATTTCCAAGACAAGACAAAATTCAAATAATTGCCATTTTGAACGTCTGAAAAGTGAAATATTTTTTCATTACCTATTGATCAACGTGCTTTTTAAAACACACACGGTAAATTTTGTTTAATGAACATTTCATTTGGGATTGAATACAATTTACATATATTTTCGAGACACGAAAATATATCTAAGAGTACAAAATACCATTATTGTACAACCTCCTTGTTCAATGTTCAAACTTCAAACTTCTGAATTTTCTTCAGTTTTTATATAGCTAAAAGTTTTGTTTTATTGAGTGAAGTTTTGTGAGTTTTTGTTTGTGTTTAATTGAAATAATAATGATTATTGAAACTTTTCGTAATATGTCCCGCAAGGCTATTTAAAATTTGTATCCATATGAAACATTAGTTTCAATAGAAGTATCGACTGTAGTATACGTATTGACTTTCGCTAGTTTTGTAAAGATTTAGGATTTTGATCTTTATATTATTTCAAATTTATTTTTAAAGGGAAAACTACAACTTAAACCATTATAGTTTCAATAGAATGTCTTAAAGTTTATTCACCTCTGATCAAATGCAGAATGATAACCTATTTCATTTCTAGGATTTAATTTTAATATTTGGAGGCACTTATCGAAAATGCCAATCAGTAGGTTACACTTTCTTCTTAAAGTCTCTCTATTCAAAGTGATTGTCATTAAATTACTTCCTAAGATCATTCAATTATTAAAAATTTGCATCAATTAAAGTTGTAAAACAATCCCAATAACTAGCATGAGCCACTTTTCCAAACATACCGCCCTATACATAAAACAAACTAAAATAAGAACATGAACAAATCCTTTGAACCTTGTCAAATAATAAATAAAATATAAATGAAATCAAATCACAAAATATAAAAAGACTAATTGTAAAAAAATGGGCTCGTTTTCCCAATTCTAAAAATGGTTCTCATAACACCCGCACAAAACAGTAGCCCAAAAACACATCACGTTTCTGGAACAAGTCATCCTCGTGGCTAACTGACATCGCGACGACACACGAACATCTATCCTTTAATAACCGATGTATAGGTATGCAGTGAGAAATATTGTATCCTTTCAGAAAAAAATGTAAATAAAAAAACTGGCTCCAGGTACTTCCCTCTACATATACATATGTTAATAATTTGATCCCTTTTTAATTTCATAATGATGCACGTACTATTCTTTCGTAATATAAACCTGAAAGGACATGAATAAACTTAAAAAAAAAAACAAGTAAATCCTTACTCATAATTCAGGAACACAACATATTTGGTAAACCATTCTATTAATGGGTTTATACGTCTTTTTGTATATACATATTCTCAATAAAAGAACTGTATAAAAGAAGAAACACAAAATAACGTTGAGGATCCCGTAATTACTCACCTATACATTATAGTCCGTTCCGTTCCTGGATTCAAACAAATTTCTCCCACGATCTCAACGAAAGCCAGTATCAACACGATCCTTAAATGAACACGTGTTCAAATTACTTTGGCTCAAATATGTATCTTCCTATTTAAAGATCCTTTCAAGTCCTCTACACATATATTCTCCAAAGAATCACTGATATCAGATGAAAGGACTTTTAAGTAATACGAACAAAAATAAGGAACAAAAAACTGCTTTAAACTGATCCTGTTCAAAAGTGTGGGAAAGTCGAGAAACTCTCGCTTCCCACGATCGTTTTCCTTTAAGGATTTATCGTTATATCAATTTTGTTGTTGTACTCCTACATCCAACCAACTGGTGCAGGTAGATACACCAAAATCAGGAGAGCAAGTATTGAAAATAATCTCACCAGCTACTGAACACCTGCCATTTTTTATGTATGGTTTTGTTATCCTTATAAGAAAGACATGGCTTAACAACAACAACGGAGCAGAATAAGGTCCTTCTCTCTGGTTTCAGAGCACATACACTATGAAAGAGAATTTGTTGCTTACATGCTTAGGCTTTGTAACCTGCACTGAAAGTGAAGGAGTGGGGATTTGGCTTCGACAGTATATAAAGGCAAGGACCTGTAGTTAAAATCATCATTCAAACGACAGCAATCGTTTCGATAACAACGAACATTAAGTCTTCCAACTATTTTAAACAAAAATTAAAACTATCAAAATGTGCGTAGAAATCCTTAACAACGACATCAACGCTACTATGGAATACAACAAAAAACACGGCACGAGCAATAAGAAAGTGTCATACAGCATCAAAAAAATGCTAAAGACACTTTTCAATAAGCAAAAGTCCGTTGAACCAAAAGTGAATCGTGATGTTTGTAAACAAACCTCAATGGAGTCATTAGAATCCTTGGAGAACAACCGCAATGCTGAAGCTGAAATCGAGAGTGAAAACGAAGCAAATGAACGAATCTATGCTGCCTCAAACTATTGCTCAAGTATCTGTTCGGAGGACCAATATGAAGAATTATCCTCATATGTTCCGGTGCACTTTGTTCGAACTGAAAATGGTACATTCTTTTGGACTGCCACATCTTCCATTCCTGCCGATGCTGATTTAATTGAACCACTTTGCTGCTCAACCGACAACCAAATAGCTGTTTCACAGTTGCAAGATCGGTGGGCTCAAGCTTAAGATTTATGCTGATGGTGAGTGAAAGAGGGAAGAAGTCTTCGAGGAGAAATGCAGAATCAAATATGTCTTCCATGATTTATTAAACAAAAAAGCTTTAAAAACGTGATATTTACAATAGAAAATAAAAAATAAAATTATTATTAAAAAAAACTTTGTCTCTTAATTTCAAATTTTCGGCTTTTGTTTCACAACTTGTGATTTTTTTTTTTTGAAATTGGTCGTGATTGTGAAATGTTTCAGATTCTGTCTTTGTCTGAATCGCAATCCTTATTAAATATGATTATTATTGAAATTTAAAAATGTTTCAATAAGAAGAAACAAATTGAAATTACTTGTTGAATTTATTAGTTCAAAATAGATCATAAGCAGGGCTTACTTCAAAGTACCAAGAGAGTCTTACTACTCCAATTCATTTGAATAATAAACCTACACATGTATGTAGTTATGTAGTATGTAGTTACTTTTTAAACTTCTACTGTTTTAATTTTTTGAAAAAATAAAAATTCAAAAATCAAATTCAAAATGAATGAGAAAAATAATAATTTAATGAAGCAACAACCCCAGGCCCAGAGAGATTTTCTATAAATGTCAAATTTAACACAAAAAAAAAACTAAATCTTCTAAGTGAATATCACAGCCTATATTCAGGGGCCCTACTATGTAACTCGATTCTAATTTTGATTCTATTCGAAACCTATTTGCGATTCTACTTTTAATTGTTATAGAGTCGAGTTACATGGTTGGGCCCCAGTCCTATCACAAATTTCATCGTGGAAGACTTAAAACGAAAACTTTTCAATAATTCACTTTTGTTCCCATTTAATTTCCTAGGCCAAAAAGGCAAATAGCTATTTACTAAAAAATTAATATCGAGCAAAAAAGTTTTAAAAATAAAAGATTAATTTGCCTACGTAGTTATTGCTAGAGATGCCGAAGCAGCAAGGAGAAGAAAACTGCTAAAAATTAATAGAAGACAACTCAGAGATGCATCTGATCCATTTGATATGGATCCAAAATTATAACTGTTGTAATCAAAATATTTTTTGTTTATACATACAGTATCTTTTCAAATGGAATCTTTATAGTTTCATTAGAAATTTTCGGCTTAGTAAAGTAGCCTTCAACAGGAGCTTGAACCGTGCGTATTTTCTTCTTACATAGAATGTATATATGCCAACTAAGTGTTGGCAAAGACTCGCAAGTTGGAATTGCGCAGTCAACCGTTTTCCATTTGGCTTCCGAAAAGAATAAATTGTGATTCATAGGGCTGATTTTATAAGCATCGAAAATTCATCCAAAAAATCAATCAAATTACAATAACTTTAATAAATTACAAGATTTAAATTATATACAAATATCAAAGTTAAAACAGCGGTTAGATTGCAAATGAAAGAATTTTGTTCAATAAAGAACTTCGGCCCTATCGAGGTATAAATAGGTTTTCAGGACCGGCGAATTACGTTGAAGTGTGATGGAATGCATTTCTTTTTGAAATATATGGCATTTTAATGCATTTCTCTTTCCGAATCCCTCCAATCAGCAACTCAAATTTTTCACGAAATAAAAGCGTATTATTTTTATAATGCTTTCCAATAAGATACCTCGTAAGCAACTTGAACCTCTGACAGTTTTTTGCTCAGAACGGATAATTTACCGAATACCTACCTATATTTTTTTAGAAATACTTCATCACTAATCTCATCTTTAAAAATATGTTTCAAACGTTTGCCGTGGTGTAATTCACTTTACATTGTGAGATCAATCGAAATTCTGTTTTTTATTTTCTTACTCTTGAATGAGTTTTTGTAATGTCAAAACCTTACCAACTTCTTCATTGTCAAAAACAGATTTATAGATTTATGAAACATAAAAACTATGAGTTTTGGATAGGATGTCAGCTCTAAGTTATTTATAAACGATCGGGTGACACCAAACTTACATGCATTAAATTACTTAAGAAAATTGCAACAAAATAACTATATCTGTTGAATTTAGAGCAATAAATTTGTGATCCTTGGCTCCCCGGTAAATTCTCATCAGCTAAAACACCTCAACAAACACCGTTATCATGGTTTGCCAATAAATTAAAAAATGTTTGCAAAGTAACTTCATGACATTTAAAACAGCTTTGACTCATCGCGTCGCCATCCAGCTTGAACTTCCAAAAACATTCGTGATTGATTGTTTTAGAATTCATTAAAGCCACAAATAAAATGAGTCTAAATAATTTAACTACAACATGTGTATTTGTATGTACATAGGTACATATCTAAATATTTATATAACATTGTGTACATAATATGTATATAAATTTAATCTTGATTTTATTTAATTCGATTTAAAGCTTTCAACCGGTTTGCTTATACTTATTCTGTCTTAATATCTATTGTACATTTTGTATATCACAGTGTCTTAGAGAACAACAAATTCAAGTTGGTGATTAATTTAAGCATTAAAACTGGAAGACGGTTGATCCTTTGTTTGGAAGTATATATGTATATTAAAATTGTCACTCACAGAATGCACCAGTCTTTTTTTTTAACTCTTAGGATTAAATCTGAGTTAATCGCCACCGTTAGGCGTCACCGTCACCATGGCCTCCAAACATCAGCACATTCCGATGACGAGGACAAGGACGACGACGACGACGAGGGTGATGGTGATTCGATTTTGATAACATCTACCATCACATCCATCTCTTCCTCCCTCATATTTGGTACCGCTTCCGTCATAATAAGGGGCAAGTGGAATGGATCCCTTTGCAGAGATTGCAGTTGAATCAATTGATCTGCCAAGAATCTCATCACCTTCGAGCCCATATCCAAGTTCATACCGGGAGAAGCAGCCAATACTTGAGAGATTTGTTCTGCTGCATGCACATACCCGGAACGAAATGACTCCAATTGATGATGGCTGCTTTGGGATTTGGTAAGTGTAAGTGCCCCTCGCTGTTTGAGCTTCCGCATGTGTTCGACAGTAAGTTCCAAAATATCAGCTTTTTCCAGTCTAGTTACATGTTCACCTTCTTCTGTTAGACATTCCACCATCAGATCTTTGAGATCGTCGAGACACTTGTTAATCCGCGCCCGACGTTTGCGCTCAAGTAGAGGTTTCATAACCTTGCGGTATTGGTATGTCTTTGACATCTCCATAACCATTTTTGTAAATTATCCGATTGGTTCTGCAGTTAAATTGTGATCGAAGATCTTGTGTATCAAAATTGGATAGGTGTTCCGAAGTAGATCTCCTTTGCCAGTACGAGTATATCCAACTCCGTTATTGCTTCGTTATGTACGTCCACGACCGCTTCTGAATTTCGAATGAGCCATAAACACGTTTTTCATCCTCCTTTTATAAAGAAAGTAGCGCAAAAGTGTGACGATAAAGTAAATCCGGAGTAAAATAGCTTAAAAGCAATTGGACAGAAAGAGAAAGATAAATGTACGATAGAGGGAGTCAGAGACTTTGGCATGGCACTGAATGGATACGACTGCTTGGCTGCCTCTTTGTCCGTCTTCCCCCCACTGCCTTGCCTTCGAGCTCTGTGTGCGCCAAAGGCTAGCAGCAGCATTGTATGGTCGTCGTCATTGTCAGATATTCAGATACATTTTTCAGACCGTGGGAAACAGATTTGTCGTGTGTTTCCCACACGATGGATGGATGGATGACTGCCGGAATGGCTGGATGAATGGCCTGAGCATGGGGCATGGGGCATAATACCACATTTATGTGACAGCATATTACGAGTTATACGCTTTTATCGAGGCTCGTATATAGGGGACGTTAAAGTGGGAGCAGAGGAGACGGAGCAAATGGCGCGTTAGGCTGAGTTGGAGTCTTGTGTGTGACAATGTGTCGGGGTCTAACTGTTGGAGTGTCGCAGTGCTACCAGCAACCGATCTACCAGCTACCTGCCTCCGGCTCCGGGTGGGACTTGGATTGGGACCAGAGCCATGGGACACCGATGGTTGCTGCCTTATATTTGTTTGGGGATTTGTTTTCATGGTAGTTCGCAGTAACATGGCGGCGAACAACGCGGTGCACGAAGGAACGGACGTTTGTGGTGATGGTTTCATTGGCATATCATAATCATCATCCAAAGCTTGGTGTGGTTATTTCGTTCGCATGCACGAAGCATAACACTGCTCGTAATTTGGGGTATACAGGCATAGCATTTATCTATAGGAAGAGCCGAGGCACCCTAAAGTTAAAGTCCCTCGTTTAGTTATCAGTTTTGCTGGAACTGTGCGTGGGCTATAGTGTTGCGGTATGCAAAATTGTTTGTGGAATTTTATGTTGTTGTTTAACTGCGCTGCTGATTAGGTTAATTTGGATGGGAACAACAACCCTGTGGACGTAGAGTGTATAGGTATTTGCTTCTTGCTTTTTGCTTTAGTTTTAATTTGGGCGCAGCTCTTCACCGTACATGTAATGATTCGAATTCATTGTGTGAAGCTGTCATTGTCAGGATCGAGGATGTGGTGCATGATGTGTGAATGTGATATGTGAGAATTATTGTAAACTAGGTGTGGGGCATAATGTATGATGATTGTTAGATGAGAAAGTTTTGGCTTGCGACTACGACGAAGACGCACGGGTGGGTTGACAGGTTGTATATATACCTATATATTATGTTTATATATGATCTGATGCCGAATTGACGATAGTGAGCTTGGGTGAATATGGACGCTGCTGATTGAACGTATGGAATAAGATAATAGTGTAAATAAATTGGTGAGAAGGAATCAAATGGGATTCTAAGAATTGATGATGAAATAAATTAGCTATTTTATTGAGTGACACATTATACATGCAAATATGTCGCATAAATTGGCCCATAGTAAATACTTAATTATGGTAGGTATCAGACATAATAATTTGAATACTAGTGGAAGGTGTAGGGTAAAGGTGTCAACAATTTTTACATCTTGGGCTGTTAAGCTCGCATTTATAATAGTAGCCATGAAATTTTTTTGTCACAGCATTTTCAATATATTTTCTTCAATTTAAGCACAAAATTTTAAAACTTTATACTTTGGAAAAAATAAAAAAAAATGTTTTTAATTTACCTTACCACATGATTCACTGTGTACTTTGGGTGTACACAGTGAATCAGTGACTGGTACACAGTGAATCAGGGATGTAAAAACAGTATTTTAAGAAAAAAAACTATGTTTTTTGTTTTATACTTATTTTTATATTTAACAGTCATATCTTATATAATTATAAAAAACTAAACAAAAATATATACTCTTTATTTATAACAAAAAAAAAATTAAAATAAAACTCTTCCAGCCTTATTTATAATCCCCACATAAAGCCTGCATAAAGTTATACACTCTTTATAATACCTCTTAACTCGAAAATGTTATTTATAAAACGTATGCAACGTTGAATAATGCCATAATAAGCTAAACGCGTTTTGAGGTTGAATAGAGCCTGAATAAGGAAATTATAGTGACAAAATGTCATGGTTTCCATGGGGTCCATAATAGAAATTAGAAAAAAATAAAAAAGCCTTTTCAATTTTCTTCCTTTTGGAATGATTTATATAATTTAAATCGTGTTACCATGACGATGAAGAATTTAAAAATAAATAAAGATTTTCGATAGAAAATATGAAACAAATGATGGAAATTGTCCGTTCTGACCTCAGCAGGGACAATTGAGGAGCCCGGCCAGTAGATATCCAAGATATACATAGCTGTATGTACCTTATCGGACGAATCCCAATTTGAAGAACGCATTCTCTTTCCTTTCGATTCCATTTTGTATTATTGTTATTATTTATTTACGAAAAAACAATTGTTGATTTAATTATGACATCTATAAATGGAATAGATTTCTCATTTTGGTACTTTTTTTGATATAAGAACTGTATAACTATAATTTGTAGGAAAAAGTTTTATAAATACGAATTTATAGAACGTTGAATAGAGCCTACATAAATCCTTATACACTGCATAACTATTCATCTGTTTAGCAGATTCTATTAAATAAGGCTGTTCATGTATAAAAAAATCACAAAACTTAAAAAAAATCACAAAGCTTAAAATAAAGAAAAATAATACAAAAAAAAAAAATAAGGAAAGAAAAGTAATCCATTTGATTAAAATGTAAGCTTTCCATGTTTGAATAATTGAAATTAAATGAAAAATCAGTGATTCACTGTGTACCTTTTTCAATTGATTCACTGTGTACCATGTTGCCATTTTAACAAAAACACATTAAAATTATATTAAATATTTCACACAACTAAACAAGTTGACACAAATTATTAAGTTAATGTAACCAGAAATACGAATATATCACTCAAATGGAGTTACGATGCACAGTTATTAAATGAGAAGAAAAACAAATAGAAAACAAAAAATTACTTACCAATGCAGAAAACACAAACACACGAAAATGACCGATTCCGATCAAGGGATTACGCAGACTTATGGTTTGAAGGGATGAAATATACAAGGACGATCTTTTCTCTTTTTCAGATTTATTATAAAATAAAAAATTACACCGTGAGAGCAAATGATTCACTGTGTACCCTGATTCACTGTTGACACCTTTACCCTAGTTAAGTCAAGTAGTGTAAGTCTGGAAGGCTGCAGGAAAGGCTGAACTGACTAAAGACATATGTAGAACTCGTACTTAAAAAAGTAAAAAAATATATCCCAGCTCACTTAAATAAAGTTCTTAGGGAAAGTTGATACGATTTTTCATATTACCAACAACATCTATTTAAAAAAGACTCGAAAATTCTTAAGAAAAACTTGAACTTAACGATCTTACAATTTATCTATCAATTTTTTTAAAAATTTTATTTTAATTTTCAAAACAGTCTAAAAATATACATACATACATACATACCTTGTTTGTTTCTAAATACAGAATTTAAAAAAATGTAGCATTCATTTTTTCAAGCTTGTAAGAGTTGTTGAATTGGTCGAAATAAATTTTCAAGAAAATAGAATAGTTAATTACAAAAATGTTTATATACGTAGGTACATACATATGTTTATACACATAAATATATACATACATTACATACCTATGTTTTTTAATCAAAACCAAAAATATTAGGCGCGTTTTATTGCTAAACTTAGGTAAGCTTAGTAATCGGAATCGTAATAAAACGCTATCCTTAGTTTTAAACTGACTTTCGTTTTATATTTAAAAGTTGGATCCCCTTGAGCCAAATTTCAATACTTTTCAGAGAAAAAAAAGAAAAAAAGATCAAATTAAACGTCAAAACCTGTCAGAGAAAGAAACAAAATATTGCTTTGAAATAAAAATAGTAAAATGTGTCAAATAGCCGCAACATGTATCCTTAGTAAATTACTGAGCTCGATTACTAACTTGTTTCTCCTCAGTTTTCGTTTGTTGTTGTTTACTATGTTAAATTGATACAATTCTAGAAAAATATTTAAGTGTGAAGTTACTTTGACAAAATATAGTTTCACTATCTGTTAATAAATTAGTGTCTTAAGATGACAATAAAAATAATGGTTACTTAAGAATTAAGGGGTTTTTTGTAGTTGAGTTCGGTATACGTAATGTGCCAGTTTACTTTTTATAATTTTTACACATTTGCTAATGACTTTTATGGGCTTATTTTTTTCGATTAAAAAAAAAAAGATTAAAATTACATTAAATCAAAATTGTATGTTAATAAATTTCACTTAACATAAACTCACTATTATTTTGAGGAAAAAAACGACACTAAAGGAATTATGACATTTATTATTTTTACATTATTTTTATGGCTTTTATCTACATAAAAACAAAATGGCATTAGGCTAAAAGTGTATTTCATTATCCATATCAGGATCACCTGGATTGAATAATTTCCTGCCACAAGGCGACCAACGTTATTTTCACAATAATACTATACCTACATGTACTTGTACATATATCGCAACCTAGATGTAGCTCTAACTCTAAAATTAACATTTATGTATACTTCCACTTTTGTTTTCAATGTGCGATATGCATGGAAATGGTCTCTTGAAACAATTACTTAATGGTACACTGAGGCGTATAGGCTATATTTTACATTGAATTAAAAAAGATATTACATTACATACAATAGTTATTTGTAAATATTAGTTACTTTCAAAATTTGTTAATAAGTACATATGTACTACATAAATGTATGTAAGATATTCAATTAATAGACTTCTATTGATTCTTGTAGTGTAAAAGAAGGTCTAATAACAGGACAATCTGCTTATTATTTTAAATTGCAAAGTGAGAAATTGAGATTTCTATTAGGGGTAAGTACCTCATACCATATTTTCGTACCTGAACGAACCATGGGAATAGTTTCTATGGTTTAAATTTAAATTAAGCAATTGTAATACTGATAATTTATCATTTAAAAGATTTACGAGATTTGTTTTTCAAATTTATAAGTTCTGAATTTTTTTATATAAAAATTGATAATGTCATTCTTGAATTCAATAAGAAAAAAGTTATTAAAATTTGTAATTGGGTGTGAAAAACATTTTTTAATTAATAAAAACCTAATAACCCCATATCCCATAGATAAAATTTATAAGAACATAATAAAAATAACATGAAGACTTAGTCAGATCTCAGATAATTATTTAAGATATTACTACGTGGTTTTATCTCATTTGGGCTTGAATTGGGTTTCTACAACTCATGCTTTGTCGGTTGGACCTTTTGTGTGGCCAAACTCTTAGGTATACCTAGAAAAAAAACCCACCATATAAAAAATACGTAAAACCACACAAGTACATATGAAAACTAAGGCAGGCCAAAACCGAACCGTGAGAATATAAATCGAAAATAGTTGATTTTTGTGTGCCTTGAATAATGCATAAAAATGCTGCTAAGACCTTTTATGGGACCCATACTCATTCTACTTTCTTAGGTATAAGAAAAGTGAAGAGGCCCAAAAGAGAAAAAAAAAAAAAAAACTATAAAACAAGATACACATTCAAAAAAATTGTGTTCATACAAAATACACAAACGGTCGTCAATTTGCGGAGATTGATCACTCCGTTTCCACTGCATGCAGCGAGCCACCGCCCGCCCGCTGCTCCGTGACCAACGCCACCGCGCCGCCACTAACACCATGTCGTTTAGCTGAATAGTGCTGTTCCTCGCGTACCCTAAACACGCGATTGGCACGGGCTACAAGCTTTACTTCGGGTTCTGCTAAGAGATTACTCAGTCGTTGTAGCCCCCTGGCTAATATCATATCAACTGCCAGCCTCTCTGCACCGTGACTGGTGTTGCCTGAGAAGGCTTCATGTGGGTATAATAAAATAGATACAAATGTGTAGTTTTAAAACGTCGTCGTCGTCGGTCGCTACGCTACGCTTCGCTTCGTCTTTGGTCCATCATGTGAGTTCGTAGAGTAGTTGAGGCAGTTGCACTATTCTTGGAGGATTAGTTGACTTAGCGATCTACGATCGTGCATCTGGGTTCCAGCAAGGAGCTGTTTCGATCAAACTGGTTGGAGTGTTATAACAAGGAGAATGAAGTTTTAATAAGTCTTGGGTCAGTTTCTATTTCCACTCATCAAAGACCGATCGATGATGGTTGGATGTATATTGAACATCATGTTGGTCCTCGGTGGATAGCTGTTGCTGGAATCTTTTGAACCGGTTGTAAAGACTCTTACATACATATGAATGTGTACCTACACGTTCAAGCAGCACAGGAGATGATTGGATATCTGAAGGTAATGATGATGATTGGGTGTATTCGAAACCATTGAATTTTCTTTGCACAGCAAACTTTGTGAGATTTCCGTCATCGATGGTGGTAAATTGATAAATTATCATCAAAACTTAGAAGCAGTTGTGTGGAAAGCGTTTTTAATGTTTTTTCAAGAAAATTTAAAATTTATTATGACAGATGAATGGCTGTGGGTTGGAGGTGAAGGCTTCTAAAAAAGTTATAAAATTAAGGGGTTAAATAGAAAAGACTGTTGGAATTTCCCTATATTAATTAAAGAGCTACTTAAAAACAGTATGAAAAAGTGCGTCACTTGGATGAGGCCACATGAAAAATTTTATGAAATATCAAAAAAATGAAAGAAATGTTAACAGTTTTTGGTTTTCAAACATTTATTTATTAAGTTTTTCTCAATTAATAATGAGTATGCCCCCATTTTTCGATATGACCTCTATTATACGGTTTGGAATGGAATCATAAAGTTTTTTTAAATAGTCAAGTGAAATCTCGTCCCAGGCATCACGGATAGCTTTAATTAAGGAGTCCTTGTCTTCAAATTGTCTACCGCCTTCATAAACTTTTCGAGATAGCCATGCCCATACGTTTTCGATTATGTTCAAGTCCGGTGAATAGGGTGGCCATGGCAAAAGCTCTACGTTTTCTGATAAAATCCAGCTTTTGACAACCCTGGAAGTGTGGATGGGGTCATTGTCTTGTTGGAAAATCCAAGGCAGAGGTCCAGAAATATTTTTCATCTTCGGAAATTACCGTTCCAACAAGCATTTGTAGCTGTTTCACTTCATTGTTGTAGAAAGAAACTCCAATTCGATTTTGCCATAGTAAGTGATAGCTCCCCACACCATAACACCTGATGTACGGCTGTGATGTCTTCCTAAAATTAGTTCCTCTTTTTTTAAATCATGGAAATAAAAGTTGTAACCATCGGGGCCGTCAAGGTTAAACTTTTTTTCATCCGAAAAGACGACGCGTTTCCATTCACTGCTCCAAGAGACATGTTCTGTTGCAAAGTTCATTCGCAGCTCCTTGTGTACTTGCTTTAGAACAGGTTTCTTTTTGAGTTTTCTTCTCTGGATAGTACCATCTTTTCTTATTATCCTTCGGACTGTCGAAATACTGGCTGATACTCCGCTTTTGGACTTTATTTTAGTAGCTGATTGAGTAGAATTTGAATAGCAATACGTAAAATTAACGGCTTTTCTCGGGATGTTGTTGCTTGGGCTGTGCGTTCTTTTTGGTTTTTTCCATAGTTTTGAGGATCAGCAAGATAGTTGTTTACAACTGTCTTACTTCTGTTCAGCTTCCTTGCTAATTCTCGGCTTGAGAGTCCTATTTCCTTGAAAGCATCGATTTGTCCTCTTTCTGCCACTGTCAACGTCTTTCCGGAACCCATTTGTAATGGAAATTTAATAAAAAGAGTTATTTGTATAACTTTCTTAAATATTGCAACCAAAATTTTGAAAAAAAAATTGCTGATGTCAACTTCTACAACGAAATATTCACAATGGCCTCATCCTAGTGACGCACTTTTTTATATCCTTTTTAGGTAGCCCATTCATTAATGTAGGGAAATTCCAACGGTCTTTTCTAATTAACATTATAACTGTATCACTTTGTTTTAAAAAAATATGTACCTACTCTCATGTAGTAAAATTTTCCGGGTTAAACAAATTATAGGTAACAGGTATCGGACCGAAAATCGGTTGAAAAATATGTGGCCTCATCCTAGTGATTGGCAGTGTATGTATAAAAAGCCTTTATGATAACGAACTATCGAATTTCATATCACTAACATTTATAAAGGAATTTTGAGAGTTTCCATAAGCTTTTTTTTGCCACCTAATTTCAAGAGATAGGTAAGTGGACTTTTGAAGTTTTAGAGGGCCTGGCTTCAAGAGAATGATCTGGTGCTCACCGAAATCGAGCATCTTAAGCATGATTACTAAGAAAATGAGGACCATCTGAAAGCTTATCTCTGTCTTTGAATCTTGGGACAGTGCTTTGTGCTGTATTTTATGTAGTATACTATTTTGATGAATTTCACACATAAGCTGTGCTCTTTATTATATTTCATTATAGTACTCGTACACTGAGGCATAAGCGCGATATTTTGTTTATTTTTAATAATACGCTTCTGTAAAATTAACAACTACAGTTTTTTCTTGGCTCCTTTTTTCTGAAGCTTTTTTCAATAAGTTAAGTTTTTATGTAGTTATTTTTCTTTTTTGATATTATCCAATCGCCCATCCTATTATATTTTCCTTATCTGATCTGCTATGTCCGTTTTTAAATTGTAAACACGTGTTTGAAAATAGCGCATGCTTTCATCCACATAAAAAGGGTACAAATAAGTAAAAATCAATCAAACAATGAGTTCAATACCTGGCCTGACTTCTTTGCACACAACAATAAATCAGATACTTTGTTAAAGATACTTTGTGTTGTAGGTCTTAAGCCCTGTGGTGCCTTTCATGTAGCACGTGCACAAAAATTAGAAAGGAAGCAAATTCGTCATTGTGAGAATAGTGATAATTGACAAAGTCACTTTTAGAATTATTGCACGTGTTTCTAGAATAACAAAATTAAATATAATATTGAAATGGTTTTGTAAAGGTCATAGAGAAAAGAATATAATCTGTAAATATATGAGTATCTACATGATTGCTTAAAAAAAGGCTGACCATTATAAGTTTTGAAACAAATAGCAAGAATATGACGAAAATAATATCGTGAACATTTGAGGACCATCTTTGTAGTTTATATTCTTTAATGTAGTGCACATTCTAAATGTGGGATTACAAGTTTTTAAGACTTAAAAATTATATTTATATATTTTTTTCTAATTACTCTTCAATGCTTTATAGGTTTGCAATATTTTTAAAATGAACTAGTCAGTATTACAAAAAAATTGTAAAGGAAATGAAATTAAAAAAAATAACACGGCATTTGGATGCATTGCATATATGGTTATTTATCAGATTCAACGAATGCACCAATAAATATAACATTTAGCAAGGACAACAACAAATAAAAGAATCCTTAATGAGCCTTTTAAGTAGAGAGGTTGTTTTTTGTTATTTACAAACAGAAAACAGAATATGAATGTTTTTTTAAAAGAATTTATTCAGCCATTTTCCATTCTAATCGATTCGAAAAAAAGCTTCATAATGTATATTTAATATTTTTGTTTTTTTTAATGCTTACAAAACCTTGGTTTGTTAACTTCCCATGTGAACGAATAGAGATATCGACTTGAATTAAATTCTGTTTAACAAATTATCACTTCAAAACATGCAGAAAAGACTTTCATAAATAGCGAATACTTCATCAACAAAAAATTGTATTGACCTCAAATAAATTATATTTTGCGTATTTTGTTGAAATACAGATTTGGTATAGTTATTTTTTTAAATAAAGGCAAAAAAAAGTTTGTGACTTAATGTACATGTACAGTACATGTAACATACAAAGATGAACTCTAATAACTTAAAAACGCTCAAAAAGACAAATATAGCAATTTCTTGAGTGTGATAATTTTTTTTTTAAATAAAATTGTTATGAATTAGTTTGTCTTTTGTGAAACATTCAATTCTAACCTATGTGGTGGCTTACTTTAGTTGTTGTTGTTACATTCAATTTCTAAAAAAATGAATGGTCTTGTCTTCAAATTTCCATATTTAAGCCTCTATCTGATCCAAACAATCACACTGTTTGTTTGCCCAAATATGTTGTAAAGTATAGCTTATTACTTCAGAGCACGTACATTCAATCTTTCTAAAAATGTTTGTAGGTATGTATTTATAAATTGTTTTTAAAAAGAGTATTAAATTTCATGGGAAAAATAAATAAACTTATACCTTCAATTTTTGTTAAATGTGATGTTAGATGCCAAATTCCACAGTACACTTAAATTGTAGATTTATATTTGGGACTAAAAGTAAAATGTGCTACAGATATTAGACTATACAAATTTAATCATTTTGTTGATTTTTTCTGGAAATCTCTTTTTTTTTTACAAATATGTAAATTTTATTATCTCTTAACATTAAACTAAAGTTAAAATTAAGGAATGTTTACTTTAAGTTTAAGTAATGATCTATAACGATATGACATCTGTCATTTCAGTAGAAAAAATTTTATAAGTACTTACATATCCATATCCATACTCCATACTATATACTATATATACTATATACTATATACTATATACTATAATATTATAAATGCGAAAGTAACTCTGTCTATCTGTCTGTCTGTTACTTTTTCACGCCTAAACGGCTGAACAGATTTTGTTGAAATTTGGTATGGTGATAGATGATAACCTAGAAAAGGTCATAGGCTATAAATAATCACGCCATCGTTCTTAAGGGGTAGGCAGTATAGGCAGAAATCTAATTAAGTTAGTGATTTTTATTCGTTTGTTTTAAAAGTTTACCTCATTCACGCCTTAACGTCTGAACGGATTTTTATAAGACTTGGTTAATTTAAAGATAGAATTCTAGGCACGGACACTACTTTTTACGGCGGGAAAATACCTCATTCCCGAGGAAAGCGTAATCGTGTCAAGAAGCGCATGACGCCATAGCTACTGAAATGATTTTGATGTTTTTTTTTAACTGAGTGTTACTAAGGCTTCAAGTTAGTATTTGATCACTTTTCTAACTTAGAGGGTAGGTAGGCGCCATAATTTAGGGAATTTATGATACAATTTTGATGCAACTGTCTTTATTTAACAGTCGCTGGTAAAAGCTAGTTACAAATAAAACAACCTTATTTCCGATAAAAAAATAGTAGAATCCAATGTCGGATAGAATTTTGACTTTTGCCCGAGTCTCGAATAAAAATTTTGGTATAATTGATAACTCTTGTGTATCTAAGGCATGTTCGTACAGCACGATAAGTAGCATTTTTCATTTGAAACTGAGTTAACTCCTTTCCTGAACTTTTTTAAATTTGGTGTTTCATCTATTACCAAAATAACGCAAAATTAACGACAAATAGAAAAACTTTTCATTTTATATTGTATTGATGTTATAGAAAGTGTGTCATCTTTCCCAAAATAAAGCATTTTTGTAGAAGCAATAAAAGAGGTTTTAGCTCTCTAATTTTAGTAACTCTTACTTTTATAACTCAGTTAAACAGCGAAATATAGCAGTTATCTGTCAACAAAAAAATACACAACACAAATCGCACAACTACGGTTAAGTTTTTAGAGAAATCCTACTTTACTGCGGATATTTTTCCAAAAAAACACTCCTAGGTAATTTCTCGCCAATTTTGATTGATTTGTGCATGTTCAGATGCTCTGTTTTTAATAAAAGGGAATTAGAATTTTACTAATAAGCAAAACAAAAAAAGGGTTTAAGGTTTTGGGATAGTTGGCCAAATATTTAGAAAATTGCTAATTAGTAAAACGCTTAGCCCTCAACAATCGATTTTTGGTCGTTTTTTTGACGGAAAACCTTTATTATTATGACTCCGGGTAATATTTATGTAAATTCAAATGCGACGAATACTTTTTTTGTTAGATTTAAATACCTACGCAAGCTAGTGCTGATTATCTCCGCCGAGCTGTGGCAATGTTGTTGATGCGCAGGTTTATTAACCAGACGAAGGCTTACTGACATTGACTCGAAAAAACAATCAACAAAACTCATAAATGCAAACGAATTGAGGAGCACATTTACACTTCATGTCAATGTATTTTACCACTAGAAATTTTTATAAGGTTGTTGACTTTATCAAAAAAGTTACCCAATTTACCAATTCAAAAATATCTAATTAGTTATTACAAAGAGAAATACATTTACCTACATTCAACATACAACAAGTACTTACCTACAATTTTAGTCACAAAAGAAAAATCAATGATAAATACAAACAACATGTGCATTTCCCACGCCCGCCTTGTTGAATACCGTACCCACAACAATGCAGGCTAGGAAAATCTAACATCATCTCTTCTTTACTAAGAGGCAGCGATCAATAGTACTGAAAACGCTCTCAAAAATCAGGTGTTTCTAGGCCGTGGGAACACCATCAGACTCTAGAAACTATAAGTAAACCCAAACATAAAATTATCACTCAAAGTCAGCGTTCGAACTACACATACACATGCACAACATCACAACAAATCCCCAAAAATCTCTTTTTGAAAAGACAATAAGATCCTTGCGTGGGAACTTATAAGGAATCCTTCTTCCCACGAGTTCTCCATAGGAACGCACATATGCACATCATAGTCAGATGAGCTCAAAGGAAATACACTTATATGCATCGAGGTACCTACGTTTCCTTCGGGAAATCTAAGTATCGAATCACAACAAAGCAGAGAGTGAAAAAATATTTTTCATAATGTAGGTAGCTATAGGTATATGAAGGTATTGAAGCTGAATATTGTGGCTGCGTACAGGAATTCCCACACTTTTTGCCCGTATTAGGTATAGCGCAACCAGCACCCACCTGTTATGTGTGCCTGTGCACTGCGCAGTACTTTTCTCCGTTGATTCTGGCTATTCTCTTCTTCTTTATGCCGTTGTTTTACTTTTCAAACAAAATCTTCGTGCCAGTGACCGGTTTCCTTGTCTCCTTATTGGAAATCAGGGATAAAATACTGGCAGTGGCTGACTGACTGACTGGTGCCCAAAAGGATGTTTGTTGCAATCCGAAACCAAACGGAAAACGGTTCCCACACATTTTTTTACTATGTGCGCTTTGTGCTCCCTTCTTCATCCATTCGTTTTCTCTTGGCTGTTTGATATTTTTTTTCACTGGTCTTGTGTGTTGGTATCTACTTCTACCTGCCTCACGTTTGCCTGTTCGTTAGGTCTTCCGGCCAAAGCAAAACGTTCGGTTATAAAACTGTGCGCCGGAACAGTAACAGCATCAGATTGAATCTATACCTCGACCACGCAACATCATCAAGTTGTTCTGAAGATTATTTTTATTCGTGAATCGAGAATACGAAAATACGAGTGTACGAAATTATTGAACTTTGGATAAGACACAGTGATAAACTGATAATTGACGAAGATGTTCACCGACGTAAAAAACTTCAGCCCCAACCAAGTTATGGATATGTCAACTATGGTATCAACCCACAAAGCTAAAGGAAAATTCCGTAAGCTCTTCAAACCACTCCTACGCATGCTGCGAACTGCGAAAAAGAATTCAAATAGTGGCACCGGATCCATCGCCCACCCAAACAATGTCAATTTGAATAATACATCCGATTTGAGTTTTATCGCCCCCGCTATGGTGGAGGCTGCTATTGCTTCATACGAGGATTACGCAGCCGTCATCAGGAAGGTCGCCAAAGACGAAGAATTTCTTCAGACATACTTTGCGGAGGATCCCTTCAGTGACACCACCCCCTACGCCCTAGACTGCAGTGTCGCGAAATCCCAACCAGCCACAGCTTGTTCCTGTCCACACGGCTACAACTGCCAACAATACCATGGAGACACAAAGAAGTACAACGAGAACCTTCAGATCCCAGTGATTAAGGACTTGTCCGTAGATGATAGTTTTGTTCCTGTACACTACATCCGGACAGAAAATGGAACGTTCTTCTGGACCGTAGAACAGACAAAATTAGATGAGGATCTAATGGAACCACCATATTGCAATTCATATCAACAACCCGCACAAGCTCAGTTTGATAATCGGCCGCTATTGTATTAGTTTTATAAACAGTTCTAGTAGTTGAATGACACTTTATCCAGTTTCTCAGGGATCTCATTAATTATTGTTTTAATTAATTTGATTGTTAGCAATATGTTTGTGATATTTTTTGTTTACCATTTTGTTATGTTTAAGATAAAGCTTTAAAGCAAACGTTCACATTATTTTAAGCGGAAATTAATGTTATTATAGTTGTTAACCCATTGCATTGGGGTAATTGAACCCATGTTTGTATTTTGAAATATATTACAATTTTACACTTATCAACATAATTTGAAGTTGTATATTATTGAGTCGCAGCAATGTTTGCACGTATCAGCTGATGTTTATTTTATTTAGTTTTTCTAGTTGTGTTATTATAGTGACTTATTGACAGTAGAAGCAACATGTTGCTTGTTGTACTTGTCACTGAAATTCCCTTCTTGAAACGAATGGAACTGAACCATGGGAACCGGATGTTTATGTGTATAGTTTATTTTTGCTTGCGGAGAATGTGCAGTGCATATAAAAGTATTGAAGTAACTAACGTTATGAGAAACGGAAAAACACATGCCTAGTGTATAGAAAGAACTATCACATGACACAACAGGTTTTGAAAGTTTAAAATACATAATTTTTAATAGAAATAACGTCAAATGTGTGCAACTCAACTTTATTAACCGTTTTGTTATGAAAAAATCAAGATAACAAAATTGTTTTGGAAAAGGTGAAGTGGAGTGTCATGTAGAGATAGACACTTGATAAGTTATTGCTGATTCAACAGTTAGGATGTGTGTTTTTGTCATTCGTGACAACTATTTACATCTTATCTTTTTGTGATTAAATTATTAACACTGATATGTTAGTACTCTTATTTCGTCTTACTTTCAGTTTCGAAAACAAATAATATACACATTCTTGCACCTACGCAATATGTTTCAATTTTTCTTTTAAAATAAAAACGATGTTCTATGAAACTCAATGTCATTAGTCTAGTAACCCAAAGCTAACAATGTACTTTTGAGTCATTTATCTGTGGGTCCTCACCTCACAGTTTAATTATTGACTATATGCGAACAATTGAAGTCTTGACTCTTGTCATAACAAACAAAATGTTATTTTCACAAAACAACAGCTAAAGAAAGAATACTATTATAAACATACCTGACAGCTGTCATTCAAATTGACAAAATAATAATATTAACGTGTAGAAACTAGAAAGGAAGGGCCATAAAATAGACACAAATTAGTATTAACAAGGAGGACTTTCACTCGGCGGATATATGTATATAGCTAAATCACAATATCGCGTAAGGTCGGTCCGGAGCGGCGTTAACGAGCGTTTGATCGTACGATTTCTTATTTCAAAACGACCCTAGCAATAGTAAAACGAAATTTGGCTTCAAACCTCAAGCGTTCACTGACATTTCACACAATAAATAACACTACATACATATTTCGCCTTAGAAATCTTGACAACTGAAAATAACATGTTTGAAATTGCTATACATATTTTTAATTTATTTTATGTACAAAAAGAAAAAATTATTTCAATTTTGAAAATTCAACTAAATAACTGACAACAAAAAGCTTTTCAGCTGTCAAACGCCCCACTGAATAGAAAAATAAACCTACTTTTGTTTTGCTCGGGCGTTTACGATATTTACGATATAAAGCCATAGCAACGCTTGCGGTAACATTTAAATTTGGCTCATAAGAATTCATAGTTTCTATTCGAAAAGTCAAAGCTCGACCGACCTATCGCGATGTTCTGATTTAGCTTATAATCTTTTTAAAAAAAGTTAGAAGTTATAACTCAAGATTCTTTTTTCTTTTACTTAAAAGTTAAAAAGAAATTTAATTTGATTACGTCACTATATGAACGCAAAACTTCTTCAATCTCAATTTTTTTATAAGCAATCCGTGAGATATACGATTCCGGCTTACAAATCTATAGCGACATAAATTACTCAACAAGACACCGGTACGACATCCATTGTCTCAGTCTATTTAGAAATTCCACATAAACTTCGTGGGAAAATGAATTTTATATAATAACTAAGCTATGGTTAGAGTTCGTTGGTATAGTATTGAACTTTGCTCTTTACTTGCAAATTAAATACATACATACATATGTAATGTGTTGCAAAAAGGTTAAGCTCATCCACGACGAACGGCTGTAGTAGGGAACTCGTTTAAATGCTGCATTTATGCATATATACATATCTGGATAACATATTATGTATGTATGTGCACTTGTTCTATTATATTTATGTACGTACATTTTATACATATGTATGTATGTACGTATGTAATGCATCCATATATTGAGTGAAATCAATACTTCCTTTATCCTTTTCCATTTCAATAAATTATTCTATCTAACAAAAAATAAAGTACAAAAATTCCACATATTAGTATATTTTTTATTATACTTTTTATGATCTAACAGTCTATTCCTATTAAATCCATTTTGTAAATTAGATCTCAACATCACACCATTAGAACGTTATGGTATTTTTCAACTTAAAATTCCCCAATGCATGGGGGACCCAAATGTGATCGTTTCTCCTAAGACCATTAACGTAAACTCGAAGTACTGTTGAATCGTTGAATGCAACACTGAGTTTTCGCTTTTGTTCGGATTCACATTTCCATCACACCTCGCAACAAAAAAGCAAAACGGGTACTTAGAAGGTTTTGGCCAATATTAGCCGTGTTTTAAGCTTGAATTGTGTAATATTGATATGGGTGATCCAACTTAATGTAGCCCTAGATTTTTTGCAATATCAACGATACACATCGAGAAAAATAAAGGTTCCAAAATAAAGCAGGGGGAGGGACACCTCTCTTCAAAGAAAGAAAAGTTGACATAAAATTGTTAGCAAATAATGTCTAAGATCTACTGATTAAGTAGGACGAAATAAGTTTGGCTAATGGAAACAAAGTATAAAATGATTGACCGTATATAAAGCCTTTATTATTATTATTGTCTTTTCTTCTTTCAATTTCAAAATACCTTTCTACGCCAAGCCAACTGAAAGTACACAACATCACTCACAATCACAATATCTATATCGATATAATGTCCAAACAAGCATACATCCCAAGAATATTGAGAATGCATACCATCTGTTCAATTTGAATATGCTGTGCACTATGCAGGCCTTATAGGAGAAGCTTTTTCAGAGCTTTGTCGTCTGGAGGATGGAACTAAGAAAAATGTCCCCATGAAAAAAAAAAACTAAGCAAGCCACTGACTTGTGCTTTATACTTTGCAAAATGTCGTATATACTCACCACCACCTAAAAGCATAGCACACTATGTCGCACTAAAAGTGATTTTGTTTTACTCAAACATTTTTGGGAGACGATGTTGGAGCGTTTTCGTACTGTGAATTCCAATTTTTTGGAGCGACGAGGCTCATTTTCATTTAAATTGGCACGCAAATAAACAAAACTGGCTGAAACACCAAAAGCCATTGCATTTGCCCCAGGGTAACTGTTTGGTGCGCCTTATCCACGCATGGGATAATTGGACCATTTTTTTCGAGAATGCCCATGACACGAGGCTCCATTTTGAACAGTGCATTTAGTAGACATTTAGATGACATAATGTTCAAAAATGAAATCCGTATTATTAGCCTGTCGTTTAATATTTTAAATAAAACAATATATCAAATAGATTTTTTTTTTAAATTTAATTTTTAAAATATAAATGTGCCACCAAACACCCTGAACCTAATGATAATGCTCAGTACAGCAACCATACGAGGGCTGTTAAAGTGAAATATTTTATTGAAAGCTATACTTTTAAGTTTGAAAGGCAAATATCCTATCTTTCCTCTACTGCACATTTTTGTTGAGATATTTATTTATATAAAATTATTTATATAAAAATTACTCTTTATATTTATTCAGGGGCGGATCCAGAAAAAAATTTCGGGTGGGGTCCAAAAATAACAATTTGAAAATTTTCGTTTATATTGTTGTTGAAAACTGTTTTTAAAATAGTTTTGAAACAAGAAACAAAATAGGAACTTACGGTTACAAAGTGATATTTAATTTTCTCTTGCTTTTAGCAAGAATGTCCAAAATTTCATTGCTGGACATATCAATATCTCTGTGAATATTCATAGGCGCTAAAAGGTCCCAATCCCAACACTGTCGCATACATTACTTGCACCGAACACAGAATTAGAACAGAGAAGAAAAAGGAATAATGAATGAATATAGAAGATAGAACCTTGTCCTTGTTTGTATTCTATGAACTGAGGTGCGTTCGGTAGTTCGGTTCGTTCGGAATTGCAAATAGCTACGATGTGTAACCATAAAATCGTTCGGAAATGAATGGTTGGTGTGTCAAATAGTAACTATTTCTAATTACATATGTATATCCAAGTTATGTCTAGGAGGTGAGTTTAAAATGTTGATCTGTCAAAGTCAAATGTTTGATTTATGTATATAATGAAAATATAAAAAGCGAAATATTTTGCAAAAATAATAAATTTGATTTGCATTGGAATTCATTTTTGTTTTTCGGGGTGTGCAATGTTACAAAAATTTTTCCTTCCATTTCCATTTTAAAAATATTAAAAATAAGTATACTTAATTCTTGAAATCAAAATAAAGTGTGTTTGTTTGACAGACCAACCATATCTAAATAAAAACGCGTTCATAAATAACTTCAACTATTCCTAACTATGACACTTGAACCAACATTTTTGACATACAAACCATAGTCAATTATTAACCGAACACACCACTGTGCATAACTTACACCAAATTTCAACCACAAAAAATTAAATACAGGTTTGTAGAGAAAAAATTTGCAATAATTTAAACATTTGTCTGAATTCTGATTGTCGGTTATAGCAATAAGTTTTTGTGTCATGTTCATCTGAAAATAATATTTGTCAAAAACAAAGAATCATATCACATTAGAACAACGAAATACATAGATTGGCGAAAAATTTTAAACAACCCACTGTTAAGCACTTATCATTTTACTAACTAGCAATTTGCTAACGACTCCAAAATTTTAAATCCTTTTTTTCGTTTTGATAACTAGTAAATTGCTAACTCCTTTTTATTAAAAAACGGGCATCCGAACATGTCCAAATAGTGACGGTTTGTGAGAATTAGCAAAGCAAACATGCTTAAACGGACCCATTAGTTGGAAATGTCCCAACTGTAATCCCATATGCAATCCAATAAGAATCCATCATCCTGATGTAGATTTCTCAACAAAAAAAAAAAACATTTTTCTGCACAAAAGACTTCAAATATTTCGAAATCTTTGTCTTGAATAAATGAACTTGATAAAAAAGTAAAATCTCAAAAGAAAACATTGACAAACCTATTTTCCAATTAAATTTGGTTAACTTTGTTTTAATTCTTTTGGTAAAAAATAGTTCACACAAATATTCGTCTTACTGCAGTCATATTTCATCGAGGTCAGATGTCAATAGTAAAACTTGGAGAGTATTTTTTTTTCTGACCCGATTTTCTGATGAGCCACACGTCGCAACCTACAACCGTTCCGATAGCGATAGGCATAGGACGTTAAGAGATAAATAATGAAAACTACCAAAAATGATATATGAAAGAACAATAAAGACGATTGGAATTAAAATTATGAGTGTTATTTGGAATATGACAACCAAAAATGTTCATTTAAAATTTTCATTTCGGGAGGGGGGTGTCTGGACCCCCCCCCCTCTGTATCCGTCGCTGTATTTATTATAGTTATAATACAGTGGATTAAAAAATGTGATTTAAATATTTTGATTTATGTTGAGTGCTTTCTCTACATGGATGGATTAGTACCTAAGCAAAAACTGATTGTTATCTTTTTAATCGCACACCATTATCCTATTTTTTAATTTAAAAAGTCCGAAAACCTAATTTGTTCTACCTATTAATAAATTATTATACATCTCTTTTAGTTTTGTCGAAAACTTTTATAGGTCAAAAATGTCGTTTGCATTGTTCAATGTGGCGTATACCTTCTTTTTTTTATTACATACATATGCGATTATTTAAGTTGTTTAAAATTCAGCACACAAAATTAAAAATGCTTATGGCATCTGGGAGATGCTTAAAGAGGGATTGTGTAGGATCTAGGAAGATCAGGAGACGTTCGTACGGTCGCCATCGTTTTTTGTTGGTAATATCTACTTCTGCATCACAGTATGACGCTAGAAAGATTTAATTTTAAAATATGTACATTCAAAAATACATTTTCAAATTCGTCGAAATTATTTTTTGACCTTATGAGCATTTATTTTAAGTACAGTAACAAAATTAGATAAAACTTTTATTGTCGAATTAATATCAAGATTAATTACTAATTAGAGCAACTGCTGCTTTTCAAAAGTCTCCATCCTGTCAGTAAAACAAGTATTAGTAAATAAAATGATAGGCTTCTTCGTTTGAACTTACCATTCTTCCTTTGAACCCTGCTAAGACAGTTAAACATTTCCATTTCACAATCGTTGCTGAAAGTTTTTCTGAATGTTCCATCTGAACCACAAACTGGTCTTAATATCATCGGACATGGTTTAATGCATGATAATTCAGTTTCCGAATGTTCCTTACTAAGCATATCCAGACCATCTTTCAATTCAGTAGTTGTACACCAATCCATATCGGTACTTCTATATGCTAAGAAAATTAGAAACAAAAAACTGTAAAATTTTGACAATCTACTACATGATATTAAAAAAACTTGCTTGATAAAGTCAAACCCCTTCGTTTACAATTGAAAACATTCATTTCGCAATGGTTTTCGAATTGCACATATTCAAGGCCGTCTGTTCCACAAATTGGTTCATATATGTCAGGACATATACGTGGGCATTCTTCAATGCTTTCGCTATTAATTTCGCTTGAGGCAATAAATGCAACGTAGACAAAAAATAGTAACTTGAATGAATTATTCATTTTTTAACTTTTCTTTCAATAACTGAATGTAAAATATAAAATAGATCCCCTTTATACCTTCAGCGGCGGAATACAACAAATTTTGTTATCTTGAAGATAAGAAACCCTAAACAATAATTATGAGTTGGCCTTATCTATGGACACAGTTTATTGTTTATCGATTGATTTTACTTGAGTGCTCCTGCATACTTGAAGATAGATTTCTACTACTGGCTAAGTTTTAAATTCTTAAGCAAAATCAAACACTTATGTGTTTTAATTAAATAGTCTTTACGGTGATAAACAACACGAACAAGAAAATTAATCGATTTTTTGAAAAGGGTAATCGTCGGTTCAGTTTTCGTATTAAATTATGTATCACTTCAAAATATCAAATTATATGAGTCATTATTCAAAATGATCTTATTTTATAATTTTGAAAGATGGATGGAAATAAATACAATTTATAGTATTATTACTTATTACTTACTTTACTTTATAGTTGGAGCTACAGCATGGGCTGCGCCTGGGCCTTTAATGATAGACTCCGCCAGCAGTCTCGATCTCTAGCTTGCTGCCTCCAGTTTCGAAATCCAAGTTGCCTTAAAATTCCCTCAACTTGGTCACGCCACCGGACCCGGAGATGAGGTCTGCCTCTGTTTCCCACACTCTCTGGCATAGCGTAGAATACTTTACGGGATGAAGCATCGATGCTCATTCGCTGTACATGCCCTAGCCCTCTTAACCGCTCAATACGTATTTTTTTGATCAGGGACACGTGCGTCGCGTCGCTGTACACCTCGTACATTTCATGATTGTATCGTTTTCGCCATCAGATGTTATTTTGCCTATCGATATAAACCGGACCATAAATCGTGCGTAGAACCTTTGTCTCGAAGATACCAAGTAAGCTTTCATCCAGATTTAATAACTTGGCTCTATTTTTTATATATGTAATTTTTTGAAACTAGTGTGATGAGACTTAGTTAAATTTTAAAGTTTCTCAAGAAATAGAGAAGAATGTGTTTAAAATTAATTTCTGGAAGTTCAGCAATGAACTGACGAACAAAACAATAAAGATGTTTGAGCTTCTTCGAAAATAATAATTTTCCTTCCCCAACCTCATATTTTTCAACGTAATCCGACTTTTTCCACATCTCCTGTGAAATCATGGTCCCGAACATCAACATCTCGTTCATTTACGCTTAAATTAAGTGCCTACGAGCCATATTGTATTACACCGTATTTTCAGATCAGTAAACACAAGAACTCAAACCAGTCAAGTCCTTAAAATGATTTGGATTTTCATAAAAAATAATTTTCGGCGATAATACCCATTTTCAGCTCAGAGGTTAATAATAATAACAAGGAATTGTCCTTGAACCCTTCATCCATTAAAAAGCATTTTTTATCACTTTTTGTGGAGATGTGCGACCGGATCTTCCTTTTGTTGCAAATGAAAATGAGACTGAAGCAACTCTTACGGTGAAAATATTGCATAACTTAAATAAGGTATGTCTAATGAATTTTTCTAAGCAACGAAACAATTGCAATTTTGCAGAAAAAGTTTCTTGGTTGTGTTATTTTTTAAAAGATGTTTTTCTTGGGGGAAGAAGTCTTAAACAATGATATCCACAAATGATTCAAGACTTTTGAGGTATACTTTGCTTTTATTTCGAAAATTAAACTTTAAATGTAAATTAAAATCCAGTTATAAAAAAAGTACAGGCCAAATGTGACTAGGAAATTAAGTAGTCAATCCATGAATTATTTGTATTTATCTTTTATTTTTATTTCGATGTCTCAAATGTTTTGTTTTAAATTTAAATTTAAGCTACATTTTTTGAAGTAATAAAACCTCCATTCAATATATTTTTCTAAAAAAATATGTTATTTTAAAGGCAAATTATTCGTGATAGAAACAAAACCTTAAACTCCCATGAGAAAATAAAATATCTATTATATGTATATATGTAGGTATGTTGATACACAGATTTATAGGAAATATATTAAAAGTAAGTTTGCAAAAAAAAATCGAATTAGTTTAAAAAAAAAACAAACAAACATTCATCACCAAAATTGCGATTTACATAAAAACTTGGTACTTTGTTTTTATTTTTTCCCACGATTCAGGTAAACGTTTTCTTAACCAGAATTACCAAGGAGAATTTTTTATTTAGATACCTACAAAATATAGAAAACCTTAAGGAATGATGTAAATCTGTCACCATTATTAGAATATAAGTTAGGACTGATCAAAGTAGATTCTTGTAAAAATTGGATATGTATGTACTATATTTTAAACTGCAACCGAATCTCATAGAAAAATATATATTCTGGCAACTCTGTGATGTGGAATATATTTGAATAAATTTTATCCAATGTCTAAAGAAACTACAAAAAGAAGGTCAAATCAAAAATTTGTTGTTGAATGAACCACAATAAAAATTATTATATTATGGTATACCCCGATCTCGAATGGATAAGTGACGCGCTAAAGCGATGAATTCTAATCTTATTGATGATGACAATTGAAAAGTAGGTGTTCCTTTCAACCGATATAGGTACATACATATGTAGGTATGTATTTATGAGATGAAGATCGCTTTTAAAAAGGTAAGAAAATATAGCCTCTTTTTAATTAGGTGTTCTTAACTCTTTGATACAAGAAAAAAAATCAAAAAGAAAAACACGTACCTCTTACCAACCATGACACAGTGGGCAACCTCTATAAGAAGCATTGACAAAAATTTAATTTTTAAATATTGTACGCATAGAAATGTTTTTGGATTAGGAAATGATAGTATTTTTTAGACACCTGTACATTCGAAGAAAAACAATTTTTAAATTTGAATTTATTGACATTGATGAAGTTTTGTATTTTGAGTTTTTAAATAAAGTTAATTTAATATTATTAAATAATAAGGTTAACAAAATAGCTATTTTTATATGGCTCCTTAAAATTTTAGTTTCTGTTTTTAAAATTTCTGTTGAGTTAAATATTTAGCAGGTCGAAAATAGTTTACGGAAACAAAAATAAAGCTTTTTGCAAATTTGCAAAAATCAAATAGGTATTTCATTTAGATTTTTGAACTTTAAAAATTAATTATTTAGAAAAAGGATTTGGTTATTTTTTTTAAAATAAATTACGATATCAGTCATTTTTAACAATCTTGTAATGTTCTTATAAAAAAATTTAGATGTCTTTGTTTTATTTTATCATGAGAGATTTCGTTGAACAGTGTGATTTATATATAATATTTAGTGATTTTATAAAAGCATTTTATTTTAACTTTTTCGAATCTAGGACTTTTTCTCTTGTTTCAAATTAATCAAGCCAAATATGGTTATATTTTAGGAAATCAAGAAATTTTTCGATTAAAACAATTGTTGACATTTGTTTCTAAAAACAAACTAAAAAGAATTTTCATTATAAAAAGTTTTTAAGAATTACATAATATTGAATCAATTTAATTTAATTAAATTTAAACTTTGTGGTGAAACAACCTCCTCCCATATAATTTTTATTATAAGATTTAACTCAAGAAGACTTTTACAAAATATGGTTAACGGTTTATGGCCAGAAACTAATTCAAAAACATGACTTACAATAAATATTATTGTTGATGCCTTACCTGCATTTAATTTAAATAAAAACTTTATAAAATTCAAGAATACTGTGTTCTTTTATCATGAAACCAGATTTCTATAGTGGTGAAAAAATATTATCTTTAGAAGAAATAAAAACCACTATTCGACCACTGTTTGCCCTACTGTGCATCGGGGCTTCGTCGCGTCGTTCGTCGCGAAGGTTGAAAAGGCGGTATGCATGTTTCGACTTTAGGATCTTCAATTTAATCATGCAAGATAAACTTAGGTACTGATCCTTCCTCTATAATAGGGTATTGGAATCTGAATAAAAATTGGTCTGTAGCTCATAATCCCGGATGAAACGAATTAGTTATAAAACGAAAATGGGGATAATGCAACAAACAAACGAAGGAACGAACAAATGAAGAACGAACAAAGAACGAAAAATGAAAGCGAATAGGTACTCAACTTCAGTTGTCTGGGAAAGTTTTCGAAACAAAAGAAATCCATGCACTCCTCCTGAATGTGTAATCCGTTGGAACGTGTAATTTGGGGCCATCACCTTTTTATGCTACCGCGGTGACGGACGCGGACTTCGCGTCGAGTCGTCGTCGTCGACCGACGAAGACGGTGATGGCTGATGGCTGATGGTTTGGTTGTTTGGCTGATGGTTAGTTACAGTGGTTAAAGCGGTTCATCTTCGTGCCCCAAGTTATAAGTCAGACTTAATAATTTCTTTAGTTAGCGTTGGTAATATGTGTTTTGTTTGGTGTTTTTTTCTTTTTGTTGAAAAGGTAATAATCATCACGTCCGTTGCTTTCAATTGAGTTTTTTGTTTTTGTCCATTAACCATTTTGAGTTGTACTCGTAATGGTGACGAAACAAAATATGATTACTTGCTGCAAAAAAGTACGAAGGAGATACATCATTAACATTTAGCTACTGAAACCTTCTGGCTACGTGATGCTGTGAAGATATTAAGGTTCCTTTTTGTTGGTTTTAAGTTACACGCGATAAGTGCCAGGGTAAATTTAAATTAAAAAATTTCCTCCCAAGAAATCAAAAACAAAGTTGGTATACCTACATTTTGTATGTTTGTAAAAAGAGGCGGGGATGAAACCCACACTGATAACTTCCCTTTAATTCCTTTGAAAATTTGGAAACAAATACAAAAATTATTTATTTTAAAGCCTTTTCTTCTAAAAAATATTGCGATAGTTAACAATTTTATCAAACATTTTGCTAGTTTTTAACAATTTTATGCATTAAATAAAACAGTATAGAAGTCAATATTGCTCTTTTACTAGACATTCGAGTCCAAAACCATTTTTTACCAATTTTTGGTATAGCTAGTTTATTTTTAAAAACGTACTTTATATTTGAGTAATTTCTTAAATTCATATGACATCTGTCATTTTCCTTGAAAAATATCACACTTATTTTACTTTCAAGAATTGATTTGTGTGTTTTGTTTATGATTTTAAACTACATCAATTGATTATTTTTTTATTAATAAAATGTTTTTGGGAGACAATTATGTATTTTGAAATATTTGAAGAAAATCCTTTCCAAGAGCTGTACTTTGAAGAATTTCACCCCAGATATGTGTAGATGTTTCAACAATGGAGGTTTATTTAAGTTTTTTTTTCAAGAATTGAAATTAACTTTGGAGGAAACCACTTTAAAAAATCAACAATAATATAAACATAGTACATATGAAAATGAATTTGACACAAATACCTTTAATAGGTCTGTTCCAAGTGTGTGAAATTCACCGAAAATCACCGCAAAAGTGTGAAAAGCTGTTCCAAGTTACACATTTTTCGTAGTTTTTCACAGAAGAGAGAGCTCTTGAGAGAGCAAAAAAATTCCCCACCCTGCGAATTTCAGCCACAAATTTCTGTGTCAAATTTGAAAAATAGCATTTGACATTTGAGTTTTTCCGTTAAAATAAACGATTGTTTTTAATTGAATTTAAAATTCTAATTTTCATTATGGACTCGTCAGACTCTATCGAGCACTCTATTAGTAACAATTTTAACAAATCCATTTTTTAATTAATTTTAAACAATTAGAAACTTTTCACGCGCTTTCGAATCAAATTTTTTGAAATGATTTTTTGTTTACATTTTTTGACGTTTCGTAGAGTCTGTGATTTTCTGTGAAATGTCGTTCCACTATCCACTTCTTTGTGCACAGTTTCTCTCTCGCTGAGAGAATTTTAATCCCACTCCTTAAACAAATGTGTGCTGTGAATTTCTGTGCACAAAACACTTGGAACAGACCTAATATCTCTACATGATTTGGGGTTTTTTGACGATAAGCTCAAAAACGAATCAATTTTAAAACAATACATATCTAAACGTGAGGTTATTGATAAGTCAAAGTGAACTCTTTAAAGTATTATGACTAAGTGATGGTCAGTCGTCAGTGCATGTATGTATGTATGTTTGTACATGTACATTATACATTAAATAATTATGTAGTTTGAAAAATTTGATCAATTGGAATAACTTTCAGCGTGATTTTTTTAAAGTGGTCTTTGAAAATTTCGAAAGTGGGTGTTTAATTAAAAGATCTTTACTCATATGCGGCAATCAGTTGAAAAGAGTTGAACAGATATTGTTTTATAGATTACTTTTAAGAAAATGACTTCCCATTAACAAGGATGTAGATTTTACTCTCTAAGATAAATTGTCTATTGTCTTAGCACATGTCTCTTAAAAAGATAAAACTTAACTCTTCAGTAATTCAATGAACGTTCAACAGTAAAGAAATTCCCTCTTCTGGTTAACCCTCATTATACGAAAAAATCCCAAACCGTATGCATGTCAGCGCCATTATCCGCGTTCGTGTCATCCTCACCACATCAAAGTATATCCATCAACATCAACCAGTAATACTTGCACTGCACGCCCGCTTGGCATGTGGGAATTCTGTGGGAATATAAGAACACGCTCCCGCACCAAGGCGGATAAATTCCCTTTATCTTTGCATCCATCTTCGACCAACGAACGAACGCAACGGCCATGCATTGCTTATGAATGCTTCTTCCAATCGCGTATGCTTCTCACACAGCTTGATTGCTGCCTATTCACTTCTTCGACTTTTGAGTCAAAAGGAGCGATCAAATGAGATTTTGTATTCATGAGGGGTAAGCCCCATAAGTGACCTTTGAAAAAAAAAATCAAGCTCTTTCTTTCATAATTATTATTGAAGTTCTCCATGGAAACGAGAGACACATTTTTTTAAAATGCGGAAGGGGGGTTGATGTTTTGGTTTCGTCCTAGTCCTAACTTGTTTTTGTTTTTTTCCAAATACCAACCTTAAGCTGAGCTATCCAATTGAGCATGGAGATGTTGGCTTTCAACTTATAGTATTGTCAATAAAAGATATAAACGGTGGCAGACGCCAATGGTAGCAATCAGTGGTGTTATCCAGGAACGCTCTTCAGTAAATCACCCGTGTATTATTTCTTGTAACCCAATGATATTAAGTGCTATTGTTTTGCCCAACACTGTATATTCATATCAGTTTTAATGAAACATTTAAGAATGTACATACATAACATACATATGTATGTTTGTATGTACATATACAAGGAGTAAATGCTTTGGCTAAAAAATAAAGACTAGGTATATTTATTGTTTTTTTATTTATAGTAAAGATAAGCAGACCCAACAAACGTTATCCTGCACTGATGTCAAAATTGGATTGATTGCCCCAACATGACAGGGGCTACCATCTATAGCGTGGCACCAGAATACAGCCTCCGGTCGAGCTTCGCTACTAGATTTGAAAGATCGTAACTTGAAGATGAGCATCTTAATGCTCAAGGTCTACCAGTCTTAAGGTAGTATGCAACGCCAACTACCAACCAAGATAGAAATTCATGGCGACATCACATACCCCAGCCTACACCGTCTGATGACTTTTTGCCACCAGGACACGTTGATAGCGGAAACCACGATGAGGTCGTGTTAGGCACATCTATGTTCCCCTGTCCATCAAGACCTTTCTACACCTGCAGACCCACACTGTGGACCAACAGATCTCGTCTAACAGATAGAATAGGATATACCATCGCATTAAAATTTCAAGGTATCTAACATTATTAGTTCTTTGATTTTAGTAATAGCAAGTATTACTGAGAAGAGGAATGATTCACCAGGCCACTTGATGCATTAAAAAAAAGTTAAATAAACATTTTCCAATAGACCAAATGGAACTGGAACACATACATGAAATTTCATCAAAATTGGTTCAGCCGTGTAAGCTTATACACCCTCACAGAAGCAAATAATACAACTGTCATTTGTTGTAAAGTAAAAATATTAAAACTTTTTTTCTTCATAAATTTAATTTTAAGTACAAACATATATATGTACATAGTTAATAATTAAAGCTACTGGAAAACCCCACTGTGCCTGTGCGCAATGTTAGACCGAACCTTTACACTGGCAAAGTCGATGAATGCGGATGAAATTTTTTGAAGTCCTCTGAATATTACCTACAATGTACAATTGTATTGATTGCGTGATGAGACTACTGTACATACATAATTATGTACATAGTTGTAGCTGTAGGCTGTTTGCAGCTAGACTTTAATGTTATTCGTCTTTATTTTGTGTTGATTTGTTTCTATGCTCTTTTGTATGTCTTAGGCTGTTTTCAAATATTACTGAGAGTCTTAACATAAGAAGGTAAGGCTGTGGAATGCGTTGTTTTTTTTTTATTCACTGGGATCGAAAGGCGATAATTAATACCTCTACGTGAGTGGTAAAATAAATGAGGTATAACACCTTCATGCTTATACATAACATCGTTTTATCAAACAACAGCTACGGCCTTCTTAAGAATTTCGTATAAGACACATACAGACATGTACATATGTATGTATGTAGGTACACATAAACATGCCTTTGTACGGATATTTAACGGGAATAATGTTCTTATAAGAAACATACATACATATGTATGTATGTATATATATGAACAAATAAATAAAAAATTAAAGATTGTTCTTATAACTAAAATAATTTCATTCAGCATCCATCAGGACAAAATCTTACTGAGGGCTCAATTCCAAATTTTCTTACTAGGTCCCCAGACGTAACGAAGTCCGTTTCCGTTGGTATTCCCTAGAAGGACATAGTGCTTTAACTCCTACGCGCAAACGTGTGCGGTTTCCAGCGATGTTATCTCGCAGATTCCTCCTAGACTGTTCTGCTCCACGTGCTTCTCGGTCTACCAACTCTTCTCTCTTCTTGTGTGAGTGGATTCCACTGCATTGATTGACCCGCAATGCAGTCATTACCTTTCCGAAGCGTGTGTCCAATCCCACTGCCACTTGCGCCCTCGTACATATGTATATGCATTCATACTCGTAATAGCAGAACTGATTCGACGTTATTGTGAAGCAGTCGTAGCTTTGTGTATAAGCTGAGAGATTTGTTCCTCCAAACATTGGACAACATCCCGAACGCAGCCTTTGCTTTTCTGATACGGCTGGCGATGTCTATAGTTCGGTTCCTCCTTCAGAAGAGACTATACTTCCAAAATATTGGAAGCTCTCTACTTTCTCTACTGATTGTTGAGCAATGTTCATAGGAGTCGAAATTTGAGGAGTCGAAACTGTTTTGTCAGCAATGTTGTGGACGTACCGTACATACATATATAGTACATATTTACATGCATACCTATGTGTAGGTACTAAATTTAAGTTTTCGATATACTAGAGCCAAGTTTTCTGCCGGACCCAATAATATGGTTGGTAAATAAATAATTATTTAAATAGCGTAGAACTACAAATATTCTTTAAAAAATGTCAAAAATTATGATTAATTTTTAAATTCGATATTCACTTTAATAAGCAAGTATAATTTACTTGAAAAAAAAGAAAAGAAGTACCGTTCCCTTCCTCTAAATTCCTGTTTATTTATTCAAAGTCCTTCCTAGTTTTAAAAAAATCCTATTTTAATGAAGCAACTCAGTGGAATTCATTTATTTTCTAAAATAAGTTAAAAAAAAGTTCATTTTAAAATTGGACATTGCAGGTTAACCATTTTTCGTTTGTTCTTAATTTTTTTTCCTCGAAAAAATGGTAAATATAATATAGAACAATGTATTAGATGTAAAAACTGTTATTAAATATATTTTTTTTTAATATTATATTTTATTACAATTGCTGTTGAAAGTAATTGTTTTTTGGAAGTCAAAACATTTAGGGCTCCCATTTGCACTCAATAATTTTAGTGGTTTAATGTTGGGTTTTTTTTTGTAAACCAAATTCTCTATTAATATGTATCAAACCAATCTTAATGTGTGCGAAAATTTTTATCAAAATCCGTTCCAAAATTTATATCTAAATACAAAATAAAACTTTAAATATCAAAATCGAGAATTTGTGTAGTTTAGATTTAGATTTTGACCACCCTGTTCTTCTGGCCTACAGAAATCACAAAATATTCTCAAGCCAGTAATGAATCACCATTGCACACATTTTAATTTGCGGTTTGCTGCAGTTTAATTTCAAATATAAATTCCTTAGAAAAGAAGAAAGACCTGACGGTAACCATGAATGGCGAATGGGTTAACAAGCCATGCTGATTTTTATTTCCAAAAATGAATCACTTGAAAATCGAATCAAAAATTACACATCTAAACACAAGCCAAGAAATACCAAAGCCATATACTGCATATTTATCAAAGTACTCAAACAATAGAATGTATTGTCCTAAGACCTTAATCGTGACGTATTTCAAGAAGGACAAACAAAACAAGATCTAGTTAGTGTTAGTTAACGACGAAAGAAATAGTTAGACTTAATGATAAATAAAAACAGATAATTTTTAAATTGTAGATGTATAAAAATATTTGTATTTTTCTTTTTAAAGCTGTATGGTTATCACATAAATATTATTAATGTTTATATAAAACAAATTAAAACTAATTAATCTTCATTCTTATCACAATCTTAAATTAAAAACTCTTCTCAAGTGCTGTCCCGATCTGTTTGTATGTTTCGGTGTTAATGAATGTTTTGAGAACCTAAGCCTGGGCCCATCTATCACCAAACTGCAATTGTGGATATTGGCTGTTGCTGTAGCAGTAAGCTGGTTGCACCAAATCCTCATCGACTGCGGGAACAATACTCATGACAGGTTGCAAGTTTGTAGTCCAGAAGAATGTGCCGACTTCAGTGCGAGCAAATCGAACAGGAACATAAACACCATCTTCCTTTGATTGTGAAGCTTGTGGCTGTTGGTGTTCCGACTCTTCCAAAATAAAGTGCACCAATTTTTCATTTGCCGAATTATCTTCTATTTCAGTGTAGTAAACTTCAGCTTGTGAATTACGAAGATTCTCGAGCGATTCTAAGGACTCCAATGATCTCGTGTGTTTTTGCTGTTTGTGTTGTTTTTTGAAGATCGCCTTCAATACTCTCTTGATACTGTAAGAAACTGACTTCTTCGTTACAGTTGCGGAAGATGCGATTGTCTGTTGTTCTGGCATGGCGATACACATTTTTACGTAATTTAAAAAAAATATAAATTTTTTAGTGAAGAAAAATAAACTGCTTGTCTCTAGGTCTTTCTTAAATGAAGAACGAATTCAGAATGTTTCCAAACCCGCACTCATATCGGCTTTTATACATTCTCGGCGAAATCCAAAACGCACAAGTGTCACGCACACATTAATAGTCTCGTCGGTCTTCGACTTCGACCACGGCACTGAACCCAAACGTGATACGTGAATACGAATACAGAGAGGGAGAAAGAAAACATTGTGTAAATGGATCACCCTTCTCGGGGGTGTATCTGTATCTGAATACAGTGTATAGTGCACACCAAAAACCGAACACCACACACTAAAGGCATTTCAAGTGATAAAAGAAGGGAATATCCTATGCATAAAAAACGGCAGGTGTTTTGAAAATAATCTTCTTTGGCTTTCGAATTTGAGCTCGAAAAGGAAGGCTAGATAGAGCGTGGTATTGGTAGGGAGCAGGATAGAAATATGGGGTATATTATTTTAGAAATAAGGGCACATACGAAATTTTCGTGGGAAAGTTGAGTTTTCTGAAATTCCCACGCACCACCATGAATTGTTAAGTGGATTCGTAAAGAGGCACCGAAAATTAAAATGCCTTCACATCGAATACAGGACGACAGGATCTCAGGGCAGGATACCGAAACAGAACCGATATTTTGAACACTATAAGCAACAACAACAACAACATTATAGTCCATGGAACAGGAATCAAAAAACTATCTTGTTTTTGTTTTTTTTAATTTTTTTTTTAAGGAAATTAAGGATATCCACACACTCGTTATGGAGAAGTTTCCCACGTTCCGATAATGAGGATATTTTGTGAATGGATGTCCGACCAATGTCCATTCATGAGAGATTTTGTGAATGAGAGAGTGACTATAGGTTATATGAGGGGGATAATGAAATGGGTGGAAGAACAGACGGGGGCAATTATGTGGCACGATTTCATTATGATGTTGATCGAGTGGAATGATGGAGGAGCCTCTAGCATGGTGTTTATTATTTTTTTTTTTTTTTTTTGTACTTTTGCTGCTCCTTCATTTCAGCCATTCGTACCTGAAGTGAAGTTGTAGTGTAGATGGAACATGGGTGACATATTAAGCATAAAGTATTAGGCACCTTTAATACAGGTGGCTTTTTTATTTTTGTTTTGATGTGGCTGAGTAGAGTTACGATATTATTTTTTATTACACCTAAAGACAGAAACGTGGAATTGGGAGTGTCCTGTTGGGTGTGTTGTGTTTATGCTCGATAACGATTTAATAATCATTGAATTGTGTTGTGTTGTGCGGCAAGGGACCAAGGCTGATGGCCAGCAGATATGTAACTGCGTTGAAATTATAATGACTTTATTGTTATATTAGTGATGGTCTAGTGCTGGGCTCGTATATGGACAGCACGAGTTTGTTAATTAATTGAATGGAAATGAGTGGCCTCAGGTAGGTCATTTGAAATTCTAAGAAATTGAAGGTGTGGTAATGTTTTGATTTTTTGATTTGGTCATACAAATATTTTCTTTATTTGTATGGCGGTACTTGTGCTGTTATACAAATATTGATTTTGGATAAGTAAAAAATATATTTTTACTTCTAGAAAGGTTATCATATCGTTTTCGTTCCATTTTTTAGCAAAAATCGAGATTCTAAATGACAAAATCTTTATTCTACCTAAGCTCTACATTACATTATTCATTAATATGTAGGTACATTCCATATTTAAATTAATAATGATTAAGTTGACCATAGACCCTTCATAAGATTTACCTTTTGATCAAAGCCTTTTTTAATTAAGAATTTTAGGGATATTTTCTTTTTTTATGGCGCAGTGTATGTTGTGCTGGATTTCTTAGGCCGAAGGGCATTCGAATTAAGTTATTAGTTTAGCTCATAGTATATACGGGTCAGTAGGTTAAAATTTAGATTAAAATTAATTTAAAAAAAAATTAATGCTCGATCAGTAGCTTTGAGGTCATTGTTTTTTTCTATTTCCTTCAGTTTCTGCTGAACCCCCTTCCAGTGGAATAAAATAATTGTCCACTGCATCCAAATTCATTTCTAACCATCTGCTTCTCCTTCTACACTCCCACATGGTCGTGAAGATCATTTAAAGGATATTTCTCAAAATAATTTAAGAGCCAGTATACATATATTATAAAAAAAATCACAACTGTTTAAAATTAATTTTGATAGGTCGAAAAAAAGTTCAGTCTAATAATCTCTGTTTAAGTGAATTCTTAAAAGAAGTTTTTAGGTTTCTTCCACGATCTTATATTTTTCTTTGTACTTCGACTTGATTAAATACAAACCATATAAGCATTATTCAAAAACATCGCATATTTAAAAATTGGTATTTATTTTCTTGTGGTTAACTAATTGATTTTAAGATACATAAGTACATTTCACTCCAATCAGGACCAACATTAACCTTAGGAAGATTCGATTAATATAAGGATATACATACATACATACATACATAATATTTCTAAAATATTCTTTAATTGCAAGTGTAAACAATTGATGAATTAATCTGTTGCATAGTGAATCCCGCTAATATACATATTTTGTATTTTCTGATCCAAATTGTCACTCTAAGGACACAAGAACGTAACCACATCGTATGAACATTTTTTTCATAGTACTAAATTTTGTTTTAGTACTATTTTTCCCATAGTAAAAAAATAACAAAATCGACAAACTTTAAAATTGCAATTATTAAAATAGAGAGAAAAACAATAAAAACCAAATTCTAAAAAAATAAATAATAAAAATAAATGTTTATAGATTGTATACAATGTATGTATGTTTATTAAAAAAAAGTTTCTTATCAATAAATCACTATTCGTTATCACAGGTTTGTTCTATACTAAAGCTTTCTTTCATCACAATCTGGTGCAACAGAAACAAAAAATCTCTTAGGTCTCCTTTCACCAGGGGCGCCAAAGTTCCGCACGTGATTCTTCAGGCACTAATGATGAAGGCGATGATACAGGACTACCCTTGTCACTGTGATAACCCGACGAAGCAGGACTAAGTGGTGCTGACGAAATGCTAACATGCAATTGTTGCATGTAGTTTGCCTTCTGGTTAGCAACTTTCAACTGTTGTTGGTGGTGCTGGTCTTGAAGTCGAGTAAATTGACAACCAAGATGTGTCATCACAGCTTTTCCCAATTCGGCACTAATACCACGAGTTGAGGCCAAAACACGTGAGACTTCATTGGCAGCATTAATGTATCCATTTCGAAAGCCATCCAATGGCGATTGTCTGTTGATGTATTTGGTTTTGCGAAGATGCGCAATTGTTGCTTCCAACATCTCGGCCTTATCCATGTTAAGGATTGCATTGCTGTCCTGTATCTCTGCAACAATGTGCTTCATCGCATCTAAGCACTTGTTGATGCGTGCACGACGTTGTCGTTCCAACAGAGGCTTCTTTACTTTCAAATAAAGTTGTGTCTTTGAAATATGTTCCATTTTTAATAATTTGTTTAAAAAAATAATTTTTAAATTAATATTAAGCAAGACAAGATCTTCGTATAACGAAAATTGGTATCGTAATGATGTCCTTGCAGAGCACTTCTTGTCCTTTTATACTCCATCCGAGATATCCTGTTTGAGGATCGTCTTTCTCTCTCTGTTTTACCTGCTCATACAGGTTGTCTTATGTACATACGTAGTCATCTACACGCAATGTTTGTGTAGGTATGGATGAAGGTAGCAGATGGCTCACAGGCTCCGCACAGTATACCAGCTATTGAACGAGAATAAACTAAACCGTGGGAAAAGATTTTAAAGGACTTGTGACTGGGAGCACTTTGAGCGCACTTCAAAACACCTTGTGTGTTTTCCCACGATGCATATTGATAGATGCAGAACGGTAGAGATATTTCTGGGACAAGTTTTAGGATCAAGTATTTCAAATGTATATATTTTTGTATTGTTTTTTCTGTGTGCGCCTCGGTCTCGTGGGTTCAATACATTCAAAGTAAAATATCGCTGATTGATAAAAACGAGTAAAACTTTTCTGATAAGCTCTTGTTGGAAATTTCCAGTAGATTTTAAGTGTAAATTACCTTCTAGCAGCTTGGGTGCGGTTATTGATCAATTTAAGATTTATGAGTTGCTTTATAACGAAGTAGACAATCTAAGTGGCCTTTTTGCATTCAAACACCTAAAAAATGATAATGTAAAGTAGTCAAGTAGACGCCATTCTTCATTTTCAGGTTAATACAGTGATAAAATAAATAAATGTTAAGTTCAATGAAAAAATAGTGTGTATACGTCATGGGGTACTTTTTTGAATTTTAATTTATAGAGAATATTTTTCATGATCGACGTCTAGGATAACAAAATTTGTGTAATAATAATAATTATGCCAGATCTACCGAAATAATACCGTTATTTTAAATCCATATTCTTTTCAAATAAAAGATAGTGCAGTCTATATATAATTGGTCGACAAGCAACAGACTTAAGCTTAATCCTGAAAGAACGACAGCTCTTCCAATATCATAAAAGAAATATAACCTTGAAAGCTTCATCTTTAATAGTTGCATAATTGAATATGTGTTGAAGTTAAAGACCTTAGGATTGATTAATCTTCAACAATACACTAACTTGGGATACCCATGTCGAAACTGTTGTTTTACTATAGATCAGTTCTACTTACTTATAAAATTAAAGCTGATAAAGTCACTAGTTGAGTTGTACCTATAATAAAATATAGATGCGGTCTGTTCGCAGATCAATTGGCTCAAAAGCAAAAGGTGCAATTGCTCGAATTGTTTTTAACCTGCGTAGTTTTGATCATGTTCGTTTTCAAGATCATCCACTTTTCATCTGTAACTTGGAAGCTTTCTTCAAATATCGGTGTTTTATTGCACCCTTCAAAATGATTGTTGAAAAGACTCCAAGTTATCTATCTAACAGAATAAATCCTTGTTTCTTCAGCCTTTTCATTGCACTCCTCAAACTTTACGTGTTTAACATCGTGCAGACAGACGGTGGATTAATTTTCTCAGTTACATAAAGTCTAGAATTAAAAACAGAAAGTTTCAAGAAATTCGTTTAAAATATTTCTCGAATTTGAACTGAAATATGTTTAGTTTTAAGTTTACTCATTTTCATATCAAATATCAAGTAGGGCGTATACGTAACCTTTTTTTCAAAAATGTTACATCAATGTTTATAAAAAGCAACACATATCACATCTATCTAAGAACCTTTGTACTTAGCATGGGTCTTAAGAAAATTGTATTAAATATTTTTTAGTACCGTTAAAACTGTTAAATCTATAAATATATATATGTATAAAAATCAATGCTACTTTTCGTTGTAATTGTATAACTCAAGAACGGGCTCACCTATCTAAACCAAATGCTTAGACGTCTAGATGGCTTATGTGAAGTTTGCTCAAAATCGGTACAGTGGCTTTAAACATAACACTACCTTTACAGAAATATAACGGTTACAGCACCTGCACGTATCAAAAAACAAATTCCTAGTTTTTTGTTTTTTCAAAAAATAAAAATAAATAAAAACAGAAAAAATAAAATATAATTTCTTTCAATTAATGATGACTGTAAGACATCACCCCCAAAAATTTGCTATGAGCTTAAACAAATCCCAACGTAAACGAGGAGTCAACGAACATGTACATACATATATCATTAAGGACCTCGAAAATGAACAAATATCTCGGATGTGTTATCATGGCGTACATATTATGTATCTTCATATGTATGTATGTATCTTTAGGTAAGACTTCTGTCAATACATAAAGGCCCTTAAATTTATAGTACAAGAGCCCAGGGCCGCCAGACATACGTTATTTTCTGAAAGACAAAACTTGTGGTACTGAGTAGCTCTCACATGTACTTTGACGGCCTGCATACCAGATAAGTTGGGTAGACGGCCAATCTGCAGGTATCAGGTGACAAAGGTGAGTAAAAATAATGCGAACTTATGTTAAATTCTGATGGCTGATTTTTATGTTAACTTCATAAATAGCATTATTAGAAAATAATGTCATCACTGCCAGACACTTGCCGGCGGCCATAACTTGTGCCAGACACTTTAAAGCTGTTAAAATGATAATTTAAGTTATCTTATTTTCTGAAGTTTGATTTTTACATATGTTATTTAGAAAACCATTTTAAAACCAGACTTGATGAGCCAGACAAATCCTATGGGCCAAACATCCTCCCAGACATAAAAAATATTCAACCGTGAATATAAGCCCGAGGATACTATGTTTGCGATTCGAAGCAAGTGAGAGTTTTTTTTTTATTTTCAACTTTTAAAGCAGATTTTGCTTGTGATAAAAGTATTTGGAACAGTCTGTAACATATTTTTGGTTTCTATGAAATATGTTGTACATTGAAGAAGTTATATCTGTTCAGAATCGCCAAAACCAATACCAATTGAAAACAAAAAAGTGGCACTTTGACGATATTGAGGTCAAGAGATCAAGAATGCTTTTAATATTGGCATGAACTTGATGTAAAGGACACCCTTTAGTTTCGGCTTTCATTTAAGTGCTGATTTGTGGAACCAACATAATGTTTTGTTTAAAAATCCATAAAGTAAGAAAAGTGCGCATACGCCCTGGTGTCCCATTTTAATTTATCCATGTAAGAAACATTAGTTTCGCGTAAAATAGAAACATGGGATAGAAGTTAACGTAAGTTCTCATAATTAAGTTCTGTGACATGAAATATGTGTGAAGATGGAAGTAAGACAGTATTATCTCTGCGTAAGTTTCCCTTGCTTGCATCAAAGTTTCTTATATTTTTAGGGTTAAATTCTTCATTAACATCAAATACAGTGTAGTTATTAATGAATAGCTGAAGTCTGGCGGCATTCACACCAAGTAATCCAGTAACATTGTAAATATCGCATATAAAGTTTTGTATTGCTTTAAACATTGCCTTTTGTTTATATTGATTTGTAAATGCATCTGGCTCGACAAATTCCATGAAAGCTTGCATCATTATAATTTGTTAATTTATAATAAAGTATGTAGTTCTAATATTAATATTAAAAGTATTCCCGATCTCTTGACCTCAATATCGTCAAAGTGCCACTTTTTTGTTTTCAATTGGTACTGGTTTTGGCGATTCTGAACAGATATAACTTCTTCAATGTACAACATATTTCATAGAAACCAAAAATATGTTACAGACTGTTCCAAATACTTTTATCACAAGCAAAATCTGCTTTAAAAGTTGAAAATAAAAAAAAAACTCTCACTTGCTTCGAATCGCAAACATAGTATCCTCGGGCTTATATTCACAAGTTTTGTCTTTCAGAAAATAACGTATGCCTGGCGGCCCTGGGCTCTTACTCTATTAGGCAAAGGTTTTTTGATATCTCCAGTTGCTACTATATTTTGTATCTACGAGTATACTATTATTATAAGGAGGAAAGATTTGATTGTTTGTTTGAATTGAATTGGTTCCTAAACTACTTGACCGATTTGAAAAATTCTTTTTTCGTTGGGTCCTTACTAAAAACTAAGTTTTTCATAGAAGAAAATGTATTCAAAAAATCTGGAAAAGTCGGGAAATTATTAAAATCGAAAAATTAGAAAAAGTTTTGCAGTTAATCACATGATTTAATGATTTTGAACGACCGACCGCGACGTAAAGGTGAAAAATTCATTGTAAAGTTTTGAAAATTTCGGATAATCGTAAAATTCATTATTATACGCTTTGGATCCTTTTTGGGTGTTCTCTCACATTAAAATTTTAACTATCTAGGTTTTATAACCATATATAAACTCTGGTGGAGACGAAGTTAGCCGGGTCACAAACTTTGGCCACTTTTCTATGACTTGAGCCACTTTTAATTACAATCATGTCGGTTAATAACCCGTCTATCTCTATGTTATGTCATTGAGGCAAGCACTTTTTAAATATTTGTCACCTTTAGGTTCCCACTGTCCCTTTAGATTATTTTCCAATCAGGTGTGAACCCTTAGTTCTCCTCTTAGTTTGAAGCCCTCGGGCAGACATCCCAGTCGAGGTTTTTTAGTGGGTAACAGAAGGGTGGCCAAAGTTCGTGGAAGCGATGATATTTTGGTCACCCGAGCTGAACCTCACACAACTCCCTACCATCAGCGTGACGGTTCTGTTCGGGAAAATTTATTGCGCCGACTATAAAATAGAAAGTAACAAAAAACTGCCACATTCAAAATCTTTTTGACAGAACGAAGTCTGTCGGGTCCGCTGGACCTCTCTTCATTTCAAAGTTCGAAACTTGATCTTCACAAAATTGTACCGTATTTACTGATTTGTAGATTTTAATAAACACCATTACCCAATTTTTGATAAGACTATTCTGAGAATAACTTATTTCTTTCAAAATAATGTTAATATACACAACATGTAACTACAAATAAAAAATGTCAGAGCTTGTCGTCGTCGCGTCGCGTTGGTGAGTGTGTAACTCCAATTTTTCTGATATTGAGATTTTGATGGAATCTGTTATGTAGATTTAAGTATCAACTAAAACCCTCAAACACTATTATGTACCTATATTCCAATTTTTTTTTTAAATATTCCTTTAAATGCAATTAGATTAGAATTTCAATTAAATACCACCACTAACTTTGAAAAATTTGTTTCCAATGAAATTACACACGTCGTCGTCGTCGCACGCGTCATCGACGACGACATTATGGGCTTTTGTACCGGATTATCAAGACCTCACAAAATCTATAAATCGTCCACACAATTAAAGCCGCTCAACTAGTCATAAACATGTGGAAGTCATTAAGCAACAATACGAGTAATAAAGATAAAACCAATTTCATTTAATCCCCTCATCTTGAGCCTTGGTCAATTCCATTCAATGAATCGAAAAAACCAATCCGAAAGATAAAAAGTAAGTATAAGTAACTATATCAGCTTATAAGAAAAAAAAAAAAAGAAAACATGCTAGAGCGTATCTGTTTGGATTCCATTTCCATTCACTGACTATGAGTCATTGATTCTGAAACTCAACGGACGAAATGTCAATTGGCGCTGTGCCCGTGCTAGAGTGACTTTAATGTTTTATTTTCAACACAACAACCACACCCACTTTTCTTCCCGAACTACCGCCGCGCCACAACCAGAGACCACACGAGCCATTTTCACAATCTTCGTCAACATTTCTCAGCATCAGCACAACCGACAGACAGCAACAGAACAGACAACGACGACAACGAATGCCTTGTTCCAAACTTCACATCAAAGATCACCAGATCACTGATCCGTGCGGCGGAAATGGGGCTGCAAAGAGGGATAAATTATATACATACATACAAGACTATACGTATATGATGCCAACAACAACAAGCTACAAATAACTAGAAAGATTGCAATGAGACGAACAAAAATAAACAATCCAGACCCAACTTTAACTGCTCGGCACGAGTTTGTTTCCCACGGTCTGAACGCGCGCGCGAGATCGCGTTGTACGATTATTGTTCGTGTGAGTGTTTAGACGGGGAGACGGGGAGGAGCGGGTACAAAGAGGTCTAAGCTAACATGCGGCGCAGACTCGTTTTATTATTCGATTGCGGTGGTGATAAATTAATTCAGCAACGCGTTTTGGATCGGATTTACTTATAGATACGAGTAGTGTGTGACCGACTTCATTTTTTTCCCCTACCCGTCCAACAAGTCATGATATTGGGGCTCAGGGTATGGTATAGGAAATTATTAATGAGCCAATCTATTCGAGCTGCTGCAAATAGTACTACACAGCAAGCATACATACATATGTATATGTATGTACATATGCATGTAGGTTTTAGTGTCCGCTTGACGAGCAGTCGCCCGTCGCCACCGACCGTCCGTCGATCATCACCGTCGTCGGTCAGCGCAGCTTAAGTAGTTGTTGACCTGCATAAATATATTTGAATTCATAAGTTCTCAAGTCGAGCTTCGTGAAAGGCTCGATGACGTTGCCGGTGGCGATGGCGATGGCGGTGACAGAGGCGTTATTGTTGTTGAGTTTGGCTTGATATTGTATTTAAAGATTTGTCAAGTTTCAATTTAGAGACCTTCTGTTAGTGTTACAAATATGCCGCTAACAACCTTTAAGATTCTGAGGTAGGCACCTTTATTTCCTAGAAATCGATTGCATCTGAATTTAAATAGGATGATTGGTCTCGTTGTCGAATAAAAACTAAGAGATGAAAATAAAAAAAAAAAACTTGTGTAGGTTGTGTTTACCTTCTCACTAATTTTCTTTGTTTAGAAACTGATTACGGAGATAAATAGATTCTGTGTTTTTTTTAATAGTCGGCCTTATCGAGATATCCGTTCGTAGAGGAAGATTCTCCAATTTTATACGATTCGGAGGATTTTTGCTTCGAGTTCGAGATATTGTTCTTATCAGCTATTCGGAATTTTTCTCCGACATTTATTTAACGTAGCCGGGGAACTGTATTGGAGTGCGATAAAGTGATTCATTTGCAAAATTTATGACAGCTTAATGCAATTATCCTTCCGATTTCGTCCGACACAAATTCTTCCAGGAAAAAAATTTTATTTACAAAAGTAACACCTTAAAAATGTTAGTAAATAACTTGGGTAACCTTATTACTGATACTTTAATTTATGGTTTCAGAAAAGGTCAAATCTTTTCGATAATACACCTCGAATGCAATTTGAATCTCCGACAAATTATGCTTTTCGAACACTTCTCCGTTCCGAACGGATACCTCGATAGGGCCGAGTATTTGATAGAAAATCTAAACTTCGAAAATAACACTGAAAAACCTCGCATATGTCGATATTTCAATGATCAAATGACAAAAGGAGCCAGCATGTTGGAGTAGCACTTTTGTGAGTATTGTGACAATGAGGATGGGTCACATATCGTTATCAAAACATAACACATCCACCATCGGCATATTTTATAGAACGACTTTAATTATGAAAGCCAATATCAAACATAATAATTAATTGAGTAGTTAACCTTGGCCAAATTTCTTAGGAGAACCATCAAGCGGAATGTTGTCTTAATTTTCATACAAACATGTCAACACTTTAAAGACACCAGCAGTAAATAAGTGCATTCAAACTGTCAAATCGATTTGACAGAAAAATGTTCCCCACTTATTGAGATAAGGAAATTATGTTTAAACCCTTAATCAAAATCTCCACAAAAATGAGCCTTAAGTCATTTGTTTTGATATAATATGGCAACATAAAGTTTCTTCATGTCATAACAGTAAGAAAACGTAAATCACCTCAACAAATGACTAACGGCAAAAACGAAATTCATTTCAAGAGAAAGTTTACACTAGTTGTGTTTTATTCACTGCTGCAGTGCTATAGTGAATAAAACGATCAAACTCACTTTACATTACTATATCGTCAGCACAGCTGTCATTATTTTTGCTGGCTTCTTTTTCGCCAGCAATCAAATTGGGAAATTTGACTGCGCTAGCTACCCAGCAGTGAATAAAACACAGCTAATTTTGTGCAGTATTTTTTCTTGGGAACCATCCATCAGTATCTTTAAAAGAATTTTCTGCTCTATAAACGTATTACACCAAGACACTGACCTATGTATGATCATTTCAGCTCAGAGTGCAAAAAAAATATATCTACCTAACTTGAACAAAAAACTTGTTAAACTTATGAAGTGTACTTGATGAATAGAAAATCTTTACCATCTATGAATGATGGTTATAATTTTCTGCTGTATAATTTCCAAAATAGAAGAATTAAATGGCACAAAATAATGGCTTATTATAATGCATGAATCACTTATAATTATTCTCATTTGTAACTGACATGAAAGACAATTTAAGCTTTTATTTTAAAACTTAACAATTATTCAAATTTCCCGAGTGTCAATACCTACTCTGATAGATATTTTGGACACATTTTTAAAAGGGAGATTTTTATTTGATATGAAGAATTAAATTATTTTTATTTATCAATTCTAGTGCAGTAATTTATCCTTTATCACAAAGAAGATTAAATATTCCTCTAACGGAAAAAAGGGAAAATTCTATTAAGAAATGAAACTGTCCCTAATGTTTTTTTTTTCATCAATAACAATCAAACTTCTTTTATTTCAACTGAATTTCAGTTTTTTCTTGATGATGCAAACTCATCTTTTTAGATATTCAATCCTTTATTGTATCTCAAACATTTGACTTAAGTACGTAATAACAAAAATCTACCCTCAGATGGTTTGTTTCCATAAAAATAATGCGCAATAAAAAAAGTTATCCTTCCCTCAGCACCACGTTCAAAAAATTCAAACTTTAGAATACACCACCCCAAAAAGATCTCTAGCTTCACATTACACCTATTTACGCAATAGCAAAAAAAATATTTCAAATACCTATTCTGCGAAACAAGAGTATCCTAATAAAGGTTGATACTTTGGGCAACAAGCCATAGCCATTATCGCATACATATGCAGGTACTGCACATATGTATATAAAACGAATGCTGTATAAATCGACTCGCCCACCACCGAGCACCATTACCCTTTTCCTCTACCCCTCGAAGTTGAGCACAGTAGCTTAGTTTGGCACATTCCAAAACTCATCAACTTAAATGCGCCACCACAAGTCTGAATGCGATCCAGCAAGCGATCGTGCTCACTTTAAACAAGAAAGAACACCAATGGTCGTCGCGGCATAGTAGGTAATATACGAATACCGTCAGTCTCACTCTCAGTGCACTTCTGAGTTTGAAGACCCTCTGCCGCAGCGCCCCGTGCCGCTTTGCTCCGTCCCCTACCCTACCCTGAACAATTTCAATCAAAGCTCTATTAAAGATAATCTTACATTCGTTGTTCGTATACTACATGAGAGAATAGTATTTACCCATGCGCTGTACAGGCTTCGAACTGAAGAATGAACACTGAAGCAAGAGCCTAAGTCTCTCTTGGCCCGTTCTTAAGGTCGCACGAAACTTTGACGAAGATCAAAATGATCAACAAACGAAGACTACGCCGAGACGATGACTACGACAAACGATTATCGGTGGCGGCACGCAGCGGCAGCAGATTCAGGAGCAGCAGAACGCGGGACCAGCGGGTGCCCATAACATAGCACGGGTACGGGTACGGGTACGGGTACAACAAAAGCGGGCACTTCTTCTGCACACAAACGAATCAATGGCATTATTCAAAGAAGAAAGAAAATGATGGAAGAAGAAGCAAGACACAAAAAAAAAAAAAAATATCACGTAAGACGAAGACGATATAGGGGGCAGAAATGCAAGGGGAAGAACCACTTTATAAAAAAACACGTCTTGTTATATGGAGAGGCACAGGCATGTGCGCACTCAGTGCGGACTGTGAGAAATCGACTCCAGAATAGTTTCCCACGGTATAACAATCTCTGTGAGCTGTTTTATTATTTTATGTGAGTATCCGACGCGACCGGCGGCGATGATCGGCAGGCAAGGCAACAACCAGCACGATCGCAACATTAAGCCTCGATAAAGTAAGCCGGTTATAGTGAGGGGAATGGCATGAAAGAAGCCTTTATAAGTGATCGTATAGTCGGCAAGTCGACTCATTCGTTGCAAAGGCATTACAGAGTGAAGATCTCTTTACCCGCTCCGCTCAAGGAATTTTTAATTTTGTGTTTTGGGATTATTATATTTTGTCGAAGTTTAAAAAGATAATAATGGTTCTAGAGATGGAAATGTCGAAGACCTATCAGTACCGCAAAGTGATGAAACCGATGCTGGAACGCAAGCGTCGCGCAAGGATTAATAAGTGTTTGGATGAATTAAAAGATATTATGGTGGAGTGCCTTACTCAGGAAGGAGAACACATAACTCGGTTGGAAAAGGCTGATATTCTTGAGTTAACTGTGGAACATATGAAAAAGTTGCGTGCGCAAAAGCAACTGCGTCTTGGGGGTGTTATTTCCGGTATCCAGGACTCAAAAGTGACAATCGCAGAAAGTTTTCGCGCTGGATACGTGCATGCAGCAAACGAGGTGTCTAAAACCTTAGCCACAGTGCCAGGAGTGAGTGTGGATTTAGGAACACAGCTTATGAGCCATCTTGGACATCGGCTGAACTATCTGCAAGTAATTGTGCCAACGGTACCTGCAACAAGTGCTTCACCGACGCCTATGTTTCCACTAGTGACACCAAACTCTATGCCTGGCGGATTTTACGAGCCAGACAGCAATCGCAGTCTTTTGGCTATAACACCACCTCCATCGGAATGCAGCAGTGACAGTGGCAGTTGCAGTCCAACTCCAAGTGAATCTTCAAGTGTTTGGCGACCTTGGTGAATTGACAAATGAGAAAAACAATGCGGCTACAAAGGCTTCATAAAAAATTTTAAAGAACTGCCAATTACGAAGTTATCGGCTAAACAATTTTGTGGTTGAAAAAATCCTGACTATGCAATGAGGCAGTTTTGACGAAATGAAGTGGATTCTTGGACGATAAAATATGTTGAACGGAAAAGTTTGACAAAGTGAAAGGGAACCTTATGGGTACAACCAATAATAGATTCAATTAAAACCCCAAATGGTGGCTGAGTAAATTGAGTTGTACAATGTGATCTCGAAAATGCTTTAATTATAAAAAAAAAACAGAAGATCTAATAAAAAATATGACAAGAAATAAATTTGGTTTTTCATTCTACACACTTTATTTTCAGGAACGTTGGATTCAATTCTTTTTAGTATCAGTTTGATATTTTGTGTGTAAGTTGTATTAGATACTAATAAATTGTCAAACTGAATGGGAACTACTTTACTTTATTAATCAGGCAAATTAAAATATTTATATTAAATCGATTTCATGAACTGACATCCATTTATCCAAAGCGTTAAATGTCAAAAAATGGATAGGTCTCTGAAAGGAGAATACAATTCGGCCACTTTTGTAATTTCTGATGCCACTTAAGTCACGGGTTCTAAGATAAATTTTGTGTCAAAGGAAAGACGAATTCAAACTAGAAAGACAAATATAGAGCTACCATAACATTATAAGGAGTAGAAAAACACGATTTTCTTCATATGAACATATGTTTGTATGATTTTTATGGATCAAATAAGGCATTAGAGGTGTATGTTTAAGAATTATCATGGATGTCTGTGATTAATCACTTTTCTTAAAAATCCTAATCTTTCGTCTTACTCACTTTTTCAATTAGCTTTGTTGTCTTGTGTGTGATTTCTTTAAGAAATATGGGTTCCTTGTCTTAAGGATATGCTTGTCAAGATGCCAAAATGTCCCTAATTTACTGTCTTTTTTGCTATACAATTTAATATTTTTGTCTAGGTATATTTTCTTCGGTGAAAAAATATATTCATTTTTGCCTGGGAAAAGTTGAATGGCGGCCTTGAAAATCAAAATTTAAAGATCTTTGAAGAAAGGACTTCAATGCAATTGATTGAGATCCGAGGGTAAACAATGTTAGATTTATTATTTAAGGGAAGTGTTTCTTTTATCTGATATCAATATTACATTCAGAGAATCACAGTTACCAATAACAACTTCCGAAGAAATTGTCATTCATTGTATATTTTTTTTTCAAAATGTATGTACATAGGTATTCAATTCTCTAAATAAGTACATAATCTTCCACATCTGCAGTATGTAAAAGTTTCAAAAAAACATTGCGTTGAGAACCCTGATTTACTTTTACAGCATTTAAACGATTTGGCAAAAACCTAACACTTTTTTTAAGTTAGACTGTATGATGTCATATCACTTCTGCATGCTTTTTTTTAAGATCATTGTTGTTTGGAATAGCATTAAAGGTTTCCATTTAATTTGAGGTCAGGCGATTGTGGAGGAGTTTTTATAACTTGGTGACAGTTTTACATACATACATCGATAGATAGTACCGAAAACAATCACTTATCCTAAGTTTGATTGCACTTGCTGACAGGTTTTCTTTTAAATTGTGTCAATAAATTTCTTAGCTCATGATGATGCCTTCAATAAAATGGAGATTTCCTGGTGCAGCTGTTCTTTTTCCTCTTCAGTCTTCATTTGGTTACTTTCAAATCTGACCCAAGAAAGTTAAAATTTTTCTAATAATCAAAATTCGTACGTGCAAAAATAGTGGCGAAGTTGACTCACTTGCATAATTTGATTTACTTTGCTGGTAAAGGGCATCTTCCTATCTGTGAGGATATAATTTTTTTTCTAAATGTGTATGTACGTAATATGCGAATTGTTTCTGGACAAATCTTTTTCCAAGATATTTTTCTTCTTTGAGTTTAGAAGTACTTCCTTTAAGGTCTTCTTTAATTATACGTTTCCTTCCTTGAAAATAAATACATCTTTTAAAATTTCTGGTGGTTCCCTTTAAAATTTTCAATTTGGCAAATCAAAAGCTTCCTATATGAAATAGAAATGAACCTCCTTCAAGGTATATGTATTTAAAAATTGACCTTTAGTTTTTCGCAAAGTGTTTGAAAAGTTAACATGTGTTCGAGTTTGACTTTGACATAACGTATGTACTATGTATACGAGAAGTATAATACATATGTATCACTTTTCAATATTAATTTTTTTTTTTTATAAAAACAACATCAACTAGTGATATGCATTTTGAAATGCATTGTTAAATTGCTTCTTTTTAGATCGGAGAATATTTGTCGAAAAACACTCACATGGAAATTTTGGTTGGATAGTGTAAATATAGCCATCAAATATAAAAAATTCCATGGTTCCTAGTTCTGCCATAAATCCATCGTTTTAACCTACTACCAACTTAACAAATACGAGTATTCCCTATTCCAATTCCTAACACTCTTAAAAATGTTTTTGAATAATAGACTGATCACTGATTCATCCGCTTTTTAATCGTAAAGAAAACCACTAAACCAGTTATATGGTTCGAAACCTAAACGTACATCGCAATGAGACAGCAGACATATCAAATTGCTCTGGGATAGTTGTTGGTAGTATAAAATCCTTTCTGTCCGTTCAGATATCGTTTCTCTATAGACTTACTGTTAATTGTTTGTTTCCGGTGGTCATCATTATGGTTGCATCGAACAGGTAGGTAGGTATTAAAAAGTCTTTTTTTCTTTTAATAATGTCTGAATCATCTCTAATTATATCTTTCCGATCTACACAATGTGTGCGACGTGGAATGAGTTTTACAATCAACCTAAACATAATCTTATTACGAAATGTGATGCATTCGGGGCAGACCTTTCCTGATGTGGTTGTTAATATGGAACCATACTTTTGTTGTTTGGTTATTACCTATTTTTTTATTGTTTGCAATTCAATTTCTCTTTCTTCTTCTTCGTAACAAAAGAACCTCTTTACTTGGTCGAAAAATAAATTTCAACATGGTTTTTTTTCAACTTATTCGGTAAGATTGGAATTTGAAGACAAACTTCACTATAAAAAATTAAAAACAATTCTTTTATAACGAGGATGAATCTCTGAACTTAGTTACAGGTAATTTTTGGTTCTAGCCATGTGATTCAAAACTTCTTTAGAAAATGTGGGTCAGTCTATGCCTTATAGTTAAATTCACCATATTTCAAGAAGGCTATATATGAATAATTATTGTTTTTATAAAATATTAAAATAACAAAAATATCCTTTATCTTTCTACCAACCACAAATCACTGTTTTTGATTGATCCGGTTATCGACAAGAACATCGTTGTATAAATACGTTTATCAACTTTTTCATTACATATGTGCATTGTACATGTATACATATGTAGGATCTTTTAATGCAAGTATTAATAATTATAAAGGTCAATCGAGAGTTGTCGATAGAAACCAGCAGTCAAAATGTCAATAGACATCTAAATTGCTTTTGTAACACATTGGTCAGATTGTAGCTTTTAATTAATTACTAGAGGGCCCGGCAAACTTTGTGTCGCCCTAATTTATTGCGAAAAGTCAAGCTATGGAAAAAATATTGTTGTTACGTATTCGATTTTCCATGCAATATTGTTCAGACTTTCTAGATGACAACCGAAGTTCATGTCCTAAGCCGTGTTTTATTGGTAATTGAAAATACTAGCTAGTAAAATTTTACATGGAAAACAACAACACCTCAAAAGTGAACAAAAATAAGCTAGTGTTTATCCATAGTAATTTAGTGAAGATAGAGTTTCATCTAGTTAAATGTAGGGGCAGTCAAGAAGTGCAAAAAATATGCAAATGTTGGCAACATGAGGGTGTGTTCGGTAACAAATACACTTCTTTTACACTTCGCCTGCATTGAAAAGTGCAAGCGATCCACAAATTTCAAACCAAACATTTATTTGGGTTGAAATTATAAAAATGCAATTATTTCGTTAAAAAATTTATTAAAATCAATACTTTATAAAATTTTTTAAATTCATAAGAGATAAAATAATTTTCTTTAGGATTAGTGTATTTTACCATCACATATTGTGGAAAATTTATTGAAATATACTTGTTCTCATTAAAAAGCTGACAAAGGTTGCTTCCATAAATGCATGGTTGTGAAAGTCTGATGAATGCATAACTTTTTTAAATGCACATGTTAAATGTCCGATTTTCTTAAAAGCAAAACTCAAATATTTGTTGAGCAAATGTGAAACTATAAAAAGTGACAAGCAAACATATTTTTTTTTTGACTTTAATATGATTGCAATTGATCGCATGCAAACAATGCATGCATTTATAAAAACTTCCAAAGTTATATGTATACGGTATTGAGTAGAATAAAATGGTAATTATTTGACTCTACAGGCAACTTGAAGTAACTTCTCATAATTTTTATTAATTATTTCTTTATAATTTCATGTTGATTTTTGTCTTCTAATATCTTATTTATTGAATAAAAAGAATAAAAGAATGTTTAATATCCAAATATATGGTCTGTGTAATAAATTCTATTATAATTTGAGGAAAATAGTGAACCACGATTATTCAACTGGTCTTTAAAGTTGCCAGAAACTTAGTTCCATATTTTTCGCTCTTCCATATAAACCGATAGAATTAAACAGGGAGTTGATAAAATGGTGAACTTTAATCTGTGGGTGATAAATATAACAAGAAAATCAATATATTTTCAAAGTTTTACTACAAATATAAGTAAAACACATTTGAAACCAATTCGGTGTGCATTTCCATGAAAACTTCAACTCAAAAACCGTTTTCATGTATTTCCCAACTCGACCCAATAATTTACACAATTGTACATTCTTCGAACGCGCCCCATGTAGAACAGCTGTTGTTTATTTTGATTTAAAACTCAAATTGATTTTTTAACTAAAATGTAAAGATGTTAGCCAGAAATGTCTTTAACAAGTCAGTTGGTATATTTACAACTTTTGTTTGCAATATGCATTAAATTTTTTCTATTTTTAAGTGCACATTTCCCTTTTATATTTTGTCCGTGACAGAAGATTTAGAAAAGTTGCCATCTATAATTTGACAAATAATGTAGGGACACCAGATTACTTAAATTTTGGTGTAAAACGTATGCTCAATGTTTAATCCATATAAAATAAATTTTACAATGAAAAAAATTAGCCTATGTGCTTTCCTATAGAATATAATCTATCTCTATATCAAATTTTATCCAGAACCATTCAGCCATTCTGGCGTGATTTGAAAAATGATATTATTATTTTTAGCACATCATATAAAATATATTGATTTATTGCATATTTTAATAACAATAATATACATAGTCGTATTCCTCAACAAAAAATTATAATATAATTATTTGTAAGTGGCGGATCTGTCTTTTCGCCGCCGCGCCGCACATAGTATTTAAATCAAAAACTTGGACAAAATTATTTTTTCAAGTAAAACAATGTTTTTTTCGTTAAAAATGATTATTTATGCAATGAAACACAAATTTTAGATATATTTCATAAGGTTTTATGTAAATAAGTTGAAAAAATAATGATATTAATGTATTTAATCGCTGAATTCTGACTCTTTTTCATCATCATTGCCTTCACTTTCTTCACTAATGGAAATATGAAAATCTACCATCAGTGGCATTTGTGTTTTCTGGAAGAAGAATTTCTATAGTTTCCTTTGAATAAAATTTTTTAGGCTTTGAAGATGAGCTTTTGGGGCAACTTAAAAGTGGATGAGAACTCAAAAGCAACCTATTTAGTATATCGAGGATGCAGTCTTTCCTAAAGAACTTCCTTGCATAGTTTAGTCGGTAAAGTCTGTATTTTAAAATTTGTAATATATTTGGTATGTTTTACCTCGATACTTAAAAAAAAAACTGTTTTGTTCAAACTTATCTTCTTCTTCTAGTAATGTCTGTGGTTTCTTTTACAGAATTCATTTTTATGGGCCGGGAGAATCGAGGCAAGATGGAGTTGGATTTTGCAAAATTATTTTAGGGCTACAATTCAACCGCAACAGCACAAGTGAAACTTTGGAAAATGGAAGCATCTGAATCAGAACTATCTTCGAATGTTCTTTGTTTGTACTGCACTTGTTGAGACCCAACTGGATAACAATCTCTTAAGAGAATCGCTAAAATGTTTTTTATATTTCACCACTCTTTGAGGAGTCTTAAAGATTTCCGTCAAAACGTTTGATGACGTAGTTTAAAAAAAACACCCATGACGTATGAGTGTTTTTTTTTGTAAGTACAAATTTCAAACGCAAATAATTTTGTTGATCGCAAAAATTCGCAGTCAAAATTTTTGGAATTATATAGAAGAATAGCTAAAGTTATCATAAACCTATATATGGTAGAAGAATGGCAGGGTATACTATAACAAAACACTTAGACTTAAAAAAAAAAACATTACAAATATCTACATGTGGAGGACTATTTTCCCAATGTCATTTAAGCAATAAAAAAAAAAATATATTTCCGGAACTACTCTTTAATTATTAATTAATACCTGCAATTAAATTTTCCATTTGAAATTTTTATGTTTAAAAACCTACCCACTTACAATAAATCTCTAAACAATACCCACCAAATAACCACAAATTACAACAAAAATCCAAGTAAATAAACATTTGACTTTGAACCTGGTTTGTCACGAAAAACTCTTTACAACAAAAAAAGGAAGTGCATCGTATGAACCCGTGTATATTTACCGTCAGTTATGTAAAACATTTTCTTCAAAATTTTACTTTTTAGAAAACCGACTTTTGTCCAGGTTTTTGATCGAAATACTCCTATGTGCGCCGCCGTCCGTCGCAGCGGGAAAAAGTTTCACAAAACAAACATTATTTGCTATCGTGCGTTCGTCGCCGTGTCAGTCGCGCTCAACGTACGGTCCGGCACGGCTTAAGTTTGGGAGTGTTGGCAATTATTGAATTATGGCTAACAATAAAATGGCTTCGCTCTCCTCCTTTCGCCCATATCTTTGCTTCGATGGCTCGTGCTTGAGTGTGAGAAAATTTTTTTTAGAAAATATGTACATACGAGTATTCAACAAGCTCTGCATGGAGGCAGGCACTGTGGGACTGTGTGTGACCACATTTCAATGATTTGGCTAGATGGGTGGATGGATGATTGTGTCTGATTTAAACCTATCTACCGAAGGCCCCACCATAGCCAAAACCAAGTTTTAAAGCAATAAATGTGCCTTGGCAAAACCAGAAGGTACATATAGTTTCTACTTAAAATAACTTGTCATTTTATGGAACCGAGGTGGGCTAAATGCCTTTTGGCATGGTTTTATGCATCATGTATTTAATAGGGTTCATTTTTGGGCTTGGTTTATACATATCTATATAAGAATATTTATTTGTAATTAGGTGTGGAGTGAACGTGTCCGTAATCTTTTGGTGTTTCTTGTTGCATGTTTCTTTTTTGTCTGTGGTATTACCTTTGGTAACCACCCAACACCTTCCTTCTTTCTTTATACCTATATTTAGAACCTGTCGACTTTGAGAAGGTCGAGTTAAATAAATGAAGGTCTTTGAAAGTTTAATCGTTTCTTATGTTAGATGTTGTTATCTTGTTGGTCACTCAAAACAATGGGCGGGCCAGTCTACGCTACAGTTACAGCGTGAGAATTCAGTCTTAGACATGTTATTGCATTTATTGTTAATTGTAATTTGTGAGGTAATATTTTAATATGATGCGACCGATGCAGGTAAAAATAGTTATAAGAAAAAGAAGTGATGAGCATTTTAAGGTTTTAATTTTATGAAAAGGTTGCAAGACGAGAAACAAATGCAATCACTTGTAAACTTTTTACTATATCTTATAATCTTAATATAAGAATCTAAAGTAAGGCTTAAATATAACACCCAGCCACTTTTTCTCACATTCAACTTGAGTACCTAATGGTGGTTATTGATGGGTCAATGTTTCGGGGATTATTTTATTCGCATAAGCATGGTTTTTGCACAACACCTTTAATTACATACAAACTGAGAACAAAATGTTGTTCCACAAATAGGTATATGTATTTATTGCCTGTATATTGTTCGAACAAGGATCGTAATAACGGCTTCGTTGTGAATGGTCAGAAGACTTCAATTGTTACGTTATTTGAACTTTATGGGGATGTTAATACAAATCCAAATGCAAAATACGCTATAGTGAGGTGTACGACATGTTCAATTGTTACGATCCCTATGAAATTAATAAATTTGGAATTGATTGTTAAACTAAGTACATTATTATAAAAAATTGGAAACATTTAACTAATACTATGACACTTCGATTGACAGTTGAGTTTTACTGGTGTTAGTTACAAACGCTACCAACTTGAAACCACCAAATGAATCATTCATAACTTAATTAAACAAAACACAATTTTTGATTACAATTTTTGAATGTAATACGTATTTAAAGGATATAAGAAACCTTCATAAAAGAAAAACTCGCTTATAAGAAACACAATCAAAAAACCCAGTGCCTTTTCTTTATATTTCCTTTTGAAACTAATCGTACATGAAAGTCGCTTAATATAAAAAAAACATTCTTATGTATAAGAAACTCATTTTAACGTTATAATATTAATTTTTAGAATAAAAAAGAAAATTACTTCATCAAAAACCTTTGTCAAAACTTTTTGTTTACGCATCCTTGTAATACCACCCTTAATGACAGCTTCTCACTTTCCGGTGAAATTACAGCAGCAGATTTGGAAAGACCGCGAACACTTTGCAAATATTTTCTCATTTCTTTCTTCCAACATTTGACTTGTTGCTTGTGGATAAAAAATATCTCGTTGTGTCTATTGATTTTATATAAGAAATTTTCTTTCTTATATCCGTGTTTCTCATATTCGAAGTTTTTATAAAAGAAAAACTCGGATATATGAAAGAAATTCCTTGAATTTTAAGACTTTCTTATAACTGTGTTGCACTGTATTAGATATTTTTCAAAGTAGACAGTGTGATTTTGGATCTTCTTTACATTGGGATAAAAAATCAAATAGGTGTATATGTATATTATCTAGAATTTTTAAACCGGTGCGTGGTCTATAATTTACCACGTAATTAAATTATTTATGTTCTTAATTTTGAAGAAAAAGTCAGCAAGAAAATCAAATTGACATACGTATGCATTGATTAAGTAATAATAATTTTCCTAAAGGTTATCTGGCGTCATACCCACAAAAACCCTTCTACTTATCTACATTCCTCTTATTAAGCGTTTACGCTATAAGCACACACAACTAAGGTGAGATCAGAGAATACCAAGAACGAGCCGCTCGCTCCTGCCATTTTATCACCACCAAACCACCAACCAACTCCTGTCTGATGAAAGACCGTTTATATTCATGAGGATACAGCAGCAACCAATAGTCCCAATCCCAAATCTGGAGACCCACTAAGTAATACCAAGGGGATTACATGGAACGGAAAACAAAGATAGGTAACGTAACGAATGAAGTACAAGGGGCAAGAGGCTAAGGCCTTAATAATAACGAGATTCCAACAAAGCAAAGAAGAAGACAAAAAAAATCCATTCCAACATTCAAACAAAAGACACAAGATGATCGTGAGAAAATGGTTTGGAACGTGGTTCTCACACGATCGACACACCTGCCCTTTTTCCATAAGATCACGATCGTTTGGTTCTTTTTTTCCTTCCTTTTTTGCCGGCTTGCCTTGGAGCAATCGTCGTCGTCGTCATCGTCATCGTATTTCGTATTTATCGTTGTTGTTTTAGTTGTTGTTTCGCGGGACGTTGCGCTGGCCGCCACGCCAACCGTGTAGATCGACTACACAGAAGCAAAGCAGGCACAGGCACAGGCAGCAACCCAAACCCACCGCTGCGCTGTCGCCCGTCGTCGTCGTCGTCGTCGCTGCTTGCTTTGCTGCTGCCAAGCATCAAAGTCATGGAGCATAGAAAGAGATTGAGTCTCAGAAGTGAGCTATAAGGTTGAACCTTGTTATATGGACTGTTTCTTCTATGTACCTTGGTTAGACTATTAAGAAAGACAAGAAAAGGAATTAAGTGAGCTGAACACAGAGTCGAGGAGAGCTGGCGGATCTGAGTGTCTTGATTGTACACAGCACACCAAACAGTGAATGGAAATTAATGGTAGCTGACCGTGCGCACACGGTGTGGCACACTGACTTAGCGATTATAATTCCTGTGTGTACCTACTGGTTCTTCGGATCAAGCGATGGCTGCCTTCTTACTGGGAACGAAATCGAATAAGAGGGGGATCCAGTGGGCCCCTAATAAGCACATCCTTCGTGTATCGTGCTGTGCAACGTGTATTCCTGTGGTTTGTCCTCTTATACTGCACTGAATAAACTGTATTCTATATTTATGCAATGTTGTGTGCGATCGATGGTTTTGTCCGTACAAATTTTTTAAGGAGTGGGGTTTCTTGGGATTTCTTGGGATTTATTGCATTTTTCCTTATGAACTCACGGATGCTTGTTTGCTTGTGATTCAATTTTGTTCGTGTTTTTGTCGGGTCTTTGAGGTTGGTGTAGCATGTGCTGCTTGTAAACTTGATTTTTCGTCTTGGTTTACGTTATGGGTGTTTTGGCAGCAGTCACTGTACTGGCTGTGGCACTGCCTTAGGTGTCGTAGGTATATTTAATATTCAAAATTTATATTCACCTACATATATACACTTTTACATTTAGTGCCAAGAAAACTTTAGATTTATGTTTGCTTAAATATGGTGGATAATATACATAGGTACATAGTTATGACTGAAGTCTAATAGAAGTGCCACCGAATTCATCAAGCGTCTGAAACTGATCAGATGGGCAAATTAGACGATACAAATATTTTTTACGAATTTTGGCACATAAACCAATTACAGACTCTACGATGGTAAAGATGATTATTACACTGCATATGCCGCTCATTTTTCGCTGGTATAGAAAAATACACAATCGTCAAATTAGAACCCGGAAATACTTTTAAAAAACCCCTGTAAAATACTTAAATTTTTCCGCTTTCTATTTTGTTTTCAAACAAATATGGTAGGTAAGGTATACTTCAAAACTTTTTTCGTTGAAATTCCTTGCTTTTGCAAGAACTACTACTCGTTTCTAGTGAAGATTATTTCACTAGTAGGAGGTGAAAATTTTTAGTGGTCTTATGAAATTAATATGTTAAGACAATAATTGAAGGCTGCCGCTTCCTTGTTCAGTTTAGTTAAGCAATCAAGAAGGTATTTAACTTGTTAATCTTTTTTATGCTTGCAAAGCATTTTTTCATTGATTAATAAAATTTTATTTAAAAAAATTACACAACATAGAAGAATATTAGGTCGATTTTTCCGTTGGACCATTTGTATTATTGATTGAAGAATATTTAATGAAGGTAAAACTGATGTGGATTTTTTTTGTTTTCTGTAATTTATTTATTTATGGAAAAGTCTAAAAAACCTTAACCAGAAAATTATAATGAAATGGCCTTTAAGCTGCTCATATACAGGATCAACTGATGGGCCCTACCTGGTACTAACACTACTCACTACTCAGTGCTCAGTAAGAGACATCCCGCACAACGTAACTTTTTGCTGTGATTGAGAAAGTTATACTGAGATTTGCTGAGGAAAAACGATTCCAGTAATGAATGCTACAGTCATTAACATTAGGTAATCTAGCTATAATCTACAAAAATTAAGCAGGTCACCTAGCTCGCATAAGTGAAGAGATACATTAAAAGTCATTGAAAGTAATTGCGACCGTTATTTGTTTTATTTAAAACAAAGCGATGAAAGTACATATGTCCGCAAGAGGGAGCTCTTTGGCCAAACCTTAGCAACTATTTGAACATCGAACCCTCTAAAAATGTTCACAAGTAATAGATTGAAATATTTCTACCAAAAAATTATGAGTCCTTCCGATGCACGTAAATTGTAAATATACATACATATGCACATAATAATGTAAATGTACTAATACTTTTTCAAAAAAATTGAAAGGCTTGCCTTTTATGCCAAAAAAAAACAAAACTCGTTATTTTTGTCTACTCACACATAAAATTTAAAAACTCAATTTCTTTATGTCAGCTTGCCAGGAAGCTAAAACCGAAATTAGTCAACTGAAGACAAATTGTAATTTTAACAGAACCATGCATCTTTAATACACTACTACTAATCTTGGCTCTCATTAGTATCAAATTAAAATTTTCAAATGCTCATTCAACCATGAAAACTGAAATTTTAAGCATTCATCTCAGTTATCTTAGTTAGACAACATATACATATGTATACATACATACATAGTGCGCATTTTTATAAACTAGCAGGTAGTTTTTTTTTTAAAAGATCCTTTCTACGCTATAGATAAAGAACGTATCAAATTTCTAACTGCCTAATAACATAATTTATCACATTGTCTTCAATTACAAGCAAACCAAAGGCAAGCCCCATTTACAAGACGGACCTATCGAAAACCTAAAAACAACAACAACGACAACAATACCTTTTCAAACCCAATAAGCGTTTGTCAGACCCAATAATTGTGTGCGCACGTGCTAACACCAAAAGACATCACCAACCTAGAATAATATAGGATGCGTAACTTTGTATGTGTAAATCCTTTGTATATAAAAACTATAGTACTCTCATGGCTGAGGTCGAATGGTGCGGCATCTTGTTATTTTTGGTCGAACGTCTCCGGGAGACATTTAGGCCTATTCTGCCACATCTGTTATTCTGCTATGAATTTTCTGTTATGAACCATAAAAGATTTCCACCATAAAAGATTTTTTATAATTGGTATTCAGAAGTTCGATCTTTTATAAAATTCTGTTATGAAACTTCGAAAACGAAATCTGTTAGCAAACAGAACTAAAATCTGTTGTCATAATCAGCTGTTATAATTAAATACCTACTGGAAATTGGCAAATGATAAAATAATTGAAATGGATTACCAGGACCAAAATAAAAGTAACCTGTTACATGCACACTCCTGGTATCCATACCATGGAATACTTTTGTACGATTTATGTATGTTTCAGGAAATACCATTGCACTTTATGTGGCGATAAGAACCCTGCTAAGAGCTTTGTACTCAACATGGTACTCCCTTCCTTGTATCTATTCCCTGAAACGTACCTATGTACATCGATGTAAACTTCGGTATACCATGGTATGGACACTAGCAGCGTGTCTTGTCCACCCCTTTTTGTTAATTATATATGTATAACTAATATTATATATATTATTGATAACTAACAATTTTTAAAAACTTATTTAGGGAGAAGACAACAAAAAATTTCCCAGGAGCAAAAGGAAATTTATTGCTCCTTCATGGAACAAAATCCATTGATAACGAAATATAAAAATTGTGATGCTTCCGTGCAATCCTTGTGGGAAAGTCTGGGAGTACTCTTAAATAGCACATGCGGTGCCCATCACACTGTTGATGAGTGGAAGAAGGTAGGTAGAATGTTCTTTAGAAATCGTTTAATAAAGAACTAAATTACATAATATTTAGGTTTTCGACAACTGGCGCTACGCTGTCACATATAAACTTCGCTTACAAAAAGCGGAGATAAAAAGAACAGGTGGTGGGTCCCCGAAACTTAAAAAGGACATCGAAAAATTGGAGGAGAGAGCGATGGCCTGCTGGGGCCGCATTGTGGTGGATGGGCACAGGAATGTATCTGTTGCAGGTTGCTCCAAATTTGAACCCACTGAGCAATTGCAAGAACCTCCCACAGATCAACCCGAGTGTCATATTGACGAAGATGTGTTGCTAGATTGTAACGATGTCGAGTTTTTGGTCGAGCCGAAACCGAAACCAAAAAGGCAAAGAAGGAGTACCACTCAAACTCTTGGTAAGCCATCTCTTGAAATTCTTTTAAGGTTTACATATAAAATGCTGTCATATCGAAACTACTTACTTTATTTGGATGATTTAAACTGTTTTTAAATCTTATTTAACTCCTCTTACTAAATATGATATCCATTTTCAATATTATCAAAAATTGAAAAAAATCTCTATATAAAAGTAATTCGGCCGTTGTTCAATTATGAAAAGCATAGATATCACTGGGGATGCTTAATTTAAGACTCAGAAACATTTAAATCACCCCAATGAAGCAAGCAGTTTGGAAATTACATCGGGGTATATCTAATAGTTTCAAGAAATTTCATAAATTTAAAAGGAATTTCACACGATTTGCCGATTAAATAGCATGTCATTACTTTACTTTGCTTGCTTACTTACTTACTTACTTGCTTCATTTGGATTATTGAAACGGTTCTGAGTTACAATTTCAGTCTCCTAAAAAAAAAACAAAAATCCTTTTTGAATTCGAACAACAATTGTGAAAAATGTCCATCTAAAAGTAATTTTGTATTACTTTGAAAAATGTTAAAATCAAAATAATTTTTGTTGGAAATTTTGGCCAAAAGTGGGTAAAATTTAAAATTGATTTTATTTTAAGATAGGCATTTTAATAATCCATATGAAGCTAAAGTAACATTGCAATTAAATTTAACTTAATTATATTAAAAATATTACAGATGATGACTTTATTCAGTTGGTGAAAGCATCGGAGGAACAGCGGCAAAAAGCATCGGAGGATCAAACGGAGAAAATTTGCTCGAAATTGGATGAGCTTATTTCTAGTGTTCAAAATTTGAACGCAACCATTGAAAAATTGGCTATGATAGTAGCTAGCAAAGATTAATGTTTTCCTTTAAAAAAAAATGTGCATACTTGTATATACATATGTACATTAGATATATCTTTAAATAATAAATACAAATCATTAAATTAAATATTTATTTATTGTCTAAAATCTAAAAGAAATATAAACAAAGCAATCCTTAGTTCAAATAAGAAATATATCTTTCTCGAGTCCGAGCTCCAATGGTGTGCCATTCATTCCTGCTTCTTCGGTGGCTTTCCTCATCATCATTTTCGTCAATGGTTTCCATTTCCTCATCAGTTTCTTCCTCTTCCAGAAAATGTTCTGTCCCCATAGTATACATGTTATGTATACAAAATATAGCATAAACTATTTTTGCAGCTCTTTCAGGCGAATAATAAAGTACCCTTTGGCGTGATAAACATCTAAAGCGACTTTTTATAACTCCAAAAGCTCTTTCTACTGAGTTTCTTGTGGTTAAAAAGCGTTTATTAAACGTCGATTGAGGTGAACCTTGTGCCGGATTGTTGATCGGGGTGAACAACCATGGTTCGAGTGGAAAACCGGAATCTCCTAGTAAAGCAAACAAAAATAATCCCAAAACAAAAGTACACACTACTAAAAGCTTATTTACCAATTATATGTGATCTTTGATTTTCTGCTGATGTAAATATCCCTTTGAGCATCCTTCGTACAGGGGAAACCATCCATATAGCCGAGTCGTGGACCGATCCTGGAAATCGAGCATCGGCATATAGCACTTTTAAATTTGCGTCCGTTATAGCCAATACGTTGAGGCTATGGAAACCTTTTCGGTTCACATATAGATGTCCCGGTGCTTCAATATCGTTTTTTGGTGGAGCGACAATTGGTATGTGGGTTCCATCAATTACTCCTATAATACCCGGCATGTTGAATTTTACTGAAAACCTTAGAAAAAAGATACAAATCATTAATGAGATAGAAAGATACATAGTTTAATTAACAAAAAATCTGCTTTACTGTCTTTTAATCTCAGCTGTATCAAGTAAACCATTTGGGAACTTAATTGCACTGTTAAGAAATTTGGCGTTGATAAGATCAGTAACGACACGAATCGACCTCGATGTACTGGGCTGTGACAACCCAAAAATGTGACCGCTACCAACTGATGTCTGATACGAACCGTATCCATAAAAATGAAGAGTTGAAAGAAACTGTAAATAAATATGAAGATTTATCTATTTTTTATACATATATGAATTCAAAAGTTACTTGAATTTGAAATGGAATGGTTGAATTTGTGGTTGGCGTCAATAGTTGCAGTTTGTCTATCAAAATCTTTGTATTTTGTTTGTCCAGACGGAAAAGCTGAATGAAACGGACATCGGGTAGATCAAAGGGACTACTTTTTAATCTTAGCTCCAGCAAAAGTGTTCTGTGATTTCGGCTACAAAAAAAGAATTTTATGTCGGTATTTAACTTTATATTTTAGTATATTCTTACATTTGTCTTCTTCTTATTACATTTCGTTGGCGATATAATCGATAAATATCCATTTTTATTCCGCCTTAGATACAATCTTTTATGATAAAAGGCACAAAAATCTCACTTTTATTCTTTTATGATTTATAAAAGATTTCATAAAAGATTTTGAAACACTGAATACGAGAAATGCAATTTGTAAAAGATTATTTGGCATGTTCGAATTCTTGACAGTTCATAACAGATCCTTATAGCAGATTTCGTAACAGATTATGCATGCCGAATACCAAAATTAAAATTCATAAAAGATTTTTTGACAGCTCAGACTTTTGTATGGAAAATCATAACAAAATAACAGAATAAAAGAATAAAAGATATCGCCGAATAGGCCTAATTTTTTTCAGATGGGAGACATTTTTTTCAGATGGGAGACATGCAACTGACGAGAATTTAAATCGAAGTGAGACAAGGAAAGACTATACAATTTGTGTAAGAGTTAGAAAGACTAAAAAAACGGACATTTTGCAGTATTGGGAGACTTTGGTTTGTTTACATTTTTTTAGTCGAGTATGCTTTACGGTAGTCGTCTTTACCAGACGACACACAAAAGCAGGTGAAAGAAACAATTTTGGGTAGGTATTCCTATTCCTGTATGGTTTGATCTTTGATGAATTTTGTGTTGTTGATGATCAGATGGATGTAATTTAGATAGGTAGGTATGGAAATATAATTAATTTAATGTTTTATGTCCGCGCGTTAAGGAATATGAAATAGGTTTGCAAGAGTTTTAAATTTTCGTGAAAATCCAAAATAAAGCTAAATAGGTATGTGAATGGTTATCATGGCTAGGCAAAACAATGCAGATTCTTATTCATCTTTAAAAAATAATCTAATTGAAAATCATGAACTATAGGTAAATAAATAGGTATAAGGAAATTATGTTCATATTAAGAAATAGAAATGGTTTAAATAGTATGTGTTCTCTTTTTAATAGGTACTTGCCATGAAAAAATGTTGTTTTAAATGTATCTGCATAGGTCGGTAGGTACCTATGTATGTACCTATATATTTTTTTTTTTTTAATTAGAACTTTAAATGTTCCTTTTTAGACTAGTTTTTCTTACTTATCATCTTATTTAGCATTTTTAATTCTTTTGAAGCTTCGAAAAGAAACTTGGTAGGTAGGTAAGTAAAGCATTTATTTTTTTTTAATTTACATACCTACTTATGTGTGTACGTGTAGGTGTGTTAGTGTCTTTTATTTAACTAGTTAAATACCTTGATCAAAACTTTTATGTCCTAAAAAATGCTAGGCAAAAAAAGCCAGACACGGTGACTTACCTAGGTAGGTAGATAAGTTTGCCAATTAAAAAAGTCTTAAGATCATTTTTCATTAATTTAGTTAAATCAGTTTAATCGTTTCAATTCTTTTTTCAAATAGATACATATGTACATAATATATATGTACCTAGGTAGGTTGTAGGTACCTACGTTTCATGGCATGTATGTAGGTAGTCTTTATGACATTAATTGTAGCTAGATTATGCATCCAGTAATTTTTATAAAAGTATTTTACTAATTTCGATTTTTACAAGTTTGCATTTCAATCGACTTGAAGTCAAAAATGTAGCTACTATGTATTCCAAGTCATTCCAAAATTTGGATTGTTATAGGGAACATTTAGTTTTCATTTTACATATTCTGCAAAACTCATAAATTTATTTCATTTGAGGGATTTTTTTTCCTAACAGTCAGTTATAAAACATTTTTTTCCCATTTCCTTATTGATAAGAATAAAGAAATTATAGTAAAAGTTTTTGAATTGGGTTATCAAGCTATTTTTAAAAAGATCTAAACCTTAGATACCTACATACATACCTAGTAAAAAATGGAAATAGAATTAATTCCCATTTTCTCTTTAGGTATACATAGGTACATATTGCAAACAAGGTTTTTAAACAGCAAATAAGTTATAAGATTTTTGATAACTCTAGCATGAATAAAACTTCAACATCACTTTATGTATATTGTCATCTTTTTAAAAATAAAAAAGAGAGATAGGTATTAATCGATTTACTTTTGATGTTGATTGATACAAATTTTAATAATACAAAATTATAATCAGACTTAAGAAATTTCTCGAGACATTTATACCAATTTTTCATATACATATGTATGTAACTTTTTGTAGTTTTTATTTTGTTAATTTGATTTTTCTCAATATTTTATAATTTATTAAAAATTGTATAATTTATGATTAAAAGAAAAGTCATTTGAAGTCAATATTATTGCTTGTTGTGAAGATATTTGAGTCGAAAAACAATTTTTAATATGTACCTACTTTTTGGTAAATTTTGGTTTTAGTTTCTTATTTTTTGTAAAACAAACTGTCAATACAATTAATGTAAAAAATGTACAATATTCTAACATGTAAATTATACAAACAATAAACTCTCGACATATTCAAGTCAAGAAACACTTTAGTATTTTTTTAACTTAATTTTGGTTTTAGGTTTCTATTTTTTGTAAAAGAACTTTCAAATCGATATTTGTCACAATTATTCCATATTTTAACAGTTGTATTTGTATAATAAAAATCAATTTGAAGTCAATATCGTTATCCGGTCTTGAGATATTCGAGCCAAAAAACATTTTTTACCAATTCTTGGTACCTAGATTTTTTTGTACTTTTTTTATTTTTCGTAAAAAGAACTGTCAATTGAATTTTTTTTTCAAACTTTCACCATATGACAAAAACATCATTTCATGTAGTAGAAAATAGTTTTGAATAGGTAGGTATTAGGTATACAATTTTCCATTCATTGTATATTTGAGCCCGAAACATTTTTTTTAGTTTTTCTACTTAAAAAAATAACAGTACCTACGTTGAAAATTTTCCATTGAATGGAATAAATATTTATTTGAAGTCAATAACATATTTTGTTCCTGAGATAGGTATTTGAGAAACCAAAAAAGCCGTCCAAACGTTGTCTAAAAAAGATAGGTATATGAATGTATAAATCAAAAATGGTTCAATTTATTATTCGGATGAAAAATCAAGAACTTGACTCTAAAACTTGTTTTTTTTTAATAATGCATAGATATGTATACATACATTCAAGTATTTCGAGATTTCATAGTCAAAACAAAAATTATTTGAATTCAGGACAATAAATAACCAAATCCTTTAAAAAAAACTAACAAATATTGAACCTTCCAATTTCCCTACAAACCGAAATTTTATTACCTACGTTAATAATTTAATCCTTACCTAGTAGAGTAAGAGCCCAGGGCCGCCAGACATACGTTATTTTCTGAAAGACAAAACTTGTGGTACTGAGTAGCTCTCATATGTACTTTGACGGCCTGCATACCAGCTAAGTTGGGTAGACGGCCAATCTGCAGGTATCAGGTGACAAAGGTGAGTAAAAATGATGCGAACTTACGTTAAATTCTGATGGCTGATTTTTATGTTAACTTCATAAATAGCATTATTAGAAAATAATGTCATCACTGCCAGACACTTGCCGGCGGCCATAACTTGTGCCAGACACTTTAAAGCTGTTAAAATGATAATTTAAATTATCTTATTTTCTGAAGTTTGATTTTTACATATGTTATTTAGAAAACCATTTTAAAACCATACTTGATGAGCCAGACAAATCCTATGGGCCAAACATCCTCCCAGAAATAAAAAATATTCAACCGTGAACATAAGCCCGAGGATACTATGTTTGCGATTCGGAGCAAGTGAGAGTTTTTTTTTTTATTTTCAACTTTTAAAGCAGATTTTGCTTGTGATAAAAGTATTTGGAACAGTCTGTAACATATTTTTGGTTTCTATGAAATATGTTGTACATTGAAGAAGTTATATCTGTTCAGAATCGCCAAAACCAGTACCAATTGAAAACAAAAAAGTGGCACTTTGACGATATTGAGGTCAAGAGATCAAGAATGCTTTTAATATTGGCATGAACTTGATGTAAAGGACACCCTTTAGTTTCGGCTTTCATTTTAGTGCTGATTTGTGGAAACAACATAATGTTTTGTTTACAAATCAATATAAACAAAAGGCAATGTTTAACGCAATACAAAACTTTATATGCGATATTTACAATGTTACTGGATTACTTGATGTGAATGCCGCCAGACTTCAGCTGTTCATTAATAACTACACTGTATTTGATGTTAATGAAGAATTTAACCCTAAAAATATAAGAAACTTTGATGCAAGCAATCTACCACCATGCAAAAGTGAGCTTTTCCAACAATTTCAGCGAGCTAATTATATTTCAAGTGTATGGAACAATGCTAATAAAAAACAACCAAGCATTTTCACTCCTGAAAACAATGGGTGGATATTGGAAGAAAACCAATATCGTTTTCACTGGTTTGACGGTGACCAATTACCAGGTTTTGTCAGTGAATCACTTCAAGAAGACTTAGGTATTTTTTTTTAATATTGAATTTATTTTATTTTACTTATTTTTATATATTTATATATATTTTTATAGAAAAAGCATCCAGCGATAAAAATAATATTGATGAAGATAATGATGATTTTAGAAGAATAGAGTATCACGATTGGTTTGATGAGGAATTTTTCAATGATCCTAACGATGATGACTAGACTATTTAAGAATATTGAAATAATTGTCTTGTTCAATATTACTTATTATTGTCTTATTATTAAAAGAAATTGCCTAAATATCAAATAAAATAGTAAATGTTTTGTAAACCTTTCTAAAATGAAATGTTTGTAATTTTTTATTTAACAAAATTTATTGCTATAACAAATATTTTTAATATTTACTGTAAATATATTTTAAATAAATGCCTAAAAGACTTATTTTTGCTATGACTAATGTTATTATTTAATTTTTTAATGTTTTCAAAACAGATAAAGTTAATTAAGAGAGTGACGAATAGATTTTAATGTATTAATTTTTGTATGAAAAAAAATGAATCCAATCTGATGTAATTTTAATTGACAATTGACAAGGGAAACTTACGCAGAGATAATACTGTCTTACTTCCATCTTCACACATATTTCATGTCACAGAACTTAATTATGAGAACTTACGTTACTTCTATCCCAAGTTTCTATTTTACACGAAACTAATGTTTCTTACATCGATAAATTAAAATGGGACACCAGGGCGTATGCGCACTTTTCTTACTTTATGGATTTTTAAACAAAACATTATGTTGGTTCCACAAATCAGCACTTAAATGAAAGCCGAAACTAAAGGGTGTCCTTTACATCAAGTTCATGCCAATATTAAAAGCATTCTTGATCTCTTGACCTCAATATCGTCAAAGTGCCACTTTTTTGTTTTCAATTGGTACTGGTTTTGGCGATTCTGAACAGATATAACTTCTTCAATGTACAACATATTTCATAGAAACCAAAAATATGTTACAGACTGTTCCAAATACTTTTATCACAAGCAAAATCTGCTTTAAAAGTTGAAAATAAAAAAAAAAAACTCTCACTTGCTCCGAATCGCAAACATAGTATCCTCGGGCTTATGTTCACGGTTGAATATTTTTTATTTCTGGGAGGATGTTTGACCCATAGGATTTGTCTGGCTCATCAAGTATGGTTTTAAAATGGTTTTCTAAATAACATATGTAAAAATCAAACTTCAGAAAATAAGATAATTTAAATTATCATTTTAACAGCTTTAAAGTGTCTGGCACAAGTTATGGCCGCCGGCAAGTGTCTGGCAGTGATGACATTATTTTCTAATAATGCTATTTATGAAGTTAACATAAAAATCAGCCATCAGAATTTAACGTAAGTTCGCATCATTTTTACTCACCTTTGTCACCTGATACCTGCAGATTGGCCGTCTACCCAACTTAGCTGGTATGCAGGCCGTCAAAGTACATATGAGAGCTACTCAGTACCTCAAGTTTTGTCTTTCAGAAAATAACGTATGTCTGGCGGCCCTGGGCTCTTGTACTATAGATATGTACCTAGCAACGTACCTTCAATAAGCTATAAATATTAAGTAAAATAAAAGTTTCCAAAATCTTTAAAATTCTATTCACAAATTCATACCTTCAAAAAATTCAATTCCAAAGTTAAAAGAAAACCTACCCGAATCTTATAACAAAACTTCAAGTTAAATGTATATACATACCTACCTACTCTTCATAATACACACATTTTTCTTCCTCGCCTCGCACAAACTACCTATCAAGAAAAAAATTCCTTCGTAAAATACGAAAAAATCGATCGAAGAAGCTAAGCCGCTGACGACGACGACGACGACGGCGCGCGGCGACAACGCAAGCATCCCTTTCGGATTTCTTTTTTGTTCGCATACAAAAATTTCATATAAACATCACAAAAAACGTCCTTGGCTTGAATTTCGTGTGGCACCAAAAACGATTGGAGAGTTTTTGTTTTTTGTTATTTTTACAGGGAAACTATTTATCTCCTTTACTCCACTAGTTTCTTATGGAATAGTAAAAATATTCTCCTCTCACTCAAATAATTTAAGAGGAATGTAAATCTCCACTCGGAAACACTAGCGCAAAGTCGGCACATTTGCACAAAAATAATTCATGCCCATGAGACTACTATGGTTTGGATATACAATGGTAAATCAACTCTAGCTACTACATTCAAAATAAATATTGAACAAAAATTTAGCCAGATAGAATATTTTTTATCCATTTTAAATTTCGGTTTTTTGGTTCCATTATTATCTCCAGTGTCTAACGATTAGATGAGGCTTGAAATGTTAAAAAAATTTAATCTGGTACAAAAGGACACACGATATACACGCTCACGAGGGTTAAACACGTTCCCACGATATTTGGGTTACCATATACATAATATATTATGTATGTATATAACTTGAGTTTTCTTTAGATTTCAATTTTTTTCTTAGCTCTTAGAGAATTGTGCACAGTTCAAGATTCAACTAAGAAATTGTTCGGGTTTGTCTACAAATCATTCAAACAATGAACTATTCTTTAGTTGACATTAATGAATTTATGTCTGTATATGTATTGTACAGACATTAAGGTGGTCCATAAGTTAAAGTTTTTGTATTTGAATTCTAAAATATATTTGGTTGATAACTGATCGAAAATAAGATTCCCGTTTACAATATGCCTAGGGTTATTCATTTCTCGGTTAAAAGTGGATTGTTTTGGTATATTTGACACCTGTTAAACTTAGTTTGCACTTAAAGTGTCATAGGATAGTTAAAAGAAGTCTCCTGAATATTCACAATGGCGATCGAACATAACTTGGACGATATGTGGATCCAACCAGACGGGTTAACAAGCCACACAACATTAACAGTGGACTTATTATCATGGGATTTGACATCGTTACATTTTTGTCTGTACTTACTTAGGTCCAGACCTACGAAGTCCGTTGGTGTTCCCTAGTGAGACATAGCTCTTTCCCAATTCTGTGTTCTTCAAAATTACTCAATTTATGGCCGAAATACCTCCCGAAGTATTCTAAAAAGTGGATTAAAATTACCTCAAAAGAATCGAATGCTCTGCCAAACTAACTTCCCCGGGCAGCCATTTGAATGATATTTTTTTTACACACTTAATGCGGCAAAGTCCAAACTTTAATAGGAAATACAATTTTTTATCTAAAACGTGTCGTTGTGTTTTATTAAGCTAACCTTATATAAGGTTTGCTGTTGTTCGCCGTTTCCAATCGCGATTAATGTCATCAAGTTACAAATTTCAATGTTTTGGGTGTTCTTGTTACGCGTATCTGGAATCGTCCTTATTCATCTGTGGGGCATTTGCTAATATGTATTGTCCCGTTTAAAAAAAACTCACATTTTTTAATGATTGACTAATGCAACTAGTAGCCGTGAAGTAGTTAGTCCATTTACGATTCTTGTTTGAAGTTTTGTTGGTTACTAGCTTGTCGCTAAGGTGACAAGAATTTAATACTAAAATTTTCTATTACTAAGAATTAAAATTTTAGTAGAATAAGATTGTATATACGCCCTAGTGTACAATCGACGTCTTATTATCTTTTTGAGAAGAACATTTTGGAATTTTATAGAAAGAAGTAAACATCGTAAATCTTGGTTTCGGAAGAATAAGAAACAAACATTTCATATCACGTAATGCTCAGAGTTTGGTAAAATGCATCCTAAATTGTACGCAGAACATCATTTTGAACTACATATGTATATCTACATCAATTTTTATAAGGACCACTCTAATATAATATCTTTAAATAAATAATGTACACATGTACGTACGTACCTACCTTCTTACGACGTATTTTGTTGCCCTTGTCCTTTTTATTTTTAATTTGGGTTTATTGTGAGCGAACGTGATGGTTAACAAAAGGATATAGGGGTACACTTTACGCAAGAAAAGATACCCTTAGGTCACTGGCATAATAAACTGATTATGTAGTGATTTTATCTTTTTCTTCGTTTTATTTTTCTTGTCTGTACATTTTTGATTTTGAATTGCTATATATGTACATATGTATGTACTAGATACATATAGTTTAGTTTTTATTCAATGCACACGTGTTTATGTAAATGGTCATGATCAACGCTGTAAATATTATCAGTTATACCTTTATATAAGGTAAACAAATCTATATGGTTTGATGGTGGTATTCATCATAAGCAATTTTTGGTATTTTGACATTGTGTTGATCTTTATATAAAAATAAATATTTAAAAAAAAAATAAATTTTTCTCCTACAATTCGATATGTTTGTACAAGGAAATATAGAACACCAACATAATAATTAAATAGTTTTTTGAAATTCTTGAAATTTAATATTATTTCTCTAATTTTGTACGTTTACTTATCTTTAAAATGACCAAAAAACATTAAGAGTGTTATGTATGTGTTATGTCATAACCTCTTTGTGGATCATCTCTTCGAAAAATAATATCACGCCGTAATTCTGTTTATGAAGATAGTCCCAAGTTGGAAATGCGACACAGCACTGAAGATGATTTTTCGATGAAAATCTCAATCATTTTGACGCAGAGACACAATCAAGGAAGATAGTTCAAGGGTCAAAAAGGAATCGATATGAGTTTTGTCAATAATAAGGTCTACAGCAGCAATATTATCAGTTGTTCTTGAGCAACGCAAACGTTTTCGGTTCTTCAAATCACTCACTAGTCCCAACATTTATATTTTTCTACAAATTTTACTATTGCCTGTTGAAAAGGTGCTTCACGATAAACCAAAAATTGAAGTTTGGTCTATTCGATTCTTATAACCTTGACTATTGAAATGGAATTTCATTTTCGCGTATGGCAAAAAAAATATAATTTATGTAACTTAGTTCTTAAGGCATGAATGAGGGCGCTACGATCAATAAGCAAATACTAGAGGTAAATTTTCAACGACTTACTAATTATATTATTGTGAATATTATAATACTCGTATTATATAGTATAATAAGGTTCGTTCGTAGAGTTTTTAAGTCGCTTTTGAGTCATCCCAATACCGTTTTTGAAAAACCTGGCAAGCAAGATCCCTGCTTTTAGCTTTAAAAACTTCAGTCATCCTGAATTCAGAGGTTGTCAAGGAAATATAAGCCAAGATTTAAATGTGCCATTATTATTCTTTTTTTTAGAACAAAATGTATCTCTGTTAAAAAGAACAATTCAAATGATTTAAATTAGACGATCGCAGTATGACACTCCCGTGTTCGTCTAAATTTATTAACTTAAATCCCTTTAATAGCAATATTTTGAAGGTTAAGTTTATAATTGATGACATACGAACGAACAAGAGGAGTGCCTGTTAGTTAGCGTACCGATCGAGGTCTCTGACCATGGGCAACATTTGACCGTTCGGATCAATTGACTTTATATCATTTTAGTGATTCATTCATCACATTGCCAATTTGAAGTAAAAAATCTTCCAAACTTGTAAAGATACTTATCATCAAGTGTGAAAGACTTTACAGTTTTCTTTCAGAAACTGTATCAAAAAAAGCGCACGATTTCAAATAACCTTATAATTTTCTCAAAAGAAAATAATTTTTTTTTTTTCAAAAAGTTAAAGTGAAAACAACTACCCTATAGAAAATGGGAAATTGTAACCACACAAACTCGTAACAGCAAATAAATAATATAATGCAAGAAAATTACAATTTTGTCCACACATTTATTATGTGGGTATTTGTATATTTTAAACATAGATAATCAATTGACACATAACATAACTGGGTTCCTTATGCAAAAACTAATATAAACTTGAACAAGTTCTTAATAATAATCAAAAACTACAATCGTTTTTAGGTATCACATGGTATAAAATTAAAGCTTTTTTGTACTTATAAAACTTAAGAGAAATAAGTTTTTAAATTTGGGTTTTTTTTCTTTGTTTTGGAAGACGTTTTGCTGCAGCAAAAGATGAGATCGCACTTTTTACCATGGCCGCCACACGTTTTCCTGTTCTTGTCTGACTGGAACTGCTTGAGTTACACAAGTTAGAAGGGACATGGAAGATGTCTTTGATTCGCAGACTGATGAATTTGGGCTTCCAGCATAGCTTGAGACCGGTGATAGTGGAACTGAATAGTGTCCTGTGTTTGTAATTTGAACTGTCAATGGCGATGTGACTGGTACCGGGGGCTTGATGGTTGGTTGAAGTTGGTTCAATCGCTGGCCCAAATGTGTCATAAGTTGTGTGCCAAATGTGACGTTTACTCCTGGCAGCTCAGAAAGACTACGTGAGACTTCGTTTACTGCATGAATATATCCTGATCGGAATCCTTCGGCGGGCGATAGAGATGTTATCATTCCACCATCCAATTTTCGTTGCTGTTTAAGCTTTTGTAAATGTGAAACAGTAAGCTCCAAGATATCGGCTTTCTCTAATCGGGTCACGTGTTCTCCCTCAGATTCCAAAGTGGCAACCATCAAATCCTTAAGTTCATCGAGGCACTTGTTAATCCTTGCTCGGCGTTTGCGCTCCAGCATGGGTTTCATTACTTTGCGGTATTGGTAGGTCTTTGACATTTCCATTTTAGTAGACATGATGATATTTTTTTATTTTTTTAGAAAAACTCAAGTATGTACGTTTTATCACTGCGAAACTCAGGGAGTTGTTCACACTCTGGAATGTTAAAGAGAAATGTTTGATGTCTGCTGGAATTGTCAGCCTTTTATACCTCCTAACACTGAAACTATGTGCCTTGCCTAAGCATAACGATTTCCTTTAAAAACGAACACACGTACCTATAGTTACTTGTTCAAGAAGACGAACGAGCAGAGCAGATCCTGCCAAACACGCACTCACCCTTGTGTGTATCGGCATGAGAAAAATCAGCCCTCATTCTCGCTTGCTTTCTTATACCCTTGTTGCTTGTTCCCTTCTGCACACAAGTCTTTTGAAAAAAGGGATACTGAGTGTCTTGAGCATTCGACAAAAGGGAAGAAGGAAAAATGATCGAACCGAACCGCACGAACCGTGGGAAAGACTTTTGGAGTTGGTTTCTCACACGATTTCTTAACCCACACCTGCCAGAAAAAATCTCAAGGAAAGTAGAAATCTACCCCAAAGAGATGGGAAGGATTCCAACAAACTAAACATATAATATTGAGTCTTGGACTTGGATTTTGACGCAGCTGTGCTACTTTTTGGTTTTGACACAAGGAACCGTTCGCTCGATTCAATCGAACCGAGGTGTGTTTTTGTTTTCTTCCTTTTTCTTAAGACATCGTATCCTTGTTAGTCTTATTAGGAATAAAATATCTATACCTACCTAGTGAAACAAAACTGACATTTGGAAGAAGGCACAACATGGAATCATGATAGGCCGATAGGATTTTCAAACGATCTTTCTTGTTTTTTGTGCTTGTGCTGAAAGTACAACATCCTGTTCGTGGGAAAATTTTAAATTTTTAGCAAGGATTCACTTTCATATTACTCGTATGTGCCCGTGGATACCGTCGTTGTCGTTGTCGATGTTTTGCTTTTTTCTGTTTTTAAGGGGATTCCTCGTTGAAGGTTTTGGCTTTTTCTTTTCCTGTTTATTTATAACGTTAGGCACAACATGGGGGAATACGGAATAATTATGTTTTGCCATAAGATGGACACACTCTTGGCGTGGTGGCCATACGAGGGTATAATTCAATTGATGTGAGGTTGCCACACAAAACGATCGTGGGTCGTGAAGAAGACAATTCTACATTCTACGTTTTTTTTGTTCATGTCAGTTTGGACGTATGAATGAGGATGTACGACTTGCTGTTTAAGTTAATTTGGTTTTTCCGTTGTAAGAGTGATTTTCGTTTTGACCCTTATATTCGTATTTTTTTTTTTTTAAGGTAAGTCTGGCGTGTCTTTTGGAAAAGAACAAGAGGGGTTTGAAGAATGTCAAATACTTAGTTAAATGTATAACAGGTACCTACTAGAAGAAGTGATATTTCTGTGAGATTGAAACAGTGGTAAGGTTGGGTGAGCAATCAAAAGAGTCAATGATTGTTGGTTAGTAGCAGAGATATAAAACAGGAAACCGTTATGTCCACGGTTGAATTCAGATTAAAAAAAAAGCAGAACAACTTAAACTTTTAAATAATGTTAAATGGGCAAAGACGTAATATGAGGCCATCAAGAAAGGATATAGATTCTACATCTACATTGTAGAATTATGACCGCCGCTGACATTTTGCAAAGCGGTCCAATTCTGCTTTCACTGACAGTATATAGGTACATCTATTACATCTCGAAATCTTTAGTCTATGATTTTTTTTTCTTTACAAATATTAATACTCTCAATAAACTTTGATTTTTCATGGTGGAATTTTTAGCTGGAGATAACCATTTTTGTATTATATACTTAACAAATAGTTTTTAAATAATAATCTATGGTTATAACTACATCATATGTAAAATTGATTAAATTTAATTGCTTCTGTTTACCTACATTCATATTTGATTTTTAATCGAAAAAATTTATATTCGCTGGAGGAATTTATTGTAAAAGTTTTGTTTAATAAAAAGTTTAATTTTGAATAACCTGTTTTGAAACACTACGCCATTACAAAAATGCAACGATAAACATATCAACGAAACTAAAATTCACTACAATAATGGTGAAACCGAGTGTATTGCTGATTTATGTACTTAGTAGTGCTGACGAAAAACCAGGTTGGTCCATCTTTGGTATTCCCCATTTCACAAACGAATTACACCGTATTTTAAATAAAAACTTAGATCTTAAGGCTTTTAAAGTTCAATTAACATAAGAACTCAAGCCAAAAGGTCATCAGCATCAAGGTCGTAACTTCGCTTGGGAGCGGTTTTTGAACTGGTGATGGCGTTGTGAATTGTGATTGGAGCTTATTTATTCGAAAATGGGGTTGGTGCAACTGTTCCAATGCATGAATTGTGGCCCCAAGCTTCATATGATGAATAATTTTGTATGGTTGAAATTAGAGGATAGTGATGAGGACGACCGACGTTTATTTTAACAATAGGCTTGGAATTATGTATGTGTCAAACAAATAACAAAACATTATCACAAGAAACGTTTTTTGACGGTGTTATTTCTCAAAAAGGTGATCACAATTCCCAACTCAGGCTTTGGTATTTAAAACTTTTAGAATTTTTCCTGTTGCTGTTGCTGCCATTACTATAATTAGAAACATCACGTTTCTTATCTCCACAGGATACGACATTATGTACCTACAAATGTACGTATTTTAGAGAAATTATTTTCCATTTTTTAAATGATTTTCAACTTCTCGTAGTACAAGTAAAAATTGAGTGTGATGATTTTATACCGCTGTCAAGATTCTACATTGTAGTTTATTAGCTCTGAAATAGAAGTCAGAACTCAACCATGACAAGCCCCTGCTGCAATGATACCAACGAACAAAGTGCTGAGATTCAACGAAAAATATATATTATTGCTGCTAAAATGACAATTGGGTAGCAAATCCCCCTCATTAACTCAAAACATCCCAGTTTAGGGATACTAGGTATACATAGAGTGAATAATATACACCAATTATCCGTCTTAAGACAAACTTCATCAACTTGAAACCGTACCAAACGTCCATGCCCATAGTCGCCTTTTTTCCACAGTTGTGATGGAAATATAAAAAACACATACATACATATTTATTTCGTCAAATAATGCCCACTTATAAGGCTATTTTTATTCCAATTGTCCTAATTTCCTTCAATTGAGAAAGATTCTGTTCATAACAATTTTTAAAAAATCTCCACTTAAAGTTCGATCTTGTAAATTAAAAAGAGCAAAAATAATTTTATGAACTTTGTATTTGTATTTATTGTTTGCAAAACGTTGACCCAATTTGTGTACATCTGTAGATAAATTGAAAAAATACATAAACATCCTTCTATCACATTTCAATCACAAACTTAATTTAACACATTAATATTTGTTTTATTTTTTTAATTACACAATATGTTTAGTAAACTTAAATTTAAACATAATTATTCAAATTTGCAAAAATAGAAGAATTAGTTTGTACGTTACAAATGTGCTTTTCATTTCAAATAAAAAAAAATAAGAAATTATACTAACAAAAACTTAATCTATTCTTTTTATTCTAATAAAGCTGTGTCTTGTGTAGTAGTTTGACATTAAATCTAATGGAAGTGCGTATAAAAACAGATGAATATAGTAAATAATACTATATGCAAAATAAAGCTTTCGAGTTATCCTTCTGATGGTTTCCTGAGTATGTTTATATATGAGATCGACCCATCGTTTTTTTTTTGTTTACCATGGACGCCAAACTTCTCCTCCTTGAGGTTCATCTGATCTATAGGATGGATTCGTCTTTAAACCTGCTGATTGCACTGACGGGATTAATAATATTGATGGACACTCAGATGGATATGCTGCTACATATTGTTCAGTCGTAGTATTTGGTATTGCTTTCATATCTTTAAGTTGGTATCCCAAATGCTTCATCAATTTTGTTCCAAACTTTAAGTCTAGTCCTGGAAATGAGGCAAATATTTTTGATACTTCATAGGCTGCTTGTGTGTATCCTGCTTGAAATTTTTCAGGATCGACTTTTGGTTTGTCGTTGTTTCCCTCGATTTGTTTTTTGGTTTTCAAATATTGAACTGTCATCTCTAAAATATCGGCTTTTTCTAACTTTGTGACATGTTCTCCTTGGGCTTCCATTGTATCCACAATCAAATCCTTTAATTCGTCCAAGTACAGATTCATTCTAGCGCGACGTTTTCTTTCGAGAAGAGGCTTGGTAACTTTCCGATAGTGTTGAGTTTTTGACATTAGTCGTTGTCCTTCAATTGCCATATTATTTTTGTACACTTGTCGGTATATTAAAAAACCAAATATGTAAGATAAGGCACACACAGTCTCCGTTTTACTTTTATTTAATTTATTTATTTATATTTTTTTGTAAGAGATTTACTTTAAAAAAATCAACACACGACCGACAAGTGATGTTCATCGAACAGGAGTTTAACTTTGAATGCTGATCAATTAAGGTGAGTCGATCCTTTTTGTACAACGCACAGGCACAGGCATTTCTGATGGTAACAACAAAGAGCAGGAATAGCAGCATCACAACACAACACACCATGATCCACCCTCGATAGAGGAACCAAGCAATATCGAGGATGTTCGTTCGTTCTTAGGTATGTGCATTGTGTGGGAAGGGAAGTAGAAACTACTTTACTGTGCCTGTGCCTCTGTCTGACACTAGGCCTCACGGCAACCTGTGCGCTATGCAGCGCTGTGCCAACAAACGCAAAAGAGAACACGATAAAGCACAAGGCACAACAGGTTTACAGTGTGCTCAAAGTGCGTTCTCTTCTTGTTCCCTATATAGTTTTAGTTTTTCTTACAAGAACAAGTGTTGCCAATGTATAGTTTTATTCTGGACATATGTACAAATACATAATGTATGTCTAAACATATGTAGATATATTATTTACAGAACCAATTATTTTTTATGGAAAAATTTACCTATTTACAATAATTTTATAAAAATAAATCTTTTACTACGAAATGATCAATATGTTGCTATTTAATAAAGGATGTTCTTCATTGAAATTTTACAAAAAATTATTTAAAATAAATGAAATGTTTTACGTGTGTCGTCGTGAAATATTTTTTTACCGGAAATATTTTTTTTTTCTCAATTTTAATTAATTGTGTTTTTATTGAGAAGTGAAAGTGACGAGAAGAACTATAGAATGTTTTTTCTTTATAAAACTTGATCAACAAAATCTGCTAATAAAAAATTTTAAATACGACACAAAATAAATCTCTAAAGATCGTTTTTATTTTGTCTAGATTTCTTTTGCTCAGAGAAGGAAAGAAAGAAACGGACACGTAACGCCATATAACGCACTTGAACGAAGTTCAACTAAACTCAATTTTTAGATTTTACTGTGAAACCGGTCTACACAAACTAAAAAACTTGAAATTCGATTAAGATTCAGCTGAACTAAAGCTTAAACCTTCACTGTGAAACTGGTGCTGAAAATTTTTTTTGATGTTACGTTAGGTTTACTACCTACGTGAAAAACCAAACCACACGCACACGTAAAAATGTATACATAGTTAGTTTATAAAAATAATAGCTACATTCATAAAGTAGTTTAAAACAAGGAAAAAATAATCGCTGAAATGCCAAAAAAGTTTACTTTCTTGTTGATTCGACATTCGGGGCTTCCATTACATATGTATGTTATTATAAGACCTACCTTTTTGTCCTATAATTTCCTCTCATTCGATTTTTGTGGCAACGAAAACTACCATCGTGAATCCCAAATTCGTGTTTGGTTTTTGAATCTTTAAAAAAGAAAAATAGTATAGCAAGTGTAAGTTTTAATGAATACCTACGGTCCTACGATGTTGGTCGCTCGTTGTGAAAACTGTGTCTACTGTTATAAGTTGATACTTATGCTTTACCTTACTCCATATTTTTGTCAAGATAAAAAAAACAAAATATGAGCATACTTACCTACTTTTTTTAAAGAAGGTATTTTCTGTTAAGTCCCCTCATTAAAAATATGTTTGACCTACCCCCGTCCCCCTTCAACGTCACAATAGGAAATGATGTGGCGGTATCTACGCCGCTGTTTCAGTATACCTACCTACCTTTAATACAAAAAATTAAATTCCGCTAACCACAAAAATATACATAGGTAAACCACCCAGTTAAAAAGTCAAAAAATTTACTCAAAAAATCAATGAATGAAATCGACGCAACACCGGAACCCTCATACAAAACTTTATCTAAAGAAACTTACTACTTACCTATTAACTACATAATGTACATACCTATACTATATGTAGAGTCAACGACATACGGCCGCTCGCTCAAACCTCAAATCAAAATTCACGCACAAGAACAACACACTTTTCTTCTTTTTTTCTGTCCATAGGTACTCCCTAATTCTATCAATCCAAGACAGAAATCTTATGTTCATCCTTGTTGGCAGCATGGATGGCGCATCGTCATCGTCCTTACATTGGAAACATAATGAAGTGCCCTATTCTCATCCCAATCGCATGGCATACACGCACACACAGTATTCATACCCCATGCACAGGAATCAATTCATTGCCTTCCTTTCTTCTCGTATAAATGACGTAAGTCACTCAACCAGCGAATCATCAGCCAGCACCAGCAGCACTAATAGCGATAGGAAGAACAACAAAAAATAAAAACACAACGCAACCATCCATTGAGGATCGTGATCGTGAGAAACTTCTCTGTCAGAATTCCCACACCCGAACGAAAACGAAGATGATATATCCCTAGAGTCACCTGCACCCAAAAACTTGACAAAAAAGAAGGAACACGTAAGCGTAATGCTGATTACTTCCCCTCGGACAATACTCAGTAGGAGCCTAGTGTTAGGGTCTATGCTCTGTGCGCTTCGGAAAGGGACATGAACGAGAAATGGTCGTGTGTGCAGCTGTTGTCGCGTTCGGCTTTTTATTGTCCACTCCACTACCATTTCTTCATGACAATTCACTTCGGTGCATTGCGATGGACACACAATTGTGCGCCAAGAGAATCTGGTAATGTGGTAGGGAAACGGCAGGGGTGTTTTTTGAGCACTTGACACCAAGAGATCGGTGCTCGCAAATGGCATATGATAAGATGGGTTGATATTTTGCATGAATTGAAATTATAAAAAGCTATCAAAACCAATATACTATACATATGGACGAAATGAAAGGTTTCCAAATAATGGATTTTGATATTTTAGCCTGCTGTTTGATAAATGCAAGTTCCTACTACGCCATTATTAAAAGACTGTTCAATGAATTTTAGATAGGGTAGCACAAGTTAGAATTAAAACAGATCAATAAACGTCAGACAACTTAAAACAGTCAGAAATCTGACAAAAAATTTGTTTGAACAGCAAACTAGAACAGATTAAAACAGCAAAAATATTAAATTGAACAGCAAAAAAGCTGTTCTAAACTTTTCCAAACTGTTTGGAACAACTTCACTGAACAGTCTTTTAAATGCAACGCTAAACGTTTCGAAAACGCTAATTTTTTTTTAATTCACTTTCAAAATGTTGCAAATTTTGCAGTCACATTTCACAAAACTAATGTACTTTTGAGTCGTATAAAGCACAGCTTTTGCTTTTCCTCTTTTCTTTCTTTCCAATAAGAATTGTCAAAATAATCTTTTCTAAAGTAAAATTTTAAAGTTAATGCAATATTACATAATGTACGACTATGTACATACATTTGTATATCGATATAAAAGAACCAAATTGACTTTTCTGCGATAAGATTCGAACTTTTTTCTTTATTTCTAAAATCGGAAGCTTTCTGGTTGCAAGAATGTTTGTTTGAAAGTAGAAAATAAAAACTAAATGTGCTAGCCGATTTCATCCCAGGACCTTTTTCAAAATAAACATCCTTATAAATTTTTTTTTCAAAGATTATATATGTACATAAATACATATATAATGTATGTAATATAAGTATGAATTTCTGTCTTTAAGAAAAGTTTAGCTATTTTTCGCCAATAATTATTTTTCGTCCTCTTAGCCCAATCTACATTCTGCAGTGTTACTGTAATTCTTATGGCAAACTCACTAAACCGTTTTACGTGGTTCCATTCAATTCAGTAAACCTATAATTTTGGAGATCTCGTAGTTTTCACAGTTTTTGATTAAGTATTTTGGGTTTAGCAATCGATGTCCAAGTGTTGAATTTAAAAATCAAACCAATTTTTTTCGATGAAATAAAAAAAATATTTGTTCTTAATTTAAGTACATTTATTATATTAATAAAATATTTTTAGATATAACATTTTTAATGAAATTTATTTAACACTATTAATTTTGTTTTAAACTCATTTACTAGTGTTTGCAATCTATTTATTAAAATAACAATTAGTGCGTGCAAATAATACATAAATATATTTTATTTTATTCTTTCTTTTTATTTCGTTCAAAATTACATATATTTAATTTAAATCACTCTGCATATAGGCTCTCAAAAATTTATTCTATCTTCTGAAATATTTATTTATTAATAAATATTTGATTATTTATTATAAGGAATCTTGGTTTTACATTGATATCACTTGATTAAAATGAAATGTATGATATTGTAAGAAAAAATATTAATAAAAAATTAATAAATTATAAAATATTTTTTCTTTTCTTTATATTAAAACAGTAAACAATTTAGATTTTATTTGTTTTTCTTTCCTTGGAAGACAATGGGTAATGGATGGCCTGGTTAATATTTAGGATTTAACAAAATATTGAATGTCAAAAATACACAAAATTAACTCCATGAATTTCAATAAAGAGATATTCTATAAATCAAGAATAATTGTATGAGTAAAACAAATATCAGTCATACATAAAGTTGTTTGATTTTACTTTTCCTTCGTTATTCTAAAACTACGCTTGTTATGTTTATCAGATTAGGGAGTTGTACAGTGTACACTAACAACGAGCTCAATCGAGTCGACATACATTGAACATTTCTGTTCAACAATAGAATCCTATTAAATTAAACTAGTTTTTTCAACTTTTTTTTTTAAATTAATAAAAGATCCAATCTTCATTGATTAAAAAAACATAAATGTTAACTTGGGGCAAGTTAAGTTCCAAATTAAAAAAAACAAAGATTTTGAAAATGCCCAGAGCAAGCAACTTTATAATGTAAAACATAAATAAGTTTTAAAAAATTTCAACAGCTAATACATATGTATGTACATAAATACCCGTAGTCAGATAAATTCTGACCCTTTTACTTATTTTCATATTGCAAAATTTTTCACTAGTGATACATGACATAAGACACATAGATTTACTTTTTAACAAGGACCAAATGTTGCACTTTTGTAACTTAATTTTGTATTCGTTTTTTTTTTTGTATGGAATGCTTTAGATGTTATAGTCATTTAAAGAATATAATTAGGTAGGTCAAGTGCAACAAATGACATAGAAAAATGGACAGGATATAAGAATAAAATACATTTTTACATTTTTTAGACAGATTCAAACATTGTATGACACAGATTAAATTTTTTACATAACACCACATTCATAAAGATACAAATAATATACATAGATGTAATGATTTGATTTACACAACATTTAGATTTTGTAGTATAATTACCTTAGTGTAGCATCAAATAAATAAGTAGTTTTGGAAATAGGACATTCAATGTACGAAGAAGGATTAAAAATGCTTTTTGTACATAAAACATTTACCTTTTCGTTCATAAAGCAATAAAATTTGCATTAAAAATATATTTTTCGTTTTTATTTTTTGTGTACTTATTTATTTTCTAAATTTCTTTTGTATTTTTTGTTTTAAGTTGCATAATTATATAATATAAATACGTATTTGTCACTAAAAATACTACTTTTCAACTGTTTTTTAAAAACATTTCTTTATAAAAGATAAAAAGCAAAAAATTCTTTCGAATATTGTACGTCTAGTGCGTGGTGTTGTTGTTATTCATGCAGCTGAAAGACACAAAGTTGAAAACAAAGAAAAATATTCAAAAAATGATATTAAATTAAATAGAATCACATTTAGAAAAATTGAGAGATACATAAATATAGTTTTACAGTAATTAAGTAAAAGGCTCTATTGATAATATTATTATGTAATTACAACAGTTATGTTTGGGTGATAGACTTCCCAATTAAAAATTAATTGAATTCTGCAACTATTTAAATTAAGATTAAAAGAGTTCATGCACACGAAAATAGGGGAAATAAAATGATTGATGAAAGCAATGCAATAATTATGTGTTTATTATAATCTAATGAAAGAAGAATGAAGGGAATGAAAAACAAACAAAATTAACATTTAAGATTGACACAAAAAACATACGAAAAACTACGAAATGTTAAGTTTTTATTTTTAAATAAGATAAGATAAGACTTTTATAAGTGACATTTAACTGCATGTGTTCGGTGAATCAAAATTCAGTTGTTATTCGTTGTTGGTTTGATTTAATATTAATAAACTATGGAAGTGACTAAAGACATGACAACATCTAACAATTATAGTAAAAACAGCTATAGTTAAAAGATCTATACTTTTTAGTGACGAAAGTTCTCTGACTCGAGGGTGAACATACTTTAACAGCGATGTCATTTTATTTATTGATTGAAATAATATATGCTGAATGCTCAACTTTGATTTTTGAATGCAGGTTTCTTTCTACACTTAATAAAATACATTACACAAGAACACACAAAGTGTTGTTGATTTAAACAAAAAAATTGAGAATACGAAGACTTGCCAAAATTAATATTTTTTATTATTTAAAAAATGACCCACAGAGGTTATACAATGCAAGTTTATGCTGGGAAACTCGTAGAACATCGGTTAAGTGTTGCGCCAAGTAATGAAAAGAACTTAACAGAAACTTTCTAATAATAATACAGGCTTCGATTCATAATGATTAAGAATAATAAATTATCAAAACCAAATTATCTACAATGCAATGTTTGTCATTTATTCATAAATATGTGAATTATTTATTTATATATGTATTTGTGTTTTTTTACAATAGAAAAAGAATAAATTATTCAACAATATTCTTCATGTTAGACACCTGAAAGTGCATTGGAGCATTGGTTAGAGTAAGGGATTCTAAAAATACCCTTAAACGCATTAACTCTTAATTGTTGAATTTTCTTTTTTAATTTAATCTCTATCAGTTTTCAATTGCACACTACTTGTTTGCACTAGTAAACACGAAATTTATTTTAAACTAGCTGGCCCGATGAACTTCGTCTCGCCCCGATTTATGGCACAGATTCAAGCTATGGAAAAATATTTTCTTGCTTTTTCTTTTTTTCGTGCAATTTTTCTATAGTTTCTAGATGGCTTGGTGCCCCGGTGTGCTTCCTATCACTTATCCAAAAGATATTAAAACTCTCCCTTCGCTAAATGGTTGATTCTATTACAAACCTTTATGTCAACTCTTATGCACAGCATTATTATTTTTCAGATCTAAAAATCCGCTCTTTAAAAAGCTTCATATTAGTCTAATAGTTATTTGAAAAAAAAATAATTAAAATACATGGTCTTGCATTTAAATAACTGTGCATTTCCTTTTTTTTTTTTGAAAAAAGTGGATCGAGCGGCAGGACAACCGATGTTCATGTAAAAAAAAATATTAGTGGTGGACAACCCTTACCACATAGGGGTATGAAAAATAGATAGTAGCCGATTCTTAGACCTACTGAATATGCACATAAAGTTTCATACGAATCGATCAAGCCGATTCGGAAGAGTATGGGAACAAACATTGTGACACGAGAATTGTATATATAAGAAGATTATACCTACTAGTATAGCCAAGTGTCGACACCTTTCGATTTTTAAATTCGAAAACAATTTGATAGAAAATATTTAAGGAAGAAACATTGTTTCTAGGTATATAAATATATATATATTTTTTTTGTACAGTGTTCGCCAGTGCAGAAACCAAAATGACCCACAGTGTGTTAATCCGCGTCAAAAGAATATTCTCATCGGTCAAATACTTTTTGAGAAAATGGTACCACAAGGTTTTCCTTAGCCTATTTACTTATAGATTATAAATAATGTAAAATGAAATCTTAAAATTTTATTATTATTTTCTTTTGCCTAATAAGAAATTTATAAATTTTCGAAGGCAAGAGCAGCGGAATTTCCTTAATTTCAACACGTACGAAAGGGCTGTTCAAGTTATAGGATTGTTCAAGTAACTGGAAACAGTAACAAAAATTAAATTTATCATTATAAATCATTTTTATCAAAAGCGCACTTTCACTGAGATTTTGCGGAAATTTGAATCCTTTGAACGTCCCAATTGATTACTTTATCAATTGATTTGAAAACTACGGTATTGGTCACAATTCTTTGTACCATACTTATAGAGTCAGCAATAAAAAAGTTTAAGATAAAAAGGCATCAAAATTGCCTGTTCAAGTTACAGAATGCATAACAGGGAAAATAGCATGTTCAAGTTATAGTTTGTTCAAGTAATCGATAGTCCATTGTACTAACAAAACTATATGAACAGAACCTATTTATTTATCCTATTTTTGTTTCAATATTTTTAGTGTACTTTGGTTTGTGTTTGTGTTATTTATTAAAAAAATAGAAACAAAAGATAAAAAAAACAATAGCCATGGATTTTGCATTCAATGCACTTTTAAATATCAAAAAACTAAAATAAACCAATAAAGCTATGCTATAAAATAAACAAGAATAAATTTAATCAAGTTCCTTTCGGCATCTGCAGCTTCCAATTCTTCAGTAAAAATAATAATGACTATGTTATCAATTCTTATTTACAGACATCACTGCTCAGTTTAGTCTATTAAATTTTTTTGTATTTGATAAACTTTTGTCCCTAGCGAGGCATTAGTGTATTATTAGTCTTTCCCATAAGATACATCTAAAGCAACTTAAACCTCCGACAATTTATGAGTTGCGGATAATTTTTCGCTCGGAATGGATACCTAGCGAAATTGTAAATATGCACATATACGTAATATTAAAAAGCTCATAAATTATTCTTTCCAACACAAATATTAAAAAACAACAGCCAAAATATATGCATAATAAACAAATTAAAATTTAAAAAATTATTTTATATTTAAAGAAACAGATACTTTAATGATAACGAGTTATTTAATTTTAACCTAATTAAAATAAAAAAAAATTGCTATTTTAAATTGGTTTTAAAGTTTTCAATTGCCAATCATTTTCACATATACATACATTATGTACGTGAAGCAATATTTTCATAAATTTTGAATTACACAATTTTACTATCTTATTTTAATTTATCATTTAAGTAAAATACGTACCAAACTAAATATCACGCACAAAATATTATTATATAAATGCTATTGGTTGTTTTAATCTCATTAAATTGAATATTACTTTGACTATATTTAAATTATGTTTGTGCTCTAGGATATAAAGGTAATTTACATGCATTTCAAGAATAGTGATGATTATTTATAAGTAAAAAAAAATGTTTATAAATTTAAAGTTTCTGGGGGTATACTGCTTTAAAAAAAAACAAAATAACATAATTCTTTAAGCCGAGAATCAAGATTTCAAATAATTTTGCTGTAAATGTGTGTGTGAGCAAATCAGAAAGGAATCGACTATGTTCTATTTCAGCGCTTTTAGAACTTTTAAAAGTAAAATGAAATGCAGAATTAACTTGATAACTGAAATGCGGCCGAATTAAACCTATACTGAAATGTGTCAGGAGTTATAACTCACGTTTTGCTTTTATTTAGTTATGAATGTTTGGAATGTCAAAGTCACGGAAAAACAGTAAAAAAAAAGCAGTTCTCATACCCAAAAGTTATTTACTTATGCCATTTTGTATGTGATTGAAATCTAAGCGTGTTCAAAGTCACCAATACCCTTACTTGCTTCTTGAAGGGAGGTGCAATTTGATCTTGCTATTATATTCAGGTTTATGCAATACGTATAAACACATTATTAGAAATTAATATCTTCTGCTATCTCATTCTAATTTTAAATTAATATGTTTCAAGTTAAGTTAAGGAGTTAATCGTTATTGTTTCACTTTATTTACTGGACTATTACCTTTCTTTGAATTCCTTCACAATTGTGAACGTTAGATGCAAAGTTAGCATATTTTACGCTAAAATAAGTAGCAAGATCCCCCACCCTTTATTAATGATTCTCAACAAAAATCCAGTTGGTAGATTTCTGGGAACAATTTCCTGTAAGGCATTATACATTGCTGCAATTTCTCACACTTATAACGATTTTGTCAATTATTATTACATGAGTTACAACAATTATTCTCCTTTTAACTTTAGATAAAAAAAATCAAATTCTAAAGCTATTAAAATTATTATTTTCTTATGAAAAAATAAATGTCCGTGTTCTCTGCTCTGTGTTAATTTAATTTTTTAGTGCAAAAATATTCCTTGTTTATAAAAAACCAAAGAGATATTTTCGATATTTAAAAAAAAACAAGTCCAATACCTTTTAAAATGTTGGTTTAAGAAAAACATCAATTTTGTTTAACACATATTATATAAACCAAAAGTTATAACAAGATAGAAAATGTATTTTCTTTTAACAGAACACTCAGTTTATAATTGTTTGCAGCAACAGAAAACTAAAAATAGTTGGAAATAGTTGATTTAGTTGGAATACGGTAGCTCTGGTTCAGCTCTAAACAAATTATAACTTATTGAATTTTATAATGGTTGTCGGTTACTATTTTATACTCAAAACAAACTTAGCTTTTGATTTTACTGTTTTTTTTAATCAAAATTATCGGCTTAAAGTTATTATTGCAATTAATTTTTTTTTTTTCATGCAGCACCAAATGGGTAAGTAAAACAAGAAATCTTAACAATTAGCAATTCTAATTATAATTTTTTTTAGAATATTTGCAACCACCAGAAGCTTTTATTTAGAAGGACTATCGGCTAATCGATGTTTGATGCGTGGTTTGCTGCATGATGCACGTCGTAGAGAGCTAACACTGCCTCCAAAATTATCATAATCTAATGATTCTGTTGAAAAAGCTAAATGGAGTGTGTAAACATATACATATGTATGTATGCACAGCAGATATATACATACATACATAATTGTATGGAACATTTCAATATTGTTAGTAGTGTTTGTATGCATCATTGTGAATTGTTGTTGATGTTGTTTTATTTTTGTTTGCAACAAGAAAAATAGAAAAAAAAAATATTATTAAAAAATGTCTGCATTTTACTGAGAATGGAATGGTGATTTTTGATGCAATAATGTGATGGATATCTATAAACCTGGTACTATTTTTCAGATGTGATCATAAATTAGTTTCATAAAAACCTTTATCTGTAGGTGATCCCAAAGTCAAACTGCTTAGACTCGAACTTAAGTTATATTGCCGTGGTGATGGTGGTACTGGGGTTGTTTCATCTCCAGGTAGGCAAGTTTCAACCATTGCTTCAAGGCAATTAACAAATAGTTCTGATGATTCTCCCATCATGTTGTACTGAAAAAAAATGGTGTTTAAAATATTAACTTGATTTTTTTGTCAGTACAAACTTTTGTAAACGGTCCGGCAAATCGCCATAATCCACCAAAGCCACAGCTTTGAAGAAAATGTAACTGTTGCTGTGATGGGTCCTCGCTGGCAAGCATATTTTGTATAATGTTTTGAACAGAGTTGAGAACAACTTGATCATGGGACATGGAGAGAATGTTGTTTATTTTCTGATCGAGCAAGGAATGACTAAAAAAAGACAATACGACAAATGTTGCACAAAACCATTCCTACATTTCTTATCAATAACTTACATCACTGGAAACACTTTTGGAAAAACAACAGATCCTTCCGCAAGATACTGATAAAGTACTCTCGTTTCGCTTTCGTTTGTAGAATACTTTACTAGCGTTGCAAGTACTGTTAATACAAGTGCTTGTATTGATAAATCAGGAAGAACTTCAGGGTCCAGCAGGACATTTGACTCATTTGATACTGAAGAACGTGAGCCGCGTTCCTATAAAAAAGAAAAACAATTTTCATTTAAAAAATTTGAGGCATTGTTATTTATTTTATTTAATAAAGATGAAACTAAACAACATACCACAACTTTCTTCAAACTTTGCTACCATGCGAATGTTACGTGCAACGTACTTTTTTTATTTTTGATTTCTTAAGTGTCTTTAGTAACGACATTTATATTTAAATAATAACAACAATTATTAACTAAATAAAACAATTCCAAGGTTTAAATAAAGGCGTTCAATTAATAGCTGTATTAGTTTTTTTCATTTTTTTCTTAGAAAATCAAATATCATCCGGAAATCAACTGACTCTAGCCATAGTAATGTATAAAATTAGCCAATGACATCAAATGTTCACCCGAAATGTCGACGATACCAAGAAACAGAAAACTAACTCCACCCGAAATGTAAAATTTGTCTCCTTTACGTTTTAACTAAAAGATTTCCATCTATTTTTTAAGAAAGACAAAATTAAAACTCTGCAAAGTTCTTTCTTAAAATACTGTACTTTACAATTTGTATTATTTTTATAGAATCGGGATTAGCTGAGTTTAATAAAATATTCACAAATCAGGAATTTAAGAAACAATTTCCGTTCTCACGATCTGGCCTATCATCTATTGAATAAAATTAGACATACATAATGGTATGTACATTTATGTTATGTGGTAATTCAGTGACTTGACGCCAAAAGCGAGTAAATTGGTGAGTAAATGAATTAATGAGTTGAGTGGTTGAATGGGTGAATGAAAGATTTTGTAAAGAATTCTGCACAGTTAGAATATTAAATATTTAATGTGAAAATTAAAATTTTATAATAATAAATTCATCATCAACTCTTTTTTTTTTCTATAATTTAAAACTGCGAATCACAACTTTTTTGTTTTTCAATGATCTTTGTTATAGTTTCCTTGAAACAAATAAAATACTTTACTAAATAATGGGGACAAAACGAATCTATATGACATACAAAATAAAAGCGATGCAGTTGGATTTGTGGTTCATTCTACTTAAAGAAATCGAAATCTATGCTAGGGAATTGTTTTAAGCAAAGTGTTCTTATTTTGGTTAGTTAAAGAAAAAAAACTTTATTTAATGACAAAAAAATACCTGTCGTTCATCGATTCCATTTGAGTTATTTGGATCTTTTGTCGTTGGTACCGAAAATGATCGTTGAGTTTTGAACAAAACTCTTGCATTCTTTTTTCATTGTATAATTGTTTTTTAAAAGTGTTTTGGATATTTGTTGAAATTAAGGTACATTCGATTTAACATGCACAAAATATTATCAAAACAAAAATTTTCCATGATACAATGTAGTTTGAATTAAGTAACATAAAAAAAAATAATAATAATGGACACAAGTGTAAAACATAAAAGTGTGAAATGAGTTTACATAATGTGTAAAATGTTTTAGTACATTATTTTTGAGTATAAACCCAGGATAGTTAAATGCAAGCAGCATTCATACCAAATAAGATTAAGAACGAAACAGAGAAAAGGAAAATTAATTTAGTTATTATTATTTTCAAGAGTAGATAATACAACACACAATTTTGATTATATATTATATGAGCTTTGTTTTGATTTACGGAAAAAAACCATTGATTTAGTCTTAAATCAATATTAGGCAGAAGCGAAATGAATAGAGTTAACTTTACATTACAATGGTTAGGGATTATAGCTTTGAGTGTATCTTTGATATTTTGAACTTTATACATAAGATTAATTAAAAATAAAATTAAAATTTCTTTGAATTTGAGTTAGTCTAGCGAAATCATAATTCTTAAATAAGTTTCATTGTTTTAGATTAATCTATAATTTAGAGGTCGCTCAACGCCTTTTCTATCTTATATAAATTATATGAGACATTATTATTTGTTCCTTTATTTCATAATTTGAAAACCAGCTATATTTAAGATACTGTTAAGTCTTTTGTCAAAAATGTTCGAAAAGAGTTTTTCTTCAAACCACGACTTATTGATTGAGTTTGAAAATGAAAAATTCTACTTTTACACACTTTACTTGAAAGATTATTTGATTAAATCGTTTAAATGAGCGCATTAAGAAAGGAAGAATATAAGAAGGGAAAGCATTACTTTAAGTATGTCATGTTCAAAATAATATTTTACCAACCAAAGCTAAAGTTGAGGCGAGATTAATAAAATGAAAACCTGTTAAATATGGCTGTAAAATTTATTCATGCATGTATTTCCAAGAAGGGGTTTCAACACAAAAGCATGGAAAATAAAATCATGCTTTAGTTAACATTTTAAACTCCCTATATTGAACAATCATCTTTTTTATATCTCTTGTATCTAATTACTACATCAATGGCTTTTTCCTTTTAAATTATTGTTAAATACACATCAAAATACAATGTCATAATACCTGATGTGCTGGAATTTTATGATGACGCGCAAATGATAATGCCGACTGATCAAGAATATCCCAAGATTTTTGTCGTTTTGCCAGTGCCATTCCGAGCTATAATATAAACATATAATTATTATATTTATGATTGTATTCTTAAAAAAAAAAAATTAATTAAACTTTTATATTTTAAGCTTACATTTTGCAAAGTTGAGTTTCCTACATCAGGATTATCAGTGCTCATTTCAGTTGGCCACCTGGGTAAAGCATGCTTGACATGACACCTAGAACGTACTTCTTCTGATACAGCTACCAAAGCTGTTAAATATGCCACACTATCTGGAGTTACTTCAAATTTATCTCTTCGAACGGGCTTTGAAATAATACCAAGAAGCATAGTTAGAACCCGTGAAGTACGGGAGACTGTTGTTGGAGTAGGATGACGGAATCCCTGCATAAAGAATGTTTAATTAAAAAAAAAAAGTCTTTTTTTTTCTAAGAACCTTTATCAAGTGACCAACTAATGCAAAATGGAAATTGCTTCGAAATGAAAGACCGACTGCGTGATCCAATTGTTTAAAATGCCATTCGAGCGGTTCCCGGGTATTTAACATAACATCAGAAATATTCATTTTATCAAAAGAACCTTGTGACTTAAGGGTATGCAAATTCTGTTCAAGCAAAGCTAAGCCAGCTCCATACAAAGTTATTTCATCCAGTTGCAATACGGAAATTGCTACCCAGAAAAGTGCTCGGTGGATTGGTGATTCCTGTTTGGGGGAAAGGGCACAAAACATATATATATATAAGACACATAAAGCGTAAATTAGAAATATCTTACAGGTCTTAAAAGTGGCTGGATTCGTGTTAAACACATAACTAAAGCCTCAATGAGGATAATGTCATTGAATGATTCGAGTGCTTTTACAAGAATTCTAAGAAGTTGTTTAACTTCTTGATCAGTTACACTCTTGCTTATGCATCCATAAACTATAAGAGCTCTTGGTTGTAAAGCTGGGTTATAACAAAAAGCAAAACTCCTTGAAAGTGATGTCCATGTTTGCAACCATTCACAATCAGGATAGTCTCGCATGCAGGCTTCCATTATCTCCAGGAGAGCATCAGTTATTACCTCCAGCGATGGTAGGGACAGGCGTTCTCTGTCAGCTGGAAGTGGTTGGGAAACTCGTTCATTTCCCAACCATTTGTCAGGTGGGTGCCGACAACTTGAACGAAAAGCTGTTACTGCTGCTGATTTAACTTTGCTTATACCAAAGAGCAAATAAAATTTCGGTAAAGAAAATTCATCCAAGGAAAGGCGAAGAACCCGCTGGGCTTCCTCGGAAAATGACGGTTTTGTGCAGGTACAAAGTGAGTGAATTATATTTATAACAAGACCATGCGTCGATGCACGCATGGATAACGATCCGGAACATACCTAAAAAGATATAAAAAAAACATAAGCTTATAATATGTGTGCTTGTTTACTTACCAAAAAAGTGATGTTATGAAATAGATAAGGCAAGTGTGTTGCCACGTCTAAACAATTATTAAAAGATAACATAAGAAGATATCGTCCCAAAATTGCTATATCATCCCACATAACATGTTGCTCAAGGTACTGTGTAGGGTTTGCACAGGTTTTGTCCATTACACGGCACATGCGAGTTATAACCTTTTTTGACACTAGTTGTACATTCGCTGAGGCCAAAGCTACTGCCGTGTCTGCCATTATTTCAACCTGTGGGGATCCAAGTCCATATGTAATTGATTTGTGTAAAAAGTTATCCAGAACCATGTCGATAAGTTCTGGAATTTGACCAATAGAACCCCAGATCTTGGCTTGAACTGATGGATACATTTCTTTTTGTTCAATTGTCAAGCAAATAAGCTTATCCAAAATTTGAGAGACCTTCAACTTTTTTGAATCATCGTTAGATTTACAAAACTTAACAAGATTCTTAAGCCATGGAGTCATATACTCTAAGCACAAATGCTTTAATTCAATTGTACTTCTTTGGAATCCCTGAATGCATTCTTCAAGGAACTCCAATGTTAGGTGGGGTTCATTTGTTGCAAGTTTCTCGCTAACTGACTTAATAAAAATGGTATTGTTCGATGGTATACATAGTCCTTGTGTTTCCAACAACTGTCCTTCAATTTTTAAATCAAAGGTAGCCGTTAAAGCACAAAGTAAGTTGTAGGCAGCTGTTCTTAAATTTGGATCGGAGGAGCCCAAATTTAGTAGAGCCATGTTTAGCAATGTTCCAGGCACATCTTTTGGTCGAATTTTCTGATGAACAGTAACAGAGTCTGGCTGACTGAGTTCCCATCTATTGCGAATGTGAATGATAGCTTGGACAATATTATCACAGTCGTTATGAATAAAACTTAGTTGACTAGTTTCGTTAGTTATGGATATAGTAAACTGGTTGTCATCGACTAAGCACACATCATCGATTTCAGATGCATAATAAATATCGTTGAGTAGAACAGAGTGTGCTAGAACCTTTGTTTTTTCCGCTGAAGCAATTTGTAGTGCGGTTGGACCAACTTTTATTGCAACTTTGGTGTCTTTGTGACTCAATTTTAGAGCATTACTAAATACTTTTAAGTCTTCATCAAGTGATAATGTTGCGCCAGGAAGTTTTTGATGTTCAGGTTCAATAAAGTCATTTAGTTTATTTGGAGCATCAAGGAAAATAAGCTTTCGGTTACCCTAAAATAAAAAAAGTTATATTAAATTATTGGCCCTAACCAACTGAAACAACTTACCTTTAAAGGAGCAAGTATTCTGTCATGAAATTTTGTATATTCTCGCACCCAAGAGTTGCAATTATATATAAACACTGCATTAACATTTTCATAGGCTACAGCAGGCAGTACATAGAACCACTTTTGAAGAAACTCTGTACGGAATCGATTGTCCGCGCAGGTGTGGGTAAAATCTAAGACGACTTCAAAAGGTGAGTGACAAAATGGCTTAAGACTTAGAATCACATGATATATAAGAAGGTCTCCATTTGTCTCCCCAATTCTAGAAGAAAAAAATATTATTTCATTGAAGACGTCACCTTAACATCGAATTACTTATATCTTCTCGCAATATAATAGAATACTGGGTAACCAGATTTGCTTGTTCCCGCTTGGTAGAAGATATTCATTGATTTTAAAGTTTTAAATTCTTCCTTTTCATGCATTTGATGCTTGACCATAATTTCTTCGAAGTTTGTTGATGACATATCAATGGAACTCCATCTTGCAAACGACGAAAACATCATGCTATAATGAAACAAAAAAAATGTTGTTCATGTTTTATTTTACATATGTATTTAAAGAACATTGTACTTTAAAATTTGGAAATTACAATTAAATATTGTCAATTTTGTATATATTTTGTATTTTATTTAATAATAATTTGTTATTTGAAAGTATGTATTGGAAAAAACTCTTTACCACTAATTTATCTGTGTCAGTTGAAAAAGAACTTAGATATGAATAAATAAAAACTAAAACAAATCTTCTATTTAAAGATTAAAGAAAATTATAAGAACAATTTTTTAAAACATTTAATTTATTTACTAAAGGATTTGATATTTTTAATTTCTATGCAAGTATGTATGTAGATTAATATCATTACTTTTAAAATATTATATGAAATATTAAACAACCTCGATAACCAAATGTTAATGTTTTGATGATGGAGAATCTTCATGGATTATTTGTTAATCGTTCTACTTAAAGAGAATAGTACATCAAAATGTAAAAAAAGTACATAGTCATCATGAAAAAAGGGGAGCATTTGAGTCAACATTTAAAAATGATTTATTTGCATTTATCAATATAAATGCATGTGCAAAATAGATCTTTTCCTAAAAAATTATTTAAGAATCACATGGGTCGCATGTAGATAAAATAAATGTAATAGCCTAAAATTAAAAATAAAGTAAATATTTTGAACTCACTGTGAATCAACTGGCTTATGTTCTGGTGGACCTAAATATGCTAATAAAGTTGCCATTTTATCAAAGGGTCGTCGTCCAACGGCTTTATGATCTCGACTGCTAGATAAATAGTCACCAATTTTTTCCTGATGAGTCCATAGTAAACGATGTAGGGCTAATACATTGGCATCTGAAATGAAACTCATGCTGTGTGATGTTTGATCAACAGTTTCACAGTCAGAGGCTATTTGAATGAAAAATCTCCGACCGGCTTCAAAGTGAGCACGAAGAAAATCGTTAAAACAGAGCATGTGTTGTTCTTTGGAAAATTCAACATGATTAGCGATGTTTTGAAGTATTTTAGACATTAGCATTAAGCCTCGTTTTGCTGAGCCTGGTACTTGTTTTCCAACTATTCCAAGTTCTTGTGGAGAAACTAGAAACAAAATAAGGGAAAGTTTCTTATTATTAATTTTTTTGGTACGCCTTATTTTAACATTGTCGAAAATCCGTTTTAGCATTATGATTTACATGTATTTGTTGTTTGAATTTTTCTTCAAATAATGCAATTTTCTAGTATTTTAATTTATTCAATAATAATAATTATTTAATAAATTTAATCCTGTTCGTGACAATCATTATGAGGTCGTCGTTGCTCAATTTAATAAAATTTATTATTTTGTATATATTTATTTCTTTTCTAGATCGAACCAAAACTTAGTAATTTACTATACTTTTCAATCTCCTTTAATTGCCTTTAGCAGATAGTCTTTAAAATATTTATCAAGTTTTAAAACATACCAACTAACTATTCGAATTGTAATCCATTGTTAACTAAATATATCTAAAAAATGCATGCTCCATTTTATCAAGTAAATTATTATAAGAATAAACTCTATTCATTAGAAAAGCCAACATAATTAGTAATTATGCTGATTTTTATATCTCAACAAAGCAGTAATTCTTTTAAACTAAATAATTATTTTAGAACCTGATTACTAAATTAAAACACTTACCAATTGCTGGATTGATAAATCTTAAAAATATTACAGTACCAACAGCCCCAATGTTGTTTTGCAATAGGTTTGGAAATCGTTTACTTAGAACTTGGTATAAGCAATGGCACATTGAACGTAATTGCGGTGGAAAACGATCTGCTGAATTAATAATAGCATCAAACACTTTCTGGGTCAAAGCTACTAAATTCGATCGATTTTTGTCCAAATCGTCTGCTTGCTCAAGTCTAAGCACAAACAAATTCATAATCAAATAAGTAAAAACAAATAGTTCGTCGTTTAACTCACCTTGCAGTATCGACTTCAAAACTGGTATTTGGATCATCCAAAAGAGGTCGAATAAGTGGTTCTAAAAGGCTTTGCAAATAACTTGCACCATAAATTTTGAAACAAAAGGCCATAATTTTGCTACCTAACGAGTTGCCTCGAAATAAGGTTTGCATGCAATCAGAAACCTCTACTTCTCTGTAGAACATATTCCACAGAAGAGGTGCTAAAAGGTGCTTTGCATCAAAAAGTGTGACAAGTACTCTAGCCAATTCATCCATTTGAGATGTTGTGACAACGTTAGCAAGAGCCATTGCAATGGGCAACTCACCTTTATCACTTATCATTGTCACGAGTTGAACAAGTTGCTCAAACCTATCAGCAAGTACAGTTTCAGCAAGAGTATCAAATTCAGTGCCTTGCTGTAGAATTTGTGTAAGCACTTCCATAAAAGCCGCCCTTGTTTGTAGATCAGGATTATAACCCAAGTCGATTGAGTGCATTAAACCAGAATCAATATTGGCTCCTAGCAAATTGGACATTGCTTGGATCGTGGCGTTACGCAGGGCTGTTAGTTTACCCGCAGCCATTCGAGGTCGTGGAGGAAGCATTTGAGAATTCTGAAGATCTTTTTCAGCTTCGGAGTTATCAATGCAGCCACTTAACAAATTCATAAACAGAGTGAAATACCTATGAAAAGTATAAATTATTTTCAATTCACCAGTGTTAAAAAAATCCGTTTTGTTTATACTTAAGAAACAATGCACTTTTCGCGTCCATTAAATCTCCCCGATCTGACTCTTCCGGTTGCAGAGGAAGCCCACGTAGTAAAGCAGCAACAGCTTCCATGCAAGCTTGATCCAAGTCTCGAAAAATGAGAGAAGTACTATAAAAAATAATTAACTAATAATATATATATGATACTTGAAAAGTATAAACAAACTTAGTCATCATTGATGCATCAACAGAACTTGGTGGGGCGATTTGATGTGATGTGCCCATTACCCAGTCAGTTAAATACTCCACAAGTTTATTGCGGAATTTCATTTCTTGTCTGAAGGCCAAGTCGTCTCTCCTTTTCATCATGACCTCTACCAACTGACACAGTTTAGTCTTAATTCGAATAGCATAGACTGTCATATCCAAGTGACGAACGTATCTCACGATACCTAACATCATTCCTTCAATACTTGTGACTCCTAAATGTTCCGAGGGTGCAGGTTGATCATTTTGATCTTTGCTAGGCTTAGGATCAAGTATGGACTTCATAATGTAGATTGTATGTTCTATAAACTGAGTATTTATATCGGTTACATTAACTTGGCCTTGCTGATCGAAAAACTTTTCAACGATGGCTCTTATTTGATCAAAAAGAATGGGATAGAGCTGAGGAGACATTTCTTCTCCAACGAGTTCTTTGACATTCTTTTGAATATTCAAGCCTATTTTCTCGTTGCTGCAAACCAGTAATCGTAGAAGTTGTCCAATGAATCTGTAATAGAAAAAAAAGGATAACATTTGTTTCTCTTTATAAACCATCTCACGGAAGCTTACTGTGTAACTGGACAATATTGGATTTCCTGTGGTGGTGGAATTACAATTGTAGTGGTCACAAGTGATATTGTACTCGGATGTAGGGAACCTCGTCCGGAACTCACTGAACTCGATACTGAGTTCACTGAGTTCTGGGCCAATGAACCCAATGAAACACTTATATTCGGGTTCAGTGGCATTGTTGCGTTGTGTGAAATACTTTGATTAGTTGTGCTGTGTGAATTGTTTTGATGGCTGTGCACATTGATAGGATTGTTTATAATATTTTGGCTACTCTGGCTACTTTGGCAGTTTTGAATACTTTGATTTAGATTAATTGGTACACGAAGTGAACGTGGTCTTTGTAAACAAACTCCACCGAGTGCCAAAAGAAACCATGTCATATTAGCCCATTCGGTAATTTGTTCTTCTAAATCATGTTCGGAACTTTGATGAGATGCTCGACGTTTTCCCATACCACGATGAAAGACTTCGGCTTGCCCGTCGTCGGTTTTGCATTTAGGATAAGATTGAAGAATTTTGCTGATAGCTTCCCAATTTCTAATGAAAAAAAAACAGTATTTTAGTATTCATTTAAAATATAATTATTTATGTAAGTTCATATTTCTTGAATGTCTATTGCTTAATTGACCACAGCCCTAAATTGAAACATTAGATAATAACCTTACATCTGGACTACATTGTCCAGAATTTTTTTTTCAAAAACTCAATTACATAAGGAGTTTTAATAAACGTCTGTCTAACTAAGACCTGTGCACATCACGAAAATTGTACTATACCTTAGTATTTCCTCCTTCTTTGTGACTTTCACGACTTCAAAACTAAAGTAAGTTCATATCTCCCTTAAAATTATTTTTTTAATATGGTACATATTTGAATGTCCGTGTTTCTAATTTTAAGGGTTTCCAATAAATTAAAAAAAAGACAAATTAAATGTTTGTTTCAACTGCATTTAACAGAACTTCGTTCGTAAGTCTGAGCCTATACACCTAAGAATTTTAAGGCTTTTGTAAAGAAACATTTATTTGAAATGCTTTTAAATTTTCTCAGGTTCACAAGACTTCCCTAATAAGTTTCGTATATTTTTTCTTTAGAGGTACATAATAATACCCCTAAAAGAAAAGTCTGAAAACACCCAACAGTTTATCGAATTCCAAGAAAATTTCAAAATGCACAAAAAGAGTGCCAAAACTCTATTAACCGTTCGACCGATCTTAATGAAACTTTTAGATACGATAAAATACTCCATAAGACGCCATCACTATAAATTTTCCTCCACTGACTTTATTTGTATAAAGCTTCGGTTGTTCCTAAACAATTTTGAAAAGAAGATTTAAAAAAGTATTTAAACGGTGACTATGTTAACTACAAAAGTAAATGTTAGACTTTTTTGTGCAGCATTTATATTTTTTATCATTTTCATGAATTGATAAGTTTCTAAACATTTTAAATCATATATTCTTTTACGACAAGGGGCACTTTTTTATTATTGAGTAAGTATTTTATTTGTATTCTATGTATATTCAAAATATTAAAACTTTTATTGATGTTTACTTTGAAGGAAAAAAATCCACTAGCGGTTAACTCCAGCGTTACTTATTTCTCTAACTCTTATAATGATAGTTAAGTTGTTTTTATAGCCTCTTTAAAAAAAATCTAAAAAGTTTATATAGTTACAAAACACATAAAAGGTAACATTATTAATGAAATATTTAAACCACGATAGAATAGGATTGTTATTTAAAAATAATAAGTAATATATATTTGGATTTTAAAGTTCTTAAAAATCATTTTCACACAGTGGACAACTTTATATATAGCATTAGTTGGTTATATCTAGCCATAAGCAGAACATAGTTTCCGAAAAAAATAATCAGCTATTCACTGGATCATACATTAAATCACATTATAGCTTGTTCACTTTCATTGAGTAGAATTAATATCATTGGGATATCATATCCTTACTTTAAATTATTGAATAATAATGATGATAATGTAATTATCTTACGCATACAAATAAAATGAGTACAAAGTACCTGAAAGTTTCCTCCCACGCTGGTTGCACACCGTTAGCACAGACTTCAATTTTACGTAAAAGCAGCATTATTCGTTTTTGGAGCACCACCCGATCTACAAAGAAAACCCATTAGCTTTTTTTTATGAATTCTTTCAATTCTTACTTAAAACTGAGTTTCCATGGACAATTTCATAAAAACAAAATCGGGTATCGGTACTTGCTGAAAAAGAAATTTAATTTAAACTTTTTTTTTTTGTATTTTCATGTTTGTGGACATACCTGTTGACAACTGCGCCAATTCTTGGTAGATATGATAATTGGGCATTACAAATCCAACTGCCATCTCATCCTGCCCGTATCTTATTTCTGCTTCCTCGACCAATAAACCAAGACAAGACAATGAAGTTATCACGGCATCTAAATCAACTGACCAAAGGTACATGAAAAACACGACTTCAAGCTTAATATGAGCTTGTTTGCATATTGCAATTTGACTTCCAACATGAGCATAGTCCTTATGTCTCTGAAGAAAAGTATTCCTGCAAATCAGAATCTCTCTAAGCCATTTAAGTACATCAGTATAATTTGCGATTTGATGCTGAATTAGTTTTTGGGAGATAGAAAACAGAACTTGGGAGCTAACGTCCCAAAAAGTGTTTATCGGTGCTTCTGGATTCCAAACTTCGATCTTTTCTGGAGAATGAAGAGCTAATAATGCTTCCATAGCTTCTTGAGCAACATCGGGCATTGTTGGTTGATGAACCAGACTAACAAGACCGTTTATAAGTTCCAGTGTTGAACTCTGTACTTCATGTGCTACTTTTCCTTGTGTCTGGAACGAAAGCCAAATCGTTTTAAATATTAACATGTACTAGATTCTTCTTTTCAATCATTTACATTTAAAAGCAAAGTGGGATCAGCATGAATCAATCGAACAAGAAATAAAAGCAACATCTTATGTGCTGGTCCTTCTTCGGCACGAGTAAGTCCCTTTTGTGCATCTTTTGACTTGAGCGTTAACGAAGTTATCATACGAAGAGGAGTATGAGCAATATAACCTTGTGTTGCCTTATTCAATGTGTCGGTGAAAAGTGCTCTCAATTCGGCAGAACGATAGTGAACAACATCAGTTTGTGGCCACCAAGGAAGCCGAGGTTGGTTAACAATCCTAAATGGATTTTTGTTAGGCATTCGAAAGTCAACGTAGATGTGGGCAAGTCTAAACAAACGAAAGGATATTAAGCAAACAAACTAAGAAAATAAAGACTCACCTCAATAACGCACACACAATTACAAAATGATAAGCTGGTGGTGATGACAAGTTTAAACACACTTTCAAAGCCTCAATGTTGTGCGGATTGATGCGAAAACATGATACCCAGCAATCAATCATAAGTTCTATATCTGCAAAATTGTATCCTTGACCACGAGAAAAAGGTTTAGTTGGATTAAAAAGGAGAGCTTTTAGATCATTTATAATGTATTGGACTAATTTGAAAATGACATTGTTAGAATCGTTGATATTTATGTACGTTGAGGCTTTGCAAAGTTTAACGCAAGCAATAGCTGCTGATTCTGTAACTTGCTTCGATGGAGAATGTTGTCCTAGACCACGTTTTACACTTTCAATAAATTGTTTGGAAGAGTAATCTTTATCGCGAGATGTTGGAACTTTGCTCTGAACTCTATCTTTATCTTTTTCCTTTTCTTTTTCTTTGTCCATTTGCTGAAGTTCGTTAACCGTTGCTTCAAGAGAAACCTTTTAAATAGTCGATAAAATAAATTTCAAATACATTTGAATTCGAAAATTCAATACAAAGACAATAATTTGTCTTACCGGATTAAGGATCAGCAAAAGCATTTGCAGTGACCATACAGTGGTTTTGCTCTTTTTATTTTCAGCTTTATATGCTTCCACAAAATCCAGCAAAGGTTCCCAGCACCTGTTTTAATTGAATTATAATTAAATAATGATATAAATAAAAATGGAAACTGTTTTCGTACGAAGATATGTCTCTGTTTACTCCTCTTTGTAAATCTTGAAATTCAAGTGGATGGTATTCTATCCAATTCCAAATTGCTTTTTCCAACGAATAGAGAAGTATTAAAGGTGGCGCTTTTTTAGATCGGAATTTCGTTATGGTTTCTAAAAACAAAATTATTGTTGAATCTGAATTTATACTTTTATAAAATGATTGATTAATAAATGTATGGGGTTTAAAATCAAGTATAGCTAATCAAGAATATTGTATATCTTTTCATTTATGCATTACATTACGTGCATACATACAAAAATTACAGAATTACTGCAAATTAATTTGATATCATCTCTCACCTACTTTTCTCTAACGGAATGTGCAATATTGTATTAAATAAATTATAAATAGGTACACACTTAACATATTTTATGTATACCTTGCAAAAGCTTCGTTAGTTTTGTCACATCCATATCAATGTGTTGAATCAACTCGATGTCGCTGTAGTCAGGGTTCTCCTCCGAGCACGCTGTTAATTCCTGAATCCTCGCCGATATTCTATTAAAAACGGCCGAGAAATGGTTTTGTGAAAGAGCAAACAACACTTTTGATGCCAACGCTTTCAATTGGGCAGCATTTGGATTGGTTTCACTTTGAAAATCAATGAACTGCGAAATCTCTCTCAAAAGAAGTTTCACATTCATTGCTTCCTCAAAGCGGGCCGTGTCTTTCGATTGATTTGTAAGGCATCGTTCCAATGTCGTTAGAATAATAATCAATGAATCGTAGTAAAGTCTTTCGGTGTCATGAACACGATATTGTGCAATCTGCAATATGAACAATAATTGTAAACAAATTTTGAATTGAATAAAACCAATCAACCTTACAGAAGTTTCGTTGACTCTCTGCAGCATCTTTGTCAGCCCTGATATGACCAATGAAAATCGATAACGCGATATCTGTATCAAACAATTAATCAGTTGATCCTGGCTCAATCTGGCCTGAGTGCCATATATTCTACTTTTGTTTGGAAGCTATAAATACATAATGATAATAAAATATAAAACTCATTTCATTCATATTCTTGTGATTTCCTAAGAATGAATTTCCTCTATTCTGTACATAGGTACATAAACAACAATCAACAATCTTTAAATCAATGAAAAGTAGTAAACCACATTAACCCACTCATAATTACTACATTAAAGCCGGTTCCCTTTTGAAACGTAAACAAATCGTAAGTTTCATTCATGAACAAATCAAAACAATTTTTGGCTATCCTGCTCTTTATTTGCGTATTCACTTGCTCAATTTGGTCCTTTTTTCGATCGATAGGGAAATTATTTTTACGGCACTTCTGCGTTTTCTCGTATGGGTGGATTTTTGGTTTATTTTAAATTCATAATTATGGCTTACCTGTTCTTCAAAGCGTGCAAGCAATGAGTTCGCCCATTCACCGGGCTTTTGAGTAGCCATTGTTAATTGTTTTTGTTTGATATTTCGCTGGTTTTATTGCATTTTTTTGCAAAAGTTTGCTCCGCACTACACTTTCGATACACAACTTGGAAATTAATTTTCACTTTTTGAAGTTGGCTGCAGTTTAAATCGGGTTATTTTAAGTTGACATCTCTTGTACAGCGGTATTCGATGAGTTATATGGGTTTGTGTCAATGATATTCAGGACTTTCGAGCCAGCGTTGCCACTATAGGCGTTTTTCTTTTTTAGTTCAGAGCAGAGCCTTAACTGTCAAAACAAAATTGTACTCCTTTTTTAACTCTAAAGGTTCAGAGCTCCCAATTTGTGTTTCTTTTTTCGTTCTGAACGTTTTCTGAGCTTGTTCAGAGCACGCTCGATGAACGCTAGCATTTGACAAGTGAAATTAAAAAAATAAATCTCAAATAATAATTAAAATTGAATGTTTGTTTGATTACAATTAGTTTTTCCATTTTAATTTTAGTTTTGAATCTTTTCTTGTTTTTGAGAATAAAAATGATAAGGAAACTAACAAAATTGCAGATAGTGACAACCAAGTGTTGAGGTGTGTTTTAAAAAGAATTCTGAGCGCTAAGAACATGTTATGTTCAGAGCATGTTCGATATGCTCTCGGACTCTGTTTAGAACTCTTTTCTGAGCTAAAAAAAAGAAGAAAAAACGACTTATATATCCGACCGGGTGTTTATCGGGTAGTGAGAAATAATCAATTCTCAGTTTTATTGAAAACAAAATTTCTTTGATTTAATTAGTCAAAGCTTTGAACTTAATCTCATATTAAATACTCGTATTTTCATTATTTTTAAATTGTTTATAAGCCGCCATTTGGATTTTGATCAAACCTCGTTCCATGGGACTACAGTAATGCCCTGATTGTTTGACAAGTGTTTCAGATAGACGATATATGTGTATTGTATAGATAGAAAAATCGAGAATAAAGATGTCGTTAAATATGTATTTGTTTTTGAAAGCCAATACGCCGAAATCAAAATTCATCACGTTATTTTCAGAAGTTGAATTTAAACGTGGACTAACCAGCTTGGGACGTCAAAATAAACTTCGTAATTAGTTCTTATTTCTAAAACAATGTTAAGCCCCATTAACATTAGAACGTTCTGAGCTCTGTTCTATTGCACAAAAAAAAACGATATATATTATGTAGGTATGCCTTAGTAGCATATATTTATTACATTAACGAAAGCTTTTGTTTTATTTGCTTTTAATCTCAAGTAGCCGAAATTACCCAGCCTTACACTATGTGTGCATATTTCCATTTTAAAAGAAAACAACTTAAAAGAAAAAAAAATACATACAAGAATTGCCAGTTGCTTTCGCACAAGTTAATAATTATATTATTAATAAATAATGCATCAAATCAACATCAGGGAATAGACCCCACCTTAGCGAACAACAAAAAGACAAATTAACGAGACCGAGGCTTCATAATCTACAGAGCCTAAGTCGAAGCCTCGAGTTCACAACAAGTTTAGTCTCTATCGAGAATCGATCGACAGCGGTTTATTTTTGGATTACTTACAAAGAGTGACATTATAAGACTAACTAAATAAATAAGGTTCGCAAATATCTGAATTTAAATTAAATAACTATTGGTTTTTATTTGTGGAGCACTTGAAAACAAAGAAATTGTGGTACGTTTATGCATGCGATGCAGTATTAAAAATTTCATTATATAAACAAAAAACAAAATACTTTACCAATCGACATTTACCACCACACATAAACACATGCAACTAGTTTTATGGTATCTACATACATATAAAAAATATCAAAGAAATAACCAGCAAAACAAAAAAAGGAAAGTAAAAGTTTCCATATTTTCTTTGTGAAACTCTCGTTTTATACACGTTATATGTACCTAAAGAAAATCTTGTTTTACAGTTTTTGTTTACATTCATTACTTTCATAAGAAAAGTGTTAAAGTCTTTAAATTTCTTTTTATTTCTACACCGGGAATTCATAATACTTATCACCTTTTTTGCACAGTTTCAAGGGTAAAACAAAAACTCAGGAGGAGAATAACAAATTGTGATAGAAAAAATAAAGGTGAGTAAGATATTTCTGACCAACAGGTTATTTTGCCTATAACTTTGTAGTTACTTGGGAACCCATTTTTAATCCGCTTGGCTCTCTTAAATTGGCAACAAGTTATTGTGATTACTTTATTACCCTGGGGTCTATTAGGTAAGATATACATAAGTATATGAACATACATACATACATATATACATATATGTACATATGTATATACCTAAGTATTGACAGTAAATAGTGATTCAGCCATCAAGTTTTGTTTAAGCTGAGGTTTAAAGAGTTTTGCTAATCCTTGAAATATTTTTATTTTTGTGGACATCAGTTTTTCGGCACCAAACGAAACAGATTTCTCAACATTATTATTTCTGCTGAATAAAATCAGAAACAAACAATAATTACTCAATAAAATTTACGTAGGTGAAATATTCGGCAGAAGTGACCTTACACAAATTTTTGTATGACTGTTACATCAGGTTTTGTTTCTTCGGCGGTTTTACATAACCGCTTTAAATGTGTGCAAAGGGTCTTATGGATGTGTGTTTAAATACAAATATGTATAGTATGTACGTAACGTATGTGTGCATGTTGTAAATTTTTTGGAGGATTTATAAACAAACTAATTCGTACACAAACTATGATTAGTCACTTTATTTTTTAATGTGACATTTTAAATAAAAGGGTTTAAAATGACAGTTGAATTTGATTTGTCAATAAACGCGCTCATACTTTGTTAGTCATAATTGCAATACTTACAAGGTTTTTCTGTGGTTGTTAAATCTTTAGCCATACAGCGAAAAGCAGATTTTGAACTTTACAAATAATTTATTTTTATAAATATTAAGGGTATTCATGCAACTATGTACATATGTAAAAAACATTATAAGTGTACCGATATGCTTAAGTTTACCGTTTTGGTTAATAAACTGTCAAAAATTTTATGGGAAATGATTAATAAAAGAAAATACACAAATCATACATTTTCCGAATAATAATTTTCTCATATAATTGAATAAATTTCTTTTTGTTGCTTATTTTTGTCATCTCTGGATCAACTTTTTCGAATGTTTTTAAATAGAATCGACTCTTTGGATTAACTTCTTGTGATTTTATCATTTAATAAATAATCTTTTATTCAATAACACAGCATATAAATACATACATATGTAGATCAATAAAAAGAAACTACTGTGTAAGCTTATACAATTTTTAAACTTACGCGCTGCTTGAACACCCTTACTAAATAAAAATAAAGGTGTAATAAGTTACTTACATACATAAGTACATACATATGTATGTTTTCTTTAAATTATTTTTATCATTTTTTCTCTATTTATTTTGACCAGGAATTGTCAAAAAATTGAACTAGAAACTATTGTTGTTTTTTATTTTTTTACGAACGGTCTGGAAAGCGGTGTAAAATGTCAGTAAGTTATTTTTAATTATCTTAACTTAACTTACTAGCTCATCTTATTTATGAGAAACGACTCTAAACATAAAAGGGAATATCTTTCGAAATGTTCGTTTGAAAAACCAAGAGTGATGAGTCGTAGCGTCATCGTGGGCGTGGCTTGAACTGACACACTCACTTTTCCGTGGTAAGGAATAATTTTTTTTTTTCAAGTTATATTTTTTCTTTACACACGTATCAATAAAATATAATGTATGTATGTACATATGTTACATAGTTTGTTCTATACTTTTGTCAATTAATTCTAGAACGAAACAAAATTTTGTTTAATAAGAAGCATTAAACAACTTATTGCTCTCAGGGCAACGATCTCATTTGAATAATAATAAATTAAAAAAAAAAAAACAATTTAAAATTTGCAGTTATTTTCGATGAGGTAGTGCAGTAATTTTAATGCGCCAGTTTTTATTTCAATCACGTATTCCTTATTACAAATTTAAGTCCTTCGTGCAAAGTAACGACTGTGACTCATCATTACTTACAAAACAATGTGTGTTTATAGTATTTGAAGCCACTCACACACCATTCGTTGGTTGGAAATGGAGTTGATGAGAAAGTTCTAACGTTTTATTTCCCATTTTTCATTTTCCCATTTAATATGGTGTCTCAGTTAAATTTTCAGATCTTTTGTTTACTTTTGGTGATTAAAAAATCCGAAAAAGTAGAAGAGTGAACACTTCTGGCTGTCAAAAATTCTTACTATAAATCATCCTTAGCAGTGACTCCTATTAGGTATTCGCCTTGGAAATTTAAATGTCTGTAATGTCTGGAGCACTGTTATCGCATTGTTTAACGGATTTCTTATTGTGTCCAAGATTTCATTTGACAAAATTGTCATATTATAATTTATAACTAAATATGTTTAAAATTTGACAACAGCTACATACAAAAATATAATAGTTTTGGGGATAACAAATAATTTTGCATTACCTTAAACTTTTAATAATTTTTTTTTTTTTTTGTTCACATGAAAATCATTTAATTTTTTTCTTTCGTGTTGTTTTTAATTTTACTTACTATTGATGCATACCAGAAATGGTTACGTTTACCCGTACCTAATACCAAACTAAAATTATTATTGTAATAAACACAAATATGAACAAATTACAAAGGTTTGTGCATCACGAAATAACAAGCAAATTCGGTACAACTTAAATGCGTAATTTTATTTATTATTTTTAATTTTTAGCTTTGTCATTATAAGGAAGAAGAACAAAAACTAGCTTCAAAATTTCAATTGATCGATTTCAATAGTGCTTGTGATCAATTCCAAATTTAAATAACATTTCTCTTAAGTAGGTAAATAGTTTAAAGAACTCTCACCTATCAATCTTTTTAAACAGATTTAATTATAAAAATTAAAGAAATTAATGATCATGTATCATTTAGTGCACGATCAATTTTCTTAAATTTAACTTAGTTTGGGGTTTTGTGGAAAATAACGGTTTCCAATGTCACTTTATATAATTTATTCAAAAAAGTTGTACACACAGAAATAAAGAATTTTAAGGTAGATACAAAGGAGAAGTAAGGAAATAATTTCTTGTTACGTGCACACCATAAAAATAGCCTATAAGTAAATTAATTAAATGTATGTACATACATATATATAATATCGTTTATCAAAAATATACACAGACGTGATACATATTATTATTATGACCTCTGCTTATTAATTTTTGTATTTAAACGTTATTGATTAGCGCAATTAATTTGATAAGGAAGAACCATGATTCTTCTATGCTTGGTAGTTCACATTCTAGTGATAAGAATTGATAATACGGAATTTTATTTACAATCAATGAATATTAATATGGCCGTTTATTTGTTTCTGTGTCTTTGAACCATTCAAAAAAGGATCCAATGTTTGCAGTACAAAGTGCCGATGAAAATGTACGATTATGCTGCATACATGAAGTATACATACATAATGTACGGATGTATGTACCTACCCATGTACACTTTTTATCCAAAATGTTTTTAATAAAGTACGACACTTACTTGTGCGAACTGAATTCTGAGTGAATAGACCCCCTTCCCTCTCATGCGACCTTATTCATGTCTTTACCCAACCTGTTCATTATAGCTTTTTGTCGCATCTTATGCAACTCATCCTTTATATGTTAAGTAGCTCTTTATATGTATGTAGATATTCAAGACGAAAAACAATCCGTACCACTAGATTTTTCAGCAGTTGAATTTTTTCCAAATTCATGCCAAATTTATTTGGTAGCAGAATAAAGTGTTTTTGAAGTTAAGAGATGTTTATAAAAGAAATATAATAAATACATACATATACATACATAAATTCAGTTACTATGTGTGTATGTATATTTGGTATTTTTGGTCATTATAAACATATACGTATGTTAGCCACTTTACATCAATCAATATTTGCACATGAACTGATTAATATTATCTGTATTCATATTTTTAATAAGCTTGCATGACACTGTTTACATGCAATAAATAAGCGGAAGCAAATAAGAAATAATAAATAAAATGATAACATTGTAGGTTTCTAAAGACCTATTTACTGATCTGTAACACACCTGTTTATTGTTGTATCTCGATTTTATCAATATAATATTAAATGTTTAAGATAAAAAATTTAATTTAACAATAGGTCCATTAAAATAAAAGTACAATGAAGAAAAAAATTCCCCAGAAATTATTTAAATATTTTTTTGAAATATTTACAGCAAATTTACAAAGTTATTCTATCGGTTATAGTACTTTTATCTGTTCGCCACCATTACCACATTTAACTTAATTGAATTACAGCAATTGTGTTTAAGTGAAATAATATTCTTTTAAAAATATTAAGTTAATTAAAAAAAAGTCCACGCAAAAACAAAAAATCATACCAACTTATAATAATATTATATGAAGAGTTTCACTTGTTTTATAGTAATAAGGCAAAATAATTATAAAGATCAGTATCAACATGGTCAATTTTTCAGCCACTAACATAGTTTGCAATTTTAAGAATTATCATATCTCGGGCTTATTTGAAATTATTTGAAATTTGCCGTTTATGTATGACTTTTTGTAGATATAACTTTTAAAACATTGTTAAAATTAAAATTGCAAGATTATTTTATTTTCCTACATCGCTACCACCCGCTCTGGCATAATTTAACTCATTGAGACCTTGATCAGAATACATATATTGTATTTTTTTATTATTTTAAGCACATAATTCCAAATTATTTGTTAATGCTATAATATTAACATAATCGACAGACAATGAGCTGAAAAAAAACTATACGGCACGTAATGACTTCAATTGGGCCTTGAGCTTGGAAAGCATATTTTTGTTAAGGTACCTACTTAATTTAATTTAATCTAGTTAATCTAATTACACCTACATAATTTGATACATATCGAAAATCGAATGCATTTTTTTTTTATTTGGGTATAATTTTAATTTATTTTTTTCCCGATTATAATTAAAAATACACAGATGTCTATTTTATATAAATATAATGTTTTTTTTTTATTTAAAAGCTAGGTCATTTTATTGAAATGTGGTAAAAAATTTTAAAAATGTAATCGATTAAAGTTAAGACCTACGTCTCGTGAAGAATAGTTTTGATAATTCATATTATCTACTTATAAAGAAAACTAAAACTTTTTTCTATAATACATATGTACATACATATGCATATATATACATATACCTAACTTGTAATGATACATTTTATTCAAAATAATTTTGAAAATTTTTAGAACAATTGGTAACTATCAAAAACAAAAACTTTAAAAAAAACTGCAGAAGCTTTTTTTGAAATTCAAAAAATGAAAATATTTTGTTCTGTATTTATATTTAGAGTGAATAAATCTATAAATGTTCAAGTTAATTTCAGTTGCTGAAACTTGCAACAAGAAAAAAAAATTAAATACATTATCTACAAACGACTTATTATAAATAAACTTGTAACTCAAGAAATAAAAAAAAAATTGGTATTTCCATTTTTCCAATCGTGAAAAAGTATGTATATGTACATTACCTACATATAATTATGGAAATTAAAAGCTTCCAACAGATTTTGTTTAAAAATAAAACCGATCAAATGATTCATTTGAATTTTTTCTTAATCTTATGCCATACATACATACATAACACATGTACTTATATTTACGTATGTATATATGTACATATAGTATGTATTTATTTATTTACAAAACACAATTTAGCTTGTGACTGTTGGAATTACCCAACTTCCATTAGTAATTGCGGGAATCACCACCGGCTGATCAACAACTACGTACGTATAGGTACATAACTTTAAATAAAGCTTCAGGCCAAGCAAATTTTTGCGGTTAAAGTTATTTCAATATAAGTTTATTTACATTTCTTTCGTATTTGAAATAAAGATGTTGATTTATGAATGTACCATATTCGAGTAGGTAAAATTTTTCGCATTCATCAAAACCAATTGGAATGCAAAGTAAGAATTTGGTAGAGAAAAAATATCATCAATGGATTTTATTTTAATAATAAAATAGGGTGATCAGATCTTAAATGAATGTTTTACCTAATTTAAGGAATCATCTGTTCATATAGAAAATTAAACCGTATTTGAGGGGAGAAATACAATTTAATCAAGCTTGCATAAACTTTTACAAAATTAAGCATTATGGCATATGAATTTAGGGTATTTGATTGAGGAAGTGTAAAATTAATGGAATCTGCAAAGTTAAAAAGGCAGGTAAACTTAATTTTGTAAAACAACTTTGTGTCATAAATGGGAGTTGTTCCGAAAGCTCTTTAATTATGTCGTTTTCAATTGGCAATCCGGAATGAGAAGTAGAAGCAGAATCCCAATTGAACACTTTTTGTGAATTCTGAAAAATTTGAAGTATTGGTAGTTTTGCAATCTTGGCTTTTTGGAAAACTCCTGCAATAGAAAATTAACTGCATCACTTGCATAGTCATCACTTGATGAAGAAGATGAGGAAGACGACTCCAACAATGTTTCTAACAAATTAGGAACAATTGCTAAGATATTGTCAGTATTTATTATCCATTTTTTTATAGTTAAGTTTTAATTTCAAGCAATTACTTCACAGTTCGCACAATTTGTTAATTCAAAAATATGACATTTGTCAAGTGTGACATGTAAAATCTTTGAATGTGTGAGTGATTCTGTTTTTGCTTCTGACTTCAAATCCAGAAGAGAAAAAAAAAATTAAAAGGAAATCAACAACACCTCATTAGTGAACAAAAATAAGCTATTAATCAGCAAAAGTATTTTAGTAAAGATAGAGTTTCGTCTACTTAAGTGTAGGAGGCAGTCAAGTGGTGCAAGAAATATATAAATGTTGGCAAGCATGAGGGTGTGTTCGGTGATGAATATATTTGTTTACACTTCGCATGCGTTACAAAGTGCAAGCGTTCGCGTTCCACAAATTTCAAACCAAACATTTATTTGGGTCGACTCTTGAGTAAACTTACTAAAATCAATTCTTCACAAAATTGGTAAGACTTTTAGATCAATTTATAGGCGCGTTTTATTGCTAAACTAAGGTTAGCTTAGTAATCGGAATGGCAATAAAACGCTATCCTTAGTTTTAAACTGACTTTTCCCCTTGAGCCAAATGTCAACACTTTTCGGAGAAAAAAAGAAAAAAAAAATCTAATCAAACGTCAAAACATGACAGGGAAATAAACAAAATATCGCTTTTAAATAAAAATAATAAAATGTGTCAAATAGCCAAAACTGTATCCTTAGTAAATTACTGAGCTCGATTACTAACTTGTTTCTCCTCAGTTTTCGTTTGTTGTTGTTTACTTTGTAAAATTTTACTAACCTGAGGATAAAATGAACAACAAAACGCGGCTTATATAAGATAAAATAATTTTCTTTAAGATTAGTGAATTTAACCATAACATATTATGGAAAAATATGTTATAAAAAAAAAAACTACCAATAAGGTAGACACAATATACCCTATAATCAAAAATCGAAAATTTTCGATTCTTTTATTTGGTTTTCAAAGTTCACGTTTCGGAAAGTGCTTGTGCTTGGGAACCACTTGTGCTATAATAAAGAAATTTAATGAGGTACATGTCCGCGACTACGCTAGCAAATACAGTTCGGAAGACTTCATGCTTGGCTCATGGTGACTTTAATTTTGATTGTTTAAATTAATTTTACTTATGATGACCCATAAGAAGTAAACTATTTTTTTAAACAATTTTTATTGATGCATGTAATTATTACATATAAATAATTTTGTAATATTTTTAACCTAAAAGTTTATATAACTAAAGAAGATATATTGTATAATAAAAGGTAATAATTATTGTATTTTATTTATAAGACTTCTCCCACGCAAGCAACACCTACATACATATGTACATACATGAGAAAAACCCAATAAAACCGGTAATTTTATATACTTATCAGTTATCTACATACATATATGTATATAAAAAAGGGGTGTCTCAAGGTAATCATCTCACTTACATTTTATAAAATCAATAAACAAAAACTTGTAAATTTAGCTCTTAGCCAGTTTCTTAGACTTTAAAAAGGGTGTGCCCTTATTTTTTAAACATATGTAACAGCTTTAGAAAAGTCACAGAAATTGTTTATAATAAATTAATACTTCAATGCCAAGATTGGCAGTAACAAGGAAAGGCTCAAGCACGGCATTAGAAAGCATGGACCATAACAGGTGCGACATCAGAGCTGGCACCCCCAGTAAGGAAGAGATATGTACCGCCATCAAAGCACAGAAGACCAACAAATCGGTTGGGCTTGACGGCATTCCCGCAAAACTGCTACAAGCAGCGTCAACAACATCTAGCGAATTCCTTCAACCGCTCATAGAGACAGTGGATTTAGGTTGTCAGAAGAATTTGAGGTCCAAAGTGGGGTCAGACAGAGCTGCATACTGTCACCAATCCTATTTTTATTAGTGATAACGATAAGGAATAAGATGGACTATGACAACTTACCTTAAACATCTTGAATAAGCAGACGATATATGCTTGCTTTCAGCTTTCACATAGGATCATGGATCCCCATTAAATGATGGCAACAAAAGCGAGAACATTTTGTTATAATAAATAAAATAACTATATGTAGTACGAATCAACGAAAATTATTGAATTAATTGTATTTATTTTAAAAGAACTTATGGCATGACATAGATCATAAACGAAGCAAGGCTTTAAATGAGCCATGGCTTATTGATTTAGAAATAAACAAATCAAATAACTTTGAGATTCAACCATTAATTTAGCAACTTTTGTGATAGACAGTAAGTAACAAACTCCGTATGTATGTAGATGGAAGCACTCTTTATAGCTTTCTCGCAAGGTAGCAATACTGTTATTTTTTAAATATAACGTCATTCTTACTAAATCGTTTTGACGTATTTTATACATAAGTGATTTTCGAAATACTCTTGCAGGATTTTTCAATTCCTCGTTAGAGGCAAAAGCTACCCAGTAAAAACTTTTAGGTGGCATATGCAAGGATTGAAATCAGACCTCCGGCATGACAGTCCTTAGCACCTTCTCTGGAGGATAAAAGTCTTATATAAGAATTTAAATTCCTGACAAGAAGTAGTAGAAGTAGAAGGTAGATCTACGAGTAGATACATACAAAATTTATTGCAACTAGTTCAACCGACTTGTATTAATAAACTCACGAAAAGTTTGAAATCCTTTATCGGATGTTTCCGACAAACAACCAACCATTACTTATCCCAAAGAAAAAACTTTAACTTTAATTCAACAGTTGAACCAACTGTTGAAATACCAATAAAATACAGGCACACTCAAAATGTATGTAAATGCTTTTAGTGAGTCATGGCTTTTGAGCTCAAATGAAAATACTCATACATTTTAACTACCAACTTATTTAATTCAGTTGTTTACCTCCAATATCATTTATATCAGTCGGTTGCCATCAACATTTTTATTGTTGCCTTTTGTTACATCGAATAAAAACTTGATCACTTTCACTTTCTTTTCGCATTTTGTTTATTGCAGTGTTTTCTTTGTAAATTGGAAAACTGCATATTATGTTTGTACATATGTAGGTACATATGTAAGTACATAATGTTAAATTAATTAGTACTCATCTTTAAGCGTTAAGTAAACTTTGTTGACTCAAGCAGTGGCGCAAATATAAGAGGGTACATTATTGTTAAAATGGGGTGTATCTTTAGGGTTGTGGCCGTTAAATATACAGCCGGGCCCTTGGGGAAACTGCATAATAGGAAAGACACGATTTTTAAGCTACGATTTCTAATTTCAGAAACAATTTGATCAAAAATATTAAAATTGCACAGTGCTCGCCAGGGCCAAACCAGAATGAAATACTGTGTGTTAATCCGTGTCAAAAGTATATTCTGCACATCTCCATATCAAATGTTTATAGAAATCGGTCAAATACTTTTTATATATAGATAAAACTATTTTTTAATGTTAAAGTTATATTTAGGAATTAAGTACCTTTCTTCCATAAATATTTTTTCACACCTTATTAAAGAAATGCATACAAATCAAAAATTGGTTTATTCTTCACTATATTAAGCGTTATTAAATTAATCATCCATCAGTATCTAACTTCGACACCTATAACTTGCTTACTTTGCTACGTTTTTTTAAAACATTTTAAAATTATTTCTTAATGAATATTAAATGAAAAATAGAAATTAAGTCTACCTATGTATGTATGTAAATAATGATCTCAATCATTACAACGTATAAATTAATCAAAAAATGACTTCACTCCTATTGCCAATTTTAATTGTGGCAATACTTTTATGGTTAAAAATAAAAAAAAAAAAATTAGCATTATTTCTCCTTGAAAATAATTTTCCAATTAATTGTTTAATTTTCAGACAAAAACCATGACAAGGATGTATCAACGAATCATTGTAGCTTTTATAGCATTAACTTTCCATTTTGAGGAGTTCACTTTAGCTGGTTGCCTATCAGATGTCGACGAAATTGATTATCCAAACTCCATTCGATCAGACCTCTATAGAGGACAACAAGCGTTCACTGTGTCAATGCTTGATGCAATAAACAAAGCCACACCCAATGAAAACTTATTCTTCTCACCCTATAGTACGTATCATTCACTTTTACTTGCATTCTTTGGTTCCCGAAATGAAACCGAAGCTGAACTCATCAAAGCGCTCAATCTTCAATGGGCAAAGAATAAAGACCATGTCAGACAAGCTTATCGTATAGAAAAAACACAACGTGCACTCCGTTCTAAAGATAGTAATATTGAATTTGCATCAGCAGACAAAATTTTCTTCTCTAAAGAAGCCACCCTAAACGAATGCATGCGTGATATTATTTTTGAACTAGAAACAATGGATTTCCGCTCCGATCCAGAACAGTGCAGAATGCAAATTAATAATTGGATTTCAAATGTGACCAGAAACGAAATTCCTGAAGTGCTCAATGCTGGCGACATTGACTCGGAAACGAATTTAGTTCTTGCAAATGCCGCATACTTCAAAGGACAATGGGAATCAAAATTCGACGCAATGGACACTACAAAGGATGTGTTTTATACTTCATCCAATAAACAGACCTTCGTTGATATGATGCACAAAAATGGTACATATGCTTTATCTGTAGATGAACGCCTTCGAGCTCATGTTCTTGAAATGCCATATTTAAGTGATAAGGAAGCTGGAATCTCAATGGTAATAATCCTTCCTCCATTCGCCCCAAACAGTTTGGATGATGTTTTGCAGAGGCTTACACCAGAAACCTTGAACATGGCCTTGAAAGAGGGTATGGCTCGCGAAATTGAAATCTCTTTTCCAAAATTCGAATTTGAACAAAATTTGGAATTGTTGCCAGTAAGATACTTCTAAAAAAAGTTCTTTTGTTACATGATTTATGAGTATTTTCTTCCTTTTCCTTTAATAGATCTTAAACAAAATGGGCATCAATCAACTCTTTACCTCTAAAGCTGACCTAAGCGGTTTCTCAATGGATAAACAACTTTCATTAGGAGATGCAAAGCATGTTGCCAAAATAAAAGTCGATGAAGACGGTAGTACGGCTGCAGCTGCCACAGTACTCTTTAGTTTTCGATCTGCTCGTCCAGTTGAGCCAACGAAATTTGAATGTAATCATCCATTTTTGTTCCTGATCTATGACCACAAAACACAAGCCATTCTCTTCACTGGAATATACCGTGACCCCATGACACAAAAATAAGGAACTAGTATTTTGCCTTTTATTTATTTCGCTTTAAGTTACATTTCTAGTAATATTTTAAAGAAATATCGTTCACTCGCTGTATATAGAATTTTTAAGGAACTCTGTTTTTACACCTGTAGTTTGTCACTATAGTTTAAAATGAAAAAATAAAATTTCTGACTTCTTTTTCTAAATTATTTAATTCTTTTATTTATTCTTAAAAGGTAGGTTGCATTAAGTTTTGTTCTATTTAGACTCGTTTAATGCTTTTGTTTTAAAAAATCCGCTAATGAAACTGTTATAGATACATTTTCTTAAAAAAATGCTACAATGTGATGTAGTAGCCAGTTCACTTCATCAATATCTACATACATATGTAAATATGTATCATTCACAAACCATTAGATTGCTCTTTAAAGCCTTCGAATTTTTAAAGAAAAATGATCATGTGAATTAATGATTGCGCTAGCACGACATTGCTAGAAATATTAGACAGAAATAGATGTGACCTACAACTAAATTCCAAATACAAAATCACAAGAGAATGCCTTACACGATTTCTGAATTAACTGCAAGTGAAAACATACAAAAAAATCGTTTTCATTGTTTTGGTGCAGGTTTAATAGTAAAAAAAATTAGAAAATAACCTTTATGTTGAACTTAAGCACATAAAAGTAATAAAATAAAAAATAATTTATTAAATAAGCTGAAAACAATAATAAACGAAAAAAACTAGCATAAGCTAAACAAAAAGCTGAAATAAGTATTTTGTTTCTTTAACGGCTAAAGATGTTGTAGGCAATCAATTTTCAAGCTGTTTTACTTTCATTTGATTTGAACTGCGAATGGATCTATAAAAGGTTGGGAAGGATAGGGTCAAATAATTAATTAAATTATGAAATTTTTTTTATTCAACACGTCAAAAGTCAACCAAAATCCCCTTATTGGCTTTTTGTAAAATCGCTTTTTAAGGGGGAGGGCATGGAAAGTGCTTCATGTATTATTCGGTTTGGTACATCCAAAATGCTTAGATAATCTATAAAAACCACTTGTAAAACGTTATAGTCCTTTATATGAAATGATGTGTTCTTTTTAGAACAACAGGTAAAATATTATATATATTAATGTAAATAACAATTAATAACTCGTTTCTATAAAATTGTACCTGTTTTCTAAAAAAAAATAATTTCATACAAAGGACTAAAACTTTTTACAGGTAGGCCAATTTCTATGGTCGTGGTTTTAAAAGAATAAGAATTAAAATCATGCATCATATGAATGAATGAATTTATCTGTTTGTTTTGCATGCAGTAGCCCATGCTCTCCACCCTATGTGTTGCATAGTATGATAAATTCTACGTCGATTCCCACCATAAAATTTCATGAATTAATTATTTGGACCTTTTGGTTATATTTTATTTTGATATTATTAACTTGGCATTTAATTAAGTTTTTCTGTTACAATAAATCGCCAACTAAAAATAAGGTATCAAGTGTTGCCTTGCTGTCTTTAAATATGCAATCATTCTTGATATTATCGATTTAAGCTTGATGTTGATTCATAACAATTTTAGTAACAAAAAAATTATTATCAGACTTAAGAAATTTCCTGAGCTATTCTAGTGCAAAAACAGTTTTTGGTAAAACTTTTTGCAGTTTTTTTTTTATTTTATCATTTAGGTATTGAAAAATACATTAAATTGATAATTAAATACATTTAAAGTCAAAACATTGCTTCTTGTGAAGATATTTGAGTTGAAAAACATTTTTTGACATTTTTTCGGTAAATTGTAATTTTATTTTTTGTAAAAAAAAATTGACAATTCGATAATGTCAAAAATGTACCATATGTTATCAGTTGTATAATGTTTAAAATAAAATAAATTGAAAGTTAAAATGATTTACCACTCCCTTCATATTCAAGTCAAAAAACAACTTTTGGCATTTTTGGTAAATGTAAGTTTAAAGTTTTTATTTTTCGTATAAAAACTGTGAAATCGATATGTGTCAAAAATGCACTATTTACTTAAAATTGTATTATGTATAAAATAAAACAAATTTGAAGTCAATATTGTTGCCAGCTCTCGAAATATTCGAATCAACAAACACTTTTTACCAATTTTTGCTAGATTTTTCTTACTCTTATATTTTTTGCAAAAAACTGTCAATTGAATTTTTTCCAAAATTTTACCAGATGTTGAAAACGTCATTTTACATAAAATTTGTACTTCATTGTATATTTAGGTTTTTCTATTTAAAAAAAATAACGGCATGTTCAACTTTTTTAAATTTATATCAAATCTGTATCGCATCACAATGTATACAAGAAAAAATTTTTGAAGTCAAATACATTATCCGTTCCTGAGATATTTGCTGTTTTTCACTGTTTTTTAAATTGCTATAGTGAAAAAACTGCTTGACAAATTTTTATTAAAGCCGTTTCTGCATCTTTCGAAATTATAATCTGTCAAACAATTGGAGTCGATATATCTATTCGTTCTTGGGATAAGGTGAACGAAAAATGGTATCCCGACAACACAGACAACTCTCTACAAATGACAGATCTAGATTCTGGGGACTTTGAAACGTCCAGATTTGCCAAAAATTTTAATTTCACAAATCGGACCGATTACAATAACTCCCTATGGGAAGTTAAAAAGAGACTTCTCACTTTTCATTACCATTTAAATCCTGAAAATACAATAATCATAACATACATAACAATGTGTACATACGCCCCGAATCTCAATTACACTGTTTGATGATTTAAGAATATGAATTAATCAAAAAATTTTATGAAGGTTATTTTTACTTTTTACTCTATAAACATATATAAAATATAAATCTTTTGCTTTGAATAGGTATATTTCTAATTAAATTGTTATTTTTAGCCAAATAACTCTTAAGTGGTGTATTTTTTTAATTCATATATATGTATGTATGTACATGAGTAGTACAAATCGTGATTTAAATTTATTGCTATAACAAATATTAAACAATAACATAAAACAATTAAGTATGTTGGCAAATTAAAAAATAATTGTATAATGTATTAACATAAAGTAACAATACAAATAAAATACTTTTGGGTTCCTAATCAAATCAAAATCACACAATACAAAATATTTCCTTGCCTGACTTTGCAAAATAGTTTAAATAATTCAGGTCATGGTTGCGTTTCACAAAGTGAAGAACATTTAAATTTAAACACTAAAAGCAAACATTCAAAGAAATTATACAGTTGTTATACCTTTTTAAATCAGAAAATAAACGTTTATCTTTGAAAGAAAGTGTTTATTTAAACACTTCGTAGATTTTAGCACTGGGTTATAATATAAGTCTACATTCGAAACTTACACAATAGCTAACTGAACCATTCAAGTGGTTAATCATTTAATCAATAATCTTCGACAATGGATCCTATAACAAATTTTGTCAGTCAAATATATTAGCAGAACTTGTAAAACACTTTGAAACAAGCCCTTATCATTATTTTTTTCAGCTAAAGCAAAGAATATATAAAAACTAATTTTCAAAAACACGAATATGTGATTCAAGTAGGTTGCTATTTTCAATATTGGAATACAATTTCGTGGAAGAAGAACATTTGTATTAAAAATAAATACTAAAACGGGCTTATAAGAAGGCACTTTTTAATATAAATTAAGAAAGTTATTTAGGCGTAACAAAAGTGACGTAAGATAATTTTAACATTTTTGCAAAGCCATATACAATGTTTGAATTTAAAATTTAATCTTCCTCAGGACTCATGAATAATGAAGTAATGGCAAACAGTAAAAAGACGATACCGCCTACTATTGTAACAGTTTTAACAGAGATCTTTTGTGCAATCATTCGTCCTCCAATAACTGCCAAACCCGTACACATTGAGTGGCCCAGAACTCCACCCACAATTACACCGTACACATCCTAAAACAAAAATTGAGGTTAAATCATGTTTCTAAACAAAGCAACTGAAAAAAAAACTTACTTCACGAGCTGATAGAATGATAGTTGTCAATTGCGAACGGTCACCCCATTCGGCCAAAAAGGTCATTGTAAAAGCCTGCATAAATATTCTTGATGCCATATACGTGCCTGATCTTTTTGAGTTTTTTCGAATGACACCACTTTCTGGGTCCTGTACTAAAGTTGATGACACTTCGCGATCCAGCTGTTTTAATTAGGAATACAAATTAAAAAATGCGCTTAATTTATTTCAGTATAGAATAAAATTTAGGTTAGCGTTGAATTTAACAAAATTACAAATATTAAGGTGAAATATACAAAAAATTAGGTTCGAAAGTTCTCCCAATCCAACATCAACGCCGATGAAATTCAATTAACATGGAACTTAATGATAGCAGACAAACAGACACGACCGGACGTGGACGTTTAATCGCTCTGAACACTAAAACCTTCGTTAGTGTGTCTAACATTTTTTTTTTGGTTTGGAGATGGAGAACCTTGGAACAAATAACGATCACTTCATCAGTAATTATGTATTGTTATATACACATAAAGAAAATAAGTTTCGAAGAAAAATTACTTAGTTAAGTATTCGTATTTGCATAACTTTACCTCAAACGTACTCAAAGGGAACTGAAGTCATTAACATTAAATTTGATAAAACCTACTAGCTAGCCCGGCGAACTTCGTCTTGCATCAATTTATAACTTAAACAAATAAGGTCTAGAGGGATAACAAAAGTGATATGTTACGTCATGTTTTTCAATTAGTTTTTTGATGCAAAAAATAAACAACGAGCACGGTTTGTCAACACGCGACGTACAGTCGCGACAAAATAAATAGCTCACTTCTAGTAGAAATTTCTTCTAGGCTTTAAGCTACAAGTGCACTTTTGATACCGATACTGCAAAGTATGGATTGTTCTGGGTTTCCAATGTAAATTAACGGGATATTATTTTTTTGCAATTATTTTATAAACAAAGTCAAATGTAAGTCAAATAGTAAAGAGAGTGCACTCGAGCCAAGGCATTTTAAATAGCACACTTTTTTAATTTATACAATTATTCTTACTTTTTTGAAGGTAAGTTAAAAAGATAAGAGTTTTTTTTTTTAATTTACGTTATATTGCTTAAATTATAATGATAAAATGTAGTATGGGACGTGACAAACATTCAATAGAGGATTTCAGGCTACGAGTTCTCGATTTCAAGACAGAAGGTCACACTAACTCGGTTATCGCGCTTAAGTTGGAATGTGCCTGGAAAAAAACTTTTAAATGCCCTTCACGATTGCCAGGAAGTAGGTGCTAAAAACAAAATTCGCAAAAATCGATCCAGAAAAACCACCCCACGAACAGATATTGCCATCGCCCGCCTAAGCAAAGCTGATCCCTTCATGACTGCTCCCAAAATAAAAGATGGAATTGAACACGATCTTGGAGTTAATGTGTCAGTAAGCACAATTAATAATCGACTGCGTGAGAAAAAAATATTTGGAAGGATTTGCAGGAGAAAACCCCACGTTTCTAAGCGGAACCTTTTGCGTCGATTGAAATTTGCAAAGGAACACATTTCAAAACACCATAGTTGGTGAAAAAATGTCTTCTGGACCGATGAGTCTAAACTCAACGGCTTTGGATATGATGGTAAAAAATATGAACGACTTGGGATCAAGCAGGCACACATCCCAAAATAAGCAATATAGACGGTGAAGCATGGTAGAGGTGGAATTCTGGTTCAGGGGTGTTTTTCTTGGAAAGGAGTGGGTCCTCTCGATCGCATAGAGAGTATTATGGACCAAATATAGTATAAGGAGGTCCTTAAAGACACGATGCTGCCGTATGCTGAGGAGGCAATGCCACTGAAGTGGAAATTTCAGCAGTATAACGATCCGAAGCATACGACTAGGTCTGTGAAACAATGGTTATCTACCCAAAAAATCGATTAAATGGAAGGGCCAGCCCAGTCTCCAGATCTTAATCCTATTGAGAATTTATGGAATGAGGTAGACAAAACGATAAACAGATCAGCTACTTCAAATTTGGACAAATTTTGGGAGGAAGTTTAGCGAGTGTGGTATTCAGTACCTGTTGAACGATTCAGGAGTCTCATTTTGTCTATAAATGGCAGGTATGCAGCCGTAATTCAAAATAAGGGTTACCCGAAAAAGTATTGACGATCTTTCTGTAAATTATGATAAGTTTTTTGTTGCTTATTTATTTTTCTTGTTATTATTAATGAAGTGTGCTATTTATTTTGTCCTAGTATTATTTGAACTATTTACATTATTTTGTTGTTTTTTTTTTCCTATGGATTCAACATAGATTATTTTTTCTATAAAATGAAAATTACCTTTGTTTTTAGCTATTTATAAATAAAACAACTTTTCAGGCAGAAGAAAATGCAAACATTTTTCATTTAAAAAGACTTTTAATACATGTGCTATTTATTTTGTCGCCACTGTAGCTGTACCGTGCGAAAAAAAAGAGATTCCAGATTAATTCCACAGACTTCCAACGATTGGCATTGCGAAAAGGACACCTGTCAAATTGCACACAGTCCAGGTCAATGTGTAACGTTAAAGCTTCACAACGAATTTTCGTTTACATCGTTCAAAATCATAAAATCATGTGATTAAATGCAAAACTTCATCGAAAAAATTCAAATTTGTGTTGTTTTTACCGAGTCAATTTTCCATTTTAATAATTTACCGACTCTTTCAGATTTGTTCTATTAAGTTTTTATATCATTTAATACCATTTAAACTACCGCTACACTATTGATGATTTTCCATGCAATTTTCTCATAAATTCTCACCAATGAATATATTTAAATACTTAAATCGATTCGCAACACACGCGATGTAAGGAATGTTGTAGGTCATTTTAATACACCTTGTTTAAAATTATTATTTTTTTTAGTAAAAAATTTTTTTTTTTGCAAACGATAGATAGAAAGATATGTATGTATGTAGATGTAAAATTAAAAAAATAAATTTCTTGTCAAATAAAATTTTTAAACAAAGCTGTAGAACGCGAAATTATTTAAAATATCCCAATGCATTACAAAAGCGAACTACGGCATTGATCAAAAGGTCATTACAAATGACATGATATATATTTAACTGCTGTGAATCTGAAGATTTTTACCATATATTTCGATATTGGATAATTCAAAATATGAATCAAAGCACAGTTTTTCAAATAACACAGTTGACATCAATTCGTTGCTTTTTCAGCAGAATGGCATGAGTCGAAATATAATGTTTTTGGAAAAAAAAACTAGCTACATTTTAACGTTTTTCAAAACCTGAAAAAGCTTTCCTAAAAGTCAACGAATTTCGACTTGTCCCAGCTACCGGAGAAGTGAGGAATTGTGGTCAATTTAAAGTTTTTTATTAACTTTACGTCACCAAAGTTGATTTAGTATTTTGATAATAATAATGTAATTTTTAATTTTCATATCATATTTGTAATCACAATTTAATACATTTTGGATAGTGTTATACTTAATCATGCGTTTTACTTTTGGGGAAAACTTTTGGAAAATCCAAATCATCTATATGTTTTGTTACCTGTACAAAGTTTGACATAACATCAGGTTGTATAATATATATATGTAACTTTATTAGCCTGAATTCCCTCGAATATTCGCAATGGGAAATTTATAATTATTCAAAGTAAAAGTTTATATTCATATTTACAAATATTAAATGGTTTTCAATTGCAATGTTAATAAGCAAACAAAACAAAACTCTTAGACATAAAGTCGATTTTTGATATACATATGTAATAAAACAAAACATCATTAATTCCTAAAGTATGTATGTATGTTTATATAAAAATATTAAAGCCATCAGTCAATTACTCTTAAAAGTTCTTTAAAAAGATATCCATACATAGGTTAAAATTTTAACGCATTCATGGATAACATCTAACTTATTTACATATGTCACAAATTAAGCTAGTGATAAACATGTAAAATGTTTAACGCAATTTAAATGAAATCGTAGCACTTATCGACAAAGCTATGTAAGTAAACATTTCTGTGAAACAATTTCTCTATCCAAAAGCAAAAACTAATTATTTATTACAGAAAAATTGAAATGATTAACAGATGAATTATTATGAATACGAATGAATTAATAAAAAAAAACACACACAAAGTGTAAAACAAATGTTAAGGATAGTGAGCATGATTTATTCTTGAATTATGGCCAAAAAATAAACATGCTTTATTTTTTCATTAATATTTCGACAAACACATTTTGATTAAGATTTAATTGCTAGGGACAATTTTATAGGTAACCAAAAACATATCCAATGCTAACCCGTTTTTTGTTGCCAAGTTGTTTCAATTCCATTCCGTTTGCTTTGACTTCGCCATTGAGTTTACCATTAGACTGCCCAGCAGTAGTTGTGTTACTTAGGCTAATATTACTTATACTATTTGTGGTTATCAGGTCCACTGAGAAACGTGAGGTAGTTGAAGGCACACCGGGATCTTCAACGGTTATGGTAGCAGCAGGTTCCGTTTCCCTGTCGCTAGTTAATACTTTACCATTACCCGATGGCAGTTTATCACAGTTTGTTTTCATGTTGACAGTTGTTTCAACTGTCGCTGTAGAAAAGGAGGGGCTACCGTTTATTGATGATATTGTCGGCGCTGTATTCTTATCGTTAAGATTGTTTATTATTACGTTGGCCGAAATTGGAAGAATTGCACGGCGCTGAATCGACTTTTCATCACCCTCATCACTTTCAGTTTCATTGTTGTTATTGTTGGTGATTGAAGAAGATTCAAATTGTTTTCGTTGACGGTGATGCATTTCTGCATTGGAGGCAAGTCGGGTACCAATTGCATCGGAATTTGTAGCAGTATTGCTGTTTTTGCGCTTACTTTTAACATCAGTTTCTTCGTAAACGCCATGCATTTTTCGTTTGAGCTATGATGTAATTATGAATTATATTTCATAGATTTAATTTTTTGTTGTTGTTTAAATGAAGGAAAAAAATGTTTATTTGCGGATGAAAGCGTGAGCCAATTCATTGTTGTGAAAAAATAAATAAAAAGAAATAAAACATTTTAAACAATTACATACATATTATATATTTGCTTAAAATTTTTGTTTTTTATTGTTAGTGTATTAAATAATCAATGAGAGTATTTATACAGATTCAGATTACTACTTTAAGTAAGGCTTCTATAAAAAAAAATTAAGACAGAAATTAATATATTGACCTTACAAAATTAGTCTTATTTGGAAATCATGTCACTTAGGCCTGCTAAAACAATTGCGAATTAAAGCAGAGTTCAGTTACTCTTGACATGATTTAATTTAAAATAAAATCGAGTTTTTAAATACACCATAACTAAAAGATAACAAAAATTCTTCAATAACCTTAACAAATGAAACTAAACAAAATTGTTTTCTTTCATCTGCTCATTAATTTTATAGCTATGTATGTATATCTTCTAGACTTCTTTTTATCAAATCAACACATTCATAGGATGTAAACGGTTTCAGGATTGGGCCAATTCTGGATATCAAAGTTTTATATCCATACATATAACAAACACTGTACGGCGTACATAAGGTATGAGTATGGATATTGTAATAAATAATAAATTACCATAAATGAATCAACTGAAAGGCGCAGTAAATGAACAAAAAAATTTCTTGTTTTCGAATGATTCATAGATCACAAAGTTTCAAGTAAGTCATACCTTAGGTCAATGTATTTGCTTAATCAACTCACCTCATATATACAGTTTTAAAGCAGTAAATAATAGATAACTGTGCAACCAGTTAAAACAACTAAATACGTAAATAATATAATATAATTGTTTTTTGGTTTCAGTAGCTTAAATGAAAACAATAAAGATACTATTCGGGAAAATTTTCATCCAAGTCTCTTCAAAATCCATCTTATGATGGATTTAATTTTTGTTGTATTTTAAAAAAAATGTATTTTAGTCACAAGTTATTAGGTACAACACAAATTAACAATGAAGTGATCGTCTTGATAAGAATCATAATAATAGAGCAACAAAATTATAGGAAAAAGATATTCATGTCAGTGATAGTCATAGAATAACATAAAATAATAATTTCGGAAAGCTACAACTTATGTATTCAAAATAAGCGCTTGTGGTTTATTAAATTTTAAATTTCAATAATGACTTTTAGCCAACTTACCTCATCTTCTCGTTTTCTTAAATCTGATTGCACTTCTTCCAACTCTTCTTGTGCGTCAGTAGCCTTCATATAATAGCCCTCCTTGAGCATTTTTAAACCAAATATTGCAAATAATGCAGTTGAAATATAGTATGTATAAACCCTAGGAATAATTGTTGCTGCCATGCCAAAAACAGCCGAAAGAACTGTCATCAGACCTAACGCGGCAATTGCTCCAACAAAAACAGTAAGCCTTGCGTGGCGCATAGCCATAATGGCAGCAATAAAGAAAGTCTTATCGCCTAATTCACTAACTAAAATGACTGAAATCGATGCGATGAATGCATGAATGAAACCAAGGTTTGATGTGTTCGTAGTGCCCTTGGTGCTTGGAGTTTCGATTTTGTGTTCAATTGGTGAATCACCTACATTTTGTTCATTCATCATTGGTTTCAGAACATTGTCGAGATGGATTGGCATTTTCTAAAAAAACAGAGATTAAAAAAAATTATTTTTTGTTTATATTTTTAGATAAGTATTACAGTTTCTTCTTCTGTTTGTAGCAATCTGTTTTCATCATCGAAATTTCTTTCTAATTCTGCAAGACATATAGTCGAAAATGCAAGAACAACCATCAGAGCCATCATCAAGTGGTATTTAGCGGAGCGCTTCAGATAGACATTGTGTCTAGTTGTTTGCCAGTAATAAGATTGATTCTGTGACATATCTTTGCCTTTCTAATGTTTTTTTATATGGAAATAATAACGTTCAACGTATCGAATATCACATAGGTATGTTATGAACCTTTTGTTAATTTATACTTATTCCTTGGACGAAGTTGAAGTTATATCTGAAAGAAAAAAGTAGTTTTTGTTGTTGTTCAATAAATATTCTTGTTTATAGTTTATAATTGCATCTAATTTGATCTGAAATATTCAATTGAAATTAAGTTTTTAATAGAACTATCCAGTTCAAGAGTTTAACTGGAAATGGTACTTATAAAAAAATAATTTCTCTTAACATCGCACTTATCTTATCTCAAAAAATGTGGTTACATTAATTAATTTTGTGTGCTTTAAAACTAAACACGTATGTACATATGTACATAATATGTACATATATTTATAAACTGTTAATAATTGGTTATACATCCTTTTTGTTGTAATTCAAGCGTATATTGCCATTATTTAAGCAGTGTATAAATCATGTGCTTACACTTATGCGACTTATCTCAAGTTAAACGTCTACTATGAATAGTATATGTATCTAAGTTAATTTTGGCAGTTTTGCTGATTCTTGTATTCATTTTGTTCAATCAAATACAATCTTGAAATAGCAACAGTTAGAGTAAATATTTGTTATTTGATAACTGTTATCATTTACGTGCAAGTTATCTTTTTTAGCTTATGATAAATGGAAAGCGGTGTAAGATAATGTGAATTTTTAAACCACATAATTGTTATCGTTCTACAATTTTACTTACTTTTGTTTATGGTTAAACAAACGAGATGTAAACAAATTATAAAGAGCATTACCGTTTTAATATTAAAACGCAAACAGTTTTTAATTTTCTAGAGTTTTAAACATACATATATATGTAGGTATTACTTTTAAGAAACGAACAATATTTAATATTCAATTATTAAATATTAATCTATTTTATAAAAAAAATCACATCACAAACATGGCTAAAAAACTTTCATTCATATCATTTGCCATTAAAAAGTAATAATTTTTAAAAAAATTATAAATAAATTCTTATGTTCACTTGAATTTTGCTGACTTTTCGTCATTTAAGTCTTTATAATGATGTCTCAAGGTCTGCTTGTGCTAATTCTTGTCGACATGCAAACCATCCCTAAACCATGGTATGTATTAAAAATGAAAATTTTATATACAAAGGTTAAATGTCTATTTTGACTAGATTTTTTACAATTTATTGAAGTATCTAACAAGAAATTGTTACTGTACAAAATGTATAGCAATGAACAACGCGAATTTTCAAGCTACTTCGTAGAAAATTATTAACCTTATCGGACTAACAAACTTTAGTTTAAGAAAATAGCAAATATTTGGTATTCACAGGCTTAGACTGAGATAAATTATGTCTAATCATTTTATTGAAAAAAGTTGAACAAAATGCAACAAAAACAAAACACAATATAAAAAAAAAATATTTCAAACCAAAAAGTTATTGATAAGAAACATGTTAAAGAACTATTATGTTAATTATCAGTATCAACACAAGATTGTTTAATTTATGAGTACGGAATCACATAAGATAGTATTTTTGTATTGCTTAAATAATACATAATTATAAGCTCGTGGAGATAAAAATCAATCTATAAAAGGTGGGTTATCAGCCAGAGAAATATTAAAAAAGAATTATGTACTTCCGAAATAAATCATACTATCAATTTGTCTACAGATTTAAAATGACACAAGTTTTTTAAAAAACAGGCAATTGAAATTGCGTTGTTAAGAAAAAATTAAAATACTTTCCACTTCTATTTCGGGATTCGCTTGTGACGTACATTTTTATTTGTAGGTACCTACACAAAAACTTCTTTAAAACAAAATCGCACTAAATTATAGACATCATTCTAAGTGCACAAAATAAAGAGTTTGGTACAATCACACAACAATTTCTAATGTTTATTTATTATTGAATAATTGGAATTTAATAAATACCACGACTTACAATTTTTAATATTTTTTTTACTGGATCGCGGTCGATGACAGCAACAGCGGTTCTACACAAAAGTTGTTGACGTCTTATCAAATGTCAAGTCAATGGCAGGCCCCAACGCGGAATCATAAAATAGAAATTTATGTCGCTGAACTTTACAAATAAAGCTGAGTACACACCATACAAAAAGTTAATTTATTGGAGTAATACAAAAATTAATCTATCTATCTATATTAATAAAAATCTATATCTATCTATATATTCTATATTCTACATATATTTTATTATATACATATGTATTAATAAAAATATAAATGTATGTTTGTTTTAATCTCAGAAAGTTCTTGACCGATTGCTTTAAAATTTCGACAGAACAAAGCATTTAAGTGCGTGTTATCTTAAAACAAAAATAATACGGTAGACTTAAACATAACACTACCTTTATTGAAATATAAGGGTTATAGCACCTTTACGTATCAAAAAACAAATTCTGTTTTTTTTGTTTAGACAAAAAAATATAAATCAGCTAAAATAGGAAAAATAAAATATAATTTATTTCAATTAATGACAACTTTAAGACATAACGCCTGATAAACTCATTAAATTCCGACTTAAATAGCATTCTTCACTGGGAAATAAAAAGCCGCTTCGAGAACACAATGCCTTGTATCGTTAAAGCGTGATATACCTCACTTGCCACTATACTCCATCCAAATCGAATGTGCAGTACAGGGGTGGAATAGCGTAAGGCGATAGTTGATTGTTGATTATCAAAATATATGATTTTGCTCCACATAAGGTGATTATCAAATTGACTACCACTTTTCTAGTATAGTTTTTTGGTGACAGCTATTTAGGTGTCGCTTTCATACATTTTGCTTAATTTTTTGACAGAGATAAGTTGTAGTTTGTTTCAAATTGAAAAATAAGTTGCAAAAATTGAAAAATATATCATATTTAAAATAAAAGATAGGGAATAAATACATAATGTTTACATCAATGCATATATTTTATAAGAGGAACTCAAAAAGGAATGACCACAACTTAAAAAACTTTCATCTAAATAAAGAAACAAACAATCCGTGATGGTATTAGGGATGATTTGTTTGCGAACAATCAGCTTGGTATAATATAATTTTAATAAATAAAAGGAAATGCATTTCTAATAACATATTTGCTTTTTATTCATAAAAAAACAATTATAAGAATAAACCTTTAAAGAAAAAATCACAGAAAACTAAAAATTACCTCGCCAGTTGCTCTCATTGGTGTTTATGTGTGGTTCTACCAGAATTTGAGAGGGTATTGTAAGATTTGGCCAGCTCGGGATGTTCTTCCATGTAGCTGGATTAAATTTCCATTTGCTTTTTTGTGGTAGTCGTTTGAAAGCAAATATCTGTATTTATTTATTACTATTCAACTATTCAATTTATATACATATGCACATGGGTATACTTACATTTTTGCAGAAACAAAACTTCTAAACTACAGCTACAATGCAAAACAATTGAGAACAACTTTAATAATAAAACACGACAGCTACTGGAAATGACATTTATTCCTGTTTGATAATTTAAAATTCGCACAAAGTTTCCCAAACTTGGGTAAGTGCTACCAAGTAATTTTTAGTTTTTAGCTATCGCTTTACACGGATCAAAGAGAAGTTGATAATCAAAATTGACTATCAAAACATTGACAATCACCTATCGCCTTAAGCGATTCCTACCCAGGCCTTATGGGAGAGCTTTTTTTTATCATTTTATCAGTTACGCGCCTCACATTGGTACCGTACTGAAGTATCATACATAAAAAGTTCTCACCCGCCTATGGATTCATGACTGCATCCGCCACTAGCCATCATGTCCTGCCAGGCGCAAAGTCAAATCCAAATGCACACTGACATTTTAAAACCTTCATTTTATATTTATGAGATACGGGGTTACCTTACCATATTAAGTAACTTTTAACTTTTAACTTCTCTTTTCTTTATGTTTTTGTAGAGGAGCTTTTGTTTATATAGCTTTTTAAAATTTTCAAATGGTATGGGGTTAACAAAGTGTTTGTTCTAAGTATTTGCATTGCAAATTACGGGAAATATCTTAAAATGCAGTTACAATAAAGCATAGATAGCAATTCTTTTCATTTTCTTGAGAGCTTTCACAATTTTATTATATGCACTACGATAACGCTGACCAATTTTTTCTTTCACACAACTAAAGGGAATTCTTCTGAAGATAGAGTGAGATAAGGCCGTCCTATCTTCCCTGTACTGCACATTCGATTTGGATGAAGTATATCTAGGAGTGGCACTTGCATCAACGAAACCGAACACCTCGATATTCTCGGTATGTTCCACCTTGTGTGGAAGATCATATACGCGATGTCGCCAAAAATGCCGCAAGAATATGTTCTAACACATAAAGCAGCAGATATGTGAAAAATTTGAAGTTTAAAAAGGCTGACAGTTTCCTTGGCGGCCATTTGGGTCATATCGTTTTCCATTATTAAAGGCACACATACAATAAAATAATCATTCATTTCTCAAAAAATTATTGTAATTTTTTTAATATCAAAATCAAATCACTTTTTTGGAAAACCTTGTTTTACAATAATTAAAATCAAATAAAAAAAATGCACGAATTTTTAAAGTTACATTTCACTTTAAGTTCTATGGCTTTCAAGTTTATTTAAATTTTTCCCTGTCCACTGTAATATGAAAAATTGTCAAATTATATATGTATGTATGTAAGGTATAGTATATATCTATAGATAAATGCACGAACGATGGTTCTCAACCATCTCAGCGGCACTTCTGGTCAGTTGAACACGAGATTATTAGGCGTTCGGTTCTATATTTCCAGATTATATAAAATACAAAACCATATTGATATTATTAATAGTTTGTTTAATTTTACCGCTTTTAATTATAATTCAAACAGTATGCTGGAACTTTTGTCACCTTTAATATAATAAATCCTTAACTCAGCTAACTGAAAACTATTATTGTCGACGTTTGAGTAAAATTGATTGATTTATAATATTTAATCATTACATTCAAGATCAGTGAAGTGAGTTCAAAAGGGTCAGTGTTAATTTAATTAGATTTTTATTGAAAAATTAATGACAGTATGAAGGATTGAGTGTGAAGAATAACATTGATTTTTTATTTAGAATAGCAAAGCGTCTATAAAATAAATGTACCCATGGGGTTAATCATTGGGTTCTTGAGATCAATTTTATGTCCGAACTCTTTTATATGAACACCTACGTATGTATGTATGTTTAAATTAGTGTTATAAATATAGAAAATGCAGTTAGATTACTATATTTTTTTTATAAAAGATTTAACAAAAATGTTTCATGAGCATAAAAAATATAAATGTTTATAAATAAGGTGATTGTATATTCAAAATTTCATAATTAATAATTTCGTCATTACATATGAAAAAATTTCCAATATGATTACAGTTAATTAGAATAAATTAGTTTGAGTTTATAAGACAGTAAATGCTAACATTTGGTTTTTATTTTTTTGTATCCAACATAATGTTTTTACTATAAGTGTGGATTTGTCTGGCCTGTTTAAAAGAAAAATTAAAAGTAAATCAAAAATTAGTACAAAAAACAACGGTATATTACAGTTGCTTTGCTACACTAATGAAAAGAAACCTCGCTATATAGATTTTAGTCGTTTTAAGTGTTGAGCTCATTAATAGGTTAGATATGTTTACCTTACGTTTCCTAGAATACAGCTTTTTAAAAACAAATACAAATAATTTATATTAAAATGCCAAACAATTATCAAATAAGAAAAAAAATTATGATATGGTATACAAGACGTTGTTTTAATTATTATTGAATAGAACTCTGATGATTCAATACTATACCATACTGATTGGCTACTGTTTAAATTTAAATATTTTTTAAAGTATTCGGACTTCAGACTTATCGTAATCATTTGTTTGAAGTGAAAAAAGGTTTAGTTTTTCAGGGGTGCCTATTGTTTCAACTTTTTGATTTCGAAAATTGTTGTTTCGTTTTTGTCGTAATTATTTGTTTACTTCGAAAACGTTTTGTTTGTGTATAGGTACTTTGTTTCGAGTTTGTTTCGTTTTACTATTACTTCGAAATTCTTCTTTTTCTTTTTTTGAAAAAAATTCTTAAATGAGTTAAAGTTTAAATTTTATTCTCAGGAACAAATCAATTTAAAACCAATTTTATTTCAGAACAAGAAAAAAAACCTTGGAAAAAATCATGCGTATTTTTGTTTTTTGTTTACTGTCCCTAATAAAAATCTATAAGTTTCGCTTTCACGGTGTAGGGTTAAAGTGCAAGCATAGACAAACAGTTTTTGTTATTTTATCATCAAATAATTATTATAAAAGATCTGCATTCAAAATCAGAAGGATGGCCCAGTGCCTCAAATTTGAAAAAATATTTTGAATAAATGAATTTTTAAATCAAACAATAATAAAAAAAACATCCATCTTAAGCTTCCTCGCCAAGCATATCTTTCCACAGCTCGTCTTTAGTCCCCTTGATTTAATAGTGTTAACTTTATTATTAAGTGTTTTCTTTAAAAACTGACTGGTAACATGATTTTTTGATGAATTTTTGTACAAATAAACAAATAATAATTTCGTATCTTAATTTTATCCGATGTGCAGATTTTTTATTTGTAAAAGACTAATCCAGATTCAATATGAAACAGAGGTTTTTTCTTGGATGTCTGTTCGCCATTTTAATTCAAATAATTCTAACTAAAACAGGTAAAACCTTATTTTATGTACGAGGATTGTACACGAAGGAAGAATTTTCTTATTTGAATTTAATTTAATTTAGATCCTGATCCTGATCCTTGTGGCTCAGTCAAGATTCATTGTAAAAATGATTTGAAAAAAATCCAAAACTGTGTAAGAATTGGAGGATATCTGCAGCTTACAAATTTCCGAATTACCAATATTTCTGACATTGCAACAAATATCGAAGAAATTTCAAACTATCTACTTATCTACCGAGTTGAGGGACTCGAAAGTCTGGAAGACATTTTCCCTAATCTGACAATAGTTAGAGGACATAAATTACTGTTTGATCGATATGCACTTGTGATATATGAAAATAGAGAGATACGTAACATAGGATTGAAATCTCTTCTGAAAGTTCGAAATGGCCACATCAAAATTGAATCTAATCCAGTTTTATGTTATACAAAAACAGTCAATTGGATGTACCTTTTTGAAAATCACTTGACACAGCATTTCTTCATAAAGGTAAGATAATTAATATTTGAAAGGTATGTAGTTATTAACATATGCACCTGCCCTGAACTCCTTCCCATAAAACATTTCACACTCCAGTGCAAAGAATTCGTTCTTGTTTTTTTTTTTTTTTAATTATATAAAATGATGTAATGAATTGTTATTGCTCTTTGCTTCTTGCACAATGTGACAAAAAAAAAGTCACACAAAATTTTGGAAGAGAAGATGATCCGCTTTCATATTTTGTAATTAATAAAAATATTATAATTTAGGTAGATTTAATTAAGTATGGGGTGATAATTTAGTTTTATAAAGTTTATAGTTTGAGTGACCTTTTTAATTTCTTATTATTTTAGATTTATATACTTTTTTTTATATAAAAAATAACTGTTCTTTATTTCATTACAGCAAAATCAGAATGAAAACGAATGCCCTAAATGCGTTAAAATACATGAGGAAATTGAAAACGATAAGTTTCCGGAATTAAAATATTTTAGATTCAATTGCTGGAATAAAAATAATTACCAACTTAAAAAACCTATAGAAAAGCTGAAAGGTTGTCCTGCAGACTGTCAAGAAAAAGGATGCACCATTGGAGGTGAATGTTGTTCGCCATTTTGTTTATCAGGATGTCCTGCAGAAAAATGCCGCATATGTAAGGACTTTAAAAATTTTGATGGAAAATGTATTCCAACTTGCAATTTTCCATATTACAAGGTACATATTTATAAATATTATTTTGTGTTTCAAGTTCTCTAAAGACTCGAACGCATTGAACTCATTTTTAATTTTATAACTTTGGCGTTACTCAATTATTCCTTAAGATGTGTTTGAGTCCTAATAGATTTATAAAATAGATCTCATTCAGAATAGTAAAATATCGTTTTCCATGTTTTTTTATATGTATATGTGTATGTAATTATAGCTAGGAGACAAATGCCTTTCTGAAAATCAATGTAAGGAATTGCGATATATTCCACATGCTGGCTTTTGTATTGAAAATTGTCCATTAAGTTATCAAAAGGACAATGACAACCTTAAATGTAATTTGAAATGTAAGGGTAATTTTACCATCCGCTCTAAGAAGGACTTGGAATACGTGAAAGACTGCGTTGTTATTCAAGGTTCATTAAATATCGAACTTAAAGGAGATCAATGTAAGATAAGATGATCGAACAACTATTTTATTTAAAAATCAACTACAATCTTGTATTCTTTAAAAGCCGATGACATAATTCAGGAACTTGAAAACGCTCTTGGAGCAATAACGGAAATTAAAGACTACTTAAAAATCACGAATTCACCTCAACTCGTGAGTTTGGGATTCTTTAGAAAGCTGGACACAATAAGGGGTGAAAATTTAATAGATAAACAGTATGTTTTGTTGATTTCTCTGAAATGTGGAAATTATTGCTTTATTTGTTAACATTATAGAGTTGCTTTATTTGTTGTCGACAACTTTCATCTGGAAGAAATTTGGTCGGAAAATCATAAGGTTGCCATTTTCAATGGGCGCATATTTTTCCATTTAAATCCACGACTTTGTTATGAGAAAATCCTTCAACTAGCTCCATCAATAAAAAGTATGGATAAGATTCAAATAAGAGATGCATCACATAACTCGAATGGCGAAAGAACAATTTGTAAATTAAAAAACTAAGAAAAAGATTAATGAAAAACAATTAACGAATTTTATTTTAGGTGGAAGTGAAGTAAAACAAGTGTATCCTATAATTGAAGCATACAATGCAACTGCTGCTAGAGTTAAACTGACTCCTCTAGCTTCTTCTGATAGGTACTCCATTTTGGGTTACCTATTTTATTACAAAGAAGCGCCAGCTAAAAACGTTACAATGTTTGATGGAAGACATGGATGCGGTCGTGACAAGTAAGTAAATATTTTCATTTATTTAAAATTAATTTTATTTTAGGTACATATACATATAATTATTTTAGCTGGAAAATGGATATGCAGTTAAATCCAAATATTCGACATGTGTTTTCAAATTTAAAGCCAAATACCCAGTATGCGTACTTTGTAAAAACTTTTAGTTCCTTAGAAAATAACTATCAAAAACAGGATTGGTATTCTGCAATTCAATATTTTACTACAAAATCAGCAAAACCAGGTGCTGTTCAAAAAATTTACTCTCTTCAAATCGCTAAGACCGCTGTTGTAAGTATTCCTGATAAAAAAGATTTTTTGTTTCAATGAAATAATATAGGTATGTAACGAGAATTTTATATATAAGATTATCAATTTATTTAAAAAACAAATCATAAAACACTAATTAGACATCTATATTATGTACATATGTATATAAAAGAAATTCGTGTTAGTTACACTATTTATAACTGAAGACCGGCTGAACCGATTTTGCTGAAATTTGGCACAGGGATAGTTTCTACTCTGGGATAACCGATAGGCTAAATGTAAATGTATGGTGATTTAAAGTTCATTGCATATATGAATATGTCTAATCGAAAAGCCAACACATATTTTACAAACTTTGTGGAAAACATCTTAAGGTCTGAGCTCAATTAAATTTTTGCATACTCCAATTTCCCGCTACACTCCTTAAAAAATTCTAAAATCGTCATTTTAATGGTGTTTATTTTTTTAAAACTTGAATATACATACATAATTATGTGATATACCTACTGATTTAAATGTGTTTGAGGTGTCATGTCAAAAATAAAGATCACTACCTACTTTCTGCAAACAATATTAAAATAATCTAAATCAAGTCAAACATGGTGCTGTTTGATGTTTCTTTATTTCTTTACCTTAGAAAAGTAAAAAAGAAAGTGAAGAAAATGAAAGATATCTGTAAAACTTCAGAAAAGTGACATTCTGAATATTTTACGTCCCTACGCAGCTAAACTGAAGTTCAGATTTCATTGTGAAACCGGACTATTTAAACTAAAAACCTTGAACTGAGTTTCTGAATTGTTTCAGCTGAATCTGAATTGAAAGTAAAAGCTTCACTGTGAAATTTCCAAAACTAAGCCAAACTTTCGATGATGACAAATTTTTTTTTTCAACTACCAAATTCTGTATTTTAAAATAAATTATGTAGGTACTAATTTTTTGGATTGTGTTCCGCTTTTAAAATAAATTTTTCTTATTAAGATTTTCAAAATTCTATTTAACACTCATGAAACTTTTTTCTTTGAAAGACATGAACCATGAATATTTAAGTGTTGAAAAATTCACTCTAAAATTTCATTACTAATTATGTAGACTTATTTTTGTTTATTGAACAAAGTTTATCAGAGACTTCGAACGTTCAATATTGGTTATTTTAAGGACACATAGCAAACCATACCTAATTTTTTTTAAGGATTTTGTTATTTATTGTCCTGAATTCAAATAATTTTGTTTGACTCAATGAAATCTCGAAAAACTTGAATGTACCTATGTATCTATGCATGATTAAAAAAATAACAAGTTTTAGAGTCAAGTTCTTGATTTTTCATCTGAATAATTCAATTGACAATTCTTTTACAAAAAATAGAAATCTAAAACCAAAATTAAGTTAAAAAATGCAAAAGTTGTTTCTTGACTTGAATATGTCAAGAGTGGTCAATCATTTTATTCCAAATTTATTTTATTGTTTGCATAATGCACATGTATGAAATGAATTTGGTACATTTTTGACATTTATCGAATTAACCGTTTTTTTTACAAAAAATAAGAAACTAAAACTAAAATTTACCAAAAAAAATTAAAAATTGTTTTTCGACTCAAATATCTTCGCAAAATAAGCAATGATATTGACTTCAAATGTATTTCAATTTCAACATACATATCATTATACAATTTTCAATTATAAAATGTTGAGAAAAATCAACTTGTCATTTTTTACAAAAAATAAAAAACTACAAAAGTTAGGTATAAGAAAAATTGGTTTTAATGTCTCGAGAAATGTCCGTAGCACGCAGCCTCTTTTTTTATTTTTAAAAACCTGACGATATACATACATATGTATGTATGTACATAGAGTAGTTTTTAAGTTTTATTCAGACTAGAGTTATCAAAAATCTTATTAATTATTATTTGTTGTTTTAAAACCTTATTTGCAATATGTATAAAGAGAAAGTGGGAATTAACCAGTGTTGGTAAGTTACGCGAGTTTTACGAATTTTAATTAGTTACATGTAACTAATGTAACTTACGTACCTAAATGTAACTTATGTAACTAATGTAACTAATCTATGATTTTGCCATCTCTCCATACAAATCTTCACATCAAAATAAATTCGAAGAATAAAGTCGTGTTTTACAACTTCTAATTTAGCTTTTGCTGTTAAGTTTTGGTAAGAACTTAAAGTTTTAGCACATTTCGAAAATCATTACATAGGTACATATCTCGTTTTAAACTTGCTTAACGTTTATTCACTAGAATCTTATACTATTTATACTAATGGCAAATTAGAGAACAGTTTTTTTTATTAGTAATTTCTTTCCAAATTTTTTTAATTCTGATGGGATCTATTTGAACCCTAGTTTAATTTTAAAAACTTTAATTGAAAACAAATATTGAGTACTTTTTAGAACTAGTCTTTGATTCCCACCCCTTTCAAAAATCGGGTTTCTTCCGAAGGACCTAAAAAATTAATATTTCCTTACGAAACCTTAAAAACGTAACACATTAATATATATTTTAAGGACTCTGACGAGTAGGTATGTAGTTACATACATTTTTATTTGATTTTTTTGTATTTCATTTGCTATTTTTAATTGAATAAAAGTTTTTTATACTCATAAATGTTATTGTTAATTTTTTTAAATGATCAATCAGCATATTTTCGTTATGAGTTACATAAGTTATATTAGTTACGCGGAAAATGAGACATAATTAATAACAATTAGTTACGCGTAACTATATGGGTAACTTACTCGGAGTAACTTACGTTGCCAACACTGGAATTAACTCTATTTTCAATTTTTCACTAGGTATGAACATATATAAAGTTTAAATCTTTTTCAAAATTGCTTGATAACCAAATTCAAATTTTCTATGATTTCTTTATTCTTATCTGTAAGGAAATGGGAAAAAATGTTTTAAAACTGGCTGTTAGAAAAAATAGCCTCAAATGAAATAAATTTATGAGTTTTGCAAAATATGTAAAAGGGAAACTAAATACCTATTACCTACAACAAAGAAAATTTTGGAACGACTTGGAATACATACAGTGTTGGACAGAGAATTAGCACATAATACTTTTTTTTAGTAAAAACCATCCTTTTACCAGTTGACAGAAGAATTTCTTAAAAACTTTCTATACTATAATAAACTATGCTGTATCATCTTGTGATCTTTGGAAATTTTTAGTTATTTACATATGTTTGCGTATTACTTCCAGATTAAATCGGAATTGCTAAAGTTTATGTGGCCAAAGAATTACCACATATTGTTAAAACTGTGTGTACATTTGTAAAAAAAGCAGTAATATTGTTCAGATTTTAATTAAAAATTAATCTAAAATTCAAAGTAAGTTCTTCTAGAGGTTTGTATTGCACAATTTTGAAAATTATTTAATTATATGGGCCGAAAACAGTCTTGTACACCTGAGCTCAGAAAAATTAAAAAAATTAAAATTAAAAAATTAGTCTAAAATGCCATTATATTTTTTGAAACTCATGATACGACCAATGCCATCCGACGAAACCCGCCACCAAAAAAGACAAGTTCTGCTGATGATCGGATAATCGCTGCTATTCGCTGCGTTTTCATGGCACGGTGTAGGGCCAGTTGTTAAAATAGAGCAGCAAACGGACCAGCATCAGTATAAGAGCATCTTAGAAAAACATATGGAGCCCTATGCTGAGGATAATTTGCCATAATCCAGGACATTTATGCATGCTAACGATCCTATTTCTAAGTACACTTCGCGGCTAGCGAAGCAGTGGATTAGTGATCACCAAATCAATGTGTATTGCCTTGGCCTGAGCATAGCCCTGACCTGAATCCAATAGAAAATCTATGGAACGATGTTAAAAAAGTATTTAATTTATTAATTGTGCTAATTCTGTGACTACCACTTGCTACACTAATCAACTTTATTTATGGTTTTTTTTTGTTCCTGTTTTCTTGAATTGTTATTATTTTTTTAAATAAGATTGTTCATCATCAAATAAAACATTTTTCAAAAAATAATGTTTCAAAAACAATCTCTCCTATTTGAATTCTTTATACTGTTTTGTGCTAATTCTCTGTCCAACACTGTAGTAGCTTTATTTTTGACTTCAAGTCGATGGAAATACAAACTTGTAAAAATCTAAATTAGTAAAATACTTTTATAAAAATTACTGAATAGCTACATAAGCCAGCTACAATTGGTGTCATAAATACTACATACATGCGTATTAAGTAAGCTATTTAACTAATTAAATAAAAGCCACTAACATACCTATAGGTACACAAATAAGTAGGTATGTAAATGTTAAAAAAATTAATGCTTTAATCTTGTCCTTAAAATAATAGGTGGTATATACATATGTACTATATACCTAACTTACCTACCTACCAAGTTTCTTTTCGACATATCGAAGTCGATATGTGAGCTTCTTAATAATTAAAAATGCAAAATAAGGAGATTAGTAAGAAAAATTTGTCTAAAAAGAAACATTTAAAGTTTGTATTTTTATAAGAAAAAAATATACCTACCAACCTATCCATACACATTTAAAAAAAAATGCATGGCAAGTATTAACAAGCGAACACATAATATTTAAACAATTTCTATTTCTAAATATGAACATAATTTCCTTATACTTATCTACCTAGTTCATGATTTTCAATAAGATTGTTTTTTAAACAATATGAATAAGAATCTACATTGTTTTGATAACCATTCACATATTTAGCTTTATTTTGGATTTTCACAAAAATTTAAAACTCTTGGAAACCTTTTTCATATTCCTTAACACTCGGACTTAAAACATTATAATAATTATATTTCCATACCTATGTACCTAGGTATCTAAATTCCATCCATCTCATCATCAACAACTCAAAATTCATCAAAGATCAAACCATACAGGAATACGAATACCTACCCAAAATTGTTTCTTTAACCTGCTTTTGTGGGTTGTCTGGTAAAAACGACTATCGTAAACCATACTCGACTAAAAAAATGTAAACAAACCAAAGTCTCCCAAAACAGCTAAATTTCCGTTTTTATTAGTCTTTCTAACTCTCACAAAAATTGTATGGTCTTTCCTTGTCTCACTTCGATTTGAATTCTCGTCAGTTGCAAGTCTACCTTCTGAAAATAATGTCTCCACAAGAGGTTCAACGAAAAATAACTAGATGCCGCCTTTATTCGACCTTAGCCATGAGAGTACTATAGTTTTCATATATGTACATAATATGATCAAGTGTAGATACTTCTACATTAAATGTTTAAAACTATTTTGAGCTGAGCTTCTTCTTAAAGTTTTTGGGTCTTCAGAAGTTCATATTTTTGTATACATAAATCTAGCACAAATAATATCGTTTTATTTTTCTATTTTTTTTACAGATAATCCATTGGTGGCCACCAAAAAATAGCAATGGTATCATCCAAAAATATTTGATCCGACACCAGTTGACAAATCATCATGTCCGTAAGTATCCTTGAAACTGTTACTTAGTGTTACTTAAACTTTTTGCAAAAAAGGTATACATATTTAGAAGTTAAAACATTCAATTTTAATGGATGAACTATTGTTTGTATATCTTACCAATTAGAATACTTTATTTTCTTTTATTTAACAAAAATTTTATTTTTAAAATTCAATAATTAGCTCACAACAACTTGCTTTTCAGCTGTCAAACGCGCAACCAAATAGAAAATTGATCTACTTTTGCTTTTCTCCGGCGTTTACGATATTACGATATAAAGTCAAAGCAACGCCTTAGGTAATATTTCGGTTTTTCCGATCCGATAGGCAAATTCATATACAATTTATTTGTAAAAAAGATTTTGTTTTCAAAGTTTTATAACAGAATAAAATAACCAGACATTGCTGAATACCAATATTTTATAAAAGTGATTCTTTTATATCATGAAGTGAAAATTCATAACATAATTTTGGAAAGTAGTATTTTGTAAATAATATCTTAGAATATCAAAAATTTGAGCTTAATTTTTCAACCCGTCAAGTTTTTTATTAAAACAGGTCCCATAAGAATACATAGTTTCTATACGAAAAGTCAAAGCCCGACCGACCTAACGCGATATTGTGATTTAGCTATAATGATAAGATCTTTTTTTAAAGTTTTAAATTTTTAAAATAATTATATTTTTTCTAGGATATTCGCAAATTTTTGGATATAGTCCTGATAAAGACGACAACAGAGATTGTGAATGTGATATTAAACAAAAAGTTCGGGGGCCACCGCCATCTGATTTAGATTACTATAATAGGGAAAAGGCTGTTTACGAATCTGCAGTGATGAACTTCATTTATGTTTCATCGTAAGATTAAGTTAATTTAATTCCACCTATAACGTTAATTAATGAAAATCTATTTTTAAGTGATCGTCTTGATAAAATAGAAAAGGAGAATGCAGAGGAGGAAAAAACCCGTCGAAAACGTGAAACTCAAAACAACACTAATATCTCGAAAGAAAAATCTGTGTTTAAAAAGTCAGACATAAATGAAACTGCGACTGATATTTTATTGAAAAGACATTTTGCGCAAGTGGAGCGTAAATCCATACTCGAACAGGACACAGGAACAGAAAATTTTCCCATTATAAAGCCTCGAGTTGTTTGTTCTCAGAACTCAACCGAACAAAAGGACTGTGAACCCTTAGAATGTTATTTGGGTACAGAAGTTCCTGGCACAATGCATTCTTATATTTTGGAAGACCTTGTTCCTGAAAAAATATACCAGGTTTTTGTTAGAGCTTGTGTTAAAGATATACCAAATGGTTGCGGTCCGGAGAAATTCATTGAAGTTGAAACGCATACTAAAAAGTTGAAAAAAAGGCAGACATATCTGTAGTTCGATTTTTGTATTAAAATTTTAATAATTATTAGTGGTTTGTTGTTCAAAATCTTTAATAAAATAGACAAAGAATTATGCAGCCCGATTGCTATCAAACGACACAAAAAATTGGTAGCAAGATAGGTAAAAAACAACGTGCTATTTGGGGGAAAGTCAAAACCAGAAAGAGTTTGTGGAGAGCAATACAAATCGAAATGCATAAGTAATTTTTTTTTATTAATAAAATTTAAAATATACAAATTTTTATCATGCACTTTTCTTTTACTTTTCATTAAAGATTTTAGTTACCATGATTATTATGCATACATAAGTATTATGTTTTCTCATAAAATAAAACCACGTGATATAACGTTACAAGAATTCAGTACATTTATTAATCACTAACGTAATCTCTTAAAAACAACTAGTTACAGCGGAGGTTGATATTCAAGTGACGTGAAACTGTCAAAAGCAATTATGTATAAGAAAATAAAGAGATTATGAATAACTGTAATATACAACACTCTTCGCCACTTAATTATTAACAGTATAATATAACATAATTCAAGATAATATAAAAATTCAATTATTGACTTAAAATATAAAAAACAACTCTTAATGTTCATGAATTCGAAAACTTTGAAAAAAACTCCAGAGAGAATATTTTAAGGAATGAAACGATCAATTTCTTTTACTGTCCGCGGTGCTTTCCTTTGAGCTATTGGCAATTCTGCAGGAGAAATTTTATGGTTAGGTTTATGTTCATAATCCTGTTTAACTTCTGGATTGTTTTCAATTTTTTCTGAGTTCTTTTCAATTTCCTTGCCATTGCAATCGGCAATCGCTAATTTAGGTTTAACAAACTTTTTCTTTAATTGATTTGCATGAGCATATCTTATTTTACCATTAATACAAATCAAATAAGTTAGACTACTCACAACTTTCTTTACAATTATTGGAATCCATTTAATAATAGTTTTCAATTCACTACGATATAAGGCCTCTTCGCCCACTTCAAAAGTTTTACTTATTACTTTTTTACAATTTTCATTTTCAAAAACATTATTATATTTATTATTTATATTTTTCCCATTTACATTTTTATTAACATTTTTAATAAAATTAAGATTTTTATTTTCTACTTTATCATTGATTTTTGGATTCACATAATCTAACAATTTCGTAGGCTTAAAAGAAAAGATCAATTGTGAAGGCGAAATCCCGGTCGTTGTTGTTGGTGTATTATTATAAACCATAAGTAAATCAAAAATCTTATTTTCAAAACTTGACACTGACTGATGCTCTAAAACCATTTTAGCGAGCTTATCTTTTACCGTTCTAACCCCACGTTCTGCTAAGCCATTGCTCTGACTGTGGTAGGGTGGAGTTTTTAAAAAAACTATTTTTTTTGTTTCGCAATATTTTTTAAAAAGAAACGCTGAAAAAGGTGGACCATTGTCCGTCACGATTTGCTTTGGATACCCAAAAATTACAAAAAATTCTTTTAATTTGTCTAGCAAAGCATTTAGTGTCGTTGAAGACATAATTTTTACAACAATATACTTGCTAAACGCATCAATAATTATAAGACAAGTCTTACCTATAAAATGAAAAAAATCCAAATGAATCCTATCAAACGGTTCATCGACTTTAGGCCAGACTGAAACGCACTTTTCTTTTGGAACGGATTGTGTTTGTTCACAAATCTCGCATTGCCTTACAAACGTTTCTATTTCCTTGTCTATGGAAGGCCACCAAACGTATGACCTAGCGAGCATTTTCATTCGTACCATACCTGTATGGCACTCATGAAGAAGCTTTAAAATTTCTTTTCGTAAAACAAAAGGAATACAAACTCGGTGTCTATAAAAAATACATCCGTCGTCTATCGACAAATTATTACGAACCATGTAAAACTGTTTAACAGTTGCATTATTCAAAACACCAGGCCATTTCGTTCTCAAAAACTGTAAGACTACAGTAAAAACCTGATCTTGATTTGTTTCCTTTTTGACACTTTCGAAATCAATTAAACCCTTGGAACCAAAGTAATAAATTGGAGTGTAATCGATGTCCGATTTTTCACTCAACGGCATCCTCGATAAAAAATCAGCATGACTTATTTTTGCCCCCCTTCTGTAAACAACATTATACATATATTGGGATAAAATAATTGACCAACGTTGTAATCTCGCTGACGCAACTGAAGAGTTACTTTTACTTGGGCTAAAAATTTCTTTCAAAGCCATATTGTCCGTACAAAGGGTAAATTGTTGACCATAAATAAATACATGGAACTTTTTTATCGCAAACATAACTGCCAGACCTTCCCTGTGCAGCTGCGAATAATTTCGCTCGGAATCCGACAGCGTGCACGAAGCAAAAAACACTGGTTTTTCTATACCATCAACTAGATGAGCTAAAATAGCTCCCACACCTACGGGGCTGGCATCTGTTGTGACTATTATTGGCTTTTCTGGGTCATACAATTCTAAAAGTCTATTGCTAACCAACGATTTTTTACATTTTTCAAATGCGGCTTTACATTCCGCTGACCAAACAAAATTTGACCCCTTTCTTCTTAGGACGTTAAGAGGATAGACATCCGTAGCCAAATTAGGCAGATATTGGTGGTAAAAGTTGAGTAACCCCAAGAACGACTCCAACTCCTTTACATCTTTTGGAGCTGGGGCATTGACAATAGCCTCTATTTTATCTTTGTTTGGACTTAGACCTTTATCTGACAAAGTATGCCCTAAGAAATTGACGGAAGACTGAAGAAACTTACACTTTGATAAATTTATTCGGACATTATGATTCGACAGGCGCGATAAAACCTCAAAAAGCAACAACCTGCATTCGTTTTCTGACTGCCCTCCAATCAAAACGTCATCAATATAACACCGAACGCGTTTCAACCCTAACAAAATTCTGTCCATGACAGTTTGAAAAATTCCTGGAGCGCAGCTTACCCCTAAAATCAAACGTGTATACTTAAACAATCCCTTAAAGGTGTTTATTACTAAAACTTTTTGGGAAGCTTTGCTGACTGCGAGTTGTAAGTAGGCTCCAGTAAGATCTAACACACAAAAATACTTACAATCTGACATAACTGCAAAAATTTCTTGAATTTTTGGCAGCGAATTAAAACGGGTTTCGACCCATTTATTTATAGTTACCTTGCAGTCAACGCAAATTCGGATGGTGTTATCTTTCTTGGGTACAATAACTATGGGGCTTGCCCATTGACTAACCTCTATTGGTTCCAAAATGCCTTCTGACACTAAGCGCTTTAATTCGAATTCAACTTTTTCTCGCAATTTAAAGGGTACACTGTAAGCAGCGTGAAAGATGGGTACAGCCTCTTCTTTCATGACGACGTCCGCTTCAAAACCGACAATTGGAGTATTACATTTATCCTGACATATTTTCGGAAATTTTACTTTAATTTCTTGAGCAATATCGACCTCAGACATAACGCGACAACCCGACTGACAAATTGAAAACTCACTTTGCAAAAAATTACCTCGCCAATCTGGGAAGAGAACATCGAGCCAGTCGCGACCCATTATACTATTTTTGGGTGAACTTCCTTCCACAACTATCAACGACAAATTAAAAACTTGACCGGAGTAGCACACTTCACAATTCATCGATCCAAGCTCTTTAATTTGAACACCTGTAACAGAAACTAATTTTACACAATAATTATTCAAAATAAAATTAGAAAAAAATGACTTAAATTGTTCTTCGCACATGATCGATGTCATTGCACCGGTATCTATTTCCATAGCAACAGTTATTCCGTTAATCGACAGATGACACATTTGCGGCTGACTTCGCTGCTGCAAGCTGCTTATGACTTGAACTTTGGACTCTGGTTTATTTTTGCACATCGTAGAGATGTGCCCCTTTTTCCCGCAAGTAAAGCACTCCCAATCTATAGCTGGACAATTTTTATGGGCTGCTTTACCACAACGCGGACAGGTCTTTTTGTGACGATGACGATTGTTGTTGGTTTTAGTGAAATTTGGCTTCGACGACTTGCCGTTACTATCCCCTTGTGGAACAAGTTTGGAGTTAGACTGGGGACCAACATTCTTGTAACGATTTTGACTATAGATTGCATGAGTGGTGTTGGGTGACTGTACAGAAACGGATGCTCGTTCTGATGCTTCTACGGCTAATGCTTTTTCACAGCATTGCAGGAACGTGAAACTCTCATTTTCTAGTAGGACTTGTTGAATTTTCTCGTGTCTAAGTCCCACGATGAAACGATCTGCTAACTGTTCATCTAGCAAGCGTAATTTGTAGACACCCAGTTTAGAATCCAAGGCCGATGTCCCTGGCTCTGGTTTCAAGACGTCACCGAAATCACAATCCTGAGCAGCAGCTTTAAGCTTGACGATAAATTCACTGATTTGCTCACCGGGTTGTTGAACAACGTTATGAAACTTAAAGCGCTCCGCACGTTTATTAGGCTTTGGGGCAAATTGAGATCTCAGAAGAGCCAAATTTTCGTCGAAAGATTTACTGCTTGGAGAATCTGGATAAGTTAACTTAGACAACAGTTCGTACATTGACTTGCCAATGAGGCCAATAAACAGTGGGTTTTGTCCTTCGGGTTTCACTGCGTTCAATGCAAACAGGTTTTTTATTCTGTCTTCATAATCTTTGAAGTTGTCACCGCTTTCAAAAGGCTCAACACTGCCTATTAATTTCAACATATTTAACACGATATAGACTTTTGATCGAATTAATTTTAAGACTTTTTTTTGTATTCTTTATCCTCGTCGCCAGAATATTATGTTTTCTCATAAAATAAAACCACGTGATATAACGTTACAAGAATTCAGTACATTTATTAATCACTAACGTAATCTCTTAAAAACAACTAGTTACAGCGGAGGTTGATATTCAAGTGACGTGAAACTGTCAAAAGCAATTATGTATAAGAAAATAAAGAGATTATGAATAACTGTAATATACAACAATAAGAAACTTTAATACAATTATTTTTAAGGGTTAATAACGCTTTTGTTGGAAATAAAAACAAACTAAAGGGATTTCGTCTTTTTGGGGTGTTGGTCAGAAACATTAGGCCCAATAAAGCATGCGTTCGGAGCAGAGTATTGTCCGCAACGCATACTTTGCTGGGGTTCTCCAACTGCTTTCGAGGTATCTTGAGAAAAATAAAAATATATTAAAGTGTGTGTGGTCGGCGCAATTTATTCCGCGATGAATTTGAGTCGGAGGAAATCGGAAAAAAAATCTAAAGAATGCACTTCATCACAATTAGCCGGGTGTTAAATAAATGTCGGAGGGATGATAAATTGAATTCTAAGACCAGTATCACACTGGAACTTACTACGCATGAATGAATATAATTATGGGTAAAAGATCTATTGTGCCCATTACTAGGACTAGTGAGGTTCTCATTTTACATTCGCCCATGTTCTGCATTTCACTTATTGTGAATTCACTTGGCGAAAGTGAATTTGGGTGTTCCACAATTCGTAATTGTGAATTGCAATTTCGAAAGTGAAAATTGGTGTTCTGCATTTCGGTTCATGTCGATTTCTTCACGGATTCAAATCACTTATTTTTTGTTTGTGAATTGTCTGTGAAATTTGGGAAAGTGCAGTTACTTTGTACATATTTCTTCGTCTGTTAACAAAATGTAAGAGAAAAACATTTATTTTTGTCATTTCAATCTAAAATTACAAAAAAAGCAAGAATTAACTTTATTTATCAGAACAATTCATTTAATATTCACACACTCACATTGTGTCAGGTAGATCTAAAACATTTGATTTGTCTCGCAAAATTTGTCTTCTTATTTTTTCTTTTGAATTCTGCTTCCTTCTATCCATTAAAATTGCCAATAATATTGCATCCATGTTCAAAGCACAAGAATTTTACTTTAGAAACAAAATAAAATGGATGTTCCTTCAGTTCTGACAGTTCGAAGCAATTTCGAAGTTTTCGAAATCGGTCGAAATCTAGAACATCCAATTTCATTTCACGTGAAATTCAAAAGTGATTTCAATTCACTTTCGATCGAATTCCGGAACATGGGCGATTTTTTCCTATAATTTAATTTTAAGGTTTAGTTCTTCTACTTGTTAATTTCCCACGTGAAAATCACGGAAAAACTGTGAAAAGCTTTTTCAAGTTACACATTTTTCGAAGTTTTTCACAGAAGAGAGACCTCTTAAAAGAGCAAAAAAATTCCCCACCCTGCGAATTTCAGCCACAAAAATTTCTGTTCACAGAAAATTGAAGACTGTCAAATTTGAAAAATAGCATTTGACATTTGAGTTTTTCCGTTAAAATAAACGATTTTTTTTTAATTGAATTTAAAATTCTAATTTTCATTATGGAAAACACCAGTATTGAGTTCCAAATCGACCCGTCAGATTCTCTTGAGCACTCTATTAGTAACAATTTTAACAAATCCATTTTTTAATTAATTTTAAACAATTAGAAACTTTTCACGCGCTTTCGAATCAAATTTTTTGTTTACTTTTTGACGTTTCGTATAGTCTGTGATTTTCTGTGAAACCTCTTTGTGCACAGTTTCTCTCTCGCTCAGAGAATTTTACTCACACTCCTTAAAAAAATGTGTGCTGTGAATTTCTGTGCACAAAACACTTAGAACAGACCTTTTGTTTAAGAACAGAATAGTGTGCAATAGAAAGCAACAAAATTGAAATGACTACAACTGGAGGATTATCCAATAACTTGATCCGATTGACTGACTCATGAATTTTTCAGAAGATGTTAATCATCTGGGTTTTGAGTTTGGTTTACAACTAATAAATGAAATAACTCAAGAAAACGATTCAGAACTGGTCTACACACAGACATGAACTACAACCTAGTGCAGCCACCGAAAGCTAGTCAAACAAACTAATACCTAAGCATAAAAATGAGAAGCAAAAGACTTGCACGACTCGAGAACCAAACGTCGCCATTTGCTTTGCACAGGGTCGAAATCAAACTTGACGGCTACTTACTAGGGCGCCCAAACAAATTGTTTGCAGCCATGAAAGCAAATTTTTTTAGTTTAGTTTAATATTCCATCAAATAAATAATGGAATGAAGATCTTTTTGGATTTATTTGCTTAGCTGGGTTATAACAACGAACAAAGCAAGCTTGAAGTAATAAAATAAAACTTACTATCAAAACAGTGACGCACCTGAAAATTGGAAATGAAAATACATATAATTCTTAGTTTTTTTTTTTTTTATCAAAACGTAGAAAAATAATTCTCCACTACGGGCGCTCAAAATCGTTGACAACTAAAACAACAAAAACTAAAAAATTTCTTTTTTAAACAAAAATACCATACAATATCAATTATAAAGTATTTTACGATAGTGTAGTTACCTAAAAAACATCACTTCAAATTACTTTGTGTTGTTGTTGAGCCAAAACTAACTTGTGAGACGAAAACTTGTTTATCCTTATTATAGGAGTTTTTACTCGATTTATCACAGCACCGCATATTGTTTTTTATTTTTTTAAATGAAATATTGTATATGTATATATTTAAAAAATCACTTTTGCTTTACTTTTTTATACGATTTAAAAGCCTTATTATGACAATTCTTATATTTCCAAACTCTCATTCGGCTAGACAAAACGACAGATGATCATCAAATTTGTTTTTTTTTTTAATTTATTTTAATGCTTCACCCACGTACACTGTATATGTGAGAAATGCCTCTTCCTCTATTTCTTATTCAATGGGTTTTTTAAAAAGATAAGTTGGGTTTTACTTCAAATTGAAAAATAAAGTAAAAAATGAAAAAAAGAGAATGTGAATAATCCATAATGTAAACACCAATGCATATATTTTATGAGAAGAACTCAGCAAGAAAAGACCACAAAAAAGTTCAATTGATGAGCCAATTTAAGGAATAAAGCTAATATTTTGAAACTTCCTGGTGGACTGTATGTTCTTATGAGGCTTTCTATGGAAATTTATTGGTATGTTATTTCCAACACATACATGTATAATACATTTCAGATTCTTTGAATAAGGAAACGTTTGTGTATGTTTTTCGATTGCTCGATTTACCACCGAGAATAAATAAAAGTAGGTATAGTGTGTGTTACATATATGTATCGGAAAAAAAAATTTCGTAATAAAATACAACAGCTGATCGAAATGACATTTGTTCCTGTTTGATAATTTAAAATTACCCAAACTTGGGTAAGTGCTACCAAGCAATCTTAAATTTTTAGCGATCGCTTTACACAGAGCAAAGAGAAGTTGATAATCAAATTTGTCTATCAAAACAGTGACAGTCACCTATGATTACGCGATTCCACCCCAGTATTTATTTTCCAATAAAAAGATTGATAAAATCGCTATTTGAACAGACACAAAAAAAAAATGTATAGCTTTTATTTTTTGGTATGTGCGTATGAATTTTTCGATAAAATTTTTGAAATATATTTTTATTAAGATGATTTTTTTGTTTTTAAGTCTGAATTCGAACTTTTCCGCGGTAAAAAAGGATCATTTGGTATTTTCCAAAAACTACATAATACATACACATCTTATTCCATTAGTACTTTTTTCGTTACAGCATTTGAACATTACACATCGTACAGAATTGACTTTTTTTACAAGTTCGTGTGATAATAGCACATTAACATTTCCATTTTGCTTAAAATGTTTTTTTTTTTTTGTTTTCGATACGGAAAAATTAAATAAATGTATTTTGGCGCGTACCTGCTAAACCATTGTACTAACAGGAATGGAGCATTCTATAGAGGCCTATTTGCATCGTTGTTTGATATATTATAAATTAATTTCGTTTTTGTATTTAATTTTTTTTTGGAACTTCGGTCTTATGCCTTTAAAAAAATCTCATTGATCAATATTTAGATTAAAAGCATTTTATATGAAGCGTTCTGCATCAAAAATCTGGAAAATAACCCGACACAGTAAATATTAAGAAATACATATAAATTTATTTTATAGAGTTCTTTATTTTCAATTACATACATGATATTACTTTATTCTATGTTCTTATTTTAAATAATGTTTTCTGTTTCGCAAAAATCTGAAAATAAAAAAAAAATGTTAAGTAACACACAAATCTAGTTATAATCATCTTATTAATTACTATTTACAATGTTCAGTAATTGGAATCAATTTAGATCAACATAAATTCATAAACACGGACCAATTAATTTCATCAGAATTAAAATACAAAAATTAATAATGTTATAATTGCTTAAGCTTACCATTTTACCATAGCAATTTAATTTCCATTGCTTACACGTATTTGAAATGAAATCTGTAAAAAAAATTAAGAGTTTTAAAAATTATGTATTTAAATATAACTCCAGTCAAAATTAATTAATACTGAACAAAACTTCGAAATGAGTTCTTTAACAGAAGTTCCAGTTAAAAAAAAAATATTAACTTTCATTCATTGATGGTTGAAAAAATTTGCAATCCTAATCTAAGAGAGAAACCTGTAAAAGCCAAGAGTGCCGTAGGAACTGTTTGGAAAAAGTGCATCTCAGGTATGGGGATTCAAATAGTGTGAAAGTGTTTCGAGTTTTTTTTTTTTTTTTTTTAATTAAAAAAAAGAGTATCCATCTACCCTCTAACACGCTAAACTACATCCTAATGTAAAAAGAATCACTATCCTCAATGTTCGTTCAGACCCTCCAAAAACAGATAGATAACATTAGCCGTGTTTTATTGGTTAACGCTATATTTACAAGGAACAACAACTGATTAGTGAACAAAAATAAGTCTGTGATAAGGGAAAGTGAATTTTAGTGAAGAGTTTCTTTCTGAATTATAGGAGGCAAAGAATTTACCACACTTGGGGGTGTTGTGGTTCATATTTCACTTTTATTATACTTCGCCTACATTAAAAACTGTAAATGTTAAAAATAAAAATATTCAAAATTATTTCGTTTTCAAACTTACTTAGTTAAAAAAATAGCAAAACTAATAGCTATTCATTCAATTATTAAGTGTTGTCGAAAACTGACAGAATAATTGGGCTATGACGGCGTGACGTCGAGCTTATAATATTAATAATAATAATGCCTTCGAGCAATGTGAATTACCAATTATCGCCAACTTATAGAAACTTCACAAAATCTTTGCTTGTATTTTTTTGTAATATTTTGTCTACTAATATCTTTCTTTTATTAAATTTAAATAAAGGACATTCATAATTAACGGTTTAATAATATCAAAGAAATAAAATAACTGGCCCTTAGAGTTGTCGAAAACTTAGTTGCGTAGATTAAAATTTTACTGAGAGTTAATAGGGTGGAGCAACTTAAAGGTGTGTGCAACTAACTAGCAATTTTCCATGTAAATAGCATATTTTTTTCTTTTTAACTTTCGTTTCTTACCCTGAAACCTGTTTTAGTCTTCAAAATAGATTTTTTATTGCACTTCTTCCAAATTTATTAAATCTTGAAATACAATTTATGACTAGTTCCAGTTTTTTTCACTCATTATATTCTATCAACCTCATGAAATGAAAAAAAAATTGAAAATAGAAGATATTACTTTTTAATCAATGTGAGTTAATATTATGTGAATAAATTTTTTTTAATAAAAAAAATTCAACAAGTTGAAAAAAAAATTAAAAAAAAACTCATTACAATGTTTTGAATTGGTTTAACTTAATCAGTAATTGGAAGATACAAGTCAATATAAATTCATAAACACGGACCAATTAATTTCATCATGAAACATACATACATACGTATGATGTAAGTGAATATTATAACGTTAAGTAAATTTAAGCACACAAACCTTTTATATCCAAATTCAATTGAGAAAAACAATTCACCATCTAAGGAAATAAAAAAAAAAATATTATAAAAAAACTTCTAAATATAAACATAATAGAAATATGAACATATGAATATCAGTTCGGTAATTGGAGAATGTAATCAACATAAATTCATAAACACGGACCAATTAATATCATCAGCAAAATGTTACAATAAAAAAAAAATACGAACTGTTGTATCAAAAACAGTTTTGCTATCGAATTTTACTCTAATTAAAATTAAATATTTAAAAATAAATACAAACCTAAATAAAATTTCCAAAGACTCCTCGGGGCATTCAAAAGACAACTGAAAACAAATTTATCATCAATTTATATGAACACACCAAAAAAAATATACATTTTTATGTCAAAACATATTATCAGAAATTGAATGATCATCAAAACAGTATTATGCCGGAGAAAGAAGACAAATAATAATGATTATCTTCATGAAGTTTGAAACTTTTAACAAAATCCAACTAAAAAATAAGTCTCTAGCATCAAAATATTTTTTTGAACTCTTTAAAGAGAATATTTCAATAAATTTTATCTCCACTTTATGCAAAATCCTTTTATGTACTTTATAATTGTATGATACTAATAAGTGTTGTTAGCAATCAAGTAGAAAGAATAAATGAACTCTTTCAAACATTTATTGACAAAAAAATTGTTTTTAGTATTATTATGAATAGTACCGTAACTATTATTTATTTTAAACTGCCTTTCCCGAAAAGCAACTGAAGTACATACACATGTAGAGATTTGAAAGATGCTATTGGAGATGTACTTTATAAATGGACTTTGGTTCAAAGTTCCTTTTTGGACCAAACAATATGTAAATGGTATCTTTTTTATTGTTTTAACTTACCCGCTAAAGGATCTTGATTGATTTTCTTCTATTTTCAGAATATAACCTAGAAATTATTTTAAAAAAATATATAACAGGTTATTTTAAAGGTAAAAGCTTATTTTAAAATAAAATAAATTTTGATTACAAACAACAAAATTTTATGCGAAGGTTTTAATCAATTATCAGTAACACGATGTATTTTTGAGTGCATTTTGATTTCATAATGTTAATTTTAATTAATTTGCATACAACCACGTTATTGATTCTCTTTAATCTTGTTTTGAATGCACATATCAGGGAATAAATTCTATTTGTTCAATCTACTGGTGTTTCGACTGATTTATTTCAAATAGCTATATAGGGAGCAATTACTTATCTAGGGTACGTTTTTGTAACATGAAAGTTTTATATGTTTTGATATCATATATAGGTATGTACATATATACATACGGTTTTATAAAACTCTGAGAATAATTCTTTCTAGATTTGATTTCTCAATTATTCACTGTTGCACAAAGACAATTTAAAAGAAATGTAAATCTTATTGGACTCCTGGGTGAGGAATATTGTTTATACATATTTAATGCAGCTCCTCTATCAACCTGACTAACATAAATTGACCAATTGTTATTATACAACCTGTTGTAACTGAGTCTATATTATGAATAATCTTCATTTGCACTACAACCTGTTGTAACTGAGTCTATATTATGAATAATCTTCATTTTGCACTTTTTATTAAAAAAAGGCTCATAAAAAGAAACCAATTACAATGCTTCATTATAAATGTATACTAACAAATTTATCATACAGTCCAACCTTCACATAAAATTTAATTGTTGTAAAGAAATCTTTCAGTTTTTAATCATATCATCAATATTAATTATGACGGGAAAAGAAGACAATGTGATTTGATTTCATCATGTACATAAGTGTACATAGATTTCTTTTATTTTGATTTGAAAAATAAAGCTTAGCTTGCAGCATCGAACTGATTCATATTGAGTACCTAAATCTCATTGGCATAAAATAAAATTTAAGTTAACGTTGGTAAATTTTCAAAGTCTTGGTTAAAAAGATAATTTTCAAGCCTAATATGTATGCTCTTATGTTCAAATCAATTATAATTTGTATCTGATAATTAAAAACAACTTTGATGCTTACTTTAAAAATCATCGAATAGTCCCCGTTAAATCATTCCATTTAAAAACACGTGCATCTTTTATTTTATTCAAGTTTAAATACATGGTTCTTGATCATCTGAAATTGAAATAGAAAATTTCGTGAGCTTACATTGCTTTTTTAATTTTAATTAAAGTTTGGTTTTTAGGTCAGTGCAAAAAATTGCAGCCATAATTTTTTTATCATTCAACATCAAACGGTAATTTTTTTCATCATTGAGGAAATGCATTCCAACTACTTATCGTACACAATTAGTCTAGTAATCTAGTACAAATTAAAACAAAAACTAAGATTACAGCCTCTTAAAGTTTGTTTTCTTGTTAATAGTCGTAAGATCTACACGATATGTATTTACATAGATAAGGAGTTTTATTATACAATTGTAATATGAACTTACATTCCTAGTACTTCAAAACGCCCATTTATAATTGAATTGACAGCTTCTGTAAACAAAATTTGTTTTTAATAAATTCCTTATTTTTACTCATTGTAAAATTTTAAACATTGCACTCATTTAATTTAAATCCACATGATTTTTGGTAAGGGATTTCAGAAATTAGATCCGTTGTTATCATCATCGTGCAGTATTTAAAATAGTTTTTATATCATAATTACCTGCAGCAAATAATTTAACAGGTAGAAAGAAAGCTGTTAATTGGTTGCAACGGTTTAGTTCAATATACACAGTGCGAGTGCTTTACTTGTAATAAACCAACTCTTGATCCTAAATTGAATTCCGGCACTGAACTTAGCTATCGGTGATCTGAAATTGAAACAGAAATTTGTTAGTCTACTTTGTTGTTAGTTTTAAATTAAGGATTTCCTTTTTGTTGATCAGTGCAAATAATTGCAGCCATAATTTTTGTATCATTTAACATCAAACGGTAATTTTTTTCATCATTGAGGAAATGCATTCCAACTACTTATTACACAATTAGTCTAATAATCTAGTAAAAATTAAAACAAAAACTTAGATCACAACCTCTTAAAGTTGGTTTTCTTGTTAATAGTCTTAAGATCTACATAGAAAAGCAGTTTCATTATAAAATTGTAATTTGAACTTACATTTCTAGTACTTCAAAACGCCCATTTATAATTGAATTGACAGCTTCTGTAAACAAAATTTGTTTTTAATAAATTCCTTATTTTTACTCATTGTAAAATTTTAAACATTGCACTCATTTAATTTAAATCCACATGATTTTTGGTAAGGGATTTCAGAAATTAGATCCGTTGTTATCATCATCGTGCAGTATTTAAAATAGTCTTTATATCATAATTACCTGCAGCAAATAATTTAACAGGTAGAAAGAAAGCTGTTAATTGGTGCAACGGTTTAGTTCAAGTGCGAGAACTTTACCCGTAATAAACCAACTCTTGATCCTAAATTGAACTCCCGCACTGAACTTAGATATCGGTGATCTGAAATTGAAACAGAAAATTTTGTGAGCTGACTTTGCTTTTAATTTTTAATCAAGGATTTCGTTTTTGGATCAGTGCAAATAATTGCAGCCATAATTTTTTTTATCATTAAACATCAAACGGTAATTTTTTTCATCATTGAACAAATGCTTTGCTACAACATATTGTGCATCATTAGAACAATCTTAGCAGTTATTCAAAATTAAAGCAAAAACTTACTCTTGAAATTATTTTATTTAGTTAAGTGTCAAGTGAAAGCACCAAAATGTATGTAGAATAAGCAGTTTAATAAAATTATTAAAAGTAATACATACATACAACTTACATTTCAAGTAATTTCAATCACCACACGTTCACAACTGAATAAAGAGCTTCTGGAAATAAAAAATTTAAATATTAAAAAAAAAATTAACAGCTTAGTTTTGTGTTTTAAATTTAACTTTCTATCAGTGCAAATAAATGCAGCCATAATGTTTTTATCATTTAAAATCAAACGGTAATTTGTGTCATCATTGAATAATTGTAGTTTTAATATAACAATTTCATATATCTTCTATTCATTATTAAAACCCCTAATGTATTTTTATATATGATTAAGATATACAAACATTATTATGAAATTATGTACTTCGGTGCCAAAAAATAAATGAGTATTAGTATAATAAATATAACTTACACTTCAAGCAACAGGATTATTTGACCCATTTCAGCGTTATAATAGTCCTCAGATACCTGTAAATAAATTTACTTTTAATTTCTTTAATTTTTTGTTAAGCTAATAATAAAATTTTAAATATTTATGTTCATTTGCTCAGAAAAAAAACACAAATACAAATTTAATCTACAATTTATGACAAATGCGGTAAAAAATAATTGAAATTGATGATAAATGCTTACGTTTTGTATACGGTTCTTAAGAACTCAATTAATTAAAAATCAACATAATTTTTGGAAAGGAATTTCAGAAATTAGATCCGATATTAGGATCAAAGTGCAATTTTCAAATTCAATGGCTATAATCTGTCTCCTAAAAATTGTCAGTACAGGCCTTATGGGAGAACCTTTTCTGAAGCAGTAGCTCGCCCTAATTTTACTCTATACTGACTTGAAAAAAGTCGAAACAAAATGTTTACTACCCGCCACTGAATTTCTCATTTAATCTGACGCGGATCCCACACAACCTTTCTGCCACACATCTGAGTGTGGACTGAGTATAGTCTATTCTATTGCATTTCAACCCTCATGTTATATTTATGATATGCAGTGTTGCCTTACCAATGTAGGTAACTTGTATCGTCGCTCTTCCTATGGTTTCTGTTCACGAGCTTTTCTTTTTAGGGCTTTTTAAAAAGTTCTTAAGCAGAAAGTGTTTCATTTGTGTTTGTTTGAACATTTTGCATTGCAATGTGTGGGAAATCCGTTAAAATGCAGTTATAAAAGTATAAGCTCTTTTCTGCAGGGAAAATGATTATTTGCGTATATTTTCCTACCGTGCGGTCGGTTTATTTATACTTCGTGTATTTTTGTGGTATTGTTTTATGTTATGATTGTTAATTTTATTTTTTGTTACATTAATATGTAAGAATACATGTTTATTTTCCACTTGTTATTTATTTAAAAGGGATTAGACCTACTGGGGATACCCTTCAAAAACACGCCTTTTATCTTACCTCTTATTGGTGTGGAAAAAGATAAATATTGTTTCATTTTTATAAATAAAAAAAAAAAGAATTTCAATATTGAACGAAGGTAACCCTGAACACATTTTCTTAAAATGTTTGCCATTTCATTGTTTGGAGTAGTCTACTCTGAAAGAGCTTTCAAATGAAAAAGACTTATTAAAAAAGAAAATAGTGCGAATGAAAGGCAAACATCCTATCGTCCCTGTACTGATAATTTTTAGGAGACAAAGTGTAGTTAACAGAACATCTTACAGTTAATTAGTAAAAAAAGAGTAATTTGTTTGCAACTTTTTTTATGTATGCATAATTATATTTCTTATTTCGCCTTTCCAATTCAAATGACTTAAGTACATATAGGAAATAACCCTAATTTTTATAACACTTGTATAATCTAAAAGACTGAAGAGATTTAAATTGAAAAAAAGATCAAAATCTTTGACACCACGAGCAGGAAGCTGTGAGCCTAATTTTTACGCTTAAAGACTAATACTACATATATACATATATGAAACTAATTACCTAAACACAGCTCGGATTAGCGAGACACGACCATATTTCTACAGATAAAAGGAAAAAATAGATTAGCTTTCACATCGATACTATTTTTGCATAATACTCACTTTTTTATTAGTTTCCATATAGCACACCATGAAGAGTTTACCAGCAGGTTTGAATATTATTGAACTGAAATCGGTTTAATTTGTTAGAATATATTTGTATCGTATTTTTATTATTTTAAAGAGAAGTTTGAAATCTGTCTGTTATTCTACCCGATGAATATTGAGCCAGCGACTGTTTTGGAAATTTAATGTTTAAAAGGAAAATGAGATAAGATCTTTTTCTTTTTTCCTCACTTGATTTCGAGCCAAAGGTCAAAAATCGTCGCGTAAAGGCAATCTAAAACAATTAACAACGAGAGATTTTAAACTTCTTTTTTCTTAACTAGTTTTAAGTTTGGATAGATTTTTCGATTTATTTTTTCGATATCATGTGTAGCACTATAGACTGCTTGAGTGAAAACATTATTTTCAAATGAGAAAGGCCCAGATATGCTAAAGAAAAAATCCACTTCATGCTTCTTTTCGTTATATGGCTTGTAGCATATAGTAAGTATAAATAAGCTTCGAATAATAGTCTGTATAACTAAATGATATTAGAAAGAAAAAATTCTGTAAAAGTAGCTATTAAAATATACATATGCATGTACTGTCATAGGTTAAAAATCAGAACTAAATATTTCATTGTTTCCTCAACACTTAAGATGCTTTAAATTTAAAGTTGATTTATAGAAGCTGCTTTTTATGTATTTTGAAACTCAGTTAAAGTTTAAGTGATGCCGAATTTTATCTAAACATAATATATAATTGTCATAATAACCCCAACAAAACTCCCCTCCCTCAATATTTTAAAAAAAGTACAGTTGTGCAGGTAATGTACAGATAACATGTTTTCATAGATGAGGTGTTCATTGTTCCGACGGACGTGGCATCCACGTTCTTCAATCCAAAGGTTATACAGGTTGTAGATGATGTAGATATTTGGTAAATAATTGAAGTTAGCATATTAATAAGATATTAATATATGTATATATATATGTATATATATGCATATATTGCAGGTGAAATCTAAGAAAGAAGAGTAATATCTTCGCTTGTATAAAATTAAAAATAAAATTATATTATTAAAGAAACGAATTTATCTGTTAAATTATTAATGAATATGAAACTTAAAAAAAAAAAACATTAAATAAATTTCACATTCTGAGTAGGAGTAGGTGTCTTCTCCATATTTTAGAAATAAAAAAAGTAAAGAAAAAAATACGAAAATATACACTTTTTCTTTTTACTCCGAGGATATATTTATACATATATTTTTTTAAGAAAGTATCCTATTGAAAAGCATATCTGGGTGGGAAGTAAAAGTGTCACACAAGACAATTGTTTAAACATATACATATGTACAATACATAGAAAACTAAAAACCTATTGCCAGGCTTGGCAATACAAACTTTTTTTTGTAATAGAAAAATACAAAGCAATTACCCTTAAAACATTAAAAATAAGTAAATTCTTACCTCAAGCGTACAAGACTGGCATTCTCGTATCTCAAAAGCAATTATTGTAGTTTGAAGAGTAGTATAAAGAGCATACAAATACTATCGTTAATCTCAGCTTAAGTTTCCTCTGAAGAAATATGTAGGTAGGTACACGGAATTATGTATGCAGTTAATAGTATTAGGTTTTTGTAGCACGTGATTGCTTCTTTTATTAGAACTTGGTCTACTATTATTCCTTTGAACTTCCAATTTTTATTTTTTTATTGCTGATTTGAGCCACATTATTTGTAGTTATTTTTTTAAATTAGAGAATATGTTTCGAATTTGAAACATAAAAGTGGGCATTTAATTCTGACGCTTATACTTCAATTCATTAGCCTATCTCAGTGTGAATGGACAGATTAAACTGATTCAGGTGGAACAGCTAAGGCGTATCGAATATTCGAATGTGATTATGATTGATCTATGCAATATGAAAACTCTTTATTATTTCAATTAAAACATTTCCAATGAGAAGATAATTGTCCAAATATTAGTTGCCATGGTGAAATTTTCAAATGGTCTCAATTAGATATCGAAATCAAATTACCAAGTAAACTTTGTTGTTGCGATAAATTTCGCAATTCTTCATCTTTCATTAGTAAATTCGTAATTTGATTTTTTTTAATGAAAAAGGGGGAACGTCAATTTCATGGGAACGCGGCACACTAACTGCTATTTAGTTGTCACATTGTGACCATTAAATAGAAAAAAATTGATTGATAATACAACCTTAGCCGGTCGCAATCCTGCCTACAATTTTGACAAATTAATAAAAGCCCGGAGTAAAATAAAATGAAAGAATAATGTGAAGTAAGAACATTTATACACGTATGTATGAATAGTAAATGTGCATAGTATACACTTGCCATTGCAATACTAAGTTTTATTTTATTTTCAGTTATTAGCTTAGAATTTTTTGTTCAAGCAATGATTTTCAATTTCTCCCACACCAAAAATTCGTGGAGAACATTCGGAATAAACAAATGAAAAAAGTCAATTTAATTTATGTTCAACAAGGAAAATATTTTAAATTTTTATAAAATGATTTTGTTGCATATCTTGGTTATGTTATAATTCATATACATTGTCCCTTGACTTCTTTGTGATAATATTCGTACGTTTTCTATGCAGTTGGGAAAGTCACAAGAATGTTTCTCAAACGTTTTTTCAGTGGACCAGCAAGTGAATTTTCTCATTTGTTTTTATTTAAAACTTAAAATTAACATCTTTGATTTTTAATACTCTTTTGTGACTTTGCAATATAATATTTCGATATTTAATAAAGTAAAAACTATGTTTGAAGAAAAATATTCCGAAGTTTTTTTTACATACATTTATTTGGCAAATCATAGACCTCACACCTCATTATTCCAATTTTCCAGCTGATTTTAACGTAAGAACTGTATTGTGTACCTCGATTGTGCTTTTATGAATAAAAAACCACTATTTTAATTTCTAACCAAATAATGTTTTAGAAGAAAAATTCATTTAAAAATCAAATACAATATACATATGAATTTAAGGAGGCAAAAAAATTGTCATAGGATTCTGTTCATCAACGAAATTATATTCACTGTAGATGAATCTCTTAATATACAAAATAATTAAGTGTAGTCACAAACTTTCAAAGAAGCTTTTAAACTTATTCCAAGGGTTGAAAGCGGTTACCCACTAATGTAATGGTATGATGACGAATTAACTCTGTTTTGGAGGGCTCTTAATGTTCTCTAGCCCATTAGTGGAAAACAACTGAAAAATGGCTTAAAATACCCTTCATCTTCATACACATATTGAAAGTTTAGAACGAGCCCTTGTCAGCGCTGTTGATAACTCATTGACGATTGATGACTGTAGCTTAATATTGTTTTGAGAAATGAAACGTGTGCACATATAAACTGACCTTTCAGCGCGTTTTTATTTTGTGTTGTTCCTTGTATCAATATTCATGACTACTGCCCTACTAAATTATAATAGCAGAAGGAAAAATTACAATATACCACATAACGTTGGTTTGTAGAATACAATGTACATTGGTAAAAAAAAATTATGTAACATTAATAGTAAGCTTAAAAAAAATTCTGTATTGTTTTATTGATGATTATATAAGATGTCTATCTTTTTCACTCGTAATAAAAGTTAATGTTAGAATATAAAATAAGGATACGAATAAGCTAGCCGATTAGGAGTTTTTATAAAAATCCGTTAACTGCTATTCCTTCATATAGGAAGTATGACTTTGATTTGGTCTCCATAGTAATGAATGGGTCTCCATAGTATACCCGATATAGTGTGTTAAGTCATTAGGTAAAAAAAATTAAAATAAATGATGTTTTTCTTTTCTAAACGCGACCACATACATTGGTGAATGAAATTAGCGTAGTCTTCTAAATTTCTTCGTAAATTCCTGCTTGATACATTTTTCATAATTTATTATGATACTTACCATCACTCAATGTAATATTAATGTTTTTTCCAGTTGTAAATATATCTTTTTTGTTTAAAGTCTTGAAGTTTCTTTTATTCGTTTGATGCTTTTATAACCTGTTCTTTCTTATAAATCAAGCAAAAAAACTTAAAATGAATTGATAAATTTACTTTAAATTAACTTCAATCGAAAAACTTCTCATGAAATATACTCAATGAAGAGAAATAATTATCAACATGCAGATTTTAAGTATACACGCTTTGGTGTACAAAAGTTGTTTATAATATATCAGTGTTATCCACTTTGACTTGGTGAGAGATCAACTGTACATGATGAGTATGATCTATTTTTTGGTTTCATAATTCAATCGCGTGTCATGTTAAAAGAGAATTCGGGTGTTTCAATAACGTCTGCTTAACTAAGACCTGCATTAGACATGTTAATAAAGTCAGATTACAGATCAAACAAACGCAGATGAATTGCAGAAGACATGTTCATAAACATCATAAATGTCATAAGCATCTTGCAGATTGCGCAACCATTTTATACATGCACAAGTAGAGAACGCAGGAAACAGCTAATTTAATTTAAAGTGCAAAAAATTTAACTTATTATTCATACTATAATGTTTTTGTTCTTCTTCATTCAATAATTGATCATATACATATATGTATGTGCACCCCACCCCTATCGAGGTATCTGTTCTGATAAGCATTTCGCATTCCTTCCCTCAGCGGTTCAATGCGATTAGGCAACAATTTTTGACAGCTATGCGTTGAATTTATTCAGAAGTTTTCCGATGAAAAGTCTTTGCGGAATCTATTCGGAAATTTAAACTACATACATAAAACGAAAGCGATTGTTTGCTTAATTTTATTTTGTTCCGCAACGGATACCTCGAAAGCAATCTGAGATCCGATAGGAATTCACTTTCCTTTTTTAAATGCTCCGAACGAAGGTGGTCATTTTTGATTTCTGTCTGACGTTTATGAACATTCGGTGACTACCTAAAAGTGTACTAAAGAAAGTCTGCACGCGATCTGCAGAATTTATTTTTTTCATTTATGCAACAACGCAAGACGAAAGACGTACTAACGCAGATTTTTCGCCCTGACGTTTATAAAAACACCCTTCCATATATTATAGAAATTCAGAAGGAAAAAACATTTCTATTTATACTTGTAAATTGTGTTTACATGTTTCAAAAGATCTTGACTTCGTCTGAAAATAGAGTCTTGCTTCTTTTGTATGACTTAACAATCACTTTACTTTCAGAATAGATGGATGATGAACAATAATTATGTAATTTCAGAAATGAATTACGTCATAATAAAAAATACAATTATGTTTGTAATTCTATCATGGTAATAAAAGCATAGAACTAAGGGTTTACCATAATTTAAGAATTAATATTTATTGCACAGATGTTAGTATTGTGGTCGCAATAATTACAGAAGTAATTAAAATCATAAAATTTTTACTACTTTCCATTTAAAAAGCAATTGTGAACAAAACATGGACAATGGACATTAAAATAAGATTAAATGAATTTTATATTCACGTTTCAAATAAAATTTATAAAATTCGATATCAATTCAACGCAAAAAGGTAATTTGCAAAGCAGATTCATAAAACACATTTGTAGACAAAACTGGGGTGGAATCGCGTAAGGCGATAGTTTATTGTCACTGTTAGTCAATTTTGATTATTAACTTTTCTTTGCTCTGTGTAAAGTGATCGCTAAAAAATTAAGATTAATTAGTAGCACTTACTCAAGTTATAGAAAATTGGATCAATTTTATTATGAAAATTATTTTTCATAAACAAACGTTTCATTGTTCAGTCGAAAAGTTTTACGAATCTAAAATGTATAAATTATGTGTTGAAATTAACTAACCAATAAATATTCATAGAAAGTTTCATAAGTACATACATTATGTATGAGGTCTGTTCAAAACCTCAAATTTCGCGGGCTACGTACATTCGATTATCGATTTTTTTTAATTTTATGTTGGTACACTCGTTTCGAACATATGTTCACAGTTTTAGCTATGAAGTACATTTAGTTTGTTTGTGAGAGGCATACAAATTAGAAGTGGTTTGCGCGTTCGGCTGCTGTCGAAAAATACCAAGTTTGTATTAAATTTTTTGTGAAAAATGGAATCAAAACACTTCAAATGTTAAAAGTGACAAGAAAATATTTGCAAGTGGTACAAACTTTTCACAGAAGGAGAAGATTTGAATGAGGACGCTCGCCCTGGACGCCCTAGCACATCAACAACCGATGAAGTTGAGGAAGTACAAAATTGTTATGGAGAATCGTCCGAATCACTATTAGAGAAGTTGCTTAGGATGTCGGCATATCGGTTAGCTCATGCCATGCAATTTTTTCGTAAACTTTGGATATGAACCGTGTGGCAGCGAAGTTTATTACAAAATTGTTGAATTTTGACCATTGCTGTTCGTTAAATTTGGAAAAAACGCATGCATATGTGTTTATATCTGAGGGCGGCCTACTTTAAAGGGGACAAAATAGAAATTGATGAATCAATAAATATTTTTGAAAAAATGAAAATTCACCTTATTTTTTGAACAGACCTCGTAAATTTTGTTAGGAAGTTCCAAAATATAAGCTTTATCGCTTAAGTTGATTCTAAACAATTGAACTTTTTTATGTTCGTTTCTAGTCGAGTTCGCCTCATAAAAAATTTGAATTGACGTATAAACATTATTATTCACTTTCCTTTTTTTTTTAAATTTGATACATTTTTCGCTTTTGTATTTTTTTTTTAATTTATAGCCAAGAATAAAAACTTTTAAATACAAAATAAGAAATATGTATGAAAGTGACCTAAATAGCAGTCACCAACAAACTATAGTGGTAGTCAATTTGATATCATTCTACGTGGAGCAAAATCATAATTTTTGATAATCAACAATTAACTATTGCCTTACGCACATTTTTTACATTTCTTGTGTAAGTTTACTTGTATTGTATATATGTACATCAAACTACCTCTCTTAATATGTATGTAACTCCTATTTGATTTTAAGGTTTTGGAGTTATATAAGGGATAGCAAATTTGCAATGAAAATTATTTGAAAAATAATCAAAGTTTAAGAAGACCAACTCACCATAAGCTTTAAAACAAAATATTCACAACCAAAATATGTTGTTTAAAAATTTTTAATCATAACATAGATCTGATAACCTATGATTAGATATTTTTTTAGTGCTCTCATTTATTTTTAGTGTTCTTTATGAATTTACATAAAATTAAAATTTGGTATTATGAAAGTTCACTTTCTATAATTATAAAATATTTTATCACAATCATAATTGCTAGAGTCAACCATCAACAGACAACTGTAAATAGAAATAACACTTAAATTTATCAACTAGGTACAAATTGATTTTTTTTTCAAAAAATTGTCAATTAATAGTTGAAAATCACAATTATGTTGTGCATTTATCTAATTTTTTCCTAAATTATAACACTTTGTTTCCTGACTTAGAAAACGTTTTTTAATAAGCCTCAATCAGTCTCTAGATTCTAAACTACAATAACTAGAAATTAAACATCAATGATGCCTCCCGCCATAATAATAATAATGAAAAAAAGAACAATTAACCGGCATCCAAAACTAAAATGAAAACTAACACAATTTCAGATTCGAAAAAAGCTCATGCATTATTCTTGCCCATACACCGCATTAGTTATCAATACTTTATTTTATTTTTTAAAGAAAAAAAGACATTAAATGGTTTGTAGTAAATACACATTAAACATATATTGAATGTCCCTCTTATGATGTGAATACAATACATTTTTTATTAAGTGAGATTTACATAGCTTAAGATTCCTTTATTTACCGATTTAAAATACTTAACTTTATTATGAAAAATGAATTAATTTTAAGTCAAGTTAGTATAAGTTGTTTAAATTTAATGAATTATTATAATAAATGATTTCTGTATCATTCTTGCCTAAAATGTCTAATTTGTGATTATCTTTTTTAATTCAAGATAATAATTGTTTGCAATAAAAGGAAGTAAAACTCAAAGTTCACTTTTTAAGCAGCGTGTTTTAAAGATGATAATACGATTATATAAAAAAGGGTTTAGAAGCTCATTTCTTAAAAACGTCTTCTGCGTTCCCATGGCTTATTATTATTATTATTTCCGCCTCCGTTATTTCCTCGCTGATTAGCTGGACCACCTCCTTGGTTCTGATTTTGTTGATTATTACCGAATTCGAATGGATTGAATTGTTCCTAATAACGGGTGAATAATGTAACAAAAATAGAAATATATTCTATATAAAGATATATCATGGCATAATACCCCAAATAATATAAAAAGTTGTATTTGTGTAAGAAATTCCAAACTTAGAATGGATGGACGTATATTACAAAAAAATGTATTCCATTAAAATCAATAACTACTCAGCAAACATTAACATAGACCCAAAAGTTTGCTTAGTTGATAAAAGATTTTGTACCCCTTACAACCCAAAAAAATATCATAATTTCAAAAAAATCCATAACTTTGTAAATACAAGCCAATTTAGGCGTTATAAAATGGCATGAGTTTATTTATAATAGGTACATACATACATAGTAAAAATGATAAATTTTTTACTCGCCGCAAAACGAAAATGGGGAACAATATGTATAATATACATTATTAATACTTTAAAATACACTTGTTCCTTTAATTATAACATGAACTAAATTTTCAATGAAACTTATACATAGAACATACATATGTCGATACATTTAAAAATGTAACTGCTATTTAAACGAATAAACTCTCTGTGGCAAAGAAAGGTAACCTAAGCTTAACAAAAAATATTTAAAGAATTCTTAACTTATTAATCAAAATTTCAACACGAAGAGACTGATAATCCTAGTTTTTCTTTTGTATTAAGAGAAACATTTAACTCAACAATTGGTACTAATAACTTGTAAGTTAACAACATTTTTTTAAATATCATTATATGTATGTATATACATATGTAATAATATATGTATTATATTATATTATATTATATTATATTATATTATATTATATTATATTATATTATATTATATTATATTATATTATATTATATTATATTATATTATATTATATTATATTATATTATATTATATTATATTATATTATATTATATTATATTATATTATATTATATTATATTATATTATATTATATTATATTATATTATATTATATTATATTATATTATATTATATTATATTATATTATATTATATTATATTATATTATATTATATTATATTATATTATATTATATTATATTATATTATATTATATTATATTATATTATATTATATTATATTATATTATATTATATTATATTATATTATATTATATTATATTATATTATATTATATTATATTATATTATATTATATTATATTATATTATATTATATTATATTATATTATATTATATTATATTATATTATATTATATTATATTATATTATATTATATTATATTATATTATATTATATTATATTATATTATATTATATTATATTATATTATATTATATTATATTATATTATATTATATTATATTATATTATATTATATTATATTATATTATATTATATTATATTATATTATATTATATTATATTATATTATATTATATTATATTATATTATATTATATTATATTATATTATATTATATTATATTATATTATATTATATTATATTATATTATATTATATTATATTATATTATATTATATTATATTATATTATATTCAGCCCTATCACGAATTCCATCGTAATCGGAAATGTGCTCCGAACCCCGAAAAATCAAATACAAATTCCATTCGTAGTGGAAAATCCTACGAAGTTCGTGAATTTGATATCACTAAAACCGAATTTACTGGAAAGTGACCCTCTTTTTCTACGATGAGTTATTTGTGTCGGAATTGAAGAACAACGGTTGAGCTTTGAATAAAAATGTTAATATTTATCAATTCGTTTTACTTTTAAAAATAATTTATTGCTTCAAAAGGGCAAAATCAAAAAATAAATCACAATACGAAAGGCTTTATCAAGTATTCCTAAAAAAAAACCCGACGACATTTTACAAGGATATACCAAAGCTCCAAAAGAAGTGATGCTTTCCTGGGAACAAGTCAAATGCGATCTAACTAAATGCTCTTGGCCCACCTTCAAAAAAACTTCAGTTTGTAGAAAAGAAGGTAACAGATTTAGTTAAAACAAATGTATTTTTAAATCCTTCTGAAAAATCACAAAACACCCCCGGTAATACATAATAGAATGCCGGTTTATTGAGAAGGAAATTTTCTTTGAAATCTGTAAGTTTTTAACTGTCCAAAACATAAACAAAATTAAAATAAAAATACATATTATTATATGATTATAAGCATCTCGAAGTACTTTCGTCTGAATTTTCAGATTGCGCTTTCTCCTGAAGGGCTCTGTTCGACCAGCAATGATCGTAAAAGCGATTAAATCCATCTTTAAACATTTTATACTTGATTTGTTTACAGTATACAAAAGAATTTCTTAAGAACTCGTAAATTTATTCAAAATATATTTCAATAGTTTTCACAAATTATTTGACATAAAATAGCTGATTTCGAAAATGAGAATGAGAGCGGCTCATAAGGCAATGCGTTTTTGGTTTCCATTCGGATTTCGTGATGTAAATTTTTCGTAATTCGTAACGTAGCTTTCGTCCGGAGATTTTCTACGAATGGATTCTGTGATAGGGCTGATTATATATGTATGTATATGTATGTATATGTATATGTATGTATATGTATACATGCACTGCTCAGTTTATGACACCTCCTAAAGCTATTTTTAGAATAGCATCGAACTCTCATAACTCAGCTTCAAAGATCAATTCAAATATTTGTGTTAAAGCAAGCTTTTCTACCATTCAAACTGTAATAAGGAGTGCTCCGTTTAAAGTTGAAAAAAATACCAACACTTAATTAGGCTTGAAAGGAAATACGCATGAATTTTGCACGATATAGAATTCTGATTGGAGCTATGTTGTCTTTCGAGATGAAAACAAACATAATTTGGAAGGTCCAGACGGCTACAATTACTACATATTTCCATGTTCTTCACAACGAGAAACACCAGTTGGATAGTGTTTATAGTTGGGTGAAGGGGAGCCATTTACTACTATAGATCGTGCGAGTTACAGTTTTTAACATCAATTATGAACGCAAACGTGCTTAAAAATTCTTTTATCAATTTTGAAAATTAATTTCGTAGCTTGCCATGGCATTTTCAACATGATAATGCTCTGATTCATGCTGCCCGGGTGGTAGTCATGGATTAAGCTCCAAAACGTAACTTTATTGCATGACCACCTTACTCATCCGAAATAATGTTTAACAAACGAGAAAAAAGAATTAATATTTGCTGATGACCTAATTTAAATTGTAAGTTTTTTTTGTTGTTAATTTTGTCTTATTTTACTGACGAATCGTCCAATTAATAAAATAAGTTTACTGATATGCATACATAGGTACACACATATTACGAATGAATTCTATCAAAATTTGCAATAATATGAATAATCATAAGGACAAATATAAAAATGTACTAGTGTTATTAATAAAATGATAATAGAGAATCGTGAGCCTAGTTTTGAAATTAAAAAAAAATAAGAAATACATATGTACATAATTCCATTATCAGTTATGTAGTGGATTTTCAGGAAGATATTACAAGCCTTGTTTATTTTACGGAACTGTTCATCTTTTGAAATTGTACATGTTTACTTTGTGAAATAACAATGTTAATACAAAGTTTTTTTGTGTTACTAGTACAGTTGACGCCGCCTATAACGACGCCGCTTATAACGACCAGTCGCTTTTAACGAGCACTTATCCATCACTTGTTTGATTTTCATACAGTTTGTACTAGTGCAACGTTGCGTCGGATATAACGACCGCCGGCTTTAGCGACCAGTTTTGCCTGGTCCCTTGACGGTCGTTATAAGTGACGTCGACTGTACTTAAAAACAATTGCAAAATTGAGTAATGTGAAGATAATAGATACGATTGTTATCGTTAATTTTCAACAAGACTTATCCACCATTTTTATGTTGTTGATGATTATAGGAAAATACTTCTCTTGCTTTCATACTATTATTTTCTTGTCGCAGCTTTGAATGCTCCTGCCCAATTAATGGGGATGTGGATGTTTGCTACACCCTTAGTTGCTAGTTTACATCGCATGTGGTGTGGTGGTTAAGCACAAAAAGCAATTTACAATAAAGGATTTTAGTAGCAGAAGTCAAGAGAATCAATCACAAATGTAAATTAAATAAACTAATCCAATTTTCAAAACAATAGAAAACGAATATGAATTATAAAATGTAGCAACTTCAGTGTTGACAAGTCTCTGAGCGTAGGGATTTTTTTTTAAACACATGTAAGTGAGTTAGTGAAAAAAATACGACTTTTATTTAATAATTTGAGTAACAAAATATTTTCCATAGAGAAAACAGAAGAATTCGTAAGAGAAAATACACTTATTTCAAAAAGTGTTTAGTCAATTGTTAAAATACATACATTTTTTTACATTCTAGAGCTATGAAAATAGGTTTAACTGAGTGTAACTAAATTATGTGGAATACATTTTTTTAAATAATATAATTTCAATATAATATAAAATATTAGATGATAAGCTTTAATTATAAAATTTCACAAGTTTTATTTATTAATGAAAAAACCCTATATTGTATACTTCTTTATTATAATAAGACCGTAATTTCCTATAATAGACTTTTGGGATATAAAATGTTTTCCTACAGCTTTGATTGTGATAATATAATAAGTACACTTTAAGATTTCGTTTTTCAAACGAAGACTAAGCAAATAAAAATTAATTAAATAGTGCAGCCCTGCTAAAGTGTTGTACTCCAGCACCAATATTAACTTTAGAAAATTTTCTAATTTCTTAAAATACTTTTTTGTACGTTTGTACGTTCATGATAGCAAAACATTGTATGTTGATAAAATAACAATCAAGACTTAATTATTAGTATGCAAAACCATCTAACTTAGAAAAACTCCAAGAGCAGAAATGACATCTTGTAACACACGTTAAAATTAAGTTTTAAAAAAATGCATTGACACTTTTACTTAATTTCGATCTAAAAAATATTAAATTCAAAACTTATAAAATTCGTAAATAAATTAAAAATTTGTTGTTAAAAAACAAACAAATTTCTTTAATTTTCAAATGAGAAACGTTTAACAGTGAAATCAAACATCAGAAAACTCCACACTTTCTACACAAGATCTATTTGTATGGCAAGGTCATTGAGGTTGGACTTTTGCATGCAACCCATTATTAGATATTTCATATTTTATTTCAGAACAAAGCAAATGCTTTGCAAATAATATTAATTGAAAGTATTTCCGAAATTCTTAACTTCATTTCGAGAAGTGTTTATTTTAAATACATACATAAGATATGAAGATAACGACACTCAAATTGAAGTAGATAAACAAAAATCTTATGAAGAAACTGCATTATTACATGTAATATTAAATTTTGTAATAAGAGTTGCGGGGTTATTTTATTTGAACTTTAAAAGATGACTTTTACTTGCGCCAATACCTTTCCGCACAAGTTAACGGCCAATACATGAATACACACATTTGTATGTACATATATGGGCAATTACACGGCAGAGGTCAAAAAACATGAAAACAAAAATTAACCTATTGTATTTCTTTAATACTAAATCATCAATTATAAATCACATAATCATATGCAAGTGGAAAAAGAATTTTTTTTTTGAATACCACGAATAAAATAAATTAGTTCAAATTAATTAGTTCCAGTGTTCAAGAATTGGAGTAAAATCTTACACCAAAAATTGATAATTAAAAAAGTTTTTTTAAATACAAATTTAAATATTATTTTACTAAACTAAACTAGTTTTTAATCTTTTACTTGTAACGTGATTCCATTATTCATTCGTTTTACGTTATTTCAGGCTGTTTTTCGTATTAAGGTGTTGGCTCCATACTGGTTCAAAAGTATCATGGGTAAACATCTTTATACTGCAGGATAAAATGTTGCCTTATGCTTCTGAAGAAATGCGGTTAAAGTGGTTATTTCTACTGAACATTGACGCGAGAATAGTACTCAGGAAATGCAATGAATTTCAAATCCATCTTCTTGTTTAAATGAATTTATTTAAGGGGAGGCAATTAGATTCCAAACATTGAATTTTGACAATATTGAATTGGCAGTTTTTTTTTAAAGTTATCAATAGAAAAATCAAAATTAAACTGAATAAAAAAAAATATATATATATGTACATATGTATATACATATATAACAGAAATTATAGTTGTTTTATTCAAGATTGAACACATGATGCTTTTTTTTTTGTTTGAATGTGTTTATTACAACACAAAAAGTTCAAAAACGCCAGGTTTTCAAACATGAAATGAGAAATTATCAGTGTGGAACACAACCACCCTCTTCTTTGCTAATGAAATCTTTTTTTTTTATTTTTTTATGCTTCTCAAGCGGATGTAACATGAGTTACCATATTTGTGTAACAAAATTACGTTCTTTTTTTTGGTTGAACTAATTTTTTTTCTTCTTTAATATATTAAGTTTTATTTATGTGAATAAATCATAGATTTAGTTTACCTTGCTGTTTCGAGAATATTTTTAAGTTATGTTCTTAAAGGGGACTTCGAAATTTTGTTAAGTGAGTTACCACTCCAATTTGAGTTCTAATTAATAAAATTCGAAAAGGGACTTCGAAATTTTGTTAAGTGAGTTACCACTCCAATTTGAGTTCTAATTAATAAAATTCGAAACATTTGTTTCCTCCATCTGATAACTGAATTTTCTTTCAAATTTGTATTTGATTTCCTTGTTTTTTTTTTATAATTTCCGAGAAAATTTAAATTGCCAATTTATCCCAATAATGTGTGGTAAGTTACCATTGAATTACCTATATTTTTTTTTGTTAAGAAGCTAGTTAAATGATCTCATTAAAAATTTGTATTGAATTTAAAAAATGTTACATTACATAAATATGTATATGTATAGTTAAAGCGTTTCAATTGTATCACCAAGATGAAGATACGAATATTGTATAATTATTAATTTTTCTGGAGGTAAGATAAACTCATTTTCCATTTATCTTAAATTTTGTCTTTTTAATTTTTCAATAGTTGTACACTTACTGAGTAAAAATTAAAAATAAATTTCTGGAATACATAACATGTTTTACACTGTTATCGGTTTCGATCGATTCCCGTCAATGTTCAATTGAATAAGTTCCAACTGTCTAAGAATTTGCACTGTTAACCATTTCGAAAGTATGTATATAATGCGTTTTTTTTATTTTTAAGAATTTTAAACGAGTTTTCGGAACTTTTGTTTCCATTTGTCACAGCAAAATGCACTTTAACGTTACATAATGACCTTTTTGAAAGCAAATACATCCTTAATTTGTTCTTTTTGAACTTTACTAAAAATTTAAACCCCCCTTCATAATTAAATTCATTTTTACCTTCTATTCCCAAATTTATTTAAAATAAACGGTTTCATTACTTCAGTACTACATAAAATAACACCTATGATGATACAATCATGATCATCCATCGCTCCAATTAGAAGTTTTATTTCAGATTGCAAGTAAATGCTACCCAAAAACAGATTATTAATCACCCTGAGAATATTAAAGAAGGTTAAAACAAAATCCCACTTCTCAGCATACTAACTAAAATAGTAATGTTTTGATTCTTAAAATCTCCAGTTTTTTAATATGTAGTAAGTTAAGAGATCAGATACTTCCAAGTTTTTCTTTCTTTTTTTTTTGATTATTTATATTTATAAATAAAAAACTTAATTTAAAATGAATAATTCTGTTTGATTTTAAAAAAATTAAAATTGTTTAATTTTATTGGTGTAAATCTATTCCATAAGGAGCCATTCAAATTTTGTTCGGTTATAACAATTTTATAAAACTGCAAGTTCTATAAAATGTAATATCCTTACTGAAGAAAACTTGGGTAATTTTATGAACATACCGACTCTTAACAATCTATTAAAATATGTATATCTGCAATCTTAAATAAAACTGCAAATTAATATTTTTTAAGATTTTTTTTTTTCTTTTGAAAAAAAAATTGTTTTCCTAAAAAACAAATCCTATTCTCTGTGTGTTTTGAAATAAAAACGTCAAGGAAATTACGGTTATTTAAGTTTATAACAACTTGTAGAAAAATTACAGAAAAAAGAACACAAACGAATACTATTTGACACAAAAATCAAAATAAGACAGAGTTAAGTCGAAGCGCTTGATTACTTTTCTTGAAGAGATTTTATTATAAAATGTTTTGCTTATATTTTCTATATCTTAATCATATTACTATTTAAAAATATTTGTTTTCTTGTATTAAAAGGGACCTTGCCTGAACATGTCGAAAAATGAACGTACCTGTTGGTTGTTTGGTCCTAAACCACCACCACCTGCATTGCCTTGGTTGTTGCCACTAGCAAAGGCAGATAATGCATCTGCAATAATTAATTTAAATAGTTATAATTAGTCGTAAAGGAAACTTGTTCAAAAACCGTACCTCTGAAGTCAAAAGGGCTGTTGTTTTGGTTGGCATTGTCAAAATTTTCAAAGTTTGGGCCATTACCATTACCACCAGCTCCTCCACCAACAATATTAGATGGGCCACCACCTTGTTTTCCTTCTTGTTGATCCAATAGTGAGTTTAACTGTTGTGCTTGCATGAATAATGTGTTCTCTTGTTGTCTACGACGCATTTCCTCTTCTTGGCGCAACATTCGCGATTGCATGTCATTTTGTTGACGACGAGCGTTTTCTTCTTCACGTAGTTTGAATTCTTCAGCTTGCTTTTCACGGGCTTCCCATTCCATTTTTTTGCGATCATTATCCTGTTCACGTTTTCGTAGTTCTAAAAATGAAATCAATACATTGTAAACAATAGTGAATAAATAAAAAACAAAGATATCTCAATTTACCTTGACGAAGCATTTCAGTTTCATGCTCGTAGCGTGCATACTCCATTTGGGCTTCTAATTTATCCTCTTCCATTTTAAGTTCTCGTTTTAGAGCATCTTGCTTTGATTTAAATAATTCATACAGTTGCTTCCACCTAGTACCATATTCGTGTTCAAATGAATCCATTTCGGCAAAGCGCGGCCCAACGCCACGTTCATGATTAAACTCTTGAGTTTTCTTATTCAAAGACTTATCAGGTAGACCGTCAGGGTCCTCATTGATTTCAAAAGGTTCAACAACGCATGGTCGAAGTGATGCAGTTAAAAAGAAGCATTTATCACTGCATAAACGAAGTGCTGCATTGGCAGAAGATTTCTTAGCGAATTCTATGATACCTTCACCGGTGTGCTTTCCACGATCATCAACGACAATATTTGCTTTTTCAATTGGCCCAAAGATTTCAAAGGATCTATAAAGCAACTCATTAGATACAAATGGGCTTAAATTCTTGACACGCAATATCGTAGCATTTGGCGCAAAACGTACTCGAAGTGTACGCCCTTTACGGACTGTTCCGTCTAATCCACGCTTTGCTTTTTCAGCATTTGGATGATAATCCAATTTCAAGAAAGCAAAATTTTTTTCAGGATTTGAGAATACTTCACCTATTTCTCCATATGGCTTGAACAATTCACGCAGTTCTTCTTCTGTTACATCGCTTGTTAAGTTACCAATATAAAGCCGATTACGTCCTGAAAATTTAGACTCTTCACACTCAATTGGTGGCAATTCGTGTGTGGGTCCAGTGATGCTTCTTAAACGTTGTCCGATGAAAAAATCTTCATTGCGACCACCACCTCCGCCGCCGCCGCCACCGCCACCACCACCAAATCCTCGGCCACCACCACTGCGCCTATCATTCATGTTGTTTCGGTTGTTCTGCATGTTGTCATTTCCACCTCCGCCTCCCATGCCACCACCCATGCCACCACCCATGCCACCACCCATGCTGCCTCCCATACTTCCTCTGTTATCATCGCGGGATCGATTATTTTTATCATTGTTTTGCTACAAAAAAAATAAACAAAAACAATTAGTTTTTACAAAAATCAGATAGGTACTCCTACTCCTTTATTTAATTCTCGAAATTTCTCGGGCCTAACGATATCAAGGTACATTTATATAAATTAACTAGTACATTACGCATTTGAACGAAGTTTAACTAAACTAAAGTTTAGATTTGACTGTGAAACCGAACGAGTTAAACTAAAAAACTTGAACGACGTTTAAGATTCAGCTGAACTGAAGTTTAAACGCCCACTGTGAAAGTGGGGGTAAGAGAAAGATATTTTGCCCTATGACAAGAGAAAGTAAAGATTACATTTTTAATTTTGAAAAAGTTGCTTAAGTACATACAATGTATGTCTAGTAGTTGCAACTACATATCGTATTTTACCGCTGCGTTGTAATAAGGACCGATTTTATTCTTTGACACAGGGCAACGATGTACTAAATTTTGTGCGGGGAAACGCTACGTTAAAAAATATACAACTTCTACACTGACTATTAGGGCGTTTGAATTAATCTTGTTCATAAGAATAAAAAAAAAAAAAATGGGAAAAACGATCGAATGTTATAAATTGTCCATATTTCTATGATTTGAACCGTGGGACAACTTTAAGAATATGTATACATTTTTTTAATTTTATGCAGTTTTTCAAAACAATTGTGTCTTTTGTCCGCGTCCAGCTTAGCCATAATTATTATCATTGATTAGAATCAGTGACCAATTTCATTAGTTTCTAAGATGATTTTCCTTCTAAATAACCGATATAAATACCTACATACATTCTATTTTGAGGATTAAAAAGGCAATCGAAGTGTGTCGATGAAACTGTTATAAATGTTCAACCAAAAAATGCCAATGAAGTAGTTTAGTAAAGTGCAGGTTCATGAAAAATGTCAAATTTAAGGGAAACATCATACGTAAGATGTTAAAAAGAAGAAAAAATGGAGGTAAAGTAAAGAAGTAAAATGGAGGATTTTAAACCAAATATGGCCTATAAAAAAGTCTACTTTCCAAAACTGGGGCTGGAATTTTCATCCGACAATTTTTTCATTCGATAAATAAACTTCTATTTCAAACTGCTGGAACATTGTAATCGAACCAATTTAATAAAAGGAAATCATCAATAATATAATACCCTCATACATATTGTAGATGGTTCTACCTCAGAACAATATGGCCGACCAATTTTTTTCGGAAAATGGCGAGAATGTAACTTTCAACTATTTCAGGGTATATCAAATATTTTTAACGAACAATATATGTTCAAAAAAGGAATAAAACAAGATTTTAAATGTATGCTTGTGCTAAACTTTTCAATTACAACTTTCATATTTCATTTAACTTTATGGTATGACACTGCTATGTACAGATGTTATATATACATATTGTACTTTTTTTTTAAATACATTACATAATTAGATCAATATCTACCACCAAAAAATTTATAGAATTAAAAATTAATTAGGAATTGAAAAATTAATTGAAAATAAGAACATACATACATATATAGCCACCATTTTGTGCGCACATTGAACAATATTTTTCACTCACCTCATTTCTTCCACCGAAGTTTCTGCGGCGATCACGACTTCTTCGGCCATTACCGAAATTACCACTTCCTCTTCCCGCATTGCCTTGATTACCGCCTCCACCGCCCTGATTACCACCAATTCCCTGGTTTCCCTGATTACCACCAGCACCCTGGTTACCACCTCCGCCACCTTGATTATTGAAATTTCCTCCTTGTTGGTTGTGATTATTTCCAAAGCGTGGCTTTTTCTCAACTGGCTGGGCATCTACATCAATAATTTGCGGATCCTGATCCTGTTTTGCTGGCTGCTGCTGCTGTTGGTGAGACTGCTGCTGTTGTTGATGGGGCTGCTGATGTTGCTTTTGATTCTTCTGATTTCCTCCTTTATTTCGCTGTGGCAACGGATTCCCGTTCATTGTTTCAGTTTTGGCTTCCATATTTTACTCCAATTCTTAAGTTCAATCAAATGGTCACTGCACTGCACAGCGCACAACACAAACTTCCGAACAGGCAGACGAACAACGAAAGAATGAACGAAACCAAAATGGCTTCGAATCATTTACCAAAAGGAAATGACGCTACTTGGAGTTGTGTTGGTCAGATGTAGAGAGCGCTAAAACATCAATACCAAAGTAATTCAAAAGTTCACTACTCAAGCGCTGTTGTCGCTTAAGTCTCTAGTCAACACACAACCAAGTTTGCGGTCAACTCAACCTTAAAATGTTCCAAGTTTTAGAAAAATCGATCTGAACATTCACATTCTCAACTCTTCACTTATTTTTTTGACTTTCCGTAACGTTTTCTGACTTCTTGTGCAAATTGCGTAGTTCAAGTTTTCTTAAAATTAATTTCTTGGTAGACGTAAGGCTTTTATGCTAATTGGGGCCAGACATAAGCGATAAAAGCCTCATCATCATTCGTTGCATTAATTGTTTTATTTTTAGTTTTGTAATTCCAATCCTCTCTAATTTGACTAACATTAGCATTTGAGCAATTTTGATTTTATTTACTTTTCCATTTTTAAATTAATCATTAAACAAAAAATCTATAGAAAAAGTTTCTATGGTACTGCGGACCTCAGCAGTGACAATAGAGGAAGATAGATAGATCTCCAAGTTGTGGCTGCAATACGATTTAAAACGTCTTTCAAATGAAATTACAAACCTTATCTAACGAATCGAAATTTGCCAAGCGCATTCTTTTCGCCTTCTATTTCATTATGTATTATTATTACTATTGTTTACGTATTTCATTGAAAGAAGAAGATACAGTTGATCTAATTGTGACATCTTAATGGAATAGATTTCCCAATTTGGTACTTTTTTGCCATAAGAACTGCATAACTAAATTAAAAACTTTCATCGAACTTATTGTAGTAGATTTTTCAAGGGATTTTTGGTAAACGCCAATTTACTAATCCATTAACATGAATTATTATTCCTTGGACTAACTCTTATTTTATTGTTTAGTAAGCTCGTGGTATAAATGTGGAATAGTCGTTTCTTATCAATATGGCTGTCAAAATTTACTTATTTCATTAATTCGGCGAGATCTTTTATTCTGCTATTCTGTCAATCTTTTATAAATTGCCTTACAAAAATTTGAGTTGTCAAAAAGTCTTTTATGAAATTTAATTTAGGTATTCAGCATACTAAATCTGCTATAAAATCTTTTATAAAATGTCTAGAATTCGAACATGTCAAAAAATCTTTTTAAAAATATTATTTTTTGTATTCGGGGAGGCAAAATCTTTTATGAATCATAAAAGATTAAAAGAGAAATGTTTCTGACTTTTATTATAAAAGATTTCATTCAATACGTAGGAAAAGTTTATATTTAAGCCAAATAAATGTAATTGGGAAGAGAAAAATAACAAAACTGCAAGCATATTTTATAAATACTTCCTTAGAAAAAAGAACAGAAAACTTTTATGCAGCTATTCTGATTAGACAATTTTAATGAAAGAATTTTAGTGGACAAATTGGAACAACCCAGTCTTCAAACACGATCATTGCATTTTATTTTCAATTTCAAGTGATTATAGTACATTTGTTTTGCTCTTCTCGACGACGACGACGAAGACGACATTTGTTGGTCGCCTATTTGTCTTCTTTCTGAAATTGTCGAGGTTTTAGTTTAACTTTATTTATCATGAAAATAGGTCTTTACTGGTGGTGTGTTTACATATCATTATAGGTATACTAAGTTACCTTCCATGTACCTACATATTTTTATATGTATGTTACAGGAAATACCATGAGAGTACATTCCATTTTGCTTAACACACTTAACAAAGGATCCTAGAATTTTAATTGCGGTTAGCCTATAACATGGTATTTCATTTACGTACTCAATAACAAAATAGTTTAATTTTTAAAACAGATTTTATTTCTGTTTGCTTATTCATTTCGTTTTCGAATGTTCATAACAGACTTTTATAAAAGTTCGAACTCCTGAATACAAATTATAAAAGATATTTTATGATGAGCATCTTTTACGATTCATAACAGAAAATTCTTTAAAAAAAAATTAATGTAGTGTAACTTCAAGTTAAATCTAGGAAAACGGACTAATACAAATACAAAAATATTCTTAGAATTTAAATACAAGTTCAGCCAGTAACAAACCAAACACAAGAAAAGAGTCATAGTTCATAGATACAATTAGGATAGACGAATTTCTTTAAAAATTTTCAAATTTATAAATTTCTTGACGGAGATACGCACAAGATACTTGAATGAAATTTTGTTAATATAAAACTTATTGTTAAAAACAAATCATTTCTTTTCTTTTGAAAAGTATAATTCGACAGTAATTTAGCAATTTTTGTTTTATTCATCACTGCTGCAGATAATGCAGTATTCAAGTAATTAAAACTATCAAATACATTCCATATACATCACCAGCGCAGCTTCCACTTTTTTGCTGGATTCATTTTCGCCAACAATAAAACTGTTGTTGCTTCCGGAACGAAATTTTTCTGCGTTAGGTATGTAGCAGTGAATAAAACACAACTATTAATAGACTACCGACACCTATACCCTTAAGGCATCAATTCATTTTATTTACGGGAACAGGTCTTTTATTTGGTTGCTAACGAATAAAAAAAACCACAACAAAATAAACATCTTAAAAAAAACATACAAATTTTAATTAAGAACACATCCTTACAAAATGACAAACATATCGAACGTGTACGAAGCTAAGTCTTTTCTTATATTTAGCACTGGAACAATAGAGTCAGCTGTTTTTCCACTTGGACCAGAAAGTAGCCAAATTTTTTGTCGCTTTGAAATAGTTGCCGGTAATAATTGGGAATATATTTCTGGGACGAACAAAGGTATCTCCCAAGCCTGTATGCCAAAGTACACCAATGATAAAATTGTTTTTAACCTACCATTTGAATGCATCTACAGAAGTAACAATCCATTCGGATGTAGGTTTACAAATTTTTAATAAATCTTATGCCATGATATAATTTAATAATTTAACTTTTAGGGCCACAAATTCTTGTCTGCATTTACGCAAAAAATCGATGGGCGGTGGAAACAACACTCGGATATGCCTGGGGTTATCTTCCAATAATAGGATCAGAAGTAGGAAGTACAAGACATCCAATTAGAATTCCCAAAGATACAACAGTTATGGGAGAACTCTCTAGCTGGATAACATCGAGAAATGCGGAATTGAAAAACCCTAAATTACTACTTGATAGTTACAAGAATAAAGGTTTTTATGAGCTTTTTCGTAAAAAAATATTTAAATAACTTATTTTTTATGATGAAGAATTCATATCCATGGAAAAAAGCGGAGAATTGAGGTTGTCACTGAAAACACTTATCCGAGGGACAAATGAATTTAACTTTGAACCTCATGAGAAAACTAGTTAAGTCTTCCACCAGCTGAACATCTCGTGGAAAAGGCGTTGCAGTTATTTCTCTTCGTCTTGAACTTTGTGCACGTCTCGTTAAAGACAAAACGCTGATTTATAGGTAATAAAAATAATACGCAAATAAATTTTAAAAAAACACCAACAGATAAAGCCTTGTATCTATTATTTTTATTGGATTGAATATTAAATAAAAATATTTAATTTAAAAGAAAACTATTTATTTATTTGAAACAAACAACTGAAACGATTTGATAAGACTGAAAATATTTTATAAACAAATAAATTCAATTCAATTCAATTTTTCCTTCAGTAACTTTTTCTCTTATAAAAAAATGCTTTGTTGAAATATATTTTGTTCTTTTATGAAATTCAGGGTTTTGAGCTAATCTTACAGCTGCAGAATTGTCTACTTGAAGTATAGGAGTTTGTTTAAGTTTTATTATTCCATTAAACAATCTGCTTAGCCAAATTATTTCTTTAGCTGCTTCATTCGCTGCTACAATCTCTGCCTCAGTAGTAGATGTTGCGACCATTGCTTGTCTTTGACTCAGCCAAGAAATAGCTCCTCCTGCATGTGTAATAACTACACCCGAAGTTGATCGTCCAGTCTTGGTGTATCCACCGAAATCAGCATCACTGAAACAAACTAATATGCCTTTTTTAAAATTTTGATGATATTCAATACCCAATTTGATCGTGCCAGCTATGTATCGAAATACCCTTTTTACTCTAGTAACATCTTCGTTTGTTGGATTTTCTAGAGATCTTGATAGAAATCCTATGCTATAAGCTAAATCGGGTCTTGTTCCTAGCATTAGATACATTATTGCACCAACCGCCTGTCTATATGAAAAGTTATGTTTCTTCATTTCATCTCTCCCTGATGTTGAAGTTTCAGGCGTCTTAACCATTGGGGTTGAAATCGATTTACATTCCATAAATTGGAAACGTTCAAGGATATTTCTTGCATGTGCTTCTTGACTTACTTTTATTCCGTTTTCTTTCTGTTCAATTTCAAGTCCCAAAAAGAACGATGCTTTCTTTGAAACTATTTTAAATTCCTTTTTTAGCTCTTCAATAAATTTGTCCAGTTCATATTGATCCGTTGAGCCAACTAACCCATCATCCACGTACAGAACAAGTATGAGCTTCTTTTCATTTTTCTCCCTCATATATAAACAAGGATCAGCGTCACTAACTCTAACTGATCTTATAGTTCCTAACTTTGCAACAGGGCTAAACGTTTGACTGTAGTCGATTCCTTCCCGTTGAGTAAAACCCTTAGCCACCAATCTTGCTTTGTACTTATCGATGCTGCCATCAGGATTCTTCTTCACACAATAAACCCACTTGCAAGGAATTGCTTTAGCACCTCTTTGGTAAATGTGTCAGTGTCCAAGTGTTATTCTCTTTTAATGAAGTCATCTCTCTGTCCATGGCTTTACTCCACTCATCTTTTTCTTTACTGTTCATTGCTTCTCGATAAGTTTCAGGATTTGATGAAAAGTTTACAAAATTATCCGCTGCCATCACATAATCCATTAAGTGCTGAGGTTTTCTTAAAATAGTTCTGTTTCTTAAGCTTTTATTCTCTTCTTGCTTTAAGGTTTCGTTTTCTTCATTTTCTTCAAATTCAAAACTACTGTCTCCCGCAGTCTCGTACTCGTCTGAACATATGCTACCTTCTGCATGCTCGGAATTTTCATGTTCTTTATCATCAGGATACTCTGCGTCTTGAAAAGTTAACTTAATTGCTTTTTCACATATAGTAGGATTTTCTTTAAACTTTACATCTCTTGATACAATTACTTTATTTTCTTCTCTGATGTAAATTCTGTATCGCTCATCACCATCATATCCAACAAGGTATCCTTTAATCGCTTTTCTGTCCATTTTCTTTCTCTTCTGAATTGGAATATGAGTATAGCAAGTTGATCCAATTATTCTTAAATGTTTGATTCTAGGTTTCTTTTCAATCCACAATTCGTACGGACTTACACCATCTACTGAAGATTTTCCTGTTCTATTCAGTATATATACTGCAGAATTTATAAGTTCCGCCCAAATTGCTTCTGGATAGTTAACTTCAGTACTTGAATACTTCAGAGTTCTAGCCATTTCAACTATCGTTCGGTTTTCTCGCTCACTACCGCCATTCTGTTCAGGTTTGTAGGGCGCTGTCAGTCTCTGCGTAATACCATTTGATCGGAGAATCAACTTAACTTCTTCATTGTCGCTTAGTAGTTCTCTAATGTGTCCCAATTGTTTTGAATGTGCTATTACTTCTTTTAACACATTTTTAACATCAGACTTGTGTTCTATGGCATAACCGTACCGGAACTTGGAGTAGCTATCCTTGAATACCACCAAATACCTTTTATTTTTAAAAGAGTTGCTAAAAGGACCGCATACATCCGTTGACATCAGTTCTCCTGGTGTTGTCACTTTTCTTCTTGTTCCAAACGGTAATCTATGCGCCTTACAATAGATACAAGGTTCACACATGCTTTGGTCTAATTTCACTTTGATGCCAAACTCTTTTTCAAGCATTTGCTTAACATGCCTCTTATCTTGATGTCCCCAACGTTCATGGAAAAGTTGAAGAGTTGTATCATCCTCAACAGCCACATTGAATTCCATGTTGGATTTCATTTTCGAAAAAATTGGTTTGATAGTTGCTTTGTATAAAGATCCATTCACGTGACGACTTCCGCATAACACTTTCTGACCGTTGACTTCTAACCAGCATTTTGTAGTTGAAGACTGGAATATGCTATTTCGATTCCTGTCCTGAGCAGCCAAAACCGAAAACAGATTTCTCGATATTGTTGGAACATACCAAACATCGTTCAATGTAACAAGTTTTCTATTATGGGTACATTCCACTTTTATTGTTCCTCTTCCAATAGCACTTAATACTTCTTTTCCAGCTGCCTGTATTCGACAAGGACTTTCAAACCTTTCAAAATCAATGAACCAATCTGGACAATTGGTAACATGCTTTGTTGCTCCATTGTCAATCCACCAATCCATTGAATTAAGTTCTGTTGCATATGCCTTATTGCACACTGATACTAGAGATACATTAGTTTTAGTATCAACTAAATTACCTTGCTTGTTATTCTGATTATTGCTTCTATTTCTGTTTGGTCTTCCTTCAGCAATCCATTTCTTACAATCTCGAACCCAGTGTCCTTTCGTTTTACAAAAATTGCATATGTCTTCTTTTTTGTTCCATCCAATATTCTTCTTTTGTTGAACGTCTTGCACATTTTTATTAAATTTTGCAACTAGCGCCTCTTGAGCTAAGTTTTCGTCATCATTACTCTTTCTAAAATTTCTTTCAAACATACAAAGCTGCATCGTCAACTCATCAAAAGTTTTGTCTACATCTTTTGTTAATAACATCCAGCTCGATCTGAAGGTCTCAAATGTAGATGGCAAAATATGCAATACTTTGCATACCAACATCAAGTCTGGAAGTGTCTTTTCATTTTTGGCTTTTAGACCATTATTGAGTTCATTCCACAAGCTTCGTAGTTTTGCAATATGCGTGGAAACATCTTCATTTGAATTCCAATTGAAAGCAAAAAGATCAGTGCAAATCTTGAATAACTGATCTTTGGAAGTTGCTTCAAATTGTTATCTTAATGCATTCCATGCATCATATGCAGTTTCTTTATCCATAATTTTCTGATATACTCCATCTGTAACAGAGCTTGTTATCATCGATTTAGCATAACTATTTGCTTTCCGGTATAAGCTGCTCTTTTCCTTATGATGATTAATTTCTTCAGGTTTAGGGGAACCTACTAAGGGTTCCGGCTCGCTTAATATTCCATCTATGGCATCTAGAGCTCCTTCGTGATAATCTAGCAAATCCCTGATTTTTCTCTTCCATATTGGCCAATCTGATTCACTAGCCAAAAGCTTGATGTGCTTCGATAAATCCATTCTCGTAAATTAATCGATACTTCCCAAACAAAATTAAAAATGGAAAATTTTATTTAAATTTAAATATTTAATTAATATTCGCGACAGGTCCCATAACCTATTATTTTTATTGGATTGAATATTAAATAAAAATATTTAATTTAAAAGAAAACTATTTATTTATTTGAAACAAACAACTGAAACGATTTGATAAGACTGAAAATATTTTATAAACAAATTTTGATCGATTCAGAAAAACAAACTTAATTAAACAATATTAAAGTTAAGTTCTAAACATGTACAGCCTTATTTATAATCCCCACATAAAGCCTGCATAAAGTTATACACTCTTTATAATACCTCTTAGCTCGAAAATGTTATTTATAAAACTTATGCAACGTTGAATAGAGCCATAATAAGCTAAACGCGTTTTGAGGTTGAATAGAGCCTGAATAAGGAAATTATATTGACAAAATGTCATGGTTTGTGTCCATAATAGAAATTAGAAAAAAAAAGCCTTTTCAATTTTCTTCCTTTTGAAATGATTTATATAATTTAAATCGTGTTACCATAACGATGAAGAATTTAAAAATAAATAAAGATTTTCGATAGAAAATATGAAACAAATGATGGAAATTGTCCGTTCTGACCTCAGCAGGGGCAATTGAGGAGCCCGTAGATATCCAAGTTATATAGCTATATGTACCTTATCGGACGAATCCCAATTTGACTAACGCATACTCTTCCAGTTCGATTCTATTTTGTATTATTTTTATTATTTATTTATACCTATTTCATTGAAAGAAAAAACAATTGTTGATTTAATTATGACATCTAAATGGAATAGATTTCTCATTTTGGTACTTTTTTTGATATAAGAACTGCGTAACTATAATTTGTACGAAAATGTTTTATAAATACGAATTTATAGAACGTTGAATAGAGCCTACATAAATCCTTATACACTGCATAACTATTCATCTGCTTAGCGGATTCTATTAAATAAGGCTGGTAAAGTATAAATTAACAATAACAATTATAGAACTTCAATAGTATCGACTCTATTGTGACTTAAACTTGTATTAAATCAACAGTTTTTTTAACTCCAATCATACTTATATTTATTCGAAATGAAGAAGTCTAAAATATAAAAATAAAAAGGCCAAATATCATGTTCCTACCTTTTTATTTATCAGAAGATGTGAATAAAGTACACTCAGGCCCAATTATCCAGGGAGTTTATCTGGCTTGCTTTGAACACAAATCTACGACTGTTTAACTCCAACGTCAAATCAGTTCTAATATATGGATGCAGCACCTGGAAAATAACAACTACAATAATCAGGAAACTGCAAACCTTCGTTAATAGGTATCTTTGAAACATCTTACGGGTTTTGTGGCCTAATCGTATCTCTAACGAGGAACAGGTCAGGGCCCCGTCGATACCATTATACGAAGGTGCAAGTGGCAGTGGATTGGACACACGCTTCAGAAAGGTAATGACATCCAGTCACACGAGAAGGAAGAAGAGTTGGTAGACCGATAAGCACGTGGAGAAGAACAGTTGAGAAGGAATCTACGAGATTGGGAAAGAGCTGGAGGAAGCTAAAACACAACGCTGGAAACCGCACACGATGGCGGGTAGGAGTAGCTGAGGCCCTATGTCCCGCTAGGGAACACCAACGGACTTCGTAGGTCGGAGGACCTAAGTAAGTAAGTAAGGCACAATTATCCGGCTAAGTTTAACCTGCAGTTTCCGTTACTCTGACTCAATTTCGTCCCAAAAATTGAGTCATTTAAACGTTTTTTTTTTATTATTGTTTAAGTTATTTTAACGCGACTATATTTTTCTTGGTTTTTCCGTTTTCTTAAATGTTGCTTTCATGGTTATTTACAACAAAAATCTTCTAAGTTTGACGGATTCTTTAAATCTAAAGGCCGATTAAATGAGCCTATACATAGTGTATGAAATGAACTTAAAATTTATTATAATATACATACATAGATCATACGAGTATTTAACAAAAATGCCTAACGGTAATTTCACAAACAGCGATGGTAAACAAACATTGATAAATAATTATTAAGATCTACTAAAATATAATAGACGTTACCTATAATCATTTGAATTGTTTTTTCATTAAAATGAACTTAAACTCTCTTAATTTACACCACTCAAATTACATTTTATGTTGCCTTTTAACTTTCATGTCAAAAATAAGACCAAAGGAAATAGAAATAGAAAAAATAGAAAAATAGAATACCTACCTAAAAAAAAAAACAAAACTGAAGTACAACGTTCTCAACTTTGCATCAACAAAGTTTAGTGTTTAGTCGCGATCGCGACCAGTGATGGCGGAGTGTATACCTACACCCTTGGAAAAACTTGTATGGATTCAAGTGAAGTCAGTTTAGGTGATTTTATATGAATTTCTCACGAATTAATTACTATTTAGCATTCATCTTTTAATACTTTCTGTTCGAATAATAACTACAAAAATAAAATAAACTGAAGTGAATAAGAAATACTTAAACCTACTTATACATGTGCGAATGATATAATCTACCCTTCCCCTCCTCCCTTCTACAACATTAACTGCATTACTTACAATACAAACATTTCATATCAATGATAATAATGTCCGCACTCAACATCTTTTATTTAATTATTGCGTGCCACTAAACTACTTATGTATGTACATACTTCTTTCTGGAAAAATACAAACATAAATCAAGCAACAAAATAAACAAAGTTGCTTAATATTATCCAAACATAGAGCTACTTTTAGATGGAAAAGTACTTTCATGTCTATCTACACACATACATTTGTACTTAATATATACACCATTTCCTAGATTTATTTTTTTTATTTCATTTAACTATAAGATCCCCCAGAAGTAAGTCACCGCCGGTTGCAATTTTCAGTCAAAGTTTTACATTGTCAAGTAGGTACTCGTATGTACTAAAACAATATACCTACAATAGAAGATAAAGGTCAGTTACCCAAAAAAATTAATGTTACTAAATATTACCTAAGTAAAAAAATACAAATTAAAAGAATTATTGCCTGTAAATAACTTAACATAAGGTAAGTACATACATACATATATGTATAGGTATAGCAAGCTTAATTGAAAAAAATTGTCAAGCTATGAATGTAAATGGAGTAGGATAATTTATTTCTTGAATTAGAATCAAACCAACGCATGTAGTCACTTCGTAGTTGGAAATGGAATTCAACTAGCTTTGTGAAATGTGAATGCAAAATGCACTACAAAACTAGTCAATCGGAAACTGTCATATTTATGACAGATATGAGCATAAAATGAAAATCATTCATGATTTTAAAATAAATTAAATCAAATATAAGATATAAAATGAGTGATTTGGAACAAAATGAAGTTATACGTATGCAAAATAATTAAATTTAGATCATATTATAGTGGTTTGAAATATTAAGATTTAAGATTGTGGGTATTTTGCTAACAGCTGAGAGCGAAATGTGAAAAACATTGAATAATCTTGTTTCACTATTGAGCAACACAAATCAATATTTAATTCTTAAATTAAGCAAAATTTAATATAACTGTAAAATTAACTCTGTATTAAATACTCAACTAATGTCAGACCAATTCTAAGTCGACAACCATAGATAGAAATAAGAAAAACTTATGTAAAACATAAAACCATTGTAAAGACAAAACAAAAAGCCTCAATAAAATTCACTAAACACTAATTCATAACCATTGAATAAGAACTACAAGAAGAAGCAAATAAAGAAAAAATTAAAGCATTTTTCATAAAATTGTGTGAGTTACACAAACACAAAAGCTTTGAAACAGGGTCGAAATGAAAGTAGACGGCTACTTACTGGGGCGCCAAATAAATTGTTTGCAGCCTTGAAAAAAATTTTTTTTTACTTTAGTTTAATTTTATTCGATCAAATAAATAATGGAATGAAAATCTTTTTGGATTTGCTAAGCTGGGTTATAATAACGAAGAAGGCAAGCTTGAAGTAATGAAATAAAACTTACCTATTACAGGAACCTGAAAATTGGAATTGGTAAAATGAAAATAAATATATAGTTTTTAGTTTTAAGATTTACTTTAATGAAACAAAAAAAAATCACTATCACAGATATTTTCCTTAGTCAAATAATTTGGAATTATGCTTTTACTCAATAGTTAAATTCCTCTGAAATGAACAGTTTTTGTCACTACAGTCGCTCAACGATTTTGATCTCCTTGCCATCACCAACAAAAACTAATCCGTCGCAGATAAATCACATGATAAAAATAATTTTTTATTTTCAACTAAATTATTTTTTTTTTTTTAAGAAAAATAAAAAATAAAATATCAATTAAAAAAGTATTTTACGATGGTTTAATTACCTAAAAAACATTACTTCAAATTACTTTGTGTTGAATATGAGCCCAAACTTACTTGTGTAATGAAAACTTTTTTTATCCATATTATAGGTGTTTTTACACCATTTAACCAGCACCCCATATTGTTCTGTATTTTTTTAATGAAATATTGCATATATTTAAAAGAATCACTTTTGTTTTACTTTTTTATTCGGTTTAAAAGGTTAATTATGACTATTCTTACAGTATTAAAATTTCCACACTCTCTTTCGCCTAGGCAAAATGACAGATGAGGTTCAAATTTGTTTTTTTTTTCTTTATTTATTTTAATGTCGTTTTTAATTGGCAATCCGGAATTGGAATAAGAAGCAGAATCCCAATTGAACAGTTTTTCTGAATTCTGAAAAATGTGGAGTTTGGTGTTACTGTATTGGTAAAGTGTGAAATGTGTCAACCACAAACAAAAAAACTTCAAACTCCTGCAAGAGAAAATTAACTGCATCACTTGCATCGTCATCACTTGCTTAAGAAGATGAGGAAGACAACTCCAACAATTTTTCAAAGAAATTAAGAACAATTGTTAAGATATTTTCAATATTATTTTCCATTTTTTTATATTTTAATTTCAAGTAATCACTTCACAGTTCGCACAATATGTTAATACAAAAAATATGAAATTTATCAAGTGTGACATTTAAAATCTTTGAAAGTGTGAGTGATTCTTTTTTTTCTTCTGATTTCAAATCCAGAAGAGAAATCTCTTCTTTTTTCAGAATCAGAACTGTCACTTATGCCCAATTAAACGCTTTCAGAATGCTTTTTTCTGCTTCCAGGATTGCCAATTGAAAACGCCATAATGCTTTGCTCACGTACACTGTATATGTGACATATGCCTCTTCCTCTATTTCTTATTCAATGGACAAATCAGAATGAGTTGACTATGTAGTAACTACATTAGTGAATGCACCCATTTACTTAAATCTTACTTTGAATAAGAATTACAGGAAGAGGCATATCGAGACAAAATTGAAGCATTTTTCATAATTGTGTAAGTTACACATACACAAATGTTTTAATTCGGTCAAATAAATAATTAAATGAAAGTATATTTGAATTTATTTGCTTAGCTGGTTTATAATAACGAACAAGGCAAGCTTGAAGTAATAAAATAAAACTAACCTATTACAGGAACCTGTAAATTGGAAATGGAGAAATGAAAATACATATAGTTTTTAGTTTTGTTTTATTTTAATGAAAAAAAACACGTTTCATATATATTTTTCTTAGTCAAATAATTTGAAGTTATACTTTTACTCAATAGTTATATTCCTCTGAAATGAACAGGTAAAACGTAGAAAAATAATTCTCCACTACAAGCGCTCATCGATTTTGAGCGCCTTGCCATCACCAACAAAAACTAATCCGTCGCTGTACGAGAATTTATAATTTGACAGGTCGTCCTCAGATGAATCAGATAAATCACATGATAAAAGTAAATTTTTATTTTCATCATAATTGCTTTTTTAAGGAAAAATACCATAAAATATCAATTAAAAAGTATTTTACGATAGTGTAAAAAAAAACATCACTTCAAATTACTTTGTGTTGAATATGAGCCAAGAACTTACTAGTGAAACGAAAACTTTTTTCTATCCTCATTATAGGTGTTTTTGTACGATTTAACACAGCACCACATATTATTTTTTTATTATTTTAAATGAAATGTTGTATATATTTAACAGAATCACTTTTATTTTACTTTTTTATATGGTTTCAACGCTTAAATATGGATATTCTTTTATTTCCACACTCTCGTACGGCTATTCAAAATGACAGATGATCATCCGAATTGTTTTTTATATTTATTTTAATGCTTCACTCACGTACACTGTATTTGTGACATATGCCTCTTCCTCTATTTCTTATTCAATGGTACAGACCTTATGAGAGAGCTTTCCTTGCACACTATAATTTAATATTGTGAGTTACTTACATAATATGTATATATATATAATATTATTATGTACATACTGCTAACTAAGTTTTTTAGAACACCGGAGTATGATCATAAAAAAACGCAAATCAGTTGCAGTTATATGATGACTAAACACTAAAGCAACTTACCCTAAACCAAGGTCCCCAATTACTTTTTGGATTTAATTTCACAAGAGATATTAGTCGCATACCCAAAGCATGCACTGGGTATGGGTTACAAACACAAAAACTGATACAATACAGTACATTATGATTTATAATAAACTACTGACACAAATACACGACACAAAATGAATTTAAAAAAGAGGCTGGGTGCGACCCACACTGATAACTTCCCATTATGCATAATTTTTTAGTAAAAAAACTGTCATTTCGACAGTTGTCAAAAATATACCATAAGTTGACAATTCTATTATGCACAAAATATATAATATATATAATATAATATAAATTTGAAGTTAAAATGAAACTCTGGAAATATTCAAGTCAAGAAACTACTTTTAACATTTTTTGGCTAATTTTTGTAAAAGTTTTTAATTTTTGTAAAAAAACTGTCAGTTCTATATTTCTCAAAATTGTAGCGTATATGAATAATTGTATTTTGTTTAAGTTAAAATAAATTTGAAGCCAATATCGTTGCCCATTCTCGTGATATTGAAGTCAAAAAACATTTTTTACCAACTTTTGGCAGAATTTTTTGTACTTTGTTATTTTTTGTAAAAAAAACTGTCATTTCAATTTTTTCAAAAATTTTACCAGATTTCAAAACCGAAATTTCTCATCGTGTACATTTTTTAAACATAATATCGATTTTCCTTCGTTGTATTTTTGAGCGCCAAAAATTTTTTGTTTACTTTCTCAATTGGACTTTTTCCAAATTTATACCAAATCTGTACCGCGTCACATTGTATACAATAAAGTTTATTTGGAGTCGATAAGATTATCCGTTCCTGAGATATTTGCGATAAACCAAAATTTTAACTGTTTTTTCAAAATGCTATAGTGAAGAAACCGCTCACTAAATTTTTATGAAAGTCCTTTCTGCATCTTTTGAAGTTATAACCTATCGAACAAACAAATTCTTGAGATACCGTGGACGAAAAATGGTATCCCGAACGTACGAACGTACGATTCTAGGGACCTTGAATCGTCCAGATTTGTTAAAAATATCAATTTGACAAATCGGACCGATTACAATAACTCCCAATGGGAAGTTAAAAAAATGTAATGTAAATGCATCATTTAAAACTAATAATAACATTAAAAAACACAATTTTTAAGAGAAATCGGAAAAAAACATGCACCTGTGTGCATAAACTGTGATGACTGCCAACATTGAATAAACAGGAAGAACTTTCAAAGAAAGATACAAAGAACATTTACCAAAACTGAACAGTGAACACACCTTATTAATAATAAACATAATTACACAAATTTCCATAATAATTTTACTCCACTACATTTTTGCAAAAAGGATAAATACAATCAAATTAACTAATACAGAACAAGTAACAATGCAAACAAATACAAATTAACTTTAAAAACAAATTCATATTCATCATTATAATATGAAAGAAAACTTTACATCAGTTATCACTCTGTTGCATAGAAAAATTGAAGTATTTATTGAAAAGATATTTTTTTTTTTTAAATTGATCTGTCTTAATTTTAACAAAAGTTTCAATTTTTATTTTTTATTCAATTTATAAAAAGGAACCCAATTGTAAGATTAACATCTTTTTATAAATAGGCTTTTCTTTGGGAAAATTTTACAATTTTAAAATTATTTAATTCAGAGTTAATTAGTTAATTTAATTAACATTAAATAGAAATACTAATAATAAGAAATTATAATAAAAATAAAAAGTTTTGATAATAATAATAAAAAAGAGAAATAGCTAGTAAGCAAAAAAACATTAAACATTATTTAAAAGAAAACAATAAAAAATAATAATTTTAAAAAGGTTTGTCAATTTTGATGATTTTAAACATAAAAATTAGTGCGAAATTTTTAGAAACTTGCAAAATAAATAAGCAATTTATTCTGAAAAATATTAATTGACCCAGTTCTTCTTATTTCTCGTGGAAGAGAATTCCACAAACGAGCACCATTAACAAAGAATTGTTTCTCAGAAGTGAGACATGTAAATCGCGGAACCAAGATTTGATTTGTTCCACTTGACATGCAAAACTGAATTTTATTATACAGGTCGAGAACTCGAGAGGTGTCTGCGTACGAATTATCTTAAACAGTGTTATTAAAGTCCTTATTTTCAAGAAGTTATTAAAACTTACGTTAAATAAACTTTTCGAATAAGGAGAGATATGACTATATCTTCGAAGGCCATAAACATAACGAGTAACGTTGTTAAATAATACATTTAGATGCCTCTGACTCACAGCATCCAAGTTACAAAAGATTTCTCCACCATAAGTGAAGATAGGAACTAAGTATTTTTTCTGATTGTTAACTCAAAACTTTGTGATTTTGTACCTAAAACACTTACTATCTCAAACAACCTATTTTTTCCAGCCGATAGCCGATAATGTAGATTTATTTTAAATTGTTATAAATAATAATAATAACTCAAAAATGACATTTATACACTTGTTGCTGTAACACTAAGAGTGCTATATTATATTGATCGTAATTGCAATATTGGTGCTTGTAAATGTTAGTTTATATCAAGGGCTTCGTTATCTTTCAACCTTGAAAATTACTTGAAGAAATGTAAATTTGAAAATACTTCAACTTAAATACATATTAAACAAACAAAATTAGTTCTGTTAATTAAGTATTGTTGGTGACTCTGAGCATTTGAAATTGTTTTGTTAATAGTTTGAATGATTAAAGTTTATATTTAATACAGGTTAGTGTAATCCAGTTTTGACGCTTGCCGCCAAACAAGAAGAAATGATACCTCTTTTTTATTCAAAAAAGAATTGCAAATTTTAAAGACATTAATATTATTAATAATAAATGTTATAATTTTATTTTTTTTCCAGATTAAAAAAAAAAAAACAGCACTAGAAGGAAATTGTAAATATGTCAACTCAAAAAGATCATTTAGCATACATTTCCAATGTTCTTATTAAAGTAATTGAAGAAAAACTACTACCAGAGAAACTTTTAAAATATGATATTGAGCATTCCACAGGCTTAGATGGATTTATGTCCGCATTGTATACAATTAATATAAAAGTTTTTCATGAGAACAACAAAAAGTAAATAATTTTATAATATTATTACAATCAAGTAACTAACTTTATTTTACAGAGAAACTTCCCGTAAACTAATTGCTAAGTTTATGAAGGGCGATGAACATTTTAGAGTATCCAGTAGATGTTATATTCAGTTTGCTAATGAGATATTGATTTACTCCAAGGTTATACCTTACTATGCAAAAATAATTTTAAAAGCTGGTGTTCGATCTATTAAAGCAGAAAGTTGGATACCCAAGGTTTATGAAGCAAAATATGGAAAAATTGATGGTTCTTAAATATGATTTATTAGCTTTAATGGGTTATATTATTATTTTTTTTGTAGGACTTAGTTGCCACGGAACATGTTCTGATGAAAGCGTTTTAGTTCTAGAGCATTTAAATGAGAAGGGTTATAGCATGGGACCCGATTTATATTTAGATAAACCCCACATGATAGCTATGGTCAAACCACTAGCGGAATATCATGCAATGACATATGCACTGCAAATAAAAAAAGATACCAATTTGGATAAATTGATTGAAAGTATCATGCCTTTACCATTTATTGAAACTACGGAATCAACTAAGAACTTCTATGATCCTATATATAAAGTTGCTTTTGACCGATTTTTTGATTACTTCAATCGTTGCAAGACAAGTCTCATTTCGAAAGAGAATTGTGATGATGTTGTATTAGAAAATAACATAAACAGGTTGTATATAAAATATGGAATGACGCCTACAAAATTATTAGAATTCATTCGTACTATTCATGACGAAAATGATGAAAAATATGCTGCTATACTTCATGGCGATTTTAATCGAAATAATGTCATGTTCAAATATGAAGGAGGTGATAACAATCCGAAAGATTGCAAAATGATTGATTTTCAGGTATACTTTATCTTTTCTTTGATATCTTAAATAAAATTGTTAATTTTTTCAGGAACTTCGCTATGGAACACCCTGCATTGATTTAAGTTTTGCCATGTATATGAATATGGAACGATCAATACGTGATGAGTTTTGGATGGATCTATTGACATTCTACCATAAAACATTATTTAATACAATGTCTGAAGTACTAAAACCAATCGATGAAAAGACGAGAGAAAGTTTAGAATCATACTCGTAAGTTTTTAATCAGACTCGTTAAAAAATGTATCTCTACTTTTACTTATGCTCATGTTTTATGCAGATTCGATGACTTTTATAAACACTTTTCCAAGTATGCTTTTTATGGAGTTATGATTTGTATGCATTTCCTACCATGGAAATGTGGAACTGAAGAAGAACTGAGTTTACTTTCAAAAGAGTTTGAGCGAGATCTACATGGAGACTTGTTTTATAAGACTTCATTTACCGCTGGAGGAGATGAAGCCAACGAAAGAATATTCAAAATTTTTAAACATGCCAGTTTAATGGGCTATATGAATGTTATATAAAAAACATTGATTGGGAGGGAATACATGAAAGAAAATAAAACGTTTTAACTAAGTTTCTCGCTTCTTAACTTCCTATTGCAGGCATTGTAATGGTAATCATTCCTGTAGGTACTGTGCTGAGAGAATTTTCTGTTTTTAATAATCTCAATGATGATTCCATAGAGGAATTAAGACAGCCTATTTAATGTATGTTGGTACTTAGATAAATCGAAAACGATCTTATCTATTCAGTCATTATTCGTGGTCTATGGCTTTTTTTCTGTCCAAAATTGTTTTTTAAATAAGAAACATTTAAAGATATAGTATAGAATATATAAGTATACATACTCTATAGCCAGCTTGATGATCATAATTTGTGTGACAAGAACTACTTCCAAGATTCTCTCTCCTATAAAGATATTTCCCTAATTTTTAAATCAAGATGCGAACTTTAACATTTAAATGGTAAACCATACAACGGAAGCCTTGAACAATTTTGTAATTTATGTACATATCTACTTGAGAACTAAAGAAGATTGCCTTCATTTCATTAGTGTGTGTCCAATTTTTAACCAGCAAAGAAGAGCATGCTTTAGTAAACGAACCCTATCAGTTCAGGAAACGATTGAAATTTTAAATGGATCAGATTAGGCGAACATTGTCAAATTTGTCAGAGCTAGCTACCGCTACAGAATGCTTATAATAACGGAATATACATAATGCAAATATTTATAAAATCAAATCTTTTTTCCTTTTTTTTTACTTTTTATACCATTATACATATACTTGTTCAATTGTATTAAATATTTTAAAGTTACCAGTCGAGCTGACGGCTAAGCCAATGCTTAACAATTCATAAAAACTTTTGTAAATTTATAACGATAACTTATAATAAATGAATATTTGAATTGAATTGAATTGAATAGTATAGAAATAGTTAACCAAACAAAAGTCACCAACTTACATACAGGCTGGTATGTAAATGTAAAAAAAATTAAATGCGAAAAATTTGTCAAGTTTCTGTTAAAATTATCGAACTCGTAATGTAAGCGTCAAAAGAATTCAATATGCAAAAAGAATATCTGGGCTTATACGGAACCTCCAACATTCTTGTTATTTAAATATGAAAACTTAATACATGGCATGTATTCATAAGAGAGCACATACATAATAATTAAGCCATTTCTATTTCTACATTATGTACATATGTATGTATGTTTGTATGTAGGTACCTACATAGTTTCTTTATGCATATCTGCGTAGGTATAGCTAAGGATTTTCAATAAGATTATTTTCTAAAGAAGATTAAGAAGAATATTAAGAAGAATAGCCTTATTTATCCTTTTCCCAAAAATTCAAAACCTTTCCAAAATCCAAACGTTTTTTCATCTGAAAATAATATCTCACTAGAGGTTCCATAAAAAATAACTAGATCCCGACCCATTCGACTTCGACCAATAAATAGCTGTCCAGCTGTCAAACGCCCGACCAAATAGAAAATAGATTTACTTTTGCTTTGCTTTTACAACGCCTGAGGTAATATTTCGGATTGCCTAATAAAAATACATACATAGTTTCTATTCGAAAATTCAATGCCCGACCGACCTAACGCGATATTGTGAATTAAACACGACATAAATAAATTGACGTTTAAACAATTTTATTATTTGTCATAATTTGTTATATTTTGTATATTTATGTATTTTGTTTTTAATATCATAATTTTGTGCTTTTATTCTTTGAATGCATTACAAATTGAAGAGACGCGCCGCGCCGGCCAGTTATCCACTATGATGTTCTTTGCTCACTCCTTTCAGAAACGTAAGTTCTGGTTTAAAACAGTCTTTATTTAATACGCAACACTCCAAAGCCAGAAATATACTAAAGTCGTTTTCGCTGTCTTTTAAATGAAATGAAAAATGTATTACACTCCTTCAAAGGCAAAACAAAATATGAATGCACGGTGTGTTTTGGACAACATTTGCATAAAATATCGAATTATGATTGCAAATTCCAGGCGAGATTGTAGCGAAGGAAATAACTGCTGCCAGAAGGAATAAAACTCGAATCTCCAAAGCAGTACAGAAGCCAAACGCAGAAGATACAAATAATGGAGTCTAGATTAGATTAGATTTTAATTTATTTGTAATTATGAGTTAACCATATAAATAAATAATAATAACAAGAAATACAATTATAGTCGACGTCACTTATAACGACCGTCAAGGGACCAGGCAAAACTGTTCGTTATAGCCGGCGGTCGTTATATCCGACGCAACGTTGCACTAGTACAAATTGTATGAAAAGTTTTCATTGAAAACCAAACAAGTGAAGGAAAAGTGGTCGTTAAAAGCGGCTGGTCGTTATAGGCGGCGTCAACTGCAATTACAATTAAATAAATAAATAAGTTGGCAATGACATTGCCGTCTAACTAACGGAATCTATGTACAATGTACATATGTAAATTAAAAATAAAATAAAATTGTATTGTTATGCATTTCAAATTCAGGGTTTATTTTTCTTTAATTGAAAACAAACAATAAATAATAATTAAATGAATTAAATAAGATAATTAATTTAGCGGCTTCCCAATGGGTTCTTGAGTCAGAACTTAAATTCCCTGTTGTTCTTGCTCCTTGACTAATGACTCCTCTCAATCGTAAACTGTCATATTTTTGACAATAGAATGAAAATCATTTGTGATTTTAAAATAAAATCAAATATAAGATATAAAATGAGTGATTTGGAACATGCATGCAAAATAATTAAATTAAGATCATATTATAGTGGTTTGCAAAATTAAAATTGTATTTTTATATAACAGCTGAGAGTAAAATGTCAAAATTGCTGTCAAGTACCTTTGAAGTTGAAAATTTTTACACTACTTTGGAGGGGAAATTTCAACTAACTTCTTAGTTGTATTTGATCAATCAGAGTGAGTTGACTACGTGCTGACTACATTAGTGAATGCGCCCAGTGGCAACGAAAAGGTTTTCAGTTTTCAAAGGCCCGACCCAATATATATACCTATACATACCATATATACATTCAAAAGTTTGAAAAAAAAAATAAATAGCGTGTGCCATTCTTTTCCATCGTGAGTAGGTGGCCCAAGTGAGTTAAGGGTCTTAGAAAATTGGTCCCAATATTTTTATTTTTAATTTTTCAAGCACCAAATTTTTCAACACCACTCGCCAGATATTTGGATTTCATTCTATCAACTCAACTTAACTTTGAACTGATTTTTTTATATCTTCATAAGAAATGCATTGATGTACCTACCTACATTATGTAACTAAGGTTCATATTTTACAAAAGAAATATAATAAACTAGCTGTTCCCCGCGACTTCTTCCGCCTAAATTTATTATTATAGCAATTAAGATTAAGTTTAAAAAAAATATGTTTTAAAGTACTTCGTAAAGGATATTTAAGTTTTATTTTCTTATGGCAAAAGAACATACGGATTGTCTCTGCAACCCGATTTTGACTTTACTTTTGCAACATTTTCCACTGATTCTTCGCTCCTGTTGGTCGTAGCTTAATTTTATAGAGCTTAAAACCGTCCTCGACAAATGGACTATATAACGCAAATTCGATCACGTAGTTTTTGAGATTAACGCGTTGAAACGAATAACGGAAGCCCTAAAAGATGAATAATTTTCCCCGTTTTTGCAACTTTTCCTCGGCAAATGGACTATCCAACGCAAAAAGAATTTTTCAATTCGATCACGTTCAAACAAACAAACAAACTCTTCAGCTTTATACATATTTTAGTATAGATTAGTATTAATATAGATAAATTAAATTAATTAAATTATTAAGTACATACCTGTTTCTATTTTTCGACTTCTTTTATACAAACACAATATACGATTTTCTTTCGTATATTTAAGTCGAATCAAAAGTTTTCACAAATTTGGAACAATGCGTTAATAAAAAGCTTATACAAATCGTAAATTTATCGTAGTGTTTTATAGACACAAAAAAATCATCAATTTTTAATTGATATTTTGTATTAATTTGTGATTTTTTCAATTGATTTATCTCATACTTAAATTATCTTTTGAAGTTAACACATGGGCTAAAAAGAAAACAGTTTCTTTTTGTTAAAAATTGTCTTTATTCAATAATGTTGTCTTATTTCAATACTGTTTTTAATTTTTTTTTATCATAGCATTGCTTTAAATTTTCCTTAATGTCTTACGTGCATGTGCCAAAAATGGTTTCTTGAAGCCAATTTTATATGCTTAAGATTATTGATAATTTATAAATAAATGTTTTAAAGTATACCAGATTGACTTGGAAATCAGAACTGCAAAACATTTTTCAATCATTCTTTCGAGAATGAATTCTTTTTTGCATCAATAAATCTGTCCCAAGTGTTTTGTGCACAGAAATTCACAGCACACATTTTTTAAGGAGTGGAGGTAAAATTCTCTCAGCGAGAGAGAAACTGTGCACAACGAAGTGGAACGACATTTCACAGAAAATCTGTACGACGAAACGTCAAAAAAATGCGAAAGCGCGTGAAAAGTTTCTAACTGTTTAAAATTAATTAAAAAATGGATTTGTTATAATAGTTACTAGTAGAGTGCTCAAGAGAGTCTGGCGACTCAATTCGGAACCCAATACTGGTGTTTTCCATAATGAAAATTAGAATTTAAAATTCAATTAAAAAAATAGTTTATTTTAGCGGCAAAACTGAAATGTCAAAGGTTTTTTTTTTTAATTTGACAGTCTTGAATTTTCTGTGCACAGAAATATTTGTGGTTGAAATTCGCAGGGTGGGCAAATTTTTTGCTCTCTCTTCTGTGAAAAACTACGAAAATGTGTAACAGCTTTTCACAGTTTTTCGGTGATTTTCGACGAATTTCACACACTTGGAACATACCTAATATATACATATGTATGTATGACAAACTTGCTTGATTGACTCAAATATGGTAATGTGACCTGAACTAGCCATCAAACGCGTGGTCAAACATGCTTGATGAAAATAAAAATCAAATAAAAGGCACAACATTTGTGATTAATGATGACCAACCTAAAAAGCAAGTGTATATTCCTGTTCTAAACTGTTCCAAATCGATCTAGATTACATCAATGAACAGCAAACTAGAACAGTTTGTAACAGCAACAATCTCATTGAACGGCAAAAAGGTAACCATCAAATTATCAAGCAAATTTGTCATACAAGCGTTTTTCCTTCTGTTCCAAGAAGGACGGTTATTTTTTGGGTACAGTAGACTTCTGAATATGAATAACAGGACACATGAGTTATGTCGTTTTTAATTGACAATCCCGAATTGAAAGTAGAAGAAGAATCCCAATTAAATAGTTTGCTGAATTCTGAAAAATTTAAAGTTCGGTGTGATTGTATTGTGACATGTGTTAACTAAATATGTGTATTTATGTACGGAACAAACTAGGAACAATTATCGTTAAGATATTTCAATATTCTTTTCCATTTTTTTATGTTTTAATTTCAAGCAACCACTTCACAGTTTCAAATCCAGAAGAGAAATCCCTTCTTTTTCAGAATCAGAACTGTCACTTATGCCCAATTGAAAGCTTTCAGAATGCTTTTTTCTGCTTCCAGATTGCCAATTGAAAACGCCATTAGTATGACACTCAAACTCAAACCATTTATATTTTTTAGCTGATTTATAGTTTTTTAACTTAAACAAACTTAACGAATTTTGACTTTTGGTATGTATTTGATTGAGATCATCATTATAAGGGTTGCACTTTTATTAAACCGCTCCTACTTTCATATTAGTAACCATATTATAAGATTCATTAATATGACGTTTGTTAAGCAATAAGAAAAATAGCTCCAAGTGCTTTTGTTTTGTTTCCTTGCAGTCTTTGATGAACTATTCTATTTGCTCATTAATTTTGTTTATGTATTATGTCATCTCCATAACTTTTTTTTCTTTTTTTTGCAGCCCGGGACCTCGACGTAGAAGCGCTCGAATAAGACGCAACTCCATCGACGGAGACCGAGAATCACCATTATCTTCAAATTTGTTTGAAGAATACCTGTTGGAGTCACTAGAAGCCGGAAACGTATCTATTGATGTCTCTACTGAAATTTAAAATAGATATATGTATGTATGCATACATTATAATACCACATTGTGTTGGTTAATATATTACATATATTGATTAAAATTTTACCTGAGGGACGACTATCCTCAAAAACGAAATCAAGGTTGTTTATTCTATGTTCTTCAACAATGGCATGCATTTTGTTCAACAAAGCACATTCCGATGGTGAACCTCCGGAAGGCGGTAAAAGGAATATATTATTATAAGAATATAATATTAAATTTATAGTGGAATACACATGTTGATTGATTACCATTTATGCACTTACCTATACCTGTAGCTCACTAATAATGTATGGGAAAACATGCGTTTACGTGTAGGTTAGGTTTTCTGCCAAAAGCCGATAATTTCGCTAAAACCAGGTTTGGGTTTGTTGTGAAAAGAATATAAGTCTGTTCACTGAAGCTGTTTGGAACAGTTTAGAATTAGAACAGATTTGAACAGCTTTCTGGTGTTCATTGAGGTTTTTGCAGTTCTAAACTGTTCTTGTTTGCTGTTCATTCAGGTAATCTAGAACAGTTTGGAACACTTTAGAACAGCATTTTCTACACTTACTTTTTAGGTAGAACAGAATTGTGAAAAGTTTCAAAATCATTTGTCATCATTTGTGATTGGTTTTCATTTCGTATTTTGTGCTTTATATTTTTTATTTGTGTGAGAATAAAGTAAATAAAATATTGTATTTGGAACAGTTTTAATTGATTTTCACATCGGAAAATAAATAATTGTTTTATTTATCACAAAGTCAAAGCAAAACAATTTTTTGTTTACTATTTCAGATGTCAGATATTTGACTGTTCTAAATTGTCTGACGTTTATTGTTCTGTTCTATCCTATCCTACGCTGTTCTACTCTATTCTATCCTTATATTTTACCTCGATCTGCGTAATACACTACTATAATCTATACGCTTGAGAGTTTCACTCAACAGAGAATCTTTTAAACAAAAGTGAGTTTCAATTAATTTATTAAAGTAACCAAAAATTAAACGTTTAATTTGTTCATAGGTACGCATAAGTACTTTTTGCTAATAAGCATGCTTGACAAGCCGTTTTATGTAGAGGTCACATTTTTAAATTCGAGTCAATTAAACAAGTGTTTCATACATATTTGATAATAAGTGTGTTCAACCAGCAGCACTGCACTACTACAAGCAGAAAGGTACAGCTTTTCAATGAAAACATTTCTGCACGGATTTGCACTAGCTTCTAAATATTCGTTATTCTATACTACTTAAAACTAAGTTTTTCGGAACTTAAAAAAAATGTATCTATAATAACATTAAGTTTTTCGAAACTTAAAAAAAAATGTATCTATAATAACATTTATTTGAATTGTATTGAGTTGAAATTTGTCTTTTCCTTGAAGTATACTATACATATTTAAATATGAATTTATATTGTTATATGTATACACTCTTTATCTCTTTTAATATCGTGTTATACTAGAATAAAGGAGAACTCGCTTCTTGAAGCATCGAGAAACATCTAGTGGTTAAGAGGGGAACTTGCTTCGTTAAGCTTCGAGAACAACCTAGCAGATTCTCGAACCGATTTGAGGTATATAAATAGGCGCTCGGAAGCAAAGCGAAGGATTGTTGATTGTGAATTGCGATAAAGTAAAGACTGTGTTTGAAAAGTGATAATTGAAAGTGTTGAATAAAGAATTTTTGTGAGCGATTTAAATAAAGTAAATTTTGTTTTATTTACAAGTGTGAATAAGTTTTAATTATCGGACCAAGCCGAAATATTACATTGGTGTCAGAAGTGGGATTAAAACTTATTGAGAATAAAAACAGTGAGCAGTGATTAAACGATTGTGTGTGAAGTAGTGAAGTTAAAAAAAAAAAAAAAAAAAAAAAATGAGTAAAGTTTTGAAAGACTTAACTGTCCCTGAGCTAAAGGCCGAACTAAGCAAACGTGGCTTAAGTGGGACAGGCGTAAAAACCGAACTCGTTAAACGGCTGCAGGAATATCTGGAGCAGCAAAATGAAGACCCAAATACTTTTGCTTTCGAATTAGAAGCAAAAGTGGAAGAGGTAAATGCAAATGTTTCCTTATCTAACATGGTGTCAGTTCTTTTGGCCAAATTTGAAGAAAATGAAAAGAATATTCTAGAGCGGTTCGACGAACAGAGAAATCTTTTAGAAGGCAGGTTTGCGGTCTTCGAAGGAAAAATCAACACTATCGACGAGCGCGTCGAAAAACAAAATGCACGTTTCAAGAAAATGGACGAACGAATCGAAACCATTACAAATGAACTGGAAAAAGTGCGAAAGATGAAAGCTCGAGAACCTTCTGGTGAGTGCTCAAGGAAGAGAGAAGTGAATCCTCCAAGCTTTGATGGACAGATTCCGTGGTCAATCTACAAGAAACAGTTTGAGGCAGCAGCGTTAACAAACGGCTGGGACGATCACGAAAAATACATTGCTCTTACGCTTGCTTTAAGAGGATCTGCTGCTGAACTGCTACAAACCATCCCAGCAGAGAAGAGTGGCGACTTCATAGTTCTGGTAAACGCAATCGAACAGCGGTTTGGGGATAGCCACATGACAGAAGTCTTCCGAGTTCAGCTTAACAATAGGACACAGAAAAGAGGTGAAACTCTGCAGCAGCTTCAGGCAGATATCGAGCGATTGGTTCACCTGGCATATCCAACAGCTGGTAACGAGATAGTAAATCAACTTGCTGTTGAAGCCTTTGTGAGAGCTGTGGGCGATATAAATCTCCAAAGGGCTATCCGCACTGCCGGAAAGCGAACACTACCAGAAGCATTGGCTTTCGCTCTGACGATTGAAGCTGCAGAACAAGCTTCCCAAAACGTGCATCGCGTAAGGGAAATAGAAGTCCAAGAATGTTCTTGTCAGAAGGCTACTGTGGAAAGGAGTCAGCGAGACGGACCAGCACGATGCTGGAACTGCAATAAGACTGGGCATCTACAGCGACAGTGCAGATTACCGCGAAGAGGAACCGCATGCCAACACTGTGGAAACAGAAGGTATTCAAATGGTCAAAGTAACACCAACAATGTTGCTTCCGAAGTTGTTTCCCACCCGGGAAACGAATATCCTGGTATAGATGGCCCCAGAAACAACATCCAGGTTTCTCAAACGAAACGTGACAACAAGAGCCTGACCGTGGAAGCAAGTATAAACGGCAACAAATGTGTGGCTACCATTGACACCGGTGCCACGGCGTCCATCATACGGCAAGACCTTGTTAAGAAGGCATGGCTCCACAACACCAACACCTATCGTCTAAAGACTGCAACTGGAGAGGCCGCAAAAGTTTATGGTGAGGTACGTCTTAAGATCCGCATGGCAGAGTTGGAATTCTCTCACCTGTTCCTGGTAGCAGATATATGCGATGAGTGCATTGTCGGCGTCGATTTCATGAGAGATCAAGGAGTGATATTGGACATCAGGAACCAAGTCCTGAAATATCGAAACATCGAGATTCCGATGATCTATGGGACTAACTCGTATGAAACCTCGCCATCTGTGAAAACCGTCATCAATGAAGATCTCACTTTGCCTGCTTCTTCAGAGGTATTCGTGTGGACGAAATTGAAGGGTAAGCCTGGCAGCCATCGATACCTCATGGTCGAACCAGCATCTGTAAAGTCCTCCCAAAACGTCACCATTGGGAAGACTCTTGTGAGACCTTTAAAGAACATGGTTCCGGTACGAATACTGAACATCAAGCCGTATGAAGTTAAGCTTAGAAAAGGTGAGATTGTCGGACAATGCGAATCTGTATCAGCTATAACAAGGATCAACGAAGAAGAGTCAAGGCAATCCTTGAAGTGCGAAGAGCTGAACTCCATAAAGACGAACATTCTCAAGTCATCTAATCTTGGCCACCAACAACGAAGAACTGCAGAAGGTCTCCTTGAAGAATTTGCAGACATATTTTCGTCATCGAAAGGTAAATATGGCAGAACGCAACTGGTGCAACATCGAATCAATACCGGGGATGCAAGGCCGATTCGTCAACCTGCAAGACGCCTTCCACTAGCCAAACAAGGTGAGGTTGAAGAACTGATAACCACCATGAAGGAAGAAGGTTTGATCGAAAACTCTAAAAGCCCTTGGGCGTCTCCAGTGGTCCTGGTAAAGAAGAAAGACGGATCAACCCGCTTTTGCGTGGACTATCGAAGGTTGAATGATGTGACAAAGAAGGATAGCTACCCTCTGCCTAGGATCAGTGATACTCTGGACGCAATGGAAGGAGCACAATGGTTCTCAACTTTGGACTTGAAAAGTGGTTACTGGCAAGTCGAAATCCATCCTGAAGACAAAGAAAAGACAGCATTTTCAACAGGAAACGGATTGTGGCAGTTCAAAGTGATGCCTTTTGGACTTTGCAATGCTCCAGCAACTTTTGAGCGCCTAATGGAATGCGTCCTGCAAGGACTCACATGGAAATCTTGCCTGGTCTATTTGGATGACGTCATAGTATACGGGAAAACATTTGGCGAACACTGTACAAATCTGAGAGCCGTGTTTCAAAGACTTCGAGAAGCCCACCTCAAGCTTAACCCAGAAAAGTGTTCACTCTTCAAAACCGAAGTGAAATATCTGGGACATATCATCTCATCCCAAGGAGTAAAAACGGATCCTGATAAGGTTGACACCGTGAAGAATTGGCCAACACCACAGGACAAACACCAACTCCGAAGCTTTCTGGGTCTAGCCACCTACTATAGGCGCTTTGTGAAGGACTTTGCTGGAATCGCCAAGAGTCTACATCAGCTAACGGAAAAGGGAAAACAGTTTAAATGGTCAGGTGAGTGTGAGCGCAGCTTTCAAGAGCTCAAGCAACGCTTGTGTAATGCACCAGTGCTGACCTACCCAGCTCCAGGAAAACAGTTCATAATTGATGCTGATGCCAGCAATGTCGGGATAGGTGCTGTACTATCGCAGGTACATAATGGCGAAGAAAAGGTGATTGCCTATTACAGCAAGGTACTCTCGAAGTCAGAAAGAAACTATTGTGTGACCAGAAGAGAACTTCTTGCACTGATTTTGGCAACAAAGCACTTCCATAAGTATATCTATTGACAGAAGTTTCTTCTCCGAACTGACCATGGAGCACTTAACTGGCTTTTGAATTTCAAGAATCCAGAGGGTCAAGTGGCAAGGTGGATTGAGAGGCTGCAGACTTACGATTACGAAATTCAACATCGAAAGGGGAAGCTTCACTCAAATGCAGATGCACTGTCTCGGAGACCATGCAAGCAAGACTGTAAGCATTGCAGACGACAAGAAGAAAAAGAGGTGGTTACTGTCCAACGAACCAGAGCCGATCGCATTTATGGCTGGAGCAACGACGAGTTGAGGAAGGCTCAACAAGAAGACTCAGATATCGAACCCATCCTCGCTTGGAAGGAACACCAGGAAAAACCAGAATGGGCTGATATCTCCGATAGAAGTCAGACCCTGAAGGCCTATTGGGCACAGTGGGACTCGTTTCATGTCCAAGAGGGTGTCCTTCGACGTAAATGGGAATCAGCAGATGGAAAGTCTTATATAATGCAGCTAGTCTTACCGAGATCGAAGGTTATGGACGTTCTGCGAGAGATGCATGATGGAGTTTCGGGAGGCCATCTAGGAGTGAACAAGACGCTAGAAAAGGTTCGACAACGATTTTACTGGCTACATGCAAGGGAGGATGTTGAGAAGTGGTGCCGAAAATGCGATACCTGTGCTGCCACCAAAGGCCCGAACAAAAAGAACCACAGCCAAATGCAGCAGTATAATGTCGGAGCACCCTTCGAAAGGATTGCAGTAGACGTAGCGGGTCCATTTCCGGAAACAAATAATGGAAATCGTTATATTCTGGTCGTCATGGATTACTTCAGCAAGTGGCCTGAAGCATACGCCATTCCAAACCAAGAAGCCAAAACAGTCGCAGACCAAATTGTCTTCAACTGGGTGAGCCGATTCGGCGTTCCATTAGAACTGCATTCTGACCAGGGAAGGAATTTTGAATCAAACATATTTCAGGAAGTTTGTGGGCTTCTTGACATCAAGAAGACAAGAACAACACCACTTCACCCACAATCTGATGGCATGGTCGAACGATTCAACCGAACCCTTAAGGAACATCTTTGCAAAGTTGTGGACGACAACCAGCGAGATTGGGATCGACATATTCCACTGTTTTTGATGGCGTATCGAAGTGCAAGACATAGCTCAACTGGCCATACACCTTCTGAGATTTTGATGGGAAGGAACATCAGACTGCCGAGCGAAATAAAATTTGGATGTCCCACGTCGGAGCCGCAAGCCGAGGATGACTACATTAGCCGCGTTTTATTATCACCATGATCTGATCCGGATCAGATCATGATAATAAAACAGCATTGGATCATCATATTTTTTATTATTTAAAGTTTGGTAGCAGTGTCAAATTCTTTCTTTCAAAAGTGACATTTCGAAGCAAAAAAAATATAAACAAATACCCAAAATGGAAGCTTCTGTGGTTGATGTAAGTATTCATTTTAATTTGTATTTCTTTTCTCTATTAAAAACTTTTATAATTTGCAGATTTTATTGGACAGTGATGAAAGCGAAGAATCAAACAATTCAATTTTATCCCTATTAAATCTTATCGATGATGATTCAAGTTCCAGTTGTAGCTCTACAACTTCTGAAAATGTTCCTGCAAATCATCATCCTGATGTTGTTGCGATTGATTCTATAAAAGAAAAAAAGCATTTGATTACACACATAATGTTCAATATGTTTCAAGTTGCTACCTGGTCGTGGAAAACTATTTCTTCCCATTGACAGCCCTTCGGTTGTCTCCTCCCATAGAGTTATGGTGTGGCTATTTTTCATTATGGGCTTCGAACCAAAAATTTCTTCCATCTGCTCTGCAAAAGGAGCTTTAATAAAAGATTCTCCAGTTCTTTTGTTGTGGTCTATGCTGGATTTGTAGGCCCTCAAGAGGTTTTTTAATTTTGTTTTCAGCATCTCTTCGGTTGTCGTTTGAGTCTGCAAAAAACATTAGAAATGAATATTTATATATAAATAACGAGTCACATCAAATTTAAAGATTAATATCTACCAAAACTCCAAACGAAGTAAGATCTTCCAAGACATTTCTCATTGCGAACTTTTTGAGTCTGGCACTCTCAAACTCAAAACGCCTCTTCCCGTAAGCATCCAGGAACGCTTTCGTCTCATCTGTAGTCCAGATTCGTTTTGACCTATTAATAAAATTGAAATTGATAAATTTGACACTAAAATAAATTAATTTAGAGATTACTTACGATTTATTTGTATTTTCTCCCATTTCTGCTGCAGCTTTCTCGATTTTGTTTATATTTTTTGACATTTAAAGCAGGGTTGCCCATAGAACATTTTGCTCAATGATTTTTTTTTGTTCTTTTTTTTTTTGGGAAAAGAATGCCCATAAATTATGTCAAATATACATTTTTTTGGACTTAATTATTTGAATTTCACCAATTAATATCAAGTTTTGTTAAAATATCTAATTATTTCATGGATTATATGCCAAATAAATAAATATAAAGCTTCTCACTTTCTATTTAAAAAAATATTTTATTTCAGTCAAATGGAAATTTTATATGGCAATACAGGTTTTATTTAATTTGTTTGCAATGATACCAACATTTACATGTGAAATCACAATGATAGAGCGCTCCTTGTTGTGAAAAAAAGAATTAAATTTTGGATCTCAAATTGAGATCCAAACACAAAGTAGGATCTTGTGTTGTTGTTGTAATGCATGTAAATCCAAGATCCGGATCAGATCATGGTGATAATAAAACGCGGCTATTGATGACCTCAGAGAAAGACTCCTTCAGATCCACGACAATACCAGGTTGAAAATAAGGATGTTCAGTGACCGAATGAAGACACGCTACGATATACGAGCGACAACAACAGAGTTCCAAGCAGGAGATCGCGTGTGGCTTTACAATCCCCATCGACAAAAAGGGTTGTCACCGAAACTTCAACGGGACTGGGAAGGTCCATATACAGTCATTACAAAAATCAACGATGTCGTGTACCGGATACAAAAGGGAGTCAGAGGAAAACCTAAAGTTGTACATCGCGACCGGCTACATTGCTACAGTGGTGATGAGAACGATGGATTTGTTCGGGACGATCAATCCTAAGGAGGGGGCAATGTTATATGTATACACTCTTTATCTCTTTTAATATCGTGTTATACTAGAATAAAGGAGAACTCGCTTCTTGAAGCATCGAGAAACATCTAGTGGTTAAGAGGGGAACTTGCTTCGTTAAGCTTCGAGAACAACCTAGCAGATTCTCGAACCGATTTGAGGTATATAAATAGGCGCTCGGAAGCAAAGCGAAGGATTGTTGATTGTGAATTGCGATAAAGTAAAGACTGTGTTTGAAAAGTGATAATTGAAAGTGTTGAATAAAGAATTTTTGTGAGCGATTTAAATAAAGTAAATTTTGTTTTATTTACAAGTGTGAATAAGTTTTAATTATCGGACCAAGCCGAAATATTACAATATAATAAACGACAATTGCGCCACCTTAAAGTTTACTATATACATAGATATTGCAAACCTCAACATATCGTATAATACTTTTAGGAGTTAATGAATATTGAATGAAACGCATTCTAAAATGAAATTTAAAAAATGTATTTTTTTATTAAATAAACATTATCTAGTTATACATATAAACCTTCCTCTTCAATCACTCTATCTATAAAAAAAAAAAACGCATTAAAATCCGTTGCGTAGTTTTATACTATGTAGTCATACAAATACTACTTCTTTCATCTAAAATTTAAGAATCCTCTTATATGTCCATAAATCTAACAAATAAATTAATCATATTTTTCATAATGAATTTTAATTTTTAAAAGAGCGACGTCAAAAGTTTTTCTTTTTTAGTTCTGAGTAGAGCAGAGCCTGAGCACTTCGAATATGCTCTGACCAGAGTTTGATCAGAGGTCTCCGATATATTTATGAAACACACTTAAGCACTGAACTGCCAAAAGCAATCTGTCTCTGTCATACAACATGAACAAAAAAGTGACATAGTCGCGCTCATCTTTTTATTCCATTCGCTCTGTCATTTTATTTAGAGCTCGTAGAGCGCGCTCCGAACTAGCTCCGATTGAAAAAATGAAACGCAACCTTAACGTTCTGATGTGTCTGAACTAAAGAAGAAACACAGATCTTTTTTTGACAGCTCAGTTCTGAGCTTAAAAAGAAAAACGCCTAAAAAGAAACGCCTCATAGAAGTAGTTGTTCACATTACACTCATTTTGACGTTTCATAATTTTTTCTCGCAGATCTGGCAGTGCTGTACTTGAGGTATACCATCTACCAAAAAGTATCTCTCAAGTTTCATCTTTGTTCATTATTTTTAATTCATATTATTCGTTTTTACGCAAATGTTTAATTGTAATTGAAAAAATTTGAAGCTCTCAGAAAAAGAGAGTAATCAACTTTTTCTTTACTTTAAAATAAAAATTAATTTGAATGCGTTTCTGAAATATATGTGAAAATAAAATTATTGAGATTTAGTGCAGAAATTGTGAGTGTTTAACTATGTGCATCGTGTTGTTTTTCCCAGAATTCTTAAAATCTTCGTCATTTAATTTCTATTCAATTTGTATTACATATCAATTCAGTCTTTAATAATGATACAATTATATTACCTATATTTATTACCTATTTATAATTAAAGTATTTGCTTTGATATCGCGAAAAAGAAACCCAATCTCTAGCAGAAAAAAGAAAAAATCTGTCGCCGCATTGTTCATTTAAAGTTCCCAGAATTTTATTTCATAGATGAATTCCTAGAATTACAATATTTCAAAGGAGAAATACAGCAGATTATGTTGTTATGATGTTCAATTGTAGAATGTGCATATGTATACTTTTTCGACTATAAATAAAATCTACATTTGTATAACTTCAAGTATTTTTCTTCTCCAATTTATGTATTTCGTTTACGTTTTGCGCAGTGAAGAACTTCAGTTTATATTTTACCTATACCTACTTTGAATATTTTATTCAACTTTTGTGCATATGATTTATTACAGTTTTTCGAATTGAATGTGTTGTTTATTAACTTTTTGAAGACTCGGGCTATTGCTTCCTGTTTTTGATATCAAGATGATGGAGGTCTTCATCTTAAATTCTAAGCGAATTTGTTTCGTTAACTGCAGTATATTAATATGGTGAGTTCTGATATTATTGTTATTATTTTATAAATAAACAGATATTATTTAATACAAAAAATAATTTATTTACATTTGTTTGTACTTATCGTTTCCATTTAATTTGTATTGAAATTGATATACATTTCTTACACGTAAATTATGTATTGATTAACCAGGATCGTAAAAATAGAACAAAGTAGATTTGGTGTATTCGTCTGATATCTGTGTAGTTTTGCAACTCCAATTAGCTAAATAATCTAACTGTATTTATTAATGTTTCAGACTTCAAAATTAAATTTTTTATATCCATTGATTAGTTTTATGGAAATCACTAACTTTCGTTTTTATGAATTTACTACAAATTTCGAGTCATAAATACCAATATTCTACTCAATGCTATACCTATTCATATTACTTTGTCATCTTTGTAATGAAAACAAGCATATTTCAATAATTTTTCTATGAAATGTTATTTGAATTGATCCTATAAGTCTTACCAATTTTGTGAAGAATTGATTTTAGTAAGTTTACTTACGAAATAATTTTGTTTTGATAGTTTCAACCAAAAAAAAATATTTAATTTGGAACTTGTGTACGCTTGCACTTTGTAACGCAGGCGAAGTGTAAAAAAATATATTCATCACCGAACACGTCTACATTTAACTAGGAAACTCTATCTTCAATAAAATAGTTTTGCTGATTACTAGCTTATTTTTGTTCACTAATGAGGTGTTGTTGTTTTCCTTGTAAAATTTTACTAGCTAGTATTTTCACTTACCAATAAAACACGGCTATCGTATAAATTAAGTGGTGGAGTAGTTGTTAATTTGAAATAGTATCATACTTGTTTTGTGAAGTTTATTGATATCCCCACATAAAGAAACCATTTTTAGTAATTGTTAGTCTTTTCATTACTTCAATGACGAAAAAATCATCGGCAAAGAAATACCCTTATCTTTGGAATTTTTGGCACGTATAAAGCTGCCTAATACTTTGGCAGTTAATGCTTTTCATCGTAGGAACATCCTTGTTTCGTTGGTATACATAGCCTAGTGTTATACTACTGCGCAATCAATCATTTGAAAGTTCTTTTCTAGCCGAAATTTTCTAATATGTAACCTCTGCAATTCTTCACGCAATTAGTATTTCACACAAACTTGAACGTTTTATTACTAAAGATTTTTAGTTTTTCTATCATATTTTTATCGTGGATTTTGAAATTAAAAATTTTAATAAATCTAATAATAATTTAAGATTAATGTGTTGAAGTTTAAAAGATGGTTATAATGCAAAATTTATCGCGCGTAAATTTGAATGCACTTGATTACTTTTCTCGATAGAAGGAATTTTAATAAACCCAATAATGAAAATAGAGTGCAATGCAATTTTTTTTTAAAGAATTGTAATTTTGGCGGGATAAATATAATATATGTGAGTTTATTTCTTGTTGTTTTAAAAGTATACATAGTTCACAATAAGCATTGGTTTTTGCCGTCAGCCGAAAAAAAGAGTTGTTCATTATTTACAATAAGTTCAAAGTTTACAGCTAATTTCAATCAGATTTAATTTTTTTTAATTATTTTGGTGGGATAATAAATAACGAAAATGTTCGTGAATGTGCTTAAAACAAATTCAAAACTACATTTCTCATTTCACAAATATTAATTAATTAAAGAACGCTTAACTTTAAGAGTAAAAAATTCTCTTGTCTATTTTTATAATTTTGATTAACAATTTTAAAATCCACTTGCGGAATCTTTGAACTTCGAGTACACTTATTATAAGATTTATAAAATATCAGAATCTTTCTTTTCTGGTTTTTAGATTTTATCTGAGTAAATTTTTTAAATATCTACTTCTATTTTATCTTGATTTGAAAATTTAGCTTTGATAAAAATACATATTTAGAATGAAACACAAAGTACAATACCATTGAAAAACCCCTTGTATTTTCATTCAAAATTATTGTATTGCTCTATAATTAGTGGTGACTACAATAGTTATACATCCGTAGATAGAAATATATTTGAAAAGAGTCTGCCAATTATCTTGGTTGAAAGAAAACGGGATATCGTCAGCTGATATACGTATCTTCTCGGATCAGTCTCTACTAATTCAAAACTAACCCAAAATTGTACATCATCTCTGGCGAAATTGGCCGATCAATTCAATATTCACCTAATCTGGGTGCCGGGCCATAGAGACATTCCAGGTATTTGCAAAGCAGACGAACTTGCAGGAACAACTCTTCCTCTATTAGACAACAAATCTAATATCGGTATACCACTATCTACATGTCAACTCATGCTAAAGCAAGATACCATTGAGAAGGTGAATCACAGGTGGTTTGATTCAGTCACCTGTCTGACAACAAAATCAATTTGGCCAAAGCTTGATGCTAAACGCTCAAAGGTAGACGGCACATTAGCTCCGTTATACATAGGTGTCCTTACTGGTCACTTTTAATAGGCAGACATGCCTTGCGACTTGGAGCTCCAGAAAAAGATTTCTGTAGAAGCTGTATGGACGAAGAAGAAGAAGAGTCAGTTTCTCATCTTCTTTGCCATTGTCCTGCACTTGCACAAAAACTTAAAATACACCTCGGAGACTTCTACTACAATGATCCCAGTGATCATCCCAGACCTTCACAGTATCAACCGTTTTATTGTTAGCTCCAAATTGTTCAACGAGTAGGAGGATCCTACGATCCATGTGTATCACAATGAACCATTAATGGTCTAAGTGGGCTGGTCTTCTTTCCAGCAGCCACCGTAACCTAACCTAACCTGCCAATTATGATCCTTGAAAAGTAAGTTTACACATTCATTCATTCATTCATTAAAAAAAGCAAAAGTAAATTCAGAAAATTTCCTGTAAAATAAGGCAAAGTATAAAATACTTACTTATGATATTTTTAAATTACTTCTTTGAGCCAGATTTTGACAAAAATTGCAATCGTATTTATCGCAGCTGCACATACTGCATAAAATATGGTTTTCTTCGACCCAGTTTATTGGTCTATAATAGAGTATTTGCTATGGAACTTTTTCTCTTAGATTATAACTAAGAAATTAGTCAGGGATAGTAAGGAGGTAGAATATTAAAGTGATATAAAACATTTTTTTTTTCGAGTTTGATTAAAAAAAAAAATATTTAAATAACTAAGTAAAAATTTAATTGAAAAATACTAATGTACTATATAATATTTTAAATGAGCCTCTTAGCATTGTATATAAGATTACTTATAATTGCACCAGAAATTTTTACACATACATAACATATACACAAAATAAAATTCCTTCTAATGCACTAAATGTCATTTAATAAACTGCATTTTTTTCAGCCTAGGACTTTCTTTAATATTAAGCACGGGATTCGCGGAAGTATCGGCGTACATCATTGGCGGTAAATTTTCTGCATATTTTTATTTCTGCACTTTTCTTCAGAATGACTGCATTTCTTTATAAAAATGAATTGCATTTCATGCATCCATTATTTAAATCCCCTTATGGTCATCCATCTATCTACTCAACTAGCTAACAACAATTCCATTAAACTGCCATTTTTTACACTGGTGAACTTCATTTGAAAAATATTCCATTTTCAGAAGTGAAACCAGCTGAAGTTCAAATCCAGATTGGAGCCAATTCCAACATAACATGCCGAATGAATAGAAGATACTTTAATGAGAATAACAGCTCCTGCCTGTCATTCTACCGAGAACGCAGCCACATACCGGTCCCAAAAGAAGAGATACATGTAAGTTTTATTTATTTTTTGTTTTCTTTCTTTTTAAATTAAACTCAGGTTTGTACCCTATTTGTGTCTGTTTGTTTTTTTTTCTCATTTTTTTGTTTGTTTTGATTTCTCGGTTGTTTCTTTAAGTGTTTACTCCGTGTTTCTAGTTTTCTTTACTCTTTGGATCACGCAATATTTTCTATGGTAGTTTAATCAAGCTTGATCCGGGCGCAGAACTCTTCGTCTTTTAAGTCGAAAATTATTTTTACTCTGAAATTTGGGTATTGTATTGAATAAACGACACAAAAAGATGGCCCCTAATTAAATTACATTTATGTTCTACTAGTGCCTGTGTAAAACTGATAGATTCAGTTGAGCTTTGCAAATGGTAATAAAGATTTGATACATGTTGATCTTTATAAGAGGCACATTAAAAAAAAATTCATCATACAAGTCACCGTTGTTTATCATATTTATCATGAGAATTAATACAAATAAAATTCATGTGAATGCAGGTAAACATAAGTTGTTTGAAAAAGAAATTTATTGTAATATGTATACAAATAAATTAAAATAGAATCGTTTATATAATTATTGTGATAAAATTCAAGGATCGTGTAACATTTGATAGCTCAATGCTAAAATTATTCATTCTTACTTTTCTTACATTATAACTTTTACTATTAAAATTAATATTTTATTTTATGGATATCTTGTAGCAGAGATTCATTGGATAGGGGGTAATTGTTATATGTCCTCCTATAAACCTTTAAATTCGGTTTATATTTAATAAGATGAATAAATAAAATTTTTAAAGTAATAATACATGTTGTCTTGTTATTTTAGGCAGTAAATGACTCTTCTATCGTTTTTGTTCTTCGTAATGCTACAGAGGAACAATCAGATAAATACATATGCAAGTGCTACTCCAAAGAAGTCTCTTCATTTAATGTTGTTGTTGGTAAGCATTTTATAGTCTAATTTTGTTTTTAAATTAATGCTGTTATATTTTTTACAGGCACAAATATAAAGGATTTCCAATGCCGGGGCTACGATTTTCAATACATGATATGTAAATTTACCATTCCTGAGAGTAAAATTCACACTGATTATCATTTGAAATTCGATGAACCAATATTTTCTGATAAAATAGAAAAGGTAAATAAAAATATATATATATATATATATATATATACATATGTATATAATAAGGACTATTAGAAAAAATGTATGTTAAAATAAATAATTGCAGGATATTTGTACAACTCGTAAACTTGATAATGGACTTGAATTATTTGAAAGAGTTTGTAATATAACTGGACCTATTTACAGGCAAGTTAGTGAATCTTACAAATTTACACTAACTGCCAATAATTCATATGGCAACTTTACTCATCACTTTCTAATACACCACCATAAATCTAGTAAGTTTTGTAAATTAATATGATTTACAATTATTGTTTTAATTTATCTATTTGTTAGTTGTACCAGCAAAGCCTATTGTTACTGTGGGCAATTTAACATCAAATAGTGTTACTTTGAGTTGGAATGTAAAAAATATTTATCCATTTTACGAAACAAATGGTCTGCAATATGAAATTATGTTACGCCCAGAAAAGTTTGGCTGGTTTAAATTAAACAGCAGTAGTATACTTCATAAAAACGGAAGATACTATGAAGCTAATATATACAACTTACAATACCCCTACCGCCGATATAATTTTAGTGTCAAGGCGAGAATTTCAAATATAAGTAACGATACAATGTGGAGTGAAGCTTTCAAAGGGGATTTCTTTACAGAAAGCAGAAAACCAGATCGTCCACCCAATGTGGATGTTGGCAGTTTCTTTATTGATTCTACTGGAAAAAGCATTCGTTTATTTTGGGAGCCATTGGCAGAATATGAACGAAATGGGCCCGACTTTAAATACATTTTAACTGAAGTGCGATGCAATGGAAACATTATGTAAGTAATATGTTGTTATGGTCAATTTAAAACCTTTTATTTTTTTGAAAGACACCTTGGTCAGATAGAGTTAGGATAGTATTGTATTTATGTTTTACTTACTAAAGATATTCTCACAATCTTTTAAATAAAAGCTATTTTTTCAACAGAAACCAATCTCCTGATATGGATAAATTCTCGGCTCTTTTAACCTATAACAATACATCACATTGCTCTTTTAAATTGAACAGTCAAAATCAAAACGGAAAGTCTTTGAATTCAAGTGTTTTTGAAATTCAACCACGTTATAAATTATTAAAACAAGAACTTATTAAAATGTATAACCAACAAAATAATACTTACACCATTTTTTGGAATCATTCAGAAGATTTTGGAAACTTAAGTAATTTAACTCTCTTCACTTGTGAGGCGAAAACTGAATCGAAAACGGATTGTGTGGTAAATTTAAAAAGTTGTATTATTTACTTAAAAATATATTTTATAATAAATTTTTATTTTAGGGAAGTTTTCATTTTGAAACATTAAATAAGAACACACTCAATTACACTATAACCACAAAACCAAACCAAAAATTGAATGTTGCTTTATCAAAAAATTATAAAAATTATAGTACTGGAATGTTATGGGCAACATGCGAATCAGATTATAATTCCAAAGCAAAAAATATAGTTCTCGTTAATTCAATAACTTTGGATACGTCTATCTATTTCAAATGGATTGTAGAGTGTTGGTACAGAATTATTTATAAAAACTACCAATACAACTTGAAGTACTGCATGGTTAAAAGCAAAGTTGAAAAAGAATGCATATCAACAATTGAAACCAAACTTATCCCAATAATGAACAACAGTTTCTTAATTGAAGGGTTGAAACCTTCTTCTACTTACAAAATATGGATTTGTATGGTTTTCGAAGATAGTATGGGACCGTTAACCGAAGATTTTCTTGAAACAAAAGCTGCCACTAGTAAGACTTCTTAACTACAATATTATTATTTTTGTAAATAGCACTTGTTTTTTTTTAAATTATATTTTTAGATAATACGCTTTGGTTAACCATTCTTGTATTTTCGGTTGTTCTTTCGATATTGCTTTTATGTGCATTCGTAAAGATTTATATTAACATGAAAAATATACAACTCACTTTACCCGATGGTCTGCTCGATTTTGAAAAAATTGAAAATGAGAAAGAGATATTGATTCCAGAAACTAATAATTTTAAAACTATTCAAGGAAAATATTCTAATGGCCATATAATAAATAATTTTTCAAATGTGATGACCACTGTAATTAAAGAAATTGTGCCTCAAAGAACAACTTTAGAAACAGCTCCATGTCAGCAAATTTCCACGCGGATGCAATCAAACAATATCACTATTGAAACATTGTCAAATAAAAAAATATGTCTAGAAGCTGAATGTAAAAATGTGAGTATCCATAAAACTGAGAATAAACCATGGGCGCTCTGTTCATGTCACTTTATATTAGTATTTATTATTTATTTTATGCATCTTTAAATTAAAATTATTATTGTTGTGATGACTATTTGGAAAGTTCTGCATATAATTCAGTCGTTCTAATGGCTTTGCATTTTGCACTCTTCCTTACAGAGTCTTATTAATATCTTCATAAGAGATGTCGGAAGCTCAATATCTAGAAACGCACATAAGACATTTCTTTGTAGATTTTTGAGATTATCGTCTTTCAGAATAAAACGTCATGATCATTATTAAAAAATAAAAAATCATAAAAAATATATAACTTTTAAACTGAGCTTTAGATAATTAATTTATCTTTTATTCTGTTTTCTATTTTTTTACAGCCTAATGAAAACTTATCGTCACTTACGAAATATACACCAATGAAGAGCTTTGTAAAATCATCATCTTTCGTCAAAGCAAATGTCCGTAACATACCTATTGATTTAAATTCCGAATTATTAATGAAAAAACTAAAGTTGAACATAAGTCAAGGTTATAAGTAAGTAAGATTTTTATTTTTTCTGTAAAATTAGTGTTTAGTTTCTAATTATTTTGTATAAAGATTGGTTTATGTCTTCAGAATTATCTGTTACACTTAATCTATACTAATATATAAAGCTGAAGAGTTTGTTTCCAGAGAAAATCCGTATGTTCTTCTGCCATAAGAAAAATAAAACTTAAATATCCTTTACGAAGTTCTTTAAAATATATTTTGGATTGCTCTTTAAACCGGAGGCGGAGGGGGCTGATATTCGTAGATTCTCTTAGCTGGAGTTGTTGTACATTCGCTCGATGTGGCCGAGCCAGTGTGCCAACGTGCACAACTTTGTCCATTCGCTATCCGAAGAAGAAATTTTTCTCTCGAAAAGCCCAACGGCGGCTCCCCCTTTCTGGTTATCGTCCACCACTCAGCACCATATAGCAGGACTGGCAGTATAAGAATTTTATAGAGCAAGCACTAATTCCTTCGAGAGCGTTGTTTTGAACCCATTTAGTTTTTCGAACGGAAGTTACAGCGGTTTCCTAGTGTTAATCTACGCCGAATCTTCACTAAGGTGTCCTTCGTGCTCATGGAGGTCATTTCGACTCCGAGGTAGATGAACTTCTTAATTACTTCGAAGTCACTGCTTTCAATAGTGACATTATGTCCAAGCCGGTGGATAAATGTGGTTTTGTTTGTTGATAGCATTTATATCATCTTGTCCTCGTTAACTTCGAGTTCCGCCTTTTCTTCAATTGCCGCAAAGGTATAAATAACGGCACATTGAGAGCGGCCGATGACGTTCATGTCATCCGCATATTCGAATAGTTGAATCGCGTGAATTTTAACGCCTTTAAGCAAAATTATCTCGGTATGGCTGCAAAAGGATCTAAGTTTTTGTAATTACATATCTCTCTATGTATTTCAATCTTTTTTTATTAAAATAAATTTTTATTTTTATTAAATTAATGTTTTCTACTCGTCAAATCATTTGTGGATAGAATTTCTGACAGTGCAGTTAATTAAATTCATTAATTGATAAAAGAATTCAATCAATTTTGTTCTGATTGACCCTTTTTTTAAATTTAGATTTATTGGCAAATATGGCTCATTAACATAAATTAAGAGTTTATTTCAATTTCACTTTTTCAAAAGGTTTTAATCCACATTTTTTTCATCTACCTCTCTAGTTGGAAAAGCTCTAGAAGAAGTTATTGAAAAAAATTACAAGAACAGTTTTAAATATCGCGGGTATAATATACTTGTATTATAATGACATGTATTTATTTAAATTATTATTTATGTACTTTCATAAGGTTGATTATGAACTGAAATTATGTATTATATTAAATACATAAAATATTTTTGCGGACAATAGTAAGATATATGAATAATTGGTATGTGGTAAAACAGTTTCAATAAATTACGTTAAGTTAAAAAATGAAAACTTTGTTTACAATGTAAAGAGCTTTTTTTAGTCGTGTAGTTTTCAAAAAGGAATAATAAAAGTAATATTATGTTATGACTAAGCATTTTGCTTTATTATAAAAATAAGGGTAAATGAGAAGTAGACAAGCCTAAAAAATAATGCCATTAGTACTGCTAACTCTATCTTAGGCAGCAGTGTGGTTCGATGATGAATGCAAATTAGCGACTAAAGGTAATAATGTTTCAACAATCTCATAGAGCTTAGAAGAACAGAAAACGGCTATATAGACAGAAAATTCAGCATCCCAAACAAATTGACCCGACTATCATGCAGATTGACCATGACCAATATAACAAGCGAAGTTAAAATTGCCGATTTGCTATCCAAGCTAATCCATATCTACAATGGACTCCAACAAGGGGATATCCTGGCCTGCCTGTTCTTCAACCTGGCGTTGGAGAAGGCAATCCGTGATTCTGGCACGCCTACAACAGGTCCAGCCAGATACTGGCTTACGCAGATGACATTGACATCATCGGAAGAACCGAAAAAGGTGTAAACGATGCCTTTACTCAAATCGAGCAGGCCACAAAATCTAGGGCTACAGATTAGTGAAGGAAAAACAAAGAATGTACATGGTGGCGTCTACTGCGAGAAGAACAGTTGGTTAAACAATCAACGTAGCGAAGCATGAATTTGAAGGAGTGCAATCCTTAAAATACCTTGGGTCAATAATAGTAGCCGATAACAACATATAAGAAGAAATTCGCTGGCGGCTGCTCAAAGCCAACAGAGCCTACTATAGTCTCTCAAAGCTATTTAATTTCAGAAACCTTACCGTAACCTCTAAACAGCTGCTTACAGGTCCTGCCAGTAATCACATATGGATCCGAGACGTGGGTGCTAAGTAAAACACACTCCGATTTCTTAGGCATGTTCGGGAAGAAAGTCTTTTAAGGATCATTCTTGGCCCCGTATGAGAGGAAGGATGATTTCGACGATGCTACAATGATGAACTGTATAAAAAAAATTAGGCTCGGTAGACTCCGATGGGCTGGCGAAATAATGAGCTAAATTGACAGCGCCATTTTGTTGGAACCAAAGGTCGACCACATGAACGTACTCCAATTCAGACTCGAAAAAGTAGTTAATCATGGCTCACATCGACCCCCTGATCACAAAAAGGTGAGGCCAAGACAAATTCACCGCAGCCATTCCTCTACCAGGCAATTTGAAAAACCCAACAACTACTGTTGTTAAATTTCAAATTGTCTGGCAGGGGAATGGCCGCCATGAATTTGTCTTGGACTCACTTGAGATTGTTAGATTTACCACAGCTTCCTACTTATACCCTTCATTTTCAGTTAACTTTCACAACCCAAAATTTGCTGTGGGCTCTCAGTCTATAACGTACCAATTCAACCAAAAATGAGCTCATCGCTCAACATTGAGTATTGAGCGCAATGCGTTTCACAATTTTTCAAACGCATTATGAATATATTCATTTCAGAAGCATTTTGGAGGTAAAAGTTGGAATCTGTCATAGAAAAAAGTATATGACGGGGTAAATTTTCCCTAAAATACATTTTGTGTAACAGTGTTAAATATATTCCAAAATACTCTTCAAAACAAAAATAACGAAAAACTGCGGTTCTTAATGATAGGAAGATTGTCAAAAAATAAAGCCACAAAAGTAGAGGAAGGTAATCCACCGTGATGTTTTGGATAAAAACGATAATAAATATTGTGTCCGAATAATTAGAAAGGTTAAGTCATATGATGGCTTATATATATACATTTCAAGGAAAACATATTTTTATCTTTACTGACTAGTGATTCTAAAATCATGGTTGAATTTGCACCCTCGTGGATGTGTTGCTGTCATTACTGACAGTTTTTGTAAGTAATTCCTTTTGACCATTTCTAATTTGGCGGGTCTCATTGTTAATTCTCTTCAATGTTTCCTGCAGTTTGCCATTCAAAGCATGAATGGAGACTCAAATATTAAACAAGAAGAATTCATAAGAAAAATGCAATTATAAGCATAGGGAAAATTTTATATACAGACAAAAAAACATCTCTTTTATTTAACATGAACCTATTTTTTGCGTGAAGTAAAAAAAAAAACTATGATAATTCCCAACCATTCTGTTTATTCGTTATTAAGCTTAGTTCTAAAAATAAACCAATTTTTAAATAATAATAATTGTATATTTCGTTTTACCGTTTCTTTTAAAGGTTCTTCTGGTTTTTTGTTATAACGATGTGCTTGGTTACCTCATCTGTTTCAGCAAATGATTATGTTGGAGGTGAGTAATTTTATTAAAAGCAACCAGAAGCTGGAAGTATTTTGATAAAATTTAAAAATAAAAAATGCGTAATTACCATTATCCGGTATCTATTTGGTCTTAAATTAAAGTTTTCTATTTAATCGTTATTGAAAAGTTTTTTTTTCACTGGTTAATATTTATGTTTTAAAAAGCTTAGTTTTAAGAATTGAATATAATACAGTTTTAGATTGTTCCCTTCCTTTTTTCTCCGAGTTTCAATATAATTTTCATCCTTTTAATATGCAGAAGTTATACCCCATGATGTTGAACTTCCGATTGGAGGTAGTGTCAATATTACATGTCGAATGAATCGAAGCTACTTCAATGATCACAACAGCTCTTGTCTGGCATTTTTTAGAGATGAAGGGAATCTTAAGGTACCAAAGGAGCATATTCATGTAAGTTATACATTTTTAATGTAAAAAATCTATGCAATTTTTAAACTTTAATCAAAATATGGCTTCAAAAAGATACAAATATCATTGTATGTATATGGCAGAATCTGTTAGATAAAATTTTATACCAACACCCAGCTTAAATTAGTGTCCTATTCCAAATAATTTTTTTTAAAGCATCAGTAGATGATGTTTTTGGCATCGCTCTGCCGATTATCTTATTTTGGGTTATTTGAATTGGTTTTAATCCATTTTGTCGAGAAAGATAATAATTTTAGCATAATTCTCTTTTCATTAATTCGACATATACATATTAAATTCCTCAAAACTCGATTGCGAAAGAAGTTTACGACCTCGGTTATTGCTGTTATTTCTACTTTGCTGTATTGGCGTCCTTCGACAACTGGAACAAAAATAATATTTTCTAATTGAAAAACGCTATTATTCACAAAATAAGCGGCGTATTGTTAAATTTAAAAAACAACAGTGTTGGGTTTTGTGTTTTTCTATCATAACACTTTCTATGTAATGCTTTTTTATGTTTAGTCTAAGATCAGAACGAACAAACGCAAAAGGCATAAAAAGTAATTTTGCTAAAGCTTAAATGGATGGCAAACAGTTTGTTCGTAGCCGCTAGATCAACCAAGATCTATTTTAACAAAGTAAAATTGACATTTTCACCTATTATTATAGGAACAACAAAAAGGCAAAAAGATTCCAAGCATGTTGGAAGTCTTAAGAATATGACAAACAGAAGGGAAATTTAAATAGAAATATTGTCTTTAAACAAATTGTCTTCAATAGGATGATTTTTATTAAATCTTTATTAATCTTTAAGAATCCTGGAACTGTGATGCAATCGTTTTAGTGCACACAGGTTGGTTTTTCTCTCAGGAATCAATCCGCAGTTAACGTTTAGCTTGTAGCAATGTCAATATCTGTTATCGTCAATACTTAATATTTTAATTTAATTAATTATTAATTTATTGAAAGACACTCGCTTTTGTGATGACGAAGCGATCTCGCAGAACATGCAATTGTTTTTCCCCGCACGTAAGACGCTTGTGTCTACCCGGGCTGATTTACTTTTTTCAAAAGTATTCACACTACACGACACGCTTTACATTTTGAAATTTTTTTTTCGATATCTCTTCTAATTTACACACAGTCGTTTTTATTTTATTATTTTTTCCCAAGAACTAATTTTTTAAACTGTATTTCAGCGAAATGATCAAAATAATGTGGTTTATTTCCACAAAATGCCTTAAATTAAAAAAAAACCAATGGTCCTGTAATTGCTTTAAACAACTTGAGTTAGTTTAAGTTCTATAATGGTTATTGTTATTAGTAAAATATTTATTATCGGTCATCGTTTCTCGGACATTCTTACGGACTTTTACATTTACTTTAATTTAACTTCAAGACTATAATAAAACTTTCAAAAATATAATAAACTAAAGCGTGTTTTCATAATGGATGCTATACCCCAACTGACGCCAGTATCAAATTTCATTTGCTATCTCGTGTGTTTCGCTTAAACATATGTATGTATATGTACATACATAATTTTCATTTCCACGAAAAAAAAAATCATATGAAGCAAATACATATATTATATTTGTAGCGATAACCTAAAGCTTTAATTTTAAATTAGGGTCATGTTTTTTTAACGAATTACTTTGCTTTGTTTAAAATTTGCACACACTAAAGGGGAGACAGTTAACATTTTAATAAAAATGGTAAAATAAGAACCACATCTGCTCTTGTTCACAACCTTTGAAATTGTTGTATTAAATTAAAATATGTATTTTATATTAAATAAAACTCTGAAATACGAATGCAATATCAAGAAAAAAATTCAAAAGTAATATTTAAAAAAAAAAACTTTTATTCGAACTTCACAGTAGCAAAGGAGAATGCTTCAATAAAGTTAATAAATTGAACCAAGAGCGGAGTTAAATAGGTACGCAACGATGTACTGCAGTGTTTCCTTCAAATCAAAATGTAAAAATGAAAACTTTCAAAAATGGAGCCTCGGAAACATTTGGCAAACCAATAAGTCACCTTAAAATAAAATAATGTACACATTTTTATTCATGGTTATGTCTTAAGAGGGTGATTTTTATGTAGATGTATATCAGTCATTATATTGTTAAATTAAGTAGAAAATGAAATGGTTTGTATTTAGAAAAAAAGTGTCTTGTATATGATTTCAGTAAAATAAACATAGTTTCCAAGATTAAACGAAAAATTAGCAACCTCCGATACTAAAATTAGAAAACCTTCAATATTTTATTAATGAATTATTAATATATCTTCTTTTAAAAATTAAATAAAATGCCATGGAAAAACTTATTCCATAAAGAAATTAGATAAATACGTTAAAATGTTTGTATTTGGCAGTTCATACTGCTGTTCATTGATCGTAAAAGAATTTAAACAGATAACAGATTGTTTCAAAGAAATGTCAGTTAATTTTAACAAAAATAATTGAGTGGTTATTTTGTAAGAATATTTTGCTGAATAATATTTTCTAATAAAATAATAAAAAAACATCTTTTGAGGTAAGCTTTCAATGGTTTCTAGGATTTTAAATTAAAACAATACAAAAAAAAACAGACATTAAATAATTTTTCTTAAAGGTGGTGGATGATTCTTCGATCGTTTTTATGGTTCGCAACGCAACTGAACAAAGAGCTCAATACTCTTGTAAATGTCATGATAAAGGAGTGTACATAACTAACATTTTTGTTGGTAGGATTATTACTGGAAAATAATTACGCATTCATAAACTTTTCTAATATTTCAATTTTTATTTTATTTATAGGAACACCACCCACAAACGTTACAGACTTTCAATGTCTGGGTTATGACTTTTCATTTATGACTTGCAACTTTACAGTTCCGCAGAATAAAATTTACACTGACTACAAATTGAAATTTTCATCAAGTTCTCCTGTAAGTAAATTATATATAAGAAATTTTTTTTTAGATTTACATGTTTGTAATCGTACTACTTTTATTTATTGTTGCACGTGTTTCTTATTAACTTTCATACCTTTATCTTCTATAATTCATGGATTATTAAAACAAAATTAAAGTAGAATTTTAATTGACTATTTACAAAAAAATATACACCAATTTACAACCTCATTAACATCTATAAAATTAAATAATCTAAAGGAATGTTTTCAAAATAAAATATAACTTGCTTGCTGTTATTCGCTCGTTAACACATGCGTTGTCTTTTGTCTAACACATTTATAGTGAAGTTATCAGTTTCTGGCAAACCTTTGCTTCAAATTGTAGTCATGATGGATCACATGATTTCTGTGTGTGTTCATTTTTGAATTGATTTAGTTTCTATACACGAATTTTGCTGACCGAACTATTAATAATTTAAATACTACAAAAAATGTTGTTGGTATATTCAATTAAAACATTTTTTATAAAGTTTATACATATTGAACCTAAAACACGGCTTTTGTATTAAAATTGTTAGGCAACTTTTCATGATTTATTTATTTCAATTTAAAGTTTAATGACAACTATACAAAGTATTTAAATGTTGCTAAAAGTACCTAATTACAAAAGCCTAAAAGAATCTCTTCCCATTCCAGGGGTCTCTAACGAAATTAAACTTAAAAAATATGCTTCGGTAACTAGTCACCTGTCTGGCACCCACAATAAGATCCGTTTTTATCCATAACATAATCTAAGTTAAAGTTGGTTCTAAGAACAGCAGTATTATACTCCGGAATACTGCTAACAATTTGTAGAGTCTTAGCATAAACTTAAACTTTAATAACCTGAATAGTCTTGTCTTCAGTTTAGCTTTCAAGCTCAATTTTTTCTTAAACATATGGCTAGCCATAAATTAATCCATATGTTTAAGAAAAAATTGAGCTTAAATTTAAAAAAAGGACATGTTCTCATGCTTTTTAACCACATAGTGTTTCTTCATATTTCATTTTATTTTATTTTATTTTATTTTTTGTATGTAATGTGGAGAATATAACATACTAACACAACTTCTTTATTTTTATATTATTGCATGGGGTTACCCTTACCTACATACTTTTACCAAACTAACATGCACTACTAACATTTAAAAACAAATCTCAACAAAATGCATGGATAATTTTCCGCTTAATACGAATAATATGTATGTAATATGCTTGCAAATAAAAATACTTTGATTAAAACGTAATAAGTACCGAGTATGTAAGCGGTTAAATGACAGAAGATTATGCCAAAATAAATATTTACAGGACTACATTTATACTTGCAATCTTGAAAATGGGCTTCAACCATCTGAAAGGATTTGCAATATAACTATGGACAACAATAATTACAGAATTGTTTATCAGTATTACAACTTTGAACTAACTGCAAGCAACTCACTCGGATCTCTCACTCAGTCTATTATGATTGACCAATATAACAGAAGTAAGTTTTTAAATAACCATATTTCTATATATATTTTTCCTAAAATTAATTAAATTTGATTCTTAGTTGTTCCAGCAAGACCATTAGTCGAAGTTGGAAATTTAACAACAAACAGTGTGACATTATATTGGATGGTAAACAAATTTAGTCAATATACCCACACAGATGGTCTACAATACGAGATTCGATTACGTCCTGAAAAGTTTGACTGGTATTACATTAACACCAACACAGTATTACAGAAAAACAAAGAGCACTATAAGGCTGAAATAAATAATTTACAATATCCCTACCGTCGATATGATTTTATTGTTCGAGTGAAGACAGTTAGAGCAAACAATAGTGACGAAACGATGTGGAGTGAGCCATTTGAAGGAATTTTCTATACAAAGCCAAGACGTCCAGAACGCGCACCTGATATAGACGTTGGCAGCTTTTATATTGATCCCACTGAACAAAATATACGTTTATATTGGCAACAATTAGCAGAATATGAAGAAAATGGACCGGACTTTTTGTATAATATAACAGAAGTGCGACGTGATGGAAAATTAATGTGAGTCTTTTTTACACTGTAGAATTCTTATAAAACATTCTAATCCCCGTGTTCGTCTTAAAAATGGAAACTGGTTGTGAATCAGCCTAAGCGTTCAGAGTGGAAGATTCTCCGATTGCATACGATTCGGACAATTTTTGCTTCCAAAGTATTCTTCCGAACAGCTGATAGGAACTTGCATTAAGGTGCATTTTTTGTGATAATTTTGACAGCTTATTACTGTTTTTCTTCCGATTTCCTCCGACACAAATTTATATTTTGAATGGAAAAAAATTAGAAAAATCAAAATACCGAGAACAAAAATACTGAAAACATTTAATTTTTAGTTTCATATGCTGTCTTTTAAATTCAACTAAAAATAAACGGTTTTGATTTTTGAGATTAATTACAAAAATAAAACTTATTAAATCAACTTAACTGACTCAAGTTATTAAGCATGTTCATGAAAATATCTTCTTTTTTCTCAGAATATCCCAATGATATCTGAGAGATCATGAGATAAATTACTAAGATGTTTTAGAAATGTTTTTATTTAAAAAAATTACTCTTACTTAGATAGGCTGAATATATGTATAGGATATAAAAATATGATATATTGGTTATACACAATTTGATTATGATAAACATATTTTTTCTTCCAGTAATGTCATACCCTTTCAAAGAGATTGGACATCAGCAACTTATGAATGGAAAAGGACATCTCATTATCAATTCAAATTACAAAGTCAGAATGAAGTAGGGAAGTCTTTGAATACAAGTATCTTAGAGGTTCATCCAACTCCCAAACGATCTCAGCAAATCGAACAAATTCAAGTCATAACAAAAGTGTATCATAACCAAACTTACACAATTACATGGAGACAACCATCTGACATGGATAACTTGAGAAATTTCACTCTTTTCTGGTGTATTTCCAAAATGGAGTCACAAAGTCAATGCAAGGTAAAGTATTTTATAAAATTAAAAGATGTCTATATGAATGTTTACATTTTTAGGGAACAATCAATTTTAAGCACTTTGACAAGTATACTACTAATCACACTACAGAACCACAAAATCACACTCTCAACTTTGCTGTATCAGCAAATTATGACACATATAGTACAGGTATGATGTGGGCAATGTGTACAGCTGATGGAGCAACAGATTTAACTAAAATGGACCCTGAAACAATCCCAATTTCATCGAATAGTATAAAAGTACAATGGAGTACTGAATGTTTATATATGGCTATTTTAGAGGGATATAACTTAACTTACTGCAAAGTTGAAAATCATGTTCCTGAAATAATTGGCGATTGTATTAATCCCGAGAAAACAATAAGCATATCTAAATCGGCCAAAGAATATATAATAACTGAATTGGACCCATTTACTACATATAAAATATCAATTTTGATGTATTCAAAGCTTAAAATTGGACCCATGAGTAATCCTGTGATCGAAACTACTACAGAGGATGGTAAAAAATTGAAAAAAAAATGTGTTTAAATGTTTTTTCAAAAAATATATTTCTTACAGCACCAAGTCCCCCTAGAAAACTTAAAAAATATAATGTTACTAGTGATTCAGTTACCCTTTCGTGGCTTCCACCTAAGTATAGTAACGGAAATCTTCGGTACTATACTGTTTGGTAAAGATAAATAAATATATTTAACCTGTAGATAGTGTTGCTTATCTCGTTCTTATTTTATTGTATAGGTATAAAAACGAAGGTACTATTGTCAACAGCACCTCTAACGATGATGGAAGTGATATAACTTTTCAACTTGGAGACCTGAGTAGTTATTCGGATTATAAAGTTTATGTTACTGCACATACAGTTAAAAGTTCAGGGCCGAGCAATGATATACACTTTAAAACTTTAATCGGAAGTAAGTTAAACTTAGTTTAATAGTCACAGCTGGTCAACAAATCGTTAAACAGATCGCTGTGGTATTCATATATAATTCCTTAAAGAAAAACAATAATGTTCGTCTGCTGCTTTTGTTTTTCTTTGTGTGTTGAAATTAATTTTTCTGTTAGAGACGTTCGAGAAAATATTTGAATCTGCTGTTGAGTGAGAAACTTTTTATTTATCTGGGTTGACCAAATACCCAGCTAGGACCAACTTTTAATTCTATACCTCATTTTTACAATAATTATATTTACTTTGATAATATATTTCTAAAAGTTTTTTATATTTTTATTTCAGTACCTTCGCCCCCACTTTCATTTAATATGAATCGAAACGATAAAGAACTGGTCTTTCGTTGGTCTCCACCAAAATTACCATCAGGTCGTGTTGAATTTTATGAAGTTCGTGTAACAGTTCACAAAAATAATGAAAGTGAAACTTTGAAAACATCTCGCGTTGTGGGCCATTTTTGCAAAATGAACATTCCATGCTATGACCCGAACAATTCTTATATTTTTGACGTTCGAGCTGTTAACCTAGCTGAAAAAAGCGAGGTTGATTACCATACGTTTTCAAAGCGTGATACATCATATTTAAGTATCTTACATCAAGGCGGAGCTAAAAAAAGGCGTCATTCGAATGCAGAAATAAATGCTTCCATTGGAAATCCTTATCAAATCCATGAAACAACCGAAAAAAACGTTCGACATCGATATGAACGTGAAAATATTAAACTAATCCCAACAACAGAACCATCGTATGTTACACAGGATGAAAATGATGAAGATTTTATTTGCATAGGCGGCAAAAAAGAAACCCTTAAAATTCTTAACCAATACAAGGATCCAAGTCAATATAAGTTATTCTATTCTCCCTGGCAGAATGGCCCGATTTTTTCATGCAGTGAGACAAAATTTAGTAAACTGACAATGCTTGCGTTGGTTGTTATTGTCGTCACTATGACATTGTTGGCAGCTGTATACTATGCTCGAAAAAAATACAACAAAATGAGCAACATAAGCCTTGTAATTCCCGAAGGCCTTGATGACAATATCAATGTTTCAAAAGGTGTGGACAATAAAATTGAACGAGATGAAATAATACGCAGTGATGAACTATTTTACGAAAAAGAAAACCATCGTTTACTTTCAAAAGTTGGAAATGATTCTGGATTTTTGAATAGTGTACATTGTTTAGACAAAAGTAGTGCTTATGCTTGTTCTGACCTTCAAGACAGCGAAAAAAGTTCGCAAAGTACTGATTCTGTAGAACTGAATGATATAACAAGTTGCTCGTACACTTCCTCACCTTCACATAGCCCGAACGTGAATATTAGAGAAATGTCCATACCTGAAGAAAGGTCTAATCCACCTGCACTACAACCATCCGTCCAATTACGACCCTCCGAAAATGGCTACATTAAGCCAATAATGATGAGTAATGGATATGTACAGCCACAAGCTTTTCAAAAAGTAAGTACTATAACAAATCATAGTAATTAACTCAATTCAGATTTTTTGCAAAATCTTATCGTGTTAAATGCTTATTTCTCTTATGACAAATCCGCATAATCATACAAAAATTTGCAAAAGAAAAACTGAAGTAACATTGTTTTTAAATCGCATTTACATAAGTAGTAATTCTTTAAACTAAAGTATGAACATTGTTTTTATAAAACTGAAACGCTTTTATTTTATTACAAGTTACAACCAAAGGAAACCCCCTCATTCAACGGCTACACATCTTTGGACGCAATGGGAAAACCAGTATTTCCCCAAACATCAACTGCATCTTCTGTCCCAATATCAGCTGAGAGAAATAGCTATGAAGTCGCTGTACCGAAAAATATTAACAATAAAGACATTGCGATACCACATCCGGTAAGCGGGAATATTTGCGGATATGTAACACATAAACAACTCTCTGATTTTGGACGTCTACAGTAAGTTATTTGACTTAGTTATTTGAATTAGGTATAGGTTTTTTCTTGAATAAGACTTATAGGTTTAAGAAAAGGTTTTTTTTTTATTATTTTACTAAACATTTGTTTGTGCTTTGATTTCGTAAACATATTAGCTTTATTGAATTAAATAAAAGCTACTTTTTATAAGAAAAAATCATTATAATGTACCTATATGAATGTTTATGAGTAAGAAAAATATAAATTGATATTTATTTTATGATACAAATATATGATAAAATTAAATCGTCATTCACATAATTCATGCATCATTCCATTTTCCCCAAAATAAAGATAAAAACATAGTATTACTTTTATAAAAGTTCACGATTTATTATTTTTATAAACTTAAAAAATTTTAATTTCTTGCAAATAAAAATTTTATAACAAATATCTAAAAATATTTAAAAAAATGGAATTTAAGTTTCTATGGATTGACGATTATATAATTTGTGTAAATTGGAATTTAACTTCGTAATCTTTCTTACATTTTAAGTATACTTTACATATATGTATATGTTATAAACCTCCTGGTATTAATTTAAAGGTGGCTCAACATTAAAGTACTGAAATTACATACAAAATATAAAAATAGCATGAATAATTTTACAAAAACATTGTATCATATCATACGAACTTAATATAATATAAGGAAAAACCCTTCAGTGCAAAATACAAAATTTGTGATTTTCGGTTCAATTATTTTATTTATTAAAGGGAAAAGAAAGTACCACATATTATTGTACTGAAAATATACAAACACTATTCCAAGTAGTGTTGGCGTAGATAAAATATTACTGAAGACTTTTTAAATTAGGATTTTAATTTTTTAAACTTTTGTGCAGCTTATTTTAATTTCAATATAACTATCTGTTAAGTATGGCATCCTTTTTTCGCTAAAATGTATGTCATGTAATGTAATGCATTTATTTTTCTTTTGAACCGTTGAGATAATATTCAGAAAAAAAATTAAACAACACAAAACGTTGATGTATCACTATGGATACCCTACAGAGTTAGGACTTTTAAGATAATTGAAGTAAAAATAAAATAGTTGAAGCAAATGAATCACGCACGAATCCAATCAATAAAACAAATTTTAAATAAAAACAAGCCCTGAACACTAGTGTTTTGCTAAATTCATTAAAAACAAAAAAAGTTGCAAAAATAAAAGAGCATTTTAAATTAAATTAAATGAAAGAAAGCTCACATATTTTTACTGCCGATTAATTATCTTGTAAACTCCAATAAGCTTAGTTCAACATTGATTTTGTATGCTTGAATCTTACCTCTACAAACTATGTATTAATTCCTTTTCCTTCGATTAAATGAAGCACAATTAAAATTTCGCCTCAATTACGAAATTAAATGAGAACACCTCGTAGTTTAAAAAAAAATGTACGAGGCTATATAAAATATTTGTCAATGTCTGTCAATTCTGTTTGTTATCAAAAAAAATTACATGAAAAAAAAAATAAATGCATGAAAAACAACGATTTTTCTTGTTCTTTAAATTAATGTTAAAAAGAAGTTAATATAAAAAATAACAGTAAAATAACTGTGTTGTATGTACTTATTTACTTAAAGAAAAAAATGATATTTATAAAAAAAAAAAACGAATTTATAAAAACATATTATACAAATAAATGTTTACGTATACTAAAGTGTCTTTAACTACTGTATTTAAAAAAGAAAATTTTCTAGTATTTCTTAATAAACTTGATATAAAAGCTGTTTTAAAATTTTAAAAAATGTATGTATTATATTTTATTTAAGTTAAGAGTTTCTGAGCTTTTAAGTGCTAATATTTCCTGTCAGATTTGCCTTAGTTTTTGTACAACATATTGTTATAAAAATAAAATAATAAACATTTATTTATTTATTATGAATTATGGTTTATTAAATAATATTTGCAACCATAATGGTTTGTTTGGATAAACAAAATGTAATACATTTGCGTTCATCTCTTAAATTTCAAATTTAAATTTTGAAAGTGGTTACTTTCCGATCTTCATTTTCTTCAGTTCACGTATGTTTGATAAATTTTCACTCGTACATTATACATATTTATGAATTCAAATGTCTAGTGTAGAATGTGAATGTTGCCGAAAAAAAATTTAATTTTTGGTGCTTTTATTAACCATTTCTAATCGTTTTAAATTAATAATTTAATTTGATTGTTTTTAAAAATAAAGTACAACTCAGGTTGTTGCAATTAATAGGGTAATGTGTAATGGGAAAGTAAGATTTTTTTTCGTTTCGATATTTCTGTTGTTATTTATCGCAAGAATTAAAGTACATATTAATTTACTCAAACCTTTCAAAAAAGGTATAGATAAAATCATTAATTTGTGTAGATTTCGCTGTTTTTGTGGAAACTTAAAAAAAGAGCCCCGTTTTCAGATTGAATTTTTCTAAACGCCTAATATTTTTAAATAGGATATACTACATTTTAACATTATTTTGTAATCAAAGATTTTAATAAAATCATATATGAAAAATTCTGAACAAAATTTACGTATGACATTCCAAGGTGAGAACTGATAGGCTATATGAAAAGAATATGAGGAGGAGAATCAACATACTGTACAATCAATATAAAAAAACTACATGCGTGTGCGTGGGCGTGTACTTAGAAAAAACATCAAATATTTATTTATTTTAAAATTAAAATAAAATCTTTAAATGTGTATGAATATGCAAACTACATGTGTATTTTAAAATACCGACGTATTTATTTATTATTTTTTGAAGTTGTGATATTTTTTATATTACTTTTTTACTTTCATTGTCAACATCCATACATTCGATTAATTTTCTGTATATCTCCCTCTGATGGCTTAATCAACTGACCCAGCCTAGAGAATGGATTCTCCTTATTCGAGCGCACTTTTATTGACTGCTTCATTGGATTCTTTGCAAACGCATACTCAGAGTAGTGCATTATGCTGCCGTAGTCGTAAGGAACATCATAAGGCTTGGCATACTCTACGGGAACTTTAATAAAGTTATGATAGTTCTTAATATCTATATTGGTCCAGTCGATTTCAATATATTCGTCGCGATCGAATCGTGATTGTTCATGAAAAATACCCATTACATGCATTGTCTCATGTTGCACAGCTCCAGAAATTGTCAGACACAATGGACTTAAGTAGACATTATGTGTTGTCGCTGGGATAGTTTGGTAGCCCACCCTTGTTCCGCATCTTTTTCCGCTGGTTGTATATACAACAACTCTTTCACCATTAATTCCAATTGAATCATTTCGCTTTTCGAATCTTACACAGGTATTCTCATTAAAATAACTAAGTGCTTGAGTAACTGTTTCCCTTTGATCGGGAGTGTATTGATCAGAAAATGTGTACGGAATTATATTATTTGGCCATTTTTGAGCATTCCACCGTATGGCATTTCGAGAAGCAGTATATTCTTCGTTAGAATCAACTTCATCATAGTAATTTTCAAAGTATTCCTCGGCATTGGAGAAATAGAAGAAAAAAATAAAACTAGAGCAACAGAACAGTACACTTGTTAAACAACACATTATTTTGGATAAAAACATTGAGAATCCTCTGGCTTTTATACAAACGGCAACTGCCAGCAGGTGTGTCGTTAATAGATATCAAAGTGTTTTAATTTAATGATAGCAACTGATTTGTTTCAAATCAAATTATATTGATGAATATTCGTGAATGTTATTATCTACCCAACAAAGGTGTATTGCTTATTATTTAACATGAAATGTACTCGTACTTGGAAGTACCTAGAAAATGTTGTTTTGCTTCCTTTTTTTAAGCTCTTAAAAATGCCTATTAATGATGTGAACACGTTTGGTGATAATCGAGCACGGTTTGGGAATGTGTGCGATATGTACCTACTGGTGTGTGGTATAAATGAGAAATTTTATTTTGATTAATTTTATACTTTTGCAGGATGCAGTTTCAAATGTTTTATTTGAGGGATTCCAGGGAACTGAAACAGTCGTTTTTAGATATCCTTTCAGGAGAGAGCGTTAGCCAGTTCATATCATTTGTTAAGGCAATGACGCACCTCATGTACTATACCTACATACATGTGTGGAAATATTCCTAACTTTTTCTTCTTCATTTTCAAAATATAGAGCTTTTTAGGGGACACAAATGTTAGTTTGAACAAAAAAGAAAATTTAAATGTTGTAGCTTATTTTTCTAAGAGACTGTTAAACAGTATTCAAATTAATTCAAAAGGGACTATGTATTATAGGTCATTTATAGAAAATCATCCCTGCATGTGTTAAATTTTACCCTGTCTTTCTGAAACCAATCATTACCGCATAGTGCATTTTAGGTCCACAAGAACAAAATGCCACTCGTCAAGGCTCTGAACACTTGATAACTCTTTAAAGCAGACTATACATATCGAGAACCAACTAATTCGAAAGTTAAAAACAAAGCAAAATTTGTAAATGTTGCCGTTTTTTTTTATTAGAAATGTTTTCAATTTATGTAAGTCATTTCTTCTAAAACTACCCCTACCTCATGAACTGGGTTTTTTGAAACTTATACAAGAAACCGGTAATTAATTCTTGGCTCGTGCCTTACACAATACTTGGACCTTATTATTTGACATAATTTAATTTAAATGATTGTATCCTTTTTATTTATTTTTTGTTTCATTACTGTTTTTCATCAAATGTTAAAAAAATACCTACTCTTCTATATACGAAGCAGAAAATGTAAATTTTTGAAACAGTTATATTTGAATAATTTCTCCCTTAAAAAAAATACAGTTCAAGTTAGTAAGAGACTTAAGAAATAACCTGCTATTGGTTACTAAAAAAATCTTCACTCTGTACAAGTAAAATTCTTAATAGATATTCAAAATAAACAACCATAGTACAAAATTATTTATGTATACATAATAAATAGGCTAAGTAAAATTTTTGGTACCATTTTCTCAAAAAGTATTTGACCGATTACGATAAATTTGATATGGATGAAAAGCCATAACTGTGGATGGACACAATGTGGGTGTGGGTCATTTAAAAAAAAGGTATGTATGTATATAAATATATAAAACAATGTTTTCTTCTTCAATATTTTCCATTAAATTGTTTTTAAAATTAAAAGTCGAATTTTGTCGAATTTCGACACTTGGCGATATTAGTTTAAAATATTAATACTAATTATTTTGTAGTTTTATAATTTTGTATTATTTATTTTCCAATATCTAACCTCTGTACAGTGGCTTGGATGTTGCAGATTTCTAGTTTTTAAATCATATTTTTATTTTCTTTGATTCTTTTTTTTTAGATACATAAGGTACCTAAGTTTTTTTTTAAGCTTTAAACTTTTTTGTTTGTTGTTTGTTTATCTCGCCAACCATTATAGCAGTTAAATCGGCTGGTTAAAAGTTAAATTCAAAACTGTATCTTTATTCAATATTCAAAGGTAACTTGGTGAATTTCTTTGGAAAACTTAATTTATATATAAAAGAAGTAAAAACTGAAATGAAATGTTTTTTTTTAATTATATAGAAGGGTATACAAAAATTCATTGTGCCAATTTAAATTCAGGAGTTGGTTAACCTATCGACTTGAAAGTTGAAATCCAATATAGATATGTACCTACTTCCCATATGAAGTTTGTGTTATCGGCCCGATTTGTGAAATTAAAATTTTTCACAAATCTGGTATTTTTAAGGTGTCTATAATTTTAATCGTTAGAAATACCTTTTTTCGTCGATGATATCTCAAGAACTAGTAAAGATACCGACCTAAATTTAATTTTTTGGAATAGGTTACTTTTTCAAAGGATGCAGAAAGAACTTTCATAAAAACCTGGTACGGAGTTTTTTTGTTTTACTATAGAAATTAAAAAAAGTGAAAATTTTGAATTTGGAAAAAATCAACAAAAAGTTTTTTTCATAAATCAGAAAAACTGGGGGTGGAATCACGTAAGGCGATAGTACGAAATATCTGTGGCTCAAATATACAATGAATGAAAAATTATTGAATTTCAATATAGTTTTTTTGGTAGTATAAATAAGGTTTCAATGAAATAACAAACAAAATTCTACCAAAAACTATTAAAACCTGTCTACTTTCAAATCACAAGAGCGGACATTGATTTTGACTTAAAATATATTTTTTATTTACTTTTGTATTGTTGAAATTTTTTAAAATGTTGACATGTTTCGAATTGACACAAAAAATAAAAAAATAAAAAAAAAATATAACAAAAAGAGTCAAAAATTGATTATCGAAATGAATATCTCGAGGGAGGGATATGATTTTGATTTTGACTTTAACTTTATTTTATTTTGTACACATACAGCTGTTAATTAAATTTTGAAAAATATTGATTTTTAAATTATTTTATATTAAAAATTAATATTGAAATTCCTTAAGTCTATTTTTTTTAATAAAATCGTTATCAATTAGTAAAACCAAAAGTAAAAAAGTGTCACTTAAAAAACTTTGCAGTTATATAGACTGCCGATAAAAGTGAAAACCCAGAACTTTTAGTATTAAAATTTTAAATTTCATAATGTTCGAATTAAAATTATATTGTTTTCACATCTATTGGCACTTCAAGCAACAAAAATATTATAATGAACATGTGAACCTATATTTCAATGTTCTTAAATTTTAATTTTAATTTATTTTTTTTGCATTCTTCAACAATACTTATACCTACTCATAGTTCAAGAAATACTAGTTACTAGTGATAATGACATGTGAAAGAACGCAGCATAAGAAAGATTAGTCACTGAGTGTGAATCGTCTACCACATCACCTCTTCTTCTTCATCTCTTGTACATAAATCTTGTTGATTTAAATCATCTTGCACTTCCAATACAGGCATGATATGTATATATTTGTAATAAACCTATCAAAAGTGAGAGTATCCAGATGTATTTTGTGACAACAAAAATCAAACAAATGTCCAAAGCAGTCCACTTTTAAGTTGTTGGAATTGTACTAACTGGTTGGAGTACAACAAGGTCGTGGTAGATCTGTATTCATTGAGAAGTTCATTTTGGTACGATATCGTCGATATCTCGCGTAAAAGAAAGTTGGTAAGTAAATTTCTAAAAAAAAACAACTTCGGATGGATAAATTAGTTTGAGTTTATATATTCAACGCATCAGACGTATAAGTTTTCTGTGCTATATGTGCATTACTTTAATATAATAATTGCTTTTTAAGACAAGTAAACAAAAATATTAAAACCAGAATCATAAACATTATGATTTTATTTTCATGGATTATATTGTTGATGGTGTTTTTATGTAGTCAAATTTTATTGGTAAATTCTGAAAATGGTAAATACTATTAAATCTTATAGTTACTTAATTTAACTCAGTCAAGCAAAACAAAATTTTATTTCGAAATGTAAGCATATTCCTGTCTGCGACAGTACAAAAAAAAAATACTTCTGGACACCAAAAAAAAAAATATTTTTCGAGTTTTGTAAATTATAAACTGCAACTAAAATTATTATTAGTTGGATTGTGTAAACTGGCATTCAAAACCTTAAAAATAATAAATTGTCCAGCTCTTTAAATAATTTAAAGTAGACTCAAGTAAGATAATTTTTTTTTTTTGTTGACAAAACATAAAATATAATATTTTTAAACTTGAAAATAGATATTTAAATAAATAAATAAAATTAAACTAGATTTAATAAATTAAATCAAAAATAAAAATAAAAATGAACTTTTTCGGTAAACATTTAATTTTGGAAATATTACATTTTGCTATAAATTTATATTTTTAAAAGGACAAAATTATTGTGGAAAGTTTAAAACAAAATTGATTTTTGGCAACTAACGAGTTTATTTCCATGCAGCCCACTTTAAATTGGCTTGTTCGACACACAAATTATAATGTGCATTTTTCTTATTTTCATCCTTATTACATCGCAAATATTAACAACTATTTGAAGTGGCTGATATCACAACTAAAAACCATACCCTTAAATATCTTTCAGTGTGTGGGTTGTTTATTTTTTTTTATATATCCTACAGGAACTGATATCGCTTATGAAGCACTAAGAGAACTAGCTGCCATAAATTCCCAACTAAATAAACTATATGCAGAGGAGGAGCCTAGACAAGCCACAACGTCTTCAAGCCCTTTAGGACAATTAGCAAGTCGCATACCATGCTCATGTGATAAAGGCGTTTGTAAATGTTGCACATGTAAATTGAAAAATTATTAATTAGCTGTTTTATTCATCGTCGTGACCTTGTCCCAATTACTTTCTCTATTAATATCTGGTTTTCTATAAATGTTTTATTAATTTTTTCTTTTACATTCCTTAATTTTGATATTAATAGAACCGAAAAGAAGATACAAGAAAAAATGTAAATAATTATGATAAATACTTACACTTAGATTTTCAAAATCTAATCAGGATCAGATCACGTAGATAGAATACAGCTTATTTATAAACGCATTACGTCTTCTTTTGAAAATCTTTTAATTTTCTTCAAACAGCATTGCTTTCATTAGTTGGTCTGAACGGATGTATGGAAGTCGTCTATAAGCCGGAAGACTTTGCCTTTGATCTTCGTATGAAACTAAATAATCGTATTTTATTTCAGCGGAGTGTATCAGGCAAGAACCCGCCTCCTTTTTGTTTTCGCCCACCAAGATTTGGTTTTGTGAGAGCTTGCGTAAGATTTTATGATGTCTACTTCTTTGGTCGTAACATGCACGTTTGCATGGACTTATCTGGATATTTTCAAGGATATGAACTCTTTGAAAGGTACGTTAAGATATAACGTTGTTTAAATGATTGTTTTTCAATTATATTTTTTACAGATCATATGATTGCCTCCAGTTGGGAATGAAAGGTGTTAAAATAGTGAAGCCCGAAGAAGGATACCCACTGAGGCCAACTGACGTGGAAATAGATCAAGGTGATGATGATATAGAGGATTATGACGAAAACGTCGTTAGAAGTATTTAAATCACAGAAGTGTCATTTCACTGGGTTTAATTAAAGATCTTAGAAATTGAATTTTTTTAAATTAATAATTAAATTAAACAATTTTATTGGTGCATACTGTATACATTTAAATCACCGTTATATAGTCGAACTAAGAAACAGTCTCATCCATTCAAACCTACTTTAATTTCTCAATGATTCCTTCCGCCATGAACTTGAACTGTATATGAATTGCAAAATTGTATTTCTACGGAATATGTCCCCACGGTCTTTTTTTAAGTTTCTGGCCAAATTCCTGAACACAAAAATTGTGCAAGTACGCTAAAACAGTTCCAAAATGCAAATATACATTTCCTTGCTAAGCAGATTGTTCTTAACCTAAATGATCTTATGCAAATGCAAAAATATCTTGCGTACTTTACTCGCATTTCAATTTCCTTTGTTGTTGTGCTTCGCAAATCTTGTATTAAGAAGTTGTCCTGTCATTGAGAAAAAGTAGGGTACTCCCGAGTTTTATATCGCACTGTAATATAAGTAAAATAGTCAAAATGAAAAAATCTGCAATACTTTATTATTTTAGCTTAGAAAATGTTTTTTTTTTGTATTTAGTTTTTTTTTATTGTTTATAACATAACCATATTAATGACAATAATAATGTTACTGGTATTTATATTTACTTATTTAATGGCTATCATATCCACTTAGAGAAAAAAAAACGAAATAAAACAATTTTCCTTAAATTTCCTCATTCTTTGTAATCAAAGTAATGTTTTGCTCTACAAATATTCTTGTGGAACAAGTTTATTTATTTTTATTTTCTAAATTCTGACACAAAAGAGCGTTTTTTCAGAAATATATAAACGATTTAATTTAAACAAATAAATTATTGAATTGTATATCCCATTTTGTTGCTTAAAGCCAAATATAAGTTGTATTTATATAAACATAAAATAATTTCTACACATTTCATATTACAAAAAATATTTGAAGATGCTTTTGATACATCTTCAATAGATCAAGGGTAGATACGCAAGCAACAAGTTTGATGATAATAATGTTAACATCTATCACTACAAATGACAATGATGGTTTTACAAAATAAATGAAAAGATGCGACATTAAACATATCCAAGAAAAAAATAATCGGTGGAATATAATGGTTCGTGCTGTTTTAATCAATAGAAACGCAAGAACGTATTCCTTGCACTTGCACTGTTATTACTGTCAGCTGAGTCACTCAAAACAGATGTTGGTGCAACTAGACGGTGGGCGCTTGTGGCCGACCGCGGTGGTGATTGCTAGTCCCTAAAAATTCCCCTAGCCTTCGCGGAAATCTTTCGCACTCGACCCCTACTACTAACGCTAACTAAAGCCTCATTATTATCGCTATCAGTTTGTTCTTCGTTGCTTTCTGCTGCAGTGGCTACCATGTTTCCATTTGCGTGCCTGAGTGGAACTCTTCGACGCATACGATTATCAGCAGTATCATCAGATTCTTCATTATAGCGGGGTCGTTTTTGGTTGCGTGTGTTTCGTGATCCTCGTTGTTGTGACCCACCCTGGTAATCATCATCATCATCATTAAAGCCAGGATCATCATCATCGTCATCGGAATTAAGATTTCGTTTTCTACGCTGACGTATATGGCGGATATTTCTACTATTACTAGCTACTGCTGCCGCTGGACGCCTGTTTGATGGCTGAGAATTTCGCGTTGGAACATAAGAAGTGAGTGGTTGATTATCATCAGAATCCGAATCTTTAGATCCACCGTCGGTGCCTTCATCGGAGCCTCCCGAATCATCACCCTCATCCTCATCTTCGTCTTCTCCTTCTTCCTCTTCAACATCCTGCTCTGTTGCACTAGTTTCTTGACTGTATCGCGGTCTTCCGCGTCTAGGAGCTACTACTACAGTTGGCAGGTCTTGCGGTGTTGTGCTATTCACAGTATTGCGCATTCTTAGACGAGAAGACACATTTCCATTTATGCTTGACATTTCTAGTGGATCCTCTACAAGATCAAGTTCATCCGCATTGCGCTGATGACGAGAAAGAACTCGCCGAGTATTACGAATTGTTGAAGGTCCAGGATCCCCGTAATTATGATCGATTTGTACCTGGTGTGAAATGCTGGCAGAAGAACGCGAATGATTTGACGATGATGATGGTATTGCATCCTGGATTGTAGTGTGGGAGCGGGTGTTGCGGAGGGATGTTATATTTTGTTGTCTTAAATTTCTGGTGTAAGGCCTGTCTTGAATTTCATCTGGAAAAAATTGTATTTTCAAACGTTACATTTTTATTAATCGTATGAATAACAAAATCCTTACCTAATCGTTGTCGTTGACTATTTTGGCTTGACGCAAGTGGTTCGTTATCACTTTCATCGTCATCATCTTCGGAAACGACATTTGTATTGCGATTTGTTCTTAACTGGCGGGTAGGAACAGCTGCGCGGCTTGTGGAAGGTATATTTAAATTTCCTCCGTTTGTAATAACAACACTTGCATCTTGGCTTGAGTCCGAAGTTTTCTTAATAACGCGTGGACTTACACGTGATCGTGTAGGAATACTCTAAAAAAAGTGGGTAAGTTTAGAAACATTAAAATATAAATATATATATTGATTCTACCTCTTCTTGTTCGACATCAATGTCGTCATCTTCATCAGCACTACCCCTTGCCCATTCTATAAGTGCTCTTCTTGCACTTTGCCTTGTAGGGCGTGCAACTTCTTGGTCAGTCTCCGAATCTACAACTACATTGCGCAAGTTTCGAACTGGTAGATGATAACTGTGATCTGTTTCAGCGGCTGAGCGGCGGTTACTTATTCGAGTAGCTCTTGAAGGACTTTCATTTTCTCCTAAAGCAGAAACCGCAGCTATTGCTGCTGCCGATGTCGATGGTTGTTGTGAAATTCTACTAGGTCGACCTGTTTTTTTCTTTGGTGTTTGTTGCTGATTTGAACCAGATGGTTCTTCAGCATCGGCAGAGTTTTGATCATCATTTTCTTCCGATGTGTTCACCTTTCTACGATATTTTTTCTTACTTGGACTTGTACCACAGCCTTCAGCTTCTTTTGAAGTCGTTTTATTTCGTCCTCGACCTTTTGCAATGTCACCATCATCTTCTTCGTCATCAGAAACAATTCTTCGCCTACTTTTAGTTTCTCGTTTCTGTTTCGGTGCTTTCCTCTTTGTACTTGAACGTCGTTCATTCGGCTTATAACTGTCCTCAGAATCGTTCCCTCTGTTACGATTGCAAGCACCAGACCCACCTGCACTGCCACCCTTTTTAGGTGTTCGTATCATGCCTTCTCCACCTTGATTATGATCATGACTGTCGGAATCGTCTTCTGAAGATGAAGAACTACTAGTCATAGAGCTAGATTCATCTGAGCTCTGTCCGTCAACATCTTGGCTATTAGGACGAGATGCATTGCGTCGTAAATTGTGGCCACTTGGACCCGGCAGTGATTCATTTTGATTTGACGATGTCACTCTATTTGAGCTAAACGCAGTTGTTAAATGAGAACCAGAAGCATTTCTTGGTAATCTGTTGCGATTGCTGCTGCGATGTTGTGCTCCATTTGTTGTAGAACGGTTGGGCTGCGTTATTTCTTCATCGGCGTCCTCATCATCGGAACTCTGATGACGATTATTTGTCCGTCCTCCATTAGTGGTTTTGGCTCGACGTGAAGGGCCAGAACGATTGCGACTTCGGTCGGGAGGCGTGCGCTTATTAATCGATTTGTTTGAACGTCGGCGAGCTGCTTTCCAACTAGATATTACTGGCTTGATGTGTGATTCAAAGAGAGCACTCAGACGCAGTGTCATTGAATAAATCTGCAAAACACAAGGATACGTTATGATCATTTAAATTATCGCCCACTCATGCAATTGAAATATGTATATAAAAATATACTTTGAATACAAGTATTATTGCAATGATGATTATAGTTGGGCACATTGAAAAAAAAAATTATTGAATAAAAGCGTGATGGAAAATTACAAATCCCCAATCGTTTAGCTCAGGATTTTATTCACCTTTCTCAAATAAGTTTCTTGCACTAAACCACAATATTTCTTAGATAGAAACAGTATTATTATTAAGGGAAGTTTTAAGCTTAAATACTTTCGAGTTGTTAGATTTTTAAGACGAAGCAAATTGATTGTTAAATTAAAGCATCTACTTTAAAACTGACACATTTATTACATAAGACTTGATAAAATTGATATATGTCTTCAAAACAATTTTAACTTTCATTTAATACCAGTTTTAACCTTGATTTAAGTAGTTATCCGAAAAAATCACCAGAAATGGTCAATATGCTCGGAATTTACTCATTTCACTTTTTTATTTCTTGCATACTATTTATCGATCGAGTGATAGAAAAATATTTTTTATAACGTGAAATATATTTTTTTTTTTGCAATTGAAATATGTTGGAACTAAAGTATTAAACGAAATTTAACTCTCCTTTCGTTATAATATGCCAATTCTGAGCTTAAAAAACGGTGGAAAAAATGTATGCGTTATTAGTTTTTGAAAATGGTAACAATTTCTAAATCTTCGGTTCTTTATTCACTACCCTTAGGAAGTTAATGTTTCTGGTATTATTTTGTCTAGACAAATTTTAGTCACATGCTACATAGATAAATACTTCAAATTATAAGTTTAATATTTTTCCGGACAATATTTGGCTTCAACATATGTAATACATATTATATACTTTTTATTTTTTTTCTTCTGTCTGTATTTATGCAGGTGTTGTTGCAATCAACAAAATCGGTCTAGGAGTAAAATGTATTATAACTAAACATTTTTCTTCAACTTCAACAAGCAGAATAATTACTTTTATTTTGACAAAATGATGGAAGAAACTGGAATTAATAAATAAATTCTTGGAACTTAAAAAAAGAAAAATATAGAACAAAATTCAATTAGTTGTTGTTTTCGTATGTAAATATAGGAGGCCCTACAGCTCGTACAGAACCAGGGCCTAGTGACTTACAACTCTCAACCATTCCTTTGTGCGAGTAAAGTCAGGGATCAAGAGACCTATAGTCCTTATGCCGAATCAGAACGTTAAATTTTTGAGAACGAACTTTTCTTGGAAAGAATTACTCTTGGAGGATTTGTATTCTTCGCAAGAGGCAGTACCCGTAAAAACTTTCACATGGTACAGGCTGGGGTTGAACCCTCACCTCTGGCATGATAGTCCTTAGCACTAACCATCACGCCTACCTACTGTAAAACTCAAAAAAGTTAAAAGTTTACCAGTAAACCTTTTTTATTTTTCAGCAAAATTGAAATTAGTATTTGTTTTTCTATGAATAACTCCTAGATTTTAGACAACGCTAATACAACAGTAGCTTATAATTCCAAGACAGTAAAGTGAAACATCACAACAATAAAATTCGAGAGTGAATAAACACATTCAGATTTAATTTAAAGCCGATTTGGTTTAAGGTTTTACTTTACCCCAAGGAGACTAAAAGACGATTACAAAATTAATTATTTTTCTTCAAGTAAAAACAAAAATTCTTATTAAAATGTTACAAGACTAAATTATATGCTCAAAAGAACTTCGCTTTTTTTACTCGAGGACTTATAATTTTTAATTTGTTGATAGATATTTTATTCTCAACTACTTTTGTCAAATCAACTGCCAAAAAATCTCAATAAGGGCATTTTTATATTTATCTTTTATTGTGAAGTTACATATGTATGTCTATTCTAACTGTCTGTGTCATGTAAAGCTGTATATTTCTTTCTACCAATTTTGTTACTTTTAAGCAAAAAAGAAAAAACGAATAAGACACCTGTCTTATGGTATATTGACGTTTTCTGCACATACATTGGCATCAGAAAAGAAAAACTAATCAATAATTTTTATTTCAACAATTACAAAACGAATAAAAATCTAATAAAGAAAAAAAAAAAAAAGAAATAACTGATATATCTTACCGTCGACTGGTCCTATACACACAACGACAACAGACAGACACAGGAAGAGAAAGCATGATTGGAAAGGGAGGAAGAATTTGTTTCGTGATGAATTAAAGCGAGCAATGTGCCGAGTGCAATAAGATGTCTGATTCTACACTAAGGTAGAACAATTTAAACATCAAACACTCAAAACTCAATGCAAAGGGGTTTGATCTAAAAGAATACTTACGCGAGACCTCTTATTTGTGTTGTAGTTCTTAGAATTTTGAAATATCAGACGAACGTCTTTTGCAAAATCTAAAGGATCCTCATAATTGCCACCAAGTAAGTCTTCTTTAACCGTACGCAGGTCCATTGGTGTATCAATAATTTGCAAGTAGTCGGGAAATTGCATTGTATCAACTGGCTCACGGAAAGGAGTTGAGTCTGGTCTGAGCCACATCATATCTAATAGTTTTCTACAATCTACTTGCCAAGAATCATCGCCACGATTGCGAAGGTTTCTAAAATGAAAACGCAACTATTGAGTGAAATTAATTTTTTTTTTTAAATAGCTTATGAACTAACCGTGTACTGCCTCCATTGCTTCTGCGAGAAGCTGAAGTTGACAGTCCTGCAGTACTTGTCGAGGGTCCTGGCTCGTTTTCATTATTATCATTCTCTGACTCTGAAGAAACATATATATCTACCAATTGGTGGTACACAGGTGCAACATCGATATCATTTTGTTCCCTTTAAAAGCAGGAATTCATAAGTTTTTTTTTTGTTTTCTTTTATCTTATGCCTTACCTTATAATTCGTAGACATAAATCTGTGATAATTCTTGCATGCCGTACAATAGTCGTATGCTTTCTGTTGAATTTTTCGGCATTTGTTGCAAGGTATCTAACATCGAACTGTGCAGATGTGATACGGCGATAAAAATGATTTTCAAATCTAGCTTTAATAGTTGTCAAATCAATAGGGTACTCGATTAAGTAAGCATAATTGGGGTAAATGTTAAGGTCAACGGGGGCTAAAAATGGCTCAGCAATGGAAAGGCGCATAACTTGTTCTAAGCCATTTATAATTCTTCGGCATGATCCATCTCTGTCGCCTCGATGCCATTCTTCTGATTTGGGCTGATATAGTGTTGCCCGAATTTCTTCTGGTAAAACTGATACTGCTCCACCCACCTCATCAGGTAGTCGATTTTCATCTATTGGTTCCATGTCCCATGGACTCATATACTCATATTCTCCATTGTCCCATCGCACTCGAAAACACATAAAGTACGAACTTGGATATTCTGGTGAAAGAAGATGACGTGATTCGATTTGTCCCATCCACCATCCATCTCCAATCATACATCTATATTGAGCAAGCAAAAATTAAATTTATATAGAAATTTTATTAAAAACTTACCTGAATCTGTCCCCAATTCCCCAGTTCCGTTGCACTGCTAAATCAAATGTTTGTCGCAGTACTAAGAAGTCCAGCACGTCTGGCATATCATGATATTTAATTTTGAAACTCGTGCCGGACATGTTTCCTTCTTCATTTAGCATTGCCAATTTGAGGCAACAAAGTCTAGGGGGTTTGATTTCGTATTTTATTCCAATTACCCGCACCAATTCATGTTCCCGCAATTCTCGGAAATTCCAAGGCTCGGAGCTATGAGTGACCTTGTAAGATTTTTTAGATCGCACAGCATCCAAATAACGCTGATGTCCTTGTCGAAAGTAGACTACTTCATCCCCCATCTGAGGATAGTATGGAGTTTTACGGGGTATTACTTCCGAAAGCCATTCCGGAGGTTTATAAGCTTCGGGAATTTCACCAGTCATATTTTCTGGTAAAACTGGACGTTTGCGACGATTCTTAATAGCAACAGCTGTGGTATTAGGCTGGGATGTATCATCACTGCTGCCAGATGAACTTCTTCGCGCTACTGGCTTTCGTTTAGATCGCTTCGGAGGCTCCAAATTTGGCCCTGGTTTGTCTGCAACCCAATCAGAGTAATCAGACGACTCCGAATCAGTAGTTGATGAATCGTCCTCTTCACTAAGGTTTTCCTCCACATTTGAATAACTTGTATCCCCGGAAGAGTTGCTGCTATCTTCCTCTTCCTCCTCCTCTTCAGGTGGCTCTTCCACATGCTCCTGACCTCTTACAGCTCTTGTTCTATAAGCAGGACGTGGTCCACGACGAGCACTTCGAATTCCACGCTGACGATTTGATGCTTGCATTGCTGTGTTAGCATTCAATGTATTGATCATAATCGGACGTCGTCGCATTTCCCGTTTATATTGATCCATTTCATATTGTCCTGCTGCGTAAACTGTTTGTCTTAGATTTTGTGTTTGTGAATATTTCATTGGGCGCACGTAAATACGGCGAATGAACTTGAAGTTTGTTTCTCTTTGCCAGTTGCCACTACTCTGGCGCACTCCTTCCACGTCACCAGTGCGTCGTGCGGCCAGCAAAGCTCTCCCAATAGAGCCCGCTGCACGAGGTGAATTTCCACTACCATTATTAAAGCTATTGTTTCGATTACGTTCATTATTTGAATCTGGAACGGGATCTGCTCCTTGTCGGTTCGCTAAAGCTTCAATAAGGCGGTCGATATGTGAATAACCTCCATTGTCATCGATTTCAACTCCTTCTATGCCCATTGTAATGTTGGGTACCAATTGTTCTGAGGGACAGTTTTCCCTTCCGGGAACGAGTCTTTGATATGCTGGTGGGTGAGGATTTCCATCAACATCAACCAAGAATGGAGGTGGCATTAGATGAGGCATAATTTGTGTCTGTTCATCAACTACATAATGTTGTGTGTCTCTTAGAAGTGGTCGATAATCAGTGTGGAAAAATAGCTCAGTTGGCAACTAAAAGAAAAAACGTTATTATATTTCAATCATGTTCAGGGAGATAAAAACAAAACTTACGTTTTTAAATCTGTCCGGGCCTATTCCTAATCCAAAGATAAGTATGTGACCGTGGGAATCTGTCGCCGCAATCATAGTCCCATCGGGTGACCATTTAGCGTCGAACACACCACCATGACCTTGGCCGTCGATATTGTTTACGAAATGTGCAACGGAAATGCCTTGTTCTATGTCCCAGAGAAAAACCTGGCCATCATGACCGGCGGACAGCAAGACATATTCGTCCTTTGGATTTGATTCCAAAACGTACAGCTCGTCTTTATGACCCCGCAGAACGCAATGAAGCTTACCTGTTTTGGCATGCCAGATTTTGATCTATTCGAAAACCGTATTGTAGTGTAAAAAGTTCCAGAAAAATTCAGTACTTACAGTAAAATCATTAACAGCAGTTATAACGTATTTATCAGAATAATCCCATGCGACCATTGTCACCTTCAACTTTTTGCCCTCTTCTGGTTCTGGACATCTGCACAAATAGCATATTGCATACAATCTTATTATTTTAATATTATAAATCTTACGTTGGTAGGCGTTCAGTCATGTTCAATTTTAAACTCTTCCATTGTTGAGATTCAAAAGTCCACACGTGTGCAGTTCCATCCTTACTGCCAGATATAAACTTCAGTCCTCGATGAGCCCACTGCACTGAATCAACGGCATCTGTGTATGCTTCAGTTTCGAGTATTCTTTTAGGACCGTCTTCGGACATAATATACACTCTTGCATGGTGATCTGCAGATCCAGCGGCTAGAAACATTCCTCCTGGCGAAAACGACGTACACATCATTTGGGCTTGACCCGGACGAAGTTTCTCATGATATTGAATTGGTTTTGGAGCAAAAATTGTCTTTCCAGCTCGGGGAGTTGTGTATTGCCAAAAAGCAATGGAACCATCTGTGCTGGTTGTCACTAAGTACTTTAAATCACCCCGAGGGGAAGGGCAAAAATTAACCGAAGTTATCATTCCCGTGTGTCCCGAAAGTACTGCAATGGGAGATGTAGTTTGGAGGTCCCATACACGAAGAATACGATCAAGGGAGCCTGCGGCTAACATTGTGTTATCCAAATTTATTGCAATATCAGTTATCTCCGCTGAAGCTCCACGCAGAGTAGCTAAAAGCCTACCATCTATTGCACTCCATATTTTAATAAGAAGATCGTCAGCACCCTACATAAAAATTATACATAAATAATCAAAAATAAATTTTACTCATTTTCAATGCTTACGGTAATAATGTATTGACCGGTGCGATCAAAAAGGACGCAATAAACCGATGACAAATGACCAACAGTGCGACGCAAAAGACGTGTTTTTCCGTATAGACTCGTTGGGATAACAAGTTTCCTTCGAACTGGTCCACCATATTCCCGGCCAATAAGAACTTTATCTATTTATTTACAGTTAATTTAATAATTATTAGTTGAAATATCTACTAAAGTTTACCTATATTATGGATTGGCTTGGTAACGGCGGAGTCGGGCAAAGATACTCCGTGCACTCGAGAACAATAATCTAACAGAGATCTTGGTTTATAGATACTTTCTTTTGTTCTCATCAAGCTTTGACGTCCGCTGCCGAGCAGAGACACAATACCAGGAACCGCTGGTGTAAGTTCATTGTCAAGAATAGGTCCTATGCGCGCACATATTTCTAGCAAATGGTTGGCTCCGATGTGAGAATATTTACTTTCCTAGATAAAATAATTATTATTTGTTATTACATGATCAACTTTTTTAGATTTTGTTAACATTTGCAAGTTAAACAAAATTATTATAAAATTGATTTTATTAAAATTCACATAACATGCCTATAGTTTTTTAAATAATCATTGTGATGTGATAACTATGAATAATGTTTAGTGTATTTTAATTTGTATCTTTTTAATAAGATGAATTTACAGATTCATACGTTACCACTAGTGATTGCCAAACCGAAAAATTCTCAAACCGGGTTAAACCGAGTTGTATTTGAATCAAACCGAGTTGCAGACCGAGTTGCAAATCGAGTTGCGCACCGAATTACCTAACTCGAGTCGCACTGAACGTTTTTTGGTTTGAACAAAATTTTATTGCAAAAAACCGAAAAAAAAAACGAACCGAAACCGAAACCGAATGCGCTTTCAACTCGGTTTGACTTGATTCGAGTTAATTTAAAAATATTTTATTTCATAATTCATACACGAATACGTACACAAAACATTCAAATCAAACCGAGTTATGTATGTGAGTTGTGAACCATGTCATAAGCCATATCGTCCGTCCGTCTACAAATTTATATGGTAGTTATCTTGGTATGAGTTTAGAGTTTCGGTTGGTTTGGTTCGGTTTGTATTTATTCAATTAATCCGTTTGATGCGATTCGGTTTTCTTCTTCGGTTCGGTTTTCTCCTTCGGTTCGGTATATTTCATCGGTTCGCCAACTCGGTTTATTAAACCTAGTTGATACATCGCTAGTTACCACCAAGCCCAAAAATGTTTAAATATTGCAATTATTAGTTATACACTTGTTGTTTTCGAAAGAGTAAGTATCTATAACTGGCTGCTCAGAAATAAGAAATAACTTAACAGAAACATCTGAAAATTTGCTGGGGAATCGAAAAAATATCTGCATTTCTATCTTCATCTCGACAAGTTTGTTAAACGTGACAGTACAAAGTCAATTAACGCATTATCTAGTAAATGTAAGAATAATGAAATGTTTTTTTCTTTCTTTATTATTTAAGCGGTTTATAGACAATCTCTGTTATTATTATTATTTTACAAAATACTGAACAATGTTATTGGGTGGCACAATATTTTTTTTAAATAAATGGCCAAATTCCTAAACACAAAACCAAATTATGCTAAGCAAACAATTCCAAACGTTCCAATCAATTGATAATATATAAAAACAAAATAAATAATAATAATTAATCCTTACTAGAGCACAATTTTTAGTTTCTACTTTACTTCTCCCAATAGCTTAAATATATGAAAATCAAACCTTTTGCAATTCGTGGACTTCAGTAAGCCTTAATAAATAAAAACCTATTTTAGATAAAACAAGTTATTAATTATTTTAAGACTATCGAAAAATTCAAACACTTTTTTATATATTGCCTAATTACCTATTATTGTACAAAAATAAATATTCCACCCCTTAGTTGACGAATAGAATACATAAATGTTAATTTATAACTCATACTACTTTTTTAATTAAAATATTGAATCTTAATACACTAATATTGTTACTTACTTAAAATTTTCATTAAAAAATTAAATTGCTCATCAACATACGATTATCTCGTATACATTCCCCTTAAGGATTTTAATATACATTTTGAGAATCTCTGTTTGCAAAAAAAAAAAAAAAACAATCCAAACCAGACAGCAGCAAGTATTGTAATATGCATTTTATAAAATAATGTTATACACACATCTCTTTTCCTCAAATTATTTTCGCTACTATAAATGTGGAAATGGCTACGCCATTGATAATATGATATTATGTATAATGATTCTCACCCAAAAAGAAATACAAATAATAAACAAATAAAATGTTTCAATTATTCAATTCTCTTTTCTTTAACCAATGTTCCATGACAAAAATATCCACATGAAATAAAAACTATATCAAGATCAAGAAACAAATATTATGCATTTCTTGTTCTGAAAATGTAAACAAATTTAATCGCAATTGTTTATAAATAATTTGAAAATTATTAATCTTATTCCAATTGTTCTAGCTATCCTACATCCAAGCAACAATAAAATTATACAATACATCACTAACTCAAATCCAATATGGCGTCAATTGGACGTCGACGGCGTAATAGATATCGAAAAAAAATTACATAATCCCTTGAAAATCCAATCTAATTAAAGTTTAATAATTAATTATTATTATAAACAAGACGATTTAATGCCAGCTATAGACGTATTGTTTTTCACACAATAATAACATGAACAAAAAATCTGCATACCCCACCATTTAGAAGTAGGTAGCGAATGTCTCGAGACAAATTAAATGGACAAATGTATTCTGCTTTATTAATATGCAATGGTTAATACAAATTTAATGTTGTTTTTTAACAAAATTAATTAAGGTCTGTCCTAACACTTTAAACTTGACCAAGTATCTCGTGATGTACCACAAAGTGGCAAAGATTATTTACGCTAACTTCTTAGTCGGGATGCATAGAACAGAGTTGAAAAACAACCTTGTAAAATTGATTGTTTATTTACGTTTACTTATTTCAAATAAAATATGGGAATAATAAACAATTCTAGAGTTCTAACTTACCAACTCATCAAAGGATTGGTCATGTTCATTACCCAGCCAATCGGTGCGTCGCGGAAGAACCTATGAGAAAGAAAGAGAGAAACTAGATTCGTAGTGTTTATTGTTGAAGAGATGACTGGGTCACATAAATTATAAACTTATAAGGCGTCATCAATGCAACAATAATAATGAATCATATGCAACAATTTAGTCCTGAAGAAATGCGCCTTCTATAGTAAAAAAGCAAAGTGGATCCGCGCGCAAATGACCTTGCCGAGGATCCCTTGGCTATTTCGGGAGAGAACATGCAGCCCGGGGATGACTTAAGTTCTTGTTTTTCGTACAAACTTTTAAAAAATCGGGAAAAGAGTCCGAAAGCACGTGCTAAACCATAACAAAATATTCGATTCAATTTTAGTATAGTTTTACACTTTGAAACAAGTAGACGTCTTGTATAGAAGAAACAAAAAATTAAAATTCGGTCCCGGGAATGCAAGTTTCTCAGGCATGCATAAGTCTAGAGTAAAATAAACTCCAAAACTTAACTAAGATATTTAAACAAAACTCACCTTTTTTTGTTCGAGTTCCTTGACAAGGACCTACAACCAAGAATAAAAAGAAACATGTTCGTTAGCTGTCCATAGATTTCGCAAAAAATCAAAAATTAAATACGAAAAAATTGATTCGGATTCGCGGGGCGACAATGACAATGGAGGCGAACAACTAACCTTTGCAGTTTCCTTAAGGGGTCCAGCTGCGAGAAATTTTGATATCAGAAAGTATAATTCTGTAAGGAAAACAACACACTATTATTTAACATTCACTATTCACTTCTTGAAATTGAATTTAAGTACAAAATAGTGGCAGATTTGCGAAAAAAGAATTATGGGTTTTTCTTTGATACTTTTTTTCATTTTGGGTTTGATTTGCATTTTGTGTTTACCTGGAATCACAACATTTTCATTTGATAATTGTTTAATATCCATTTTCTTAGTCAGGGCTATAATGGAGTTATAATTGAATACATTTAATTTACCGGACTTTATCCGATTTTTATTAAGATAAATTGAAGATTTTTGCTCTTTCACATAACACAAAAACTAATCGACGGAGTCCGTCGTCAGCCATTGCTTTTCGTTCCTTTTTTGCTTGTATTCGTTGTTTTTTGTACAACTTCTACAAAATTTATACAGTACTTCTGAAACTATAATGGTATATCAGGAATTCTAAAACATTGAAAGTTGGGAACTGCATTCAGACAGGCAAAGTTAAGTCTTAGGCCTAGTGCTCACTTTAAAATAAGTTGCCAGGATTGAATAGTGAGAAACTTAAGTTGAAATGTTGAAATCCATCTAGGCACATGGTAAACCCAACATGAATGAAATGCGACATTTTGGGAAACAAAGTAAAAATGAAACAGAAATATATAATACTGGACATTCAAAATAGTAAACATTGAGACTTAGCAACTAAAATTGGCAATTTAATGGCTAAGTTGAATTGAACTATTATCTATTTTAGTTTGGTCAACGAATTGTGTTGCAACACTCTTCGGAATAAAAAAGAAACTATGTCGTTTCTGTTTCAGCCAGCCGAAATAGAACTTTACTAAAATTTTACGGCAAGAAAATCAAGTAAACTACACACGGTCCAATCAGTTTATCCAGTACAGGGAAGATAGGACGTGTGCATCTCATTTTAACAGCAATTTAATCCCATTCAATTGTGTGAAAGGAATAATTCTACTTATATTATAAATGTGAATGTTTGAATGTATGAATGTTTGTTGCTAAAGCCTAGTACACATATCGGGACAAGACAAAATTTATCTCTACAATCTTAATCTATACAAGATGCCCGCGCAAAAGTTTGAAGTTGTAGAAATAAAAACGCCTATCAGGGATGTACTTTTCTATTGGTGATTATAAGGCGCAACTGTATATCCCTTTATATTTATTGAGAATATTATTGAGTCCATTTTGAATTGTTTTAGTTCACTTTTATTTTCGTTAAAATGTCCCTCAAATATTTGTTTGAAATCATTTTCAAACGTGTTATTGGATTCTAAGAAACAATAAGAACAAATCACATCACTTTCTTCAAGAGAAATGTAATAAAACTAACTTGAGAATGAAAGTGCTTTTGTCTGTCGTTTCACGTTTCCTTTCATGTTTTTTGTTACATAGCAAATACTTACACTTTATTAGTATATTTAAATCTTGTATAAGTTTTTTAAATTTTTTTTTTCTTGAATTCAGTTTTAGATTCGTTACTTTATATTTACATATTTTCTAAATAAACTTTTATAAAAAACAATGCACCCTTGTAAGTTGCCATCAAAAATAACTCCATCCCAGTTGGAATGGACTTGTGTTTGTGAAGGCTGTCAAAATTTGTCTTGCAAAATAATGATTAGAACATTATTTTCGCGGACAACCGAGATGGAGACTTCTTATGCCTGTTTGGTTATTTGAAAAGTATCGTTTACCTTATTTTTTCCCATCTGGTTTTTGGCAGCAAAATGTGAAAATTGAAATTTGCTAAACACAGCTTTCCAGCCAAACGTCATAGTTTTGCGCGCGAACAGCGTACTGTCTGAAAAAAAAAACTTGAGACAAAATTTGTCCTGGGACAAAAATTTTATGGACTGCGTACTAGACTTTATGCTTAACACCATACCTATGGTTGATCTACATGTTTCTGCAAAAATAAAGGGATGCCAAATGAAAAATTCGTATTTGTTAGATAGAGAGAAAAGAAAAAAAAAATGGAGAAAAACTTCAGTTCTGCATTAGGACATTCGAGAAATGCAGAAGTCCAGATTATAGTGAAGACGAAAATGTTCACCTTTATTATAGCATCTTTATCTGCATTTTGTAAATTTGTGACACTTCCACATTTGATATGTATAACTTTTTTTGGCGGATGCATGAAAAAAAAAACAAAACATTATATTGAAATAGAGATGGAAGAGAACTAAGCTAAATTCAATTTTCATTATATTCACACTAAATTCAATGATAATTTTGGTTTTTCTTGCCATTAAATGTAATTATAATTTGTTTAATTGAAAAGTTTGAATGATATCTCTTTGGGCGTACTAAAAAGGACTGTTTTAAAATTGATGAATTTAAATTTTGTCATTTTGCCATAGCAATTAGAGCCGAAAATATGTAATGCAACAAAAGAAAATTCAGTTGGAAGCTAATGCTAGCAAGCTAAGGATACAGATTGGGTGCCGGGCCGTAGAGACATTCCAGGTAATTGCAAAGCAGACGAACTTGCAAAAAATGTAACATGTATACCACTAGCCGTGTTTTATTGGTAATTGAAAATACTATAGCTAGTAAAATTTTACATGGAAAACAACAACACCTTAAAAGTGAACAAAAATAAGCTAGTGTTTATCCATAGTAATTTAGTGAAGATAGAGTTTCATCTAACAGTCAAGAAGTGCAAAAAATATGCAAATGTTGGCAACATGAGGGTGTGTTCGGTAAGTCTGCTATTACACGATGAATCTAGATGCATGCGACACCTCGAACAACATAAGTGCAAAAGAGAGACAAAATTCGAAAACATGAGACGCAAGAAAATCGACCTGTGTCGCACGGGTAAAATTTTCCGTGCGACAATTTGACGTTTCTCTTCTCGCTTGTCCGCTTTCTTATTGTTCTCTTTCATATGGTTTCGTTCTTCGAGAAGGAAACTTCGATGCATCTTAACATTATAAATGTTTTTTATACTAATTTGTATTCCAAAATTCATATTCTTCATCAATAAATAAAAACAAATCAAATTTAAATATTTTTTTAATTGATTTCAAAGAAAACTGAAATCATTTGAATTTGAAAAGTCTCATAATCAAACCTACAAGTCAAACAACGAAATTCAAATAAAAGAGAACTGTCAAAATAGATTCATGAATCTGGTTTCATCGTGTAATAGCACTTGAGAAACAGGATAGGATAAACAAAGAAGAATTCGAAGATGTCGCATGCATCTAGATTCATCGTGTAATAGCAGACTAACAAATACACTTCTTTTACACTTCGCCTGCATTGAAAAGTGCAAGCGATCCACAAATTTCAAACCAAACATTTATTTGGGTTGAAATTATAAAAATGCAATTATTTCGTTAAAAATTTATTAAAATCAATACTTTACAAAATTTTTACAATTTTAGGAACAATTCATAAGAGATAAAATAATTTTCTTTAGGATTAGTGTATTTTACCATCACATATGTGGAAAATTTATTGAAATATGTTTGTTTTCATTACAAAACTGACAAAGGTTGCTTCCATAAATGCATGGTTGTGAAAGTCTACCGAATGCATACCTTTTTTAAATGCACATGTTAAATGTTCGATTTTCTTAAAAGCAGGACTCAAATATTTGTTGAGCAAATGTGAAACTATAAAAAGTGACAAGCGAACATATTTTTTTTTTTGACTTTCATATGATTGCAATTGATCGCATGTATACAATGCATGTATTTATAAAAACACCCAAAGTTATATATATACGGTATGGTAATTTTGACACTACGGGCAACTTGAAGTAACTTCTTTATTTTTATTAATTATTTCTTTATAATTTTATGTTGAATTTTGTCTTTTAATATTGTATTTATTGAATAAAAAGAATGTTTACTATCCAAATAAATGGTCTGTGTAATAAATTCTATTATAATTTGAAGAAAATAGTGAACCACTATTATTCAACTGGTCTTTAAAGTTGCCAGAAACTTAGTTCCATATTTTTCGCTCGTCCATATAAACCAATAGAATTGAACAGGGAGTTGATAAAATGGTGAACTTTAATCCGTGGGTGATAAATATAACAAGAAAATCAATATATTTTCAAAGTTTTACTACAAATATAAGTAAAAAAACATTCAAAACCAACTCGGTGTGCATTTCCATGCAAACTACTCAACAACCGTTTTCATGCATTTTCCAACTCGACCCAATAATTTACACAATTGTACATTCTTCGAACTCGCCCCATGTAGAACAGCTGTTGTTTATTTTGATATAAAAATCAAATTGGATTTTTAACTAAAATGTAAAGATGTTTGCCAGAAATTTCTTTAACAATTGAGTTTGCATATTTCCAATTTTTATTTTCAATATGCAATTATTTTTTTTATTTTCATGTGCACTTTTGCCTTTTATATTTTGTCCGTGACAGAAGATTTTGAAATTTTGAAAACAATAATTTAACAAGTAATGTAGGGACACCAACTTTAAGAAGTCAAATGAAAAGTGAATATAACAGTGAATATAGCGTTTTATTGGTACTCGAATACTATGTTAAGGATAGATTCCCAATAAAACGAGCCTACTATTAGATAACAAATCTAATATCGGTATACCACTAGCTACGTGTAAACTCATGCTAAAGGAAAATACCATTGAGAAGGGGAATCACAGGTAGTCTGATTCACTCACCTGTCTGGCAACAAAATCAATTTGGCCAAAGCTTGATGCTAAACGCCCAAAGCAACCCATCTCGATAGGCAGACGGCACATTAGCTCTGCTTAATAGGCAGACATGCCTTGCGACTTGGAGCTCTGGCAAACTTTGAATTATTATCGAAAAACTTAAACAAGTCCGATATAAATAAAATTAATTTGACTCCATCAGTCAATATTGACGTTGTAGTAGATCATTTTTATAGAATCATCAATGACTGTCTTCTTAATTCAGTCTCAGTGCCTTTACGGCCGAGCTACGAACATTAAGAAACAAACGTAACAACTTACATTCAAACTCTTTACTTAAATGATCATGATGCTTATATTACTCTTTTCGACGAATTTAAAAATACATAGATCTAAGACTTTGTACGAGAATTATATTGCTGAAAAGAGCTTGAAAACCAATGATAGCTATAACTGGCCCCTTAAACTGAATGTTTTTTTCACTAAAAAATTCTCCAAGTCATTAGCTTCATTTTGATAACTCCAATGACAAATTTGACTTTCTCTATAGCTTTTAATAGCGAAATAAAATTTTCAGTGATGAAAACCAATGATAGCTATAACTGGCCCCTAAGCCTGAATCGGGGAATGGAGTTATTGGTGTGTGAGATTTTGCTTGTGTGTGTGTTATGTTATGTTATGTATCTCTTGTTTGTTTTCATAAGAGTTTATTTTGGTGCGCTTTTGTGTGCTTGAATTGTTTGAGAAAATATACTCACTACACATACACTGTTCTCACACAAATAAAACCAAAATGTCATTTCGATTCCATTTCAATTCGATTCGTCGATCCAATGACGCGACGCCGCGCCGCATACCTGGATCGAAATTTCAATTCAATTTCGATTCGATTCCTCGATCTCCTCTTGTAACCAGGGTAATACAAGGAGCAAGATGAAAAATGATTCCGATTCCGATTAATTACAAACGTAGTGTGTACGTAGTACGTATCGTATCGTATTTGTAGTTTGATGTTTATTTTCGTTTTGTCAGTCATAAGACTCATAAAATCACACGAAAAGTTTGTTAAAAAAGTTTATTTCATCAGCTAGCTAATTCATTTATAATTATGAGGTTGAAGAAAAAGTTATCAAAGCATTGATAAAACATTAATTTGATTAAGTTTAAATTAAATTAAATTAAGTTAAGAGCAGGACTAACAAAAGTTTAAGGCAGAGATTCTTATTGTATAATTAAAGTAATATTCAGAACAAAATGTCTTGGATATCGGAATACAAGTACCGATGGTACGAAACATTCGCAATGAAAATAATACGTTGTGGGCGCGTGCCGCGGCATATAGCCTTTATAATGGACGGTAACCGGCGATTTGCCAAATCAGAACATATTCCCAAAATTGACGGCCACTCGAAGGGATTTGAAAAGCTGGCCGATTGTTTGCGGTGGTGCCTAGATTCAGGCATTGAGGAGGTAACAGCATTTGCCTTTAGCATTGAAAATTTCAAACGAACTGAGGACGAAGTAAGTAGTCTTCTTGGCCTAGCCAAAGAAAAGTTTGAAAAACTACTACTAGAAAAGGATAAGCTAGAGCAACATGGAGTGCGGATCAACGTCATTGGGAATATCAGCTTACTTCCTCTGGAATTGCAGGAAGTTATTGCTAAAGCTATACTTTGCACAGAGAAGAACGACAAATTGTTTCTAAACATTGCCCTTTCTTACACGTCACATGATGAGATAACACAAGCTGTGGAAGCGGTGCTTCTGCATGGTACGGATGAACTAAACGCTAATGATATTAACGAACGTCTTCTGGACGAATGCATGTATACCAGTAAATCTACTTCGCCTAACTTACTGTTTAGGACTTCCGGCGAGAGTCGTATCAGTGATTTTCTTATGTGGCAGGTAATGTTCATCCAGAGATATGGATGTGTTAGGTTAATGTTACTATTGCTTATCAATTTTATTGAACTTTGAAATCAGTTATACACGCACTCATTTTGTTGGGTGTATTTTATATTTGTTACCGCCGAATTTTAACTTTATAATTAGATATTCATCTGAATATACCAAGATGTCATTTAATTCATTTAATCACCTATAACAGACTAGCTTAACAATTCCTTTTTATTAACATGACCAATTTTATAAAGCTATATATTTGCTTTAGAAAAGCTTGTTTTTTGAACAAACTACTGGGAAAATAAAAATGGTACTATTGACAAATGCAAATAAAAAGTCGATCAAGATTTGAAGTTAAAGTGTGGAATGTTGTCCAAGCCTTTGAGGAGAGTTGGGCAACTTAATATATTAATTTAATATGAATCCATTTTTCATACTTCCATCTTTTCATCATTATTGTTATTTATTTTAGGAAATCTATGTTCTGGAAACAATTCAGTCTACAGTTTACTCATTGCTCAAGTAGAAGAAAAAATTATTGAGCTATAAATTGTGAAATTAAATTATGATGAGAAAGCTTGTTCATCAGATTAAAAATCGCCAAGAGAATGTCCTGGAATAGCTAGTCCAGGCCTATGTCCTATTCCAGACTATAGTCTACCTCTGTGGCAAATTTCATCCAAATGCGTTCATCCAGATTGGTGAAATTAAAAGAAATCCATTCCAATTTACCGGTATAAAAAGTAGCCTATGTCCAATTCCAGCCTATAATCTATATCTGTGGAAAATTTCATCCAAATCCGTTCAGCCGTTCTGGTGCCATTTAGCAACAAACATCCATACATCCAAAGTTTCACATTTATAATAATTGGTAGGATTGTTGGTGTGTCCAATTCGTAATCTTATATAGTATATACATATATCTGTGGCATTTGGTATAAATATGATAAGTCCAAAAATTGACTTTTTTTGTTTAGACTGCGAATATATTTCTATTTGTCTATATTTTATCACCACTAGAAATAACGGTAATAGTTTGGTCCAAAGATGATAAGTACGGTTTTTATATTATATGTTTGGTATAAACATGATATGTACATTTTTATTTAGATATGCGAAATGAAATTAAAAAGTTCTTCACTACCTACTTTGTCAGCAGTTCTATTTAAAAAATAACGGTACCTGTGTTGATTTTTTTCCTAGTTCATACCAAATCTGTTTAATGTATAGAATACAATGTACTTATAGTCAATAGCATTTATGTTCCTGAGATATTTGCGACCACCAAAAATGTTTACTTTGTACGCACATGCGCACGTACGATTTTATGGACCTTTATGTCGAAATATGTAAAAAAAATTATTTGGAAAGCCGGAAGTTTAACATAATTTCCCTCTTTTTATGATAACTCCCAAGTTTTCTTATATATTTATTCGTTTGCATTTGGTATAAACATCATGTTTAGTGCCACAAAATTATAAAATCATAAGGTTTTAAAACCTCCATAGATGTTTTTTTTTTTTTCTAATAATAATGTACATTTGAAGTGCTGATATCTATGTACGTACACTTAAACAAAATATTCTATTATTTCCATACACTTTTTTACAATGCTTGAATAAACATTCAAATGCGTTTTCTGCAAAACTCATAAAATGGACTTATCATATTTATACCAAACGCCACAGATATATTTTCTTATGTCTACCGGGTAGTTGGCTTTCTCAGCATTATAGTTTAATTTGGTGTAGATACGGTTATAATTTAACCAATTCTTTCTTTTATGTTTCTATGTCTTAAGTATATAGTTTCTAATGTATCTTGTTGTAGCATAGAATATGATAAGAGGTTCTCTCAGCGGACTATTTATTCCGACTTAATACATTTTTAAATTCTCTTGTCTGAAATGTCCTTTTCTAAATACATATTCCAATACTAAAAAAATAATAATATAATATGTACGTATGTATGTATGTATTGGTTGTATATGTTTAGATTTATGTATATTAAATATAAAGTACATACATATGTACGCATTTATCATAAATATAACCCATACAAATTGTGTAAACAGAAATAAAATACAAATGTATGTTTATACGCATTTATCATATACATATGTATTATTATTATTATTATTATTATTATTATTATTATTATTATTATTATTATTATTATTATTATTATTATTATTATTATTATTATTATTATTATTATTATTATTATTATTATTATTATTATTATTATTATAATAAGCTATATTTGTTATTTTTTAGTGTTTACGTACATACATATACATATATGAACATATAATTACAAATACAATTTTATGTTTACAATTATTATTTTTATTTATTTTTTTTTTTCAATTTAAGTTTTTAAAAGTCTGACATAAGCCTCCTCCAACATTGTCCATATTTCTCTGTTCTTAGCTTCGTGGTACCAATTTAGTCTATACTCTATCAGATCATCCGTCCATCTCTTCTTGAGTCTTCCAACTGGTCTTTTGTCGTCTGGGTTCAATTTGGTTATAGTCTTTGGTGTATACTCCAGCCATTTGCTATTCGTCAATTTATTTTTTTGTTTTCTTGGTCTTGGAAAGATTTTAACTGTCCAAGGTACATGTAATCATCTACGTATTCAATCTTCTCATTTTCTAATGTTATGTCAATTTTGTGTGATTTGTGATTGCTTTTGTTTTTGTTTTGTTAATACTAAGTCCATACTGCGTGCAGGCATTGCTTCGATTCCCTTAGCGTTTGATGATATGAGTACTATATCGTCAGTAAAGTTATTTAAGTATCGTCCCCAGATATTTATTCCATAGCGAGTTTTCCAGTTTAAATTTTTAAATATTTCTTCCAGCACTGCACAAAACATAGGTGGTGACATTAAGCCTCCTTGTCGTACTACTCTTTTAATTTTGAATTCCCGGCCGATCCTTTCCGTTTTAATTTTTGCTGAGCTATTGTCATATATATTTTTAAAAGTTTGAATGTAGATGGGGTTGATGCCTTAGTTTATTAAAGCGGTCCAGATGGTTTCATGTTCAATGTAGTCAAAGGCTTTGCTGGTGTCAATAAATATAAAGTAAAGTGGTTTCTTGAATTCATTATATTTTTCTAGTAATTGGTTTATAGTTTGTAAATGGTCAGTTGTTGAGTATCCTTCACGAAATTCTGCCTGTTCAATTGGTTGTCCCTCGTTTAATTTTTCCCTGATGTTTTTATATATTATTTTTGAAAAAAGTTTGTAGATGTTAGAAATATTGCTAATAGGTCTGTACTTGTTCATGTCCTCTTTTGGTCCTTTTTTATGGATCAAGGTTATTGTGGTTTGTGTCATTTTTTGGGTATGTTTTGAGTTTCCAATATTTTGTTAAATATTAAAGATAATATGGAAGACAGGGATTTTTTTTCCGTATATGAGCATCTCAGCCGGTATACCATCGTTTCCAACATATTTTTCTTTCTTTTAATCGTTTATCGCTTGTTCTATGTTATTTTTTGTCAGTTTCGTGTTAAAATTTAAAGAAAACGAGTTGTTTGTGTCTTCTCTTGTCGATTCGAAAAGTTTTTTTAAGTATTTTGTTGCAATTGCATTGATGTGTATTCGGTTTGTCATATCCTTATAACAAGTGTCTTTATTTTTCATTGCTGCTATCTGTTCCTTTATTTATGAATTTTTTGTCTTTTTTATTGATTTTGTTGAAGTTATAATTTCTTTAGTTGTTTTTTCGTTGAATCTTTCAATGTCTTTTCGTATATTCTCCTTTATCTGATTTCCAAGAGATTTTAGCTCGCTCTTTTCTTGGTAATGTTTCAATTCTTTTGTCCTTAATTGTTTTTGTGTCTTCAGAGATTTTGTCATTTTGTGTTGTATTAAGATCGATCTCGTCTTCTTTTATGTTATTTTGTATTTCAGTCGTTAGGATTTCATTATATTTATCGATATTATCTGTGGTAACCAATCTAGGGATGTACATATTATTATGTTTGTTTCTTTTCAAAGTTGAAAGTTATTTTTGCTCTTAAAAGTCTGTGGTCAGAGTCAAATTTTACGTTATTTAAAACTGATATGTCAGTTATGATTTTTATTTTATTAGTCAATATAAGGTCGATTTCATTTTTGTTTTTCCATCGGGTGATTTCCATGTCCATTTTCGATTGTCCTTTTTTTTTGAAGAATGAATTCGCGAATCTTAAGTTTGTTTCTTGAAGCCATCTTATTACATAATCACAGAAATAGTTATCTAAACAAAGCGTTAACTTTCTACATAAAAACAATGCAAATCGAGTGAATTCATTTTAAGATTTCTGCATTTGGATAGATTTTGTAACTCTGATTTTTTTCCGAAACCTGTTTTTGTGAAAATGAAATGAATACAATTGTTTTAATGCGGAAGACCGAAAAGCATTAGTATGCACAGGAAAAAATGTAGCCGAATATAAAAGTTATAGCGTCTGAATTATTTCTTTTATTTAACATGTACATATGTCCATTTCAAAGTATCGCCTTTTTAAATGCTTTATTTCGATTACGATGAATTCGTAATTGAAATTGTCAAAATCGAATCGTAGAACGCAGAATTTTGTTTTTCGCAAAGGAAAAAATAAAATAAAAATATGTTTTAAGCGAATGAATGATTTGTTAACTGTTATTGCTGTCTGTAACAAATCAGAGCGGAATTTATTTTTTTGTTAATTGATATTTGATTTTTTGAAACTATTTATATTTATTTTATTTAAGAAGGAGCTTCTAAGTTAATCAAATAAAAAAAATCTCTCTAACTGATTAGTAACTTTTGTGTGTGTTTTCTTTCCTCAGCTCTCAACATCAGTGTTGTACTTTACAAGGGTTCTGTGGCCACAAATAACTATTTGGAACTTTCTTGCGGGTATCCTAACCTACCAAAGATCTTCATATGATTTGGATATTAAGGAACATAACCCTGAAGAAAAACATCTGATGAAAACAACTCACTACTTTACAGATCGCGTTCAAAATTTCCTACACCGTTTAGATATGTATCGAAGAGATTTTCTGTTAAAATTGTCCAAAGTTGATTAAAAAATAAAATAAATTGAAGATTCATAAACACAAAAAAATATACAAAGCAAAGATGGTTTTATATTCTTTCAGTCTCCACTAACTAATAAATTTAAATTAATTAATATTGGAAAAAACTATGTAAATGGAAAAAGATTCAAAACATGTTCCAAATTCCTTCAAACAGAGAGGGTTAAAATATGCATAGAGAGTAAGCTTGTAGTTTACAGAACCATGTAACTCGATTCTATAATAAAAATATTCGAATTCGCAAATTCTGAACTTTATAACTCTTTAAGGACGCTTTAATATGCGATAATCGACCAGCTCTAGTGGTGCTAACTTTATTTGTATGTACTTTCGTATAGTCGGAAACCACCTAACTCGGTTTATTCAAAACAAAGCAAAATCGCAAATAATCACTTCATCAAATGTGTTTGCGAGCAGATCGTTCGAAAATCGCATAGTATGGCCCCGGAATTATTGGACTATAAAATGTATTTAAGTGTGATCTACATTACAAAAAATTCGTTCTTATTATAGGTATTTAATCCTGCTATTTAGTTAGACGGAAGAGATTAAGAAAAAATATCGCGAATTAAAATAACCGGACAATATTTCTATCTCCATACTTTCGAAATGTAAAATGTTTTTTAGAGTTCTATTTTGAATTCATAAATAGTTTAGTAAAGTAGACAAAATCGCGAGGCAAAAAATCTTGGAATTTGTTTTACCTAGATATATTTATCATAAAAAAGTATTTTTAATATTTTTGGCAAAAATCTGTATTTTATAAAAATATAAATATTTTTTTATTTATAAATGTTATATTTTTGAACTGGTGTATACATAATAATATATATTAACTAATTACTTAATTTTATAAATGTAACAATAGACAATAGTTTAAATCTTTACAAAGGCACGGCAAAATTTTAACATTTTATTCCACCTAGTATGTGGTTTTGAAAACATAAAAATAAAAAACAAACATTAAGTAGTTTTCCTTTTATGTTCTTAATTTAGTAAGTAGAAAAATTCTAGTTTTTAATTAACTATAAATTTTCATACATATAAATCACCAAACATGTTTTTAAGTCTGCAACTTAGTAATAAGAGGTTTTGAAAAAAGTTTGATAAAAATTAAGTAAATTTATCTTAAGTAGTTCTAAAGGTTACATGGAAAAAATACCGGTTCTAGTTTTTATCAGACGATGTTGCTTTATATGTATCACGAGCAATTTTTTTAAGATAGTCTGCATCATTAGGACCTGTAGCTTCAACCATCTGTCTCAATGCACCTTTTGGATTCTTCAGTAGTATGTAAGGAGCATCAAATTCTTTGGCATATCCAGCATCCATAACAAGAATTCGATCTGAGTCCATTACTGTATGAAGTCTATGAGCAACAGTAAGTACAGTACAATGCTTGAACTTAACGCGAATTGTTCTTTGTATAAGGGCGTCAGTTCTAAAAATAAATTGAAATATGAACATACATATATGAATATTAAAATGTATTGTTAATTTTTTTTTTGACTTACTGTGGGTCAACATTAGCAGTAGCTTCGTCTAAAACCAAAACTTTATTGTTCCGCAGTACTGCTCTCGCAAGACAAACAAGTTGTCTTTGTCCCACACTGAAATTGCTTCCCCTCTCAGTTACCATGTAATCAAGGCTTGGTATAGACATTTTAAGTTCTACCTGAAATTTCATTTAAAAAAGTAACATTAAAGACAATTATCTTAGAAAAATCTCACTTCTGCTAAGGCCTTCCACAAGTCAGCATCCACATAAAGGCCAAACGGATCTAAATTGTATCTAATTGTTGCTGAGAATAGGACTGGGTCTTGTGGTATAATTGATATCTTCGAGCGAAGTAATTCTAACGATATACTTCCAGTTTCAATATCGTCAATATAGATTCCTCCTTCAATATTAGACAATCGGAAAAGAGCCCCAATAAGTGATGACTTTCCAGCTCCAGTTCGGCCAACAACACCAACTTTCCATCCAGGATGAATGTTAATGTTCAATTGTTTTAAAACTGGCGAACCATTTGGATCATAGCGTAATGACATGTCTTTAAATTTAACTTCTCCTCTTGTAGGCCAATCTGCGGGGGGTTTATTCTCAATCTCGCACTCTTGCTCAAGATTAGTATACTGAAGCACACGTTCAACACTTGTCATCTGTTGCAGGGATTCAGCAACTTGCCTTACTCCATACTGAACCATACCGGTTAAAATCATAGCCTGTGATATTGCCAAGCCAACATTGCCGCTAAATGTTTCTATTCCGTTATATTAACAATAAAAATTATTAATATTTCCATACTAAAAATTATTAATATTTCCAAAAGTAAAACTTACGATTATGCAATAATATAAAGCTAAATGCAACTGTTGTGAGGAAGCAACAACTTATACAATCTAACCAAAGGCCGAGGGCAGTATTAGAAGCCATTGTCAATTGCCATACTGCACTATGCACGTCTTGCAGATTGTCGAACTCTCTAGCTACAACGTCTTGCAGGCCTCGAGCTCTAATGGTCGAAATACCAGTAAGACTTGCAGAAAGATGTGAAAACACGGGACTGCGACCTGCAATCAAAAACAAAAAATTTAATGGGAACAAAAATATTTTTTTTTTAAATTATCTTACAAATTCCCTCTAAGCGTTTCAAATCTTGTGATGGCCTAAGGTAGATTTTTAAAACCAACAGGTACACCAAAATCGCAATCGCAAGACTTCCAATAAGTATAGGATTCACAATTGTTATCAATATGAGAATACCGATCATCACTAAAGCAATCTGTATAAAATCCATCATGGCCTTTGGTAGAAATTCATCAATAGCCCCCATGTCCTTAGAAAATCTATTTAAAATTCTACCCGAAGGATTTGAGTCGAAGAAGCGCATGGTAGCATGCAAAATTGAACCAAACATCCGATTATGCAAAACTTTAGAGGCATGCATGCATACTTTGAAAAATAGGAATCCACGCAAAATCGTCATCTTAAAAAATTTTAAATTAAAGAAAATTTCAACAAGATCAATTCTTATTTATACTTACCAAAACAACGAGTAAAATAAGTGTACCATAAATATACAGGCATTCGTACGTTGTTAACATTGTAGGTTTGTTAGCTGTCCTAAGGAACTCTTGTTGTGTCCAAATATTCACAAAGTAATCTGATCCACTGCAAACAACTTGAGATAGTATCATAACAAATACAAGCACACACAATGCCGATATACTGGCGCCAGCACGGAAATACTCCCACCAAACTCTACCAGAGACCCCGCCTTCGGCTTGGTCTTCCGCAACTTCTTGGTTATCAGTCAGGTCTTTATCGGAACTTGTCTAAAAGAAGACAAAATAAAATATAACTTTTTAAAACTGAATTCATAAGAACCAAATATATTCATATCCATGCATACAAAACCCAACATATTGGGTGGTTGCTTTCAATGGGTAATGAAAGTTTCTGATTCTATTACATGAAAGGCTTTCATTGGTACTGTTTACATGATCTTTATTGTGATTTTTTTTTTTATTAAACAGTAATTCTTAAAATCAGCCATAACGTAGAATATATCAACAAAGTGTTACTAAGGTTTTATGATCTAGTTTAATTTATTAATTTTTTAAAAACTTTTTTGGATATGAAGACTTTGATTTCTGAACTGAAGATAACTTACCGATTTCCTAAAGGAACTTGCACTCGAGCTAGCGCGCTGCCTAAGCATTTGGTAACCACGGACTCCATCAATATATGGTATGTCATCTTCTTCGAAAATAGTCAAATCTTGGCTGTCGGTCAAGCTGGATTCGTTATCTTTTTCAGTCTCAGGACGTTCTAATAATTTAGCAAAATCTAGATCACTGTTTGCAAGTTCGTTAAAGGTTCCTTGTCGTGATATTTTGCCATCTTCTATAATAACAATCCAATCAGCTTCAGTAAGAAAATGAACTTGATGTGTTACGAGAAGACGTGTAGATTTTTCATTTGCTAATCGACTACGAGGCCCAATAACTTCGTCAAATAAATGCTTTCCAACGTGTGCATCTACAGCGCTTAGGGGATCATCAAATAGGTAAATTGCAGCCTGTTTATAAATAGCTCTTGCTAAGCTAAAAGTGAATAGAACAATTTTTTTTAAATTAATATATGTAAAAATAATTTAAAAAAAATTGTTGTCAAGTCATAAACTTTCTGTTAGATTTCCTTATATGTATAATAGAATACTTTTAATTTAAAATATTTAAATTAAATTAACCCATTTAACGTCTACGAGAACCTGTTACCTAATTCAACAAAAAAAGTTTATTCACCTAATTCGAGCCCTTTGACCACCAGATAGAGAAGCTCCACGTTCGCCCACAATTGTTTTATCTCCATTTTGAAGTTGCTCAAAATCCGCCGCCAGTGCACAACATTTTGTTATATCATGGTATCGTTTTCTATCATATGTTTCGCCAAATAAAATATTACTTCGAACAGTTCCAGTAAATAGCCAAGGCTCTTGAGATGCATATGAAATATCACCATGAATAAGAACATTTCCATCTATAATTGGTAGTTCCCCAAGCAGTAATTGTAAAAGAGAACTCTGAAATGGTAAATAAAAGTAAATAAATGTGTGTTTCCTTTTTGACCATTATTTTCTATAATCTTACTTTTCCAGCGCCAACTGGTCCAATGACCGCACAAAGTTGTCCTTTTCTAATGTCAATATTAATTTTTTGTAAGGTGTTAGATCCTTTGGTATTATCCCAGTTTGCATTTATTTCTTTAAGTAATATAGCCTGCGAGTTATTCTCAACCGAAGAGTAGTCAGTCTTTTGGGTCAGACCGCGCGTTTTTTCATCATGTGACTCTAACATGAGGTAGTCCTGAATGCGTTTAATTGAAACAAGTGCTTCTGCTCCAAAGGATACAGCCAGTGGATACCAGATAGCTGCCACTAACTATAAGTTGTTGAAATACTAATAACTATAATTTTCTGTTCAAATTGCAATTCACCTGAAGGATATTATAATATTGTGCCATTGAAAAAACAACATCAGCCGTTATTCCTTGTCCTAGGAGGACAGCCGCTGCAATTGTTATGTACAATGTGGAACGCTCAGTGAATACCATAGTACTTAGGTAAAAACCACGCAAGTACGATGCATAACGAATTTGTTTAATTTCACGACGTCTTGCTTCAGCGACTACAGCTTGGAAGGGCTTTTCCCAAGCGTACATTTTAATAACCTGTATACCTTGAACTATTTCGTTCATTATACCGACACGATTGTCAGTTCTATGGGCAATTTTCATTCTTAGTTTTGAAGAAAGTTTACTTAGTCCTGTTTGAACGGGAATTGTTTTTAAGAGAAGACCTACTACACCCACGAGTGCAGCAATACCAATTTTTTGCCATATAAGGTAGCAGATAAGCACTGATTGAAATGGAAGAATCCATATCCAGTGCATATAAATGAAACCATAGTCTAAACGATTTACATCATTCGACAGAAGATTAACTAAATAGCCAGCAGGTGTGGTACCCGCAGTTTTTTTTGACAAACGAAGTGTCTGAAAAAAAAGAAATAAAAATAAATTGTCAATAATGTTAAATCAAATTGAATATGTGGTAACCTTTCTGTATATTAATGAACAACATGCTATTCTCATTCGAGCACCCAAAAGCCTTTGTCTCAGATCAACATGATGGTTTAAAAAACAACCAAAAAGTGTTGCAATAATCAATATAGCAGCTAGTGAATAAACGTCGGACCAAATATATGCGATAAGACCCATAAATCCTTCTATGCTTGTCAAATCACTGTTGAATGCATTGATATTGTCGGCTGTTTTCACATCGTCTTTGTCCAGTGCATTATTTCCTAGAAGAAATATTTTATGATTGACATACATATATCATCTCTTTTCAAAGATGTCTATTATGCATCTGAGTAAGCTGTTAAGAAATTTATATTTATTATTCGGTCATTAGGTCAAAATATGTATGTACATATGTAAGTATATATAAGGGAACTTCTAAGTAGTGCAATTCTAATAAATTTCTTATATACCTACAAAACAGATTCGAAAAACAAAGTGTAGTGAAAACGATAGCGACGTGATGTCACTCAGATTGTTTTCTCTTCAGATCGTTTTAATGATTTGTGTTTATTTTTTGCCTTTTTAGGTGACACAATTTGTTTAAATGCATGCATTACTTATATTAAACACGTTAACAGATAATGCAAAAAATTGTTTATGCATCAGTTAAGATGAAAAATTAAATATCGAATTATGTGCGAAAAGATAAGGGACTTTCCATGTAATTTATTTTGTCGCTTTTAGTGGAATAATATTATGTGTTATTTGAGCTTACGATATAATTTGACTCTCTGGTTTTTATAATAAACAGTTTAAATTTATCTTTAGATCCCACAATAATATGGTATGTACTGCGCATTGATTTTTGTGTTTATATTTTTTTATTTTTTTCTCAAATTGTACGATCATCGTTTTTTAAATGCATCTCTTAATATTTAAAATACAAGAGTTTGGTACTCGAATGTTCTAAAAACACGAAAAATGTATAACAAAAAGAAGCTAATTTCACAAGAAACTAAGAGATACTTATGTAATACTGGAAGACACTTTGCAAGCATTATTTTAATAATAGATTAAAGTCAATGTTATAAATAATTTATAGATAAGTATGTATATAGAAATTGCACCCGGGCATAGAAAGAAAATATTATTATGTTTTTACTATTTATTATGTATTCATTAATAAATGTTCGTTTTGATATCCCACACAAAGTACATTCGTACATACAAACAAAATAATTCAACAAACTAAAACCATCTTTCAATTTTAACTTTTTTTCTTTTGTTACTATTCATATACTTTCATATACATACATATTTATAAGATGAAAACACTGTCCACTGAGAAATGTGTTTATCTTTTAAGCCTATATTTTTTGATTATTTATAAAATGGAGCATTTATTTCATTTGTATTTTACATTCTTACCTACACTTTTATCGCCAATACTTCTTCCTGTGCGATTTAAGGCCGTAATATTGCTCGCAAAATTCTCTAATGGGGCTTGAAATTGGACGAGCAGTTGTGCAAGCACCGCTGGCAAAGTCGACCTGCATACAATTACATATATTAATTATGTCGTTATTATTTAATTTCTAATTGAACTTACTTTATTATAATGTACACCAAACATATAAATCCATCAACAACACATGCAGACCAAAACGTCCGAAGCATTGCATTTCTGAGTAGCGGATCCCTGCCCTTATTACTGGCACGTGTTACTTCCTTAAACCATTGACTATAAAACAAATTTTATACAATTGGATGGTTAAACTTTAATTTTTAAACTTGATTTTAATTTTACTCTTCGAGTTTATCACCAAGTTCTTCAGATCGATCGATTTTAAGGCATTTTGTGAGATCTTCTTGTCCTAGGCCTTTCTTTGAACCTTTGTACAAAATGGGCATTGCCCAAACGAACAATAATTGAGATATAATATTCGCATCTTTTCGAGGGTTTGGTTTGCTTGGCTTTTTAGAGCTGTCCATGGCTAAAAATGGCAGTTTACGTTCTAGTTGAAAACTTAACTATGCAGGAACTAAGTTTTCATATTTTAGTCTGAAATGAAAATGAAGAAAAAATCAGAAAAAGATAATATTATTAATGTTCCACGTGATGAGAAAAAGTTTTCTAAATTTTATCCGTTGCTGTTCTTTTAGTGCTTTACTCCGTTACTCACTTTTTTCGCACAAAAAAATATATTCCGCTATCCACTCGTCTTTTCAACACTTCAACAGACAACTAGTCACGAGAGAAATGCCAAACTTCGAAGTTCCGGGAGTCTATTCGTCTATTACGATTGCCAAGTTAAGTTTTTTTTTTTACGAATTTGCGGGAAATTTTACGTTATCAAACACATCTGTTATTTCAATGAAAAACTACCTTATCAAATTTAATGCAAAGGTAAGGTTAGGTTACGGTGGCTGCTGGTAAAAAAAGCCAGCACACTTAGACCAATAAATTGTCCGTTGTGATACCACTTAGGTCAGAAGATGCTCCTATGCATACATATTAGATCATTTAAAAAAAGAGATCGTACAGTCTACACTCTACACCATATCAGGAATGATCAACTTGTACATGATAAAGTAGTTTAAACTGTAACTCTATTTTTCAATTTGCATTTAACGTTTTGTTACACAGTGACGGCGAACTTGAGTATTATTTCTATTAGATACTAAAAAAGAGGCTTGGTGCGACCCACACTGATAACTTCCCATTACGCATGCTTTGAAAACAATTTTTGAAACTTTTCTGTAAATTTCAGTTTTAGTTTTTTATTTTTCGTAAAAAACTGTGATTTTGATATACATATGTATGTCAAAAATGTACCACATGTTAACAATTCTGCTATGCATAAAATAAAATAAATTCGAATGATTGACCACTCTAACATACTCGAGAACTACTTTTGACATTTTTTGGTTAGTATTTAAGTTTTTTATTTTTTGTAAAAAAATTGTCAATTCGATATTTGTCATATTTTATAATAAATTTTAAAGTCTGAAGTCAATATCGGTGCTCTGTTCATTCTCGAGATATTCAAGTAAAAAAACACCTTTTACCAACTTTTGATAGAATTTTTTATAAAAAAATTATCAACTGAATTTTTTCGAAAATTTTACCAGGTGTCAAGGACAGCATATTTGCGACCAACTAAAATGTTCACTTTTGCTATTTCTATTGTTGAAAAACCGCTCGACAAATTTTTATAAAAGTCCTTTCTGTATCTACATATCTATTGTACAAAATTAAATTCGAGTCGATATCTTTTTTCATTCTCTATATATCGTTAACAAAAAAGGGTATCTCGAACGTACATCTCTCTACAAATGACGAATTTAGAGTATAGGGACCATAAAACGTCCAGATATGTCAAAAATTTCAATTTGACAAATCGGACCGATTTGTAAAAATACAAAGGTTATTTAGAACGTCAAAAACACTGTTCAGCTTGAGGATTTGTTTAAAATGTACGAGCAAATGAAATACCTCACATTCATATAAGCAAATTATCCTAACAGAACGATTAAATACACAAGTAAAATATATTTTGCAAAAAGGAATTAAAGGAAATAAAAATGCGAATTAAAACCTGCGGTAACTTTAATTAATAAATTTATTATAATTAACCAAAAAATTTACTCTTAGACCCTAATAATTTGAAGTTTGGTAGGGCATTTAATTTAATAAATTTTAGTGAACTCGAGAAAACTTTTTTGGACATATGCGAAGGACAGGACCTAAAAAACTTGAAGAAATAATGCCAAGAGATATGAAGGTGTTAAATTATTGCATAAAAAGATTCGCCTAATATGTCACTACCGATTAACATTTAAGCAAAATATTAAAAGCATATGTAGTTGTTATTGTTATTCATGCCTGTTTACTTGTCAAATGTCAAAGCTGATTTGTCACAATTTCCAAAAAATACAAAGATGACATCCTTGTAGCTACATACAGAGTTCATTTTATACCTATGCATGTGTAAATTCTTCTGCTTTCTATTGCACATTCATTTTCGACATAAAGTTTCAGTTTTATCGTATTTCTTATTTGTAATAACTACTGAAGATTGTTGACTTTGTCTAAATTGGTTGTGAAGATGGTAAAACTACAGAGAAAATATCTCTGAAAAAATTAAGACAGTTCATAACGGATTCCAACGCCATCTTATAAAATAAATTATATGATAATTATGTGATAATGATAACTAATATGATGAAATTACAGTTTAGAGTATATCTTCAATGCGCTTCATAATTATGTATGTACATATGTACGTAGTTTTAAACTATTACTCAACTTATCAGTTATTTTGCTTAATCTCTCTGAATTGCTCTTAATTGTTATCACACTTATAAATAAATTAAATTAAATATTGAAAACTCTTTTTAGTGAACCTGAAATAATACACACATTGCTAATATGTTAAAGTTTCTTTTTCTCGTCGATTTTGTGAAATTTTCTTAGATTTAAAATTATCATTTATAACCTTTACTGAGTTTCTTAAGTGTTATCATCATGATTGTTGACCTAAAGAAATAAAAATGCTTAAATTAAAATAAGGGAGGGGAAGGGGGGAACTTTTTTATTTGCAGGCGTTTCAGAAACAGAATAAAATATTATTATGGCCCTGTTAATTGAAGTCTAAAATGCGCAACAATGAAGTGGGACTCTTATTCCGTGAAAAATTTACCGTGTGCAATTTCTACATAATGTATAAATACATTTTTGATTATTTTTTTTTGGAAAAAATATATTTAAAAATAAAGTACATTCATAGGTATTTACAAATTTTATTATTTGACAAGAATTATAGACAACATAATAACATAACATTTTAGGAATTACATAATTTTGTGACCTTATGTGAATATGTAAAGTTTTCGCTTAAAAAATTTTTCAAGGAAATGAGATAAAAATAAAACTGAGAATCATGATATTTATTTAAAATTAATTGGATACATATTTCGAAGAAAGTACGTGTTTTCACCACAGACTAATAGCCAGATAATTTTATCCTTGCAAAAACGTTTTTTATTCGCGGAAAGTGGAATGATAAACCTGATAAACTTCGAAAAGTCATTTTTTGGGTGTATAACTTATAAAGTTAAATTTAAAATACCTAGAATTGAACAATTTGAGACTAAAAATAAAAAAGAAATTAAGAATTAAAATAACAGACAAAAATAGCTTTGTTCAACCAGATGCTGTGGATTGCTCTAGGCAGAAAAGTGCAGCTTTTTGGTGTTCATTGAGATAATGTCTGCACCTAATTACACTGATTGATATAATCGAGTTTTATTGATCGTAGCCCAACTTGAAACAAATATATTTTGGAATGACGTAATTTGAAACGAGTTTTATTGTCACTTTTACTCGTACAAAAAAATGGCATTGTGATCGGAGCTACCAGTGTTTGCGATCAACAGATTGACACAGTAACTTCAATAGCAAATTTTGACAACCACATCACTCATTTTAGAGCCAGTGGTTTTAAATGGCTTTGAATACATTAACACAGCAACATCGACTTCAACGTTAGACCAAAACTAAAAAGTCGATGTTGCTGTGCTAATTCTACCAAATTTTAAGGCGAAATTGATCAGGTTTATCAACACTAAGGAAATAAATGTCAAAACCAAAAGTGCTGCTCACGAAGTGCTGCAACTCATGACATTTTTAATTGGTCTTTTAGAAATACATATTCCGAACCCCAAAAAATAACAGCTCATCTTCTAGATAGAAACGAAAATGCTTTTGGATTTAAATCTAGAATTGACTAGAGTCTAAGAGCATTAAACGAACTTAAAATTATTTGATTTAAACATTACTTCAGTATTTTATAACTTGTCTATTTCAACTTAAAACTAGGGTACACATTTATCTTATCAAAAAGCTTTGTGCGATTTTTTATAGCAGATTAAAGTTTTAAAATAGCAAACTTTTTTATATCAGTAATTATATTCATCTTCTACCTATAGTTTGATCGTTGAATTAGTATGTCTGAATTTAGGTACCTACTTATTTTAATAATAGAAATTATTCGCACCTAAATTTTGAAATTTAGTACCTTATATAGTTATTGGTTATAATTTTTCGTACAATATTGGCAAGATCTTGACATCACACTCTTGGAGCGAAAACAAACAGAATTCAAATAAAAACACCTTTTTAAAGGAATCACTCCAAATTGTTGTGTTTAAAGATACGAATAGTGGAACGGCATTCGATGAATTCATAGGTGCATCCACGCTTTCAATATCTAATCAGTATAACATCAAAATCACTTTCCGACTAAATTTCCTCATGAGCTGTGGTATTTCAAAATAAACATGTTTTATTTATTGAAATAGTGCAAATAATGATTTTGAATCTGTATTCAATGAAAACACATTTCTACAATTATTTTTTGTGAAATACGTGAAAGACCACAACACCAAACTTAAAAAGCAGATCTATCAGGCCTAAGTAATAAATTCTTAGTTACGAAGAAGTTCAAGTATATATTGAGTTTTCAATGGCCTTCAAGAATTTTAACACTATCTTACAGCTTAAACCACTATCGCCAATTCGCCAATATCATTCGCAAATCTGAGTCCCAGTCTCCCAATTTAGATAAGTAGCGAAGAGACTAGCAGATGACGAATTAATTCGTACGTTGTTCGCAGCAGCTTATCCTGTCGCATTCGACAACTTGGCTTGTTTTACGTTAGGATCTCGGCCTAAAAGCGTACAAAGTTCAGACACATTTCAACCTTTAGTTTATTTTAATGTTGTGAATACGAAATATACTCTATTATAAAAAATAATACTCATGTAATTGAGATAAGTTTGATTTTGATATTACATTATTTTGGAAAGTTTTCTTTAATTAATTCTAGACAAAACGCTGTCTTGAAGTTCTTCTTTCCTAAAGTATGCTCAACCAACATTACATTAAAATCGATTGCCTACTTTTAAAGTTTGGTGAAAAAAGTTTCTTACTATTTGTCTGCTCCTTTTATATTTTCAAATAAATAAATTGGGCCTATTCTCACAAAATTATTTTAGTATAGATTTTCTGTAACGAAACGTAAAAGACTCACTATTAAAGATTTGTTTATAATTGGTAGGCATTAAGCAGTTAGATCTTTCACTTCATTCTGTTATGAAATATCGGAAGCAAAATTCATTACCTTAAATCTGTTATTATAAACATCTGTAAGTAAAGATAGGCATGTCTTACTTTTATGTATGTTTTACTCGCGTGTTTGGTTCGCGTATTAAGTTACAATTTGTCGATTAGATTTCTTCCAATGCGAAAAGCTGAAACACATCAAAAGTACAATGGTCCTATTTTATACTTAAAATACAAATTTTGCGTTAATTTCATATATGTAAATTAAATAAAGTAAAATAAAATTTGTAACTTTTTCAAGAGTTCTTATCAAAGAATTTAACAACAAATTTTATCATTTATTTATGTCCGAAATCAGGTAAGGCTTAGGATAGAATAATCCCTACGATCACCTTATAAACACATACATAGCTATGTATACATTTTTGTACATATAATTTAATATGACGAGTTTAAAAGGTAGACATTTGTATTTATGTTTTGTAATTCATTGTCAAATTAATAAATTAAAAATTGTATCATCGTACCTTCTGTCTCGTGTAATGTACTCCAGAAAGAAACATGCGGAATTTGACAGAATGAATACGTACATTATGTACTTCAAAACTTTCTTTCTTTAAATAAGAGAGAGTTAAAATTATTTAATTATTTTATTATTATCTTAATCATTTACTGAATTTAGCAAGTAAAAATTCAAATAAAAATTTGTTCCCATATTTAGCTGAGTTAAATAAATACATAGGTACACTGTCAATAACCATGGAAAAGTTTGTATAAAAATAATTCTTACTGGCTGACAACCAAGTATTAAGTAGTATTATGCTTGTTTATTTATTTTTACACCAGTGCACCACATACTTCTTTGATGTGTGACTCTTAAATTATTATTTTTCATCGTTTAATGAATTCAATTAAAGAACACTTTTAAACAATAAATTAAATAAAACAATGAGTTGGTTTCGATATTAGTCCATGCGTCAAGCACCCAAAAAATTACTTAAAAAAAATGTAATTGACCGTTTTAAAATTATCGAGTAGGTAGGTTTATTAAGCCTCGCTCCCAGAACCCATTAGGGACACCTACCTGAAATTAAGAAACAAGTTGTAGATACTCACTGTATGCATTAAGTTCCACAATAAAGTTTTTTCGGCGACCCACTAATCCTATAGGTTGGAGTGAAAATATTCTAAATCACTGCAAATAGGTACATATAGACATATGTATGTATGTTTATCTTAAGTATGAGCGTATGTTAATAAATAATATACGAGAATTTGATAACTGATAAGAAACGAATTATTCATAGCTTTTATTTTTTGCAATCTATGTTTAAACTAAATATTCACATTGCCGACACATATGTATGTACGTATGATTGCGTTATCATGACGAAGTAGAAAAAATCTTCACTTGAAAAGTTTATTTAAAAAAAAAAACAATAAATTTGTTGTCTAAGTGTTTTATGAAGTGTTCAGGTTTTTATGATCGATGGTCTTAGGTCTTAAGCGATTATGAAATGATCAAAAGCCGAGAAAAAAAAACAACCAGATTGAGAAGAAAATAAGTCTTCCCAATTTTCGAGAACAACCGCATACGAACGGACAATTGAGTGGATCAAAAGAAACTGAATAACTGTTTGAGATTTTACTATTACGCTACTCACATTCTCGTTCATCCAGCATAAATTGCTACAAATCGTAAATTTTAACACATAAACATGGTTGTGAATTCTGACAGACATGTGGTTGGAAAAATAAGGCAAAAGATGGATTTATGGTCTTTTTTAGTTTAATTTGTGAGTAATTTCTTTTTTTTGTATGTATGTATATGTACATATGTATGTATATATACGTACATATCGATATTTACAATTGATATTACTTGAAGATTATGATGTCTGCCTTTGCCTTCTGTTCTGCGAGTGTGTGTTCTAAAGATAAAACTTAACAATACAAGTACAAAAGTCACCCAAGAAGTTTATAATGGCAAATGGCATACTTTTTTTTAATTTTGGGAGAGAAAGAGCGAGAGAACATAAGTTGCCTGGCACTGGCACTGACTATAATTCGATATATGTAAACAAAAATACATCCCTGTTTAAAAGTTTTTAAAACAGCTTTTGAGTACATATTTAAATTTCTGGACGAAAACGAGGTATAGTTATTTTTTAAATTTCTTATTTATCTTAATAATAATTATTTACCTTTATAAAAAGATTTGTTATTTTTGTTTTCATGGTATGAGGATCTGGGTAGTTAAAATGGTTATTATGTACGTTTGTCTATACATTCATAGATGTATTTAATTACATACCTATTTAGTTATTCTTATTTGACGAAGGAGGAAGTCTTTAATTTCAAATACCTTACCTACTCCCAATTGTTGAACTTTTTATGAAAAAATACTACTTAAACTTATTTCTAAATTTTGTAAAGTTCTGAGAAATTACACTTGTGTTATATATGGTCGCTGTAGATCTAATACCTTTGTAACCCAGAAAAGTTAATTTTTCAGGAGAAACAAAAAACTTGATATAAAAGCATTGAGGATCAATATACGATGTGCCTATTGTCTGGGTTACGAGATATTCGATCTTCAGCGACGATATTTGAGCCTTGGGGTCCAATTCACTAGTGAATTAAGAAATATCAGCAGTTTTGACTTGTACCTTAGCTCTGAAATTCGAACATATGTATGTTTGTATGTATTTAGTGTTCAATAAGAAAACTCAATTTAAGAAAAAATTAAAGAAATCATCAGAAAATAACATAAAACATCTGGATATTTATCTTATTTTTTTATTCATCTTGAACAAAAAATAAATAAAATATGGAATTATCTATAGACCAATTTACACAATACAATTATATTTTATTACAAATGCATACCTACTAGGAATATTAAATTAATTTTTTGATTCTGTTTTGCTAATAAACATTAAATTAGTTCAATAGTTAACTAGAGGGCCCGGTGAACTTCTTAGAAAGTGGATCGAGCGGCAGGACAACCGAAGTTCATATCTTAGTTGTTGTAACCACCTGTTGAACGTAAAACAATAACCGCAAGTTGCTTCAACTTTTGTGTAAAACTTGGTCAATGTTTTATCCAAATAAAATACATTTTACGGGGATAAAAAGTAGCCTATGTGCCATTCCGTGACTATAATTTATCTCTGTGCCAAATTTAATTCAAATCCGTTCAGCCGTTCTGGCGTGATTGGAAAAATTAAAAGAAATTTATTCCACGGAAACCATATATGTATGTACATTATACCGGGATTAAAAGTAGCCTATAGATTATTTCAGACTATAATCTGTCTCTGTGCCAAATTTCGGCCAAATCAGTTCAGACGTTCTTGAGTTATAAATAGTGTAACTAACATAACATTCTTTTATATATGTACATGCATACATATATCCACACTTATATGTATATTATAAATGCGAAATTGTGTCTTTTAGTTCATCTTTCACGGGAAAACGGATAGCTACCAATTGACATGATTTTCTAAGTGGAGATAATTGAGTTGGTGGAGGTGACAAAGCCTACTTTTTGTCTCTTTCTAACCCCCCACTTCCCTAAAATGGGTTGGATTGAGCGGGGGTGTAAGTTTGTATGGAGCATCCCGCAATTGTCAAGGTAGAAAGCTAAAAATTGGTATGCGAACTATTTGTGACTAACAAAAAAATCGTGCATCATTTTTAACTAGGTAAAACTTCAAAAGAAGCTGAAAGGACTTTCATAAAAATTTGTCGAGGAATTTTATCAGTATAGCAGTTTAAAAAAATTGAGAACATTTTGATTGGCCCCAAATTTCTCAGGAACGAAATACATATATACATTTATAAATACATTTTATTGTATGCAATGTAATGTGATAAAGATTTGGTATCAATTTGGAAAAAGTTCAACATATACATATGCACCTTTATTCTTTTAAAATTGAAAAACTAAAAAAAATGTTTGTCGCTTAAATAAACAATTAAGGAAAAATGATATTATTTTCGAAACAATTTCCTACAATGTGAAATGTTGTCAAATTTAGGAAAAAATTCAATTGATTGAAAAAAGTACAAAAAAATCTACAAAAAGGTGATAAATATGTTTTTTACTTGAATATCTCGACAATGAGCAATGATATTGACTTTAAATTTATTAAGTTTATACAAAATAAAACTATTAATCTTATATATAAAATTCACGTGTCACAATTTTTCTTCCCATACTCCTCCGAAACGGCTTGACCGATTCGTATGAAATTTTATATGCGTGTTCAGTAGGTCTGAGAATAGGCTACTATCTATTTTTCATACCCCTATATACAGGCAATGCACAGCTATTTTAAGGCAAGAGCATATAAATTTAAGTCTTTTATTTTCAAATAACTATTAGACTAACCTAAAATTTTTAAAGATCGGATTTTTAGATCTGAAAAAATGACAATGCATAAGAGTTGACATAAGAGTTGGTAATAGAATCACCCATTTTAGCGAAGGGATAGTTTTAATATCTTTTGGATACAACAAAATATTTTTCCATAGCTTGAATTTGTGCCATAAATCTGGGTGAGACGAAGTTTGCCGGGCCCGCTTATTAATCTATATTAATCTCAAGAACGGGTAAAGATATCGACTCCAATTAAATTTTGTGTCCGGTGAAAACGTAGTATTAGATAGTTTATAACTTCGAAAAATGCAGAAAGGATCTTCAAAAAAATTTTGGTTCGTCGTAAATATTTCAGCAGCGGATAAAGCTATTGACGTGAAATAAATTTTATTTTGTAGATTGCAATGTAATATAGGTTTGGTATAAATTTGGAAAAATTTCAACAAACCATTATTTTTATAAAACAGAAAAACTAAAAAAAAATTGTTTCTTAATAATTAACAATTTGACTGATACGACGACTATCTTTAAAATTATTTAAAAAATGTATGAAATGTTATTGCTAGAAGTTATGAACCTTTTGCAATTTTGTATTCATTTAAAAAACGCCCAGCGAAGCGGGCTGGGTACGGCTAGTATTTTCTAAAATTTTTAAAAATATCGAATTAACAATTTTTTACGAAAAATAAACAACTAAAGTTGAAATTCACCGAAAAGTGTCAAAAATTGTTTTTCGACTCAAATATCTTCACAAAAAGTAATGATGTTGACTTTAAATGTATTTTATTTTCAACAGAATATATTTCTCAGCAATACCTAAATGTGGTAAAATATTGACGAATATCAAATTGAATTTTTTTTACAAAAAAATTAAAGAACTACAAAAAGTTCTACCAAAAATTGGGAACAATTGTTTTTCAACTACTACATAATGTATGTATGTATGTGCATAAATGTATATCGAGAAATTTCTACAAAAATTTACAAATTCACAAGATTTGACAAAATTACGTTATGCTTGAAGACAGCAACAGGATACATGATGCCTTTCCTTTGGTTGGCTATGTATTGTGACACAAAAACTTCAATAAAACACAAATTTATAAAGTAAAATTAGGTACAATTAGAATTGCAAAAACTTTAATTTTTTTCGACCGTAGTGTAGCTACTAAGTATTTCCGCTAGTCTAATTAATAATTATGTCACTATGGCTTTCTTAAAGTGCAAAAAATCGCTTTTCACAAAACGAAGGTAAGGAGTTTTGCTATTGTTTTGTCTCTATCTCATGTTCATATGAATATTTCATAAATTTGCCTGCTAACCGCTTTGTTTTTACTTCAATTATTTTCCCTCTAAAACTGAAGCAACATTCATACTCGTATGTATGTATGTATGTACATACATATGTACATTGTATATACATACATACATCAGGAGATATTCGATAAGATTAACCACACTCGCTCAGTTTTATGTATACATATATATGTACATACAATATACATGCATACATCCATATATAGTCTAATCGCTTACAGTATTAACATGCAAGAAGTCCATAATTTGATCCTATCCACTGTGACTGCATTCCCCGATCTACCGTATGTGTATTCGGAAATACACTACACATTTGTTTTATTTAGAATATTTAAATCAATTCCTACTCCATTGTAGAAGGGGCGCAAAGCAATGATTGTTTCTTTCTTTTGCGGAGGTAGATATGTAGGTACCTATTTTAAAGTGTCAATCCATCTCTTTAAATAAAAGAGACATTGTTTTCGTCGACAAAAAGTAATAAACAATCGTTAGATTAAATTTTTATTTTCAGAAATAACGAGACAATACTTTTACAGTGAAACTGACGACCAAAATAAATACTACATCCTACCGACAGAATACAGATACGGATATATGTCGAAGAAGGTGACAAAGAAGAAAAACAACGATGTTGACGAAGACAACGATCACAACTAATGTAAGGGCCCAGCAAAGCCCAACGCGCACCGATCATTAGTAACTCAGCGTCGCTGTCATCTTTTGCAGTCAGCAATTGGGATCGTTAGAAGTTATCACGAATACACGAATCCATCGGTTCGCTACAATTATGAGCAGTAACTACAGATTTAAACTTAGTTCTTTACGTGCGCTAATTTCTTTGGCATACAGCTGGCTTCAAAAGATATGGATTTTGTTGTTTATAAAACGGTTAACGCGAAAGTTCTTTGTGGAAAAATTAAGGAAGGGGACACTCTCCAAATGTCCCTTGTTTCTTCATGACTTAAAAAATCAAACCAGTAATATTAGCTGCAGGAGGTCGACAAAACGATATGAGGATATTCCCATTGCAAAGGGCTGGCCATTGATTGGAACAACATTGGAACTGATTGCGGCAGGTTCAGCTCCTAAGTAAGTTGAGCATGCATACTTATTAGTAAATTTAATTCACACCAATTTATTTAATTTATAATGGCAAAATATGTGATAACAGTTAAGTGTAAGTGAACTGGGAAATTATATACCTACATATGACCGTATCAATCGGACAGATATGGGTTAACAGAGTTCATTAGCTTAAGTTATAAATATGAAATGTAATTTTTTTAAAACTCGACACAGTCGTTAAAGAAAAGAAGAATCAGCAATATACTCGTAAAGTTCACCGCAAAACAAATCTGCTGATATCAATATTATAATTTTACTTAAAATAAAAATTAGATATTATTATTATTTTTATGGAAGACTGGATTTTATAATGTGTTAAGTTTTGAGACTAACCAAATTTTATTTCTTATTATGTTTTTAAAATTAGGTAAGGGGTTAATTTCTAGGATCGAAATCATATTTTAAACTAGTTCAGATTAGATTTTCTTTTTAAAGTAATACTTTTTTTAATGCTTAATTTTCAATTGAAGATCTTTTGCTTTTTTTCTGAGAACTGTCACTTTTAGCGACTAAATTTTACGCCACATGCCCACATCGTCCACGTGAGCAGAATATAAATGAATAGGTATATGAAGACTTTTTTAAATATTCGGTTAGCTCCTTTCATTTTTCATTTCTAACTAAGCCAAACGATTCGAGTGATCCATATAACTGAAAATAACCAAATTACAATTTTACCATTAAGTACAAAATAAGGCCTTGAGACCTTAAAATATTTATAACTAGGTATGTATTTACAAGTTATATTAATGAATTATGATGAATTTGTTTACAACATAACGTTACACTATATATACATATATGTATCTATATCTAATACCAGAATAATAAAAAAAAAAACAAATAATTTTTAAAATATTTTACCAAGTTTGGCTTTTAACAACTGGTTTCTAAGTGAATTATTTGTTACCCTGTCCTTTCCCTATAAACACAGGTGTATTCTTGGCTTAAAGGATATAGGTAGAAGCTAAGTTATTTAATAAAAAATGAGATATGAAAAAATTACACTTAGTAAAAGTTATAGGTACCTAATTTTAGAAAATTGATGAGACTAAACAAAACATACTTTAGTTTTTTAAATTTATTTTCAATTAAAGATGTAGGTATTTAAAAGTTTTTTTTTCACTTTAAGTCGATACTGAGTAGTTTGTCGAAAATAAACATGTAGTAAGAATGACCCCACAACAAGACATTAAAAAATTACATGCAATTGTTTATGATACTCGTAGATTCGAAGAACTAAATAATTAAAGGGTTAATTAGTTCACTAATTCTAGTTTTCTACTTCTTGAGCTATTATCAGAAGTTGTATAAAAGCGGCATGTATTTGAGACTTTTACAGCACACCGAACCGCCTAAAAGCCCTTTAATAAAAATCCGCATTACTATAATGGTTGAAAACATGATACAAACTATGTGCGATTAAATATAATACCCTCACACATAATTGAAGAAAGCTTGCAGCATTTGAGAATGTATAACTCGATTATACGAGCTTGGAATTTAAAAAAAGTTTTTTTCTTTTTTATAAATATATACACAAATGTGAAAAAACCAGAATGTTTTTAAATTTCAGTTATAAATACTCGTGACTTGTGAGCAAAATGGTATGATAAGATTATAAATGGATGAAATATGTATATATGCAATTTTTGAGTATCTTTTTTTCATGAAAAATGTAAAGAAATTAAAAAAAAAAATTCTATAACAAATACTTGTAGGCAAAACATCCAGGGTCATATTTGAGGATATTTTATTATTCTTTACTTTTGCACTGTTCGCTCGAGTAGCTACATATATTGCAGACTACACTCGCAACTCTTTGGGTATTGTTTGTACTTACTTACTTTAATGTTCAAATTTATATACTACATTATGTATGCATGTATATACATATGTATGTACATAATGTACAATTCTTAAGTTTTAAATTGACCACCTAATTGAAAATTCTAAATTTTTTGTTTCATTGAAAGTTTGCATAAATACATCGATAAACGACATCAGCAATTTGGTCACATATTCAGAGAATATTTGGGAACACAAGAAGCAGTTTTTGTCTCATCCGCAAATCTAATGAGATCTGTGTTTTTATATGAGGGACAATATCCCGTCCACCCCCTTCCGGATTCATGGGTTATGTATAATAAACTCCACAATTGTAAACGGGGTTTGTTTTTTATGTATGTATTTGAATATAATATCTGATTAATTGAAATGTTTATTAAAATCGTTTTTTTTTTTGTCCAAGGGACGGACCTGAGTGGCAAACAAATAGAAAAATCATGAATCGACTACTTTTGAATGGAAATTTAAATTGGTTGAATTCTCATATTGAATATTGTACTGAAATTTTGATAAATGAATGGAAGAATGAGGCAAAAAGTATTGAAGGTTATTTCAATATCAGCAATTTGGAAGGGCAGCTCTATAAATGGGCCATAAATGGTAAGTTTTAATTTTTTTTTCTCCAGATTTGATTTTTAATAATTTTCTTGAAAAAAGTTTGAACACGCTATGTTTAATTTTTGTACCTCCTGCCATACGATAGTTAAAGAATGTTCAAAATTACTTGCTAAGACCTTTTGGGGATATTTTTAAATCATGTATTCGACATTGGTTTAAAAATTGCCTCAAAGTCCAATCAGAATTACATTTATGTACAAAACATTGTACATACATAATAGAAAACTTTATCGATCGAATTTTAGACAACTAATGTACCTATCATTTTTTTAAGTTGTGTGTGCGGTAATGTTTGGATACAAAGCAGATACAAAACTAACAACAACCATTGATGCCTTTTCTAAAATCGTTCATAAAATATTCGAAAACAGTTCTCATTTGATGAGTTTCCCACCAAAACTAGCTAGGATATTAAGATTGAAAATTTGGACACAATTTGAAAACGACGTTACAGAAGTTCTGAAAATGGGATGCGAAATCATTGACATGCAAATAAAACAGAATTCCGAGTTAGGACGTCATGAGGGATTGTTTTTAAAAATGCGACTGGCTGGAATGTCAACAGAAGATATCAAACGAATATTTGTTGATCTTATTGTAGCAGCTGGTGACACCGTAAGCCTTTAATTTTGTATTGCAGGAATTTATATTATTAATGACCATTATTACAGACGGCTTTTTCCAGTCAGTGGGCATTATATTTGCTTTCACAAAATAGTGAAATTCAGGCTAAAATTCGTTGTGAAGCTTTCGATAAAGTGAGCGAATTTCCAGTTTTGCAAGGTTTTATTAAAGAAACATTAAGATTGTATCCAGTTGCTCCATTTATAGGAAGGTTTTTAAAAACAGATGCAATAATTGGAGACTACGAGGTCAAAGAGAATGTGAGTAGAAATTGAACTAGACGTTTTTATTAAATAATTAACATCAGGTTATGATTATTCTTTCTTTGTATACATCTGGACGAGACGCAGAACATTTTCCGGATCCCCTTGAAGTTCAGCCAGAGAGATGGTTTCGAGATCCTGATACCGGGCACTTGAGAAATGTTTTACAAGCACATGGAACTTTACCTTTCGGGATCGGCAGTCGTTCTTGTATTGGAAGAAAAATTGCCTTGCATCAAATGTACTCCTTAGTGTCAGAGGTATGTTTTACCAAGTCAACTTCAACATATTTAACAGCTAACATTTGTCTTTGTCAAAAAATCAGGTCACTCGGAATTTTGATGTTAAATGCTTTAACACAAAAGAAGTTGATGTTGTTCTTCGATTAGTTGCAGTACCAAGTCAACCCTTAGAGTTAGGTTTGAAACTTTTAGATGGACAAAATTCTTGAGTATTCTTATAATTTATCGTTGTTTTATTTTTTTACTTTAGTTTACAAATAAAAAAAAAAAAAAAACAATAAATAAACAATTAGTTTTTTTTTTGAATAATCGTTCTTCAAAGAAACGCTAATATAAATAAATACATAGTTATCAAAAGTAATAAAGATAAAAGTCCATAACTCGGAGCGCCCCACAGAAGCTGTCCAACAATTAGCGATGCACCTATAAAGATCAAATTTTTATAGGACGCCAAGGGACGAAGGCATATTCTTGGTGGCAGTTGATCTTCGCATAGTTGTTTCACACCTGAGAGAAATAAAATAACACAATAATCACGTCCAAAAAATGGATTTCTTTTATTGAACCCACCTCTTTGTTTGTCAAACCATTGCGCTGTCATAGGAGGGTTTAAGACTTGTCTAGATAATTTACCCCAAATATCTGAACGGTTCCAAATTTTTTGCATTTCTTCGGAAAACTAAATATAAATTATGATCTTATAAAAATAATGAGCCACTAATTTTAATTTAATACCTTACCATTTCGTTAAGCTTGCAGGAAACTTGATATAAAAAGCGAACAAGAAAGGTACATTCATGACTTTGAATTGGCAGTAATGCAGGATCTATTGTTGTTTTTAGGTTGGCAATATTGTTTCTCATCTAAATATTTAACTTAAAATATATATTTATGGTATACACAAAAAAGCATTTTGAATTGATCGCCAAGAAGCCTTAACCCAACAAAATCTTACTTCTTTTTCATAGAAGAAAAATAGCAAATATGAATTCTTCCGGATAACCAATCAAAAACGTCAAATTAATAAATATGTATTTTGTACTTAAGCTAAGTTTATAGGTAATTGGAAATTTACATCTAAGTGAATTACAGTTTTAGAGTTAAAAGAATGGATGTAACATACATATTATATTTAAAAAAAAATGAAATTAAATTACTTATTTAAACATTGTATTCATGAAAAAAATGATAGCCAAAATATAACAGAAATTTAAGAAAAAAAAAATAATTTAAACAACAAATCATGAAAATTTTCAATTTTTTTTTGTGTATTTTTAAATTGTATCGAACAATCTGTAAACAATTATTTTAAGCGTTCGAATGTAACAACACAACTTAATTGTATTTCACATAAACCAAAGTTACATATTTACTAGTGTCATCATTTTCTATTTGTGAAGCATATTCCCTAAATGACTGCGAGACAATCATCAGCGACACAACAATTACACTTGTATTTATAAAGATTGTAATTGTGCGTTCTCTTAATAATTCCGCCCACAAACCTAACATGGTGTAACTTGGAATTTAATTGTGAATATTAAAATCTATTTTACCAATTTTGTATTTTATTATGAAAAATAAAGTAAAAAAAATAATTTAAAATCATTATAATACATAAATCGCACTTAAAACATGCCATAAAATAACAACACAGTACCTACTGAAGACTTTAATATGTTTTTATCTCTTAAATTAAAACTCACCTGCGTTGGAGAAACTTTCGAAATATCCAAATATTCGCTATTGTCATACAGTGAAAAGTTGACGTGTGTATAACTGTGTTCTTTTGGCAACAATTGATCCATTGAAATATCCGGAATATTAACCTACAATTTAAACATATTTATTGCTGTAAATACATACATACATACATATGTATAAATATTATCAACTATTCCTTTAAAATAAAAAAACTTGTACTCAATGAAACAAAATGAATTTTTTATGAAAAAGATGAAAATGACTAGTGATAATAGAAAACTTATTTCTTCGTTCAAAAATCTTTAGTTTAAATGTGTTTCACTCAAGAGTTTTTGGTTGGCATTCTGGAAGAAGAAAACTATGAGCTTTTGTGCACAAAGTAAAAACGACTTAACTAGATTATAGTTAAAGTTTTTATCTGCTCAGTTTAAAAAAGCAATATTAGCCCATTTATTACCAAAGATATTTAAAAGTTAAATTTCAAATTTTTGATAAAACTTTATTAAATAGAGTCAAATTAAAAAAAAAAATATGTGTGTTTTATAAGTTATACAATAAGGTACAATAGGAAAATATTGTTGATAATGTTGTACATGCAATTTCTTTTCGATTTCGATACACAGAACTATGTCACACATGTAGTCACACGCATGTAACATACTCTGCATGTAAAGGCTTTGTAATACTCTTTGCAAAATGGTAACATACAGTAATGTTAAGTTGCAGATATCATCGCTTGAAAAGCAAACTGATTTTTATTTTAGAAAAACAAATTTGAAGAAGTACCAAGGAAAATCATAACTATGTTCAATTTGTGTACCCAAGCGGTACATTTAGCTTTTTTTAAAGAGTTTTAGAATATAAAACTTCAAATCGTTTTATATGTCGCAAAAAATTAATAAAATTGATTTTTTGTCACAGGATGTTTTAAGCTATGAATGGTCAAAAAAAAAAGTATATAATAACATGACCTGCAGACTTGTTTGATTATCCTGCATTATCTTATGATCGACAAATTGTAGTCAAGGAATTAACAATACATATAGATTGTTTAATTTGTATACGTGTAAATTGGTTAATAATTTAGAAAAAAATAAAATAAATACACAATGTGTACTTTTAAATCTTTTAACAAATACTTACATCAAACATTATACCCAAAGATTGCATTGCTAAATCTAAGATGTCAGGTATTTTAACTATTTCCTGTAATTTCAATTCAGTTGTCGATATATCTTCGAATAGACTTTTCATAGTTCTTGCGAAGAAACCAATATTACTTCTTTTTTCTAATTTATCAGCTCGAATCATTTGAATTTCTTGTTGCACATACAATTTTGCAATGTTTATAGATTTTATAAAATGTTCAATTTCACATTGAATTACGGGTCCAAACATTGGAATGTAGCTGTCTTCATTAAACAAATTATCCCATTCTCCACCACTTCCACTTGAGCTGTCAAGTTTGTTTCTGTTTGCAAAATTGATTAATAAAAAACATTAATTCTTTTATGTTTTAGTATTTTTTTATTTACCTGTAATTGCGATTTATTTGTGGTGAATCCAGATGCATACCAAATGTATTATTACCGCATAATGCCTGTTCATAGTTGTATAATTTTTGTGGAAGTGAAGTCTGACTGAAAACCTTCGAAACAAAAAATTTAGTCAATACTTGCGCGACAAAATTGTTCATTTCAATTATCTTACCTTTACCAAACGATGCAACATTATAACATTTCTGAACGTCGTGAAGTCCAAACGTTCGAAGCGCGGAAGAATGTGATTAAATATCTGCGTATAAATTGCAAGATTATCTTGAATAAAACTATCAAAACGGCTATTAATGGGAATTTCGACATTTCCTTGACTACAGATTAAAAATGAATACTTTAATTAAAAGCAAAAAAAATATGTATGTAAATTACTTATTATTTTGCCACTCGAAAGTGTACCTCCAGGGTTGAATATAACTTAGCCAGAGTTCTAGCACAACTGAAAGAGAACTATCTAATGGCCACCGAGCAATGATGCTTTTTAAAAACGGAAAAATTCTTGCCTTCATCATTGGCTGCGAAATTTTCCGGAGCGAGGCCATCGGAGTTGTGTCAAGGTATGCGCAATTACAAAAAGTATGCATTTGTTTAACTAAAATTCGAACAACTCGTATAAATTCGCTGCTGGGGAGATCCTTGAAAAATCAAATAAAATACAAAATTATATCTTTTGAAAATAATATTTTCAATGATTCAAAAATAAGCTCAAAGAATAAAGAAACTATAATATTAATAAGGTTACTCTTACTCTTGCTTCTTCCACATCGTATCGCAGCCAAGAATCAACAAACAAGTGTAGTACAGATTCTGTTCTCCAAGCATATGTTCGGGGTGATTCAGCTGTTCGCACAGTTTGATTATTTGCAGTCGAATAAGATGACACATTTGGTATCTTTAGGTATTTAGGAGATCTTGTTGGTTGAAGTGGTTGCACCGGCATTGGCTGAGGAGCCTTCACTGTAGCACATATATTTGTCGGCATCACAACCTGATCAGGGCTTCCAGGTAGGAATGTGCAAAGATATTGGGCTGCTAAAAAGAAATAAACAGTCTTCATCCGTTCGTTGTGTACTTGCAAAGCTGCTGCAAAACGTTTGTGAAGTGGGAAAGTGCCATGAATTGCGAAGTTAAGAATAAAGTAATCGAATGCGTTTAGAGAGAGAGCTATACCACATCTTCGAAAAGGATCAATATTTATTAGGTCGGAGTAAAACATTGAATATTGCCCACTTTGGAGCATTTCTTCTAATTTATGCTGAAATGGAGATAATCATTGAAAAGGCAATTCCTATACGTGCATTAAGGACGTAACTCACCGGCAGCAATTCCATACTGAATTCAAATTTGATAGCATCGTTGAGAAGTCGATAGCATAGACGAAACATAGGGCCATGTGGTATGAAGAAATCATGCAGAATCTCAAAAGCATGAGGGGAGTTCTCTTTGGTTGTAGACCTTAGCCCCCAGCCAATGCCACCGCTGGTGAGATCAAATATTGAATTAACTATGATTGGAAATAGCTCCTGCATTTCGCGAATACTGCAACGATCAAAGAGCAAACCAAGTTCAGGGCATCTTTCGACTGTCGGTTGACTGAGGAGTTCCAAAATTCGATTCTGAAAGTTGACGTCGTATTTTATACATAAATCGCATACATTGAATTCGGAGCCGGCAGATAATAATAACTTACACCAAGGTTTTCACTGTAATAACTCATTGTGGTTGATTTTCTACTTATTTTAAAACGAATTCAAGTTTATGTTCTAAATATATTAATTGTTTAAAAATTGTTTACAAAAGCATTGGCGCAAATCAAAATTATAGGTTTAGGGAGGACTCTTCCCCTCATTCATTTTTTTTTTTTTTTAATTGTCAAATTTTGAAGGTTGGGAATGAAATCACTGCGTTTACACACAGGGTTCAGTCTATTAAGTTATGTTTGCGTTCGCTCTCGTGTGACATTAAATATGGACTGTTGTCTTTGAGTTCAAATTACACTTATATGTGAAATATGTTTAATGCGAGAAACAGATTGACACAACAACAGCGACAGCAAAAGTCTTGTAAAACAGACTACAACGTCAACAGCGATTTTGACAGCTAACAAATCTGAAGGGTATTTAAATAATACATAAAAAATTCAAATATTATAAAAGTTATTTTGCTGTAAGATTATATGAAAAAAATTATATTTTTTATTTTGTTTGGAGTCAATGTTTTTGTATGATGTACGCCTTCTGTCGTACAAAAAAGATTTTTTTTTAACAAACTCAATTATAGCCGCTCTTCCATTGTCATATTTTCATTTTCTTGTGTTGATAAACCTGAAACATATCGCCTTAAGGTTGGCAGCATTTGCACAGCAACATCAAATATAGGGTTTAGGTCTAACGTCGATGTTGCTGTGTTAATGGGCGCATTCACTAATGTAGTCACTACGTAGTCAACTCACTGATTGGTCAAAGACAACTAAGAAGTTAGTTGAAATTTCCCCTCCGACGTAGTGTAAAAATTTTCAACTTCAAAGGTAGTTGACAGCGATTTTTACATTTCACTCTCAACTGTTAGATAAAAATACAATTTTAATTTTCCAAACCACTATAATATGATCTAAATTTAATAATTTTGCATACATATGACTTCATCTTGTTCCAAATTACTCATTTTATATATTTTTTCTTATACATATTTCTTATATCTTATATTTCATTTGATTTATTTTAAAATCGCAAATGATTTTCATTTTATTCTCACATCTGTCAAAAATATGACAGTTTACGATTGACTAGCTTTGTAGTGCATTTTGCATTCACAAAGCTAGTTGATTTTCGACTACGTAGTGACTACATTAGTGAATGCGCTCAATGTGTTCAAAGCCATTTAAAACCACTGGTTCTAAGATGAGTAGAGTGGTTTTCAAAGTTGCTGTTTCTCGCATAAAGGATTTTTAAGAATTGTGACAAACTATTTGAATTATTACTGTTGCAGAGAACTTAACGGTTGTTTGTATGAATTATTGGGCATCCATTAAATACGCAGATCTTAAAGTGTCTATCAAACCAACGGTTCGAAAGATGTTTTATGTCATAAATTTTGGCTCGACTCGATTCCCCTTGCTTCTATAATTCATTGAAGTCCGCGAGTTGTTTAAAAAAGGCAACAACTGCTTATTCTGCTAAATCTTTTGCAAACTTTGTTCCTAATCAGTAAACAAAAACGATTATTTATCAATGTAAATGATTCGAAGCTAAATTTTATTTACGCATTCGTTTGTACTTGTAACGTTAAGTTGAAGTTGTAACGATTTTACCAAATTTGCGTGAGCATTTTTTTTTTGTACCAATTTTTTTGCCATAAACTAAAAACGAAGATGATTTGAAATGCTGGTTCCGGTATTGTATTGAAAAAATAGTAAATTTTTATGAATATTCTGTGCTTTGGAAAAAAAATTCTACTTTATCAATCTTTTCAAGTTGTATTATAAACAAACTGTGAACATTCTCTTTTTAATGGCTTAAGATCTTAGTATTACTACTTTTTCGTTTTTCATTTTTATCATCACCGCTAATGAAAACTCTAGCAACATAAAAAACAAAAAATACTAATTAGTAACACAAGTTTTAAACAAAATTTCATGTTACTTAATTTACCGAAGTTTTTAGCATTTTAATTTGCGATCATTCCTGTATTGTCAATTTTTTTGCATGTTAACTTACATTTTCTTTCTGTGTGTATCCATAAAAATGATTCTTTTTTCAACTCGTGTAACCAGGCTCAATGAATGAATAAATGTATGAACGTCGAACTAAAAATGTTTGACAAGTTTAAATGTATTTTATTATTATTTCGTGATTCCTATTCATCAAGAAACTGAAAAATATTGCATGGAAAATCAAATCGAGATTGTATGACAAACGATTAAATTTACTAATTTACGATTTTAATTTTAATAAAAGTATTTTTTCCCAGTTCTTTTTCGAAAATGCCCTAATGACCTATTAAATGCACTTCTTGTATTCTACGCTATGAATTCATTTTTTTTACAAGAATCTTAAATTTTTAAGTGAATAATTTAAAAAATAGTAATTTCCTAATAGTAATTCAAACAAAACAACTGCGCCGAAATGTGCATTCTATGCATAAATAAATGATTTAAAAATTATATTTATTTAAAATACTTCAACAAAATCAATAAACAATCTAATAGAATCTAGGTTAGCCTTAATTAAAAATGGACAGGTAAATATAGAAGAATCAAAATTTAAAAAAAAATCTCAAGCATTCTAAGACAACATGTACAATTATTAAAAGAAAAAAACAAAGTTAGCTTTGTGGCCATCAGAAAAAAGAAAGTAAATTTAATTATTATGTACATATATTATATTAATATAATGTAAGTTCATCCCGAACTTAGATGTGCGTATCTTTCAAAGACAAAATGAAGATTCCGAAGTAAAATATGTACATAGTATTCAATTAAAAAGATCTTCAATAAATAGACAATTTTATCAATTACTCGGATAATATTAATACTTGTATATCATCTCGGGACTATAGTAGGTACATTATAAGGTTTTTTTTAAGTTTTTTTTTTTTTTTTAAATAAAACGGGTGAATGCACGCTTGGAAAGAATTATGTCACGAAGCCGGTATTATCAACTTATTTTGAATCAACTTAAAGTTATAATACTCTCATTGCACATAATTCAAATTCAATTCAGTTCACGTTTAGATGAAGAACTTTGAATACTTACATACATAGAACTTCTTTTGCTATAAATAAATCAAACAATTTATTGCAAAAAGGCAATCTTGATAAAAACAAAACAACGTAGAAAGGCATTATCGATCATTGAAAGATGAAATAAAACAACAAGCCAGTGGCGGTACATATTCAAAAAATTCTTTTAGAAAAATCCGATACAATTTAGTTTTAGTTGTTGGGCTTTCGATCCCAAAATGTCAACATCGTAAAATTTTAAATTTATTATACATAATCATTTTTTTTTTTGGATCATGACGTTATCGAAAATGACAAAAATCTTGAACGGACAAAATTTAGAAAAAAAAATCTCGAATGCAAATATATAGAATGACAAAAATCCCGAATGTTCAAAAATCTAGAAATACAAAATCTAGAAAAGTTCGAATCGAATGTAGAAAAATCTAGAATCTTTAATATGTATTTGTTAATTTACAGAGACAGGTAAAATAAAAAACTTTATTAATTTTTAATGCATATGTATATTATATGTATATTCATTTAATCAAATAAATATAAGTGAACAATTAAACAAACTGGAATGAAAAAAAAAACGCAAAATGTTGACTAATTAACTTAATCTTAAAACTTAAAGTTCCGTTATTGTATTTTAATAATAATTAACCGTGAAAGATCTTGAAAATCCATATTCACTTTTGAGACAATGCTTTATATGTATTTCGAGATTTTTGTCGTTCTAGATTTTGTCTTTCTAGATTTTTGTTGTTCTAGATTATATGCATTTGATCTTTTGTTTTCTAGATTTTGACATTCGAGATTATGTACATATGTCTTTCGAGATTTCTGGATAGACCTTTTGACCTTTTGACCTTTTTTATTTTTTTAATATGCTCATTGTCTATGAGCTCTTGTTCTTGTTCTTGTACATTTTCCTTTAAAAATTCAATTAGAAAAAATATTTACTACAGAATGAAAAATAATAATGTCGAATTTTATTTTACAATAAAAGTATTTCCTATTAAATACTTGTATTATAAGAAAAAGAGGTTTTATGAAAGATAATTTGGTTTTGTATGGAAACCCTTAGAAGATGAAGGTGCTAAATAACACAAACAACATTAATAATGAAGGTTCTATATAAAAAAAACTGGACTTAAGTCAATAACTTCAAACATTAGGTGAACAAAATTTCGGATTAAAACGTTAGAAGATTTAGGATTTTATCAATCCGTTCTTGCAGCACATAATTTGTATGACCACTGCTCTTTTTGTAGATGGCTGTTCTAACACCCCTTTCGAGCTCTAAGCCACTGCATAACATAACTACATACATGTATTTTGCGATAGCTCGTCGTCGTCGTCGTCGTCGTCGTCATACGTCCGATAAACCTACTGCAGGCTATACTACCACACGTTTATCTTAAGAATTTTTGATCATCGCATCTAGGTAGTACTCAAGCAACAAGCCTAATAACAGTATCCATTATGTGGTTCGTGGTCTGCAAACAAGTTCTTTAACCTCTTTTTCTGCTAAGACTCCATAACATACCTTGAAACCATGATAAACTTATCGACACTGTTCAGTTTTCTTGATTTCTCAGATTCTACTTGGACTTGGACTTGAGGTTTTGTTAAGTTCATAAAATTCTTTAACTTGGTTGTGATCGAGTCATTCGTTGTACTGGTTTCATTCTGATCGCATCGAAAAATGGAAATTTTAGCAAGTAAGTTTAATTGGTTTAAAAACTAAAGAAATTTCGATAGATTTCTTGTGCTTTCTTATTGTGTGTGCTTTAGTTATTATTTCGTGAAAGACTGAGGGAATCAGTTGTTAGAACATTTTGTGGACAATTTAATTGTGAAGTATTTACAATACTTTTTGATTAATTCTAGCAAACTATAACACCATTCAAAAAACGTTGAGTTAAAATTGTTTAGTTAAAAAAATCCGCATTAGCTCTTGGTATTTATTATATAAATATGCGCAATTATTGTAAGTATTACTTTTTACTTAATTTAGGTAAAAGAATTTAAAGATTTGGTTTTGACAATTCATTATGATAATCAAGATGGAGACTTGAGGTACATACACATATGTATGTATAATATGTACTACATACTTAAAATAATATAAGAGATTTTCCGTTCTCATTAAAAAGAAGTAATTTATGTTTGGGTTGAGATTGAATTCATTTAAAGTTGTTATAATTTTTGCATTTTTTGATTTAATTATTTTTTTACAATTTTTATATTGATTTATTGGTGGTATCTCGAGTACAAATCCATTGTTTGAGAGAGATGTGCATAATGTTATACACTAAAGTATTAACTATTTTATTAATCTCTGAAAACTAGTATAAACCTACAAGAATTAAATGAAATATAATATAAAAATATAATATAATATAATTCCATTATTGTTTAGCCAAATTTCTCGAAATGCGTAATGATACTATGTTCAAATTGAAAATAAATTAACTTACTCTTGTTAAAAAAAAAAAAAAAATAGATTCTTGTTAAAAACACATAATTGTCTTGAGGCTAACTTTATTCTACTCAAAATAATATTTCCAAGAACTAATAAACATTTCAAACATTCAACTGAACTTTACTATTATAATGAATACAAAAATCACAAAATCGATTCTCGTGAAAACTAACAAATATTGACTTCCGTTTTTGTGTAACTACGAAATAATTGAGTAGATTTTTATTGAAATTCATATAAAACTTGTTTATTACAAAATATTTTTAATATATTTTTTTTTAATTTATTTTATATTGAGAGTTGAAAAATGTAAATGTATTCCATATTGACGGTATTATTTTTCTATTTAGAATTACAATTTGTTAATTATGATAAAATTTGGTTATGATTAATGAAACTGCAAAATTTAAAATTAAAAAAATGCTGATGTTTTTCAAACATACAATATTCAGTTATATAGTGGAAAGGTTAGAACAGTGAGATACTTTTCTTTTAAATTGATATATCTCTAAATGTTTCCAAGCTACCTAAACGAAACTTTGAGTACCTATATCTTAAGGCATATTTCGACTCAATGTTGCAAAAGAAAATATAGTGAAAGAACTCATGAGAGCATCACAATAAACTGAAAAGTAAAAAATAATAATTAGTAAATATTATATTTATAACTTAAATAATAAACGCATCCCAGATGATACTTTTATATGTATAGTACATATAACATCTCAGGGCACCGTCATATTCCCTCAAAATGCACTCTATGAAATTGATATTTATTTTTATATATTCCAATGACTCAAGTTTCATTTCAAAAAACGAAAAGAATGTAATCTACCTCAAATAAATATATTTTTTATTTTGCAATGCTAAACTCAAGGGGGAATTAATTTTGAATAAAAACTTACACCTCAGCCTAAAAATAAATAACTAATTTATAAAGTGCAAAATCCAATCGTTTTTCCTCTAAGATATGTACATATCTATATATATAAAAATGAGTTTCTAAAATGTGTGTGTGGCCGCCTAACTCGCGCATTTATGTACCGATTTCAATTTGGTTTTTTGCCTTTTATAGAGAATTATCTGTAGATGGTTTCTATGTAAAAAAAAGTTATATTCGAACGCACCATTCTCTACAAATAGTAAAAATTTAAATCGATTCATAAAAACGGAATTTTGCAACATCAAGAACATATGTACATATTTTAACAGTTTTGACATTGTTTCCAATAGATTTTGATACTTTAAGCACACGATTCTCCAAATTTCCATTTTTGATCGCACTTGCTGAAATTATAGTATTAAGGCGTTTTCGAGAATGTGCAAGTATTTTTCGGTATCGACAGTTCCATATATACAGTAAAGATGTTCAAATTTGTGTGTTAGAAAATATATTCCCATTATCATTAATTTAGCTTTAAACTTAGTTTTTTTTTTAACTTAAATTATTTTATTTTATTCTGAATCGTTTTCAATTTAAATTTTTAAACGTGAAGTGATTTTGAGTTATAATATAAAAAAGTGAGTGTTTTCAATATATCGATGTGTAATGTTTTTGGTTTCAAATGTATTTAGGACCACTTAAGGATTTTGTTGTTTAAATAATGTGTGTGTGGCCGCCTAACGCGCGAATTTATGTACCGATTTCAATTTTTTTTGGCATTTTGTAGAGAATTGTTGGTATATAAAAAATGATATTCGAAAACAATTCTTTACAAAATGAAAGTCCATACAGTCATATTCGTACACCTTGTACTACTTGCATTTATTTGCTCCCAAGAAGGAAACAAATACATTTTAAACAAAATAGACATGCAGTTATTTGAAATAAATATTGGTAATCCTAAAAATGACATAAAATCATTTAACAAGGTTCGTACATTTGAATCTTTTCGGATTTTTTAACAAAAGGGCGAATTTCGATAGATTTTTATTATCTTTAAGTTTTTGTATACTTTCCTTCTTCTCAGAGTAGATTTAAATCATTAAAATCTAAAATGGGACAAAATTAAAAAAAAAACATTTTTATTCTTTTTAATTTGTTAATTTCAATTATGGACAAACATCTGAATGGCATTTCATCACTATAATTTCCGAAAAATCGAAGAAGCAACAATAATATTTTTCAGTATAATCTGTTTCCTATCTGTTAGTTATGAGAAGGTTTTTATAAAAGAAAACATTCCCAACAAGTCAGGAAATTATTAAAATTGATTTTTGTATGAGAAATAAAATTGTTTTGCTTGCATTTTGCGTGAAGAAATCAGAAAGATAAATAATAGATGGCGTTGGGGTACGATCAATGCTAAAATTTGATAGATATACATAGGTTGTGTTCAATTTGTGGGTGTTCTTTCCGTATTGTCATTTTCTATTGATCAAATGTGTTGATTTTTGCTGCAAATTTTCGATTTTTTGTGTGTTATTACACCTATTCGGAATAGTCGTACATCGCACACAACATACGCAATATGATATGAGCAAAAATTATCTAAAATCTTAATTATACGAAATTGAAAATGTCATTAATCACCTTATCTCACGGGTTCCAATTATTACAACTGATCTTCCAATTAAAGCGGATTCACTTTCCTTTTCTCTTTTGCCATGACCAATCGTTGGAAGTAAGTGAAATTAATATCGAATTTCCCTGTTTTCCGCAAACCGTCTTTTTTTGTTTTTGAACCGGAAAAATTATTGAAAAATTTAGCTTTCCATTAAATTTGAATTTTCTGAGTTTTATTATCACTCTGGAGTGTATCACATGTATTTAAATTGGGGTGAGACGAAATTCAATTTTAAACTATTTTTACCCAGGTTCAATTTTTTTTATTCATAAATGCACACAGCGAAGCGGGTGGGAATAAGCTAGTATACATATATAATTAAGCAAAAATCTATATTCTATTAATAAATAACATTCTAGTTGAAAGATAATTGTATCAAATCAATTGTAAAATTTGCGCTAAAAATAAAAAACCAATGTAAAACTTATTACGAAATAAAAAATATCTAGGTACAAATAGTCCTTTAAACCTTTAAACAATTTAAAATCTCTCTATATGCAATAGCTATACATATCTAATATTCTACAAAAACAATTAAAGATAAAACATGCATAGATAACATAAAATATGCATAGTCAAATATCTATTTAATAACCGAAAACCCAATATTACACAATATCGCTGCATAATATGTGCAATTGTTTTTTGTTATATTAAAGTTTTAATTATACCTAAGTTCAATGAGTTTTTAAGAAAGAAGCCTTTCTCAAAACAAAACACATTTTCCTAAATATCTATTCATTTCATATTATGTTATGTACATATGTATGTATGTATGTATGTATCTTGTATTTGTACTGAATAAAAATTTGAAAATTAAGCTTACATTTACTAGAAAGTTATTCTGTAAAAAATTGCAGTGTGGTATTTTTGTCATTAAATGCATGATTAATAAAATGCTACAATTGAATAATTAAATTTTTTTTTGAAAAATTATTTTGTACATCTTGCATGATATTGTTCTGATTTTTTCTCTTAGCACTCATCTTACTAGCATTTACGATTGCGGTTAGCTTTTCACTCCCAACTGACTCAGGCAATCAAATAAATCCAAAATCCGACCTCAAATATGCCAGTCATTTATCACAACTTATTGCCACCAATATGCTGAAAGACAGTATGGAAATCGATGGCAATAATGTTTACTCACCACTTGGTATTGCAACAGTAATAGCAATTTTGGGGGAAGCTTCAGATGGCGAAACTTATGATGAATTTATAACATCTCTTAAAGCACCCGCTTCAAAATCTGAACTTCGACAATCGTTTAAAAACGTTTTAAATAATTTCCAAACTTCATCCACTGCTTCCTCTTTAAATCCATCCTTTAAAACATGGTTTTATATTTATCGAAACTATACAGCTCGAGAGGAATTCAAGCAAGTACTTGCCAATCATTACTGCGTCGAGGTAAAGGATATTAATCGCAGTATGTATAATTGGGAAGAACCAAGTACATCGCTTGATTCGCCATCGGAGTCATCTAGCGTAAGCAATAGTAAGGATGTTATCGGTTTTGAAACACTTAAGAAATTAAATAGCTACGAGGAAGATGGAGGGGATAAGGTCACCGATGCAAAACCCATCAAAGAGGCCTCCAAGTTTGATAAATTCGTTGATGATAAGCAATACGTGGAGGCACCATTAATTAGAAAGGAAATCGCCCGTGAGAAGTTAGAACAGAAGAACAAGGCAGACATACTATCAACAACAACAACACAAGATGAAAAGGAGAATGTTTATAATCTTGTGCCAAATGAGTCAGCTAAAACCAATCTTACATCAACCAAGGACGTAGACCAAAATAACGTAGAGGAAAATGAAACAGTCCAAGACGAGGAGAAAATCGATTCAATTCGAAAGAATTTTGTTGTGGCTGAGAACATTCAACCAGGAGCACAACTAATCGACCAAGAATCCAATGAACCGCAAAAATTAACAATACCACTCCAAAAACTCGAAGACGGTGGCTTTGAAATAATTCAAGCTCTTGAGTCCCACTTCACATCAAAAAGAGTACGTACACTGTCCAAAAGTTCTCCATGACCTTTCGTGCTTTCTGTTTTTGTTTATTTTTCTTCTACTTACAGATCAGTGGAGCGCGAAGCCTCTTCGGCAAGGATGACATAGCGTCAGCACTTAGTGCCAATTCCATAAATGGAAGGGATGGGGATACGCGAACAAAAATGTTACTTTTTAATGGATTGTACTATCGCGGTAATTGGGCTTACCCTTTCCAGGAGTTGCGTTCTAGTCCAAATGAAATATTTCATTTGACGTCGGACCAGTCGTTGCAAATACCAATGATGCATGCTCGTGGCAAGTACCTTGTGGCAGATTTAGAGGCATATAATGCATGTGCAGTATCATTTCCTTATGAAGTGAGTATATTCTAAACTTATTGAAGTGCATTTTAATATCCTTGCACTGTGTCCGAAAAAAATGAGTGTTTTTTAAATATTATTGTTTTATGATATGAGTTCAAAGTGACTAGTTTTTTTTATAAATTTTAGAACAAACGTTATTCATTACTGGTGGTGATGCCAAAGGACATTGAAGGACTCCATAACTTACTTGGCAATTTAGATTTAGGCATTTTTTCGGACTTCAAAAACGTGTCTACAGAAAAAGATTTATATGTTCGCATACCTAAGTTTCAAGTCGAAGAAACATCCCGATCCGAAGCCATGCTTAAAAACCTAGGGTTGCAGAGAATTTTTACTCGCGGTTCAGCTGATTTGAGCTTACTTTCAGAAGATTCTGATTTACATGTAGACGAGATCGTCCAATTCGTCAGTGTGCGAGTGGATGAAGGGGGCAGCGTGCTAAATGGACTTTCTGCTAGTAACAATGTAGGTAGAACATTGAATGAAGGATCAGAACAAAAGATTGAAGTGAATCGGCCATTTTTGTACTTTATTTTGGATAATGAAGAAGATTTTGTTATTGTAGCAGGAAAAGTAACAATACCTCAGTTTAAGGCCGATTTAGGTGTTGATATAAATATTGAGTATACTTTGTCATAATTATTGCAATAAAATTTAATGAATATGAATAAATATTATGTATGTATGTATGTACATAACTTTAATCGACCTGGACTGGAACATTTTATTGAATTATGAGTGAAAAGAAGTTTGTTGTTACCATTTATATTTAAAACCAACAGGACATAATTTATTTTGTATAAGGTGACAAAGAATCATGAAGAACCTTTAACATATCCTTTTGTTAACTTGTTATTATTGACAATTCAATTAAATAAAAGTAAACCAGTAAGGCCGGAAAGAATATTAATTACAGGCATACTCCACAGGACATAATTTATGTCATGCGGTTCGATCATGACATGAAATCTCCAATGGAGTCGCGATATCTCATCTTATGACATGATGTCAGCGATCTATGGCAGCTATTTTGTCTTGATATAAATGTCTGACATGAATTTGACGGATGTTTTGTTTTTGTTACTTTTTTGCGAACAGGTTTTGTTTGGTACGAATTAATAAAACATATTTTATTCATAAGATGCGTTTCTAACAAATGTTTTCAAACAGGTTTATCAGAAATGCATTGGAGACTTACACAAACTGAAACCAAACATTTAATAACCCTCTACGGGAAAAGGGAATGCCTGTGGAATTATTAGAAATATCTACTATTTGACGTTTGCTAGAGATGCTTCCAAATCAGGCTCTTTTGCTTGAATGAAATATCAAGACATAAACTGCCCAACAAAGAGAGAAGTCTTTTCACAGATTTATATATTAGAGATTTAGGTGGCGATATAGATATCTAGTGGAGTCGGCCTGTTAAGAAAATAACAGAAAAATAAAAATTGTCTGTCTATTTACTTGACTTTTAAAAAATCCTTTTAAACTGTATATGAAATATATCAGGGTTCGGAGAACGATAAAATTTAATTCGTTCGCGATCGAAAAACCAAACCGGGAATTTAATTTTTAATTCGATCGCGAATTTTATTTTTCGGATCCTTAAAAATAAATTTTTTGTTCGCGAACGAATTAAATTTTGTTGAGAACTGAAAAAACACGAATTTATCACAATAATATATGTAGAATATTAGGTTTTAGGAAGATGAAGAAGTTTTTTTTTAAAGATCCTTGTTGACCCATTTTTTCATATCATTTATAATGGAATTTGGGAAAATTATGAAGCACTCAAAAATATTGCGAAAGGAACATATTTCTTTACTTTATAAAAGTGCGTAATAAAACAAATTATTAAACCAATGTTTCAAGAATCACGGAATCAATGTTTTTAAAGTTAATTTATTTTTGTTGGATTCAGTGTAAAATTACTTTGGCATTTTAATGTCGTTTTCTGAAACCAAAGTTAAATTTGATTTTGTATTAACATATACAAGGCTTAAGTAGGAAAAAAAGGAAAAGAAATCTGTGTAATCGTAATTTAGAAATCAATGTACATAGTTTAAAAAAACTTATAAGACACGCTTAGCACATCAAATTAAAAAAATTAAAAATTATTTTTTAATTAAGGTGAAACCAATAACGAACGAAAAATACTAGTAGATATTAATGTGAAAAAAGCGTTGGGTACCTACCTTGTGGCATATTTTGCGTATATCGAGAGCCCCACGATTATTTCATAATGATATTAGTAGTTTTCATTTATTATCGTTTTCAGGTTGATTTAAAAATAATTTTAAATTTTTAACTTCCCACAGGGAGTTATTGTTAATTTGACAAATCTGGACGTTTCAAGGTCAAAAGAATCTAAATCCGTCATTTGCAGCGAGATGTCCGCGCGTGTGTGTGTGTGTGTGTGTGTGTGTGTGTGTGTGTGTGTGTGTGTGTGTGTGTGTGTGTGTGTGTGTGTGTGTGTGTGTGTGTGTGTGTGTATGTGTGTACGTACGTTCGGGATACCATTTTTCGTCCACGGTATCTCAAGAACGGGTAAAGATATCGACTCCAATTAAATTTTGTTCGACAGGTTATAACTTCGAAAGATGAAGAAAGGACTTTCATAAAAATTTTGGTTTATCGCAAATATCTCAGGAACGGATAATGCTATCGACTTCAAATAAATTTTATTGTGTACAATGTACTGCGGTACACATTTGGTATAAATTTGAAAAAAGTTCAACAAACCGTTATTTTACTAAAATTGAAAAACTAAAAAAAAAAATTTTGGCTCTCAAATATACAACGAAGGAAAAATGAAATTATGTTCAAAACAATTTTCTACAATGTGATATGATGTTTTTGACATCTGGTAAAATTTTGGAAAAAATTCAATTGACAGTTTTTTTTACAAAAAATAAAAAGTACACAAAATTCTACCAAAAGTTGTTAAAAAATGTTTTTTGACTTGAATATTTCTAGGGCAACGATATTGACTTCAAGTATATTTACGATTACACAAATTACAATTTTAATGTATGCTTCAATTTTGACAAATATCGAATTGAGATTTTTAACAAAAAATTAAAAAACTTAAACAAAAATTAACCAAAAAATGTCTTGACTTTAATATTTCGAGAGTGATCAATCATTTTAACTTAATATTTATTTTATTTTATTGTATTATGCAATTGTTAAAATATGGCACATTTTTGACAAATATCGAATCGACAGTTTTTTCATGAAAAATAAAAATCTGAAACTAAAATTTAACGAAAAGTTCAGCTCAAACATCTTCAAAAAAAAGCAGTGATATTTACTTCAAATGTATTTTATTTTCATTATAATGCATTTGTCAATATCTAATTTACATTTTTTACAATAAATGAAAAACTACAAAAAGTTTTAAAAAATGGTAAATATTGTTTTTCCGCTACAATATCTCGAAATTTTTATTAAATCTGATAATTTTTTATGTATGTAAAATTTTTATCAATCAACATTAAAAGTAAATCGATTAATATCAGGAATGTCAAATTTTCAAAGTGTGCATAATGGGAAGTTATCAGTGTGTAGTCACCGATTTACCTTCAAGCCGGTCAGTTATCTCCTGTGTGATTGATATCTTTCTTACTTTTTCAGCGGTATACGGTTACCTGCTAACTTGATAGTGAATTCTCCTCGCTTATAAAGTTTTCTTTAATTTTGGTTTTTCTTAATTTATCTAGTGAGTGAAAAATCTTACCAATAAGTGAGTAACATTTTTATAAAATTATTTGCCTTGGGCCAGGTGCTCATTCAAGCGGTCGATACGGGAGTCTCGATTTAGAGATCCTTTCCGAGCCAAAGCCTACTAAAAAAAGAAGAGCTTCTAACTTGTCACTTGTGATTGTGATTTCGCCCTCAGACAAAGACACAAAACTGTCGATTGATAGTATAACTTATTAACTTATTTATTTTAACAAAATCCTATCAAAAAAAAAAAAAAATGCTTTCGAATCTCTGCCCAATATCAGTGACACTTCATTCCAACCTCAATCAATCCAAAGGTACAGTCTACGCACCATGTCTCATAAATGTATCAGAAGACGAAATTGTCCGGGAAATGAAAGATTAAGGCGTTACAAATGTATATGTATACGTTTAATAAGCCATCAGTAGATAAAGAAGGTAAAGCCACAGCCATTTCTACAGGTCTGATATTGTTTAAATTTGACATATTCCGTCCTCCTAGTTCACTTAATATTGGCTAGTACAACGCAAAAGTTGAGGAATTCTTTCCCAACCCGATACGTTGCCAATTGCTTGGCCATACCTACTTTTAAATGGTGTAAAGGTAAAACTTCTTGTGTCACTTGTAATTTACCAACTCACTCCCCTGCTGATTGTACACGTGTTTTTTTGTGCCAACTGTGCTGAATCACAACCAAAGAAATACTTAAAATAAAACTGTCACAAAATGTAACATGACTATTCCAGACTATAATTTATCTCTGAGCAAAATTTCATCTAAATCGGTTCAGCCGTTCTTGAGTTATAAATAATATAAACTAACACGACTTTCTATACATTTTATAGTAATTAATGTTAAAGTATAATTAACAAGAGTTTTTACAAATACTAACATTTCTACTAAACCACTTTTATAATTTTATACATATTATAAATGTTTAATGTGATCCAAGTTTTATACAATGATTTGCAAAAGTATTTCGTAGCACACATACCTACATTTCGTTTCCAGCTTCATAAAAAATGAAAAATTATACGAATGCTTTTATTTATTTTAACTAAATTCTTTAAAAATATCATGATTTTGAATGAGGTATCACTTAGAAAAATAAAAACATACAAACATTGCATCTTCTAGTTATGTACCTATGTATGCAGGAAGAAAAGTGCAAAAAACTTTTCCAGGTATAAACAGATGTTTGATTTTTTAGTGAATTTCTTTATACAACACAACTTTTCGGTAAATCTATGAATTGTATAATGTCACAATAAATATGATTGTATGTATTTCAAAACCTTTTCTAATAGCCTTGGAAATGTTGATTATTCATGGCATCAATCTATTACGAATGCAAAATGCACGCATTGATTGAATCAACAATCAATGAACTCACGAATATAATAAAAAATTTGAATTAACTCTCAAGGGTTGGATTCATAATCTTCGCTAAAAATATCGGAGCCTGCTTTGCATTCTCTGAAACAACAATTAAAAATGGTCTATCTATCACAATTTCTTGAGGCTCTGGTTCGGCTGCACTTAATGGAACAACTGAAATAGTTGTTACGGATGTGGCAGTAGTTCCAAATTGATCGACTTCCAATGTTGATTGTTGTAAGATTTCATTTATTCCTAAGGCTTCATTTCCATCTAGGAGTTTTGTAAGACGTGACTTCGATTGTGAAAATATATCAATCAATCCCATCTACAGTAAAGAAAAGATTTTTTGAATAAAATTCTTTTCAGTCCATAAATGATTTGTTAACCTTTTTTAGTGTAGGCACTAAAGAAATCTTAGATGAAACTTTGAACTTCGGCATAAATAGTTTAAGTTTTGTCAAAGGCACCTGAGAATGATTTTGAATTATTTCGGAAAACTTTTTGAAATCTAAAGCTGCGAGAAACATTTTAAAATCTGTAGAAGGAGCAGGAGTAATCAAAAACATAGAATAACGGTTTTCCTATGAAATAAACAAAGGTTAAAAAAATGTTCAATTAGTTATTTATCATTTAAGTTAGGTACTTACTTTGTAGGGCAAATCAATGACGCTGGCCCAAATATTGTTGTTCAAACTTATATTTTTCATTCTAAAGTATGAATTCACCATCATAAAATCTGTGTTTACTCCTTCATTGCTCAGAGTATAGAATTTTTTTGGTTGCGAAGTTCGGAACTGATGCTTCCAAGAGCTATGAAAGTAGATAGCTGAAGCTAATAGTGCTCGAAGGCTTGAAACATCACTTTCTAAAATGTTGAGTCATGTAAGCTTAACAAACATTTTTTGTAGTCAAATATTTTCAATTGATTTACCACCACTAAGAAACTGAGGAATATGACCTTCAGTTGCACGAGAAGCCCAGGAATTTATGATATTTTTAGCTGTTATGGGATCATTTTGCAGAGGGATCTCAAAAATATCACCACCATTTATGTAAATGTAATCTGAGGCATTTTCGTTGACTCTATCATTTGAGTCAATAAAAATTCCACTTGCTGATTTTACTTCGGGAGTAGTGCCGCCGCCGGCAGGATTGAGAATGTAATAAAGTTGAGTTGGATCGACGTAATCTGTAACTTTTCTTATTTGTTCCTTGGTTGATCCCTCCGCTGCATATTGTAAGACAGATATTAAATGCTGTACTGTTAAGGGGCTCAAAACGAAGTTCTCTTCATCTTTAGTAATGTCCTTCGAGTTTTGGAATAGCTTCCATGCAAATTCATTACTTATAGGAGCTGTTTTATTGTTCTGATTTTCTTGGGCATAGTATAGAGGAACATAAATTAGGAACACTGTAAAAAAAAATAGTAGACCAAATTTCACTGAAAATAGAAAATAATAATGTTGATTTTTTAGTAAAAACTAAGTTGAATATGAAATTTATTTGACTTTTTTCTTAATAATTAACATACAATAAAAAAAAAAAAAAAATATAATAAAAACAAAATGATTTCCGATTTAATACTTTGAAGAAACATTGAAGTTCATTTATTTAAGCCGAGCAAAAATTTCAAAAAAAATCATATATTGAACGAGTCAGTGATGCGAAGATATGATCAATTCAAAAACGTACAATGGATTCTCTTTGCTCTTTGGTATTCTTGAAACATTCATATCTCAAAAAATTACATCACAAATCAAACCAATCTGTTAAAAAATTAAACTTTTGTACGCTAAATTAAAATCAAGTCTGGAAAGTTTCGAGACACAAATGAATTAAACTTTTTAAGTTTGATTAGTCAACCTTTTAAAAATATAAGCTCCGTAAAAATGTATATACATACATACATACAAATGTACATACATACTATAACTACTTTCTATCATAATTTACACGTTTCATAATTTAAATTTAAATTATACCTTCATACTATTGAACCTGGCATACTTTTGAACCTCACTGTTTTAATTGAACATACATATTATCTACATAATTATGTAGGTCAGGTTAATAAAAAATACAAATGAATAAATTAAATACATTTTTTGCAGTAATGGTAATGCTATCAAAGCTATATTCCTTCTGCAGATACAATGAACCTATTATAACCACTTAAACATTAATAAAAAACTATTATTTCTACAAATATTTCGAAATATCCGTCTTACATTTTATTAATAAAAAACAATTTGTAGTTCACGAATTATAAAAAAAAAAAACAAAAAGTAAAATAATTTTTTACGATAACTACAGATGTCATATGGATTTCGCAAATTGCCTAGCAATATATTAAGAGATAGTAAAATGTAAAAATCTCTCAAAATTAGGAAAACTATCTTAGTAAATTGCTAAAATACATTTTACCTAATAGTTTAAAATTATCCGCCCATGACTACCAGCGCTGTAAGGACTAAAGTCAATTGGTGACCTAAAGTCAATTCAACTGCAGTCACTTTGACTTTTTAAAGTCCTTACAGTCATAAATTAATTTTAAATTTAAGTATTTTAAAGTGAGAAAATAATTTGAATGAAGTCTTTTGTAAATAAGTAATTATTGCTGTTTTACTTCAAAACAACAATCAAAAATCAAAAGATTAAAATTAACTTTTAAATTACTGTGACTGCATTTATATTGACTTTAACTTAATTGGCCTGATTGTGAATGTCAAAAGGTTTAAAAAAGTCATGATTAAACTATAGTCACTAAAGCTGTAAATCTCTGCTCTGGTCTTCAGTTAACAACGCTGGTTATGTACTTACTAATAATAATAACATCGTATAACAACGCTGATGAAATGATTGATGGAATATTAAATATTTACGGTCAGTCGTATTTCAATCACCAAACCTTAATGATTTTTATAAGCTTTTATTTAAGTAATAGAAAAACCACGTTGTATAGATTGATTTTCAACGCTGTAAATAAATAAATTTACTATTTCTTGTTTTTCCACACGTATCACTAGTATTTTTTATTTGTATGTAGTTTTGCAAAATGGATTATATAAGCTATAATTAAATACAGGTAAAGGAAATTAATAACATTTCAGGCATTTTAAAAAAACAACAAAACATTCTCAGGGAAAAGGTCAGGGTTAGGAAAAAGTTTCCTATTTTTATACAATACCTACAAACATTTGTTAAAAAATTCCTCATTAAATAAACAATTAAACTTAACTTAATTCAAACACTATTGTTTATAATAAAATCATGATCAATGATCATCATTTAAAATCATCATTTCTTTTAGCTGAGTTTGATAACAAAGCAAATTTGATTGCTTTAATTTTTTTATTCACGCACCTTTCATAGTAAAAGCACTTAGAATTTAATCAACAGCGATCGGAATTATTCTCAATTTAAATACCGCATCAAGTGGGTATCGAACCGTACTGTCTTATTGAATAACAAAATCAAACAATTATCAGTGTTCAGAGAGAAAAATCATGTGTCAATAATCTTGCAGTTAAATGCGATTTGAGATGTTGCTTTCTTCACATTTTCGTGTTCTCCTAAAGCATTTATGTGTCCTCAGAACTTAATTTCATAAATTTATTTAATAAAATAAAAGTTAACTTATAATTATTAATAACTAAATACATATTGGCAACCCTTTCTGTTTCGCGTTTAAAACCCTAAATGCATACTAGTATACCTACTTAAATACTATAACTGTCACATTTTTAAGGATATCTTTGTCTTGTAATGTTTTCCATTTTTCGAATTGGTCCCGGAAACAAAATTGATTCTCTACATTGTATGTCGCTTACCGCTACTATATCCTATTGTATATGTAACACTGTACACGTTTGGTTTTTCAGATCTGTCAGTGAAAAGCATGCTTATAAAAGGTGTTGGGAAAAATATCCGCAGTGAAGTAGGATTTCCCAAAAAAGTATTCGCAGCTGTGTGATTTGTTTCGTGTAGGTTCTGTTCGCAGACTTAAGTTAGTTTTGGCTTTCTCGGCAGCGTTTTTTGATAAGAACGCTCAACGTCAACCGAGTACATATACAAACAATTTATTATCTAATCTATCAATTTATCTCGTTGTTTGACGTTTCTGACAATGACAAATTGTCATACAATTTGTGTTGCATTTGGAAGTTGGTTTGAGGTAAATAACCTTCGTGAGGTTCTTTAAAATTTATTTTATTTGACATTTCATAGTGTGATGAAGATGACAATTAGTTGTGGGGGTACACAGTTGGTAGCAGATTTACCAGTCTGTTACAATTTATTGGCAGATATTTCTAACTATCTGACATTAATTTGGCAGCCAACTTATGACTATAAATTGTAAGAAATTGGTTGGTTTTCAATAATTAAGTGTTTTTCTTTTCATAACAAGAAAAAATGAATCTTCAATTTCCAAACTCTCTTGAGTTTATTTTTATTATTTACCTATTTTATTTTTCAACACGATTTAAACTGGGCAGTTTATTCAATGAGAAATCTAAGAGTTAAGTATGCCAAAATAAGTTACCCAATAACACATAATACATTGATTGTGAATCGGCATATCATTTAGCATATATAGTAGGTATTATGTTTGTCATAAATAACTCTTAAAATTACAATTACTAACTCTTAATTTTTGAAACAATTTTATAATATTTATAAACGTTACACGTTACATTATTTTGTCATTCAATTTTACCTGGAAATTAATTTTTAAATTCATTATATTCACAAAAAACTTAAAATAATGTTACACAAAAGATTTGAGACCATTTTGCTGGATCAGTAAATCTTGATATCTTGATATTTTGATTGATATCAGTAAAAAATAATTTCAGGGTGTGATGATTTTTGTTTTAGATTTTACTGCTGAGGGGTATTGTATTCCAAACGTTTTGATTCAAGTGTGAAAATATAACATGAAAATCATATCTTTCACACAAGGTGAAAACTTATATGACACAAATCGATTTAATTTGACACAACATAACTCTCTAATACACAATCTCTCCATTTTCCACTTCAAGCCCAAATATCTCAAAATTTTCACTTGCGATATTTTCTTAACTTTGTATTATGCCTTTAAAAAAAAAAAAAACAGTTCTTTAAAATGTTTCGTCGAAGAGTTCTTAAAGAGAAGGGAAAGTTAAGAAGTACAATAATTTTGTGAAAACTAGCTTTGTATTCATAGATACAGGTTTATTCTGGGAAAAAAATATCTTGTTTAGTCTTTTGAATTTGTTTTCTGATTAAATCACCATAAAATTATTGTTAGCATTTTTCTTTACTGTATTCTGTAAAAACAATATTTTGAATTAATTGGGAAAAATGTTTTTTTTATTTTCTAATTGTAATTATCAGATTTTAAGAGAAATTAAATATTTGTCCTATGTAGGTATATGGAATGTACACGTAGGTAATGTTATTTATGTTTTTTTTTTATTGCAAATGATACCAAATTATTAAAAAGAATTTTATGTTCAAATCTTTTTGGAATTATTCTGCATTTCAAAAAAAGCCAAATTCCAATCAATAACATTATTAACACATACGCAAATGCAATGATGATTGGTATTAATGCTGGCCCACGGTTTATGTTTATTTGTACACCTCTCAAATGAGGAAGATCTCACAGAATCATTATAATTACATACATATTTGTTGCATACAGGAAATGGTGGGCAGATTAGATCATGCCAGAAGTAGGACTAAAAAAAAAAACACATATTTTTTCTTCTTTAGTGTGGATTTAAGTAAAAATTGCCAATCAAATTATTATTATTTTTTATTTCTTAAAGGAAGTTTTTATAATCAGTGCAATTTTTCAAAGATTGTTAATCCACCACTTTTAGATAGTTGTCTGTGTGATTATAACTCAAATATCTTAACAATGAGGTTAACTTTACAATAACTTTTTTATTTCCTACACACATATGTATATATAGGTAGTAAATTTTTTTAAGACGTCATGGATAGATAAAAATAAATAATGCCGAATTGCGATTCTTAACAAAAAAATAAAAAATTACTAAGAGTTGTACTAAAAACTGGTAAACATTATTTTTCGACCTGAATGTCGAGGAAAAATTGTAAAATCTGTCAGGATTGCAAAAACGGGCAAAATTATTCATCTTTGATTGTTTCCGTTGTTTGTTTGAAAGCGCTGATTTCATGAACTGAGTTATCGAATTGAAAAATTCTTTTTGTGTTGGATAGCCCATTTTTCGAAAAAGGCTTTAATCTATATACATGTAGGTAACATTTTACTTCGACCGATAGGAGCGAAGCATCCGCGAAAAATGTTGCAAAAACTGGTAAAATTCACCCCTATCGAGGTATCCGTGTTGAAGACAATTTTCTATCGAGGATCTGTTTCGATAAACATTTCGCAATAATCCTACGACAAAATACATCGCATTCCTACGCTCAGCGGTGCGATTAGGCAAGAATTTTTGACAGCTACGCGTTGAATTTTCCGATGAAAAATCATTGCGGAATCTATTCGGAAATTTAAACTACAAAATTGTAAGTAAAATATTAAAACGAACGCGATTGTTTGCTCCATTTTAATTAGTTCCGCAACGGTTACACGGAAACATTTTACATTTTAAAGGTATAAAAAGTAGCCTATGTGCTATAAGTTTTTCTTTAAATTTACTCTTAATTGGAGACGGGAAAGAACCTCATTTTAAATATAAAATTGAAATTGATCGCGATTTAGGAGAAAGAGTGACTAGCATTGAGGATTTAATATCGAAAGTTTACCTTGATATCGTCGAAGTATAGAAAATAAGATTGGCGACCTAATTTTAACTTAACTTCCAGGAGATATAGTTATCTACACATCTATTGATAATAATGTAATGGATCAAGAGAATGCGATCCATTACCCACAGGAGTGGCCTTCCCCCACATTCTCTCAAGTTACAAATAGATGCCCCAATAATTTTACTTCGAAATCTTAAACTAGCAAATTGATGTAACGGTACCCGACTTTAAGCCAAATTTCTTCGCAATAACGTGATCTTAGCAATTAATCAAACAGTGCTTATACGATACCTCACATCCCAATTATTCCAAATGATTTAACTTTTTATTTTAAAAGGATATAATTTCCCGCTGAATTATATTTTACCGTAACAATTGATAAATCATAGGGGCAAACATTTAAACAAGTATAGGAAATGATTTACGTCAAGACTGCTTTTCACATGGCCAATTATACGTCACGTTGTCAATATCGGGTTGAGGAGAAAATCAGTAGTACTTTCTTCTGCCACACGAAAATAAAACTTAAAATATCATTTACGCAAAAGTACTTTTAAATATTTTTATTTTGAAACTTAATCTTAATTGCGATCATAATAACTGAAATTGAAGCGGACGAAATCGCGGGCAACAGCTAGTAGTAAAAATGTATAATGTATGTATGTTGTTTTAAAAATTAATTTAAATAATTGGTCATTTGAATTTAATCAAATGATCACTACTTTTTACTTGGGAATACATTTATGTTATTTTAATTATGGATTGTTGTAGATTTTAGTATCCTTTTGAGCATTTTATGGCCGTAAAAGTTTTCTCTGGTTCCAAAACCTGACTACAGACCGCAGCGTCGAATTCTTATCCATATTGCTTGTTTTGTTGTTGTTTTCACTGACGTACACCTTGACTTTATTGAGGTGGTAGTCTGAGTTAGTTGCAATTTTCTGTTATGCTATTGATCCAATTTAATTTTTGAAAACATTTTACGATTTAACAAGACTTTAAACTTATTGGAAACACCGTTGAAAAGCATTTATATGTATGTACTGTACATATGTACATATGTAAGTGCGTATAAGCACACCTAATGTATAAAAAAGAAACTTAATGAAATTTAATCTTTTATTTAAAAATTCAGTGGCAAACTTTTATAATTACTCAATTTAAAGTTAACACCTTTTCCGCTCTGAATCTAATGGAAAAGTTTTCTCATATATTGGATTTTTCCAGTTGTACTTATACTCGTATGTACATACATATGTACATATATATTTTTTTGTTTGGAAACGTTTCTTTTCGTGTTATTTATTAACTCTAAAAGAAAATACTATGCCAAATACATAAATAATGCGAAAGTATTACACGATTGAAGCAGATATAGAAAGAAAGATGTACACTGCCAAAAATTTAAAATTTGTATTTACATTGTATAAAAAATACATTTGTAAGTATGTGTATTTTATTTTGGAAAAATTGATTTTCAAACTCAATAAGTAATTTCTTCTTAATTGCCTTATTAATTAAAAGTAGAAAACTGGATTCTAAAATTAGTTTTCAAGAAACAAAAAAAAAGTACTTTTTTCGGTTAGTTCTTTTTTCATAGATAACATTCATTTTTATTAGCAAGTAAAAAAAAATAATTTTATCAAAAAGTAATATTTATATCTGTTAGATAAAAGCCTGCTCTAGTTAAAATTAATGATATTAAAAAAAAATTTCAATATACCTAATCCCCACTCTTCACGGGGCATAAATTGTATTAAAAAAAAAAAACTGGCCTAATTACCAACCGTCCAACAATACCAAGCCACACATTGTATCTAGATCGGTGATTCCAGTAATACAAGCAGTGGAAATTGGTAACTCCATCTCTGGTAAACTGCGCTTCATCTGTCCAGATTATCCTTAGTTAATTGTGTTCTGTTTCTCCCCTGAGCAATAACGTTTTATAGAATTCAATTTTTAATAAACTTTCTTATTCAGGAGTTAAAAGCAGTTGAGCCAACATTTCAATTTCGTTTTTTAATACCATAAATAATACAACTCTTCATTTGCTTTTTAGAAATATTTATTATGTCACATGCAATTTTCTCTCCAGATTTATTTTGTTTCTCGAGATTTCTGTAAATCTTTTATTTCAACAATATAATATTTTAGTTAAATGTCTTCTAGCCTAGTGTTATTATTGTGTTTAAGATTATTTCTCTTAGAATTACGTTATAATTATTTTTGGTTTGTTAAATGTTCAACTTAAAGCAAATTATAATTATGTTATTAAATGTTGGATATGTTGAGAATATTTTCCTCATTTCACATAAAAAGCAGTGTATAATTGTACCTTAATAAAATGTAAAGTATACTTAATAATATAATTATTATTATTGCAGAATGTTGTTGTTGAATTATTGTTTGTAACAATAATGTATCAATTTATTGGTTTACATATAACATACATAACTTAATAAAGTTAGTAAAAAGTATTTTAATGTTATGATTTTAAAAAACTTTAACAAATATAAAATTTGTAAATAACAACTGATGGTTAGATCATAATTTAAGATTTTGTAATATATAACAATTTTATTATCATTAATTTTTAATATATTTAAATTAATTTTGTTACTGTTTGATTTTAAATATATTTAGTTTTTATACAACTTAAATATTTATATAACAATTTTTTGTTATTCTTGTAACATATAGAATTATTTAACTTAAAGAAAATATGTGATTTTTTATTTAAAATGGTTCTTATATGTATATGTATTTGGTATTAGTTGTTAATATTTTTGATTTCAAATATGTATGTTTTCAATTGTAAATTTTGATATATTTTGCTTACACTTTTTTTTTTTAATTTTATTCATGCAGTATTAGGTTTTCTTGTCTGAAAGATTTTTACTATAACATTATTTAATTCATATGCTTATTTTTATGAACTAAAAAAATAAATAAAATATAGAAAAATCATAAATATATGAAATAAATTTTAGATAAATCTGTAGAATTTTAATAAGGAATTTGTGAACGTAATACCTGGTGTACCCGATTTAGGACCTAAACTGAAACTTCAAGAGTTTCGCATTTTTTAAACTGTAAAATTAATCTTTTTTCTAAATGCTATGATTTACAAAACGGAGCGGATCAATAATTTCGATACGGTGGGAGGGTTTGGAAGTTATAAGGCAAAGAAAGTAAAGTAAATAATAGAGTTGGGCCTGGAATAGTTACAAAATGTTTTTGTGAAATTTTCATTAAAAAAGAAGAAACATGCAGGGATTCCTATACGGAGCTCTGAACCTGAAACTCTCCCCCAAAAACCATAAGAACTTGCATTGGACGGGGTATTTAGGACACCAAATAAAAAAAAAAAAATTCAAATTTACTTTTTTAATAACCTACTTGCGTGTAATGCAATGATATGTACCTATTAATTTTGTTTTTTGTAGTAATTTGTTATGCCAATTATGCCAAAGAAACCATAATTTCCAAAGCCGTGTTAACCAATCTTCAAAAAGATTAAACCTGTAATTAGTTTATTATGAAAGTGGTATTCATTATTATATTTTTTTAGGATTATGTATGTTTATATGTTTGTGTATTGAGTAAGGTATAGCGGTTATATTTTTAGAAGGAAAATTAAATAGGAGCTTACTTAAACCAATTAAAAAAGAAAACAAAAATGAAATATTTCAAATCTATTCCTTTAATAAGAACAAGACTAAAGACCAAAAATAAAAATGGAAGCTGCTAAATTATAGGATTAAGTTCAATTTCTATTTTTTTTCCATTTCATTAAATAGGGCGACCTAGTCACACGCACTTGTTCTATAATTCTAGTATTTTGGTATTTAAAAGATATTTAATTAAGGCAATTAAGGCTGTGAGTTCTTAGTACATACTTTGTTATAAGTACCCAAGCCTCAGAACGATGTGAGGCTGGTAAGATCAGTGTTCTGTAACGCAGAAAAATGGAAGTAATGGTTAGCTTTTTAAAGTCAAAAAACTTTGCAAGCCTAGTAATGAAAGCTTATTGCAACAAAAATTTAAAGAAAAATCACTAATTCGAACACAAATAACACAATTTACTCATTTGAAATACCTGTAACTAATTTATATAAATAATGGCCAACATACAAAATCGTTTTATTCGAATTTTCTCTAAGTTTTTTTTTTGTATAGCTTTATCCTGGCTATGTTTTCGTAGGTAGCCTTCTTTATGGTAAGTTCGAATGTTAAATTCTGAACGTTATTTCACTGTCTGCTTATCAATTTTTCGTTTTTGTGGAAAGAAGCCGCACCTTAATTCATTTCAATTATAAAAGCAAGTAAGTGTGACATAAATGGATTAAGTTTAATTTTGTATAACCTGAAGCCCGAAAAACATAAACATATTTATGTAGTTATTTATCACTCATAATTCATAGCTATTACCAACAAATTTTCGGGCATAAAGCTTTAAAATAAATATAACTTTTTTTTTTTAACTGTTGAATTATCCTATAAAATTAATAATATTTTGCTTCCATAAAACAGTGTAGATTTTTCTTTATTGTACTTCTCATTTTAACCTGTAACCTACCTAAATAAATACATATAATTTTAAATTCAACCTAACATCGTTATGGTGAGAACACTCTTAAGCTGCGAAGTAATGTTGCCAGAACATTTGCCAAGCATTCAGCTTGCAAAGCTAGTTGACCCGCACCTAAAGGTCCTATCTGGACTTGAACTAGTTCTCTGAAACTCGATGAAACGTCATGGACCTTTAAAACAATATTTCTTGTTTGTAGGGGCGATGAAGTGTGTTTCGTCATGTCCTGCGTCAATTCAGTTATTTTACGTAATGCTGTCAAACATGAAGTCAAATGTTCGGGTAATGCGACCAAAGTCATATCGGACATTGCTACAACTAATAACTTGGACGCTGTCACTAGACACAATGTTTGCTCTGTAAGTTCTTCGCGGGCTCTCTGAAATTTTTCTTCGTTTATGTGAGAACCTCCCCCAGCAGCCTGAGCAACTGTGCATTGAGCAGCTACTTGATCTAGTTTGACCAACAATCCAGCCATTGCCACATCAGTCTTTGCAAGAAGAGCTTCAACGTCGATAATGTAACCGTTTTTGTTAATAAGTCTGTCAGACGGCGTTGGACTATTTGCGAATTTGCGGGACATTTGGGGAGAACACAAAAGAGAAAGTTGTGGTTTATTGTTGGGGGAGGGATTTTTAAGGCAAACTGCAGGACAGTCGCTGTTAGAACGATAGTGTCCATTGAAACGATTCTGCTGATAGATGGTCTGCGTGGCATTAAAGCCACTATCTATGTCGTTATATACACCTGGATTGCGATGAAGTTGGGGTGATCCAATTGCAGCCAATCTAGCAGCCGAAACGCCATTGTTTTGAATCGGTCGGGTCGGTGAAGGTAGAGGACGGGCAGCACGAAGAATTGGACGTGAAGCTATTGGGGGTAAATGTGGTTTCTTAGGAGGAAAACTCACCACAGGTGAAAGACTCCGATCATCACACCGCGGCGGCAAAACAGGAGGATATGGACTTTTATCCATTGGATTTATCACTTCACGTTTAATTTCAGGCCCGAAAGAAATTTGTTTCTTGGGAGAGTATCTGCTCTGTAGTTCAGCGCTCTTAGGAGGTCGTGCTGGTGGACTTGAACTCTCAGAGTGTGTGCAGCGCCTTGGTGGCAACACAAGAGTAGTATTAGGAACCTGAGTGGTAGCTATAGGTTCAGGACAAACGCTGACTGATGATTCCTCTTTTTTGCTTTTTGCACAGCAAGAAAACGTTCCTTTTCGTTCTACAGTAGCATATTCAATAATGTGGGACGCATTCGTATTTTTCATTGCTTTTCCATTGCTTGCTTCATTGATCTGGTTTTCTAAGGTAATGTCTTTTGAATTACTATAGAGAGATTCCTCCAAATCATGAGTAAAGTCACTATTTTTGCCCTTTTCAATTTGTTCCTCAAGGTTTGGTGGGGGAGGAATGATAAATGACATAATTTCCTCAGGTGTTAGTTCTTTAGCAGGAGTTGTCTTCTGAGTTGGAGGGGCTATGACAACCTTCGCCAAGAACTTGTCCAAATCAGCATCACTATCTTCACTACGATTGCTAGAACTGCCATCACCGAATCCCCTTGGAGCAGCATTTAAAATTGATAAGGAATCAAGTTCGTCTGGCGTTTGAGGTGGTGGAATAGCACGTAAATCTATCAAGTCTGGGTCAGTCTCTATAAATGTGTCTTCTCCTATTTCAAAACCATAAATTTCTGATAGTTTCTTTGCTGCAAGATCAGTGTCTTGATTGTGACTGTCTATCTTGCTGTACTCTTTAAGCTGTTTAAGGTACTCTTTGAGGTTATAGTCCTTAGTTTCATTTCTTATGGAACTTCCATCTGGACTATGGAGGCCAAAACTCGTTCGATATATGTTCCTTTTGTTTTGATGTGTTTGATGTGGTCGTTTGTGCGTAGGAGATGTGCTGGGCGTATGAACGGACTCAGAATCGCTTTCACTCTGCGAACAATCATTACCTAAAGCTTGCAGATCACTCAAGAGTTGACTTAAGCCATTCATTTTCCTAGATGGCTTGGGTGTCGATTCGTTTTGACTCGCTATACTGCTATCCAAACCCTGATTTTTACTGGCACTTATAGAATTCAAACCTTTTGTTATGCCACTCAAATCTTGATTAATTGCTTCCGCCAGAAGGACCAACGAGTCACTATGCTTCAATGCTCCAGGCGGTGGTGCATCCTCATTGGATGATACTTTGCTACTGTTCAGACTATCACAGTCGCTATCAACAAACTCAATTGTACCACCTCCTGCACTAAGGTTGGGTGAATAAGCACTGCCACCGTTCCTTCGTGACTGTTGGCAACTCATGTATCCTTCTTTCGTAACAATTTCATATTCGTCATCTATAAGCTCACCGTGCTCGTTCAAGTACTGTTCAGAATTTTCAACCATTTTTTGCATTTCAGCAACTCGTCGAAGCACCTCTTCGTTGCGGGCTTCAACCAAACCATTCGATGCAGGGCAATACATGGCTGAACTACTTCCACCACCACTACTATCACTCAGCCCAGAGTCCTTTGCATCTTCGAAAAGCTCCATGGCCATAACACTGTGAATGTCTAAGTCAAGGGTTTGTGGCACAGGGTGACCACCAGGTCTTCCATTTGGTGCCATCATATGCGACGGTTTGTGGTTATTGTTAGCTGTGGTAGTCGTATTCATATTGCGGTCGCACTGATTGCCACCCATTGTATCCACCTTATTTCCTGTCAAGTTATAGGCACTCATCTTGGGACTAGATATTGGTGCCATTACTACAGCATTGGCAGCGTCGGATGAAGCTGATTCGTTCGATGAAATAGAAAGTTGCTTCACCGAATGGTATGGTGGTGGCATCAAAAAGTTTATGCTATGAGCACGATTATGGAATGGCAAAAGGTAACTCCACGTAGATGGCAGAACAGTGTGTTGAGCAAGATATAATGGTGCATTGTCCTCGTCATATTTTTCACGTTCCCTATCAACGGGAAGTTCCTTTCCTAAATTGAGTTATAAGTGAATGCTATTTAAACAGGACAAAACTGTATATTGACTCATCTTAATTACCAGTAAGCAAACGGAAATAACCAGCAAGGACTAGTGAAAATTCACATGCATCCCGGTCCTCCATGGAAAACTTAGCAACCCTATCCCCAACCATAAATACTCCAACTGCACATGTGATATCGTCCTCGCGATTAACAATCACTTGAGTTAGGTCCTCAATAGATGAAATTGGCTGGGGCTGAAATTGAAAAAAAAAAAAAAATAATAATAATAATAAGGGTTTGTAAAATACAAAATTACTTTGGTAGTTTAATAAAATTATTTTAAAAATCTTATAGAGTTTCTGTTAAAAAGTCTTTTATTATTAAACTAAGAATATTTTATTTGTTTGGGTTTTAGATGTTTGCTAATAAATTCCGGGCAGTGAAAAATCAAAAATAAAAATTTCAAAAAGTATATGTACATTTGTCTGTCGAAATTGATAACGAGAATTAGTTTAACTTAGAGTGTCCGCATAGGTCCAGTAAGTTAGTTGTAAGTTATTGATAATTATGCTCGATTTTAAGAAATTTTGTCTAGCTTTAAGTAGTTTTAAGATTAAATAAAAATAAAAATGAATTTAAAAAAAAATGATAACGAAAATAAATAATTTTAAAAAGTCGACCAAAGAGGCCGTAGCTAAAATCAACATTTATTTCAAGGGATGGATGTGTTTGAAACAATTAAATTTTTTAAATTAAATTCTTTTAATTCCTTTGACTATTTTACATTTATTGCATTATTGAGTCTTTTGAAAAAAAAAATGAATCTTGGCTAAAGGGAAGCTTTGATATTCCAAATAAATTCAGACCTGGTCAACCCTTTAAATCAGAGGTTCCCAAACTTTAGTTAAAAATCCAATTTGAGTTTTAAATCAAAAAAACAGCTGTTCTACATGGGGCGCGTTCGAAGAATGTACAATTGTGTAAATTATTGGGTCGAGTTGGAAAATGCATGAAAACGGTTGTTGAGTTGAAGTTTGCATGGAAATGCACACCGAGTTGGTTTCGAATGTTTTTTTTACTTATATGTGTAGTAAGACTTTGAAAATATATTAATTTTCTTGATATATTTATCAGCCACGGATTAAAGTTCATGATTTTATCAACTCCCTGTTAATTCTATTGGTTTATATGGACGAGCGAAAAATATGGAACTAAGTTTCTGGCAACTTTAAAGACCAGTTGAATAATAGTGGTTCACTATTTTCTTTAAATTATTATAGAATTTATTACACAGACCATTTATTTGGATAGTAAACATTCTTTTATTCTTTTTATTCAATGAATAAAATATTAAAAGACAAAATTCAAGATGAAATTATAAAGAAATAATTAATAAAAATTATAAGAAGTTACTTCAAGTTCCTGTAGAGTCAAAATAACCATTTTATTCTACTCAATACCGTACCTATATATATAACTTTGGGTGTTTTTATAAATACATGCGATCAATTTCAATCATATTAAAGTCAAAAAAAATATGTTTGCTTGTCACTTTTTATAGTTTCACATTTGCACAACAAATATTTGAGTCTTGCTTTTAAGAAAATCGAACATTTAACATGTGCATTTAAAAAAGATATGCATTCGTCAGACTATCACAATCATGCATTTTTGTCAGCTTTTTAATGAGAACAAGCATATTTCAATAAATTTTCCACAATATGTGATGGTAAAATACACTAATCCTAAAAAAAAATATTTTATCTCTTATGAATTGTTCCTAAAAGTTTTAAAAATTTTGTAAAGTATTGATTTTAATAAATTTTTTAACGAAATAATTGCATTTTTTTAATGTCAACCCAAAATAAATGTTTGGTTTGAAATTTGTGGATCGCTTGCACTTTTCAATGCAGGCGAAGTGTAAAAGAAGTGTATTTGTTACCGAACACACCCTCATGTTGCCAACATTTGCATATTTTTTGCACTTCTTGACTGCCCCTACATTTAACTAGATGAAACTCTATCTTCACTAAATTACTTTGGATAAACACTAGCTTATTTTTGTTCACTTTTGAGGTGTTGTTGTTTTCCATGTAAAATTTGACTAGCTAGTATTTTCAATTACCAATAAAACACGGTTAATTATGCATGTATGTATCTATATCAAATTAGATAATTTGACAGTTCTATAAAGTTGTGTTCCTTTGTAAGTATTGCTATGTTTACAATAAAACTTAAAATAAAATGGCATCCATCACTTAAAAATTCATTTGCTCTAAGATTTTATTTAAAATCAATTGAATAAATCGACATGAAAAATATTCGTTCAGTTATTTCCTAAATTAATATACATAATTAATTAATATAATAAATATGATAAGAAGCAGGTTTTATATCTAACTACAAAGTATACTTACCACTGAATTTCGAACACCTGCAATCTGACTGAGACCGAATCGAGGACTCACCAAAAGCACTCGTTCCACACCTTCTCTTTGGTTCGTGCTAAAGCATTTGGCTCCATAGCTAGGTAGACCGGATATTATATCAAGGTAATGGATTTTCGCCTGAAAGTATATGGAAAAACCACGACATTATAAATAACAAAAGATCCCATCAACTGTATTAATTAAAAGAAGTGAACAACCAGGACACTATTGTTTTAATCACGTTCCATCGATACCTCCTGGAGTTTCACTCCACTTAATATAAAAGAAAGCTTTATCACTTCATCTATTTAAAGAAGGATGTGACAAGTAAAAAGGTTGACTAATTATTAATTGTTTTTCTTTGGAGAAGTGAGTATTTGACTACCGTCTTGATTACGGTAGCCAAAAAGTAGTGGATGAGGTCATTATACATTACATATACACTACAGTCTACACACATATGTATGTATGTTTATAACAGTTGAAAACATTTTGTAGGTTCTCTTTTTTTTTTGTTTTTTTTTTTTAACAGTATTTTTTTAGAAGATTGATGAAAAGACTGTAAATAAAAAGGTACACTACCCTCTAAATGTTGACTTCTTTAACGGCTTGTAGCTAAAACTAGGACTTTTTTATTTTTTATCAGTTAGAAGTTTGTGGTTGTTATCTATTTTGTCGGACAACCATAAGAACAAAAATTGTGTATGAAACTAAATAAATATAAGGTCAATATCGTTGCCCGCTCTCGAGATATTCGAGTCAAAAAATATTTCTTACCAATTATTGTTAGAATTTTTAGTACCTACTTTTTATTTTTTGCAAAAAAATGCGAATTGAATTTAATTCCAAAATTTACCAAATGTCAAAAACGTCATTTCACATAGTAGAAAATTATTTTGAAAATACAAAATATCATTTTTCCTACATTGTATATCAAAGGGCAAAACTTTTTTTTTTTCTAGTTTAAACAAATAACTGTGTATTAAACTTTATTCAAATTTGTACCAAATATGTATTACATCTCAATTTATTTGAAGTCAATAGCATTATGAGTTCCTGAGATATTTGCAACCAACCAAAATATTCACTTTTTTAAAACTGCTAAAGTGAAAAAACCGCTCACTAAATTTTTATGAAAGTCCCTTCGGCATTTTTTGAAGACATAACCTGTCGAATAAAATTTAATTGGAGGCGATATCTATATTCATTGTCGAGATATCGTTAACAACAAAGTGTATCACGAACGTACGTACACACACACAGTAATCTATGACGAATTTAGATTCTAGGCACCACAAAAACGTCCAGATTTGTCAAAAATTTCAATTTGACAAAACGGATCGATAACAATAACTCCCTATGGAAAGTTTAAAAACGAAATAAATATTTTCAAAAATAAAAATTGCAATAAACTCTTATCTAGTTTTAATAAAGGTTCTGAACATTTTTGGAAGGTTAAAAAATTATAAAGAAAAAATGTTCAAATATTCCACCTCTTCGAAATATCAACAATGTTCTGCTTACCCATTAATTGGGGTAAAATGTTATAGGTACCAAAAAATAATTAATTAATTTTTTCGTAATTTGACTTTTTGGGAATATGTCGAACATATTAATTAAAAAAAATACAAAATTTAAATATTACTTTGCTAAATTAGTTTTGAATCTCTTACTTGTAACGTGAGTTACCATTATTTATTTATTTACATTTCTTCAGTTATCTTTAATCTAAACTTGTTAAAATTTATGTATTGAATAAGGGTGTTTTTTTCTAGCAGCTTCTCCCTTAAAATTTTTGTTATAACATTTCATTTCTATTCATTTTAGCACTTATTATACTGAAGTTGTAAAGAATTTAATTTTTTATATCTCTTAAATAGAAAATACATATGTACATAAATGTACATACATGTAAAAATTATCGATCAACACTAAAGAAATATGTAAATAAATAAAAAATAATAATTTTAATAATACTTATTGTGATCCTTGAAAGGAAACTGAAGTTTCCAATTCTATTACTAGGTATGTGTAAAATGATGCTCATGATGTTCCTAATAAAACGTTTGTAGCTTAACAAATTTCATGTTTTTATAATATTACATTTGTTCCATTGGGTATTTATTCTGTCTCTTTTCAAAAAAGGCAATACGAAAGTTACAGGCCAATTTCTTTGCTACGAAAAGCAGTTAAAAAAAGAATGTTTAGTGACCTAAAAGCGATTAAGCAGATGCTCTCCCAGCTTTTATAGAGTTGTTTGTTTAAATCAAGTGTGAAAACAAAAAAAAAGGTTCTGATCATTACGTTAATAAAACTTGAGCTTTCTATTTGGCTGACCACATTCTTTTAAATAATATATAAACATCATAATGGTTTTCGAGGATTTATGATAGGATAGGTAAATAGTAAAAAATTATAAACAACACGCTTGGTTCCTCAAGGATTTGTACTTGGACCTTTATTTGTTCTTATTTTTTTTTGTCCTTGAATTTTCGAGGTAAAACTACAGCCTTAGCAGACAACTTATAGTAATTGATTAAGCAAACCTGATGGTCAGTTTCTTTTTGTAAACTCTACTGATCTGGAATTTTCTTTATATGGATATATGCATATACATAATAAATATCAAATTTTTCGTTCAAGTCATTTTAAATAAATTTAAATATAAAGAAATACAAAATAAACTCACTTGAAGCTGTGTGAGCATTTTTGTCGACGATCCAGTCATTTGGGAATTTAACTTAAGGAAGTGTGCAATTAGACGCCTCAGTTCCTTCCGCTTCATTCCATCGAAAAGTGATGAAGGCACAAAACGTTCCAATCCAAACTCTCGCCTGTATAAATAAAAAATTCAAGAGATATTTATTTTTTTACCATTTTCAGTTAACTTTAAATAATTTAATTTGTTTGAAAACTTACTCAACAACCTTAACAGTGAGTTTTGCTGGTGAAACGCTATTTGCCAACGCATGTTGATGAATATGCAAAGCTGCAAGACGCAAAGCTACTTCCGGTTGTAATTCGGGGGCGAAACGTTCTTGTGTTACATCGTTACAACATTGCATGTACAAATAGTCGAGGGTGTTTAGATCTTTTTGAGCCAGTTCAGCTGCTGAAATTGGCACAAAAGTTACACGAAAAAGGCAACGCAACTTATGAGCACCAGGTCGAGCTGCTATCTATAATGACAATATAAAAACAAAAGTCAAATCATTAGGCTTGCATGGACACATAATTGACCTAAGTAATTAAAAATATATTTATTATTACCGAAAAACAGACAAAAAACTTTGTTTGGGTTTGTATGCAAATTTTAAATTGTAAGAAAGTTTTTAATCAAGAGTTAGATTTTAAAAATAGTCAACGAAAAAAAAGCTTGAACTTTGACATCCTAGATCAATTGGATCTACACGGTGAGAAATATATCCTCGAGTTCTGCTGTAAGCTTTCATGGATCGCAGCGATGTTCTCTGGCGGTTTTCGCAACTTTGGCCTCCAAACGTTCGCACAAGCAAAATCAATTTGATAATAAAATTATATCAATCGACTAACTTGCCATGATGATTTGGCATTAATCATCAGCCCAAATCTTCCCCGCCAATTTGAAAAACATTTAACTTTGATATCTAACTAGAAAGCCATGTTCAAATACACTTTATTTGACAATTTAATTATTTAATTATTTTTTTTTTTAATTTCCTTTTATACTTGTTTGTTGAAAGGTACAAAAAAGGTTGAAAAAGCTTGTAGGTAAATAATTTTATAAATAGCATTCACACAATTTGAATTAGTCAATGTACATTTGTATGTTCATATATGTAAGCTGGCCTTAAAGGTACTTAGTTCTAACATACATAAATACATAGTTTTCTCATTTGAATCGATGATTAACAATAAGTTGATTTATACATATTGTTAAGGAAGATTACATTCCCTTCTGAACCTGAACTATAAAACTTACCCTAGCTAATGATTCCTCGGGATCCAAAAGTGTTAATTTATTTCTTTTCAGACTCTTCACATGTTCCAATACAAGACTAAAGTGTTCCCCAGCTGATAGGTATAACTTATCATAAAGTGATGATACGACATCCTGAAAATAGTTTTTGTTTTTTATTATGTAGGCATGTAAGGAAATATTTTAGAAAATCAAAGATATCTGAAGTTTTTTTTTTTAAGAATATTTTTGTTTCAGTGAATGTATCAGTAATTTAATAAATTTACCTGTACAGTTGTTGTGGCATCATATTTAAAAGATTTCGTTTGACCATTTTCGAGAAACACTTTGAGCACATTTGCCATTGGAGGCACACATATGTCACCAAGTGAAAATGCTGAAGGCTGTAAATAAAGAAAAAAATATATATTTTAAATGTTTTTATTGTGGATATTAGAAAAAAAGTTGTTTAAGACACTCATATCTCTTCGAATGCGTATTATATCTAAGAATAAATTATATGAACTATTTGTGTCTTTAAATTTAATACTTAGAGCGACTTAGTAAATTTAATACCAAAATAAATACATTATAGATTGAAAATACCTCCTCCAGAAATATTCCTTAGTTAATCTAAAACCTAAGATCAAATTTCTTGAGAATTTTACTTGAAAGATACATTATGTATGTATGTAAATAAACAAAAATAAAATGTACATACATACATACAAACATACATATGTACATGAGTAATTCATTGCAATTAATGACGACTGTAAGACATCACGCTCAAAACAAATTCGTGCATTTCTATAAACAGAATAGTTTCCGATTTCTGGAAGTTGATTCCAGTTAGTCCTAAACAGACTCCATTGTCTGGAGCCTCAAGGGATACGAGAAAAAACTGGAGGAATCTAGTGATCTAAGGACCAGACCGACAACCACTGGCGAATAAAAGTGTTGTAAAGTACCTTGGCATCTGGTTGAATCAGTACTTATATTTCGATAGACATATAAGTGCTGCGCAGACCACAGCCAGGGAAGCTTTTGCCCTGACGAAACGGCATTTTTATAGCAGTCGTCTTGACGCCAGGCTGAAAGTGATTTGCTACATGGCCCTTATTCGGCCAATGATTGCCTTTGGTTGTCCGGTATAGTTCAACGTTGCCCCATCTCAAATGGAAAAGATTCGGGTTTTTGAGTGGCATTGCTTTAGGCGCTGCCTTGGATTCTATACAATAGAGCCAACATAAACAGAATAGAAAACTTCCTTCTAAAGCTGATTCGGGGTCACATTGCAAAAACGATGTCCTCGAGTAACAATTTAATTTTTATCTAGTTTTAAGTAGTTTAAAGATTGAATAAAAAGATCATACGAATGCTTACAAATCGGCCATAGCTGACATAAATTCGAGTTGATTTTTTTTAACTTTAAGAAAAAAAAAGATTTTGAGTACATAATTTTACCAACATGGTAAAGCGAAATTATTATTACTCTTTATTTCACAGTTTTTGAATTCCAACATATTCATTTTATTGTCCACTACAAACGGCTTCACGTTTGGCGGGCAAATACGTACACCATGATAACGAATCCTAGAGATGTGCAATGCGATGATTATGTATCTATCGTTAGTTAAGACTTCGGTCAATACATAAGGGCCCTTAGGCAAACGTTTTTTGCTAATATTATAAGGAGGAAAATTTGATTGTTTGTTGAATTTAATAGGTTCCAAAACTACTTGACCGATTTGAAAAATTTTGTTTCCGTTGGGAAGCTACATTATCCCCAGCTGACATATAGGCTTTATTATATTAAAAAAAATAGAGATCCTTAATTAAACAAAGTTTTTATAAAAGAAAAAAAAATAACTGTGCATTGCCTGTTTGGACAAAAGTGGATCGAGCGGCAGGACAACCGAGTTTCATGTCCTATGTATAGTTATTGTAACATTCTGTTCCGTTATTCTGAACGTATAACAATAACAGAAGATTGCTTCAATTTTTGTTTTTGGTTAATGTTGGTCCAAATAAAAATCATGTATAGGACTAAACAGAAAAAACAATTGAATCACAAATTAACACCACACCAAAAATTCGCGACTTCAATAATGTCATCAATTTATACAACCCCCGAAGAATAAATAAGTAATAAAGTATTTACTATTTAGTATGTGCCAGGTTACACGAGCGCAAAAAAGAATTAATTCACGAAAGAGAAAGGACGATTTTTGGAAAGAAGAAAAGGGATAGAAAAAAAATCTATCCTTTTTCTTCTTTCGAAAAATAATCCTCTCTCTTTCGTGAATTAATTCTTTTTTGCGCTCCTGTAACCTGGAACTATGTATATATATCGTAAGCTACCGAGTCTAAGTATTTATTTTTTAATACAAAATCAAGAAAATAAATTCAAATTAAATTAAAGGGTAAAAATTAAGGATTGCATAATTTTAAATGCAACATTACAAAAAAATAAAACAAAATTTTGAAAAAAAAACATTTGTGGTAGACAACCTTCACCACATAGGGGTATGAAAAATAGATAGTAGCCGATTCTCAGACCTACTGAACACGCATATAAAATTTCATACGAATCGGTCAAGCCGTTTCGGAGGAGTATGGGAACAAACATTGTGACACGTTAATTTTATATATAAGATATATGTACATTGTATATAAAACTTACTGGAAATAAAGGAGCTCCATTAACACATACGCTTTCAGCAAAACGCACACGACTAGGACGAGAGCGTAACTTGGCTCGTTTTCCAGCAGATAATAAAGTTGACTTGCGACCAGGAACATGATGATTCGCTGGTTGACAAACTTGTAAAGTGACTTGAGATTCACAAACACGTACTAATTGTATAACATGATCCCTTGGAGCCTCTTTAACATCTTCGCCATTGACAGCGAGTATTTGATCACCAGGTTGAAGCTGAAAGATAGTTATAGAAATTAGAACTATACAAATTATTTAATTTAAATACATATATGTATGCATGTACAATATACATAAATTAATAAGTAGGTTATAAAAGACTTCAGTGCAAAGGTAAAGCTCACTTAAGCAGATCCTATTCTTGGGAAGCTAAGAGAATATATTGCAATTATCTTAATAAAGATTAAAGAACATCAAAAAGTAAAGACTTTTCCAACTTTTTATGGATGTTGGTTTTTTAGAAAAAAATGGGCAAATACAAAACATTTTGAAGATTGATATGATTTTGTATAATTGTATTCCTAGACGAAAAACAATCCTTCTTGACAATTGCCAAAAAAAGGCAAAACTCTGTTTTATTTAAAAAGTTTTGATTATGAGACATACAAACACAGTCTTATCAAGATCATTTAGAACATCGCGACACAATTACATGCCACAGGTAAAATTATACATGTATGCAACCAATCATCCACTTCACATCAATGTTCCCAAAATTATTCCGTGTTGTGAACTTCATTACTTTATATTACCTTGTTAGACCCAATTTCCAATATCCCCCTTTGCCCGTTCCGTTGAGAACATAAAGTGAGATATTTTACCACGTGTACATAAGAAGATTCCAGAGCAAGTAGGTACATTTACATTCCGCGTATTAAGTATGTGCACCCTCGTGTACCTACTACTAGATATTTCGCACTCTAAATGTAAGCCAAGCACGAACATATTTGGAACGTTTCCGTCCTGAATCCTGATTGCCATTCCAGCTACGTCTTCGGAATGAATTGAAGGAGAGGAAGTAAATTTATAAAAAAAAAAAAATGAATCTCATAATAATAAATTGGAATTCAATTCAGTATGTAAGATACTTTTTTCATCTCTCATGATATTTTTGTATTGATTTTTTAAAAGTGGATTTATTTTTAATAATAGTTTCTTATTCTTGGTTGGAATTTCATTTGAAGTTAATCTAAGCTAGAGTGAACATTTTTGAAATAACAATAAATGGCAACTTACAAAAATAAGAAGATAAATGATGGTATTCGTTTTTATACAAAATTGTACCACTTATTAAAAGTTGTATTATGTACAAAAAATACATTTGAAATCAATATCATTGCTTGTTGCCTAGGTAGTATTTTTCATAGTTTAGTTTAGTTTTTTTTTTCCTCGTTTTGCTATACACATAAAGATACAAAATAATATTATATGTTTTGTTAATTTTCATTCCTTTTAGGTATAAAAACATATATATGTATGTATATTATAATAAAATAGCAAAAAATAGGTATTATGAACAAAGCCAGAAATGTGGTCATATCTCTTAAGACCATAAATATATCTTATAATGCATTTAAAGCCGACTACTGTTAGTTTTCTTCCACTCTCCGAATCACAATTACAATAAATTTGACATAAGAAAAGAAATAATCATAATCATTATTCGAGTTTTTATGAGTTCCGTAGACTTTACCAACAATTGAATTTACATGATTTTCAAAAGTTAAGGACCTGTTGAAGATCACTCCGAGATTTTTGGCTGTTTCAACAAAATCAATAGTAGTATTATTGGGAAATAAGTGAGGAAATTACGAGAGATCAAGTTGTTTTATAGAAATAACTAAGCATTTGGTCTTCGAAGGATTTCAAAACAAGCCATTTTGCTGCTTACGTATACAATTGGACATCGACGGTACTAGAACTATTTTATGAGTGGAATGTAAGGGCTTTTATAAAATTAGGATGTACATATCATCAATGCCGACCGCATTTGACTTGGCCAACATAAAAAATTCAACTACATCAGTACAGTTAATTCCAAAAAATTCAAAATCAATTTTAGAGGCAGAAGAACGATCTACATTGCGTAATCCATAAAGATTAGGTGAAGATGCAGTGGGAACTGTTAAAAATTGTTTATTCAACTCATTTATATTGATGTTTTATAGCTCAGACTTTTTTGCTTACAAATACCAATAGCACGAAGATTGTTCCAAAGTTTTCGAGTATTAACATTTAATTGTAGGTGATTTTTAAAAATGTTTGCTTTTTTTTTGTGATATTTTCTTAACTTTAAAAGTAAAGTACTGTAAATTGAAGAGAAATTGACTGCTGTTTCGTCAACGACGTACACAATTTCAGTTCTTTACACCACTAACTTTTCCCATATCGGTCCAATTCTTACACCAATTTCGTTATTACCGGGCGAGTAAGTTTTTCACACAAAGGCAAAATTGCTTTAATTTTGCGAACTATGACTGCGAAATGTTCAACATTTTTGTAGTGAATTTTAACAATTTCAATATTTTGTTAAAGCGTGGTTTGTTCCATTTTCCGTAATGCTGCAGTTTTTACTTTACAAATGCGAAATGATAACATCAAAATTGATAGCTTCCCCAATAGTGGTCTTTTTAAAATGAAACCTCTTATATTATAATGTCCTAAATAACTTCAGCAGGCACAAAACAGTTAAAATCAAATACACTGTTGTTAATGAGACGAAACGGTAAGTCAATACCGAATAGAAATGGTACTATAATTGATACTGCAAATCTAAACCATTAGATAGTTACCGTTGCATTAATGAAATACCAGGATAATAATGATGGGTATGTGCCTGTCTATCTTTTCTATTAAAAAGTCTTTATTCTGCATAATGTAACAGTGTACATTTACTCGGCCCGTGATCTAACTCATCATTTTTTATCATACAAAAGGAGACATTTCTATCTTCTATGCTAGAAAAAGAAATAGACCAGTTAAAAAAAAAAAAATAATGAGCGTCCTGTCATATCCTGCTAAAATTCAATAAAGAAATGTGAATGTATTCAAGAGAGACCTTAAGTAAATGCTCAAATGGAACTGCTCGTTTCAACATTGCATTCGGATAGTCGTATTGCATCCTACATACTTTGCTTTATAGAAAATACATAAACAAGCACTTTCAAAGTGTTTACACGGTATATGCATACAAAGGTGTCTGTTATTTCCTAGTCACCGGAAATCGAAAAATTTTTACCAAAGGAAAAAGTTTCCATACGAATTTGTATGGCACGGGTTAATGACCTCGGATCAAATGTTTTTTGATAATATGTTTTTTCATCGGTCAAAATCTTTTGACTTCCGGTGAGCACGTTCCAAAAAAAATGATTTTGCGAAATAACGGACACCCTAATGCATACTTATACACATATGAAATTTTTTATACGAGGATGTTTTACATTCAAAATTCTCATACATTATTTATGCATGTACAATGTACATACATACATATGTACATGTTGGGAAAGCCTTTAATTGTTAACGTCTATAAATAAAAGTGCAGACACTTACAAGAGTAGTGTTTTGAAATAAGTTGTTTAAACAACACTACTTTACATGTTACCTATCAAAGATGCACATATTAATTCTCAGTCAGATCGTTAAACAAAAAAAGCCAAACAAAGAAAAATAGTCTGAGTGAAACCCACACTAATAACTTCCCACTCACGACTTTATTGGTTTTAAGTTGGTAGCGTTGGAAATTGACACCTGTCGAATTAAGCTGTCATTTGAAGTATTGTATGGGGCTATTAAGTTTTTCGGTTTCAAAAGCAAAGCTTATTAAAACACACAGACAGTTATATTTTTTGATCAAAGTTTTATCACTTCATAATATTTAAAAAAAAAGTTGCTTTCCGTTGTCTATATGTATGCTTAGATCTTTAAAACTACGCTACGGATTTTAATGCGTTTTTTTTTTAAATTAGATAGAGTGATTCAAAAAGAAGGTTTATATGTATATGTTTATACAACAAGATAATGTTTTTTTTCCAATATTTATATATAAAAAATAGTTTTAAAAATTGCATTCTAAACTGCGTTTCATTCCATACTTCATTTACTCCTTAAAAAAAGCTACTATATTCATAGCATACTTAAAGGCTGATTTTGGTTTTGAAATGTTTGTCGTAGTCCAGCGAAGGTTTGAAAATTGAGAAAATAAGTTTTAAAAAATTAATTTTCCCATACATTTTGTTTTACCTGCAAAAAATTATTTTTGATGGTCAGTCGGTTGTCAAATTTTAATTCCTCAATACAATTTAAAAAAAATTATTATAGATAATCGGTCGGTTGCGGTTGGTGACATATCGACTAATCTAACAGCCAGCAGTGATGTTTGATGTTAGAACTCATTTGGGGCGGGACAAAGTTCGCAGGGTCCTCTAGTTTCTTTAGATTGCACTTTGAATCCACAGGTAGATTGCCAGAATGTGATTCGTTTAATGTAATATTTAAGCACTTTTTGCACATTTTGAGAGGTCAGACCTTGTGTAATGTGTGTATTTAATGCGTTTAGAATTCAGGGGTTATTATTATCCCATAGAAATCTCACAATATCGAACGGTGTTAAATCGCATGATCCTGGTGACTTATCGACAATGACAATGTAAAATTATGTTACCAGGAAACTTTTTACGCAATAAAGCCATCACACTTAATAATTATGTTATGTGGCTTGTTGTCCCGTTTTGTTGGAACAACATATCGTGCAAGTCATGATTTACAACTGCCGGCCAAAAAAAAATCGGTTATCATTCCACTATATCACACCAAACAGTCTAGTCACTTTGTCTGGTTAACACACCACTTCTTCTTTCAATACTTGTGTTTCTGTTTCAGTTTCTGAATCCCACTGAAGAAATTTTTGTTCGGTGGCGGAGGAGGCTGTGCGATGGAGAGGCGTGAATACTTTAATCCTTTTTTTCGTAGATCCCAAATGCAGAATTAATTAATATTTTTGTCATTCGTAACTTTAAGACCATTCAAAATTTTGTTTCCATTTCGAATTTCTGTCTTTCCTAGATATGACATACAACACATTTTGAGCTTCTTTGAGGTACCTACCCATTTTCTGTTTTTGACACGATAAGGCAAACAATTTGTGTAACATGACATTTTTGGCATTGTCTTTATAATGAAGAAAATTTCTGTATAAACGTAATCCTTGAGCAATATTATATACAGTGAAGAGTAAAAGTATGAAAATGTTTGCCTTTACAATAGGTTTTTTTTCTTATAATATATTTTTATTAATTGAGCAATCTTTTCTACAATGAAAGAAAAAGATAAGAATATAAAAATGATGTTCCTGTTGCCAGGGATGACATTCTATAAGGTAAAACGAACGAACGTTTCTGCTTGTGCGAAAGGTTTGCTTTTAAATTTCTTGCCTTTTGAAAAAAAAACAAATATTCATTTTGGTTTTTTTTTTAATAGAATCTGGTTACAAGAAACACAAAAAACTGGGTCATTGTTGATTGGAGAAAATTCATTTGTTCTGTGAAGGCAAAATCATATCAATGGTAGTTCCTGTTATTGCCACGTCCAACCAAGTTCAAAAGACTCTAAAACATTGGCTGGGAGTGTTTTTCATGGAGTTCTGTTGGATCTTTAGTCAATAAGGAATTATGAACAAAGAAAAATTCTTCATATTTTCCTTCGAAATTTAAGAAAGATATGGATTGAACCATACCTTGAAAACTGCAAAGGAACAACTTGGTAGAGAGTATGCCAAGGACTTGTGCACAATAAGTAAATAATTGAAAGATGCATGAACAAAATATAAAAAAAAATACTAATTTGAATTATATTTTTAAAAAGAAAATATATTTTCCATTATTTTTATTTTTACTCATTTTATTCAATTTAATCAACAAAAAATAATTTTGAAAATTATATAAAAAAAAATTTAAATGTAAGCATTTATTTTATTATTTTTTAAATGAGTGCAAATATTTCACCACTTTTGCGCGTCACTGTACAACATTATACATTTCAGTAAATACTATATCGAATATTTTTATCTTCTGGACACAAGAATGTTTGGGTCTGTTTATAGAGATAGACGACCACCCGCTTTTCTGAAGAAATGAACAAAAAAACAAAAATAAAGGGACTTAGCTGACTGGAATATATACAACCATTTGAACCACATTGTAATCTACAGCAAATAAATAAATTTAAAAAAAAAGAAGAACTAACAATCTCAAATGAAGGCTGTAAAATATCAAACAAGGGTTTCACACCCCAATGACTTTTAAGAACCACTGAGCATTCATTATCGATTGTAAGGAATATACGAAAAAGTTTAATTTATTCTCCAAAAGAATTTTTTTGTGGCATACTGCTTGGAATACTTATGTATAAGATACGTTATCTTTTAATGTAAATATATACATACATAGTATGTATATGAATAAGAGAGGGTTAAAAGAACTTCATAAACGTGCTTCAATTTGTTAGGTTTAGGTGTTTGTACATAGCCTTTATCCCTTTTCTCTGCTTGTTCAAAAAGTATCTACGCTTATCTGTAGTTAAAATTTATAAAAGCATATAATATGGGTACAATACAAACTATGGACATTATTGAATTGTGGCTTTTTAAACAGAATCGGTAGACTTTGCCCTGGTCCAAATCATATTACGTAGGTTATATTATAATACTTTGGTGTTCGACTAGGAAAATGTGAACCCAATTTAATATGAGTTATCATTTGTAACAGTTTTTTCCTAAACTGTCCCACTAGTCAGATTAAAAATCTAAATCCGTCATTTTAAGTAAGATGTTTGATTGTTCGTGTAAACGTACTTTTGTATGTTCGTCAGAGATATCGATTTAAAATAAATAAATAAAATATTTAACGTACATACATACATACATACATATGTATGTATACCTTCAGAAGATGTTGAAAAGATTTTCGAAAAGTCATACAAATTTAAAAACTTCGTTAGTATGAAACTAACTCGGGAAAAAAGTCAAAACCATTACTGCACCCAAAATTGTGTTATACACAGAGTTGTAAATTTTCAAGTACCAGTACCAGTACAAGTACCAGTACCGGGTACTGGTACTGGTACTTGAAAAAATCAAGTACCTGGTACTTGGTACTTGAAAATCACAAGTACAAGTACTTTTTCAAGTACTTTTTTTAAGTACCTTATCTGGGTACTTGAATACTTGCAAGTACATTTTCAAGTATTTTTCAAGTACTTTTCAAGTATAAGTCCATTGGAAATATTTTAAAGAAATTAGATAATTTTGGGACCATATGGAAAGTTATCTTAGTTAGTTTTTGTTTTAATTACATTTAATGTAATGTACGTGCATACATAAGTGTATTCTAGGTCACAACCCATAATTCCCAAATAACATGAATGAGAATTGAAACGGCCTAGGAATTGTACTTGTCAGTCTTACATTAACCAGTAATTGTATTTGAAAAGTATTTAAAAATGTACTTACCAGTATCACAGTACCCAGTAAAAGTACTTGAAAAGTACTTGAAAATGTACTTGCAAGTATTCAAGTACCCAGTAAAGGTACTTAAAAAAAGTACTTGAAAAAGTACTTGTACTTGTGATTTTCAAGTACCAAGTACCCAGGTACTTGATTTTTTCAAGTACCAGTACCAGTACCCGGTACTTGGTACTTGAGAAGTACTGCAGTCCAAAGATACTTAAGTACCTTACAACTCTGGTTATACATATAGATCTTCTTTTATTGAATAACAATAACAGGTATCTTCACCGAGTATAAAAATTGGACACTTTTCAACTTTCAGTCTATATATTTTTTTAGTTAGAGTTTTTAACTTTAAGATGATAAATTATATTCACATTTAAATTCTCTTGCTGTCACCTTAACGGTATTACAAAAAATTTTAAGATATTATAAACGATTTTCTAACATTCTTATTTAAATTAATTTATTGTTTGGGGTTGTAGAAAACCAAAAATCATTTCATATTATTTTGTATTAAAAAGTAGCCTCAGTATTAATCAACTTAAATTTTCGATTTGACTTAACTTTGGACTTACTCAATATTTATGTTAGTATCTACATATATATTAATACGTTAAGCATTTTCTTGTAATTCCTTTTTACTATACTTAAACTTAACGGAGGATAATAAAAAATATACCATTTGAAAGGTAATTTTAATTAGAAGTGCCATCAGAAAAGATTATGTGGATCGGTCAACTATATCCGTGTAAAAATAGACATATGTGAAATTATAGCGTAACCGACTCCCCTTGTCTATATATCAGCAGCAAATTTTATTTGAGCACAGTAAGAGAAAACTCTCTTAAATTCTCTATCCTATAGGCCTGGAACAGGGATGGCTGAACTGCCACATTTTTTTTACATTTGCTATGTAGTTTATGTAGTCAAATGTAGTTAATGAAACAAATTGTAGCAAATGTAGTTTTAAATGTCAAATGATCTGTTCACCATTTTATTGAAATTTTATTTGTTCTCTGGTTTAACTATGTATGTACATATGTGAAAAACGTTACAATTTGTAGTAAAACAGGTTAGTTAATGATGTAGGAAATGTAGTGCAGTTAATTCGGCCAACCCTGGCCGGGGTAGACAAAGTTGCTGAGATTGGAATAATTGCACAGTTATCGCTTTTTTTTTGTGGTTTTTTTTATTGTTTTGATAAATAAGCGGAGTAAAGAGTGTGGAGATATGTTTCGTTTTCATGTAACAAAAACAGATGGTCAAATTTCGATCACAGGCGATACTAGTTATAATAAATATATTTTCAAAAATTAAAGACAAACATTGACTATATAAAAGTGATATAAGCTTTACTGGTTTTAGGGTGTATATAAATACATACATATGTAAGTAACTATTAAAACATTTTGCTACTTAAATTATGATTTCTTTAATAGTTTCTAATAGCTGGGTTTTAGAATGCATGAAGACGTGATATAGTTCAGCACTTTTCATGCATTACAATAAAACTTCAAGATGTTGATATTTTTCTGGATTTTTCAAAAATTATGAGATGTCAAACAGAGTATTGCCAGAAACTCTGTTTTTTACTCAGGACTTGATTCTGAATCGTCATTGCAATTTTAAGTTGTCTAGTGAGCTTCAGGAATTATTCAAAATGTTTGTTTTTCAGAGTATACTTAATTTCTCGAGTTTTTTTTCCCATTTTGCGAACTTTTCTATCGTAAATAAATGTATGAAGGGAACTTTTTCCTTATTGATATACATACACTGTCTTTATAAAATGTGAAGGATGGAGTTGTTTTAATATTTCCTTCTAAGATCTTCAAAATGCTTACTACATATTAAGTTTTCATGATTCCATTTTTAAAAGCCATAATGCTCCCTTTTTAGGACAATATCCATATCCAAACCATAATATTACATATATATTTTGATATTTCCGTTGTTTTTTGCCTACGACCCAAGAATTTGCCGGAATTTTATGTTAAGAGTGCAGTAAATTATAGATATGCAATATATGCATACTTCTGATATTACATATATGAATATGTTTTCATAGACAGAGATATAGATGTTTTCAGATAGGGATTAACATAGAAAACTAAACATTTTACAATAGAAAAATGTGAAATAGGAAGGCTGTTCCACCCATATCCCACCGCACACGAAGAACCAATAACATCCCTTTTACCACCCCTATACTGATATATGCCTGCAAATTCAGCTTTTTAGCCTATAAACCTTACACTTATAGGTATAACTTACCTTATTCATGCTAGGGCCGCCATCCGTGACAAAACGGACTATCACAGGTCGTTCACTGCCAGCAACAAAGCCGAAACCCATATTTTGGCTCCGTTGGAGCACCACAATTCTTGGCTCTGGTGGATTTTCATCCAATCGTAGGCAGTCTGGTGCTTCATAGGTAGATGTCTTATTCAGGTGGCTGTGGAATGAAATATTTGTAAAACATTTTTCGCTGCAAATACAGACTATCACAACATAAATCTGAAGAATGCTGATATGGATGAGTATTATTTTGATGGTAAGGTCGATGAGGATGTTAGAATACATATTATCTACATATGTACATACATATGTGCATATGTATATTACTGATTACTTATGAGTCTTATGATCCTAATGTGAAGTACATATGAATGAACGTGTACTTACTTAATGAAATAAGGACGGCCTTTTGAATCGACTGCCCTCTCCCACCCGTATGGCAAATCTACACACTGGTTCCAGTTTTCACAGGGCGGAAGCCACCCTGATGTTTGTGTTATGTGACTGAAATATACAAACAAAATTTAAATATAAATATATTTGTCGGTAGAAACGTAATTTAATCATTAAATTGATACTTTGTAAAGTGTGAATTAGGGTGCCCTGCTTTGAACAATTGTTCGCAAATCGCTTGGGAGCTGGTAACCATTAGTAAAACTATAAACCTGAACAATATTTTTTTTTTTAAATTACAATTAAAAATAATAACTAGACAAGCCGTGACCAGGACGAAGAGAAGCGAATACAGCAAAACTTGTTTGTAAGAAACTCGATCGAGACTTACTTTTTTTAAAGAACATTTAGAAATTTCTTTTAGTTAATCTTTGTTGGATTTATTTTTTGAAAGGAAACTGTAAGAGAAAATACATTTTTTCTTTGTATTTCGATTTCCAATTAAAAAAAAATCTTAGTTCAGTTCGTTGAAATTTTATTAACACTCGTTTAATTAAAAAGCCCGATTATGTGATAAGGAAATACTGTGACATGTTGCTTTCGTTACAGCGACATTTTTTATTTTAAAACATCATGAATAGATAAAGAATGCCATACCATAATTTTGGTAAGTAACTATAACTTACATATGTATGTAATTGATCAGGATAATCATTTTACCTCAAAAAACCAAAATTTAACTGTGCCATTTTCAAATGCTTTAATATTAGGAGGCAGGGAAAGCGAAAAAGTTGGCTAATCACACCAGTTATTCAACACCAAACTGAACAATTTGAAGCATTGCCAAAAGGAGGCTTGTATAGAAAGAAAATGCATTGGGCATTCTGAATGAAACATTTCCTTTGTCACCACAAATTTGTCATAAGCCGCGTTTTATTGGTAATCTATCCCTAACATAGTATTCGAGTACCAATAAAATGCTATATTCACTTTTAATTTTTCTTCTTAAAGTTGGTGTCCCTAAATTATTTGTCAAATTATTGATGTCAAGTTTTCTAAATCTTCTGTCATGGACAAAATATAAAAGGGAAATGTGCACTTAAAAATAGAAAAAATTTAATGCATATTGCAAACAAAAGTTGTAGGTAAATATACCAACTGACTTGTTAAAGAAATTTTTAGCTAACATCTTTACATTTTAGTTAAAAAATCAATTTGAGTTTTAAATCAAAATAAACAACAGCTGTTCTACATGGCGTGCGTTCGAAGAATGTACAATTGTGTAAATTATTGGGTCGAGTTGGAAAATGCATGAAAACGGTTGTTGAGTTGAAGTTTGTATGGAAATGCACACCGAGTTGGTTTCAAATGTGTTTTACTTATATTTGTAGTAAAACTTTGAAAATATATTGATTTTCTTGTTATATTTATCACCCACAGATTAAAGTTCACCATTTTATCAACTCCCTGTTTAATTCTATCGTTTTATATGGAAGAGCGAAAAATATGGAACTAAGTTTCTGGCAACTTTAAAGACCAGTTGAATAATCGTGGTTCACTATTTTCTTCAAATTATAATAGAATTTATTACACAGACCATTTATTTGGATAGTAAACATTCTTTTATTCAATATACATATGTATAAGATATTAGAAGACAAAAATCAACATGAAATTATAAAGAAATAATTAATAAAAATTATAAGAAGTTACTTCAAGTTGCCTGTAGAGTCAAAATTACCATTTTATTCTACTTAATACGGTATACATATAACTTTGGATGTTTTTATAAATGCATGCATTGTTTACATACGATCAATTGCAATCATATTAAAGTCAAAAAAAATATGTTTGCTTGTCACTTTTTATAGTTTCACATTTGCTCAACAAATATTTGAGTTTTGCTTTTTAATGAGAACAAGAATATTTCAATAAATTTTCCACAATATGTGATGGTAAAATACACTAATCCTAAAGAAAATTATTTTATCTCTTATGAATTGTTCGTAAAAGTTTTAAAAATTTTGTAAAGTATTGATTTTAATAAATTTTTTAACGAAATACATAATTGCATTTTTTTTAATTTCAACCCAAAATAAATGTTTGGTTTGAAATTTGTGGATCGCTTGCACTTTTCAATGCAGGCGAAGTGTAAAAGAAGTGTATTTGTTACCGAACACACCCTCATGTTGCCAACATTTGCATATTTTTTGCACTTCTTGACTGCCCCTACATTTAACTTGATGAAACTCTATCTTCACTAAATTACTATGGATAAACGCTAGCTTATTTTTGTTCACTTTTGAGGTGTTGTTGTTTTCCATGTAAAATTTTACTATCTAGTATTTTCAATTACCAATAAAACACGGCTATAGTCTGACAATGAAAAAAGTTTCGTTATACCTACTAAACTGACAATTTTGTCACCTATCAATATGTTATATGCAATGAAAACTTGTCAGATTAGTGCGACAAATTTGTAGGATTGCCACTTGTCAATGTTTATGAAATAGGGCCCAGATGCGATGTGCATCCAGTAGAGCCACAATCAAAGTTACCAAATGGACCACAAAACTGAAATCATTATGAGGTGTATAAAATCCATTTTCCTACTCTTTTAAGAAAATAACCCCGTTGTATGTACGGTACGTACATACATGTGTACTGCACAGTTCACATATGTATTATGTAGGTATGTATTATATATGTACATACATATTTATATTTAGAAATGTTTGTCAAAATTTTCACGAAGCGACCCAAATTTACAACACACGTAGGTGCAAATGAAAAGAAAAAGCGGCTATTATTCAAAAACATTATTGTGTTTCAACTTTTCAAAAATACAAGAATATTATATGGATGTACATTATATGCATATCTAAACAAGATATTTTTTTGGTAGGTAAAATACACAAAGTTTTGTTGAAACAAACACATCTAAATGATTCCACACACAAGTGGATCACTAGCACACGATAGAGTTTATTAGACTTTCGCCGTTCTCGACATAAATATCTACATATTACATACATACATATATAATGTCCTTGTTGTGCAAGAGTGGAGATCCTTTATTGTAAAGTTTTATTTTTTTTTTTACAAAAATTGTTTAAGTTTCAAATAAGAGTCCTTCTCTCATGTTACGAATTTTTTTCTTAAGTTTGTTGAACCACGATAAACTATGGTGGAACATTTTTGAATAAGGTTCTTATAGATCTGGATGTATGTATGTACAATTAGAGGCCTACAAGCACAAGGAGAAGTACTTAAGAAGTTGGCCATGCTACCTATGTACGACATCCTTCTAGTTCTAGTGTATCAGTAAAAGCAAGTGACGGCTTAGAGCAGGATAGGTTTTTTTCAAATGTATTTTTCCAGAGTTGTTTTTGTTTTGAATTTCACATAAAATTGAATTGGAAAAGTTTGCCGTTAAGTCGGTTTGTGCTATGGATATGTAGTTGACATATAGGCTTGGATAAATTAATTTTATCCAAAAAATTTCCTTTAAGTCTCATAAAAACCTTCGAGTATTTTTATACAACGAGTTTGTTTTCTAAATTTGTTTTCCTTATCATTTTTAACAACTTTTTTTATATCTGTCAATATCACTAATGTCAGATAGCAATTATTTTGATTTGCAATTGTGGCTGCATGAAGAGCTGCAATTAATTGATTATACTCCCATAAAAACTTGTGAAATTTGATTTCGCTGCAGGAAAAAAGCTTTACATCTGCTTTAGCCATGCGGGAGTAATATTATGTAACAGTGAGTTGTTATAAAGAGAATAGATCGGTATTTGTTTTTTAAACCTTTTTCGTCAAAAATGTATTTAGGTACGTTCCCGTAGCTCTAATGCTACGAATTATGTTTAATTTTGTACCTTGGGGGTTTTTAATATTCATTTAACGGTTAAAGTAAAATTTGAAGACACCATTTTAAAATGAAAATGTTTTTCTTAAGTTTTTTTTTGTAGGAATAACATTAATAATAAATTGTAATACATATTTGAAAAAATTAGCTTTTATATGGACAAGTATCAGATTGGGCCTTTTTTTGTTGCATTTGTATCTATATTTACACAGGGTGATTGACATAAGATGCGACAAAGAACAACAATAAGTAGATTGGGTTAAAACAAAAAAAAATTTACTTAAAATAGAAAAAGAATAATAAAAAAAAAACCAACAATGCCATAAATTACCTAATATTATCTTTGTCGCATCTCATGGAAATGGAAATGAAATCACCCTGTATCATACTAAACATAAAACTCACTTGCAATAGTAAAGTCGGCCTTCTTTGCCCGCATGAACAGTCCAGCCATCTTTAAGGTTGTCCTGTAAGGCATCAAGATGTCTTCCGATTTCATTCCATTTTGAAGCTGAAAATGTATTAGCTTCTACAGTCTTTATTATTATTGGCCCCTCTCCATTTGGTGCTGTGATTGAATCTCCTGTGGTTGCATTGTGCATTTGTTGTTGTTGTTTTTGTTGATATTTCTTTGATGGTATCCTAGTCAAGTCGTTTTCAATTTGTGTCAAGGACGATGATGACGATGTTGGTGGTTGTTGGGCATCGTTGTTTGTATGCCCCGAAGGCAAAAGCATCTCGTTTTAACTCTTGTTTGGATCTGTAAGGATACAATTGCAAAAGATTGTAATTTAGAGATTACTGTTATGTAATGATGGACAATAAGTATATACCTAGAAAAAAGAAATATACTAGTACAAAAAAGTTTTGTAAATAAATCCGTTGAATTGGTCATGTTTATGAAGGCATTCAGCTTAAAAAAGCTTTACTCGTATTAACGAAAATAAATAAGATAAATGTGGACATATTTCAGATCATACCTAGTTAATTTTTGTTGATTTTATTATTAATATCTATGTATTTGTGTTCATCAAAGGGGCATGTAAATGTGAATTATTTGATTAGGATGTTTGTAATTTTTGTACTCAAGGCAAAACATTTAAATATAACTGTTGTGAATTTTCTGTTTTTGAATTTTACATACATACATATTAATCAGTTACGGCTTGACAACTTGAATTTAAAGTATCTTATACTTATTCAAGTTCCATTTGATTCTGATGAAGCCACTACTTTTTCAATATTTTAGTTTCAGTCACTATATTATTTAAATTTGTGATTAATTTCTTAACAATCCCATAAATGAATCGTTTGAACTTAAATATTTTCATTTTTTTACATACTTAAGAATTTTATTTATAGGTCTGAGAAAAAAATGATTTATTTTTTCATCCTGTTTTAATATTTGTATGTGTATAGCTGTTCTAAGTTGTAAGTTCAAAAAAAAAAAAACAGAAAAGACTTTCAAAAAAATTCATTCAGTAAAGAGTTTTTTTATTGCAGAAATTAAAAAAAAAGATTTCGGTCGGTCTCAAATATCTCACGAAAAAATAATGTTATTGACTTCAAATTAATTTTTGTTCTACTAAATTCGATGTGCAGCATTAATAAAAACAAAGGATTCTCAACAAAATACTTAAAAAAAAATAAGTTTGATTATTTTCTCTGTTTTTATATTACCTTAATGAAAACTCCTATTATTTTAAACAATTTCTTTCCAATTTTACTTCAAAGTGTTGATTCATATGTTTTTCATAATTCGGGAACTAAAAAGTGTTATCTATATTAATAAAAATGTAAATGTATGTTTGTTCCTAATCGCTAATCTCAGAAAGTTCTTAAGCAATTGCTTTCAAATTTTGACAGAACATTGAATTCAAGTCCGTGAGTGTTTATATATACTTTAAACAAAAATAATACCTTATACTTAAACAGAACACTACCTTTACTGCAATATAAGGGTTATAGCACCTTTACTTATCAAAAAATAAATTCTTAGTTTTTTTGTTTTGTCAAAAAATATAAATAAACAAAAATAGGAAAAATAAAATACCTATAATTCCTTTCAATTAATCAAATGTAACACATTACGCACAAATCAAATTCGTGCATTGATTGCCATTCTGGGCTTGGCTCATTTGGAGGGTTAAAGGCCCATGAAATTGCTATAAGCTCAAATACCAGGAAAATTCTAGCCCATCATCTACCGATTTTTGGTCCAGAAAAAAGTGAGTAGAATTTCATACAATTTTAAAGAGTGTTAGTCAGATAAATATGTATGTATGTGTTTGTGTATATGTAAGTACATATATACTTCAACGTTCACATTTAAATCTGAACTTACATATATGTACAGTAAACCAAAAAAATAAAAAACATGCACTTTTGGCTTCCCTAAGACGATCAAAATTGTTATACGATTTGTAAAAATCGTTTTACGATGGTCCAAAATTTGTCTGGGATCAACGTTAACGAGGAGTCAATGGACAACATAATGCAGGGTGATTTTCAGCTCTTTGATGCATCTTATGCAAATCACCCTGTATAGACCATAAACTTTATTATATTAAAAAAAAAAAAAGGGATCCTTACTAAAACAAAATATTTAGGTATGTAGGTATAGAAAAAAATTAATTCAAACAATTTGAAAAAGTCGGGAAATTATTAAAATCAAAAAATGATTCTGTAAAAACACCAAAAATCGCATGATTTAATGATTTTCAACGACGACGTAAAGATGAAAAATTCATTGTAAAGTTCTGAAAAATTCGGATATTTGTAAAATTCATTATTAAGCTTTGCATCCATTTTGAGTTCTCTTATTAAAATTGGAACTACTCTGGAGCTTATGTTAAGGCGAGACGAAGTTCGCCTGGTCAGCTAGTTAATAAATAAAATGTTATCGGAAAACAAAGATTTCGAAATATTTGAAGTCTTTGTGCAGAAAAATGTTAAGTCCTTAACAATAACTAGCAAATTGCAGTTAGTAAAATGTTAAGTCCTTAACAAAATTTTGCGCCAATGTTTTTACTTGTATCTTACTAATTGACGCAAGAACTGAAGCCGCTTGACCCCCAAAAGCGTCGTATGTTTGTGAATTGGGCTGAGCAACAACTTGAAAATGATTCGGATTTTCATCGAAAAATCATCTTCAGCGATGAGGGTCATTTCTGGCTGAATGGCTTCGTCAATAAACAAAATATGCGGTATTGGTCAGGCAGCAATCCTCACTTGCTCCCTGAGTCATCATTGCATCCCGAAAAAAAATACGGTTTGGTGTGGTTTATGGGCCGGGGCGTCATTGGGCCGTACTTCTTCCGTGATGATCAAGACCGTCACGTTACTGGGAATGGGGATCGCTACCGTTCAATGATAACCGAATATTTTTGGCCCCAATTGAATGATATGGACTTGGAGGACATGCGGTTTCAACAGGATGGCGGCGCGCGGCGCGGCGTCACAAGCCACACAGCGAATGTCACAATCAATTTATTGGAAACCAAGTTTGGAGAACGTTTTATCTCACGAAATGGTCCAGTCGCTTGGCCGCCTCAGTAGTGCGATTTGACTCCGTTAGACTATTTTCTGCGGGGCTACGTCAAGTCTATGGTTTGATTTATGCTTGAAAATCGTCAAAAATTGGGTTCAGCGTCTGGACTTCTACAAGCGTGACCGTGGTGGCCACGCAAAAGAAACAGGAATAAAGAATTTCATTGATATCCAAAACAGTTTTTGTTTTATTTAAAAAAACTTTTGTAGCACTCTTATTGAAAAACCCTTCATATAGTTTCCTTAAGACAAAGTAGTCAATAAGCATAAATAATACTACATAATAATACATGACTGCATTACCTACATTGTGCAAAAGAAAATGTAAATAAAATAATTAAATCAACTATTACATTGCGATTTCACCTTAAAAAAGAATCACTCCTATTTTTTGAACACAACATCACGACTTGATGTATACTAGTGCATACATTGCACAGTTTTAAAAACCTGGTAAATTTCTTTCGCAAAGTCGTCATAAGTACAACATCGGTCCCGAAGGAAAAAAAAAATAATTACAATTTACGATTATGTTAACTTTTGTAGTTATTTGATATTTTATTTAATAAGATGAAAAGATTCTACACCATATAGTTTCTTTATTATAATCTCAAAACTTTCTCCTACATACATACATACATTATTTTGCTGAAGTTGAAAAATTATTTCCATTTGAAATATACATATGTACATAAATGTAACTTGTGAGAGGAAATTGAAGGAACCCCTAGAGTCAATTTTCTAGTTAATAAACGTATACCTACTCTACATGTTTTTATAGGCATGGAGATGGCGATGATGATAATAGCGCCCCCGCTTATTTCCTTACCCCCTCGGTTCTGTTATTTTTAGACTTAGTTCCATTCACAGTGTTTGCTTAAATAGCATTAGGGTGAGAGTGTGACACAACCCTGTGTGTGGTGTTGACGGTTAAATTGAATTCAACTTGTTATTGTTAAGCTGGCATCGTGTAATGAAATTTGCCAGTTTGTTATGGAGGAAAATTTAAATACATCGTTCATGTATTGTGATTTTTTTGTTTGTTTATTAACAAGCGTTTAACATTTAAGTATAACCGATTTTTATTGTTTTCTTTAAAAATCGTGTTGTTTTGAGGATTCAAAGGCGTTTTAGCCTTTAGGGACCAGTTTTAATAGAAAATAATAAATGTTCTTAAAACATCTGGCAAGGGTTGAAAATATGTATTCTAAAGTATATTTTAAGATGCGCATTCAATTTTAATAACCCGCTATTTAGGCGGTGGTCACTTTTGAAGCTGTCATCTTTTAACATATGATAAGCAAAAACTACGTAGTGTGTTTGCGAAACCAAGGTTTTTCGATTCTTTATTCAACTTTGCAACTAAGCATTTCAAAAACGAAATTATATTTTAGTTTGCAAAAATCAAGTCAACCGATCTCGGAGCCTTCATTTTTAAGCAGATTTTTCGCATTAGGGACTCGAAAAACTCAATAATTGTTGTTAAAGAGCGCAACTATTACGGTAAATGAATTGGCCTATAGGGCTATGATTAATGATTTTCCATAGCCCAAATCGTTTTCGAATTTTAAACTATAATAATATAAATAAATAAATAAAGAAAATTAAAATTTAAAATTCAAAAATTGTTTGCGTTTTTGTTTTGAGTTTTTTTTTTTAATATGTATGTATGTTTTTACAATCAATAAATGGTTATAACTTTAAATTAAGAACTTTAAGATTAATTTTTTATAAAAAATACTCGTCTTTTCGAAAAGATTTGAAAACATCGCACCAATAAATTATTGTGCACTTTTAATAGTTTCCCTGTCAGAGACAAGCTTCGATTATATTCAAATTACAGAAAGGGAAAAAAGAAAGTCATTCTTGTGTACTGGTCCTGGTCCTGGCCCCAAGTTGTGTGGAAGTTTAGTTAAAAAAGACTTTCTTTTTTAACTATTGAAATAAAACTCGAAATTCTAACAATTAAGTATACCTATGCAAAAAGACTGCTTTCAAAAACAACTTGCGGTTTACCTAAAAAATTCCAACCGCATGTTAAAATAAATTGAACATTGTCAATTTGATTATATCAATCTATAGTCTTAAGCAAAATTCGTAGATCTAAAATTTTCAAAACAATATGTTTATTTAGTACCTACTCGTTCACACATAACCTATCTGCATATGTTGTGGTTTGTGGCCTAGCAAAACAAACTTCCTAAAATAGCCCATTTTATGGATAGTCTATCTACAGTACCCTCCCCTCACTGCCACTCACACCTGCTCATCATCTCTATATTTTTCATTATAGAAAAGGAAGGACCCAACCGAAAGATGTCTAATGGAAAGTAATTCTATTACAATCTGTGAACTTGCTGATACATCTAATTCAGGAAGATATAACTTATATTATGATGTATCTATACATACATACATATGCATATAAAGGTACTTGCTTTCTTACAAACAACCTTGATTTGGGAGGATATACATTCATAAGTAAGGACTCCAATCGAGATAGCTTGGAGCAGTATGATTTTTTCCTAATATTAAAATATATGTACATAGCTACAGGAAACACCCAACATAGAAAAGGAAATTTGTGTTGATTTTATCTGCTATAGGGAAAACTTCAAGTCTCTCACATCTGGTCTTTAACTTTTCTGATGCCGTCGATTGTGGGCGGATGTTTTGTGCCATTCTTTTATTTTTATGTCATATTTTCCAATCAATTCAAAAATTAATATTGTAGTTTTGGTGAAAATATTACTGAAGATGGTTTATAAAAGCTTATGTAATGTAGTTCGATTAAAAATGGTTTGTTTAAATTTTATTAAAATGGTAAAAGCGTTTTATTTTTTCTGCAATAATTTATTATTCTATTTGTAACACTTTTGTGTTTTTGTTTCAGAAAAAAAGAGGCTGGGTGCGACCCACACTGATAACTTCCCATTATTCATAATTTGAAAATTTGGCGTTGCTGATATTAATCGATTTACTTTTGATGCTGATTGTTAAAAATCTTACTAACAAAAAAATTGTCAGAGATGTTGAAGCGGAAAAACAATATTTACAAATTTCTCTTAACTTTTTGTGGTTTTGTATTTGTTGTAAGAAATTTCAATTTGATATTCGTCAATATTTTATCATTTTTTAGGTATTGACAAATGCATTATGTTAAAAATAAAATACATTTGTATTCAATATTATTGCTTGTTGTGATGATATTTATGTCGACACGTTTCGGTAAATTTCAGTTTTGGTTTTTTATTTTTCGTAGAAAAACTTTCAATTCGATATTTGTCAAAAATGTACCATAAGTTCAAAATTCGATTATGCAAAAACTAAATTAAATTCGAAGTTAAAATGATTGACCATTCTGGATGTATTCAAGTCAAGAAACTACTTTTAACATTTTTTGGTAAATTTTTGATTAAGTTTTTTATTTTTTTGTAAAAAAAACTGTCAATTGAATTTTTTTCAAACTTTCACCAGATGTAAAAAACATTTCACATAATAGAAAATAGTTTTAAAGATAATATCATTTTTCCTTCATTTTATATTTTCGTGCCAAAACATTTTTTTTAGTTGTTCAATTTTAAAGAAATAACAGTAAGTTGAAAATTTTCAAAATTTAAATCAAATCTGTATCACATTACAATGTATACAATAAAATTTATTTGAAGACAATGGCACTATCAGTTCCTGAGATATTTGCTACCAACCAAAATTTTCTGCTTTTTTTAAACTGCTATAGTGAAAAAACCGCTAGACGAATTTTTATGAAAGTCCTTTCTGCATCTTTCGAAGTTATAACCTGTCGAACAAAATTTAATTGAAGTCGGTATCTCAACTCGTTCTTGAGATATCGTGGACGAAAAAGATACGATACGAACGTACGAACGTACAAACACAGGCATCTCTCTACAAATGACGGATCTAGATTCTAGGAACCTTGAAACGTCCAGATTTGTCAAAAATTTCAATTTGACAAATCGGACCGATTACAATAACTCCCTATGGGAAGTTAATAAAAAGTTAATCGTTCCTGCAAAACAAAATTTTCAAAGAAACAAGCTGACATATTCATTCATATTAAAAAAAAAAATCAATCTATGCGCAGTACATGTTATGTAACTTTACATCTGTTATTTTGCAGCTTTCTATGCTATAAACATTTGATTTAAATACATTATTTTGCACAGCTTTTAACCACTGTTGGATATCAAGTTAAAATTCTAGCTAAAAAACTGTTTTATATTTTTACTTCAACACTATTGCAATTATAGATAAGTACTCGATTGATTATTTAGCGTAAGGAACCTTCCATTAAGTAAAGCTAACATTTTGTAATTAGTCATTCAAAAAGCTTTTTGAAAAAAAAAATCACTGATTTTCGTTTCAGTCGAACGCATGCACTGCACATTAGTCCTTCTCAAAAACTATGAATTTTTTTCTTTCATGATATAATTGCGTTTCTGCATTAAAACATCATTCAACCTTTACACAAAAGAGTTTTTATTTTGACACGATCACGTGATGCAATCCTCCAAGGCTGTTTTCTACACAATCCTATGCAGAATTACTTTATTTTCCTACCTAAACTACATATAAGCGTATATACTTAGCGAAGCACACACCACTACCAACCAAAATGTTACACCTCTAAATTTCTCATCTATCAGGATTTCCATATTACTGAAGAGTCCCACTTAACCTAGAAAACATTTTTTTGTTCTTTAATAATACCAGCTAACACAAACTATTGCAATCTCGCAACCGCATTACCAACGACAAAAAAAATCCCTTCTTTGGGAATTCTTGACAACCTACCCAGCAGAGTCCTTTATCAAAAATGTAAGGCATTAATGCCTGTCGGCAGGCTTACCAGATGGTAAGAAAAATATATTAAAGAGATAAATCTAAAAAAGTTAACTAAATAACAACGTATTTAATTTGTAGGTCAATTATGGATTGAGTACTTTATTTTAATGAAGCACTTTAATAAAATTCAAAATTTCAGAAATTAGGTTGTATCATCAGTAATTTCTTCGCCGTAAATCAGGAACAAGATTGAAAGAGAAAAATATAATGCAGTCTGGCAAGCCTGGAAGATGCATCTATCTTCCAAGTTTACCTTGTTCAAGTTAACTTTGCATTGTCACGCAATTTTATTTTATTTTTCTAAGTGCTTGAGCCGCAGCGCAGCATGCCGTAGACCTTAAAAGGCTTTAAGGATATGCTGATACGTCAACATCGCATAGAATGCGGTGGATTTTTAAATTTTGCACAAAAGCATGAAGAAATGACGTATACAATTTGTTCTTATAGCTGTTGAACAAAATTGGCTCCTCTTCAGAAATGAAGGAAGCCCTGCCAAACAATAGCCTTACAACGAAAATAAACCTACATATCTATTAACTATGCCACGTTAACACAAAATAGGTACGATATTGATAGAGATAGACTTTTTTTGGCTACCTACGTTCATTGTACATGTACAGTGTACACACGTCAACAACTCAAATTTTAGGAGAAGGAACGAAGTTTACGATGGTTCCTAAAGGAGGTCAGGCTATATACACGGTGATTTACCTAAGGTGCGACAAAGAGCTACAACGAGTAGGCTGGATGGGGGGGGGGGGGAATCTTTAAAAAGTAGTTTTGTCATTCGGCTTTCTGTTTTTTATTAAGAATTATTAGGAGTATTTAATTTAAAAAAAAATTACACTTAATTACATAAAACTTTGTAAAAAATTAGGTTCACATTTTTTTAACATTTCTTTTTTTCTCAAAATATCGAGTTTGAAAATAAATTTTTCAAAAACTATTTACAAACCTAACTTAATTAAAAATGGGAATTAAAGAAGAGATTTCTGGCTTTTCAAAAATTTGTAACATGACATTGTAGGGGATACCGTTATTTTAAATAATTTTTTTCTGTTTTAAGTCAATTTTAAATAAAATTACCCCTCCGCCTCTAGCCTATGGAAATCAACCTGTACCTGTATAATAAAATAAAGGCAACTACGGGAGAGATTCAGTGCTTTTTCAAAAATCGATACAATTTTTTAATTTATATAAAATAAACATTCAATCTTTCAACAACGGCATCGGATGGAACAATAAGATTAAAGAAAAAAAAACAATATTTATAACAAAATCAACCATCTGCAGAAAAATCTACACATAAATGATCAATAGAAAATGACAATGCAGACAGGACACCTGTCCAATTGGACACAGCCTAAGTCAGTGTACAACGGCATCTATCACATTTTGGCATTGATCGTACCCCAACTCCATCTATTATTTTTATCTTTCTAATTTCTCCACCTAAAATGATGATTGTACTGAAAAATTATAAAGATGAAATGTTCAGATTTTTGTAAATGGTTGAAATTAAGAAATTAAAAAAAAATAAAAATGCCTTTCCAATTTTCTTCCTTTTTAAGACTGAGCACTAAGCCATGGAGAATTTAAAAATAAGTGTAAATTTTCGAAAGATATGACAAAAAAAAATTGGTACTTTTTTGACATAAGATCTGCATTATGAGCCTCATCGCTGAACACAATTTTTCGATAAGCAGCGCGCGATGAAAATTTCGAACCGAGCACGAATTTTGATAGTAAAATTCAATAATTTGCAAGCTTTGTTCATTTGCAAGACGATCCATGGTTAAATTGCAAACCAAACTGAAGCTGTTTGACAGTGACACAAGGTACTAAACACACGTCAGCTGTCAAAACCAAACCAGCTAAAAAATCACCCGTTACTCATATATAAATAGCAAAATGTTTTATAAATACGAATTATGTAACGTTACATAGAGCCTACATAAATCCTTATGCACTGCATAACTATGTATATTCATCTGTTTAGCGGATTCTATTAAATATAAGACTGTTAGACTGCCATAAATATTTCAAAAACAAAATTTGTCAAATCGGTCTAGCCGTTTTCGAGTCAAAGCGAGAAAATATGTATGGATTTCCATTTTGTAAAGTACTGTTTTCGAATATCATTTTTGTAGATAGAAACTATCTACAGACACTTCTCTACAAAAAACAAAATCGAAATTGGTACAAAAATGCGCGGGTAAGGCGGCACATACACATTTTTGAAACTCATTTATGTATATATAGATACATATGTCTAACAAAAAAGTAAAATGTATTAAGTGTGCCATCTCTCCCTGCGTACAATATATTTATTGAATTTGAACAATTTGGCTGTGATTCTTGTTTCTTTTCTTTTTGATAACGTCCAGCCAGTGCAGAGCGTAGATTGTAGAGTTTTGTACTTTGTACAGTTTTCATGGAAAAAATGAATAGCTTAGAAACATACTTTTTGGTAGTCAAAAAAGAAAAAATGTTAATACAATTCTAGTTGATAAATGCATAAGAAAATGTATAGGTACATGTATGTAACATCGAGTTGAAAAATTCGTGGCAATGCAGACCGAGTTGGTTCGAGTTTACCTCACTATTGAATTTGCAGCAAATTTAAAGTTGCTGACCCGAGCAATTCATGGAAATAAATTGCCGGCAACTTTAAGGCCAGTTGCATAGTTGTAAATGTTGTAAATGCCCATTTATTAAATAAAATCGATAATAGAAGATTTAAAAAACTTAGAATTAAGAATTCCGGAAAGTTGCTCTAAGTTGCCTATAGTGGGCGGTGATAAGCTCAGTATGCTGACCCCATAGCTCAATTTGTTTCGAGAATTTTCAGGGAGGCAAAAAATGTATACTTTTATTTGATTATTCATCAGCTACTTATATATTAAATGTTTATACATACATACATATTTCCATTCCTGACACAGTATCTTATATAAAAAATCAAACCTTTTCTTTCTTTTCCTTTTTCTAGGTAAAAGTTCCTGAGTTACCTACTTCAAAGGAGTAATCTGGAACTGTTCACAAAACATATCCTCAAGTGCTCTTTGGAGTCTTAAGCAGGTGATACCTATACATTTCGATTGCACTCGAGGGTCCATTATTAAAACTTATTTGCACATTATTCGTACATTACATACATTATGCAGTTCTAGTTTTTGATAGTAGTGCAAGTGTTTGCGGTTGGGGAAATTATTTTTTAAGAATTTATGTGACAAAAAAAAATATGTACAGTGGTGGCCAAAATAATAAGAGTGGATTATTTTGTTTTCTTGTCACAATAGAATCTATATGCCTTAAATCTTTTCAATTGGAGAAAATTATGTATACGAATTTTCTTTGACTTGACTGTAAAGCATCGATTCTATGCCGAGAAGATGCGATACGGTACTAAAAAATAAAGGACATCCTACAAAATACTAGGACTTTAGAGGTGACCCATACACTAAAACTCATGAAAAATAGAGTTTAAATTGATATTTTTTTAATTTTTAGGTGAAATGTGTTCCACACTCTTATTTTTTTGGACAGGATAAAAATCAACTAAAAAATAATTGAGCAGGATTTCTATGTTATTCAAGGTTTCTTTTGTTAAAAAAAAGTTATAATAAGACAGAAAAAGTATTTTGGAATGAATATACTTATTATTTTAATTGCAATTAAAACAAATACAGCTTTTTTAGCAATTTAATTAAAAAAATTATTATTTTGGCCACCACTGTATATGGACAGAGGAAAAAACATAAAATAGGCTGAATGAAATTTCCTATTGGTGCCCGATAAATATGGAATGGCTGCTTATTTTCTTAGGCGTTAAAAATGTGTTTGCGCCAAACTAAAAAAAAGCCAAAATGGAGAAAAAATCAGCCATTAAGGACAAGTTTTTTTTTAATGTAATTTGAACCCTCAGCCTGCTTAAATTTTTGTTTTATACAATAATTGAAAGAATTGATATCAGAAAAATAAAAGCGAAGAATTTTCCGTGAGTTAACGTATAATATTCCATAAAAAGATTGAGCTATATTAGGTTGAATAATATAATTGACCAACTAATTATCTATCTGATGTTGCTTCTTGTTTTCTCTAGGTATAATTTAGATAATAAGAACCTGTCATTCGTCCATAAACTTTAAACTTATCCCAGAGCTTTACATTTACGGTTCAATATTAATTAGTTTTCCCAACATCACGTGTCTAAAATTAATTTATTAAAGGATTAAATAATTTTGGGTAGCATTTGCGGTTGTTGCTTTAGTTAAAATTCTTAAAATTCAACTGCAGTATTCCTATACATCCTCACGCTAACATTTTGCAGTAGGAACGAACTAATTTTAAAGTGCTTTGAGGATTAAGGTATGTATCTATGCATACAAACATACATATATCTATTTTGAAACATAGGTACTCTTGTAGAAGGAATAAATCTTGAAAATCTGTTTCTGCAATTGAAGGCGAAGGTGGAAATATCAACACTTTTTATTAAGATGCAAGACATTTAAAATAAAGCAAATCATAGTTCTGGTGGCCTTAATTAAATAAATAAATGTTCATATTGAATGTCTTTCCAAATTTATTTGATAAAGAGTTTATCAAAATTTCCATTTCAGCCAATTGGAATAATTATTATGATTATATGTACATACATATTATAGCCGTGTTTTATTGGTAAGTGAACACGCTACATCGCAAAATTTTACAAGGAAAACAACAACAATTATCAAAACAAAATTATATCCTAATTAAACTTACTAAAATCAATTTGTCACAAATTTGGTAAGACTTATAGGATCAATTCTTATAAGATAAAATTACTTTCATTAGGATTAGTGTATTTAATTATAACATTATTGAAATAATCTTGTTTTCATTACAAAGCTGACAAAGTAATATGAATATGACATTGAGTAGAACAAGTTGGAAATTTTGACACTGCAGGCAACTTAAAGTTACTTCTCTGAATTCGTACGTTGTATTTCTTCATAATTTAGTGTTGAATTTTGTCTTCAAATATCTTATTTATTGAACGAAAAGAATATAAGAATGGTCTTTATAATAAATTGGATAATAATGTAAAGAAAATAGTGAACTACGCTTATTCAACTGGTCCTTAAAGTTGCTGGAAACTTATTTGCATAGTTTTCACTTTTACATATGTATAAGGCAATGAAATTGAACAGGGAGTTGCCCATCAGGTGGTCAATTTCAAGCCTGGACGGTAAGTCTAACAATAAAATCAATATATTTTGAAAGTATTACGGCAAATATACCTAAGCAGGAAATATTCTGAAACAACTGGGTGTGCTTTCCATGCAAACTTCGACTCCACTAGCATTTTCATGCATTTTGCACCTCGACCCAACAATCTACATAATTCAAAATTTTACGAACACACAAAATGGAAAGACACTGCACATTTCGCTTTTATATTTTCTGCGTGACAGAAAATTTTGCAATTTTGACATCAATAATTTGACAAGTACTGCTAGGATACCAACATTGGGGAGTCAAATTACAAGTAAATTAAAAAGTGAATAAACAGTTTCATTGGTACTCGTATTACTATGCTAGAGATAGATTATCAATAAAATACGACTAACATAATGTCTGCAGGGCACGTTCGTTAATACATACAATATAATACATAAAGTTTACTTAATTGTATAATAAAGAAAAAAATACGTCTAGACATAAAAAATGTCAACCTTATCTCTTTTTTATTGAAAGTCGGTGGCGGCGGCATAGCAGAGACACAATATCACTGTATGTAACGTCATTAAATGTAATAATTATTCATTCAACTTAAAGATTCATAAATTCAAATCGCTCATTTGGCGCAATATCGTCATAACTCAAAAATCACATATTTTGAATTATTAATTTAGAATTTATTGAAAGAAAGTAATTTTTTATTCGAATAAATATTTAATTTAGCTAACGACATTATCAATATGTCATAAAGTTATAATTCCTTTGTTTTTAGTGATTCACGCACAAAAATGTCATCGCTACAAAATTTTGAAATTCCTTTCCTTAAAAATCAAGTTTTTTTAGTTATGACGATATTGCAGCAAATGAACGAAATGTAAATCTGGTAGAAGCCAAAACCTTGCTCAAATGATTTTTTAATAATTAAAATAATTATAATCAATCGTTACAAAACAAATTCAATAAAATACCTAAAACAAATCTTTTTTAATCTTAATCTGAAATCTGTTAAGCTTTTCCGCACTTTGATTGCTTATTTTTGTTAATATCACCAGATAGATTTTTAAACCAGACATGCCTGATTGATAAAATTGAGGTGTTGGTTGTCAATCAGCAATGCGTTGCAATCAAGCTAACATTTAACACAAATATAAAAGAGATTGTGGTATCGAACGTACCCGGAAAGCAATGAGGAAAAGTCCATACAATCCAATTGAAATGCAGAACACTGACATCTACATATTTGCTAAACATCAAAATGTCCTTCTCCTGCATGAATTCTTCTTTAATCGAATATAAAGACCTGTGAAAAGCCAAAAGCACAGCAGGTAAGTATGAAAATGCATTATGCATATTATGTTCTGTTCGTACACTCTACATATACATATATGGATGTGCTCATTAAAAAAGTTAAAGGGACGAGACGGAGACGAGAGGCTTCTGTTTACGAATTAAGCTCTCATTCCTTTATGCACATCCTGGAAGCCAGTGTGCATAATAAAAGTTTCTAACGTGGTTGCCATGGTTGTTCATTCATTGTGTTGCGCCATGTATTTTCGTGTGTATGAAGACAGAAGATATTGCAGAGTATCTGCAACAATGAGAAATAAAATGATTTTGCACCTGCAGGATGCGCAGATGCTTGTTAAGTTTCTAATAAAATGAAGGGAAGAGAACGTTTTTGTATTGTCATATCCTTCCTTTTATGGTGAACTAAAATGATGGCTCTCTATACCATATTTCTCCGTATATGCTTAAATGTGTATCGTTTTTAAAGAATGAAGTGAAGATAACAAAAAGTTTCAGTATAGATACATATATGTTAGAACCCATACATGCATGAAACAAGGAAACGATGTATGATAAGCTCATTGAAAATTAGCCCCTCTCGTGTGAATTGAATTCAACGTGTTGCAAATATCTTCCAGAAAAGATGTGAGCATTCTGAAAGGAGCCGTACCATATACTCTACTCGTATGTAATATGAATATGAAGCATACATGGTGTTTCATTCTAATTTTAGGAATTTATGTTTGAAATATCCACATTACGTCTCAATTTCTTTGAATATAAAGTCTACTACATTTTTGAATAAAATAAACGAAAACTATTTTTTCACTGAAAGGTATCATCTGCGAGAGGCGCATAGCTCACAGCTCCCAGCTCAAATCACTTTTCTTAGCTTATCAAATAGCTCATATAAGTAAGTTATTTCAAGCTAAGCTTCATTTAAGTGAACTAACAAAAAAAAAACAGCTTAAGGGCAGATAAGTCAAACATACTTACTTACTTACTTAGGTCCTCAGACCTACGAAGTCCGTTGGTGTTCCCTATATTTACGAAGGTATGCAGTTTCCTGGTAATTGTTGTTGTTATTTTCCAGGTGCTGAAACCATATAGCAGAACTGATTCGACGTTAGAGTTAAACAATCGTAGCTTTGTGTTCAAGCTGAGAGATTTATTCCTCCAAACATTGGACAACATCCCGAACGCACCCTTTTGCTTTTCCGATGCGGCTGTTGATGTCTAGTTCGGTTGCTCCTTTAGTAGAGACGATACTTCCAAGGTATTGGAAGCTATCTACTTTCTTTACTTCTTGTTGACCAATGTTCATCGGAGGTGATGACTGCGAGCTCCTGAGGCTAAACATCTTTGTTTTGTCCAGTATTGATTTTCAGCCCCACGATTGATGCTTCTCCCTCCATCCTTGTTGCCGTTTGATGGAGATCCATGATCTTATGGGAAAGCAAGCAAACATCGTCAGTGTAGTCAAGATGTTTAAGGTAAGTTGTCAGTCCATCTTATTCCTCCGCTTCCTGTCAAAGCCATTCGCAGTATATCACTTATCATTAATAAAAACAGGATTGGTGACAGAATGCTACTATTTTGGTGAATGCAGGCAAAACGCAGATAGGTACCCCTCCAGTTTTCGCACTTCATCAAGTCTCCTGTTTTTGGTAGCTTGACAATCATTCCCTTTTTCCACTCCTCGGAAAAGCATTCGGAGACCCATGCTGTCTCTATGAGCGGTTGCAGCAATTCGTTAGACGTTGTTGGCGATGCTTGTAACAGTTCTGCGGGAATGCTTTCAAGTCCAACCGCTTTGTTGTTTTTAAGTGTGTTGATTGGCTGTTCATATTTCTTCCTTATTGGAGGGTGCGGTGCATAAAATTCAAACATGAACAAAATTAATACATAATGGGCGGTGATCATAAAGCAAAGTTGAACGATTTTCATTTTAGATTTCCTTTAAGGTATTATTAACTTTATCACAAAATTCTCTCAGTAATGGCATAAAATTAATTCTAATGGATTTAGTACCTTTTGTTACAATATTTAAAATTGGGGTCTTCGATCTAAAAATATTGGAAGTTGTTTTGACTTTTTTATTTGTACTAAAAAATTGATTTTTGTAAATCTCTACGAAAATTTAAGCCATTTGCTTATACATATCTTATTCCATACTTTCCATAGTTGAAGAAGTTGCCGGCAACGGATCGTCTAACCTTCAACTCTTAAAAAAAAACTGAAACTGAAAATGTATTATGTAACAATAATTTTCTATCAAAGTGAAAGTTGAAGAATTCACATTTTTAGTAGCAAAACAAGCAAACGTGAAAAGACAATTCAATTATGTAGGTACTTTATAATATTTGCTCCTCATTCAAATGTCTGGAGCAGTTAAGGTATGTTGGAGTTGTAAATTGTAATAATGTTTTATACCAGACATTCATTCAAATAAAAATAATTACATAAAAAGTGGCTACAGACTAAGGTATTTATAGACTTCACTTTAACAACATCGAACTGGGACCAAATGTTACACCTTGTGTATCATGTAAGAGTCAACGCTATCATCGTCACCGCTACCGCTAGATAGTCAAGTTTGTCTTGAATAAAATGGTGCAGCAATAATTTCCGTAATTCAAGTGAAATCACACGACAATCGAAAAGGAAGTGACATCACCTGGAATGGAATACATGCACGAACTGAAGAATGTGCGATAATGACAATATAGTCTAAGGCAGCGGAATTGTTGGTGGTGTAACTTGTTTATTGCAATAAAAAAAAAAAACAAACAAAAGAAGAAGGCGATGACAGCAATAGTATTGTATATATAAAAAGTGGAATAGTGATGGCACGTAAGGTTTTGGTGATTGTTACGTTCCAAGTTGTTACTGTTAAATAAGAATTTACATTTGGGCATACAATTTTCTTTTAAGAATCGCAAATGTCAATCTACTCGTAAAACTGTATACGAATCTAATTGGCTAAAATAATGCTAAAGCTAGAAATGTCAAGTTGAACCGTTATATCATCGTATCTAGCGATTAGATAAATTCAATCAAATTGTAATAATCGGTCAAAAATCATTAACATTATTTGTGAAATCATGTAAATTCTTAAAGGAATTCAAGTTTTTTTTTTTCCTTTTTTTATTTATTATAATTTTGTATTTGTAGGTATTATAAGAGTTAACCAAACAAAAACTGCCCATACATGTTCAATGTTCAGACTTTCATTTTACTCGAAACGTCCATTTTTAAGATCTTGAGTTCAGGCAATGTAGTGGAATCCATTCACACAAGAAGGAAGAAGAGTTGGTAGACCGAGATGCAAGTGAAGGAGAATAGTCAAAGAGGAATCATCGTGATTGGGGGAGGAGGATTGAGGAGGGAGCAACGGACTTTGGAGGTCTGGTAACCTAAGTAAGTAACGAGGTAAGTATAAGTATGTTCATGATATTTTTTTTGTACACAAAAAGAAATATATATACACATTTTCTGTGAAAACCTATTCTAAAATATCTTCAAAAAACAGCATACTCAGAATAATTCTGCCGTGACTGGTTAAATTCGTTGGGTAGCCTCTTCTTTATCACATTAAATTCGAGAGGTCCTAACAAAAAACAAAATAAAATACATTCACGAAAAACTAATTCAGTATACCTTTTTTTAGCTATAGGTAGTTTAATAATTTGCTATCAAAACTTAAAAATTAAAGAATTTAAAATAAAATAATAAGATGACTTAATAAAATGCTATTAAATTAACAGAAACAAACTATAGGATAAGTAAAAAATAAATTAAAGTTTTTATGCATGTTTATAGTAGGTAGATATTTCAACTATGGCTTTGGTATCAATTATGTAGAAAATTTTTAAATTGACTTCATAAATGTGAAAGTTGGAAACAAAAAATTATGGCAAGAAATTGGCCATTAGAATATTGATATTAAAGTTTTTTTCTGAACTAAAATCTGAACTTAAAATGTAACCCAATAAAGAATAAATCAATAATATGTATATATCCTTTTAACAGATCTAACGGACATTTTTTTTATTATAGAATTTCAATTTCTAAATACCATTTCCAAAATTTGAAAATGAATAATTTAAAATTCAATTTAAGGTTAGAGTTAAACGTTCTTTCTAGAACTCACTCATTTTAAAGATTTGTGTTTCCATTAACTGAATTTAAATAAACCTTGCTAATTAATTTAATAAAAATTATGCTCGTGTGAAAAAATATTTGCCTGGACCATGTAATAAACCCCTTAAATAGTAAAAACAACATGTTCATTTTAAATCTTTTTCTTATCTACATGTAATTAAAGCGCAAACTGATCTATACAACCGGTTAGCATATGCCATAAAATGTTACAATCACAAAAACCATACGCATGTACCTACAAACATACATATGTATATTTATATGAATTAGTAAAATTTAATAGAGGACAATAATTACTCTTCAACTATCTCGCCACCACCGCACCGGCTACCATTAATGCCAATAACAATGGCTCAGTGGATAAACAACAAAAGTTAACGCCCAGCGTACTAATGCCAGTTGAATTGGTAGCCATTACAGCGGAAAAATTAATTAATTTCTCTGCTGGGAGCAATTACTTATAGGCCGACAATTGAACAGAAGTGCACAGTTGAAAGCTACGAGAATGAGTTTGGAAGTAATGATGCTTGGAATGGAGAATATTTCTTTGGTCAGATGTTTAACTTGTTTGTTTGCTTTTGTTTTTAACAATAAAAAAATGTAAAATTCATCAATTTTATTTTTTGAAAATGTAGTCCTGACCCATAATAACATTTGTTGAAATTTAATTTTCAAAAATTAAATGGAAAATTAAATGCTTAAGCGCAGTATTTAAAATGTACAAACAATTTTAATAAAAATGCGTTTCAAAGTATCAGACCGTTATCAGCTGATATTTTGCCTACACTTACCACATTCAGACAAAGTTTTTTTTATAAATTTTGCATTTCAAGAAATGAAAACCAAATTATTTATACTAGGAAGTAATTTTAAGACAAAAATGACCACAGTGTGTTAATCCATGTCTAAAGTTTAAAGTATCTCGGCAATTGTGGCTTTTTAACCATAATTTATCGAAATCCGTCAAAAAATGTTTGGAGAAAATGAACACAAAATTTATCTTAGCCTATTTATACACACGAGTATATACATACATACATAGATTTATCAAGCTCGTTTTAAAGAACTGGACATCTGTACACGTCTCAAAGTATCAGATCGTGATTTTATTATTTGCCCAACTGTAGACTATAAAACTGTTGTACATAAATAAGCCTATCCTAGTATTCCACAAGGAAGTTGACTAACAACATCATTTTGAATTTCTGATGTTCTGAAATGTAGTGTAAGAAGTATATGTATATTTTTGGGGTGAAAATGTTACTTTATGATGAAAACCAATGATAGCTGTAACTGGCCCCTAACTCAGTGTATAACGACATCTATCAGGTTGTGGTAATGATCGTACCCCAACTTTATCTATTATATCTTTAAATCTTTCTAATTTCTCCAACCAAAATGTATGCAAAACAATTTTATTTTCCATACAGGTACGAAGCAGTTTGTACTCAAAATATAATTGTTGCTATTAGAATTTCTATTAAATTTTTCCATAATTTCTCACCTTTTAAATTACTGCCATAAATATTTCAAAACCAAAATTAGTCAAATCGGTACAGCCGTTTTCTAATCATAGCGAGAAAAAGATAATATAAATTTCCATTTTGTAAAGAATTGTTTTTGGGTATCATTTTTTTATATAGAAACCATCTACGGACAATTCTCTACAAAAGGCAAAAAAACAAATTTTTGAAACTCATTTATGTATATATTGGAAAAATTATTTATCATTTTATGTTAGTAAGTATTTGATGCTCTTAAGTTAAGTATCTCACCAACGTAGACAAAAAAGCTATACCTACATAATTATTTTAACAGTTCATAAATGAGGATAATTATTTACTTGTTTTATGGAAAACAAAAATGTGTAGGTAAAAGTACCTACTTCTTTTCATTTATTTATAAGTTGGCATTAGAATAAGATACGAGGCCGGATGCAGTCTTTTAAAATAAAAGTGGGTAAACAAAATTAACGCACCCAACCCGTGCATGCAGCAATTTTTGATACCAAATTAGAATTTGCGCGAAAATAACAACGTATCAATAATGACGATAAAGTCAATCGGTGATACACCCTTTAGTATCTTCGCACAGAACAATAGATTAATCAATTTTATATTGTAGTGATACATACTAATTACTTTTGTAGAAATCGTGAATGAGTTTAGAGTTTTAATATTATAAAAAAAGAGAAAATAAAGTCAATAGAATAAAAAATACAATGAAGTATGAAAGTATGTAATTATGTTCATGTGTGGGTTTAATGTATTGGTTTTGATAATTGATACATATACATTTTATGGTATGACTGTTATTTGTTGATCGTGTATTTAAAATGGAATTAATTACAAATATTTAATTTCCAGCACATGTGAGTTTTCTTTTATGTGAACGAAAAAAATTTAAGAAATTTTAATTTTCTTCATAAGTATTCTCGATCCTGTTAAACCTTACAAAAACTTTTCATTTCATTAAAAAGGATTCTGAGTTTTTTTTTTAGAAATTTAACTTCACTAAACAATGACTTACTTGGGAATATTGTAAAAGATTAGTTGGTGTTTTTTTTTTACCTGTAATAACCGCTGTTATTACCGCCGCTGACCCAAAGTGCAGGCAGGTTTCTAAAAGAAAGCAAAAAAGATGTAAAAGTCTAACTGCTACTGCTACTTAACGAACACCATCTTTTAAACTTAATAGGAATTGTAAACGTCTAATTAAAGTTTCCATAATTTTAAGTAATTTTTTAGATGAAATGAATTTTCAAAAACAAAATTGAATGAATATTTTTCCTTCACCTTGTATACCTATTCGAATACTAAAGGTTTTTATTTTTTTTGAAAAAATAAATCAACCACAAAATTTAACATATTTTTACAGCACAAGCAATTTATTAGTATTTTTTGACAAGTAGGGCAATTTGAACTTTGTTTTATATCTTATTAGTTACAAAGAACACATGGCTTCGCGATTTTGGCACTATTTTAATTTAATGACACTGTTGAATGATTTTATTTATTTGCAGTTTTCAAGCTTAAGTACATAATTCTGATTTACTAATTTTTCAAAAGAAAGCGCTGAACAAGTTCCTTCTCAACAATTAGAATATAATGTATTTACATACATAGATACACTCAGGAAAGCATTCAAATAATATGGATTATTTTTATAAATTTTGTCTGAGTGCAATACAATTTTGAGCTGATGCAGGAAAAAGAAAAAAAATTGATAAAACATAGCCATTCGTTTGTTAATCTTTTTAGTCTTTTTAGGTTTTTTTACAAAATTAAAAAACAAAAATTTTCTGTCTCATAAATTTTCAAAATTCACTTTTTCTCATACCATAGTGAAATAATAAACCCTGTAACTGTAACACATGAAAACTTTATTCCGTTTGAGGGCTTACATATATTGACAATTAAACATTTTAAAATTATATTATTTATTTAATGGTATTCATGTTTTTACAGCAACGCTGATACCAAATCTTCGGGGGAAGAAAGTTTGATGAAGTAGAAAACTCTTCATGACCTCTTTTTATTTTATTTTTATTTAGTTTTTCTCCTTTTAAGCCTAAGGTTTTTTTCAAAGTCTTGTCACTTTAAGCATCAAAAGGCACAACCACAATAAAGATGTTCGCATTAAAATTTCATAAGAAGTTTTGAACAATGCGTCCACTAGCTCGAGAAAAGTGTGCTCAAAAAATTAAAAAAAAAATCTCTTTCCGATGCAACCAACTCTAATGGTGATACAAATAGATATAAGGATGCCTATATTTTATAAGAAGGGTAAAAATAAAAAATAATATGGAAAAGTTTTCACCAACAATCGCTTCATTTTATGTCATCTGTCATAAAGCAAGAGACATTTTGAAAAGCGCGATTTCTCTATACTTCTAACTCTACCTACTATATAAAGTACTCAACATCACACTTTATATCTACAGATACAGATTGTATTTGTGTAGGAGGTTCTTTGTTATAGGGACACAAAAAAACAAGAAAAGAATTTTAAACGGATGTAGCAGCAGCTTTATAGCACTGGTGCCATTGCTCTCCATTTGAGCAACACATCTTTGATGTGTTGAAAACTATAAACAAAGAATTTTATGTTTTGCTGGCTAGAAAATTGCTTATAACAGCATACTCCATTATTTGTCAGTGCGGAAGCATAGATATATTTAAGGCAGTAGAAGCGTTTTAATCAAAATTCCTATCTGAACGAGAATGAAAACAAATATGTTAGAAAATATTATATAACGCTTAGAGATACTCATGCATACCTATGTATATACCAAGATAGAGTACTAATTGAAATTGTTAAATAAGAAATTGCTGTTTTGAATTTTTCATGGAGTTCCAACTAAAATTATTTCATAAAGTTTTAATTCGAATCTTATAGTTGCAGGGTATCCGTGTAAATACTACGCTTTTTTCGTGTACATTTATGAACGTATTATGCATGTAAATATGTATATATGTAAATACCAGTTACTTCCCATGTATGCATTATATCATGATTCCTTTCTAGTTACTTTTTGCATTTCGGTCTTCAACAATATATCAAAAAGTCTCGAAAGTATATCCAATTAAAACACAGCGATATATTTTTGATACAAATTTAATTTCATTATACAGTTTGGACTTTTGCCATTTAATGTGAAAAACAATATCAGTCAAATGACAGCATCAGGGAGATTCGCGGCATGCAATTTTTTAATGTTTAAAAACATTCTTTCGCACATTTTGGGATTTATCTCGGCCATAACTTAAGTAATTTGGTTTTGTAATGCGCCTAAACAATCTTTTCAGAAGAAGCATGAAATAAAATTTTACACTATCAGATCGCATAATCTTGGTGGTCAATTGAACGTGGAATTACGGGAGAAGGAAAATTTATGATTGCTCGTGTTAATGGAATATCATTAGACCATTTGGCTTTGAGTTAGATGAAAACTGCATCTTGGAAGTACTACGGACCAATGACATTTTTCGACAATAGAGCACATTATAGACAATTTACTTTTCACTTTTTCTAGATAACTTGTGGGTTTTCTGAGCCCCATATGAGTTAATTTCGTTTGTTTAACATACAGACCAAGTAAAAAATGTGCCTCATTGTGGAAGAAAATGTTGTTCGAAAAATCTGAGTTAGTGCGGCGGCGGCGGCGGCGTTGTGAATGGTCAGTAGGCTTCAGAGTAATTTGAATTTGATAAAGATAGAAATGCAAATCCAAAAGCACGACAAGTCTACGACACTGAGAACATCGGGAAATTATTAAATTCGGTTCTTCTGCAACACCTTACGATGAAGTACAATTTTAACGATATCAGTAACGCTTCCACTCTCTTCAAATTTCTTCACAATTGTACCGATTGATTTCGTAGTCGGTCGATAATGACGACCATAATCATCGTGTAATGCTTCAAAAAGTTGCTACTTTGGAAACACTAATGTTTTAGTCAGTTTTTAAAATTTATTAAATTATAACTGAATGGCAAGCATTCTATAAATATTTTAACTTTTCAAATGACAGCTGAGTTTAACAGTGTGAAAATCTAGCTTTACCAACTTAAACTACGAAATGATTGACCTTATAATTCAATTTTACATAGTACGTAGTTTTCGTTATTCCATTGTTTTTATGCAAATATTTGAGGTACCGCCTAGGAAGTGTTATATTTTTTACGTTTATCTTTTTAAATCAGTGTCAACAAAAGTTTGTCAAACATCCCCTGAATCAGTCCCAAGTAAACGTAAACCCCCTTTCCTTAGTTTTATTTCAATGGAGCATAGTAATTATTTGTAAGTAATGTTGTACAGAAGAAAACAAACACGAAAAATAAGTAAATGTATGCAAAATTTGTTTTTAAACCAAGAGCCAGGGAAAAGATGGAAGGTGTGGTGAGAAAAAAGGCGAATAACATGGTCTTTATAACTTTTATAATTTATGGTTGATTCAATTATTCTTAACATAGTATATATTTTCATACTTAGTATCTCAAGGAAATCGTGAGTTTTCAATTTAATATGAAAATGTAATACATAAATGTATGTACGTATGTATGTATGTGTAGTGTATGTATACTTACAGGATAGAAGAAACTGAAAAATGAATATCAATTTACTTTTATTTTATTACATAATTTATTGTCCGCAAATTTCTTGATCTTATTCTTGATGACTTTTGAATGATGGCTTTTTCAAAGGATATTACCTATGTAGCTATATTATATTTTTTTTTAAGAAATGCGATTTTAAAAGTAAATAACACATAATTTTTATATTGGGTAGATGGGTTGTCAAGGCAATAATTATAATTGGCCATTTCCAAGAGTCAATTTGGAAATTCAAGTATAGGACATGTGTTAGCAATCAAAAAAATAGTTGATGATTTTATCTTATTATGTTATGGCAACTGGCAACTAAAATTGTCAGTATTGGGAAGATAGGTTAGGTTAAGGTGGCTGCTGGAACCAGATAGGACATTGACTCCTCTTACTGGTTGCTTTAGCTTACATCTGTACTTCTATATCTATATCTATGTATATCTATACTCTATACTAATATATAAAGCTGAAGAGTTTGTTTGTTTGAACGCGATAATCTCAGGAACTCCTGGTTCGATTTTGAAAATTCTTTTTGTGTTGAATAGTTAATTTGTCGAGGAACGCTATAGGCTATATAACATCACGCTGCGAACAATATTAGCGAAGAATAAGTGGAAAATGTTGCAAGAACAAGGTTCGAGTGCGAGCAGACAGTGAGGCCAATTTGTTCGAACTATGCACATTTTTGTCTTCTCGAATTTTAGTAATCATAAATCAGTGCTGCCACCCTAATCCTATAGCAGTATATCTACTGTGTTTAGCCCTAAATAAAAATCGAATCTACTCCTCTTTTAAGAATTTGTATCTATATACAAATTTAGCTGTTATCGCAATAAATGCACCAAATTGAATGTGTTTTTTTTGTTATTGGTTTTAAAATTTGTTTTTATTTTTCTTTGGAGTTGGTTTATGAAATTATTCTGCGCTCCATAATCGGTAAGGTGAAAAAGTCATTTGGGTTGTTATTCCAAGTAAATTATTTAATTTCCAACAATATTCTGAGTTCTATTGATTTATTTTACCCAAACGATAACAAGGAAAGTGTTGTAAGTTAATCCATTATCTGCAGAAATCGTGATGAATTGAATCTAATAAATTTGCCACAAGTTTGGTATATTTTAGTTGTAAATACATTGACATATGTACATTATGTCCATTTGTATGTAATTCATCCTATGAGCACTTTATTTTACGTTTTGCTCATACCTTTGGACAATTTTATCTTCGGATATGAAAGGTCTCCGTTCATCAGGAATAAACCAGATATAATTGAATCTGTGGAATCCAATTTAATTCGTGGTTTAACCCCATGCTACTTGAAATGTTCAAACCAATGCCTCAAACTAAAAAGGATTTGATTTAATAACGTCGATACCAACAAACGACTGTGATCTATTACGAGTTTCAGAATGTTTGATTATTATTATTGTGAATAGTTGACCTTGTTGCTAAGCAGTCGGCAAATAAACAAGAACGCTATTCCGTAGACACTCGAACTTGGTTCGACAAACACAAAGCTCCGCCCTCGAACATTAAAAATTATCAAACTACTAAACGTCAATTTGGTGAGACCAATATGACGTTTAAATAAACAATCAAATTGGTAATCTGTGATGACCAACTTAAAATATTAGTTCTTAAAAAAAAAGAGATACGGTTTCAGCTTTTAGTGATTCTGGGATTCGATACCTTAACCTTAAGTGGAGTTACAGGTAAGAATGGAAATTAAAATGCAGATGTTTTAAATACATAATTTAGGCTAAACAGTAAAAAAAAAAACTACGAGGTAAATGGTCTCAGTGTTTAAAGCCCAATCATTTCAAAAAATGTTCAATTAAAAATTTGTTTAATAGTGAAATATATGTACATACATATAGTTCTAACTATATATGTAGTTTTTTATATTTTAATGAAAAATGTTCATTTTTAATTGTGTTCACACGTTCACAGCCTGTTATGTTATATTGTATACAAAAGATAAGATTAATTTTATAAAAAAAAATAATGTTGCATAACATCTGACGATTTTAAAGATTGCGTTATAAATCTCCAAGTATTTAAGCAGTCCACTTTGAAAAATGCCATAAGTTATTAGAAAAGTTGCAAACAAGTTCATAAGCAAAACATTAAGGGTACAAAATTGCTAATTCTCTGAAATCACTTTGAAGATATTTTCGTCCATCAAAATGTTACTCCGCGGACAGGCTTAACTGCTTAGCATCTCTTCTAAGAACGTGAAGATTATGCTGTTTTAGGTAAAACGTTTGCCAGAAAAAAAAAGAAAATATAAAATTCTAATGCCTAAAATTAGCATACTGTAGTGTATACATAAAGAATAGCAACGTTCGAGTTCCATGAGCGAGCAGCTTCTACAACCAATAAACACAAACCACAATTCACCCCCACCAAAAGAAGTTTATTTTAGAATATCAGAGATATGTTGACGCATTGTGCCCGTTTGTACATATAGAACCAACAGCTTGTCAGATCACCATCATCAAATCTTATACGTTCAAATAGAGGCAAAGAGCCCTAGACTGCACATTGACGTAAGCCGCGATTTCCGGCATAGGAAAGATTTCGCAAAAAAAAAGAAAAAGGAGAACGAATCTACTCTAGTTTATTGAGGTTTATTCTGATTTCAATTTTCATCCTTTCTTCTTCAGCAGCAGTTTGAATTTTTCCTTTTTTTTCTACTTCATTCTATGTTATGGGTTTTATATCCGTTTCCCTTCTTGGGTTGGAGACTTCCACGAGGGAGGATGTCTTCATTACGACAACAATGTACGATCCAATCAATTTCGGATTTACCATTGAAAAAAGGAATAAGTAAATATTATATTAAGAATGAAGCTTACACACGCATATATATATACATATATATATACATACATACAAGCATACATTACATACATATGTACGTACATTAATACATATAAGGAAAAAATGTCTCTTTAAGAATTGGTTTGTTAAAAAACATTTTTCTTCCTTTCCTTCCCTTGTGACACAATCATGAGCATGACTAGACTATGCCCTCAATTGGCAATGAGAATTTATTGTGAGATTTATTTCATTTAAAGGTTTGGTTTTGTTTTATGTATCTTGTATGAATTTTTTTGAAAAGATGCACACTAGATAATATTTATTACTAGCTGTTCCCCACGACTTCGTCCGCCTAAATTTATTATTATAGCAATCAACATTGTTTTAAAAAAATATACCTATATTTTAAAGTACTTCGTAAAGGATATTTAAGTTTCATTTTCTTATGGCAGAAGAACATACGGATTTTCTCTGCAACCAAATTTTATACAGCTTAAAATCTTGCTCGACAAATGAAATATCCAACGCAAAAAAAATTTTTCAATTCGAACCAGTAGTTCCTGAGATTAGCGCGTTCAAAGAAACAAACTCTTCAGCTTTATATATTAGTATAGAAGTACCATATAGATTTATAGATTATTATTCAAAAACTAATGAGTTAATTTTTCATTACATTTATTGTCATTTCAGAGCGGTTTTAACTCTATACCTTAATATTTATGCAAGAATCAATAACTAAGAGATAATCGTTTCTCCTAAGTTGGGGGAGTTGTTAAGTAATTTTTTTTTCCAAATTACTTAAAATCATAAGTTCTTTGGAGAATAATTGCATAAAACATTGATGGGTAGTACAACTAGTTAAAATACTTATAACAATTTAATGCAATTACATAATTAAGTATGTAGTATATTGGTGGTCGACGTTTAATGTTTGAGAAATATTTTTGAAAAAAGTTATTTGCTTTTTTTTCATTTATTTTTAACTATGTACTTGTACATATTTAAATGATCTTAGAATAATCGTTTTTAAGAGCCCTGATGTATCAGAGGCGTTGGATATCAATCTATCAATCCCACCACTTGACAGAAAAATTAATTTTGGGTTTATAACTTTCAAATTTTTTCTTAAAAAAATGAATAATTTTTAGACGGAAAATAAAACTGACACCTTGGATACATTTATACCTACCTAAAATAAATTCTTCATTGAAATCTTTTTCCAATTGAGGGAACCTTTAAACACATTTTTTTATAGTTGCCCCAAATGTTTTATTTTTCGTTAAGCCTATAAGGTATTTTTACAATGCTTCAATTAGTCCTGGATGCAACCAAATTTTAAAATATATATACATATATAATATATATGTACATATATATATCAAATTTCAAATACTCATTTGCGACGGAATCGCCCACAAATTTGTCTCGTGAACATCCGCAACTATAATAATTATTCGTTCCGCAGAACCCTTTTCGCTTCGCTTTTCTCTATGATGCCAAAAAAAAAAAATTGCTATGCCACAAAATTATTGTTGTGGAAGGAGGAAATTTGCATTTTAAAATTGTGGGTGTACATATGTACGAACATAAATGAGGTCTAGCACGCCAGAACAACAAAGGGTTAATTTTTACAATTGAACTTTTTGTGAGTATGTGCTTGATATAGCATACTGAGAATATACAAATGCTAGATATATATGTACATATACTGTAACATACTGACAAAAATTACATGTACATATGTAGTATGTACTGTACATATATTTTTTATTCACTGGCAGGTTTTGCGAACTTAATAGTGATCCAACCGATTTCTGACGCTAATGTTTTTGTATTTAAATCGTTTAACTATTAAGCATAAGGATATGTATGTATATATATACATACGAACACAAATTTTAGACACAAATATAATTTCTCGGAAACTACTTTCTTATAATCAAGATATAAAGATAGATAATAATAGGTAGGTATTGTAATATTTTTCGAATAATCCAATGGCATGTTTTAAATTCTTCTCAATGTTGGAGCTGATTCAAAATACAGACAATTTTGAAAATCTGTGGACCAACAACTAAACAATGGTGGAACACTTAAACCAAAACATATATTTGGAAACAACAAAATTGGAATGTACTTCAAAATATCCTGCAATCATAAAACTTTGGACTATTTTAGATAAGTAAACTGGAAAATTAAATTGTAACAGCTTATAGAAATATTCCATCGTGCCAAACAGAGTAAAAAGCTTTCTTTAGGCCATATAAAATCAGTCCTGACGATCAATGATTGTTCCTGAGCTACACCTTAAAAACAGGATTACAAATTATTTTTATCTTTCGTAGTATCGTCCAAATCCAAACTGCTCACCAGAAAAAAACATTTGCTTTAGAAACATACTTTAGAATTTGTCCCTTTCTCGAAAATTTGCTTTTATAAAAAGTCCTGTTGTTTCCCTCTTTTAGTATATATAACATTTTGAAAATTAAGCATTACTTAAAAAAAAAAACAACATCAGCTCTTTTTAACTAAAAATGTTATTAACTTTCTTTTTATACAAAAAATGAAGGTTTGTTCTTATATTTCTTCAAAAAAAAAAATTGTTAATTTCTTTTTTTATTCAATTTTAATTTGTAATAAGAAAGTGTCTCAGTAGAAAGATGCATTTATCAAATCAGTGAGTGAAAAAACGTGTCGTCACCACTTTTTATTAAAATTGAACCTATTTCGGCAATACATTAGGTATACAATTTATACGTATGTATTTAATTACATAAAATAATAATAATAAAATAATTTAACTCTCATTGTTTCATTAAATGAAACAATTTCACTGGAAAGTTTCAATACCAACTTGGTATAAATTATACAAATAATATTTTTGGTGCTTAGCATTCCTATAGCTTCATAAGTTACATACATATATCTCTAAAAAGCACTCTTAGGTCAAAATCACTCTTAAGAAAGTTTAGTTGGAACAGAAAACACTTTCCCAAACGATTTCGTATTGCTATTTACACTTATTGATCACGTCCCAAATTGAAAAAAAAAAAAATATTTTTAATTTTTCATTCAAAGCCAGCACCCCAAAAGCAAAAACCAACGACATCTTTGCTATGGTCTTCGGTTGGCATTCAAAATGAAAGTTGAAATTAATGTTTTTCTTCGCAATTGATAGCAACGCACATTGGCATTACATTTCACATTTGAGAATAAATGTATCTGTGGGTAATTCAATACTCATAGATTTCCGTAACGCATATGGAGCCTAAAATTGAAAATTCAAGGTACAAAAGTGTTTAAGCTTACCTTAAGTTACCGGATGCCCTAATAAGTCAAATTCAAGAATGGAAGCAAATTTTTTACTTGCGATACATGTAGGTATGGGTAAGTGGATACTATATTTTATTGGGCATGCTTTGTATTCGTAAGAAGATGGAATTCAAATTTTTTTGAATATTATAGTATGTAGTATGTACAATATGGAACGAAAAGAAACCAAAAACTGTGGAGGGGTTAAGGCACAGATTTGTTGCAATCAATAGTCACAATTTGTTTAAGTGGTTTTTGTGCAGTTTTTTTTTTAAATTAAAATGATGTTAGAGGACCTTTTATAATTCTGTATAAAAATTAAAATTTCCTACAAGAAAAATTAAAATTTCCTACAAGTATATCTAGGGAATCACACTCAAAACTAAGAAATTCGTTCTCCCACTAAGACTGTTCCTTTATAACAACAGTGAAAAGACAGACGAGGAAAGTTTTGTGCCTTTGAAGGTTTAAGCTTTCATATAAGTAAGGTTTAATGGAGAGTTCTTTACATGAAACTATCAATATTATAGAAAAAAAGCCATAGCTTACAAATTTAAAATTGTAATAAAATTGTTATTCAATTCAATTGAGGATTCAAAGATTGTGCGTTGAAGATACCTTTTCTATTATCGAATTGACAGATGGTAAAAATACAATCTTATCCTTGTGCTTATAGTTTATCTTTCCATATCTATGCTCTATAACTCTGCTCTGTTCTTACGTGGAAGCGTTCATATTTCTTATCAAAAATTGATTGTTTTCTTTATCTAGGTTTATTATGTTTCTCTTACGTGACTTATTAAAAAATTTGTTTTGGATAAATCTACATCCGTCTTTTTGTTTTAGCAATACGAGTAGGTACTTTCAACGAAACATTCTAATCAACTTCAGAAAAATGTTTTATTCCAGGATCTACCAACCGGTACCGCATTTTCACTGACCTGCTGCCTAATTTTCATTTGACTCTTGAAAAGAAAAATACACTGTTAAGTTAAGTTAAGTTAGAAATAATTAGGTACCAATATCAAAAAGTAAGTTTGAACAATTTATTGTATAGGTACATCACATCATTAAAAAATTTACCACACGATTTAATAAGAAACGAATGTCAAATGACATTTGATACGAAAAATCGATCAAAGAACAAATTCTCACTCACAAACTCAAACTATTTTTTAATACATATGTACATATATTGAAATCCCTATATTCATCCTTATTTCAACCTCATTTCAACCTTTTTTCACCCACTTTCACACCGTATGAATTGCCCATGTCTATTCACAAACTCAATAATTGTGGTTTGTGTGCTAATAGTTATTTCTGTAAAAAAAAATGTACTCTAATGGAAACATACCGTAGTAGGCATATACAAATAACATATACACGCCCATAAATAACGCACACCACAACAACTTGAACGAGAAAGGATATTATTTAAAGAAAAATAAGTTTTGGAGTAGTAGTTCAAGAGCCTGAACCCAATCTCGAATCTCCTTCTGTTCGGCTATTTGCGGATATGGAAAATGTTTTCGTAAAGGTAGGCATAGGCACCTATATATATGTTTACTTACAGACGTGTGTGTGTAATTATGTGTTGTTAAATAATATCCGACGATAGGCAAAAGCACAAAAAACACTACAAATTTCAAATGGAAATTTCTTATCCTCATTAGTCTCAAGTCCCAAAAGGCCTTTTCCTTTGTTTTCCAAAATAAATTGAGTTTCCACTTGCTGTGGAGTAAGACACTTGACGAATGAGTACAAAGTAAAGGTATATTTAACCTTCCTTTCAGTTGTCATTAAGATAGAAGTTGTGTATTTGGACAGTTTGAAATTTGCTTTATGCACAGCTGAGAAATTCTGAGCAACTGAAAAATATACGAACATTGTGAGCTAACGCAGTTGTGCCGTTTACATGACAGAGGAGGGTAGGATTACAAATAACTGGGTTTTGTGGAAATGTGAATGGAAATTGGACGTGGTTATTAGGGACGACTTTTTGCTTTTAATTATAATGATTTTGTGGTTGAGTGAAGATCGATTTTTTACGGTTGCGGCGGGTGGTGGTGTTGACTGTAAAAAATGATCTTGATTGCATTGTCTTGTCACCCTTTTATATACCCTTATAAACATAGATACATATACACACGGTATTGTATTTGTTTGGTTTATAATGTTTAAAAAACCTTTTCTTAATATTGGGCAAATTTCTGTGAGGTTTTGAAAATTTACGCAAAAGTAAACACCATATATTTGCATGTTATGTATTGTATAAACAAAACTAGATAAACTTACAATTTATACTAAGTCAATGATAGGAACAGAACGTATGAAGTATAAGCATGAGAACTTTCAAAATTTCCATTTTTATGCCGCAAAATTAAAAAAAAAATTGTCGATCAGTTTAGGTTTTTGGTCAATTATGATTTTACAGCGTGCAAAAATTGTTATTTCGGTTGTAAATCTTTTAAACTTCACCAAGTATTACTTCACATCTATGAGTAACTTTGCTCTTCTAATCTTAGTTTTACTTAATAGAGTTAGGAACTTATTTCTAAAACTGCGAATTGGTACTATATAAGAAAGAACTCTTGCATTCGTAAGAAGAATTAACGAATGTATATTAATTTATTCCAACTCAATTATTCAAGCTTAATACTCAATCGAATTTATTGTTTACTAATAAAATTAGAACAATTAATTCGTTCATATTACCAGAGTTATAGTTAAAATTTACGAATGCATTGCGTTAATGTGTTAAGATAAAAAAATATAAATATAGTTCGTATATATTTTGAGAAATTTTGAACAATGGTATAAATTTTTACCACAAAAGTAATTGGTAGAAATTTTTACTAAGAATATATTATATATATTATATATATATATTGCTTGTAATGATACACATTCATAGCTTTCTTAAAATAAAATCCTAAAAAAAAGATAACGTTGACCCTAAATAATTTTTTTAACAAGAGACTGCAACGAAATAGTTACCAATAATAAATTAAGAAACCTATGAAACGAAAGATTTTTTTGCCAAATATTTCGAGTCTTCATAAGCACTTACAATTGCATAACTATTCAATAGAGATATTTTAGAACTGCTAGGGTTTAAATCCGTTCTCAGCACTAAAAAAAAACGTAATTAATTATTTCTGTATACAGTCTTGCCGGCTTTGATTTCTTCATCAATTTATCTAATTAAAAAAAAATTGAATTTTGGTAATGGGGTTATTAGTCTTGATTTTTTTTGTGGACATATGAATTGTTGTGCTTATTTATCAAAAATGAAATCGTATCCATCCCTCAAGAAGTTCGGAAAAGTACTTGGAAAAAGCTTATCGCTTAACTTATATCTACATTAAAATAGGTGAAAATTTGCAAATTTTGTTAGCTATAACTTTAAACAACTAAGAGTCAGACACCGCAATGTGAAAAGCTGTCCAATACGTTTATACGAGTATATGTAAAATCACCCACATCGCATATGTACAAGTAAAGTATGTATGTATATTGTATGTACATAACCACTGTGCTTCGATTTGGGTTTGAATGTGTGATTTCTAGCAAAGAGTAGAATATGGAAATGGATATCTTCTTCGTACGGTGCCGGTTCAACAGCATGGGAACCATTTCATAAATTAAGGAAATCTAAATCCACGTGTTCACATTGGATAGTATGGATAACACACAGAGAACTGTACAAGATTTATAATGCATATGTTTGTTTGTATAAAGGGATGATGGTATTTAAAGAGCAATGGAAGGATTAGCTTTAATAACGTTAAATCCTTCCTAGTTGTAAACTTGCATGGTTTCCCAGATTTAAATTGAATTCGAGTAGGCATTAGTGCTATAGACAGACTTGTACTTTATATTAAGTAAGTATTATAAAGCCTTTAACTGTTATGAGGGTGCTTATGTGTGAGTTTTATTAAGTTTAATATCAGGTCTTCAGTTTTTATTTTTCAAACCAGGGTCTTCATTAGAATTTTGAGTGGACTTATTTTGAGATTTCAAATCATATCATGAGCGCATATGAGTATAGTTGGTTACTAGATTAATACTCAAAACTGTACATTTTTTCATAAATATTGTGTTATTCCGCTAATTACTAATGTTTTGTTGTTTTCAATCCGATAGTTGTGCACAAAATGTTATTCATCAACCACCACTCGCAATATTATTTCACTGCATTTTCTGGTTAATTTTACCATATTTTTTGTTCTGTAAAATTTATAAGCATTTTAAATTTTGTTAGAAAGTTAGAATGCAATGAGCGTTTTTCTTGATCAAAAGTTTAATGATAATTCAAAACGCAAATCTGAAATTGTGTTCCGTGTGAGATCTAAAAAGATGATTTTTTTTCATTTTGACATTTTAGAAAATTTACAGTTTACGAAAAGTTGATTATTATTGTATTTACTGGTTTTAATTGAATAATAATGCTTTCAATTTAATAAAGTTCTCAATTTAAAAACTTTTAAGACTGATTTGGTTAAGTTTGTTTGTCAACTTGTTTAAATCTGTGTTAGTGGTGACATGAATGTTTGTTTTTATTCAAATCCTTTAAAAATGCATACATACATAAATCGATCCATTTCTTTCTTTTTTATAAAAATACTTAAATATTGACAATTAAGGACGATTTTTTTCCAACTTAAAAATAAAACAGAAAACAAAAAATCAATACAATGTAATAGTATAGGTTCCAATAAAAGAATCTGTTGTTTACATGCTTATTTATTCTTGAATTGCTTTCTACTTTGAATCCTTTCTCCAATCGATCTATGCAAACCTTTTCAAATTTCCTTTATCCATACATATATATTTAAAAGGTGCTAATTTGTCTCCATTATAATGGAGCATTTTCTACTTGGCGAAGCGAAAAAATATATTCTTTTATACACTCTCGCAGTTCAAAGGATAAAAGAGCCCCTGCCTTCCGTTCCAATCTCTTTGATAGCCCTGTGATGAATGTGTATTCTCTCGTATGGTATACGAGTATTTCGAAATTCAACTTGAAAGTTAAATTTAAGTTTTGAACCTAGATAGGAGGGAAGAGACCATCAGATTCTTAAACAACAACGTGCAACAAAAACTGCCTAGTATATAAAAAAAAATATATAAACTTTGTCCAAAAGATACTTTTCTATCTGTTCTTGAGAGACCGACAAAGTTCCTAAGGTGAAGTAGGTATTTTAATAATTTTCCTGATGGTCAAGACACATACACACCTAGCTTTCATAATTTCTTGTTCTTTTAGAAGACATGAAAAATATGTGTGTTTTTAACGATCCCATTTTAATTAGACAAAAAAAAAAACGATATCCAGAACTTCTTCATTAAGACTCTTTTTTGAAGCGATGGACTGTAATGGTGCCGAAATAAGATAAAATAATCTTTCAACAAAAAAATAAAAACTTTATTGAAAGGCATTTACATTTCTTATGCAATAACTCTTCTTCAATCTAAAAATCTATTCTTGAAGAAATTATTTAAAACAAAAAGAGAATTTTCTCAAATACGGTGGATCCAAGTTTTTCCCGAAAATATCATACAAGGTGTCTTAAAGTAGAGTGGATTGAAAAACAAATGAAGCTGTGTATCGAAAAAATGTGTCATCATAATAATTATGGACCAAAGCTTATCATTTCTTCTAAAAAATATTTCCTTCTATATTAATCTACGAACTTAGATTCACTTCACTCAACCGACCACCTCAAAACGGAAAAAATATTTTTCCTTGGAACATACATATGTTTTTATTTCAAGAATGTTGATTATTTTTTGGTCAAAGGTTTAAATATGTATAACTTTTTTTTATTCATTGATTCCGTTAAGCCTAAAAAAGTTTTTAAAAATCTTCTCAGAAAAATACGTTTCTCTAGCATCCAATTTATTCTTTGACGTAATCAGAGCATATTGCATCGACTTTTTAATAATATTTTAGAACATAAGTAGTATGAGAACTGTCAATGGAAATGACATTGATAGATTTTGAAATATCTAATACCTAGACATTTTTACTTCTTCTCGAGCTTTTTTTCTCCAAAGATAAGTCTCAATATGCTTCTGATTTTCTTAGACGACCACAGTATTAAGATCCAATTTATGCTGATGACAATGAAGTGTTCATTTCGCTTGAATTGGCTCTACAAATTGAAATTAATTTTTGCGATACTTTTCTAATATCATAACAAATTTAAAATTTTGAAAAAAAGCAAGTCATATTTTTAATTACAATGAAATAAATACATATATCAAAAATAGTACGCATACGCCCGGTTGTACGTTGTTACAACATTCAAATGTGGATATTTTATATGATTTATGTTTTTACATGTGTGTATGCAGATGGATATATAAACATTTTATTTTTTTTAATACAAAACACTACAAATCCTCTCTAAACGAATAAGCGCCTGGGCCGGGCACTCTTCACTCCTCTTTCGTTGTGCATGGAATGCGTATTATAGAGCAGGAAATATTTCATTATTTCCACTGAATGAGTTTCATGTCCTCAAATGTGTCACAGAACAACAATCAGGTGGATGTACGTTGTACATTGCAGGATGTGTATCTACACAACATATTGACGAAAATAGAACACTACTCATATTCTCATGTGTTGTATTCCATAGAAATAACCCAAAGTTTCTTTTTATTTTTTATGTCAACGAAATATCTGTGGTGATATCCTTTTTTTTAAATTGGTCACGTTCATACAATCATTTTGATGTTGTCATTTTAAGAGAAATCCATTAAATTAATTTTCTATTGCGTCGTTTTAGGTTAAAAGTACATACATGCATACACAATACACCACATATGTTTATATCATTCTGGTAAAGTATATATGTATGTATGTATATAATTATGTAACTATATACACAAAGACAATACCCTCAAACACGTCAAAAAAGTTTTCGTTTTGATATCTTGATTTCGTTACATCAAAAAAGCTGTATTAGTATCAAACTTTTTGATTATAGTTAGTACTCAAACTTTTTTTAGATATTCTGTTGCTAAGGTAAGGTAAATTAAAGTAAACAAAACAAGAGTGCAAACTTATATATCTATGAATAGTTGCTTTGGATTTTATGTTTTGCATTTTTAGTGGATTTATTCGGTTACTTTTATTTCCTTATTTTCTGAATTCTACTTGTGATTCAAAGTACAATTGTACATATGTACATATGTAACATATATGACGTATTTAAGAAAATATGTTTACTAACATATACATACATATCTATTACATATGTACATATTACACTGGGAAAAAAAGTCAACTATTTTTATTTTTTAAAGCTAAAGAACGAATATTATTTAGAAAAACATGTCTCTTCTATAATTTTTTATTTGAAGGGTCTAAAGTTGCTATCAAAATATAACAAACGATAAAACTACAAGAATTTGGAATTCGTAAATAGTATCTTGATTTTATTTAATTAATATTTTAAATTGACTTCAAAGTGCACTAGTACATTATATTAAAATTACCTATCCTCGGATTTAATTAGCTTCGCTTGATGTGTCTTACCTGAAAAGAAAAATAAGCATTATAAGATTTATTGATAAAAGATGATTTTTTCTGATTCACTTAATTTTAATTTCAATTGGTTTTTTACATGAGATATTTTTTAAATAAATTTGTATAATAATTATTATAAATTATAATTTGCATGCGCCTTTGAAAACACGTGTAGAAGAACAGTTGAGGAGGAATCTGCGAGATTGGGAAAGAGCTGGAGGGAGCTAAAACACATCGCTGGAAACCGCACACGATGATGGCGTGTAGGAGTCGTTGAGGTCCTATGTCCCGCTTGGGAACACCAACGGACTTCATAGGTCTGAGAACCTAAGTAAGTAAGTAAGTAAGTATGCTTTTGAAAGGGCTCACTTTGACGTGACAGAAAAAAAAAATAGCAAAGCAATGCAGACATGGCTATAGCACCATCATAGAAAAATTGGGATGGACAATGAATTATTAAAGAATGAAGATAATAATGGATTTTTTGACAAATAAAAATATTATTATTATTACAATTATATTTTTACTGACAATTTTAAAATTATACAATAATTAATTAAATAAGCCTAGTGTTAACGAGTGAGTTTAATCCATGCCTTCACTATTTTTTAATTTTTGATTACATTATTATTGTAGAAAAGAAATATATATTTTTTAATGTTAGGACGTTTTCCTTTGGTTGTGAATGCGTGAGCTAGAATACATTTGTATGTAAATATTTATTTAATCAAAATTCGTTATCGTCTTATAAAAAAAATAAAACTTTGAAAAATAAAAGTTAACAAATTTGAATTTGACTAATTTTTTTTTTGGTAGAATAAATGTGTTAAGTTTAATTTTAATTTACCTAACAACATTTCTAATCTTTATTTTAAGTATGTTTAATAGGTTTGAAGCAGAAAACTAACGCAAATATGTATCTTAACATTAATATACACCACAGAAAATAATGACAATATGAGTTATATTTCGACAGTTAAACAAAAGCGGAAAAGATGTTAACTTCTTTTTAATAGAAATAAAAGAAGCTTCATGGTGTGATACACTTATCGTTTTCTGTAAAAAAAAAATGATTAAAATGTAACGAACATTAATTTATTTTATGTCCACCGCAAGAGAAATAGGAAAATATTGTATTTCATATTTTTATTCTTTTAGGTAAAAAGAATATTAGCCATGATAGAGATAACAAGATTTAAAAATACGTCAAGTTCTATCTTTATGAATAAAAAATGTGAGAATATTTAAGCTAGGTACTAGGGTTTTAGAACAACTCCTTACTATGATAAAAAGTTAAATACATATGGGATAACGTATTATTGTTTTATCAAGATAAATAGATTTTATACTTTTTTGCACAAAAGTCAAATGCTATCGTTCTATAACAATTTCATCGTTTTATAATTGTAATTTTTAAAAATCATAAACGATCTACATATATATTTATTTAAATAGTAGCTAGATACATATGTACATAAGTGGATGTATGCTATGCACACAATTCAGTCAAAAGTCTGTTTATTTCAATTCACCTCAGTTTAAATTATTGGAGTTTTAATAGGGATCCCTTTTTTATATATAACTAACTATATGTTAACTAGGAATAGTATAGCTTCCCAACGATCAAAGAATTTTTCAAAGCGATCCAGTATAGTTGCAAACAAACAAACAAACAAAGTAATATATTCAAAAAGATAATATTAGTATAGATTAAACTATACACAAATGTACAGGGCAATCCTTAAAAGCTAATAGCTTCTAACTAGGGCTTCTAGCTGAAATATGGAAAAGAAGTAATTGGAATAATATACATACATATGTTGTTTTGAAGTACAAGCTGCAGGGCAGTCGTAGTGAGTAAATTTAATACACTGACACTATTATATGAAATCCGTTTTACTATACATACATACATTAACATACCTTAACATTAATATTGATAGCCAAAAAGTCAATCATTTTTTAAACTTTCTTTGTTATTAATAAATATGTTCATATGTATGTATACATACAATCATATGTATGTACATACATATGTATGTATGTATTTTTTGCGAAATGTAAAACATGTTTTTCAAAATTCTTTGTTGGTTATGTAACAACGGTAAAAAGTATATTACAAACTTTTAAGATGACAAAAATAAAGAAATTATTAAAATGCAATGTGCTTATGTACATACATACATACGTACATTATAATGAAAACAATGTATAATTATCTAATAATAAAATTCTTAATGTTCGTCCTATTTTTTTTTTTTAATTAAGATTTTTGGGTAACAGCATGGTATTAAAGTATGTATATTATATGCATACAATCATACATAATATGTAAGAAAAAACATATTTTTTTATTTTTTATTTTTTTTTATTGTACAGTGTTCGACAGTGCAAAAACTAAAATGACCGACCCACAGTGTTTTAATCCATGTCTCGAGTATATGCCTCAATTCTGCGCATTTGTAGCTTTTCAACCATATACAATTTTTCGAAATCGGTCAAATACTTTTTGAGAAAATGGTAGCACAAAATTTACTTTAGCCTATTTACATATTATGTACATATATGTATGTATTTAAATATAAAAAACTTATAAGAAAAAAATATTTGTACATATGTATGTTGGTTCATACTTCCATACAAACATACATACATATGTATGTATACAATATATATGAATAACATAAAAAATGATTAAGGTACTTATTTTTTTATTAATAAGTTCTTTTACTAATAAAAAGCAAAAATTAACAAAGTTTTTGTATAGTTTATCTTTTTATTTGCCGTTAAGTTATTAACCATACTACAATTTTTTTTCATTTATTTTCAAATATAGTATGTACATTATAATTCTACCAAAACAAGATCCTAATTGGTTTGATCCAATAAATGTCATTTAAGGATTTAGCAAATTGCTAAAAGTATAAGTTAAGTAGCCATTTCGTGTTTTTAATTTTAGCAAAATTTTAAGAGATTATAAGATGTTAAAATCGTTCAAAGTTAGCAGAACCATCTTTTTAGCTTAGTAAATTGCTAAAAATGACTTTGACAGTTTACCAAATCGGTACACATTTTGCGCCATTGAAGTTGTAACAGTTGTATAATTTTAAAACGATACCCGTATACTCGTATTCCCATAAAAGCCATTTTTGTGTGAAACTATGTGTTGAACGTGTAACAAGTTTAAAAGTTGTGCTATTGCCTTGTAATTGTTGTTAAGAATTAAAAAAAGGAGTATTCAAAGAATAAAGGTGGGATTCAATTCATTCTTTTTCAGTTTAATTTAATTTGTGAGAAAACAAAACTGCTGCCTGTCAATCAAGCTTACAATCGTGAAAAAAAGAAAAATACGACTACACAAACAGCAAAACTCCGAAAAAAATATAAAAACACAAAAGCCATCCACATACACTAGTGACTAGTAGATAGTAAAAGTAAATTTATTTATGTACAAAACCCAAATGAATGAGGGACAAAGCCATTCAAGTATGCTTGTCTGACCCACTCAACGACGACGGGTAGCGTGGGAAGCAAAGATACTTTTTTTAAGATAGATTTTTGCTGAAGAGATTTTGACTTACATATATAAGTGTGACGGTGAATACCTTCAAATGAAGGAAGTTGTGAAACCTGATTAGTGTCATGTGATACTTGAAAAATTATTATACCTACTTTAAGTGGTAAATATTAATTTTTTGACCATATTATCTTGTAGCTCTTTTTATTTTTGCCAGTCTAGCGTAACCCAGATGATGGATTTTAACTTATGTTTCGGATATTTTTACTTGAACTGATAAAATTCTACATTTTGTTTACTACTAGTATAAAAGACTAAATATACTCTGAATTATTCACAAACCTCATTTACAATGAAACTAAATCGTTTATTCGTCATTCGGAACGAGGTCTGGCCGTGGTGGGTGAGACTACGGAGGAATTGACAAGGTATTCAATTTGCGTTTGATGACTATTGTAGTTATAGTGTGAAATAAATTTGGTTGAATTAATTATCTTCTCTTAGAAGATTTTATTTACTTTTTACAGTTGAAGATGTGTGGCGCCATAAAACAATTTAGGTAGTTGGAAGATATAAACAATTTGCTTTACCTAGTCACAATGAACATACATACATACATTATGTCATATGTATAAGCAGCTTAAGTAGAAATAATACTTAAATCAAAGTGCAATGAACCATAGGCGATATAAAAGTGACAAATAACATTATAAGGTTTATTGTACAGGGTCATTCATTTTTAGTTTTGAACGTTAAGCTAAAACGCACACAAACATTTTATTTCATTATAGAGTTTGAACTGTCATTGAGTGTGAAATACATTATCATTAAATTTCCCTCTGGGAAAGTTTTGCAGCATAAAAATAGTTTAGGGTAAATTTTGATTTATTTGTTCGCGCCCAGAATTTAGGGGTTATTTCTGTAATAACGATGCTTTTGCGTTGTCCCATAAAAAAAAAGAAGATTTGAGTCGCTAAAACGTGAAATTACGCAACCTCTTTCAATAAGGCCATAATTGTTCATGTAAGTGGTTTTTTTCCACGTATTGTTCGAATCACATATCGCCTGATAGTAATAACATTCAATCGCGCGCCAAAAAGAAATAATTTAGTTTCATTCGACCACATAGTTCCAAATTGACCGCCCATATGGCATATTCGAAGAAATACGGATCACAAAACAGTCACCTTGTTTGGATGCAACCACTCTTCTTCGATCACTTTGATTTTTTTAAATCAAGGTCAAGGAACTGCGTAAACAAATTGGTTATCACTTTTTTACACACATTAGGTGTGTTTTTTTGAGTTTGTTTAAACTATTTGCTTTTCGTTTTTCATTATTTTTATTTACATAATTAATAATTACCCATACATACATACATATGTACATACATTCATACTTATGTATGCTTAATTTTCAAAAATTATGTATTTAATTTCGATTTAGTTATTGGTCCATCTGTTAACCTATATTACACTTATACTTATTATTTTCCCTTTGTATTCTTCTTTCTTATCTTAAATGGAGGTTTTTATTGTATTTTCACTTCTTAAAAACCGAAACTTTGAAGATTTTATGGCCATACATTTTTCATTTATTTTTAAAGGATATTAGTTCAATTTTTCCAGTCAATGATTAGGAGTACAATGTCCATTTAAAATATATATTTACATAATATGTAACTAATAAAGATCTCAAATTTTGTAGTCAAGAAATTAAACTTCTGTTTTAAGTAATCTACAAATATTGAATAGGTATGAGTTGATTGATCTCCTGTAATTTATTCTTGAACCAATTGATATCAATGAGTCTACATAATATAACGATACTTGCAATTGAATGCTCCTGAAAAATATTCTGCATTCTTTTCATTCGAGCGATTAATGCATTTCATTTCCTGTAAACTCCTTACGAATGTATCAAACACAAATACTCGTATAACACGCAGCACACAACCTATGCTCAATTTTAAATACCATCCTCTAGCAAGCAGAATCATTTTATAATTAATTATTATAAGCACGTCATAGTCTGAGGAGTAATGTTTGATTTTAGTGAATTTTTATCTTCTGAAAATAATAAATTTAGAAAAATATGTAAGTACTAACATAAATTTTCACAACCAAAAATTTTCTTTTAATTTCCGTCTCGAAATTTCAAAATTGTTTACCAATTGTTTTTTGAGTGTTCGATATTATGCCAAATTATATGTATCCTAAAGTATGGAGCGGTGCAATTTTGAGTAGCTTTTGCAAAATTAAATAAGTAATTCATTTATAAATATTCTATATATTAAATGACACTGAAATCAATACGTTTTTTTTCTTGAAATATTAGAGCCGTTCAATGTTTCTTTTTTGGTCTTTTTGATTTAAACAATGTAAATTAAGTAATAAATTATTAATATCTACCTCTATACGAGTAAAATGCTTTGTGAGATATATGAAGATACGTTTTCAAATTTATGTATCTACGTTTTACACGTTTTATGTTTGAAAGTAATAGGCGAAATTACTGCCGGGACGAGCCACTCGTAGTCAATAAAAGAACGGTATCCCAAAAGTACACAAGTACACTTTCATATATCTCCTAAAAAAAACTATGGATTCGATATACATATGTACATAGATCTAGAACCTTAAAATCAAACTTACTGCAATAACTGCAATAACCATGCAAAACAATTCATGTAGAAATATCAGCACACTGAAACATCATGCGCTTTAATATCACAACACAATTCACCCAAACTATTTTCAATTATGAAAAATGCTTCCATAATTATTATTATCTTTTAAGAAGTAATATGTTTTTCGTTCTTGAAGAAAATAGCGAAAAATAGACTTCCATGACTCCAATAGCATCTGCATTTCATCAATCAACACAAATTGAAAAGCACTAAAAAAGAACACATGTGCAGATCCTATCAAGACACCATCACCATTCCATTCCGTTTTTAATACCCCGTCTAACCGTTGCATAACTAACTGAATATTGCAATTTACAAAAATTCTTTAATCAACTCAGTAGTTAACTATGTGTTTTATATCACATACATAAGTATGTATGCATACAAACATACATACATACATATATCCGTGTGTCACAGAATCAGCTCTTATAAATTTACAATAAACGAGTAACAACAGTTATCAACTGATATTGACTAGCATTGGTTGCATTAAAATGGTGTAGCATTTAGTCACTTAACAAAAACCTGAAACTTAAAAGTGCAAGTTTACCAAGTTAATGCTACAAGTTGCCGTAAAGTCAGACCTGATTGCAAAAAGCCATACCATATACAGTAAAACCCATTTATATAAAAAGACATCGTAATGTATTAGAACAGTATACCTACTTTACGCAATTTAACCAACATTATCGATATTTGTATGAGTCGAGTATGTATATTTATACGAGTATGTACATTAAAGCCGGTTTAAGCATGATGGCAAAGTCCAAAGAAAATGAATTGTTATTGATCAATCAAATTTAGGTATATTTAAAAAGAAACGTTTTCAATGCTCATTGCATTTAATTCAATTACATTTACTTGAGAAATAAAACAAAATATTTTGAGATCAATTAATTAGTAAGGCCAGTTTTCCATAGATGCCTTCGGATAATCGATCATAAACATTTAATTAATAAGTTGAACTTTGTTTCTATAACTTATTATTATTGAGTTTGTATTTTGGACCTATGTAAGAACTTACATAAATACATTATATCAAAGAATTAATAATAATAATCCTACCTATACATACATATACGCGTACATATCATATGTAGATAGGTACACAATTTGAATTATATTTTTAACATTGATGGGATGATTTATATGTGTATAAATTACTTAACATAATTTATATAATTTACAAATTATTACCAATAGTAATGAAGGAGTCGATTTCATTTCTGTTTTAAAATGTAGCTAGGTACACTTTAGAGAGTCTATAGATATGTTTATTCAAAAGTTCGAAAAAAGTAATGTGTATCTTTTCCACCATTAATAAAAAAACATAACAACATTTTCACAGGGCTATTAGTGGATTTTGAGATTTTTGAGCTTGAAGTTTCAAATTAAAGACAGAATTTCACTCCTTTCTCAAAATCGATTAACAATTGCATCATTATTTCATTAATAAATTTATCATAATGTATATTCATTCACTTTTAGAAATTATAATACTTACTACTAATGTCGTTATCAATTGGCAATCCTGGAAGCAGAAAAAAGCATTCTGAAAGCGTTCAATTGGGCAAAAGTGACAGTTCTAATTCTGAAAAAGAAGAGATTTCTCTTCTATATTTGAAATCAGAAGCAAAACCAGAATCACTGACACATTCAAAGATTTTAAATGTCACACTTGACAAATGTCATATTTTTGAATTAACAAATTGTGCGAACTGTGAAGTGATTGCTTGAAATTAAAATTAAACTATAAAAAAATGGATAATAATATTGAAAATATCTTAAAAATTGTTCCTAATTTGTTAGAAACATTGTTGGAGTCGTCTTCCTCATCTTCTTCATCAAGTGATGACGATGCAAGTGATGCAGTTAATTTTCTATTGTAGGAGTTTTCCAAAAAGATTGCAAAACTACCAATACAGTCACACCAAACTTCAAATTTTTCAGAACTCACAAAAAGTGTTCAATTGAGATTCTGCTTCTACTTCTCATTCCGGATTACCAATTGAAAACGACATAAGTATCTTAGAGTAGTTTGTTTCAAATATATAATCAAATTAATTTTTTATCGGAAAATGTTGGAAAATAATTTTGTTACCAAAAGATTTAGACAATATATTTAGGGCCAGCTTTACAGTTCGAGATCATCCTGGAGTAAGATTTAACTCTCACTTAACTCTTCGTTTCAGTTTTTCAATTCAATTTAATCCAAAGTTAACTCAGAATTAACCCTGCATATTATGTGAGTTAACTAAGGGACTAAAAAATAGATGTTTTGCAAACAAAAATACAACGAGTGAAATGAAGATATTTTATTTAAATTTTATTATAAACAAATAGAAATGAATAATTTGAAATCCTCTTTTAGACATTTTTTTGTTTTAAATTTTGAATATTTTTTTTTTCAACAAACACAAAATCACAACAAATAATTCTGAAAACAACAAAAAATATAATGAGCACCAGAGCCAGATACAGGTATATAGTATATACATATATACATTTCAGTGGTGCCAAATCAACTTATACATTCTGATGATAAAGTTAACTCTTCATTGAAAAGCTGATTCAAGAGTTAACTCCGGGATCAGGATTATCAACAGTCAAAACCTAGCCCTTAGTCTATAAAACATTAAAGCAGAAAAAATTAAATCTTAACTCTTTTGCGTTCCTTTCTTTTAAGTTGTAATTTAAGTAAAATCTCATGAAATCGTTATTTTTTTGTATTGCACATACAAATTAAGTATAATGAATGCAAAACGATCCGATTTAACCATCATGCACTGGCGTGAGTTGTTGTCTGAATTAATAGCGATGCCTAGATAGACAAAGTCCTTAACTACCTAAAAGTATACATATATAGCTGTCTAAGGTGACGTTTTGTCCAAGACGTCCTTTTTTGATGACAGCATATACTTTGTCTTGCTTTTGTTGACCACCAATCTATAACAATGTCTTCCGAGTAATTCGACGGACCTTTGGAAGATTTTGCTTCTAGTGTTGACTTCAGAGTTTTGTACAGTTCTTTCCAGAACTAGATAGAAGAAGTCGCATGACAGTGCATCGCTTTGTCTAAACCCTTTTCATAAATGGACAAGTTTGGTAGAAATACCAAAACTAGAAATTGCTATAGATGCTGTCATATACGGACTTGAAAACGATAAAAATGTGGTATGTATCGATTTGTAGTTCCTGGGTTTTTTCCGAGATCTGTCGTAATGTGAAAATTTGGTCGATGGTCTGAATCCACTCTGGTGTGGATCTATCAGGTTGTTGACGAACGGTTTCAGACGGGCAAAAAATGCTGAGGTTCCATTCAACGGACATGCGTTCCTCCGACCATATTTTGGAGATGAGTTGATGCATACTCCGAACCAATTCATCGCCTGCTGCTTTACACAATTCGGGAGTGAGCAGCCTTATTTGACTTAAGATTCGATAAATATATAAAATAACTTTCTGTAAACTCAATAAATCTATCTCTTTGAGGGATTAATATAGAAATTCAAAAATTACTAAATTTTTGTACGTAAACCCTTGTAATTAAGGAAATAATAGCTTATATTTAAGATTAAGAAATGCAGCTGTTAAAATTTATAAATATTAACATCTGCTTTTGAACTTACGTGATTTGTCCCATATCGAAATGATAGTTAGACTTTTTCTCGTATTAATTCAATTTGAGTGTGTTTTTCAGCAGCTGCAATTTGAAAAGTGCACACAATTGAAGGAACTATTGATCAAGGGTCTACATTGACATCCTCAAGCCTAAGAGATGGTGCTGCACAAATAGGGCTTGAAAATATCTTTGCTTCAAAATCAGTGTAAATAATTATTCTTCAATTTTAACGCACAGAAAATTAATTAACAATTAGTTGTCGTATACGTATGTATGTCCTCATATGTTCCTCTGCAATATTATGTAGTTTCAAAATGTACTTCCATGATAACAATAATAAACAATATCCAGAAAAGGAGGTTTCATATTTAAAATGAAAGTCATCCATCTTTTGATATGTACAATGCATACTTATGTCCATGTTGTAAAACTGCAATTTAAAACGAATTTAAGAGTTCGCTAAGAAAAATGTTAGCTTTTCCTTAGCTAGTGTTTCACAACAAAACTGCATTTTGGCTGTTTGCAAAATCGCATAACTTAAAAAAAAACACATGCATAAGACTATTACTAAGGCTTTAGAGCGGAATACACAAGAGCAATTCAGTGATCTAGACAAACATTTTAATTTGTCTTGCTTTGCTTTCATTGTTTCCCCTTTCAATTTTCAAACAATAAAAATATAAACAGGGCCGTATTCCAAATTTTTTTCTCTACCCCTTTATGTTTATATGTATGTACTTTTATATTTATGTAGGTAAAGATAAAGTCATTAGTATTAACTTTGAGTGCATATTGTTCTATTTTGTCATTTTGCAATTTAATATACTCAAAATAAAAAAAAATATTTTTAATGTTAACTTTTATGAAAACTTCGTTTTCGAAAACTAATATCTTACATACTTCCAAACCTTCTTGATTTATTGATGTTTATAAAGTATACACACAAAATTAGCATAACTATTAATTAATCCCAGACATTTAAGTAATATTTCGAATATAAAACAATGAAATATAAAAAAAATATAAAGATCTAGTAAAAAATGTTAGGGGCTCAGATTTCTGTGATATCCCCTGGTTACGCCCATGAATGTGAAGAATATTTTTGTGATCATTAACTGCTTTTTAGCTCTCAGGCTGTATATCTAAATTAATTTTATCTTCCAATCACATAAAGGTGTGTTTGTTATCTGAATTTATAAATATATTTTCAATGCCAATTATGAGTAATCCATTGATTTTCAAGGCTAGTGATATCTATCTTCAGAGATTGTATTATTTATAAATTCATCGTTTTCTGAATGAATCCAATCTTTTGTTTGTTTTGATTCTCTTATTTAGTACGTACATACGTAGGTTAGGTAGGTAGTTTTACTTTGCTGGGTATTTAAATTTTGAAGAAAAAAAAATATTAACAACTGTTTCTGTACCTTTACTGATTTTATACATGCAAGTTTAAAAATATAAAACATTTCAGTTGTATTGTTTACTTTTTTACATAATGCTAAATAAAAAAAAGAAATTATCTCTGAAGTGTTCTGTACCGCAGTTGTGGTCTTGTAGGTAACATAGGCTTAAATGGGTTAAAACTAGACAATAGTTTTAATGGAAATCTTTGCCACTGCGACTAGTGAAAAATTTCTTAATCGTGGTTATTACAGCACGATACTAATAACATCATTAAAATATATATTTAACTAAAACTTCAATTTAATTTTATAATTTATCAAAATGAAAAGAGGGCTTAAAATTAGGTATTGTAATAAAAAAAAATGGTTTAAATTTATAAATGATGTTATTAAAATAGTTCGCAATTCAAAATGAATTGAAATGAGAATACACAGAACTAGTATAATTTTATAAGACATAATTTAATTTGAAAATCGAAAATAAAAAATAATTTTCTAAATATTTCAATAGATATGAACCTATTATCTATAAGACTGAACTAAAAACCCACCAAATAAAAAAAAATAAAAAGTGAATAGTTTTTAACAAAACTGAAATAAAAATATTATATTTGATATTATTATTATGTGGAAATCGGTGTTTCTAATTAGTTCTTCTTCAATTTGATCCTTTCTTGATTTTTTTTGTAAATCAAACCAAATTACAAACGGTTTTCATTTTTGAAAGCATATTTTTTTTCCTTTTTTTGTTTTTCTGTAAATTTGAAGTTATCTTTGTTTTGTAGTAGGTTCCGTGAACTGAAACGTATTTACACATCAGTTTAACTGATAACTGTACTCACAACCAACGCATGGGTATTCCATCAGTTTCAGTTAAACGCTTCAATTTTTGCATTTAGACATCAGTTTAACTGAAATCTTAACTGGTAGCTCAACTGAAACTGAAATGATCTTCTAAAGGGAACAGTTCATGCATACATACATACATATGTACTGTACATATATAATATATACATGCACATAGGAACTTTTATTGTAATTTTGATTAAAGTTGTCAAATAAATATGTATTTTATTGAATTTTTTTTTTTGCTTAGCATACAGATAGTAGGTATTGTGTCACAATAAATTTTCAATAATTTTCTTCAGATTTTTTGAGTAAACATTGAAATCAGCAACAAACAAGCATATCGAGGATCTGTATCTAAAGAAAATTTCCCGCCCTAAAATTTCTATTTTCGTTACATTCACGAATACACGGTTGCAAAGCGAAAACCACTGTTGATGAAAGAAATATTATAAAAACCGTGCAAGAGAATAATTTATTTCTGATTTTCTATTTCTAGCATTAGATAGCAGTTCAGCGAAGGCTACACCTACGTATAATGTCGAGTTTGGCTGTTAGACACAGTAAGTGTAGTAGTCTAAGGAAGGGGTGGGTTGAGTTGAGTTGAGGTTATTTTTCTGCATATAAATCTCATTCAAGGGCACAGAATTTACATACGTACAACATCTACAATATTTTGATTTAATTTTTTCGAAATATTATTCAAAAACAAAAATATGCCATTTTTTATTTAAATGGAATGATAATTTTGAATGAAAACATTTTGATTTTAGTGACACTATATCCTCAACAATAACGATATTGGCGTTATGACAGAAATTTTGATAAAGCAAAATAAAAAGAAGGGAAGATTGTAATGAATGCAGCAGTAATATATTTCTAAATTATTTAAATTAATTTTTATGCTTGTTTATCAATTTTTAATCTAGAAAATACAAAAATTTAATTTAATTTAAAAATTTAGAATGCATAACTAGCAATTTGCTACGTGAAAAAAACTTTACTTTTAATTCACTAGATAAATACTCATATGAATGTCAAAATACCACAAATGTTAATAAATATGATACTAGAAATAAATGTTACAACTGTGTTTAGGTTACTTAAAGAAAAACTTTTTTAACTTATTAACATTTGAATATTGCTTTACCATACATAGATACTAAATAAATACAAATTTTAGGCCTACGAAACTTTAAAAACTGTAAAAACAGTATACAATACACACACAATTAATTGTCAGCTCATTGGTAGATATTTTGTCAAACATTTTTAGGTCTGACTACATTGTAAGATCTTCCAATCATGTGCACATCTAAGTGTTGTCTCACTTCGTTTCATCGAATTTATGTAAATCTCAAAATCGCTGTTTTATCGTTGTATATTTTAAAATGTTCCCTACATTAACAATAATAAATTGCAAGAACACTAACACAAATCAAATTATTGGCACGAGACAATGCGCTACTTAACGCGCCCTGTGCGCACCGCAACTGACACCCATTAGTATTCACTAAAAAATAAATTACCTTAAGATGCAGAAAAAATTTCTGACTAAGCATTTTCTAAAGTAACTTATAACACAATTTACTGTATAGAGTGAATCGCGGGAAACGCAAGGTGGAAGTACAACGTATTTTGACAGTCGCATCGACAAGTCGGTATAATTTGTCTATATTGTGCCGACATTTGTCTCTGATTTTTTTTTACTTATGTATGTTTATTTAACAGCAAAAGACACAACTAAAAAAGCATACATTCTTTTTAAAAATAACATTTTTTTTTTGGGAGAGAGAAGAAAATTGATGTTTTCCAATTCGAATATATTGCATACACTTCACATTACACATACATACATAAGTGTATACATGATAATCAAAATATTTTTTGATTGATACGCTCGGATCTCCCCTATTGCTTAAAAATAAAAAATCTCCCCACATTTTGTATTTTTTTTGTATTTTTTTTTTTTTCAAATTGACCCAATTCCTTATATCATTTCCGTTTACTTCAATTAATTTAATGTTCATTTTAAAAATTTTTTGTTTGTAAAAAATAATGTTCATGAAATACGAAATTGGTAGCAGATGAATTTGCTGTCTTATCTCAATTTAAATTCAAAGCATTGTAATTTAAGACAACTAAAATTAATTGATGAATTTATTGGTATAAAACCAAATAAAGCGGAGCGAGAACACAATGGAGTAGCATGTAGTACATATGTTTATATGTGTATGTACATAGAAGTTAGTTTGTGTAAATAAGTACGTATAAGATTTAGATCTTAGATCTGTCCTCATAAAAATACATACTAGATATGTAGTTAGGTAAGGTATTTCCTTGAAATAATAGCATGATTTTAATACTTGTTGCAGCTAATCAATTGTACCAATGATTAAAGCCAGTTCTTGGTGGCAAGGCAAGTAGGTGTTTTTATTAAAATGTTTAATTATTAAAAAAAATCGGAAAGCTTTTAAAGATGTTTAATAATTCACTTATGAATAAAGAAAATTATTAAAACCAATTGTAATTTTCGTAATTTATTTCTTGAAACAAACTGAAAAAATGACGTTGTATTTTTGACAAAAAAAACTGTATTAATTTAAATATTAATGCATTTTCGAAATCAAAGCTTTCTCGAAGAAAAAAAAATTAAATTTAAATAATTATTATCACACATTGACTGAAAAAGATCAATTTTTTAACGTCTATAAAAATAGTTCATGAAATTCTATGATTAGAAAAGACGACGAATTTAGCCCTCTACAATGTAACCAAAGTTTTTCAAAACGCCTTTTTAGTATTTTTTAAGGTGATTTTAAAGAAAGTGAGATAAATATTTGTGTTGCTATAAGTTTAAATAAGTTCAAATCAGAATGGTAAAAATCCTAAGAGTTATGGTTTGAATTATAAAAATATGTATATTAAAAAAATATCATGACTGCTTATTTAATTTGATTAACTGAACATTTTGCTTTAAGTTATTTACATATACATATATGTATGTACAATAAATATATAAATAGGTAGTTGTACTTTTTAAAAAGTTGTTGCGGTTTTCATAATTTTAAACAACAGTGAATGTTGTTTGTACATACTTATAGGCTCTATTACTTCATTACCTTTAATAACTAAAGTTAAATTAACACAAATTTCAACATACCTATAAAAACGATTCGTTTCTACACAAGTATATACATACATATGTATATGGATACTTATGTGTGCACTTATGTACATACATATGTACATACAGAGGAACAAAACAACAATTCTGAAAATAAGGCAAAAAGAGCATACAGTTCTTTTAATAATGTTCATAAAAAGTTTCTACTCATTTTCATGCATTTGAGGAACGCGAAGTCATCAAACCATTTTAAAAAAAGTGTAAGTAGGTACCTACTTTTGTGATAAATCTGTGTAACAACATCGACACTCAATTTTATAAAAAGCATAGTTCTTAGTTATGATTCCATTATGATTATACCCACGCATTTATTTCAAAAGATTTTCTTTTCATACTATATTTACATTCATGCTAAAAGTACCATAAATCAATTCTTGCAAGCATAATTTTTGTAACCATCTGGGTAATTTTTTTTTTTTTTCAAATGAAACCACATATAAAATCAAAAGAATTTTGAATAGTATACCTACATATACATACATATATACCTATAAATAAAACTTTGAAAATTAAAATTTTGAGTCCTCTCTGCACTTGTCCCCACAAAACCATAGCATAATATTTTGTTTTTTAACTTAAATACAAACTTAAAATATGTATAAACTTTCGAGGCTCACCATTTACAGATAGGTTACCAACTCCAACAAATTATATTTCCTGATAAAGCATTATTCTACCAGCTTAACTCATTCGAAAGTTCTCCCCTTTGTCTTTTATAATATGAACAATGTATGTATACCTATCTTTTGATTCAGACATAGTGGTGTACATATATACTCGTATATGTACCATAAACACAGCTTCTAGATACAATTAGTGTCTCCCCTGTTTTTTTTTTACATTTTCAACTTTTTTGTTGGCTTTGTTTTTGTCTATGACAAAATTTATTTTTAAATATTGTACTCGTACGCTGTAAAGCATATTATAATCTTTTTCTATTCCTATGCCATTTGCCTACCTAATGTCTATCCGTATGTCACACACATATTTAATTAGATGTTGGCAAGATATATCACACAGAAAGGGCCGTAATCAATGGGAGATAATTTTGGGGCTAAAGAATGGACGGACCAAGAAATTCACAGCGAAAAAAATTGGGATATTGAAATTAAATATTTTCACTTAAATGATTGAATTTTAATTGATTATCTAAGTTTAAGCTTCAAAAAAAAATTATAAGATCACTAACCATCTATAATTTATTTAATAGATTGCGTTAAGTGTTTACTACTGGAATACATTTGGTGCGTCCTGTCCCGTTCATATAAGTTTCTGTAGGTTGTCAACGATTGCGATAAATTAAATATGAACCTAAATTTATTATTATATACGAAATGCGAAGGGAGGCGGACTTAGCGTACTACGCACGGTGGAGGCCTGCGAGCAAATAATGCTCAATAAATCTACTTAAGGCTTACAAGACTTCAAGATTTCTCTCAATAATATTATATATTCTCTACACGCCACGACCACGGCCGTGAGACGAGTCCCAGCTAGATTTTTGCAGGTCTTGTGCAAGACGTGAAATCTTTTGCCTTGAAAAATCGAAAAAATTCAGTATCGTCTCGGTATCGGTCTAGGTTTGGTATAACTGAGACTAATTTCGGTCTCTGGCAAGATGAAACTTTTATCAGACTATGGTCTTGTTGACAACAAATACTTCAAAAAGTATTTCATTCAAAATATCAATCTGATGATACAAAATTGGTCATTCCCAGCTTTGATTTTTTAAAAGAAAATTTTAATTTATTGTGAGATGTCCGATTTGTAAAAGAGACATTTTTGACAAATTTGGACGTTTTATGTTCCCTAGAATCTAGTTGTTTTACTAGGTATAGCAGTTTAAAAAAAATTTAAAATTTTAGTTGATCCCAAATATGTATCTCAGGAACGGGAATGCTATTGACTTCAAATAAATTTTACTGTGTAGATTTCAATGTGGTGTGGACAGTCTTTTTCCAAAAATTAAAAACTTTAGAAAAAAATCCAAAAAATGTCCATGTCAATTGAATATGTCGAGAGTGGTTAATAATTTATAATAATTACCGAAAAGTGTCAAAAATTGTTTTTCGGCTTAAATATTATCCCAACAAGCAATGCTATGGATTTCAAATGTATTTTATTTTTAACATAATGCATTTGTCAATACCTGAAAAATGATAAAATATTGACGAATATCAAATTGACATTTTTTTACAACAAATACAAAACTACAAAAAATAATGAAAAATTTATAAATATTGTTTTTCCGCTTCAACATCTCTGACAATTTGTTTTGTTAGTAAAATTGTTAACAATCAATAAAATAAAATAAAAAACGAATTTTCAAAAAAAAAAAACATACATATATGTATGATAAAATGTTAGGATTGTTTGTAGTCTGTGATAAAACATTGTTACTTGGCGAACTTTATTTAAACAAAATCGTGTGTTTTGCCGTTTTTGATATACACTGACAATCACTAGGATGAGGCCACATATTTTTTAATCGATCTTCGTTCTTTATACCTGCTGGAAATTTCGTATATTTCTTCAAATTGTCTACCGCCTTCATAAACTTTTCGAGATAGCCATGCCCATACGTTTTCGATTATGTTCAAGTCCGGTGAATAGGGTGGCCATGGCAAAAGCTCTACGTTTTCTGATAAAATCTAGCTTTTGACAACCCTGGAAGTGTGGATGGGGCATTGTCTTGTTGGAAAATCCAAGGCAGAGGTCCAAAAATATTTTTCATCTTCGGAAATGACCGTTCCAACAAGCATTTGTAGCTGTTTCCGTTCATTGTTGTAGAAAGAAACTCCAATTCGATTTTGCCATAGTAGGTGATAGCTCCCCACACCATAACACCTGATGTACGGCTGTGATGTCTTCCCAAAATTAGTTCCTCTTTTCTTAAATCATGGAAATAAAAGTTGTAACCATCGGGGCCGTCAAGGTTAAACTTTTTTTCATCCGAAAAGACAACGCGTTTCCATTGACTGCTCCAAGAGACATGTTCTGTTGCAAAGTTCATTCGCAGCTCCTTGTGTACTTGCTTTGGAACAGGTTTCTTTTTGAGTTTTCTTCTCTGGATAGTACCATCTTTTCTTATTATCCTTCGGACTGTCGAAATACTGGCTGATACTCCGCTTTTGGACCTTATTTTAGTAGCTGATTGAGTAGAATTTGAAGCAATACGTAAAATTAACCGCTTTTCTCGGGATGTTGTTGCTTGGGCTGTGCGTTCTTTTTGGTTTTTTCTATAGTTTTGAGGATCAGCAAGATAGTTGTTTACAACTGTCTTACTTCTGTTCAGCTTCCTTGCTATTTCTCGGCTTGAGAGTCCCATTTCCTTGAAAGCATCGATTTGTCCTCTTTCTGCCACTGTCAACGTCTTTCCGGAACCCATTTGTAATTGAAATTTAATAAAAAGAGTTATTTGTAAAACGTTAATTGCAACCAAAATTTTGAAAAAAATTGCTGATGCAAACTTCTACAACGAAATATTCGCAATGGCCTCATCCTAGTGACACACTTTTTTATATCCTTTTTAGGTAGCTCATTCATTAATGTAGGGAAATTCCAACGGTCTTTTCTAATTAATCCTATAATTGTATCACTTTGTTTTAAGAAAATATGTACCTACTCTCATGTAGTAAAATTTTCCGGGTTTAACAAATTCCAACAGGTATCGGACCGAAAATCGGTTGAAAAATATGTGGCCTCATCCTAGTGATTGGCAGTGTATGTAGGTACATACTTCTTTGAAGTTCGCTGGCAACGAAACATAAACAATGGCCTGCTAGTAGAAAATAGAATTTCATATGTATTTGTACATTGTACATACATAATTTAATAATAATTATAGATTTATTTTAATCAATAAAACATTAGAAAAAATAGTTTGTTTTTAATCACGAACATAATTTGTGCTACGATTCGCAGTGGTCGCATGGAATATTTAGTAACATTTAACAATCTTTGCGTTATAAACAAAAAGAGAAACTTATGTGTTTTGGAATCTGCTACCATTAGGCGACTAAAATTTGATCACTCGAGGAAGTTAAAATTGTTTCCACTGATTTGCGGAAAATTAAAAGGTTCTCGGAGTTGCACGCGTTACTCTAATCACCGATAACAATTTTTTGAATGACGAATGACAAAAGTCAAATAAAATATGCTTGCATCAATAAAAAATAAACTTTCTTAGGATTTGCATAGTTAACGACTCTATGAAACATAAAGTTATTCCTGCAGTAAAGTTACCTGAAACATTACAGATCATATGTACAAAGAAAGGACACAGAAATCCAAAAGTTATAATAAAATAATTGATAAATCAGAACACTCTTAAATCGTAATTAAGACTTAGTACACTAGTAGATTACATTATTTATAAATTTACATTTATAGATCTACAAAATGAAACTTATGAGAAAGTGCAGTAACTGCCTGCACAGAAAATTCTAAGCACAAAATGGGTAAGTACCTGTTCCAGATTAAGTCAAATATTACTAGAAAAATAATGTCAAGATGAACTGTCTTCAGGTGACTTAAACAAAGTAACAACCCTATAATATTGAAGCTGACTTCAAGTAATTAAAAAATACCTTTACAACAACTCTGAAAATGTGTTCTGGATGGCGTCATAAAAACATACATACATACATACATATGAGATCTGTTCAAAAAATTAGTTGAATTGTCAAATTTCGACCGATCGACTTAACGCTATGTTGTGATTTAGCTATTAATATTTTTGAGAAAAATTAAAATTCTCCTTAATTTTTTTTAAACATCTCGTGTATTACAATAAAAAACTTATTGCATTTGACTTTAAACTTCATCATTGTCATCGGCTTGACAACCAAACTTTCCTAACGAACGCGTCTGTCAGAGTCCATATGCGAATACTGGCAGGACCATAGTCCTGTACACTGTACAGCAACAGTTTAAAGGTTATGGTAAATTTTCTGGATTTATGTAAATAACTTTGAAAGACTATAGTTTAGGTTCTCTTGGCTTTGAGCAGCCGCCCGCGTTGTTGTTATAGATATTTTGAAGGATACTTCAAATTCGATTGTTTGAACAGCTGTTCTTCTAGCAATCGACGGCACCATGTACTTTGTTATTTCCTTTAAACTTTACTAGTAACAATTAAAAATAATGAAAAATCACGGAACCATTGTTTTATTTCGAAATCTTGATCATTGTATATTTACATACATCTGCGATACCTGATTAATTTGTTCACATTCCTTATTAAATATTAACTAAAATACATAATTTAATGAGGTGAAATTCCAATAAGGTATTATTATCGAACATCTTTACGGTGTGCTGCTAGTTTCTAAACGATTTCAAATTACAAAAATAAAACGAATTCCTTATGCACATACATACATATGTATGTACATTGTACATATGTATGTACATATACCTATTTTTGTTTTGAAATTCAGAAATTACTATTTAAAAAGAAATGAATAGGTAATTATAATAGTAATAAAAAACGCTCCCAAACTATCAAATACGTTTAAAAAAAAAACACTTATGATTAGACATTTTGAAGTGATCTGTTGATAACTTATGAGTTACATACTAATTGATATTGCGCTGTTATGGTATAGCTATCATTTAGAGCCAGTTATTTTAATAAACTGAAATACACACTTCTCATTTATATATCTATGTATCTAAATGAGTCACACATCTCACAACTACGAGTGTATTTTGACTTTTTCCAAAATCTTCTTAGGTACATCTGTAGGTATGTACCTACTTCATCATGTTCATGTATTTATATAGCTTTTACTCTATTCTGCACTAAAATTAAATAAACTTCCAGCGAGTCGCTGGAAAACTTATTACTGTTTATAAAAATAGTTTTGCGTGCATTTAGGTATAGCTATTATTTGAATCAATGCAAAAACAAATGTGTTAAATTTATTCGCTTGCTCAACGAGTGGGTACATTATGAACAATGTACTCTCCTCAATTTTGTTTTGTTATGTTTTTCGTTTCGTGCAAGCAAACCTAAAAATGAAGAAGTTGTTGTTTTGCAAAACACGAATAATAATTCACTACTGCAATTACGTACAAACATAATGTACAAACTTACGAATAACGAATGATTAAAAACTGGTTAGTCAGAAAAAAGTAAACAATTTGTTGACATCACTCACCGAGTGTTAAGTGGATACCTATGTATATTCCTTTCAGTTACTCATTTTACGTTCCTTTTGCCTTGAAGTCGAATTATACCAATGACAATTTTATAAGTAAAAATTATTGTATTTTCTGGATGCACGGTATCTCAATGTAAACACTGCATGTACTGTAGGTACTCTAAAAAACATACTACGTACATACATATGTAATTTCATAAAGTGTATCTAGCTTTTTATTTTGACGAAACTATCTACAACCGACACGATGACGACGACGACAACGTACATACTCGTAAGTAGGTGTCTACCTGCTTCTTTGCGGTAAGTTATTCATATTTTTTTTTTTTTTTTGTTTATTATTTTATCACAATAGGTATCACAAATTATTAAGTGGGTAGTAGATAATTTTAGTATAAACAAAAATAATGAGAATTATGTACCCACATATCCACATACATAATAAGATATGTATATATTTTTAAACATCCGAAGATTGAGATTGAGCAAAGCAATTTTATTTTGGCCGAATATGTATAAACACATTAGCAGAAAATAAAATTTGTTTCTTTTATTTTTAGCTCATTTTTTAGAAAATGAAAAATTAAAAAAAAAATTGTGAGGTAGGTACTATACTCGCAATTTATAACACTGTTGTTTTAAAACAATTGCACAAAACACAAAACCGGATGAAACACATACAAGAATATTACAGGTTTATGGCTGAAAAATGTACGTTTAGATTTATAAATAAATATACATATTAAGACAAAAATTTAAAGGATAAAGACCATGAGGCGTTGCTGAAAGTGGGCCAGCAGGAAGCTGATTATAACAGTTGGTAGCACAGGGCACAGGGGCACTAATGAAACGCACCCACACGACCGAAGAAAAAAGAAAAACGATGTTGAAGAATACCGCACATCCGACCGACGTTCAAAACTCTCACAATATGACTAAAACTAAATGCATTGGGGAATGAATTCTCAGCGGTGTTGTCACTGTAGTCAGTGTGTATTGTGTAGTTTAGTGCTCAACCGTAAACTTTCGTCTTTCATGCAATATTGCAAGAGCTTAGGTTCCACAAGTATTGGATACACACAACTTTCAGTAAACAAAATTATTTAACTGGTCGGTAGGTATATTGTGTGTATTTTGTTTTGAACTTTACATCGTAATTTTATTTTTCAGCCAAATGTGGGAGTTAATTTATCATCACAGTGATCAGCCGTTCCGAATAATCGAAGACAGTCCGGAAAAGGGCGTAGGCGTAACATACAACTTTTCCAGTTCCCATTTTTAGTGCGATACTTGCACAATTTTTTTTTCACCGCTCATGCCTCTTGCGAGGAATTGGCAAATCTTCCAAGTGTAAAACTTGCCATGAAAAGTGCTTTCTCAAAAATTAGCCGTTCGTACATCCACTAGGATGTAGCGCCAACAATTTTTTTTATCTGCACAATATGTCAAAGCAAAAGAGTGGCATTTGTTATTAAAAAATAATTTTTTTTGCATGATTAAATTCAAAATAAAAAAAAATACCTACTAATTAAATTCTTGTGACAAAATTTAATTTTCTGAGAATAAAAACTTTGAAAACAAATCTTATAATATAGGTATATATATTGTATGTACTACATTATGTATGTTAGTATGTACATATGTATGTGCATTAAAATTGAAATAAATACTTTACTTAACAATCTTCTCAAAGGACGAATTATTTGCGAATATATGTATATAGGGTCATTCGTTTTTCGGGTTCATTATTAAAAAAAAACACACAGCAATTACTTTTACCATTAAATGTGAAAAGCATTATCATTCAAATTGCCGTCTTGGGAAGACTTGCAGCCTGCAATCATTTAGAGGTAATTTTTACCACTTTTTCGGATCATCACTTGCACTTGCAGCAGTAATATTTTCCACTGAGCATACATTACTATGCACAATGCACATGCCTTGCTTCAAAATTTTATCTACAGTCTATTATGATGACTGTAATCATCGCTAAATGCGCGAAAGTGGCAACATGTATATTTACGACAGTTGAGAGTGACAGATGTCAAATTTCATCGCTGCCAACTGAAATCACGAAAAGAATGACCCTATTCATATGTAGATACTTACATCAGAGAGAAGATCATTTTTAAAGAAATTATAAACTTTTAGGTACCTATATGGGTTACTAGTTTAATTTACCTTCAATCATGTTGCCGGAGAGGGATTGGCTAGGTTAGTTCCTAAAAATTTGGTCACCCTATAGATACACTACACAATAGGAATAGTTATTGCAAATGTCTGGAATATGTTTTGTACCAACAAGTTTCTTTATACATATTATGTATGTCATGAAAGCTGTTATTATGGATGTGTTGCTTTGCTTATCTCCCAGGAATATCATGATTCATGAATAATAAAAGGATGCACGTACATAATTAGGAAGATGCAATACGAAAGGCTTTCTCGAATCTAATTATGATTCTATTCGAAACTTTGCGATTCTAATTTTGGTACCTTCCTACTATGCATTGAAAAAGAATAATGAAAGTAATGCCGAAGTATTTTTCAACAAATTTGCGATTCTCGAATAATCTGCTCGCAAACAAGTTTTTGAAGTGATTGTTATTTGCGATTTTGCTTTGTTTTATGGCGTTTTCAATTGGCAATCTGGAAGCAAAAAAAAGGCATTCTGAAAGCGTTCAATTGGGCAAAGGTGACAGTTCTGATTCTGAAAAAGAAGAGATTTCTATTCTGGATTTGAAATCAGAAGCAAAACCAGAATCACTGACACATTCAAAGATTTTAAATGTCACACTTGATTAATGTCATATTTTTTTGAATTAACAAATTGTGCGAATTGTGAAGTGATTGCTTAAAATTAAAATTAAAATATGTACATAGGTATAAAAAATGGATAATAATATTGAAAATATCTTAACAATTGTTCCTATAATTTGTTAGAAACATTGTTGGAGTCGTCTTCCTCATATTCTTCATCAAGTGATGAAGATGCAAGTGATGCAGTTAATTTCCTTTTGCAGGAGTATTTAAAAAAGCCAAGCCAATACAGTCACACAAAACTTCAAATTTTTCAGAATTCAGAAAAACTGTTCAATTGGGATTCTGCTTCTAATTCCAATTCCGGATTGCCAATTTAAAACGACATTAACATTTACTTTCGAGTTAGGTGCTTCTCGTTTATACGAAAGTACATACATACATACATACAAATATTTTTGGCATCACTAGAGCTGTTCGATTTATCGCATATTAAAGCGCCCTTAAAGAGTTATTTTCATTATAGAATCGAGTTACATGGTTGGGCCTCAGATATTTCAAATGGTTTTCACCATACACTAACGAAATTAGTTAATTGTGACTGTGAGTAAATGGCCTAAAGCAGACTATACAGTACACTGTTCAAATGCTTGTCAAGCATGTGCGAATGTATTAGTGAAAAAGTCACAGGTCACACGCTTAAAATCTTTCCATTTTCTTCAATCACATTTAATGCATTGAAGCTTCAATCAAAAATTATCAATAGAGTCGCACATGCTTGACAATCATTTTGATATGTGTATACCTCGCTTAAGACGAATCCACCAAAACATAGTTGTGATACATAGGTACTGATAACTGAAAACTTGGTGCTTTTGATTTTAAAGCTAAGTTTAGGTTAGTTTTATGCGGCGAAGTTTTGAGGTGCCGAATAAATTGTTATAGACATTATGATTTATACCTGAACTTATTTATTAAAATTAGAAGAAAATAGAAGTGTAGACTTTGAAATTCGTTTGATGTGGTTCATCTCGTACCTAACTCTTGTCTTTTCAATGTCAACTGATTTACGGAAAATTCGCCGAGAATAATTCTTTAAAAACAATTCACCGAAAACACAATTCGCCGAAACAGAATTCGGCGAAAATACAATTCGCCGAATCACAAATACTTTTTTAAACTATAGCGGACATTCTTTGGAACCTTCAACTACAAGGGAAAACATAACAGCGGGAAATAGTTAGAGATTTTCAACTACTCGAAATAGGCAAAACAATAAAGTAAAACATTCTTAGATATTAAGTAACTATACAGGGAAAAATTAATAAATAGGTATGTACTTCTACCTACAAGAAGATTTTGTTTTTTTAAGTTTTTTTTTTCGAACGCAACAAAAATACCTATTCTTTACAGATCGGTTAGCGGGAAATAGTCATAAGGATTTTTAATTATAGCGGGAAATACCCAGTTCTGTCCTACATCTGAAATCGTTATCTTTTAACTCAAGCTAGTAAAATTACGAAAAATGGTTTAAAAAGTGTTCAAGCCGTGATTAACGGAGCCAAAACCTATAATAATAATATGATCGTCTTAACAATGTTAACTTAACTATAACTTATGCATCTAGGTACCTATATCGTGACTACTATTACAAAATAGAAAAAATTTCAATTATAATCTATTCGGTAAATTTTGTTTTCGGTGAATTGTTCTCGGCGAATTGTTTTCGACGAATTGTTCTCATCGAAATGACATTTATTCCTGTTTGATAATTTAAAACTCGCATCAAGTTTGCTAAACTTACTACGAAGAAAGTAATTTTTAGTGATCACTTTACACAGAGCAAAGAGAAGATAATCAAAATTGACTATCAAAACAGTGACAATCAACTATCGCCTTACCCAGAAGTCTCTTAGCAAACTATTTCCAATTGGACACTCCAGGGGCCCTATTATGTATTACGAAACTGGCGGCAAGTAAACGATAGTCATGACTAAGAGCGATTATGTAAAACGAGAAAGGCGTTAGAAATATGTTGCCAGACGAAACCAAAACACATTTAACGGGCTAAACGATAGCTAAATGTCAATAGTAAGAAAAACTAAAACGATTCTCGTTATACCATACGTGATCGCATTTAACGATATAATTTCAACGATAATCGTTTTACATAATAGGGCCCCAGTAAGAATAGTATGCAACGTCGTTTTTAACCTAAAACAATCACTTACTTCATCTTTAACCCCAAATGCTGAAATTGTACTTATTTCCAAAGCACAATTCTGCTGCATCAACAAAATATTATATTTTGTAGTTGAGCTTGAAAATATAGAGGTTCAGGAAATCAGCAGCAACCCTCCTAAAATAATGAAAAATTCGCCAGCAATAAAAGACAAGTTTGCTTGAAAAAAATTGTTGAGTAACTACTCAGTTTCTTTTTATATTTTCACCTTAGTTTATGTGTCTTTGTTTTTCCTTTTTTTTTAATTTTTTAAAATAATTTTTCTTACTTTTCTTTGTTTTACTTATTTTTTTAATTTTACCATTTTTTCTTTTTTTTCTTTTCGAGAACATTATTTGTATGAAAAACTTGCACTTTTTTGTTATATTTTATTATTATTAGTTACTATTGTTGTTAATTCTTTGAGTTCATTTCTTTTCTCTTTAGAATATAATATAATATGTTATGTTATCTTAGTAAACTATTGAAAATAAAATTAATTACAATTACTGTATTTCATCCTGCAAACAAATATTCAAATGTCAACCCGATTGAATGGATGCCAAAACATAATTTTGTTAGAATTATAACAAAAGATAAAATAAAAAGTATTTGTTTTTTTTTTTGTATATATAAATGAGTTTCAATTAGAAATTCATACCGCAATACTAATATTCTTAATATTTTGTTGTTTGTTCCAAAAAAGAATTGCATTATTCTTTAGACTCTATGTTGTATATCCGCTAACATACAGACTACATACTTCAATTTATTTTTACTAAGTATTTTTATCTAAAAAATGTTTAAATTTACATTTATATCATAATATATATAATATTCTTATATAATTAATTAATATATCTCATAGTCTAGGTGTTTTGCTGAGCACGCTTTTTCTTTTTAAATTATATTTGTATTATTTGTTTATATATATTTGTATTTAAAAAAGCGTTTCGCAGTTATATAATAATAGGTTTGTTTTGTAATCATTATATTTATAAAACATATTTCTTTGCAGTCACGAAGAAGTTAAAGGACTGATTGGTGTTGCAACTACGAATATAATAGTGATTTTGAAGCCTACATAGATGTAGGAATAGCGCTATCAACGACGCCAAGAACGGTCTTCAGACTCATCGTCTTCTTCTTCATCTTCAAGGCGAAGTTCTGGCAGAGTGTCAGTAGTGTCCATGTCGCTATTGACGTTGTTGTTGCTGGAGTTGTTTTTATCGGTTAACTTGCTTTCGGTGATGTTGTTGTTCTCCGAGATCGTCTTGTTATGTATTTGTGATGTAGAAGTTTGAACTATGGGTGCCCAGGCAATCTAAATACAAAATAGTTATATTTACATGTTTTAAGTTATGTTTTTTAAAACGAACCTGCAACCGTTTGTCTTTAAAGACCTTTCCGCGAAGAACTGCTTGTTCAGCATTGGAGCGAGTAGCATAGGTAGCTATGAGCTGAGGAATAGACTTGTCTATATCGTGTTTCAATATCTCACCGAAACTCTGTGCAAATTAAAAATTTGATTCACTTTTAATATACATTTTTAAATTCGAATTATGTTGAATAACATGTACATAGGTAATTAATAAATACATATATTTATGTTACAATAACCTTCTACACGCTGTACGCTGCGTTGGATAAAACAAAAATTGCTCGTGGAATAACACTGCTTCATTGAACTCATAACCCAAAGAAGCTTTATTAGAAAAATATTGTTTTGTCCCAGTATTTTTATGTTTTTACCAGCAAAATGAAACAATTTGATGAAACAGTCAGTTGCCAGTTGAATGTGATTGAATTTGGTCACTATGAAATCGAAAAACGTTACACGTGCCACCAAAGTTTTCAGAATCTTGCTCTATAGCTCTACTAAACTAAACATTTAAATTAAGATTATAATTCCGATTTTTCGAGAATTTTACCTATTCTAATATTTACTTAAGATCCCGTTTCTCATAAAAAAATTTTGGACGCAATATTTGGCGAATAAAATTGTGTATCTTGTACGTCAATTGTAATTGTGACGCAAATGGCCTCATGTAATTCAGCATATTAAAGAGCATAAAATATCTTTTATTAAGTTTCCCTTCATCATCCAGCAAAAAGGGTATTACTGAGTAAGAACATTAACAAACATAAAATTGCATTAATACTCCTCCGAACACAAGTGTAGGGATATGAAACACTTTATTTTAGCGCATCAAGCTATCAAGTGATGAACTCTAAGACATTAATATAATACAAATGGACAGAGGAAATACAACAAAACAGCTTTAAAACCGGACTGAACTTTCTTCCAAATATTCAATCAGATACATTTTTTGGTATTCCGAATGATTTGCTCCGAGTTTTTTTTTTAATCTTCACAGAATGATTCCTCTGTGATATTAAATTTGAAATAATTTTGAATTTTTCACTCATAATGAATTAAAATTTACGTTCAGTTGATTTCAAAACGTATAACTTCAAAACTTCACATATCAAGAATTGACCCCCTGATCTTTTTGAGAAAGTAAGTAGTTTTTTTGGAATAAGGAAAAAAAAAATATACCAAGCCTTTAGAGAATTCGGTGACACACATTCAAATAATATTTTTTTTTCATTTTCGATGGCATACGTGCTAAAATATAGAAAATACTCTATTTAAACTTTTTTTTTCTTCACGTTTAAATAAAAGAAGCTTATACCTACATCTTCTATTTTTCGATTAATAAAGAAATTATTCAGTAATAAAAATAAAATCTTCTATTCTTTTACCTTATTTAATTAAATTTAGTTTTTACCTTGAAATGCGCCAATACTAAATCGCAGTCTTCGCTCGAGAAGCCAGTAACGACTATTGATTTAGGCCTTCTATCAACACTGGTTGACCCGGCTGCTGGTAATTGGGGACGAACATGCTTATTAGTCCTTGTTCCGCTCAATGGAAAATGCGGCTTAGTGCTAGAACCGACTCCTAAGCTGCGTTGCAAATCTTCCAAACGCTTTTGTATGGCAGTTGTATCGTTTCCCTCTTGCTGTTGTGCAAAAAGTTCAAGTTCAATATCAAGAAGTTCCTTCTTTTGTTGTTCTTTAGTTTTCTTCAAGGGAGGCTGCTGATTTTGAATCTGTGCAGCCATTTGCTCTTGTTCAGTGGCTATTTCCTTTCGAAGCTTGTCGATTGTAGCTTGAAGAATTTTTATGGTTTCTACAGTCTTGATACGCTGTGGATCTGTAGGTTCACAGCGTTCAACAAGCTCAACAGCCGATTTCATTTGTTTAACATAACCTTGAAGAAGCTCGTGCTTGCGCTTTCGTAAACCATTTGCTAACTGAACCACTGCTTTAGCTTGTTCTTCCTGTTTTTTGCGAATTATAGCTGTGGTGGCTTGCGTTACACGTTGAGTATTGTTCTTGACTCGCAGCGACGGTGGCGGAACATGAGCCGCTGCAACAATTGTCGGGGAATTGGAAGCCGTCGTTGTAGCCGGCGTGGGGGTTGCTGGGGTAGCTGGCATTGATACAGGTGTTTTGGCTGCATCCGCAGATGGTGAGGGAACAGTCGAAATGTTACTCAGATGATACTGTGAGTTTTTACGTACACTTCCATTGGCTGGAGCAGTAGCACAACCGTCATCCTTCATCAGGTTAGTCATTTGGGTATTTCCTGCACCACCAGCCATACCATCCTGCTGACTATGCCAAAATACTTTGATGAACCGGTTATTAAGGACGGCTTCTGTACTACGATAAGCAACATTTGCTTCAGCATGAGTAGAGAATGTTACAATAGCAGCCTCTGGATCGTCATCGTAGGAAATTTGAATATTGACTATTTTTCCGAATTTAGCGAAATGATTATTCAAGTGAGCTATAGTATTCATTCCTCTTGGTACTTTGCGCAGCTCTAAAGAGCAATTATTTTGAATGTTCGTTATACGTGGGCCAAGACGACTTGATAGTGGTAATTTGCGCTTGGTTGGACCCTCAGCTATGGCAACAGTATCTTCTAGCTCGAAACGACGCTTTGACTGTGTTGCTGAAATGTCTCCTCCTGACCCATTTGCATCAACCACTGGTACAGGGATCAACTCTCTCTGAAGAGGGGTAGCAGCCGAATTAAGTGGAAAGGGAAAAATCGGACCTGAAGGACGAAAACCAGCTGCACAAGTTGCACGAGGGTACACACCAGAAAGAGCTGCATTGCCACCTTTGTGGGAGAAACTGTTACGTGGGCCAGAACTGAATGGATTTCCAACTGAACCGGCGCTGGCGTTTGCAGTGTTCCCTCCAGAAGGTGCAGCAGCAGAAGAGGATCCACGCGACCAAAGATCTGGTGCATCTGGGTTATATTCTCTTAAAGACATACTTATCAATGCAGAGTTATTTATTCCCTCAAAAACAACTGGATTTATTCCATGATCCCAAGGACATGTTTCTCCGCGAACGCAGTAGCCTTTTTCGTCAAAGTCACGACAGCGTTGTCTCTTTGAGTTTTCATTATTGTAGACTGGAGACCTGTTGTTATTGGTTCCTGGCGGTGAACCTCCTCCCTTGCGTCTCTCTACTGAAGGTGATCTGCTACGGGATGCTGAATGACTTTTTGTTCTGTTTTTTGTTACGAAACCTACTCTGGGAGACCTTTCATCATTCATGTGAGGTCCACGACGACGATCAGGAACTCTCCTATCCCTTCTGTCACCATGCAGAGGTGGAGATTTGTTTCTAAATTGGCGGGTATTTTTCTCTCGTTCCATTTGTCGACGATCTCGTGACCTTGACCTACGCGATATGCGTTCATTTGACCTTGATCGTGAACGAGATCTGGATCTGAGGGACGCCCTTCGACGACGTGATTCACGAGGTTGGTTTTCCTTATCTGAAGTTGCTTTAAATGGACTAACGCTCTTGGTAGGACCCATTAGTGGAGGTGGAGGTGCAATTGGTACCGACGATGAAGACGGTGATAATATGTCTGTTGCAATAGGTTCAGTAGCTAAGATCTCTGTGACTACTTCACCCGCTAATGAAGTACTATTCCTTTCTTCGATTTTATTAAATAATTCTTTGGTTTTAGTCTGCAATAAGAGTGTGCTGGGTATGAGTATCGTGTCATCAGGAAGGCTATCATTACTCACATCATCTAATGGTGGTGTAAGTTCTCTGTCAGTACCAATTATGGATGCGGCAGGAATACTTTCTGTCGCATTTTCAGTGGCTGGGGAGGGCATAACGGGTATGTATTCTTCTGATGTTATTGCATTGAAAAGACGCTCTACGAAAGGTTTTGTTTCTTCAGCTAGAAAAACGTCTAACTGCTCGACCATAACGTTTTTCAAGTCATTTATAGGCTTCTCTTTTTTAAGAAGAGCCAAAACATATCGGGCAAGTGCAGATGAATCAGCATCACAACTGTAAAGATATAACATGTCGTCTATTAACAAACAAGGTCATTATAATTTGTGTAGACAAGAAAACATAATCTAATCCCTTAAGTTCTGAAGTTTCTGTAAGAATTTCAGAAATGAAAAAGCGATCGATTAAATGTTGATTCTGCGAAATGGGTTTGTTATTTTGTCGCAATAGATGAAGTAAAAAAATACTTTGCGAATCATTAAGTTTCTTAAATATGGCAACAATAATGACAAAACAATGAAACACGTCCATTATAAAAAAACGCTACCTTTCCTCCTTTTCATCAATTGTGTCCAAATCTGGAAAAAGTGTTTCTTCACTATTGTTTTCTGATATCAGCGATGAAATTAAAGATTTAAAACTCATAAAATCTATGGACTTTAACCACATTTCTTTTATTTTTCTGTATGAACAATATTCAACTTGTAGAACGGCATTTTCTTATAAAAAAATTGCTTAGCAGTAAACCGTGAAAAATGTAATTATATTTTAAATATCACAAACGGTGAAAGCATAAATGAAACAATGATTTTAATGTTACTAGTTCAGCATCAAATTATTTATCTTACTTGAAATAAAAAAGAATAAAATAGTACAATGGCAGAAACAATTAATTCAAATGTTGAAGCTTTTCAGTTCTTTTTTCATGCATTAAGACCACGAGGATTTGTTAGTAATGCTTGTAAACATGATCCGTTCACAATAGTTGACATTTGATGCACTTTTTACTTTTACATTAAACGCATACATACTAATTTGATCAATGAATGTTACAAGGTGACTAGAAATAATATTTCGTCCATAGAAGTTATGTGAACCTTTACAAAAATATTTTTTTTCCGGAATCGAATCAACATTTGGTTTCTACTGTGGGGCAAAATATTGAAAACCTATGTTGTTGTTTTAATAATTGTTGCAATTTAGTTATTTAAATTTTTTTTTTATATATGATGGAAAGGCATGAAATATAATTTGTAGTAATGTTTATGATCCATATTTGTTATCAAACATATTAAGAAATTTACACGTGTATACAATACAAAGCATATAAAATTACAATTGTTAAAACTTGGAAATGAAGTAGCAATAGGTAATTAAATAAAGAAAAAAACGAAACTTTAATTTCATAGAAAATAAATTTAAACTCGAACATTTTATTTATTAATTTTTTAGGTTAGAACAATATAAATTTTGATTTAAATGCATATTTTAGATTGAAATATTATTTTGCCTAAATTTTTATATTTCAGATTAAGATTGATTTTATAGGCCGCTCATTGCGCTTCTCTATTTGCCTTATAAATATTATGAAAAGTTCATGTTTTGTTTCTGTTTTTTTATAACCTTAGAATCTTGTATTTAATTTTCTTTGACTTTTTTTCTAAATAATATAAGTACTCACTATAATTCCCGTGTTTAAACTATTATTATTTTAGTTCTATATTTTAACTTTTTTTAATTAAAACATTTAACTTCAAAAATATAAATAATATAGTAAAACCCTTTTTCGAGGTTACAAGTTTGAATAAAACAACGTTCGGCAGGTTAATCTAATTGCATATTAATTATGAATTTGTGAATAATAAATGTACAGTTATTTAAATAAATCGCCAAATTTTTCTAAACGAAAAACGTACACGGAAATTTAAAAACGAAATTTTAAACAAAAGATTTTGTGAGATGCTCATGAATCTAATATTAGAAACAACTTAGAATTGTCAGTAGCTTTTTTAATTCCGAATCAGGTATATTTTAACAATTGCTACTACATAGTTTGGAGTTTGTCGACATTTCACTTCAAGACGGTGATTTTTTAACTTTCCATAGAAAGTTATTGCAACTAAAAATGTTGACGAATCTCGACGATTCAAGGTCACTAGAATCATTTTTAGACAGATGGTGTACGTATCTTTCAAGATTTTGACTACATATAATTTGTTTAACAAACAATTTTTTCAAAAGATACACACTGATGCAAACGGGACTTTTAAAAGAATTATTTTTCTTTTACTTAAATTAAAAAACTACAAAGAATTCTACTAAAAACTAGTAAAAATTGTTTAATGTTTTGAATTACGTGTTTAATTTTTGGCAAAATTCAAAGTGACAATTTTTTAACAAATATAACAAGCTAAACATATTACTACCAAACACTTTATTTTCATCTCAAATATCTTGAAAAAGAGCAATGCTGTAGACTTCCATTTGATTTTATTATCTTATAAAATTAATGAATGAGTTCCTAAAATAAAAAATAAATTACCCATATTCACAAAAATTAATAAAATTTAGTTTATATATTGAAATTGAACCGGTACCATTTTTTGATAAAAAAAAAAATGTATTATAACACAAAAAACTTTCAAAGGCACCACTAGGCATTATAAGTAGATTTAATTTGGATTTTCAAACAAAATAAATAAAATTAATGTATCTATTCAACAAAAGCTGATGGTACATTTCATATTGTATTTTGGTTTTCATAATTTTGTTCCTTTTTAAAAATATTATAGTTTATATTGTTTCAGCCCAAAATAAGTGTATGCAACTATTTATGTATGTATTTTGCAATTGTCCCCCGCTAAGAATTATTAAACGTTACAAACGTACACTTCATTGCTACAAGTCAAATACGCCAAGGAAACAGCATGCCTTGCAAACGTTTATGTTTTTGTTTTAATATTTTTAAAATTGTAAATGAAAAGCAAACAATGCACGCGTTTTTATCGATTTTAGATAATTTTATATTTTATCTCATAACTTAAATGTATAATTTATTATTATTAAAAAAATCTATTCTGTATAAGGACGTAGGTACGTACTTGAGAGGTCTAGGTGTGTAAAAACCTTAATTTCCATTTATAAATAATGTTACTTTTTAAAAATTAATTATATACTCACAGTGGCTCCAGTATTATCACAAGCCAATTCTTAAGCGCTTCTGGGTTGTTTATAAGCATATTTTAAGATTTTTATCACACGTATAACTTTAGTCTCTCAATTGAAATTAAAATCAACAGCTATTTTGTACCGAAGGAAGTCAGTTTGAGATCAAGAGATCTCGTTTCAGGTTTTTCAACCTTTTTTCAACACGTTCCGATATATATATATATATATATTTTGACGTAAATCTAAATTTGTACTGATATTAATGTTTACTTTATGTTTCTTTTCTGTTGTGTTTCAATGAAAACTGTTATTTGTATCTCTAGGAGAGCGATTCGGCTGCTGAAAATAGAAAACAAGTGAAATGGTTAAGTTAATTCTATAATTATCCTGTTCGGGTGGTAAAAATGAATAAGTTTTGTACAGACAAAATTGATTTGAAGTTGAATTTAATTTTATTTGTTTTTGAAATCATGTTAAAATTTTAAAATATGTATAGGTACTATGTACAAATCTTTATTTTTATTTTTTATAAAACAATAAAATAAAATGACAAGCATTTCGATTGGCTCTTCATCAGTTCCCAGCACTTCCTTCCTTTAAAGTTCAATACTTATAATTTTAGGGTTTATAAGATTTGTTTACACATTTTGTACAATTACTTATTTTACCTACATTTACATACATATTATATTCACATAAGGATACATTTATATTTAAAAGTTAAACTTTGAGGTTTACTTATTCAACGGAATTGTCATCAACTGTTAATTAAGAACAGTCATGCAACTACCCATTCGGGCCAATTTCAATTTGTACAAACTAAACCACAAACTTTAAACAAATCATTTTTATATACATATGTATGTACCATTTCGTGGTCATCTTATAATATATAGAGTATAATGTTCACATTGGTAAGCCAATTTATTAGAATGTAAAAAATTCTTGATTTTGAAAGATCTCCAAGTGGCTTAACATTTGTTTTTAACATTTTAGTTAAACGTAATCGAATTGAAGAAGGTAATTTTGTTTTACAGTGTCAAGGTAAAAGTTTTAAAAAATACCTTACCTACGTAAAGTATTTTGTTTAAAATAAATTAGGAAACTTATCAAAAATATGTACAACACTTAGGCACCATTCACAGTAGGTATTCATCTACATTTATTATTGTGTATTAAAAAAAACAATAGATGTACAAAAATTTGCATTATTTGTGAATCCTTTAAAATGGTTGCACTTTCGAAGTGCAGTCACCCAATTGAACAGGTATACCAACGTTACTTTATTCTTTTCTTTTTTCGATTTGACTCTAGTATAAGCAACCCGTTGTGTTGTTATTGTGACTGAACATCTGCCGCTCGGACCCAAAAGCAACAACAACCACTATATGTGGCCTGTGGCCTCGCTCTTGCATTCAACTTCTTTATTTTAATATTTTCTTAACTTTTAGAAAGTTTTCAGAATTTGTTCGCATGTCCAATCCAGCTCAAGAAAACCACACTCAAAAACCCCTGGAATGGAGTAGTAGCAGTTATTTTTCTCCATGTTGTCAATTTCACAACAATATTACAAAACTGTGCACTTAAAAGAAGTCCAAGTAGGAATCGACATGGAGTAAATATGAAAAAGAAAAACCTCATTTTTCCTGAAGGAGAAGAACGCATAAATTCTTTCATTACTTTCGTGTGCATTTAACCGGAACTAAATATCTCATATTTTCATATTTAATAAGTTTTTAGGAAGCAAAGATATTGAAATGTTAATGTTTTTCAATAACTAAAATTAGTTTTAAAATGGAGACTGAACCACGGGTGGTAAGTTAGACAGTCTACATAACAAATATTCTTATTTTACTGTTCAGAAATATAGCCGCACTCGTCTTACACACACATTTTCTACTTTCGATCAAGTAATTTATTCGAGAAGCCCTCAACACATTTTTCGCACTTCAATCAATTTTTTCTTTTAAATTTGTCTGTTTTAAGATAAAATTCTGTCCTTCACTCACTTTTGAGATTGAAATTTTGATTTTTATTATATATAATTATCTTCCTATCACTGTATTTTCAAAGGAAATAATTCTCACAGCACTATTTTTCAATGTAAAAGCAATTTTATTTTTTGACGAATAAAATTGTTCGTGAACGACCTTTTGCTCAGCGAAAAATCTATCACGAAAGACGAAAGTGACGTATGACTTGTTTTAGATGTGTTAGTTTGCTAGTCGTTCAGATGAGTATTGTGTGTTCCACGGCAGATGGCAGGTTAGTTTCAGTTGAAGATATTGTCCAATAGATGGCAATGAAAGAGATATGCGAACTAAGGACGTGACTACATTTGATGCATTGTGTTAGGCTACTTTAAGCTACTGGGAACTTATGCTAGACTTAAATGCATTTTCATTTCATGTTTTCCAAAAATAGAGAATTCGTATAGAACAAATATAATTAAATTATAATTATGTATATGAACTTCTATCAAGGCATATTTTCTTCAAAATCCCATAAGTACCATTAGGCCGCTAAGTTCTGCCAATTTTTGACAGTCATATTTAAAGGGTGGTTAAATTTTAATGGTCAATGTTAATTTTGAATAAAACAAATTATTTAAGAAATTATTGTCATTTCTTTTTATTATGATAATATTGCACTGAAATGAAAATGTGCCTCATCACTGAAGATCTCGTGTTGAAGCCCTTAAATAAATATCAAAGACCAATACATTCGAATAGAACTGACTCAATGTGATTCAGTATTTACTACTTACATACAATAGTAGTGTCTTATTGTTAGTGAATACGCTACCTAGCAAATTTTTACAAGGAAAACAGCAGCTGTGTTTCATTTCCCCTGTGATCTTCTATTTATTTACGTTACAACAAAAAAACAAAATCCAGTTTTATGGTGGATTTACATGTATCTGCATTTAATTTCTGTAAAAAATAAGGGATGCCAAATACAAAATACGTATTTGTTAGATAGAGAGAAAAGAGGGAAATGCTTAATTTCTGCCTAATATGAAATTCGAGAAATGCAGAATTCAAGATTATAGTAAAGACGATATTGTTCTTGTTCATCTTTATTTTAGCGTTTTCGTCTGCACAACATCACAAACATTTCAAATTTCACACAAAATCTTAGAAGAAATAATACAAGGAAGTGTAAATTCTCACATATACAGTGTATGTGAGTGAGGCACTAAGTTACAAGTCTCAAATGTCAAATCATTCATTTGATAAAAAAAACAGAGTGAAAATAAATTATTAATTAAACAGTGTTTGTACCTAAATCGAAATAATAATTATGTTAAGTTATTTATATTAAAAATTGTCCATATTTGATAGAAACATTACAAAATTATGAAGTGGAGAGTAGAATTATGTGAAAATAAGACGGGAAAGGCGAATTTTTACACAAAAAATTTATATTATGTTTTTGGTGAAAGAAATTGATGTAAATTTATCATATTTTAACAATTCTCTAAACTCTCCACCAACTAAAACACCTTGAAATTATTGAAAACTAGCAAACACTTCTTTGGGAATAACTGCGATTCATTATAAGTACCTATGTCAAGTTTTGTTGCTTTGTAACAGGGACGTACTCCTTTTTTGGTGATTTGTATTTGTTATTGTTTGTTATTTCTTAAGAGCCTTTATATGAGAAAGTAATTTATGTTAATAAATCAATTTTTGAATTCTTAATATACATATGTCAATGTAGTTTAACTATTCACTCTTTGAGATCTTTTTTATTGAATTTTAATAAATACGACTGTATTGTATATTAATACACTGGAAAAAGTAAAGGAGTAATATACTTAAACTCCAAATTACATTAGATTAAAATAGGATAGCAACTCAAGCAAAGTGCATCTCGTCCTCTCGGGTAACTAAGTTAATGACAACAGCGAGCAACTAAAGTGTATACCCAACAACACAACGCCCACAATCAGGCAAGTTTCCGAATTTTATTTTTTTTTGATCCGCTAGATAAATGGTTCAGCAGTCTTTGCGTTCTAGATACGACTTTTTTCGATTTCCCCTTCTGCGAAGATAATTCTCCCAAGATATTGGAATCTCTCCACTTTCTTTTATGATTGTTGAGTAATAATTTGATGAAAATTCTTAATCCTATTTATTATGAGAAAGCAAACATATGTATAACATATCAACTACGTAATTAAGATGATTTAGGTAAGTTATCAGAGCCCACCAAATTTGTCCATTTCTGTATAAAGTTGATTGCAGCATACAGCTGACCACCAATAAAACATACATATGTGGTAACGAAAGTGAAAACGGCTAATGGAATTTGCCATGAATGACAATCAAGTTTAATCAGATCGCCTTATTTAAGGCAAATTACAATTGAAAGCCAAATAGCAATAACAATAAAAATTTGACAGTCACTTTCCACTGAATATGACGTTCTTGGTCCAATATGTAATAAGATAAGTTACGGAACGCTTTCAAAAATATACCACATTTTCTCGGTTTCCAGTTTTCCTGTTCAAACAAACATTCTTGTAAAAAAAAACTTTCGATTTATTTAATCACAAAAATTTGAATACTTTTATTTTGATATATTGGAACCATTTGACAACGTATGTCTGTTCAATAACACTGAGTTTGTGATATTCAAATTTGACTATCAAAACTGTGACAATCAAGAATTGCCTAACGCTAACCGCAATGAGTTATAAGATTTGTTTGTCAAATTAGTTAACGGTATTTATTATTATTTGTTTGTGAGGTATCGTTATCCAATTACAAAATTTTTTTAAGTTCTTTCTGCATTTTTTTATGTACAGCTCTATTCTACTATCCATCGGGTGGAATTTTTCTTTTCACTATACATAGCTATTCTGCTATTCATTCGAAGTTAATCTGTATTTAAGTCGGTAATACGGCGCGGTATTCACGTGAACGCGTTCCATAAAATTCAGATCCGCATATGAAAAGTTGCGGATTTTACATTTATGGTTCGTATTTATTGTTTTTGTTTTGTAAAATGTAAGTAAAAACAATATACAATACATGCCGACATGATCTCTTTTTATAGTAAACATAAAATACTGAAATAATTTGTATGTTATCTATTTCAAAATGCAAATAAATCAGCTTTACGTTTCATCTGGCAGTTTCAAAATATTTTTTTTTAATTTTCTAACATTTCTCCGAAGCTCTCTTTCGAAGATTTTCTCAATCCTCGGCTCATGATTGAAAAAAATACAATACTATGCATTAGGTGGAGCGATTAAACTTTATTTTTGAAATAAAAAAAAATATTCAAGATTTTCAATTGAAAAGTTGTTCAGGTGAATGTCAAATTGGCTCAGGATAATGTAGTTCACTCGACGGATAGCAGAATGGAAAGGAAGTTTGAAAGTGAATCGAATGTGTAAATCGTATATATGTACGATTCACGTGAATAGCAGAATAGGGCTGGTAATTATCTGTTTTCTATGGGTTTGCCGTCAGCGCGGTATACAGTTCTATCTTTATCTTGAAGTCAGTGTATCTAATCGTTGTTATGTTATGACCTTGGAAAAAGGTATTTCGACTGTAGACACGATTGTAATATTAAGATTATTGATAAATTATTACAATATCTGGGTACATTTATACGAAAATCACCTCTCAATTTCGTGAGGTAATAAATTAACAGACAAAAGCATTATTTTTTTTCTTTTTGACAGAAAGTCTAATTTAAAGTTCTTTTGATATTATTAAAAATTTATTTTAAAATGAGGTTCACAGCTTTTTGAGTATTTAATTTTATAATAAATCACATTTTGTGATTTAAATAAAAAATAGTTTATTTTCTCATTCTATTTTAGATAATATTTTTCGGTGTTTTTAGAATAGTTTAGTAATAATAAAAAAAGGAATGAAATAAACAATAGTTTATAATACTGAAGAAGAATTAATTTGACCATGGCGATAAGACCAGACTTCCAAAAGGCAGTACTTCTGCAGAGCCTAATATTTACCTGCAGAAACAAATAACCTTGCATAAAAATTAATGTATTTGTCGGATAACTAATCAAAATTACACTCAGGCAAACAGACATTGTTTTTGAGTTCATAAAAACACATGATAATTCATTATAGATTTATAGATATAATTAAAGCATTTTTGTAACAAGTAACTTATACAAAACAAAATTTAATTTATTTCTTATCTTTATAATTAAAAAACAATAATCATACATTTTTTATTCAATGAAATTAATTGTTAAGATCTACACTTATTACTAAATTTATAGGCTAAAACTAAAACATAAATTTATAAAATTTATTTCGATTTTTCGAAATCAATTTGGCATACAAGCAGAGTTTTTTTTTTTTTATTAAATAGTTATGAAATAATCTATTTACAGAAAAGTAAAATCACAACAAAAATAACGTGTCATAATATACTAGGATATTGAACAAAATTTTAAATTAATAAGCAAAAAAATTGTTCCTAACATGAATATTATAAATAAACATTTCAATTTCGACTGAAAACCTTAATTTTTCAAAAAATAAATAAATTTTAATTTAAAATAAAAAGTAGGTAGTAAGTAGTACTTATATTATTTCATCTCAATTCGATTACGCAATTTTGCTCGAGCACTTAAATATTCGGGGTTAACATGGTCCTCAATTTCTGAGTTTGAAGATACATTTTGTTTTTCAAGTTTTTGAGCTCGTTCCATGATGACACGATTAAGTTCACCTTTGAGTCCAGATTCAATTTTCTCTGCTTCTTGCTGCTGTTGTTGAAGTAAAATTTGACGTTCACGTTTCTTTTCAAGCACTCTCTGTAGTTCTGATTTTTGGTTGAGGACACTTTTACCCCTGCAAATAAATGTTTATTTAACTTCAAGTTACAAAAATAAATAAATATTTATGTACAGTACATATGTTAAAACTAAATTTAAGAAAAAGTTTAAGTTCTACATACGATTTGAGTTTTTTTTTTTTCAAAAAATTCTCCAAATAGCTAAGATATGTCTATGTCAAAAATTTTACAAATTATTTTTAGGTCATTTAGGATAGGAGGGGAGGTTGAATCCCAGGTTTTTGGTTTTGCATATACATATTTACATATAGTTCGTTTGTTATGTAAATTATTATGTATTTACATGTATTTACTATAAGCCCGCAATTTTAAATCATTTTTGTTTTGTAGCTACTATAATGGATAAGTTAAACTTCTCAAGCCTTCTCGGGTTTCACGTAACCCACTTTCGTAATCTTCTAAGTAAAAAAAATAGTAATTACAGAATGCAAAGTGATTTGCTTTATTTGCAAATAATTGGCAATATTCCTAAGTGGCGCAGATTACGCAAATTTAAATATCCCTGCTAAGCAGATTGTCCCTAACATAAAGGATTTTTGTTTTCATGCGCAAATACAATATGTGTGCAAATGTAAAAAAAATATCTTGGGCAGATTATTTGCATTTGCTTGGCATATAAGATCATATGGCTATTTGTCATTATATGTTTAGTAAATTGAGAAATGAAAATGAATACGAAATATCAAAAATTGTCAAAATCTAACAAAATAGAAAAACAGCATCAAATATCTTTTTTTTTAAAGGTCCAAAATTTTAGTCAAAGAAATCGTAAGATTTTTTGTGTTAGTCAATAAATGATGTATGAATTAAGCATAAGTAACTTAGAAAAAAAATCATACGAAAGAGGTACAACTAAGAAAAATGTTTAATTTAAGAAAAACGACTTTATTTCTTACCTAAAAGAGAAAGAAACTCTGATTGTGGGTGTTTAGGGCTCCCAATTTTTAAATTTGAAATAAAAATACCGGCGTTAGGTTTCAGACTTAATTCCGAAAGAAATCCAACATTGAAAAAAAGTGTTTACCATTTGGATACCAGGGAAAATGTTATAGAAAACATAAACATACATACAATATGTATGTACATAATGTGTGTGAACAATTGCACAAGTAAATGTAGTAAGCTTGAATTATTGAAACCAAGAAGTTAAAAATATTAACATATTTACTTTGTAATACAACCTCCTTAAGCCTATTTTTAAATAACATTTTTTTTATAATTAACTTGCGCTCAAGGGGTTATGATTACCTATTAAATGATCTTTACGACCACTTCCCAGCTTAAGGAGATGAAAAAGGATAGGAAAGAAGATTTCGGTGCAGTGGACAATTATTATTTTCTATGGGCTGCGTCCAGTAGTAAATGCCTACATTTCATGCATTTTTCGATATGACTAGGCCCACAATAGGAATTATTCTATTTTTAGACCGGTATTGATTACCAATAAGAGAATAATAACTGGTACTATAGCCTGTGGGGAGTAGTCACATCGGGCTAAGCTATAACAATAACAATGATTAAAAGGTAAACTGAAGAATATAACTATGTAATCCTTGTTTCATTTTACACATAATATAAATGAATCACTTTAAGGTTACAGAATTAATGAATAATTGCTTATGCTGTATTTTACTTACACTTTGTTATTAAACATAAGCTCTCTATGGAGATTTTTTCTGTCAGACGATTCCAAGCAAGGATTTAGTATTTTCTTCGGAAGTATGAGTCCTTCGGAATCAGTCTGCACGCCAGGGGGTGGGGTTGACATCATCATGCTGTTAGCCGGTGATCCTTCCCGGTAATCCTCTGTACCACTTTCCGAATTTTGATCTGAAATAGAAATTAAATAAAAATAAAATTAAGAAGTAAAGAATTGCTAACCTACATGAGACGATATTTTTTGTAAGGAAATAATTAAATTAAGGTGTTTACCGTTGGTTTATAATGTAAAAGAATATTTATTTATATAAAAAAGTTTAAAAGCAAAAATGACCGCAATGTTAAGTTCTTTTTTTACTCAATGGTAGGAATACATAAATATTGGATAGTTTTTTTTTTTATTTAAAGCGATTTCAAATTAATTTTTCGTTAATGGAGTTTAACTATTATTTCCTTTATGAACTTAAAACACATACAATTTTTTTTTTGTTTTTTTTTTTTTATTTTTAATTAAAAAAACACAAATAAAAAAAAAACATTCTGCTGTAAACAGTCCAGAGCAGATCACGTTTTCCACCCATTGTTAAATGAAAATAATAACAGTCATTTCTTTATTACTTTTTGAATGACAGTTATTACTGTTACACATATTTTTTTATTGTTTTAATATGTTGGCAACAATGATTCCATCATGCATGATAAATATTAGAAATAAACAACGCACGTTCCTATAAGAGTCTGTGAACAGCATGTAATAAGCTGCATTACTGTGTAAAATAAAATAAATATTATTCCTATGTAATTCAGAACTCTCTAATCGTCTTTAATCTCTCTAATTGTTTAACATCTTTAAAGTTAAACTTTTCTATAATATAATATTCTAAATTTCTTTCCCTTTGCTGAAATAAGAGAAACTTAACAAAACAAAGTTTGAAGTAATCCACAATCAGTGACGCCTGTATCATTTCCTTATACGCCTTTTTTAACATGATCAACATTCAAAATTATACCTATTGTATTTCGAACAGATATTTATAAATAAATCGCTTACTTTCAAAACACTTAATTTTTTCAGATATTGTAGCCGACACATATGACCTACTCATTTTGCTTTTGTGTTTTTAAAAACAAACTTCGATATTATAATAAATTTAAACTTTTGTATTACAAACACTTGCAATCAGCTGAAATAAATTTCACTAACTGAATTAAGAGAAGTATTTATTTTTCACTACAGGGGATTCATTGAGAATCGTATATGTTATATGTATTCTATCTTATTTGCATGAAGTGCAAATTTTCATGGAGACCATAAAGCTTGCGTTACAATAAAGCCTTCCAATGACAACCACCTGCTTTGAGTTTTTATCACAATTATGTGTTATGTGGAGAATGCGCGCTGCATCAAATGCATCAATTTTCAATTCTATACTACTGGACACATGGACATACTACATCATCGGATTGGGCTTTTAGGAACGAATCTTAACGATGGATAACTGAAGGATAACAATCGAAAGAAAAAAATTTTAGTAAGAAAACTTTAATTACCTACATATACATATGTAGATGCACTTTGAATATGAGTAATATGGACCTCCCCACACTTAAAGTAGAACAAATTAAGACACATATTTATGTAAAATAATAATCATAGGCAAAGTACGAATTAATTATATGTAAAAACATTTAGTGTAAAAATAGTCTACAATTTCTTTGAACTTACTAAAGTTTATTAATTTATTAATATTATACATATATTTTATGTATGTACATATAGTCGGTACGCAGCAATTAAAGAAAATCCCTTCTGAACCATTAAATTCTAGTTCAGCTTAGACCCGACTGAGGTTGTGATTAGCGTTACTTTAAGTTAGTATCCTATTTAAAGAGCTTAAAGGTTCTGAGTGACGGACGTATTTTTTTTGCTTCTATAGGAGATAAAGGTGCTATATTAAAACTTAAAATTTTGTCTCAACCGTACTTCTTTATTACGAACAGATAAAGGTCCTATATGCAACCACTTTGCCCAAAAAATGTTGTTCAACAAGCTTTGAATGCATATTCTTCTGATTTCTGAAACCCTTCATCTTCTAAGCGCTACATTTATAAGTTCATGTACAAAAATAATAACAGCAGGCAGTAATGTAGGACATATCGAAAATCAATTTCAGCAATTCCTCAGGCAGTCCGCCAAAATTTGCACACAATCTAACCTAGGCTAACAACAATATGATTGCATAATGTTTCTATTTCCTACATTACATATTCGCAATAAAAGAAGATAAAAAGTTAGACTACACGTTCGTTTGCAAGTACATATGCAGTAGAAATTAGGAAGGTTTAAAAGAAAGAGTAGAAATAAATAGCCTTATACTTCGACAAAAAAAAAAAAAAAAAACATGCGATTCAGGTACGTGCATTTAATCGAAAGGGAAAGCGCAACAAAAATAAAATAGTCTGTGTTTTGCATTTTAACTTGGATTGTTAGAAAGCTTTTTTTGACATTGTTACCAATTAACAAAACTATTTTTTTAAGAATCAATTTATCATTTAATAAAGGAATTTCGTTCAATTTTGAAATTGGACTGTACTTTTGAAGAATATAACAATTTTTTAAGTGTCCAAAATATTTATATTATTTATTTTAATATTAAAGTCACTAATAAAGCATTGGTTCCTATCAAACACCATCAAACTATATGGGTGTGTTAAGTAGAAAGATATTCTTTAAATTACAACATTAAATGCACGGGTGGTAGTTACTTTAAGCAAAGTTCAAAAATCTAATAAAAAAAACAGACAGTGTTTTTAGCTTTGTCAGTGAAATTAAAAAATAACTTTGGCTACAATGGCTTTATCCTTTACATGATACATAGCCTACTGACATACATAACACCGAGACGAAATAATTAAATAAAATTTAAAGGAGAACCTATATCATTGTACACAACAACGTGTGAGTTCAATAGAAACTTTCACTCAGACAACAAAACACAATGAAGCCATATCCAAGGCAATATACTCTTTAAAGCATTGCTTGATTTTGCTGCTGTGATGTGAAAATAGAAGTTGAAGAGCTTTTCGATTGAGAGCTTTTTTGTTGGCTTTGAACACTTTTGTTCTTATTTGGGGGTTGTGGTGTTTAAAAAGTAAAAGTAGATTGGTAAGTATGGATTTTATAGGGAAGATTTTTAAACACAGGTTTCTAGCACGTGTTATGCATATCTTTTAATCATTTCTCACCACTATCAATAAACGAATGGTTGAATGTATTAAACCAAAAATACAAAAATTCTTAAGTCGTCCGTCGCGTCGTGAGGGTGGAGAATTTTGCACACACCATTTTTTTTTTTTAAGATAATGAATACTTTGACGCGTTGAAAAGAATAAAAACTATAAATAAAACAATGAGATATTTCACACAATCTACTCATTAACTTCTTAAATAACCGAAAATATTTTACCTTTATAATTAATGAATTCTTTGTAGAAAAATTAATTCAACCAACAGAAAAGACAATTTAATAATTTGTAAATATTTTTTAAAATTATGGTCTTTTTTCATTACTTACGAAGAATTTTCAGTCTTGTTTAATTTAATTAATTTCTTTCAACATTTTTTGAATAAAAATGACAAAATGTTAATTATGTATACTTTTTATTCGACGGTTAAATTTTTGTCCAAGAACTAATGTTATTATCAAATAGAACTTAACTTTAATTTAAAAAAAGTACCAACAATCACCTCAATTATGAAATTCGTATTTGAAGTCGTAGTCGAATCGTATCGTACGTATTTGAAAAATAAATTATGAAAGTAGTATTGTGTATATACGACTCTAGTTAAATGCAACGTATATCAACGCAGTTTTAAATGTCAAATTCAAAAAGAAAAATATATTCCATAGTGCATCGAGTTGATTTCTACTGGTGAATTTCTTTTAAATTATATATTTAGATATGTTAAGAATTCTCTTAATAAATTAAAAATAAATAAAATCTTGCATTTGTTTTCCTTCAATCAATAACATTTAATTTTTTCTTTGAATGAAAATGAAACTCGCAGGCAGTCGTGCACAAAATTATAAACGACACAAAAACGGATAAAATACGAGTAAAAGCGAATTTCATAATAAGGAAAAAAAAACAGCGACTTGTATGCGATAATATACGATATATGATAATAATTGAAGAAAAGCAATTTTCATAATCAGGATGACGTCTAAAGTCGTATACGACTCTAAAATACTACTTTCATAATTGAGGTTAATTTTGTAGTTTTGTCTGAGTTAAAAAAATGGCAAAGGGTATACCAGGACGTATACGCACTTTCTCATATTTTCAGAATAAAATTAAAAAAAAAAAATAATTAAAAATGAAGAAATTATTAAGTGTCGCAAGAACTAAAGAAAGAATTCTAAGATATTAATTATAAATAAAATTATAAAATATTTTTTGTTATTTTAATTAAACATAAATTCAAAGTCAATTCTATATATTGTATCAAATTTAGTAATTGAAATCACGATTAACATTCAATTCTACTATTGAAAGTGCTTTATATGGTAATATGTAATCTTGCAACATTTGAAGAAAAAAAAAACTATCATGAAACACCTTTTTCCTAATTGTATAGATATACATATACTCATAATATTGTAACATTAACTTGAAATAAGAATAGTGAGTATTTAAGCCTATGTTCAAAGCAGTTAATATCTTACATTTCATACCCATATTTGCTAATTTATAAAAATCTACTTTTAGCTTGTTGCATAGTGTATACTTTTGATTTGCTTTATTGTTGTTATTATACAACGCTTTTTTACGCAATGACAACCTACGCTGTGTGCGGCCAAATTTGGGAGAACTTGAAATTCAAGTTACAGTACAACTAACTAACCAAGATACGTTAGTTTCAACCGATGTTGTAGTTGCAGTTTTAGTTGCACATTTTCTTTAAATGGAATTTTATATCCACTAGTAAAGCATACAGACAATATGTATGTATATATACAAAAAAAAAAGTTTAGGTTGTGTTGATGCAAATAAAATATACATATACGAGATTCAAAATACAAGGGTTCAAAATTATGGTCTTAAAATGTTATTAACGAGCACATTTTAACGTGATAGCGGCGTTAATATGACATTTTTGAATCTAGCAATTTTTAGGTTAAGTTCAGAGTAAAAACCAAGTTATAAGGTCATAAAAACTCAGGCCTCTGACACGATCTAAAATTGTTATATTATTTGTGAAAAAAGAACTCTACGGCAATGTTTGAATTGAGTGCATGATAGGGTTTTGTGAAAGAAAAAAAATGGGCATACAATTTACAATCAACATTAAATATTAAAAAAAAATACAATAATCAAATAAAATAAAGTAAAGCTTTGTTCGTTGTAAGGATATTGAGTAGAAAACATTTCAATTTTGAATTGAGTGTCCGGATATATACATATTATACACATAGTGCCTGGTTATACGAGCGCAAAAAACATATATATTATTCATATATATTATACATTTTAAGAATTTTTAGCTAGCTTTAAGTAGTTTAAAGATTGAATACAAATAAAAATGAATTTAAAAAAAATGTTCTAAAAGAAAATCACAAGGCAATCATTATAAGTAGTTAAGCTTCAATTACACAGTCAACGCGTAGACTCTCCGACGTCATAATCTATCCCAAGGGTGTCACGTCGAGTAATCAATGCGTTGACGAGTAAATTGACACACATTTTTGAGTGACCGGGTAATGTCTCAGTCAATGCTATTAGGACACGTTGATGCATTTTTGGGACTGCCGGTCATCGCAATGAACGTGTCCTAACGTTAACAGGGCATAATTTCATACCGGGTCCACACGTCATTGAAAATTTTAATATGTGTAGTTGACAGATAATCTTGTATATGTACATACATATGTATAAAGACTTCGGTTGTCCTGCCGCTCGATCCACTTTTTAATAATCTTACGAAGTATATCCTAACATAGAAACAATGAAAAAATTGGATGGAAAATCTATTAAGTAAAAATAAGTTTCCAAAGCTTGAGTTTCTGCATTAAATTGGGGCGAGACGAACTTTGCCGGCTCCTCTAGTTTTGAATTAATACAAAAACATTTAATTTTATAGATTCAGGTAAGTTTTATTGTTTTTGTTTACCCTTTTTAACCCTTGTTTTCCTAATTGTCTTTTAGCACCATGGGTAAAGAAAAGGCAACTTTCAGCGAAAAAAAAAGAAGAACCAAGATAGAAAAACAGTCAACATAAAAGAAGAATTGGGTGGTACCCTTGGCCTCAAAGAATTGATGAGCAACTCTCCAGCCGCCAAACAACCCATTCTGGTAAAGCTAAACATTGAGGCACCAACACGTCATAAAACACAAAATTTAAATCGAGTGATTGTCATTGATTGAACCTATACATACATGCATCATTAGAACAATTAAACCTAATATTTTAAAGACGATAAACAATTTCACATATAAACGAGTTAAACGATCGGTATGACAAAATACCACTAAAATATTTTCAAATTGATGGGCCGATTTTGAATTGTGTACTTTAGGCGGGAATTTTTAAGACACTATTTTATACCTAGAATTCCATTAAAATACAAAATTTTACGAACAAATTTGCTCAAGTTAAATCATTTCTTATATACAGAATCGAAGTTAAAAATTGAGCCCAAAAAGTAACAAACAGCCTAACTTATGACACGAATACAATACAGATCCATTTAAAAAATGGGTAGACACTACATATTGTTTTAATATTCACATTACAATCGTATCAAAATGAGTTACAGTTGTGTTCATAAGAATAGCAGTGCATCCTAAATAAAACTAAAAGGCTTTCATTATCATCGTTATAATATATTTCACTAAAATTTAAATAACAAATTAAGGCCCTTTATTGGTATTAACAATAAAAAATAAAGTTAAGTTTTTAACGTTATTTTATTCACAGTGGACATTTTTTTTTTAAATTTACAGCTGTTCACAAAAATAGCAGCGCATGACATTGTATTGCAAAAAGTAAGAAAAACTGTAATAAGTTGCATGAAACTATATTAATAACTTTAGCTTAACATTGATACTTTGTTGCATAACCATTATTTTTAAATATAAAAGTGTATTTGTGTGGCATTGTATCGATTAAAGCCTTACACCTCTCGATTGGTATTGCGTTCTACGAATCTCGCACTACTTCCCACAGTTCTTTAGAATTTTTATGAACACAACTGTAAATGTTTGTAGGAATGTATTGATTTAAGACAAGTATGTACTTGTATATAAGTACATAACTTAATCAACAAAATTTAAGAACACTTGTTCCGTTATTTGTTAAAAAATAAGTTTCATGAAATAATACAAAAAAACTAAGTAGAACAAATAAAATAGCAAGAGAACAATAGAATTTATTGTTGAACTTAAACGCACATCGATAAGATAACGTCGATGATGGCGACGCACATTGAGTGCCAATGAAACTTTGTTCATAATGAACACCAAAGCATAGTTGTTTGGTGGTGTATTATTAATTGGAGCGTTTTCATTTATCCTGTAGACGCCATTCATAGACAACTGTTTTTGTTTCGTATCAAAGGTTTGGGTGTTATTTTTGTATTTATTTATTTTGCGCCTTTTTTGTCATTGGTGTTAAAAACTGACCAGTTCACGAGAAGTTTACACCTTGTACTGAAATATGGGGTGTTTTTTTTGTAGCTAAAAGGTTTCGATGAATATGGTTTGACAATTCGTCGTTAGTCGTTTGACAGCGCCCTGGAACAAAGCTTACAAATTGTCTCAATTTACTTCCATTTTACGGTCAACATAATTGGCCTAGTGAGCGGGAAATTTGGAGTTATCAATCGGTTTCGAAGATATCGGTTCTTTATATTTTGATTAGAAAGTACCGTTCCGGTGAGCGAGTTTTATTGTTTCAAAATGGCTCGCCAAAAATTTATTATATATTAACTGCACATATACATACATATGTATGTATATGTACATACAGACATATATTTTATAGATGTGTTATTAAATTATAAAAGTATAAGAAAAATATGGTGAGCTTACCCAATTCTATTTTTCTGTATGCCTCTTGTTTTTCTAGAGCAATTTTTAAGGCCTTTGCTAAGATGTCCTCAGTCTTTTCCTGAAAAAAAAAACGAAATACAAAATAAACTTCAGTTTTAATTACCTATAATATCAATTGGAATTAAAACGATGAAATATTTTCAAAAACATAAACAAATTATTCAATGTTTATTTTTTTTTTAAATTCATTTATTTATTTGTCAATCAAGTAATAATCCTTTATAGAGACATTAGAATAAATTAAAAATTAATAATTTATTTATATATTTTACACATTACAATATTTACAATAATTTCAATATATCTTTCTTTATATCAACTGTACTTTTATTAAAATCAATGACACGTTCCAAGTCATTAAGAGCACTACACGAATGAGTAACTGGATTATTTTTTGCATAACTTCTACTACGAATAGGGACATATGAAAAATTCCCACTCGGTCGCAAGCTACGAGAAGGTGCATAAATATTGTACATAGATAGTAACACTGGACATTTAATATTAAAATTGAGTACCTCAAAAGCAAAAAAGTGCAGAATATAATTTTCTCCTCACCACCAGAGGTTTTAAGTCAACTAAAGCACCATCTACTCTCATAAGACGGAAAATTTGAAATTCTAAATGTCTTCAGTAAGCAAAACTTTGTGAACCTCTTCTGGATTTTTTCAATCCGAAGGATACTTGATTGATTCCAACGCAACAATACTGTAGTAATGGCCTAACAATGTATAAATTAAGAGTATAAGGATCTTTAAAATACTTTGAATTCCTTATAATAAAACTTAACATCAAATTTGCTCAGGAAATAACATGGTCGATTTTAATTATGATATTGAATTTATTATGTTACAGAATTAAGTCGCGAAATCATAATAATTGATCATATAACATACGAAACTACGTACAATGTATACATATACATACATTATGTTTATATGTATATTGCAACCCAGACATAATTAGATGAGCTTAAGTTCGCATTTTCAAAAATTAAAGTAATAGTTGACTTTGAATTACATACATATGTAATTTCAGTTACATTACCAAAAGCAGGTGTAATTATATGTTTCGTGTTTCATACTTAAAAAATTAAACAAATCTACTGTCATATAAACCCCACCGCTCACAACTAACAAATCTATTTAATTCCAAAACATTTACGATCGTTATCGAAACAATATTACTATTATTATTATTATTAGCTTTATTTGCCATTTAAATTTTACATACATGCATATGTCTATGTACATAAATAACATAATCAGGCTATTATGTTAGGTCTAGTGATCTTACTCTCACATCTCTAAATCTTTTTAGATACGAATATGATAATAGACCATAGCTCTGACATATATCAATAATAAAATTTGCACAAGCCAATGCACTTTGATACAAAAAAAAAAACTAATTTCAAAACATAAATAACATGATTATGGTTGCGTTGTAATTTATCCGATCAATAACTACTGCCATTTCTTTTGCATATCGTATCTCAAAGTTATCGGTTACTAAATCTTTAATTCTATTGAATTCAGTTCATAGACTTCAATGGTTTATTCCAATGAGTGACAATTTATCACTTTATTAAGTGACGTGTACCTACTACAATTTGCCAACTTTGTGTTGTGTGCAGCGAAAGTAAAAATAATAAACGTAATGTTGGTCTAAAATTATATTACATACGTCAATTACGTTGGGGTTCATTCCCGGCGTATATGAGCTAATTGAAAATTGTTCCGTCTGTTATGCTATTTAAGTCAGCAGTCGACATCACCATTTGTGCCTTCACTGAACAGTAAATAGTAAAATACAGGGTGGCATAGGTTTACTATCATTATTTTTAGCATCGCAATAATTATAATAGCCTAAATATTTTATTCAATTTTTTTTTTGTATTTTTTGAACATAGATCGTTACTTTTGAAATTGACTTATACTTATTTCTTTTTTTCATTAGGGTTTCCTTAAGTTTTTCCACCATCTTTTGGTTAATTGGAACTTATTCTATTTCGGGTAGGATATTTTATAATGTATTGTGTTTGCCTGACCATGAAAATGCCTTTATCTACATTATTAGGTATTAAAAACATATTCTATTATTTCATTTTATATTATATTTATTTTTGGCCAACAGCCAAAGTTCAAAGTAAAGTTCCAGTTGTGACCTTGAACGCCAATAGCCTATTTTTGTGTATTTGTATTTTCAAACCAGGCTACATACACATTATCATTAAATCAATTTATGACTCTAAAAAAAGCTTTTCCTTTTTTTTCAAAATATCAAAATAAATTTCCTTTTCTTATTAAAGTTGTAAATAAATTCAATGCAATTAAAGAATTATACATTTAAATATACAAAAAGGATTAAGAAAACAAACGTTTAAAGCATTGCATAAGCTTTTTCTGATGGTACAAAGTACAGCATACCATCTATTTGTGAATGAAATTAAAGCTCTCGAGATGAAATTTACTATTGCGTTGCAACATTTTTTAATCTCGAAAGTGACTACAGACAAGACGGATATTATTTGTTCTTCTTTTCTATAATTATATCAAAATAGAATTTTCCATATTTTTTTTTTTAATTAAACAATTTACATCTGATTTTAAAAATTAAATATATAAGAACTGAAATTTAGAGTTCTTGAGAAAATATGTTAGGTTCCTGATAATATAAATATGCATGCAACAAGAAACTTTATTTCATTTAAAAAAAATAGGATAAATAAATTTAAAAAATATATTCAAAAAACTTACTTTCGCAAAAATATATAAATGAAATCATACAAAAGACGTTAATTATTAATTGATACATTTGTATCTTTTTCCTTTCACCCTCTACTTGAATGAAATATTTGGCTTTACAATTTGTTAGTTTATTATATTAAAAGATTTTTTGAATGTCACTGGATTGCTTCGCTTGGGTGATTTTTGATTGTTATAAATATCATAATTGATCAATGAAATAAAATGGGTAATGGGATTCAAACAATGATTTTGACATGGGAAATTGTTGTCAATGATTTTGAATTTCATTAGCGACTTAAACTGTCGTCAATGATGAAACTAATTTTATTTTATTCATATTAAGCTTATTTTATTTTACTTCCGGGAGTAAAAACATGTGTAAATAATTATAGTATTAAGTGTTCTAAATATTTTTAGAACAGAACCGTTGAGATGGAACTAGCTCAAAAAAAAAGAAACAGAGTTAGTTAAAAACAATATATTATAAACTATTAGGAATCATATTTAAAAATTAAACAACTAAAATAGGCTACAAGAGTATTAGAGCATTTATTTTTAAATGTTGTAAAGTACCTATTTAACATTCCATATTTTGTATTTCTAACTGACATGTCAAGAGTTTGTTTTCTTTCGTCCTGCAAATTGTTTTGATATGATTGTTAACTAGAATAAGCACTCAATGCAGATCTTATGGACCATCAGTATCTTTAAACTTCTCAGTGTGTTCAAACAAGGTATTTGACTATATTAACTTTTATAAATATGGATAAATTAAATTTTAAACCTTGAAATTAATCTTAGCAATTCAATTGGTTTTGCCTAACTTGAACACGTATATCCAACACTTCGACGGTTGAGTGTCTAGATAATATACACAGCTTGTCTATATGTTCCCAACATGGATTATCATGTAATTTATACAACATTGTAGTTATAACATCTATATGTATGTATGTTTTATAAGTTATTCACATAGAAAAAAAAAACAAAAAATTTAAAACATTCAACAACTATTCTTCATAAAATATTTTTTTCTCATTTTTTGTTTTAACTTTATTATCAATACTTCAATACCGACGTTTTCAACTTCAAAAATAGTTTTTTAACTTCCCATAGGAGGTTATTGTTATCGCTCCGATTTGTCATACTGAAATTTTTGACATATCTGGACGTTTTAAGGTCTTACAATACCTATATATCTGTCATTTTACGTACGTTTTCCTACGTTCGAGAAATATTTTTCTTCAGCGATATCTCAAGAACGGGTAGAGATATCGACTCCAACTAAATACTTTCGACAGGTTTTAGCTTCTGAAATACTAAATATAAAAACTGAAAAACAATGTATTGCTCAAATATACAATGACCGATAAATGATATAATGCCTTTTATAAACAAAAATATCTTTGGTTTCATCATTATTAATCCTATATAAGAAATGACACATACTCGACGTATGCGGTTACAAAAAAAAATGAAAACACTAAAAGACTAAGACTGGATATTTTTAGCTTAAAAATGCAAAAAAAAAATACAAAACAGTGATTGAAATAACTATTGTGTTGCTATAATTTTATAAAAAAGTATAAACAAATATAGTTCATTGTTTGTCGTTTCCTTACCAAAACTTTGGTTCAGGCCATGCATTTTTATAAAAAAAAAATTTTGTCCTCAACGTCCGGAGATCTAACCAGGACACCACGATCTCTTCTGATTTTCTAGTGCGCAAATTCCTAAATATTGTTAAAATAAGCGACCAAAATTTAATTTCTTTGTTTAACACATTTTCCATATTTTTTATTATTTTTTTTTTGCGCCCTAAACCTTCTACTCTTATTCCTCTTTAATCTAAAAAAAAAAATTAAGAAAATCGGTCAAACGGTTTGGCTGATTAGTGAACGAACACAAAAAAAACAGACTTCCTTTTATATATATAGAAGAAGAAGAAGATAGAAGATGACGCACAAACATAATTTATCACATCATGCGTCACATTCCATGATTTTATTTAGTGTAAGAACAAAGTAATACGAGTTCTAAAGAAATAAAACAATTTTCAGATAAAATTGAGCTTGAAAATAATTAGCAACCCTAAGTCCTTGTAGTGATGGCACTGAAATGTCATCTTATTTTGTATCCTTAACTGTATTTTTATCATTCGTTTTTAAGCAAAAAGCACCTACATATAATATACATGTTAATAAATATGTATTTACACCTACATAATGTAGCTGTATATTCGTCATTATTTGTATCCTTATCTTTACTTCCATAACTACCTTTACATACATATATACAAAGCTTACATTTGATGTACGGCAGACGTTGGCCACTTCAATATTAAAAAAAAAGCAAAGGAACAAAATTCATGCAAAAATATTTTATTTTTACCAAGCAATTGCAACTCTCCAATGAATGATGCCTAATGCGACAAATATGAGGATGAGGTGGTCAAGCATCTATAAAGTCTTATGAAGTATCCACTCACTTTATCTACCCACATGACGATTTTTAATGGTCTGAAGACTTGTTATTATAATTATTATTGCGTTTTCTGTGTACTCTGTGTATTTAGTACATTTCATTCAGTTCTATTTAAAAAAAAAAAATCCTAGGCAAAGGCAATTTTGTTAACAACGTCACAAAGATGATTGTGTAACAGTCTTTCAAATACAACAATCTCACAAAACTTTATCACATTCAGTGGTTCTTTATCTTCAAACTATGTATGTATTTATATTTTGGATATGCCTTTTAAACACTTCGATAGAAAACTAATTTAATCTTGCAAAAAACACCAAGTATAAAAACTACACAAGACGCAACCAATAGATAGACAAATCTAAATCATTCGAGGACCAAAGTCCAAAATGAACCAAAGAGGAATGACGTTGGATGTAAACACATCCATTAGAACAAATGAAGAAAAGCTCCTTTTTTGTGAACGATGTGGCATGTGGGGCTTTTGTTGGCGAGCTGACTGCATATTCCTTTTCAACTTTGTTTGTAAATATTGAGAAAGGATACAAAAGGAGAAAACAAGAATAAGAGAACGAATGAGAGGATGTTATGTTATAGGGTGATTTTTTTGCAGTTGACAACCTTGAAAAGGATGACAATCTCCCATATCGGGTGGGTTTTTGAACAACTCTGAGTAACCCATTCCGCTGGCGATTCTTTGTTTACAATCAACTCCAAATGGCTTACGTATTGCTAGACTAAGATATTATATACATACATGCATATGTATGTATCTATACATAGATTAAATCTTATCTAAGTTTATGTTTTGCGTTTTGCGAAGGAAAAGAGCCCTTGGGCGCATGTCACACGTCATCACCAAACAACAGAACTTTGGAAGGCATGTTGCATGCTGTGATAAAGAAAGCGAACATTTTCCTCGGGTTGGTGATGGAACCCGAACATGCCATGGAATATACCATGGCAATGAAAAACAGATTCATTTTTTTATTGACAATCAAGATGCAACGAGCCACCAAGGCCACACTCATGATTCAAACTTACAGGAGCGAATAAATGAGAGAACGAAGAATTTCTTTAGTAAGGCTTTTGCAAGTTAGTGTGTGCGTATTTGTATATGTATATCTACATCAGTACTGATACTTTTTATTGCTAAAAAGTTATGAATCTTTATTATTTGCCTTTATTTTACTTTAACCTGCTTGATGAACGTTAAGGATCTGAATTTTCACATTTTATAATTTGAGATTTAAAAAAATGTTGTTTCCAAATATTTTTTTCAATTCGAGGTTTTTACTTATACACCCATGGTTCCCATATGGACTCATTTTTTAGCGTTCTCTTAAGATCTAGCCAATTTTTTTCAAAGATAACAATCATTTTCATTTAAATATATAAATATATGTGAATATGTAGATAGAGGAAATATATTAGCCTTTCTGAGGAATGAAGATGTTATTTATGCTAACGTGTTGTTTTATTTTTGAACACATTTCATTAAAAAAAAGTATTGCTGACATACATATAGTATGTATATGTTATTTAGGATTACACACAAAATTGTTTGTATTATCTGGCTTGCTGTACTAATTTCTATCATTTAGCTTGTAACTAATTCAAGATATTGTACAGTTACTAAGTATTCACGAATAAATGAAATGAAAAATATTTTAATGATCCATTTAATAGAGAAGAATTTATCAAAGTTTTATGTACCTAGTTGTATCTTTCGTAACATTTCCGAAATATATTAAAATGGAAATTTCGACATTTAAATATTGCACTTGTATGTATTTTATAAATAAATATAAGAGTAAAATTTTGTTACGGGAATATTTTCTTTGCAAAATTACTCGTATATGGTTATTTTAGACTAAATGCTTATATAAAATACTCTCCAGGGCTATTGACATCAAGGGGTTTTGATTTACCCTTTAAATGATCTTTACTACATGTTCCAGTGTAAGAAGTAGAGGAAGAAGAAGGATATGAAAGTTTTCGGTGCAGTAGACAATTATTATTTTTCAGCAGGTTTTCATTAGAAACTTGAGGAAAAAAACGCTTCTTAGAGATCAACTTAAACTCACGGCTTCTTGATTAGCAGTCGAGCACTACATCCACTGCACCATTTCTGCCTTTTGTTACTTCGGTTTTAATAATTTTTTTTTTGATACTCAATGTTGAATACAGTGATATTTAAGCACATAGTTCTATCCGGGAGTTAAGGTCCAGTCCAAACCAGACATACATATGATGGTCATCTCAAAAGTCTAAATAATAATTTAAAAAAAAAATATAACTACATAATAAGTTTTATAGAAAAAAAATACAGAGAACATCATGAAATAAACATGTTAAATAAATTTTGTATTGATCACTCTAAGGATAGTTTTTGTTAAACATCCAAGAAGACAAAAAAATATAATACGCGGTTCTCCAGTGAACATTTTTGTAAAACTCACCTAGTCATAAAAAAATGAACAATTCTTTATGAGTACTGCGTATAAATATGTAGATGTAAAAATATATATGTATTTGTTTGAGCTGAATCTAGGTCATTTGTGCTTATGTTATCGTTGCATCCTGTTAATCAAAAATACATACATATGTACAGCACATACATAACATGGGATTTTCCCTTCTAACGTCCACTTTTGACAGCGGTGGAATTATATTAGCATTTTAAATTAAGGATATTTAAAGCAAGTTCTATTTACATTGGATATGGAATGGTTGCACAGATATTTCAATCCAGGCCAAGTTCACTTGGGTTTCAATATATTCAATTTCATAAATGCAGCTTATATTGTTTTTATCCAATATGATTGTTCCGGCTTGGTGGTGCTTGCAAAAAGCTTTTGCGCAATCTATTTTCGAAAATTGTAAATAATAAGAAAAGCTTCAATTCGGAAGTTTTGAACTTTATAGTCCAGGAATTTTGTGAATTTTTGGTATATTCGTCTAAATGAAATTGTATACAAAATAAATTTATCAATTACATAAAAAATATCGGATACCTTTATAAATTACAATGCACGCGCACATATGAATATAGTATGTACATACATATGTACATACATATGCACATACCTAAAAAAGTAAAAACTTTTAATAGCTTTCGACCTAAACAAAAAACCAGAATCTTCCACACAAATAATAGAGTATTTACTAAAAGTCCTATCCATAACAACTTATGGGTCTCAAGAGCAGTGACAAAATCCATCTTTACTTTACATACAGAGTTTTTCTTTTAGGCCCAAAACAAGTTTTTAAAAATGAAAGAAAAAAGGAGTCCCAAAAGAACAATAAATATAAGCTACAAATTCACACATGTATGTATAAACAATTTATTAGGTACATTTATATTTATTCGGGCATTCAAAAATGTTCACAAAAAAATGTTTAAGAGCTTCGTTGAGTTGTTTAATGTTCGTTTACAGAATGCAAATTGAAAGAACGAAGTAAATATTTCAGCTAAAAAAACTTAAAATATTTATTTTCAATTCTTATTCCCCCACTTATGTTCAAGATATCTAGTAGGTATATTGTTTCATGTATGTATGGTATGTAAATAGTTAAACTTGATACTTGCAAATGTCAACATAATGTTTACACCATGCTTAGACCACATCCCGGCGGCAAATGTTTTGAGTAGTGTGATAACAAAAATTCGTTTACATGGATATGTATGTATACGCAACATTATATCAAATTTAACCGTCTGGAAGTTTTTTTTTCAGCCGGTTCGGCTTTTGAGGTGGAAGTGATAACCACTTAATCTACTTAATAATATAAAAAGGAAAGGTTTATTTTTTTGTTTGTTTCTTTATATGTTTGAATTGAACAATCTCCCAAACTACTGGACCGATTTGAAAAATTCATTTACCGTTGGGAAGCTACACTATCCCCAAGTGACATAGGCTATAATTTTCTATAAACTTCGATAATGTAACTTTAGGTGTATTTAAATAAAATTGACTTAACTTAAAGATAACTTTAAGACTTCTTATTAGTAAAATATTCACCCGTGCAATGCGGGGACGACCCGCTAGTTTAAAACGAAAATCAATTTTTTGAGTCGAAATGATAACTACATGAATGATACATCAAAAAATTCTCCTGATTATACAAAAGTGAGTCCAAGACGTTTTAATTTCACCCTTATGTTTGCCAGACGCATTTTAATTTTCCAATGCATTTTTAAAATTTGAACCCCAACAAAGTGGTACACCAAAAAACCAAAAAAATTTTCCTGATTATAAAAAGTGAGTATAAGACGTTTTGCTTTCAGCCTTATGCTTGTGAGACGCATTTTAATTTTTTTTTCAAATGTATCTTTAAAATTTAAACCCTGATAACTTTTTTCTCATAAGACAATATTTAAGAATGCGTCTTTAATTTTAGGCACCGAATAAAAAAAAAATACATTACAAATATGGTTACTAATGCTTTCATACAATGTTAAGGATAGCACTCTAAGGATGACATTTTTAAATATGTAAGTAAGTATTTTAAAAGCGATCCAGGTAACGAATTTACATTTGTTAGTGGATTTTTAAGTTGCTAACTTGTCACTTCTGTTTGAGGATACGTATGAAAGTATTGAATGCGTTATGGGTTCCGCAGTCACTTTCACTCAGAAGAATGCACACACATTTGTATTACAATGTTTGACAGTGGTGATGGGAAAAAGCTCCGAAAGCTTTGATTTGTTTACTTATAGCAGGCCAAATTCTAAAAAGGTACATAAGTTCTTAAATAAGTAAGGAATCAGAATGAGACGTTAGCAGCTTATTTTAATACTCTACTTCTACGTTAGAGTTTTCTAGTTTCACTCATAACTAGTGCTCAAACTCATAAATTTTATGATGTTTTTTTTAACTTCTATTCTTTCTTTCCTTCCTTCTCTGAGGTAAACAAATAAAGACAAATAACGAATCCTTTTTTTGATAATCTTGAGATTTATTTTATTTTATTTTTACCACGCGATTAAATTTTTAAAGCACAATTAATTTTAAATGATGAAATATTTTCGAAAAAAAACAATATTTCGCGAAGTTTTAAAACATTTTTCCCCACAAATTCCATTTATTAAATTGAAATGTCAGTTTTGTTTGCTTAACTGGAGTTTAAACGGCAGAATACTCTCGGTTAACTTGAAGCTTGAACTACGAAATAAACTGAGTTTACAGTTTAAACAAAACTGTGAAACTGGCGGTTAGTGTCCGCATCGAAAACAGTACTCCAAAATATAAAGGATTATAACAATCCTGGCATACCAGTCAAGTTTTACAAAAATAGCACAACTTATTTCAAATCATATTTTTATTTTAAGCACTACTTTCGTATTGAGGAGAGTACGATAACTAGGGCGCCAAAGATTTGATAACGGTATTTTGTAGGGGGGCTCAAAACAAGCATTTTTTATTAAATTAAGTATTACCGTTATTTTTTTGAAAATTCGTTTTCCGATCAAAGCATTTTTATTTTAAATTGCCCCTACTGCCTAAACGGGGTGAGATAGATCCCCCCTCCCATGAGTAAGGTGTGTTTTTTTCGGCAATGCTATCCGTAGTGAAGTAAGATTTTACTCGCATTACAAATACTTACCATCTTGTAAGTCTTCCATTTTATCTTAATTATCTCCTTATTCTGTATTTTCAGCCTGGCAAAAAGTTTTTTTTTTTGCAATTAAATATTTGACAACTAGTCAGTAGTACTAGATTTTAAATTGAAAAATCACCACTGCGGATAAACTTGTTTTCGGGAAATCCCACTTCACTACGGATAGCATTGCCAAAAAAACACACCTAATGTTTAACTTCATTTGAAATACATAGTTACAATAAATAACTAAATATACTGTTCAAGTATTCGGGTACAATGGCTTCACAGTTTAAAAAAAAATTCAAGAGACTTCTTTTGCTTAATTCTATACCCAACTATGCTTTTTACATTTGTAGAGTCACACACAACTGCTTTATGTATATGTAAAAAAAATATCATAAAAATAATGAAGTGCTTAATAAAATCATTTAAATAAATTGATTGGTATAAATGACTGTTCAAACATTGGAACAAATTAGTTCGTCCCACTAATATTCCGGTGAATTTAGACATTCGAAGCTACCTTAATTCCCACCAAGCTGAAAAACAGTAAGATTGTTTAAAATATAATTAAAAATACATTTTTAAAGTTCCCCATCTTTCCCCTGAAAAAAAAATTATTTAAGGTCAAAAAATGTGCAGTTTACATGCACTCAGGATGATTAAGAACAAGAAAAAGAAGAACAAGACGAACCACAACAACAATAAGAAGATCAAGAAGAAGAATTTGAAAGTTACTACTCGAGCGATTAAATTTCAGTACTTTTTTCTAAAATAAATTGGTTTATCTTTTCAATTTCTGCTAATATCCACTATTTAGCAATAGTTTCAAATTAAACATGATCACAACTGACCTGTAGAATTCAGGAATAGGCCTACTGGGGAAACCACGTTAAAAAAAAAACGATATAATTTGAACAGACTATAAGAAACTTAAAGTTTATTTCAAAATAATAATTAAAAGGCCAAGAAACCAATAGGTAAGTTTAAATATTTCCAACACGCTTATTCTTATCGCAATCATTTCTTACGGTGAATTTTCTTACGAGAAGCTACAATTATGTCAAATTATACATTTGTAAGGTAAGATAAGGTTAGGAAGATTTTGAGAATGAATACGGTTTTCATTGGTTGATAATTCGATTAGATAAAAATGTAACTAGGTGTTCTGCATTCATTTTCTGAACAAAAATGTCACGTTACCACGTACCAAATCAAACAGTTAAAAAAAAAAACACAGCAAAGCTTATACATTGATTTTAAAGTAACCTTGTTTTATAAATCTTGTGAGGCTTTAAAAGCCCACATTATCGTAGGCCCATAACGACATTACAAAGCAATTTAAAGTAGTCAGATGATGATCTGCAATCAAAACTAAATTTGTTTGATCAACCCGCCAAAATTGTATCTACACCATTATATTTTACAATAATAATTAGTAGCCATCAACTTTACAAGATTTAGATTCGCATACAAGAATTTACAACAACACTCTAATCGAAATTTGAATTTGCTTTCTTTTTATTATTTTATTAAAATATATCAAATTATTTAATTACATTAAATGCGCTATCTTATCTTATAAGATATTGTATCGTTTTAAGTAATCTACTTTGAATAAATGAAATTGAAATTGAAGGTGTGAAAAAATTCTCAATAAAAATAAAAACAATTGGATCTGTCAAAATTAAGTTTGTCCGCTGATCGGCCTATACCTACTATAAAAATCTTCTCAACTGTTTTTTTTTTTTTTTTTTTTTTTGAGAAGTTTGGCATGCTTGCATGCATTAAATCAAATATTTTGTGCTAGAGCGTGATGACACTGACGACTCAAACACATAAATTGTGACAACGTGTTCGTGTTAGGCAAAAGCCGCGAACCATAACTGACATTTTTTAGTGTGCCGTTTATGTGAAGTGATGATTTTCAACGTTTTTTGTTAAAAATCTTAAAAAAAAAGAAGCAGCGCGAACACTTCCAAAAATAATTGGCATACACTAAAAATTTTAATTAATTGTGTATGTTACTTTCGTAGGCAGTACAATTTATTAAAAGCGAAACATAACATTGTGTATATAGCAGAATAAGTGCTTTTTCCCAAAACTATTTTGAAATCACAACCTAAATTAAGAATGCATGGATTAAAAATTAATTTTTGTTTTAAATACCTTACTATATTAAGTTTCTCCAAATCGTAGTTGTTAAATAGAAAACACAATAATCCAGAGATAACTTAACGATTTCCATAAGCCAACCGGCATCAAAATAAAGAATTAAGATGATGAAAGAATTTAAATAAGAATACCCTATTCAACAATATAAAATCATGTACATTTTCTAAAAAATAATCGAAATATTTTATGTGTGTAGATTATAATTATATAAACAAATCGAATCTTATTTTAAGTGAGACAGCCAGTTAAGGAAAGATCATACCAGAAAAAAATTACAACTTTAAAAAGGATACCTATGGACTATGGAACCATAAGCTTAAGGAACGTATTTTAAAAATGAAACTTAAGTTTAACATAACTAAAAAAAAAGCTTCGAACATAACCGATACCTTTATATGATAAACAAAGGTACTGATGGATCACACTTACTCTTTTTAATTGGCAATTATGTGAAGGAAATAAAGCACAAAAACAGCAGGGAAAGGGATTTACATATTTTTAATTATGCTTGGCGTAGATTATTTAAAACAATTTAGCTATATTTATTCATAAATGGGTTTTCGTGATGGTTTTTAAATTACGATGATAACTTTACCACTACAAACACAAACTTAGGCAACAAGTAGTAGAGACGGTTGACAGTTATGGTTAGGTTCGCTCTTTGGATGATTGCTTTACTATCATGCATAAGGCAACAATTCAGAATCCTGATTACTTTAAAATTAAATTTCAGGTGCCATCCGGCATAAAATAGATGTAGCATACAACTTTTTTGCTCCTTTCCTAATTACATTTACCATCGATGGGTTGCTTGATTTGCAGACAGGAGCTCCAGACAGATATTACCGGTTGCAAGCATTGCGGGAAAAATTCTCTTAAATTGTATCGTATCGTAGCATACAGACACATAGGCGTTTCTATTTTAAATTTGCTTTTTTTCGTTGAGTTGTAAAGCGCTCAAATTTTTCCTAGAATTGAATTTGCCTAAGGTGTCTTGAAGAAATTTTCTATTTGGAAACATTATCAAACAGACGATAAGGAAAAGATTCATCTGACAGAGGCTTATTTACGTTGTGGCAACGAGGTGCTGAAAAAATATTTAGTTTAAGTTTAAGTTTTCGTTGTCAGATATTTAAGGTAAAAAAATTCCAGTACAATTATTGTGCTGTTATTAATTCTGTACCTAGTAAAAAAACAAATAACTTCTTAATAAAAAACTAACGAACAATTTTGTTTCACAGCAGAGTGTCAATGTATTACTATTTGCGTACTTTTTCTTAAATGAGAATCGATCAAAATAGCAAACTTTACTATTAAATCCCACTACAAACAACTTCATTCAAACACAAAACAGATATCTCTACAAATCGCCTTGTTTAATTTCACTTGCTTATGTTATTAAAGAAAAATTTGCCAGAAGATATGCAGACAAAAAAAAAATTTCTACAACAAACGATCCATTCATCCTAATGAACTATCAGCTGAATGAAAGCGATAGTAAAATTTCCATTTCTGCTGACAGACTAGACTTGGGGTTGGGATGCTTTATAGAGTTCAAATTTAACTTGTGCTTTTCAGTTTTGCTACTTCGTGTATTGCTATATCAACTTTTTGCAGCTACACTAAAACAGAAGTTCAATTAACCACAAATAAACATCTTATTTTTGTGTCATAGCGCGTTAAGCCGCAACATTTCTTGGGAAATATTACTCTTGTTTTTCTTTATCGTTGTACATGATACTTCTAATTATTTTGATTTGCATCTCCCAAATGAAATTGAGATAAAATAATCGAAAGGCATCATTTCCTTTAAAAAACAATCAAAACGAAAAACAGACAGACGAACAGGCACAAGCACAAAGACGTCGAGCTGATCTGGTGCAATGGTTTTGTTTCTTTCGTAATTTTTTTTTTTGCAAGAAATATGAATGTTCATTCGGTCGTTGCAAGAAAATCTTCAATACGATATATACGACTTCTTGAACTTTGGTACATGGGATGAATGCGTTTTCGGTATTTTATTTTTTGTTTTTCTTTTCCATCAATAGATATAAATAAGTATATTTTCTGCGAACTACAAGAAAAAAGGTACATAACGCAATTAAATATAAACAGAGTTTAAAAAGCTGTAAATAATTCAAAAAGAAAACACTAGAACAGCAAACATTTTTTAGGCATTGATTTGTAAATGATTTATGATTTTAATAGTCTTTTCAATTTAAACCAATGGCTTAAGTTGGAATAAGTAGGATGACACTATATACACTGGCCTTGTCTCTAAGGAACTTAAGTCTGAAAAATTTTTGATTACTACATTCGATACAATTGCTAGAAGAACCTTGTTTTATAAGCTCCAAAGGAGAATTTTTAAAAAAGTAGAATTTAACGGTCCCTTTAAACAAATCGAAGGCGATGGTATTTTAAAACGGTTTTGGCAGACAAGTTCGAAAAGGAAAATTATATTTTATCAAAGTCAAAGTCAAATCAAAGACCATGAAAAGTAAATTTAAGTAAAAATTGATTAAAGCGAAAGGTGCCTGCCGGAATATATAAGATGAATACAGCAAAAGATATGCAAGCAGCACAATGAAGTTAGTACTCGTAATTTCCTTTAAAAACTTTAATGTCAATACATAAATATTATCTCAAAAAAAAAAATGTCATTGCACCGAATCAAATTTGTATGTAATATTGACTAAAAAAAAATTATTAACTTCTTTTACCATAAATAAACAGCAATAAAATTGTTTTTGAAGCACATCACATTGAAAAAATTAATAAATTATGTATTTTGTGCAATATACAACATATTCTCTACTAATACTGAATAGTGTTTTATTGACGGAACAAGTTTTCCGGAAAAGTGAAACACAAATGCATACCATTTTTCATTCTTCTATTTATGGCTCACATCTAACAAACACTAGGTATGAGTACTTATATACTGTATATACATACATATGCACCTTTCGTTCATATGGCGGTTGATTATTTTAAATTGCTTTCCCAGATTCAACTTCCTATTAATACAAGAAACACAATTAAAATAAAGAAAAATTTTCGTATTTTTACAACTGGGTTACATTTTCGTTTGTCTTTTTACATTCATACAAACATATGTATGTATGCATACATATTTGTATGTTTGGAATTTTTATCAGTTCGTAAGTAATTTATAATAAAAAGACTACATCACATTAATTACATATGAATTGCGTATGCAAATAATAACTGGATTAAAAGCCTTATATACATACATAATGTTTAAAACTTTAGAGTAAAACAAAGACATTTTAAAAACTAGGAACGCTATCAACATTGCATCATTGAAATTGAGAGTTTGGAGATCGTTTGGAATTTCTAAGAACGCAAGAAAACAATATAATCTGCTTTATTTTAACTTGCATTTTGGTCTGTTTTCAAATAGAAATCAATATAATTATTATTTTTTTAAAGATTTTTTTTTTTTTTTAATTGCGTAAATGTTATTTGCGGTGATATGAAAATATTACAACGCAAATGTGCATGGTTTTGAAGTAGTTGTAGTTCAATTTAAATAAATAAAAAAGCCCTTGAATATTGATATTAACAAATTGAGTGATTTTGCATTATGATTTATGACTATCAGCTATCGTCATTTTTGATCGGTTGTGAATTTTATCATGATGATTTTTTTTATAGACATGATATTACGGATATCAACAAAATAAATGCACATCAATTCTTATAAACCACAAATCCTTGACTGATACGTAAATATTCGGAGTTTTTAAAATGGAAAAAATAATGATTTCGTAGGAATTGTTTTTTAGAAGGTGTTATGGTAAAGGTAATGTAAATTACGGCAAATAAAAATCCGCTGAGATTTACGGAATTCCTTAAACCTAATGGACTTTGACTAACACTGAATACTTGTAATAAAGTATTTAATTTTTACTTTGGCTAATGAAAATCGGTTGTAATTTCATTCAGTTCTACTGCCATGGCTTCGCGTTTGCTAGTATTTCCGTCCTTTTATGCTAGTTTTTGTAGGTACACTAAATTTATGTTTAGCATTTGCGTTGCTTTTCCTTAGCTCGTAGCTTAACAAATTCTGATCTGAATATTAAAAAAATAATTCCACAAATTAGTTACTGACGTGACTATAATAGTGTGTTTATGTATGCTTAAAAGTAGTTTCCACAAAAAAAATGAGTTTTTGCAACAACTCAACTCTATTCCATTGAGACCTTAGGAGCAAAAGGAATGAAAATTGATGTAAATTACGTACTGCTGCAACAAGTATTTTGATTGAATCAATGGTAGTAAAGCTGTAAAGCTAAAAGGAGATACGCATAAAAATTTTAATTTAGAAAAAGGGTAAGTGGTCATTTTATTTGAATTGTACACCTTTATTATGAAAAAAATCTCCTACAATTTTTCTAGTTTATAAGTTTTAAAATGTAACTTAGGTGCATTTAAAAACAACTTGCAACTTGCTTTTACATATGAAAGTTGATTTGTATCTTTTTCTACTATCTTCTACTGAAGCTTATACATATACAATATATGTATATATGTGTTTACATATCTCAAATTTTAGAGCATTTATGATGGATTCAATCTTCTTACAGGTTTGTTGTTTTGTTGGGGGTAAAGAAAGGGAGCAAACAATTTATAACATTTCAAAATAAGGGTACAATAATCTTTTCAGATTGTACGCAACGTTATATTAAAACTTTATTAATCTGCAAACTGATATAATTATTTATCTTAACCAGTGGGACGTGCTTCACGAAAGAATTCTTGCCTACATTCTTTTGCAAATTCAAAATGACAGATGTTCATTGTTCGTTTTCTTTTTATTAAAAAAAAGTAATTTACATAGTTGGTGTAAAGTTTTTTTTCGACTTACCGCACTGGCACTCTCTGTTCAGGAAGTTAAGGACTAAACAATCCGGATATACATAAACGTACACTAAAAAGTTACCTGATTACGCACAAATCTTTTGAAAAAGAAACTGGTTTTTCAACATCTTTTATTTGGACGTTGAAGCTTTAATGGCAAAGCCTAAGACCAGAAGCGTTAGCAAAAATGTGTGACCAAGCAATAAACTTGAAATTGAGAAACCTTGCCACAAAATTCAATTTTCCCTCTGCTTTGTAACCAGCAGGTATTGCCGCAGTGAAAATGGAATTTTTCTGGATTATGACATTTTTTGTTACGACAAAAACATGAATACCTACATTTTCAATTTGTTAATAACAAAAACCAAAACACTCCATATATCGATAACAAAAAAAAAACACGAACTGATTTCTGTACACAAATATTATATTTTCATATGCGACGCACTTCAACGGCAACGGCGTTCAACTCTAGCCGAGGAGTATACAAAACAAACTGACATTCAGATAGTCTGCTATTACACGATGAATCTAGATGCATGCGACATCTTCGAATTCTTCTTTGTTATCCTATCCTGTTTCTCAAGTGCTATTACACGATGAAACCAGATTCATGAATCTATTTTGACAGTTCTCTTTTATTTATATTTCGTTGTTTGACTTGTAGGTTTGCTTATGAGACTTTTCAAATTCAAATGATTTCAGTTTTCTTTGAAATCAATTAAAAAAATATTAAAATTTGATTTGTTTTTATTTATTGATGAAGAATATGAATTTTGGAATACAAATTAGTATACAAAACATTTATAATGTTAAGATGCATCGAAGTTTCCTTCTCGAAGAACGAAACCATATGAAAGAGAACAGTAAAAAAGCGAACAAGAGCAAAGACAAACGTCAAATTGTCGCACGGAAAATTTTACCCTTGCGACACAGGTCGATTTTCTTGCGTCTCATGTTTTCGAATTTTGTCTCTCTTTTGCACTTATGTTGTTCGAAGTGTCGCATGCATCTAGATTCATCGTGTAATAGCAGACTATTACACGATGAAACCAGATTCATGAATCTATTTTGACAGTTCTCTTTTATTTATATTTCGTTGTTTGACTTGTAGGTTTGCTTATGAGACTTTTCAAATTCAAATGATTTCAGTTTTCTTTGAAATCAATTAAAAAAATATTAAAATTTGATTTGTTTTTATTTATTGATGAAGAATATGAATTTTGGAATACAAATTAGTATACAAAACATTTATAATGTTAAGATGCATCGAAGTTTCCTTCTCGAAGAACGAAACCATATGAAAGAGAACAGTAAAAAAGCGAACAAGAGCAAAGACAAACGTCAAATTGTCGCACGGAAAATTTTACCCTTGCGACACAGGTCGATTTTCTTGCGTCTCATGTTTTCGAATTTTGTCTCTCTTTTGCACTTATGTTGTTCGAAGTGTCGCATGCATCTAGATTCATCGTGTAATAGCAGACATAGTCTGCTATTACACGATGAATCTAGATGCATGCGACATCTTCGAATTCTTCTTTGTTATCCTATCCTGTTTCTCAAGTGCTATTACACGATGAAACCAGATTCATGAATCTATTTTGACAGTTCTCTTTTATTTATATTTCGTTGTTTGACTTGTAGGTTTGCTTATGAGACTTTTCAAATTCAAATGATTTCAGTTTTCTTTGAAATCAATTAAAAAAATATTAAAATTTGATTTGTTTTTATTTATTGATGAAGAATATGAATTTTGGAATACAAATTAGTATAAAAAACATTTATAATGTTAAGATGCATCGAAGTTTCCTTCTCGAAGAACGAAACCATATGAAAGAGAACAGTAAAAAAGCGAACAAGAGCAAAGACAAACGTCAAATTGTCGCACGGAAAATTTTACCCTTGCGACACAGGTCGATTTTCTTGCGTCTCATGTTTTCGAATTTTGTCTCTCTTTTGCACTTATGTTGTTCGAAGTGTCGCATGCATCTAGATTCATCGTGTAATAGCAGACATAGCGATTGCATGCAAGATACGAGATACGCATACGAATACGTATCAGTGTTGCCACTGTTTGAAAAAATTTCCGCAGTAGATTCTATGTTTTCGCAGTAGATTTTTATTAAACACCAATTTTTTTATTAAATACTAGAATGCCCTGCAAACGTTGTCTCGCCCCAATTTAATGAAGAAACTCAAGCTATTAAAAAATATTGTTGTTGCTTATTTGATTTCCCATTTTTTCATAAAGTTTCTCGATGGCCCGCTATACTTCGTAAGTTTAATAAAAAGTGGATCGAGCGGCAGGATAACCAAAGTTCATGTCCTAGTTGTTGTAACCATCTGTTTCGTTGTGCTGAATTTAAAACAGTAACCGCAGATTGCTTCAGTTTTTATGTAAAACGTGGTCCATGTTTAATACAAATAAAATACCTTCTACGGAGATAAGAAGTAGCCTATAGACAATTCCAGACTATAATCTGTCTCTGTGTCAATTTTCAGCCAAATCGGTTCAGCCGTTCTTGAGTTATAAATAGTGAAACTAACACGACTTTCTTTTATATAATAGATAGAAGATATATGTAGGTACATACATATATAAAAACATATACATGTGTAGTAAATAAAATAAACATAAATTTATCTTTAAAAAAAAACAAGAATAAAAATAAAAGATAAATAACACTGGTCAGCAAAATTTTAACTTTTTTTTTGTCAAATGAAAACTTATATCACATTTTGAAAGTACTAGGGCCACAAAGTAATAACATATGAATAAAAAAATGACACGTCAGGTTTTCTTGGGACATCAAATCATATATTGTCTTAAAAAGTACGAACATCAGTGTACATTTGGAAATGCTGAGAAAGAAACTTATTGAAATAATCGACAAGTCCCTCTGAATCAGATCCAATTGCTTCACAATGTTCCACTAAAAAAACTTGCTCATGAGACTTCTATGATTTGGATATACAAAGATGACAGCGAATGCCTCAGCGACTGACCTAAATAAATTCATTAAAGAAGATTTCGATGAAGTACAAATTTTTGTTCAAAAACTTAAAGCGCAGTAGATTTATTTTTGGAAAAAAATACAGTAGATTTACTGCAATTGCAGTAAAGTGACAACGCTGGCTATACGACTACTGTCATGGCGATGGCGAGCGAAAGGCGATGGCGAGGCGACTCTTCGCCATCTGTCTTCTGTGTTCTGTCACTTCTGTGTATGTGTATTCATGTACTGTGTTGTCTTCTCTATTTTGATTGCGTCGTTTTGAATATGCGGCGAACAACGACGAACCGCGACAAACCTGTTGAGTTTGTTTATTCGGTCACTTTGTAGTGTTGCCGAAAGCCAAAAAAGAGTCGCTAGATCGAACAAATCCGCTAGATATGATAAAATTTTGAAAGTCGCATGTTCAGTAAAAATATAAAAAATATACATATGTACATAGATGTTAAATTGATAAAAAACTTAATAAATGTGTGTTGATTTGTAACTTAGGTCGTGTACAAATTGCGTTAAGTTCTTGGTTAAATTTTTCCTCTCGGTTATATTTTGACACTAGCTGGTGAATAAAATGACTTAAAATTTATCCACCTGTGAAGCAGACTAAATTTTGACACTAGTAGTTAAATTTTGACGTTTCTTAAGATAAAGAATATATGTATGTGTTTGAAATTCTTTTTCGAAAGTTTAAAAATGAACCTCAGAACAAAAGAACAAAAACCTTCAGAATATAGGTATAAATACATACACATACATACATATCGTCGGTGAAACCAGAAAAGTGTGTAACTCCATATTAGCAAATTTTACAGGAGAGCATTCAAACGTCATAGTTTTAAAGTTATTGCCACGATTTTCCTGAAATTTTCAGAACTAATATTTCGTAATATTATGTATATTTGGAAATTATTCAAAATCAAAATGTTGCCCAATATTTAACTTTTTTTGGAGATACACACTTTTCACTAGAAAATGTTACGGGTGCTATGAGGAGATTCACATTTTTCCTACGCTGTTATTAGTCCGTGCATACGAATCTCTAGGTTCTTGTAGGTATCCATACTAATCCATACTAATCCATACTATCCATACTAATATTATAAATGCGAAAGTAACTCTGTCTGTCTGTCTGTCTGTTACTCTTTCACGCCTAAACGGCTGAACGGATTTTGCTGAAATTTGGTATGGTGATAGATGATAACCTAGAAATGGTCATAGGCTATAAATAATCACGCCATCGTTCTTAGGCAGTAGGCAGAAAACTGAATTGAGTTGGTGATTTTTTTATGGTTTTTGCTGGGAGTTTAGCTCTATCATGCCTAAACGGCTGAACGGATTTTTATAAGACTTGGTTAATTTAAAGATAGGATCTTAGGCACGGACACAGGCTACTTTTTACGGCGGGAAAATACCTCATTCCCGCGGAAATCTAGAGTGATCGTTACAAGAAGCGCATGACGCCATAGCTACTGAAATGATTTTGATGTTTTATTTTTTTTAACTGAGTGTTACTAGGACTTCAAGTTAGTATTTGATCACTTTTCTAACTTAGAGGGTAGGTAGGCGCCAAAATTTAGGGAATTTATGATAAAATTTTGATGCAACTGTCTTTATTTAACAGTTTTACTTGGATCAAAACTTAGCGACATTCCAGCACACTACTTAACTTATAGGGTAGGAAGGTACCAAAATTCAGATATGTATAATTATGTAAGTTTGAACATATTTAGTATAAGTTCACAAACGTCAAATTTTGCTGCAGTGATTAGGCATCACTGCTTTTTTGCTGATGCAGCTGTTGCTGATGCGATGCCGACTAATCACGCTGTCGTAGTGATGCTTTTTTGTTTAGTTTTTGGGCATCAGTTTATGCAAGTTTGCAATAATGAACAGTTGACGAGAAAAATGATGCCAGAATCTGCGTGAACGTTTGACTTTGAACATTTGGGCATCATTACTGCAGTGATGCGTTTGTGAACTTACACTTAATTCAATAATAATATTAATGTAATTTTGTTTCTATAGGGTCACATGAATAAAAATATAGTTTAAAAAAAATAATAAGACACGCTTACAACATCCAACTAAAAAATGAAAAATAATTTTTAAACTAAGCTGAAAACAATAATGAGTTTAAAATACTAGTGTAATTGTAAAAAAGCGTTCGGCGCCTTGTGGCAGGCATATTTTTCGTATATCAAGCGACCCATTCTTTTTTTACAATAACACTAGTATATTTAGTTCATTATTGTTTTCAGCTTAGTTTAAGAATTACACAGGTCAACACACTTTTTGTTTCTGGGTTCTTGGTATGATTTTCTTGTTCCTCTTACATTACTAATTAATTAGTAACAACTTTTACCTGAAAATGTTTGTTTTTATAGCTAAAAGATTGTTATTATGGATTTAAAAGTAGTAACAAGTTTGTATGGTACTACTACATGATATAATTTTCAAGAAATCAATTTTTTTTTTTTATTTTTCACTTCTTTAGGCCTTTAAAAATCACCTCCTACAATAATTTAAAGATATTCGAATTCTAACACCATAAAAAAAACTAAATATGTTTTCGTGTTTCCATAAAAATACAATGTAAAAAAAAAACTTTAAACGCGTTTTTCTCCAAATATTTATTTATCATTGTAACTGGTGAAAAAACAAAGTTTAAAAAAAAACAATTTTTTTAATACAAAGATTGAGAAAATCGCAATTTGAACACAGAAACAAAAAAAAATATTTTTTTGTTGACCTGTGTTATTTTTCATTTTTTTAATTTGATGTTCTAAGTGTGTGTGTGTAGTTTTTTCAAACTACATATATTTATTTTTTATTTTGATGTGTTGTCAAAAAAATGTTTTCAAGTTTTCGTAATTTTATTTTAAAAACATGATCAGCCATGGTTGGGATTTGAACTCACAACCCTTGGCGAGTCGCGTTTGCGCTTTAGCCTATTATTTAAAAATAATGTTCAGCTATGGGTTGAGCCCAAGACCCTTGGCGAATTCGACTCCAAAAATGAAACGTTCCCGCTCCTAAGCCCACTAAACCAACGCAGTACTCAGAATTACGGGAGTCTTTTAATATTTATAAGATCATAATATAAGCAGGTAGAAACAGAAGCTGTGGGAGGAAAATATTTAATCCTGGTAATCCTGATAAGGATATTAAGATAAACTTATGAAATTATTGTATTGTCATCGGTTCTTGATATGTGTATAAAGTTTTAATAAAATCGGTTCGTGTAAAGTGGGTCAAAATACATATCTACATACAAGTGGAACTAAAATAAGCGTGTTAAAAAATTATCTTATCAGTGTTTGAAAAAGCACTAATACCCTGCTAAAAGTATAATTAAACGTTACATATTTGATAATGTGAACCCCGCTAATCTGTTCGCATAAATGCGATGTTGCTGTGCAAATGCTGCCAACCTTAAGGCGACTTTTTCAGTTTTATTAACACCAGATAATGAAAGTTTGACAGCTATTTTTTTTTATTTTAATTTATTTTCTTGTAAACAATTAACAATGAAAGAGGTGCTCGTAGAATTTGTTAAAGTAAATACCTTTTTGTAAGAATGTCACCGTCACTGCATAAAGTTTTTCCATATAATTAATTCCATAATCGAAATCATTTTTATACTATTGCAATTATTTTGTGTGTTATTTAAGAAACTCTTCAGATTTGTTTGCCACCAAAATCGATGTTTACGTTGTAATCTGTTTAACACAATTTTTAACTTCCAAGTTTTCTTTGCTGTCGCTGTTACCGTTGAAGTTGCTATGCTAATCTGTTTCTCGAGTCGGCCTATATAAACTTGCAACATGGAAAACAACCGATAGTTTTTTAAAATTATCGATAGTTTTTTTAAACGATAGTTTTTTACTATCGATGTTTAAGCTTTTTAACTTAATACCTTGAAAATTGCGGAATTCTCCATACAAAAACTATCTCCACTTAAAAAATCATGCCAATTGGTCGCTCCGTTTTGCCGTGAAAGACGGACAAACGAACGCGCTTTCGCATTAATAATATTAGTATGGATGAATCAGTTACTTTTAAAGGGAACTTTTAATATTCAGTACCTTCGAAATTTATACTCTTTTAATTATTTAAATAATTAGTTGTAGCCTAAGTTGAAAAAAAAAATCCAAGATTTTGTCAAGGTTTGATAGTTAATTACAGTCTTTCAATTTTTGGACTTTAGTCTAGTTAAAGCCATTCAACTCCGAGACAGTTTGTGTGAATCAATTGAATTTTCATTAATCCAGGATGGTCATAGAAGAAAAGATTTTCATTTTATGAAAACTTGAAAAGATTTTTAATTTTCTTGTACACATCCTTTTCAATTTTATTTAATAGAAAGAGATAAGGTGGAGCAAAATTAAGTATCTATTTGTAGGATGTAAAATGTTTGGGTTTCGAAAATAAGCAATTTGAATCTCCAAAATATAAAAAATCTATGTTGAGGTTGATGTTATCATTTTCAATTCCAGTATTCTTTTTATTTTATTATTCTCGGTCATATTATATTATTGCCCATTGACTAAGAAAAGGTGTACCTATAGCTAATTATATTGTATGGGTTATTTTGTCATTAGCTGTAATGAATTCCGTGAATTGAAGGAAATCTTTGGTAGTAATTTGTAGACATTATATTCATGTTTGTATTTAAATTTAATAACAGATAACGAACACTTAACGGATAACCAATGTTTTGCTGATTCTTAAGAACTGTTTTATATAAAAGAATCACGATGCTTTGGTGTGACCTGTGACCATGTTTGAAAACCAGCTAAATATCTGTACATATGTATATCTATATAACTGAATAATAGAAACAAAACCGTTCCTAAAAAAAATTACGTATCAGTAGAAAGATAATATGTATGCATGTAAAATTCACCCCTAAGGGTGAGTTAAATTCTTATAACATACATTATGTATGTACATACATACATACATACTTGCTTAAGGGATGAATTTAATGTATTTTCTTTTTAAAAAAATAATAAGATTATGTATACTCGTATACATTGCTTAAAATTGTCAAAACTTACGTTTCCCTTATTTTGTTTAACATCCGGCACACTGGTTGTCCCACCAGCATCTTCCGGCTGAAAGTTCAAATTTGTCTCCGATCTTGACTTACGCCTCATGTGAGATGTAAGGTCATTTTCAGAATTTGATAATGGTGATGAGAGTGGAGTATCTGGAATACTATTTTTAGCAATCGATGAAGACTTGGCGACTATGGCTCGTCGTAGAGTAACTTCTTGATAAACTTTCTTTTGATTTGGAGCAAGAAAAATACTCTCCAGACTTCGATTTCTTTCACCCAAAGATGGAGCATAGCAAAGGTAATCCATACTTTGCATGAGTTTATTAGAGGATGAATTCGATTGTACGGATTTCATATTAAAGCTATGTATGTATGTATTATTAAAATTATTATTAATATTTTCACTCAACAATCAGTTCAAATTTTGTGGGACGATTAAGTAAATTCAAAACTACTTTGTTATTAATTTGAACACACTTGAGCGAGGTAGAATCAGTCACGAGAGTATTTGTAACTTTTATTTGAATAAATATTAGATTAAATTTAAGGTTTCAATAAATTATTTCTATTAATTTATGAAAAAGGCACAAAATACTAATGAGGTTAAAATTTGTTAAATGGTTAATAGTAACTCATAGTTTAAATTGATTGTGTTGTGCGTTTTTGGTTAAATGAAAAATTTAAAGTAAAGACAAATTTATACCCGACCGTATTGGTTTATTATTGTTATTGTACTGGGGCGTTGTTTCCTGGATTGCATGTTTTTTTCCAAGGGTTGAAACCAATTGGGTATGTATCCTCATACAATTGTTGTCAAAAGTGACATTATTATAGTAAAATATGTTTCATGCTCTTTAAAGGAATTGGAGAAGAACGCATGCGTTTGTTTTGAACTCCTCGGTAGTTTCGAGGATTAAATGGTTTACGTTGTTCCAAAGGGTGTATCAAAGGAATTGTTTTACCTACTTGAAAACTTAAGCGTACGCATAAATTATTATGAAAAATGGATTCGAGATTTGTGAGAGGTACAACAATCGCTAGCCTCGTTCTTGAGTGTTCAGTTTTTATGAAGCAGGTGCATTCTGTGTGTAAGAGTTTCAAAAAAAAGTTATTCAATGAACGTATCGATAGGCAAACTACAAATTTTTTTGCAACACAAAAGTCAAAATCTTCAACCATTTATTTGAATAGATATGTACATAGTACATTACATGCATACATAATGTACAAACAAAATTATGTAGGTAGGTAGGTATATAAAGATAGAATATCTGTTCAAACATGTGTTTCATTCCATTTGTTTATTAAAAAATATATATGTACATTTACATTATAACTTAAAAAATTATATTTGAAAACAAAATAAATACATCAACGAAAAAATAAAACACCAAAATCAAAAATATAAATAAACAAAATTAATAAAAATTTCCATATCTCACTAATATTTTTGCATACACAACGGTATATAATTAAACTTTTAACAATTATATATATGAAACATTTGAATGTTAATGTATCTACTTTTTAGTATGACTATTGACTACTCCGCCGGTGTCAAAGTACATAGTACATTGAGAAAAATATATATATTGCACTCTGAAATAACAACATAGAAACTGAAATATTTTTAACAACTGCTGGAGAACGCAATTTCAGATGAGATTAAAGTAGCATATTCGACAAGGAAGAACTGTTGCGATTATCTTTATCAAGAACAGAAAACGTGTTATTGTCTTCACTTTCGTTATACGTAAAAGATGTATTTTATATGAACTTTCTTTTACAACGCCCTGTAATATTTATTGATATAACAAAGGAGCTGATTTATAATTGAAAAGTGCCATCTGTTACACATCTATGAAACATTAAATTTTTGAGGATGTGCATTCTGGGTGCTGTCTAATTAATATATCTTTTTTATTGAGCTAATGAGGTTGATTTTTTCACAATGTGAATCAAAATAGGTACATGTTTACTTTTATAATATAAATAATCACATTGAATTAAAAATGTAATAATAATATTTTGTATAAGGTTGAAACAGTGAACCAGGTATTTATTATGCTTTGCAGGTACATAATTCAAATTCAATAAATAATAAGAAATGCAAAATGCAGTATTTACATTTACAGGAAACAAGCATACATTTATTAATTTCCTTCCTTCCACGTCAATAAAATTAGTTTTTTTTTTGAAATCCTAGTTCACAAAATTTTCTTCACTGTGCAACCTTAGACCAAAGATTAAGAGAAAATGTTTGCAACTTTTGTTTTAAGGAAAAATGGTAAAGACGTCGTAAAAATCGTTATGAGCAAGTGATGAAAATACCCAGGCGAGTATAAGAAGTTATGGGTAAATGCTATTCAAAAGCTTTCAGGCAAACTTTGTACAGCATATGATTTTCTATAAAACAGCGTCTCTACAGGAAAAAAATAATTTCTTTTTTAAGAAGTAAAATAATCAGTTTTTCATTTAAACCCTGAAATTACATGAAAAAGATTACAAGAAATGTTGACTTTTTTCTTAACTGACAAAATGTCAGTTAAAGTTATCTAGTGATCAGAAAAAACAATTCACATTTTTGTTTTTAATCTTGAGGCATGAATATTTAATTTGTTTGTGTATTTTGTATTATTATGTGTTTATTATATCTTTATTTACATTCAAAACTAATTCCTTGTTTTAATATGTTTAAACACGAGTTTTAAATTATTATATATTTTTTTAATAAATATTATTTTGTAAATTTTTTTTAAGTTACATTTTAAATAAAAAGATAAAAAAAAATTGTTTTCAAAACAAAAAATACATGGTTTGAACTACAAAATTAGAATTGTTTTCGATAAAGTCTCAATTAAAATTGTAGAATTGTTTTTTTTTTTTATTATTATATAAACACATTTCGCTCTTACAAGTGCATAATGAGAAAGGTTTCTAGATAATGTTATGCACCTCAAACATTATACGAAAATGGATAGTCTTTATTTTAACGAAATTATTTTAGTTAATGTCCAACTGTTTGAAATTATGATGTATTCATATTTTAATGTAGCACTATGTACTTACCTGAGGTTACGCTTAGATATAGTATGTAAAACCTGAGTCTGGAACTACTTACGAGAAAAATATAAGTACTGCAACATATTCTAATACATCCTTTTTTTTCAATAATCCAAAAACGTTAAGTCTTAATAAATAAAAATAATTATGTGCTCTCATATTTAAAAACGTATATTTCAATACTAATTAAATAATCGTCAAAAAACTACATAACTTCTATATCTAATATACATATATTTTTAAGTTATTTTTTTTTTTCAGTTTGCTATGAAAAAGCAGATTAATAACTTCCATGTTAATTTTTGTCCAATGGAGGGTACTGGTTTTTAATAATAATAAATACAAAATGATTGTGGTTTCACTTACAACTGTGATAAGAGTGAGGCTTTGTCAAAACTTTCCTGGTCAGACTTGTCATCATTTTTAACTCCAATTTTAGTGTTCGTTGAATTATTTTCTTTAGTATTATCACTATCACCAGCCGGTGCGTTCGAATGTGAAAGCTTATGTTCTGTAAAGGCTAAAATATTACTGAAACTCGTCTTACAAATATGGCAAATGATTTGCTTGTTGGGTGTACAGTAGACTCCCGAATGAGCTAGTTTCTTTTTCAATTTAGTGTTCGATAATGGAAGAGCCATAGTAATGGTTCCATCGGCGGAGTTCTTAGAATTTATCTGAACTACAGAAGTTTGAGTTGGGTTGGAGAGCGAATCACAGCTAGAAAAATTACAAACTGATTTAGATGGTAATTTTGTTTTTAAATTGTTGGCAATTGGTTGATTAGTTGGAAAGAGAAGCTTCTTTTTGTCTCCTGGCGGAATTTTAGTACAATTTTGAATCAGATGATTTTCGAGTGCTTTAGCAATAGCAAATTTCTTGTCACAATAGCGACACTTATTGTTTCCGAAAGAAAAGTTCTGCTTTGTCAATGAGGTGGAGGATGGAGCTTTGTTATGAGTTTTCTTATGGGTTTCAAATAAAGACAATACTAAGAACTTTCTTGAACAAACTTCGCAAACTAGGTCTTCCTTCAGACCATTCTGAAGCTTACATAATGTGGTCCTGTTTTTTGTATGGTCCAATGTGGATGTCGATGCCTTGGAGGACATACTTTTTCTGGGGTTCTGCGTCCAAGATGAAGATGACGGAATAACCATACTTTTTCGAGAATTTAGGGATACGAATTTCTTTGGGCTGGTCGCAGAAGATGGAAGCATACTTTTGCGTATATTCGTCGGAATAGCACTTCTATGAGGAACAGAAGTAGTCGCTTGTGCAGAACTGGTTTTGGCTTTGTTAATTGGAAGGTTACTAAGACGTGTAGGGATTTTTCCCGTTTGAACCGAAGTAATTGACTTGCGTGAAACCTTTCGCGCTGGGCTATTTAGTGTCGTTTTAACAATCGACATTCTAGTAGCCTTTCCTAGTAAATTGAATGGATTATCAATATTACCAATAGATTTTCTTTTGGGTGGTAGTCCTTTGGAAATCTTGAGAATCGAATTAAGCATTTTAGGAATTTCGCCAGAATTATAATCCGACATTGCATAGTTACGTGTATTTTGAGCTAAGGACACTCTCTTGTTTATTCTTGAAGGACGATTTGTAGCAAGATCAGGCTCATGTATTGCAATGGATCGACGGACTTTAGGAGTTCCTCCTCGTACATTATTATTCCCCGAAGTTTTTAAAATCGGCAAATTAGAAAACCCTACCCTTTTGACTGGTTTCTCCTCCTCCTGCGTCTTTTCAATCACAGACACAACTATTTCCGAGGAAGTCTCCGAATAAATTAGTTCTTGGGATTCTTGAGGGTGATTTTCTTTGTCCTCGGATAGAACAGCATTAATGCATTCCTGAGGGGCTTCTAAAAATGCCAAACCCAGATCATCGACGTCAACTGCAGCCGATCCTCTATTAACTTCGACACTTCTTAATAGCTGAGCTTTAGTTGGTGTAGATGAGAGAACTTTATAAGCTTTTAGTATATTTTTAGGAATGGCTTTGGCTGGGGATAATCCAAATGATAGTTTCTTTATTGTTGGAATCTCTTCGACTGGCTGATTTGTTTCATCGGCTTCCAGCGTGTTATTTTGATCGTATTCTTCATCCTCAATGGACAATGAATTGTCATTAGCAGATTCCATGTTTGTTTTGTATGCAGTTGTACTATTAAAAGAAAAGTACATTGAAGACGAGCTATCATCGATCGTCATTTTCGATAGGTTCTCCATGGTTTACGACGCTGAAAAAATATTTAAAATTAGAAATTATTTTTATTCAATTGTAGTATTTATTTACTTTTAAAGCAATTTATTGAATTGTTGTGATGGGCTGTTGGTTGAGTAATGTTTTTCTTATATAATTTTAGTTTTAAGTGTAATTAAACAATTAAAGAGTTATCAAGGTATCCTTCTTCTTTTAGTAGTAATAAACTTTATTGAGAATTTTGTATCAATTTGTTTTTATCGTATGAACTTATATTCTATTGCATTCTATTTGAATTGGCTTAGCTACACTTTTTTATTTATATTGTTTAGTTTGATTTTAGTTATTATACTGATGAAAGTTAAAACGACTCTACTCAATGTGTGTCTCCCTCTCCTTTTTGTTGAAATTGAAACACTTTGGTGGACGCTTGAAATTATGAATTTATGAAAACAGTTGCTTTCGCTTCTTGTTTGACACATTTGAAAATAACAGCATTTTAATTATGGCGAATTCATTTCGGAAAGTGGATGGTATGGCAGTGTTCAACGTAGTTTAGCTTTGAACATGCAGATGGCACTAATTTTTTCAGAGAAGGAAAATGAGTGCTTTCACACGAGAACATTTTAGAAAGCAGCTTGTGTTGATTTTTTTCTTCAGATTTCAGATAAAATTTGATGCACATTTTTTGTGGAGAATGGAATACAGATGTTCTCTTTAAAATAACAATGATTTATAAAATCATGATGATAATTTTGTTTAAAATTAAGTAAGGTGATGTTTTAGTTTTTGATGCAAAAATTTATGTAAGAGCACACATAATACGTACCTGCATATATACATAATGTGTATACACTTAAGGTTTTTATAATTAAGGTTTTCAAAAAATCATTAGTTAGCAAAAAATGCAAAACTTAAATTTTGACACATAAAGAATTCACCGTAGAAAATATCATTTAGATTTTCTTGCAAGAGCTGTTTATTGTGCAATGTGTTGTGACATAATAATAATATGGAAAGCCATTTCAAGCAAATAAAAGTAGTTCAATTTTGTCGGCAATATAGTTCCGCGAAAAACTCAGTAGTCACTTCACCACTCACTTCAATTAAGAACCCTGTTGGTGTTGAGCGTGCTTCTAATTCCAAAATTGATTTGATGCAGCCAGTTAAGGTGTCAGTCATTCTTCGTTGCATTTCCTTATTGATTTCCAGAAATTAAAATCTTTTTGAAACGTGTTACTTGATTCATAGGTAAACAATAGGTATGAAAAATTCATATCACTTTTCATAAGAAAAATATAATAAAACTCACTTGTGAATGAGAATGTTTTTGTCTGTCGTTTCACTTTTCTTCATGTGTTTACTGTTTTTAGTTTTAGTAAATATACATTTTTTCTTTTAGATTTAGTCTCTGATTCATTACTTTATATTTATTTCCAAGAATATAATTTAAAAAATAATATCTAATAATTTCGAAAAATAAGAAATGTCTGTTACGGCTCCCTAGTAAGTTGCCATACGAAATTACTCCGTCCCAGCTGGAATGGATTTGTGTTTATGAGAGCTGTCAAAATTTGTCTTGCCAGATATTATGTTGGTTCATACTGGATTTACATGTATCTGCATTTGATTTAATGCAAAAACTAAGGGGTGTCAAATACAAAATACATAATTGTTAGATAGAGAGGAAATTTGCATTACAGGAAATTTGAGAAATGCAGAAGTCGTGAAGAAGAACGTGTTCATCTTTATTATAGCATCTTCTTCTGCATTTTGTAAATTTTTGACATTTCCACATTTACTGTAATTTTTTGGCGGGTGCATGAAAAAAAAACATAACATGAAATGGAAATTGAAATGAATGAGAACGGAGGTGAGTTCAATTTTCATTACATTGTTTCTTATAATTTATTTTGTATTTTGTCTTTCAGGTTGAATATACGATATGCCAATATTGGTAAGAATCTTTTCCACAAGATAAAACATATGAAAATCGGTCGTGGGAAAGAAAAGTATCATTAACAGTATGTGCATTTTAAAAGTGATTTTTGTAAATATCTTAAGTCAAAAAGATTTTCATGCTCGTTTTTTAATCTTCAAGAAGAATTCCAATCAAATTTGTATCTTATATTCGAAAATTTTGTATTTCCATTAAAGCAAAATAGCTTAAGTTGACTTAAAACTCAAATCAATTAAAAAATACGAATTGGAAGAAAATCTTAGAATACTTAGTATATGAAAAACTATAAAATAATGTTTTGTTAAAACCACTTAAGTCAAAAAACATTAATAAATGTATTAAATACTCCATTTATCAAAATTTAATTTTACTATTTAAATAATTGTATTTATAGAGGCAAAATTAGTGAAAAATGTATCTTCATGTCCTTCTTATTTTTTTTTCAAACAAATATTGCAAGTTAAAAATCCACTTTCTATGAAAAAAGACTTAAGAGCTTTTACCTTTTGAACACAAAATTATGTCCTGTGCAGTCGGCCTGTAAGGTTTTCAACAGCGAATTGTGAAAATTTCATTTTACTAAACGGAAACATCTCAAAATTTGTCCGGAAAAAAATACAATAAATAAAATTCTGAGTTCCCCAAAGTAACATAGAAATTTAACATAGAAACGGGATAAATTATAAATTCCACGTTCTTGACATCCCTTTATGTCATCCCTCCCGAAAAATACCCCTTTTTTCTTTTCCCGTACCTTGAGTTTCAATCGTTTAAAAAAGCAGTGCAGCAGTGAATAAAACACAACTAATTTTAAAATGTAAGTTTTTCGACGTTTTTATTATTTTATTACTATTATTTTTTTTAATTTATTTTGGAGCAAAACAATTAGCTTATTGCAATGTTTAACACTGTTGTTGAAAGTGCAAGGAAATAAAAATAAATGGTTTTTAAGACCATCATCAAATAAATATAAGCAGATTTATTAACTCATTTGAATGAATCTGAAAATAAATTATAGATAAAATGATGTTGAAATATAATTTTGTTTTTACTAGAGTTCTCTTAACTGAATCCGAACAGTTCCATGCAGTGTTGCTTCTTTCTCAAGTAATAGAGTATGTATGCCTATGCTTTAATTTTTAAATCTTTAATGATTTTTTCTCATTTATTTTTTTTTTTTCTAAATTTCTAATTAGAGGCTTCCTGGTTTCTAAAACAAAAAGATTGTTAGGTTTGTTTAATGGCTCGGATATAGAAAAAAATATAAAAAATACTCAAGAATAATAATTTATATTCATAAAAATATGAATGTATGTTTGTTCCTAATCGGTAATCTCAGAAGTCAGAAGGTTTTTAACCGATTGCTGTCAAATTTTGACACTTCATTGCACTCAAGTACGTGAATGTTTATTATATACTTTAAAGTTTAAAAAAAAAATAAAACGACGAACTTAAACACAACATTACAATAACTAAAATATAAGGAATATTGCACTAATTCTTAGTATTTTTTGTTAAAAAAAAAAAAATAAACAAAAATAAAAGATACATATGTATGTACATAATAGTTATGTATCATATTCAATAATTTGGTAAAGAAAACTGGTGTGATAGAATTTAAAAAGTAAGTAAGTCCATCATTTTTTTTTGTTAAAAAATTACCATTTAGTTTTTCTTTAATACCATTTGCTTTTCAAAGGCTTTTGAAAACATTTCAACAGCTTCAAAAGATACATTAAAATTTAATGTTAGCCCATAACATTTTTAACACACACATAGGGAGTTATTGTAATGGGTCCGATTTGTCAAATTGTAATTTTTAACAAATCTGGACGTTTCAAGGTGCCTAGAATCTAGTTCCGTCATTTGTAGAGAGATGTCTGTGTGTGCGTGTGTACGTACGTTCGTACGTTCGAGATACCCTTTTTCGTTAACGATATCTCAAGAATGAATAAAGATATCGACTCGAATTAAATTTTATTTAATAGGTTATAACTTCGAAAGATGCAGAAAGGACTTTTATAAAAATTTGTGGAGCGGTTTTTTCACCATAGCAGTTTTAAAAAAATTTTAGTTTGCTGCAAATATCTCAAGAACGGATGATGCTATTGACTTCAAATAAATTTTATTGTGTAAATAACAATGTAATACAGGTTTGTTATAAATTGGAAATGGAAATAATTCAACATACCGTTATTTTTTAAAAAAGTAAAAACTAAAAAAAAATTTTTTAGAGCGCAAATATATGTACAATGAAGGAAAATTGATATCATCTTCAAAATAATTTTTTACTATAGAAAATACTGTCCTTAACATCTGGTAAAATTTTCGAAAAAATTCAATTGACACTTTTTTACAAAAAAATAAATAAGAACAAAAAATGAGAAGTTGGTAAAAAGTGTGTTCTGACTTGATTATCTCGAGAATGATCAAATGAATAAACTTCCATGCATAAGTTACACATACAAAAATAAGTAATGATTTCATTTTACTACTTTAAGGGCAATTAATCAGTAAAAAGAAATCATATGAAGCTCACTTAATTTATACTTACAAGGACCCTTAAGCGATTTAATCTATATTTCATCCGCATATCACGATTGCCAACGATTAATAGAGCAAATCATTCTCTCACAGTTGAAAGGCACTTTTCATTGCCGGAAATAATCTTTCCCGCTGCATGTCGTAATCGAAATTCCTATAAAGTAGATTCTTCTTCTACTTCTGGCATCTGGGATGGCAGCGTTTGTGTAAATTGTTTTGTGTTTACGGAGCACTGCAAAATGAACAGAGTTGCAAGAGAAAAGATACAACTCAAACATATTTCGCAAATTGTTCAAAGACTGGAGACCATAAACCAAATGGTGAAATTGTCATGTCCTCGTAGGTTTTTTTTTTTTAGAAACCGATCAGATCCAAACACGAGAAAAGGAACCGGAAATAAACCGTCCCCAGTTCTTTTCGAACCATATAACGATGTTGGTATGTGTTTTAACAAACTGATGTAGACAATTGGATATTCCTCTGATTGTATTATGGTTAAACCAAGGCCGTATTCAATATTGAGATTTTAAAAAGGGAGAAACCCTATTACTGTTGCATACATACGTATTAACAGAACTATGTAGAATTTTTAAATCATTTTTGTTTGGTATCTATTATAATAAAAATAAACGAGTCTATTTCATGAACGTTTGTATTTGAATATTTACTAATCTCTTAATGGGCATATCAATTTGTTTTGTTTTATAAACGATTTAGTATATATTTATTAGTAGATATTAAGTTACATAGATACACGAATTTGAAAATTTTACTACATATATAAAGCTAATTTATTATTAAAAAAAACTTTGAAAACTTGGCTTTTCTTGAAGTTTTTGTTTTATAATAAATCGCCAATTAAAGGATAGGTATCAAGGGTTCCCTTGTAGTCTTCAACAAAGCATAATTTTGTTAATTCATGTGAAGTTGTAAATTTTTATAAAAACTGTGTAATAATTTATTCTTCATATTAATCGATTTTTTTTATCATAACAATTTTACTACAGACATAAAAAATTTCTCGAGATATTGTAGAGAAAAACAATATTTACCAACTTTTGTAGAACTTTTTTGTAGTTTCTTATTTTTTTGTAAGAAAAGTCAATTTGACAACATTTTATCATTTAGATATTGGCATTGATATTTTTTTTAAAATTTTAGCATGTGTTGATAGTTGTATTATGTATAAAATAAAATAAAAACAAGGTCACAATCGTTGCCCGTTCTCGAGATATTCGAGGCAAACAAATTAATTGACAAAAACTGTCAATTGATTTTTGACTAAAATTTTACCAGTTCTCGAAAACGTCATTCCAAAGAGCAGAAAATTGTTTTAAAAATAAGATCATTTTTCCTTCATTGTATAATTATTCAAGCGCTAAACATTATTTTAGTTTTTCTACTAACAAAAGACTACGGGATGTTGAATTTTTTCCAAATTTATAACAAATCACAATGTACACAATAAAAACCTCTTGATAAATTTTTTTAAAAGTCTTTTCTGCATCTTTGGAAGTTATAATCTGTCAAACAAAATTTAATAGGCATCGACAACTTTTCTCGTTCTTGAGATACTTTATACGAAAAATGGTTTCTCGAACGTACGAACGAACAAACGTTACGAACATAAGACACCTTTGAACACTTTTTGCTTCCAAGTCTTATAAAAAATTTATTATTTATTTATTGACCTGCGACTAAATTTTTTATTTATTTACCTGACTTAATTTAAATTTTAGAATTCATTGGTCTTTAACTTTAAGAAACCTATAACTGATCTAATGTGCCGTCTACCAATCGAGAGGAATAGCTTTTAGCATCAAGCTTTGGCCAGTTTAGTTTTGTTGCCATACAGGTGTGTGAATCTAACCACCTGTGATTCACCTTCTCAATGGTACCTTGCGTCTCACTCTAACACCAACGACGTCCCATTTAGTTGTATGAAAGAAATAAGTATAAGCCGTGTTTTTTTGGTAATCTATCCCTAATATATTTGTACAAAAATATATTCATGACACAACACACCCTCATGCTTGCCAACATTTATATATTTTTTGCACTCCTTGACTGCCTCCTACATTTAACTAGATGAAACTTTATCTTCACTAAAATACTTTAGCAGAATACTAGATTATTTTTGTTCACTAATGAGGTGTTGTTGTTTTTACTAGGTAGCATATTAACTTACTTACTTATAAAAAAAAAGAAAATAGCAATATTTTAAAGCTTATAAAATCCTCCCATTCTTGAGGTCCCTTAAAAATTCCGAACAAAAATACGATCGGTATTCGAGTTGTCCAAACGGCAGGTCATAGAGGATGCACGTTCGCTAAATAAAAACACTACGAGAAAATGCACATGCAGATAGTGGCTGAATTTTTATTTTAAGGGGATGTGATTTGTATTCAGCAATCAGCTTTGTGCGAAAGAAAGCTTCCCATATGGCCTGTACTGCACTAACTGATTGGACTCAGTATTAGTATAGGAACCTTAAAACGTCCAGATTTGTCAAAAATTTCAATTTGACAAATCAGAACGATAACAATAGTAAAATTGTGATAAAATTTGTATTAAAAATAAAACAACATTTAACTAAAAATTAAAAACTGTTTATTTAAAAATAATTATATTAATCTACACAACTTGGGGACCAAAACACAAAGATGATGATAACAATGACTTCTAATGGGAAGCTAACAAACCTACTCGATAATGGTTTTTGCAAATATGCAAACTGATCGACTAAGAATGCTTTAAGACATCAATTAAAATGGTGAGAAATATGATAGCACTGGATGTCGATTAGGGTAGTTATTATTTTGAATTTTGTAAGAATTCGTGTTGAATGTTGAAAAAATAAAATTTAAAGTCTTATTCCTCTTTCGAAGAACTGAACACTAGTACTCATAATTTTTAATTTTATGAATTTAACTGTGTTTGCAAGACTTTCATAAACTTATTTATAAATTTTTTAAATAGTTATCAAAACTAATAGTCAACAAAGAGATAAACAAGATCGAATATTTATAAATGAGATTTTATAGTTGGACACCATTTGCAATTTGCTTATTTATGAAGTAACTAAAATTAATTTTTTTTGCAGGGTTGCGAGTACTATATAGGGGGGGCACATTAAAAACTTACGTTTATTTTGAAGTTTTTTGTGTACCTTCTTCTATTTAAAACGTTCAAAAATATAGCGGCTATTTAAGAAAATAAGAACCACCCTAAACAAATCAAAAAAGGTTTCTGAATTCTGATGTCCATTTAACATTTAACAAGACACACAAAAACAAAGATATTTGAACGTTGTCGAATTAAATCTCTCTGTAAATAACTAAAGGTGTCAGTGCAAACAAGATACCAAAAACCGTATCTAAAAAAAAGGAGATTATGGCCAAGGAAAAAAATAAACAAAAGGATAATAATAAAAGAATGATACAAAAGGAACAGATTTAACATGTTCAAGTCAAAATAACTAAAATGTTGGCGTTGGTTGAGTTAAATACCAGCAAAAAAGGAAACTAAAACGCTCTTAGATAAATTAAATATGAAGCAAACAACCAACGGATGACAAGCGTCGATTTATGGCTTTCACTTTACCGACGAAGTTTTCTTGATCTCTGATCCTAATTAAAAATGCTGTAGCATATTTTTTACTTCTCGTATTACTTTTTTCGGGCTTTGGCTGTTGGTCTTGGTTTTTATAGATAGAAGGGTTGTGAAATTAGAAATGTAAAAACCAAACCGTCCGCCTGCCACCCGCTGATGCTATGTCGGATGGCACATTTGAAAATTGCTTAAAGAGGAGAAAATTAGGAAAAGGCAGCTTTCATCTTTAGAATCTTAGGTAAGGTAGAAGGACTTAACGCCGTGATTTTGCTTTTCTTGTGAATAGAATAGGGATGAATGAGTTTGTCAACGCCCACTTGCTTTTTACTTTAATTGTTGTAATGGATTATAAATATGTATAAGGATTCACCGCAATTAAAAATGTTGATAATCCACACCATTTTAACATTAAAAAAGAGGAAAAACGAGTTCGAAAATTACTTGTAGGGCAATCTGTTGCCAAGACAGAAAAATACCACAAACAAAGGAGAAAAATGTAACCTGTGACTATTGGTATAAAAACTCGTACATTCGTTTTGGTGACACAAAGAACAGTTTTAAGTAAATATAATTTAAACTGAGCTGGTATACGTACTTCTGATTGTGTTTGCACCACCAGGTTCCAAAAATCACACAAACAAACACAAAAATGAAATATTGCTTTAAATTTACAAACCAATTTTAAAGTTGTGAACAATACCAAATTTTAGGATATTAATTTTCAAACTTTTGAGATGAAAAAACATGCCAGTGTCTACATATTTTTTTAAGATCATAGATACTCACATGCATATGTAAATATCTATTTCATATTTTGGAAATGCAACGATTTATGAGAAACATTTTTTTTTGTTTATAATATTTTATTCCAAACCAAGTGCTAATTTTATAATAATACCTAAATTATTTATTTTTTAATAAAAATATGATCAAGAGAAAATAATGAATAAGATGTTTTTCCTACATACATAAATATGTAGATAAATATGTTTTTATTGTATTTTTCTTCGAGCAAGATTATATAAACTACAAATTTATAAAACATATATACATACATACATATATATTTACATTCTTTATCAAATCACTATATTGTAAAATGTGCGCTAACTAAAATAACTACCATATACATATGTACATATATTTATGTAAAATATTATAGAACGTAATTTCATTTAAATTTAAGCTTATACATTTATGATTTAGTTATGTATATGATTTTGATTAAATGCAGTAAAGAAGCAAACAGGCATCCTTATTGATTGAAAGTGGAGTGTCAAAAATGTTTTTAACAATAAATAGTAAGTATGCAATTATGCATAAACGAAAGATTACACTTTAATTAGATCAGAAATTCAAAAATATTAAATAAGAAACAAGGTTTTATTCTGTTCATATTGGATAAAGCTTATAAATGTATCGACAAATTAAATCAGAGAAGTTATAAACTTTGCCCAATCGGAGTATGTTTTTGCATCAGAACAGCAAAATGTGAGTCTTTCAATTTTAAAACATATTTTAAGTTATTTACGTGTTACCTTTTGTAAGAGAATTTTTTTAAATACATATTTTTCTTGTATTTTCGATATAGTATGCTAATACTACTTTTTTTTCAAATCTATGTAAGTCATATTCCACAAAAAAACTTTTTTTTGCAATGTGATAAATTTGCAAATATTTTAAACTCTTTTGCAAAGTGATTGTGTGAAGTCTTCCACAGAGAATTTGGCAACTTTTGCGTTTCTGCCTTATGGCTTTTTACTTCGGCTATGGCTATCGGTAGTCCATATTAAAATTCTGTAAACGGCCTTAAAATATACTATTCATAAATTATAGATGAGAGCTCTAACAAAATGAACAACACCAATACAATACATTTAACGATATGCAATTGCAAAGCGATATTTTTCTTTGCAAACTTTTAATTAACTTACGAAATTCGCTTTGCAAAAATGAAAAAAAGAAAACTTTTCAAAACCATATTTGATAGTGTTTTGTGTTGCTTTCGATTTATTTTAATATTTTTAACAGAAACTTCTATTTTTTATTTCTGCATATATTATAGTTTAATTACGATTTGAAAATGTTTTAAGTGTTGTAGCTGGGGATGGTGCATGCGAAAATTAAATCGAGCTGTGTGTCCGTTTTTTGAGACCATAAGGACGATTTCCACGAAGTTTAAAAAAAAATGAAATGTGTGTTGGCTTTTTCGATTAGACGTTTTTATATGGAATGACCCTTTATTTAAATTATCGCTGAAGTTATTTTATGTTATTATTGGGAATTTACAATCATCTAAAAGTAATTTTTATCATTTGATTTCGACATAAATGTACGATTGTATTTACTTTAAATAGAAAGCAAAAGTAAATTATACAATAAATTGTATTCTTACTTCATTGTCATACTCCTTCATAAATGTATATTTGATAGCAAAATTATAAAACCTCAAACAATTATTATTTTGTGAAATCAAAAGTACATAAAATGAGTATTCGGTTTGACTTCCAAGAATAGTGACTTATTGTTGTATTAACTCTCGCAGTATCTACATACCTAGAACCTAGCAAAAAAAAATTATTTATAAAGTTTGATGAGTGCCATCCGTGACAGAATATTGTATTTGCATAATATTGGATCAAATTCAATGCTTTTTTCTTACTTACAAACATCTTGCTTATTACATTTTTGAACATCAAGAAATATGTATAGATATTTATATGTATACCTACATAATTAAAATACATTTACACTCTCTCTTAATTCCATCAATATTAAAACACATTCTGTAATTTTCATTACGCAGTGTGTCCTTTTTTATCCAGCCTACTCATTTTATAATATATTTCAGAACGCCACGACACGAGGTGCCTTTTTCGACTCAATTGATGTTTCTAAGGGTTGTGCCGAAAATAAATTGCTATTTTTAAAGAACTTCATAGCACGCCATTTTTCCATTGCAATCTTTTGCGAACTTTTTTAATCATTGCACTTGGGAAGTAACAAAAAACTAAGTCAACTCCCGCACTTCAACATTTAATTTCAGTAAAAGTACGTTTCATAAAACTACTTCTCTTCTCTTTGCCATCCAGCATCCGGGCCGAGACACAAGTTTGAATGTTTCCTCTGTAGGCATAGGCAGGGACTCACTTATTTCAGTAGAGCTACTTTTAAAAACAAACTTCTATAAATTGATTTTTTTTATTTTTATAATTTAAAGCTTGTATCTAAAGTAAACATTTGTAGGTAATCAGGTCAGAATCAGGTATTTAATAATCAAAAAATACAATCCCATTCTGCATTTAAGAATCTGTGTTCGATTTTGCAAATGCACTTTTGTAACAAACATTTTACTCCTGATTTTTTTTTCTGGCCACTTAAAACAGCAGGTCACATAGATCAATAGAACTTATGATATCCTTCTGCAATCAAATTTCCAAATATTTTTTTCTTCCTATAAAGTTCCTTGCTCCGTATAGGATTTATTTTTAGTTTATGTACAAATTTAGTGTGTCAATACAACTCAATTAAAACTTCTTCTAGGTTTCGATCAGCGGAACTCATCAGTGAACGTTGAAGTAGTCGTACTCATTTAAAATGTAGGGTGAATTATGCTTCCCTTTTTTATCTTTGTTTATGGAACATATATTTTCTAGTTTGCTTAACTAAAAAAAAGCGCAAGAAAAAATTGCTGAGGCATGCTCCGATTTTAATATTAGTTAGTATAATGGATATATAACTTTAGGATTTAGGTCTTGGCTTTAATATTTTTTTTGAAGTATGTACCAAAAAAATTGTGTGAAGATTTTATTTCTCTCATAGTGGGGAAAAATGTATTTTTTAGCCGATTCAAATATTATTAGACATACAAATCGCAAAACTCTATGTTATTAACTTCCTATAAGGAGTTATTGCTATCAGTCTGATTTACCAAATAGAATTTTTTTTTTATTTCTGAATGTTTTAAGGTTCCTAGAATCCGTCATTTCTAGAGAGATGTCTGTTAGTACGTGTGTACGTAGATTATTACGTTTGTTCGTTTGGACGTTAGTACGTTCGACGAGATATCGACACCAATAAAATTTTGCCTCCTGTAACCATCCTGTAACGGCGGAGGGGAAGTCTTGTCCTCCCAATACTGGGTGAGTGGATGAGGCTCATTACTATTAAGATCGTCGTTGAAGTCGGACATTAAACATTCACATTAAAGAAAACCGTGTTGTTATCTAGCCTTACATAAATACATTAAATACATTAAATACAAATAATATAAGATACTACGCAGTGGCTACTTTATTTTTTTCCGTATAGCATTGAAGTACCTATCTACTTAACTTCGGGTTAAACTTCATTTTATTCTATTCTGTACATTACTATGTATTACAGATTTGGTATTAATTAAAAAAAAAACAATTTACCGCTATACAATGAAGGAAAAATTGTATAATCTTCAATGACGTTCTTGACATTTGGTTAAATTTTCTAAAAAATTTAATTGACAGTTTTTTCTACAAAAAAAAAAAGTTAAAAAACTAATCCCAAAAATTGGTAAAAAATATTTTTAATTTTGACAACTATGGAATGGCCAGTTTTTTTGTCATTTATCAATCATTTTAACTTTCAATTTAATTTATTTTTTACATAATGGAACTCTGGTACTTTTTTGACACACATACATATATCCAACTGACAGTTTTTTTCACAAAAAATAAACAATAATTAATTTTAGATGATTCTTTAGGCTGCTAATTTTATTATTAATAAAATCGTTATCAAACAATATACACAATAGATTACTCAGTTTTAAAACATTAACAAATTTACAAGAATTAACAAATTATAATGTTTGATGAACAAACACTTGATACCTGATCCCTTTCCTTTGATTGGCATTGTCACACAAAAACTTTAAAAAATGCCAAGTTTTCAAAGTATAATCTGAAGTTATCAGTGTGGGTCGCACCCAGCCTCTTTGTTCTGTATTTTTTTCAGGTTAAGTTAGGCTAGTCTCATTTCATCAAAAAAAAAAAAAAAATCGCTGAGTTTTCACCTCTAACATATTTCCAAAATAAAATATGTACTATAAAAAAAACCCTGGAATGCACATTTATCTCTTTTTTATTTCATGTTGGTCAGAAGACAGAAATATCCCTGGTCCATTAAACAATGTCAAATAAATCTTATATAGTATAAATATATGTAGATATATTTAGTAGGAAGAAGAATGAATTAAAAATTGTTTATCTATTTTGAACAATTTTCTCTTATATACAAATTTATTTTTAAATATATACATTGAGAAAAAATTACAAAATATATGACCTCCTACCCATCCTTACTTTCATTTTGCTAATGTTTTCGTTAGAAACTTTGGAAAGCGTGTTATTTCTTATAAAGCCTTGCATAATTTTTGACCATTATCAAAGGATTACTTGTAATCTTTTTAGATTTTTTTAATACCCTCCTTCCTTGACCCACATCAACATAATTGTAAAAAAACAGCTAAAAGAGAAACCGAGACAGAGAGGGGGATAGAGATTGACTTTGAAAACTCTTTAACGCAAAACGAAGATAAATTCAAAGAGATAACTCGTATTTCTTCAGCTAAAATTACCATTTTTATGGCACAGGCAATAAACCAACTGGAAAACCATTGCGGACGAACGGTTTCATGTTCCTTATTTTTTATAATATTCTTAAAACACAACAAGGATAAGAAGAGTGCTTTTTGAATCCGATTACATTTTCTTTTCATCGCCCAGAATCTACAGCTATGTAAAAGTTTTCCTTTTGGTGCTTTACTCTCTGTTTCGTCTTCTTTCCTGTTAAAAAAGGAGCATCCGCGGATATGTAAGAATGATTGCTGCAAAAATGTGGGAATGCAATGAATTCAGTTAAGGACTTCTACGTCACACAATTCATGTGTGACTAAAAATAAGTTGGAAGCAATGCTGCTTTAAAAGGGCACTTTTTTATCACTCGATTGGTGATAACTGATAAATTTGGGAGTGAACTCTCCAGGTATGCATTATTTTTGTATTGATTAATATGATAGGCATGTTGTAAAAAAAGAAGCCGATAAAAACCAAATAAGAGGAGATTTGTGTGGCCCACACTAATAGCTTTCCATATCCCAACAAAATGATCAGTCAATTAAAAGAATATTCATATTTTGTACACGAAAAAGCATTACTTGCATTTGAACATTACATACAATGATACAATGAAGCAAGTACCTAACTAATTCCGTAAAGCTTCTCTTTCTTCAAATTTCTTTACAACTTTACAGATTGCTTGCGAACATACAGCTGTGGACAATTTATTAGAAACACATTTTGTATATATGTAAATTCAGAACGGTTTCTTCTCTCCATTATTTGAAAATTATTATTTTTTGTAAACAATATTTTAGTTTTTCTTTTTTTACGTAAATACATAGCATAACAAATTTTAAAAACGGTATAGTTTTCTTTTTATAACAATTTTATCACTTCAAGGAGCCTTTTGTGGTGGACAATTAGAATTAGAAACACAATGAATAATTGTATCTGATCCTAACATTTTTTGATTTAAGGACATTTTTGCCTCAAAATTATTTTAATATTTGGATGATAAGCCCTTTTGCTAAAGAATTTCGCTAAATTTTCAGTTCACGAATTCAATAAGTCGCCTGAAGCGCTCAAGGTAAATAGCCTTCCAAGCAGCTTCAATTGTTTGAAAAAGAACATCGAAGAGGATTTTTTTTTTCAGTGCAAATGTGTATTTTAGGTCCTCCCAGAGATGCTCATTTGGATTATGGACTGTGCTTGCCAATTACTATCCAAGAACAGTAAAAGAACTGGTCCTGAAAAAATGTTTTGTGATCCTAGCGGTTTCATTGTAGTGCTAAAACATCCATATTACTGGTACATTTTCATCAGCCCAGGTTACTGGTCATTCCTTTAGAATGCCTAAGCACTTTATACTTATCAGCTTCCCATTGATTCCATTTATGGGACCAACAAAGAATCAGGAAAAACAACCCTAAACGTTTGATCGAGCCATTTTCACGCTTGACCTCTGAAAACGTATTTCGTTTGTTAGTAGTCTCTTATTTTTGGCCGCTAAACATATCAGCAAAATCAGCTTTTCACCATCAGAAGCGAAAAGAAACAGCTTTCAATCCAAAATAGGTTTTGTCGGTGTTCAAGCGTGAAAGCGGCTCGAACAAACGTTTAGGGTTGTTTTTCCTGGTTCTTCGTTGTTCCCACAAATGGTATCAATGCGAAGCTGTTAGGATTAAAGTATTTAGGCATTCTAAGGGAATGACTAGTGAACTGGGTTGACTAAAATTAACCAATAATGTGGATGTTTTAGCTCTACAATGACCCCAAGGACACTGCTAGGATCAGAAACGATTGGTTCAGGATCAGTTCTTTTACTGTACTAATGGATATGAATTGGTAAGGACAGTCCATAATCCAAGTTAGCATCTCTAGGAGGACGTAAAATAAAAATTTTAACTAAAAAAATATACTCTTCGTTGTTCTTTTTCCAACAATTGAAGCCGCTTGGAAGGCTATAAACCTGGAGCGCTTCAGGCGGTTTATTGAATTAGTGAACCAAAAATTTAGCGAAATTCTTTAGCAAAAGGGCTTATCATCCAAATATTAAAATAATTTTGAGGCAAAGATATCCTTAAATCAAAAAATGTTAGGATCAGATAAAATTTTTCATTGTGTTTCTAATTAGTTGTCCACCACAAAAGGCTCCTTGAATTGATAAAATTGTTATAAAAAGAAAACTAAAACGTTTTTAATATTTTTTGCTGTATATAATCACGTAAAAAATAAAATATTATTGTGAAAAAAATAATAATTCACTAAACAATGGAGGGAAGAAACCATTCTGAATGGATATACAAAATGTGTTTCTAATTAGTTGTCCACAGCTGTATGTACATACATAACTGGTCGATTATGACTATTTTTTTTATCAAAATCTTTTATTAAATGGCAAACATTCTACTAATTTTATGACAGTTTTAATGACAGCTCAGTTTAACAGGTGTTTAATATCGAATCTACCACCTTGGAACCATAAAATGATTGACTATTTATCTCAGCAACAGAAAACCAATAATAAATTTTTTTACGCTTACTTAGCTTGAAGTGAAAACATGCAAAACTATAGGAAAAAACTTATACCCCTTTCGACGGTGCTGTCTCTTTTCATTTAACTTAATTTTATTTTAAGCTAGGCTGAATGTCGGTTTTTACGTAAAAATCCTACCAAAATAAAAGAAAAAACACACTTAAAATGAAGCAATAAGAAAGAAACAAAAAAAGTAACAATCAATTCCCCTAGCCCTTTAATCAATTAGTTGAATAACAAGGTTCATGTTTGATAAGTGGGAAACAGATTACAAACGGACTTTGTTATGGGGAGGAAGTGAAGTCCTATCTATCTAACTATTAGGATCCAACCAGATTGTCCATACAAAACCAATGGTAGAACACAACATTAGTTAGCGGAAATGTGACTACAACGGTATGTTGGCCATGTTTATCCTTGTATGTATGTATGTTTTGCATGAACCTACATGTGGGGAAGGCATGCTTTTGTAATGAATTTTAATGAATATTTGTTTTGTTATATTGGATAACAGAAGAAGGGAAGTAGACTGAAGATGGGTCATTTCAATTCAATTTCATGGCTTTGCGGTATTAATTCATTCGAAGTTAATTTAAATTTACTATAGATGGGTACAATGTTGTTTTTATTAAGTTCTTCATTACCTTTTTGATACCTTCTTATACATGCATACTATTTTTGTTTAGCAGGTACAAATGTTGACCTTTTTTTTATTAAGAAATAAAAGTTAGTCTATACCAACTACTATAGTAAAACGCTCACAGAAATCTATTTCATTCACCAAGTTCATTCCAAAGTTCCGTCTTTTAAAAGCATTTCGGCCACAGTTTTAAAGTTAGTGTATTAGTCAATTACATAAATAAAGTAGAAGTAGAAGTGCTTACAACTTTAAGATCACTATGCCACATTATCTATCTCTCCACATCTCTCTAAGACCATTGTTTAATAGATCAAAATCAATTGTTTTCAGCATTATAAATAATATTTTCCAATGTAGAAATAATTGACTAATCCTAAGTTCTAAATCCTCTTACTTCATTTCAGAGTTCAGATCTTAGAACAAATCCTGAATAAAAACGAGAAATGTAATTGAAAGAGCTTTTGGGGTTTGGGAATTGCAATTTCCTTTCATTTCTACTGGTATGCGCATCAATATAGGATATAAGAATACCTACTTACTGTGAAGTAACTATAATAGTTATCGCGGCACTTTCTGAAGATAATTATATGTTATTCAAAGTGGTAGTTTGGACATTGTTTGTTCTAAAATTAATATTTTTAGATGCACACAACAGCTCTCAACAGCTCCGTTTCAGTCCTTGATTGAAAACAAGAAATTAAAAACCCAAGACCGAATTTTAAACCACAGACTTACACCAGAATTACAAATACTTGTAATAATAAATAATTATAATAATTTTACGTCATTTTTCAACTTTTAAATCTTAGAATTAACACTATTGAGTTTGATTCTTGTAACAGATAAGGCATCGATTTAGATCGATCAACGAATTCAAGCATCAAGCATGATGTAAAGAGAAGAGTGAAGAACCATCTGGCATTAACATCTATTGTGGTGCTGTTGAAATTATGTTCTTTCTGTTGTTTGTCCTTTTTTCTGTCTGTCAATCTGTCTTGTATTAGTAATATGTATAAGTATTGTTAACTTCCCACGGGGAGTTATTGTAATCGGTCCGATTTGTGAAATTGAAATTTTTGACAAATCTGGACGTTTCAAGGTTCCTAGAATCTAGATCCGTCATTTGTAGAGAATTGACTGTGTCTGTGTGTACGTACGTTCGTACGTTTGCACGTTTGTACGTTTGTACGTTCGAGACCCCTTTTTTGTTAACGGTATCACGAAAATGAATGAAGATATCAACACGAATTAAATTTTGTTCAATAGGTTTTAACTTCATGAAATGCAGAAAGGGCTTTTAAAAAAATTTGTGGAACGGCTTTTTCACAATAGCAGTTTTTTAAAAAAGTGAACATTTTAGTTTGTCTCAAATATCTCAGGAACCAATAATGCTATTGACTTCAAATAAATTTTATTATGTAGATTGCAATGTGACACAAGTTAGGTATAAATTTTAAAATAATTTAATATACCGTTATTTTTTAAAAAAGTAAAAACTAAAAAAAAATATTTTGGCGCGGAAATATACAATGAAGGAAAAATGATATCATCTTCAAAACAATTTTTTACTATGTGAAATGTGATCTTTGACATCTGGTAAAATTTTTGGAAAAATTTAATTGACATTTTTTTTTACAAAAATAAAAAAGTACAAAAAATTCTACCCAAATTTGGAAAAAAATGTTTTTTGACTCGAATATCACGAGAATGGGCAACGATATTGACATCAAATTTATTTTAGCTTAAACAAAATACAATTAGTAATATACGCTACAATTTTGAAAAAAATAGAACTGACAGTTTTTTTTACAAAAAATAAAAATCTTTGACAAAATTTAGCCGAAAAATGTCAAAAGTAGTTTCTTGACTTCAATATGTCCAGAGTGATAAATCATTTTAACTTCGAATTTATTTTATATTGTGCATAATAGAATTGTCAACTTATGGTATATTTTTGACAAATGTCGAAATGACAGTTTTTTTACTAAAAATAAAAAAACTAAAACTGAAATTTAAAAAAAATTGACATAAATTGTTTTGCGGCTTAAATTATCACAACAAGGAATGATATTGACTTCAAATGTTTATTATTTTCAACCAATTCGTAAGGCATTTGTCAATACCTAAAAAATGGTTAAATATTGACGAATATCAAATTGAAATTTTCACAATAAATATAAAATTACAAATATTTCAAAAAAAAATTGGTAAATATTGTTTTCAGATTCAATATCTCTGATATTTTGTATGCTAATAGAATGGTACCAACTAACATCAAAAGTTAATCAATTATTATCAGGAACGCCAAGTTTTCAAATTATGCATAGTGGGAAGTTATCAGTGTGGATCGCACCCAGCCTCTTTTTTTATTTTTTATATGATTACAACTGTTGAGAGTTGTCGAAAAATAGAATAGACGGCGTTTTTAACAGTCGTTAAAAGATATCATTAATTGAAAGGGCTTCCCTGAATTTATCACAGAATAAGTAATGGATAGTTGCGTGTGATAAAAACATTAATAAATGATTCAAATATTTTTATTATTTATTGTCAAATTTTGCGCTCCCTAGAAGTGCCACGGCCACCCGGGGCGGGCCGCTCTTCCACACCCACTACTCTACGCCACTGTCCAGGATATAATTTTAAAAGAATTTTCGATAAAAGTACTTTCAGGGCTTGCTTATAGTTCATATGTGTATTACATTAAGTATTATATTTTACCTTATGGATGATTTTTCTGACTTTATTAATTTCATCCTTATCTTCTCGCAAATTTTTTGTTTCATTATTTCGTTTCAATAAGCCACAAGCCACTCTGTCCCTTAACTAAAACATTCCGAATTTGCTATTCTATTTCATTTGAATTTATTTCTTAATTAAAAATTTGGAATTTTAATATAACATTAATTCAATAAAAGATACAACTGTCTACATGAGAGTTCATAATAAACATTTAATAATTATTATCATTTGACAGTTTCCGGTCTACCTACCGGGCGACCACATATCCACTCAATCATCGGTTTTGCTTCATTTGTGTTTTTGGCAGTTTGGTACGAAATTTAATGGACTATAACAATCCAGATATAACCGTGTATTTATTTATAAAAAAACGGGAATTTTTGTTAGGTTATATATGTATGTATCTACTTTTTGGTACGTTATAGGTATAGACATGAAGGTATATTTTAGCTTTTAATTGATGGTTTAACGGATATAACACGGTGGAGGTTACAGCGTAACAATCAAATAAATTTTATTTTTATTCGAATTTCAAATGTTTTACAAAGTAGGTGATTTATGATGTTTTTGATTGAATAGGCATTTTTATATTTATTTTATAATATACTTATAATTACGATTATGGTGAGTAATGAAAAAAACTAATCGGACAAACTTACGAAAAATAATTGTAGGTGCTTTGAAAATTCAAAGTTGTATGCGATGCAATGCAACAAACTGTCAAAATTGTGACGGGTTGCGTTTGGCGTGGTATTTTTCTTTCCGATTTTTTCCGACAAGAAATCGTATGAAATCTCCGATGCGTTTAATACGAAGACAATTATTACTCGAAGAAAAGTTCCGATCGGTTACCATGATAAGGCCGAATAATTCAAAACTAAATTTTATTGACAAGACAATAACAAATCAAATCAAATCTGACTTAGTTTTTGTTAATTCAACCAAATTCAATATATTTTTTATATTATTTTAATAACTACCTACCTAGCTATTTGAAAAGAATTGGTATTAAAAATGTAATTCCATTACAACAGTTTTAGTACATATACATATCTATGTTATGTATGAATGTAAATTTGTATCTATATTTTGAATTTTGAATACTTAATGAATAATATGAATTTATCTCAAGCAGATATTGTATAAGAAAACTTTATTTTAGTCAAAAACTTGCATGATCGATGAGGAATCGGCCCTGCTATTTTTCTGTATGATTATGTATAATTTATATTATAGGCATGTGGAAGGATAAAATCCATTTAAAAATCAATACTATATCCTCTTCCCTCATGGGTAACGTTGGAGATATCATTTTTAGTTTAGTTTTATTAAGACTTTTATTGATTGTTGTAGATAGGTTATAGGTACATATACCCTTTTCTTCATTAAAGAAGTAAATTACGTGAAATACAATTTTCATTTTAAAGTTTGCCCCCAAGTGAATAATATTAAAACAAACCTTGCAAAGGCTAAAAGTAATTTTCGAATTAACTTCACGAAGAAGATACCTAAACTACCTATCTAATGAGTGTTCCCCAAAAGCGCACATTTTTTTAATTAACCCCATAGAAGGCTCTAAATTAGCAAAATTAAAATTCCTTCATTTCTCCTCATCTCCTGGGTATTGTATTCAAAATAATGTTTTCTTTTATGTGCCTACCTATACCTCAAATTTTACATAGGGCAGACCGAACCTACATATCATTTCATAGGAAGTGGAGGTATTTGAAAACAATGTAGGTACATTATTGTTATTTTCAAATGTGTATATATATATGCACCTAATGAAGATGAATAAATTTTAGTAGTGATCAGTTAATAAAATTGAATATCTTGTTTACAATGTTTCACTTTTATTCCCATTATTTAATTAATAGAAGACTTAACTTTACGAAAAGGAGGTGTTTTAATCTTTAAGAATCTTATTTAGACGTGCATGTGTGTAGGTTCTTAGCTTTGAAGAAATATGTTCTCATTTACTCCTAACTTGGCTAAAAAAAAAAACAATTATAAAGGTTCCAAGGAATAAATCCATTCTTTAGTAAATTTGTACTCTCAATCCATTTTTTTGTTTTACAGTTTTCTGCATGCAAATGTATTTTTTTTCTAAGTAAGTCACGTTTAATATGATAACAGACACCAAAACTCATTTCAATCCATGTATCCAAATAAATAAATAAAAAAAAAAAAAAAAATGAGTGAGTGACATTTAAGTTCCATCAAAAGGAATATCTTATTTGAAATTCACCATTACCACATTCGGAATCAAAATTCAAAAGCGCATGTTACATTCCAAAACTTATTTCAAATATTCCAGTTTGAGAGAATTGTCCTTATCTAGGACCTGTTGGAATTACCTGACCTTTTTGGAGGGGATTACGGAATTCTATCACAAAACAAAGCTCAAGGATTCCAAATAGACAGAAGCTTTCTCACCTTTTGTTTTTGCGGAAGGCGAGTAAGAGCTTTGCTATAGCTTGTATCATGGTAGTTCACCCAGAAATACGTAATAAAAAACATCAATCTTGACCCAGACTGGAGAACTTTTGCAGGCATATAATTCCCTTAACACGTATACAGACTGAGATTTACTCGAAAAAGCTTTGAAAGCTTAAATACCTAGAATTGAAAAGGAAAAATTGAAGAGCTGTTATAGCTAGTTTCATAGGTATACCTATACAGTTTTACCTATAACAAGAGCTAAAAATGCATTCGAATTGAATATGCAATGGATAACTATGTACATTTGAATACACATTTAAACTTACCATTTGTATTCCCCATCATTACGTTCATATTAAATTAAATATACTTATAATTAATGCAAACATTACAAATTGAATTTAAAAGTTCAATGAATCCTGTTAAGACGTCATTCAGTCAGATAACTTTGAAAGCCGATTTATTGGATAGAAAAAATTAAATAAACTGCATATTAAAATAAGTCGGCTCTTAGAAGTAAGAACATTTGAAGTGGAAGCTCTCAACTTGTCCAATCTTATGGCTGTAAAAATTAACCATACTATGTTAACAAATATACATATCTATGTACTATATTTACTTTACAGTCAAACCTACACAATAAAGGTATCTGTATCTTATGCCCACTAAAAAGCTTCTTGCTTTGTTAAGCTTTTTTGGAAACAATGGTCGATTTTTGAGCAACTGACTTCTAAAGGATATTTGTTTGGGATAACAGATGGTAGGTAAGTTACGAAAGTGGGAAGGCAAATTCTATTTACTTCTTAGGTTATGTAAATTGATTAATGAGTCAGTGGAAATGCATAAATCAATGCTGTTTTATGTACTTACTTACCTATGTGTAGGATCATATTAAATAAGCACGCAGAAAACTGTTTCTGAAAAGGTCAGACCTTTATTGCTTTTGTGTTGATTATTTAACAGCCTGTATATAGGTTCTTAAAGATATATTACTTTCAAATTCATGTTTTTTAGTTGAAGTGGCAAGGGAAGGAGTAAGGCTGTATTTTTGTTGGCATTTTTATCATTATGGAATTCACAGACCGTTGCGGGAGTATGTTTTGTATTTTATACCCGCTCACAAATAATTGTGGGTATCACTTTTAAATTGTATTACTAGTGACCAACTATCTTAAGAAGAACATTTGGAAAATCCCCCAATAAAATGTTTTAACAACAAAAATAGTTTATCTACTCGTACCTTACCATAATGTTTCTCGTGAAAATACAGACTTTATTTTGATACAAAAAACGAGTATTTTTTTAAGAGAAATCAATGGATGTTTTTATAAATGTACGAAAATATGCTAGATATTAACAAAAAAAGATAGCAGCTAAATAGCCTCCTCTGCTACGGTGCAGCACTATATCCTTTTGATAAAATTGTCCTGACGACGGACACGGGCCCAAAAGTGCTTAAGTTTTGCGAATTGTGACTGCAAAATGTTCACCATTTCTGTAATGAATTTAAATAATTTAAATGCGTTCTTTTAAAGGTGGCAGTAGCCCATATAAAGTGCTATTCAAAGTGAAACCTCTTATATGAAAACCCTTTAAAATACCCCACAATCGACATACGAGTACAAGACATACAATGATAGTATGTGCTTACCTATTCATAAAGAATTATTAGGCAAGAAGTTACTGTTTGCCATTTTTCTGACCCTTGAACTTTTGTAAACTTACTTACATAACTGATTGGAATATTTTTTATTGTGACTATTTTTCAATAAATATTGCAAATTGATGATTCCACTGACTCAACAAGACGTGAGATGTAAGCATTTAATAAATATAAAGGCGTAGGCGGATAGAATCTTATCTATAACCAATTCACTAAATTATTATCAATTCTCGTAAACTGGTGATAATTAATTTTGTGCAGCGTTAGAAGTCTAAGTGTAAGGCAAGAACAAATTTCAAACTTAAATTCTGTCATATCCAACTAAGATCCCATACGCATGAAATATTTTATAAAAAGAATTAAGGTCTTTCTAAAAATATCTACCAATAATGTAATAACTAGAACCAAGTTTTCTTATGTACCTATAGATAAATAAATTTTCAACAATTAAATAGAATAACATCTTAAAATACGCTAAGGTTTTTTCTTAAAAAGGGGTGTAAATAATTAGTAGGTAAAAATAGTACCTAAAAATAAAAACGAAAAAATAAATATTGTGTTCAAAACACGGTTTACTTTAAAAGAAAACATTAAAAATTTTGTGTATAGAAAACCGAGTTTAACTCTTCTTCTAGTGCGAAGAATTGACAATTCCTCCAAGAGTAATGTCGTTTTTAATTGGCAATCCGGAATTGGACTTAGAAGCAGAATCCCAATTGAACAGTTTTTCTGAATTCTGAAAAATTTGAAGTTTGGTGTGACTGTATTGGTAGTTTTGCAATCTTGGCATTTTGGAAAACTCCTGCAAGAGAAAATTAACTGAGGAAGACGACCCCACCAATGTTTCTAACAAATTAGGAACAATTGTTAAGATATTTTCAATATTATTTTCCATTTTATTATATTTGAATTTTAATTTCAGCGCCATCTAATTTATTTTTTATATTTATTAAAAAATATGTACATATGTATGTATGTGTTTTTTTTTATAATGTTTATTTTAAATAAAGAAAAGATACTTTGTACAAACATTAACTATTTAAAAAGTATCAAATGTTTAAGAAAGCAAAATCATTTCATTCACCTACCACTAAGTTCCAATTAGTAGAAGTAAATTTCTTTCGTAAATTCTTCCTAACTCTAATGGTTCAGACATTAGAAAAAAAGAGGTCATGTGCCTTAAGGGATATACATACTTTTCCCATCTTATTAACAGGGTGTTTCACAGTCACCATACATAAGAACACCATGATTAAATTTTCATTTTTAGTCAAAAAACTAAAAAAAAAACTGGAAATTATATTTGGAACGTTACTCCTTAACGGCTGTATCGATTCTTATGAAATTTTGGATGCATATTCAGTAAGTCTAAGAATCTGCTATATACTATCTATTTTTGTTATCCATTTGTGATTATATGTATTTTGTATGATGTGGGATTATAAATGTCGAAAATTAATTTGTGTGCAATTGTGCAGAAATAGAAAATTCAGGAAACTCGGAAAACCGTGCAAAATTAGAATTTTTATTTCTACGAAATTTATCATTTGATCGCATGATTTGATTTTAGGTATCCTTGTGATGGCGTTATAGTCAACGGACTTAGCCTATGCGCAATTTAGTCTCGAATTTCCCTGTTTTTCGCATGGAAAGCTGTACTTTAAGCCAAAAAATAATTGAAAAACCTTACTAATCATATCGCCCTCTACACTGATTTCGATTCCCTTGAAATAAATCACATTGAAATTTGAATGACATTGGAGTTTAACTTAAGGCGTTAAATTGGGGTGAGACGAAGTTCGCCGGGACCGCTAGTAATAATTATTATAATAATAAAAAATCTGCATAAAAATGTTTTTTTTTTAAGACTAATGTTTTACACATTGAAAGGCTCTTACGATACGATTGAGAAGGTGTAAACATCCTGACCTATTATAATGACTTAAAATTACTCCTTCCGATTATAATCCTGAACATTTTTGTATATAAAAATGTTCAACATCTGTCCCGAAACTTACTCTTTGGGTAAAAGTTTAATTGCTTATTTTTAATTTTTTAATCGAATCTCCTTGGCAATTGAAAAAATTAATGGCTCATATAAACAAAATTCTTGACGATGACTGTGGGTCACCCTGTTTATCAAATTAGAATATCTGCTGTAATTAGAATGAATTAATGTTAAACCTGAAAAGTTAAAAAAAAAACCTTTCTAGGATGTACTCAAAAAACCTAAGTCCATAACAATTGCTGAAAGTCATTTAAAAACATACGAATTACAAAACCCTGGGGGTAAAGGTTAAAAATTAAATCTTTTGTTATCTATGCAGTGCTATAAAATGACCTAATTTCTTCTTCACAATGTCCCTTAATTTAAAATCTAATACTTTAATGCATCTTAAATGATTGGAAATTTTTCAGGATGAAAAATAAGAAAAAGTCCTGTACTCTAATTATGTTCGCTTTATTAAACTTAAGCCATGGTAGATAGATGAATCGCCAGCCGCCGCCGCCGGTGGTCAATCATGCATTCTTTTAATACCACACCATATTCACTGTTTCATTAAAATACAAAATGAGGTTAATATTAATTAAGATACTCAACTCACGAAACTTAATTACAAAAACTTGTTGCATAATGGTATAAATGTATTGAAGAATATATTCTGCAAGAATGTACCTAACCTATATCACTTCTCCATAGATACGGATTACTGGCTTGGCTAGCATATAGTGACCAGGCAAAAACAGGCTAACAAAAGGCATCAGTATGAGTAAATGCCAATTTTGTATCAGCGCAGTGGGTAGACAAATTTCATTCGGGCAAAATCTAATTTAACTCCAGCTGACAACATCAATCATTCAATGTCATTCATATGGACAAGGAAATGTACTATAGTGCGACGCTACTCAGCAGAAAACCCATTACTCAAGTGCGGAAAGCAAAACGAGTTGAGTTCGTCCTGGTCCTGGTCCTGGCCTATCTATCTATCCACTATACGAATACCGAGTACCGACTACAGAAATTCACTGAGTTTGTTTTTAAAAATTCATGCTGGAGGACGTGAACATTTGTCGTTAAAATAATTCATACACCCAAGTCGTTTGATCTTGAATTTGATATAAATAAGTAGGTACATCCATAACCTCAAAGGGAGGTATTAAGTAGGTATTGCTTACAGGATGGCTCAAATTCGTTGTCGTTTACTAGTAATGTTTTTTTATAGTCGAAACATAAAAGATTCACGCAGTAGCGGGTCTGGGATTCAGCTGTGGGGGTATATTGAAGATAGAAGTTGTGTGAAATCCAAAAAATTAATATTTCAAACATAATACACAAAAGATGTCACATCTGATTTCTTTAATTCAATAATACTCTTGTGAAAAAGTGTTAAATGTTTGTTAGAAATAAAATGAAAAATTAAGTGCTAATGTAAAAGTGACGTATTATTCGGACAGAAAATGTATCAAATTGTGTTTTTATTTCCTCTTATGCCTAATATACCAGTGTTGAGTTAAATTCATGAATCCAGAGTTGAGTTACCTCATGAAGCAGTGTGAGGTTTTTGGTCATTGATGGATTTTCAATCTGTTTGCTTTTTGTAAAAATGGACCTATGACAATAAGAAAATTCACAACGCAAATACTTTTTAAGTGAATAGTTAAGCAGTTAACTCACATTTTTGTTAAAATTAATAAGAAAATATGAAAATCTTTTTTTTTATTTATGTTTCCTAAATTTCTCTTAGATTTTTTTTTAATTTGATAAAAGCTGATTATAATGAATGTATGTAGGGTAGGTATACATATTTTACAAGCATTTAGACCACAATATAGTTTTATATTTCAATTTTCAAAATGCACTGATAAAAAAGTGCAGTAGAACGTATGTATTTTATTGATCGATGTTTTGAAACATATTCAGCCCCCTTGGATACGCCACTGGATACACGTTAAAGAAATAATGTTGATGGTTTTTGAAGAAATGGCTCGTATTTATCTCAAAGTTATTTCTGTATATAAAGTAATTTTATGCCTCGAAAAAAAAAATTCATATTTTCATTACTTTGTGCATAATCACACCGAATTTTGAAATGGGCTGTGTTATAGCGTGGGCAGATCCTTTTTTTTTATAAATATATTATAGTTCTAGGCATGTACAGAAGCAGAATTGGATGTTATATGTATAAAAATCAATGAATTTTTATCAATTTTCATCACAACTAAAATGTATGTATGCCTATTTTGAATTTCTCTGTTTGTGTTTCTTCACAAAAAAATGTCCGTTGTTTTGTTACGAAGAGCATAACCTTTATGGATCTAGAACTAAACCAAACTATACTAAATTAAACTTCAGTAAAAATATACTTTACCCAAACTTCTAAACAATTTAAATATTCCCAGACTAGTTTTTCAACCTACATAATATCACAAATTGAAAAAAAAAAATGAACGAAAAGATGATAAATTATAAGGTCCTAAAATATAAAACGCCTAATCGTACTTATTTATGTGCTCTATCTTACACACGTGTATTATGCTCTTCAGATTCAGAAAACCATTTACTGTTATATCTTAAGTATAGATGTATTATGGTTGTTATACCTAAAACTGATTTGGATACAAAACATATTTATGCAAAGAAAATTAGTGTAAGTTCTCAAAGTGATAGTTCACGAAGTTAAAAAGGGTTATTAACAAACCCTCAAAGTCGAAAATCTGTAGAACACTCCAAATCCACTTTCAGTGAATTGTGTGCCTGTACAAGTATCTTCGACAACTAACATAGATCCGAGAGCGAAGTAAGTGATATAAAGTACCTACATGTCAACCTCCTTCGCCCTTGTTCGTGCATGAAGTATTATTCAACCCAAAGTCTCATCAAAATAGGTGTTATGGAAATGTAGGCTTAAGTAGGAGTTGAAAAAGTGTGTGAGAGTTTATTGAATTACTGCTTTCTTTAGGTTAAGGTTCTCTGCTTCCAAGACTTCCAGAAGATTTATAAAATATGCAAATCAAGGGACTCTAACGACGACGAACGGTGCGGTTATTTGTTTGCAGCGTATGCCGTGTAATAATTACAAAGCAAACGCTCTCAAAGACATACAACGACAACAAAAGGCTGATGAATTAGCCGAAATAAACCTTAAAGTTTTATGTGAAGAGATTACAGGTAGTGTTAATATTAAAAACTTTTCAAATTACAAATGCAAATGCAACTTATATACGGATAAACGATGTTTGACAATTTTGTTTGTTATTAGTTTAAACTGAAAGGTGCCTATAAACAACTCAAATTGTGTTAAAACTTAATACGAATAGTGAAAATAAAGTTTAAGAGGATGATAAAAAAATAAATAGAGCCTAAAATAGACACAATATTATTAAAATAAATAAGCAATTAACTTCATAAAATGAGTAAAGATGAATATTGGGTATGGTTCGTTTCGTTTTTTTCAGTTGGTTTTTTGGTTATTTCGATTTCAATCGCGCGAATTTTAACGGCTTTAGGTTCTTTACATGCTGAAAAATTAAAACAAAAGATATACCAACGGTGGCGAAGTAAACATAAATAATTGCCACAAAAACGAAACAACAATGTTCGAAATCAAAAAAAAAAAAAAAACGAAACAATAGGCTCCCATGAATCTTATATGTTTTCGAAACATTCATTTTTAAACTCAAAATTTGGTATTTTAGGTTAAAACAAAAATTCATGACATTTACTTTGCAAAATGTGGTCCGGAAGGTCCAATTTTGGGCGACTCGTTTGAGTACAACGTCTGGTATCACGAGATACGGTTTTCAAAGCATCAATCGTAGCTTAAGATCTGATACTTTACATACCCCAGAGAAAATATTAAAAAAAAAACATTTTAGACGCCAATTTGCCGAAACAAAACGCGCTGTATGGCTCTTAGCGCTGTAAAGTCTTGTTAAAACTAGGGCAAGGCTTGAATACCAGAAGTCACATAGCCCGTTCATATGGCGCGATAACGGTTTCTTTTGATAGTTACACTCGCTATTTTTAATAAATTTAATGGAAGCTTTTGGTACTCTTCGGTACAAATGTTGCAATTTTGTTTATAAACGAATCCTTTAATCCTTTAAGCCTTTACTTTTTATATTTTACATATTTTACATATTTATATATTATACATATATTATATATTATATATTATTATTATTATTATTATTATTTCCCCTCCCAACCCGCGCGCGGGGAGGACCTTTTTAATTATTTTTATTATATATTATGTTATTATATATTATATTTCTTGCAGAAATATATTCTTCCCATAAACGATTTTGGTTTCCAAATTTGAATTGTTCATATTTTAAAATTTTCATATGTTTTAATTTTGCTAATTTACTATTAAACCATTTACATTTACCAACATTCTCTTTTTTTTCAACAATCATTTCATTCACTATTGCATCCATTTCATCACACATCAAATCAGCTAATTCATCCACACTACTGTTGACAACATCCACACCAATGATTCCACTCATTAATAGTTTATAGAAAAAAGACTCTTTATTGTAGTTTAATACTTTATACGTTAAGCCATTATTTGTTTGTATTTTAGTTTTAATGGTACTTTCAAAACGAATAGTTTCGTGATCAATAATTTTTAACTTAGGTTCATTTTCTGCTGTAATTTGATAAGCATTAGAAATAACATAATCGATAAGCGTTGACGAACTAGTCGTTATTCTCGTCGGTTGTTTATTAATAATGCGTAAATTATTTTCAGCACATATAGAATTTATTCTACTTTTATAAGTACTATCACTCAGCAAATCGATATTAAAATCACCTACTATAATTAATTCTTTATCAACATTCACACTCTCTAATAAATTATCAAACATTGTACAAAATCTGGCTTTTGAAGAACTTGGTGATCTGTAAACCAACAGTATTTTTATCATAATATTTCGATCACCAATATTGATTTCAAGACAATCACATCCTTCCTTGTTTTTGACCTCGTTAATAACTTCAAAATTTAATTCTTTTTTAATATAAATTAAAACACCACCAGTATACGAAGATTCACTTTTAATCTGGGCAAAGTTATAATCCTTTAATATTAATTCAGAATCATTAATATTATTTTCTGTTACATGTGTTTCACTTAAGCATATTAAATGAGGATTTTCTTGACTAGACAATAGTTCAATTTCGTCAAAGTTGTTAACTAGGCCTTCTCCCTCTCAATTTTCAGTTTTCTTTGAAAAACTGGACAATTGGCATCCCTGGCATCGTGGCACATCTATGTTGTTATCAACGTTGCCCATCCTCTCCTTCAACGAAACACAGTTTATGCATCGAGGGCTCCTTTCGCTCAAACACTCACTTACTTTATGATTTTCACCACACTTTGCACAAATTTCTTTTTCACTCTTACATTTAGCTGCACTATGAATATACCCACAACATTTGAAACATCGTTTAACATTTATATTCTCGTAACAAATACACTCATCCCATTCAATATAAACAATTTTTGATTTCATAACATTAGCAAAGGCTTCACCATCCATTTCCACAATTGCATTATAAATTTTTTTATTTTTGGGTGATTGATAAACTTTTACGCATTTAATTTGTTTAAAAGTAATAGACTTATTTTGTGCTTTTAAAGCCACTTCCACTTGCTCTTCATTTAGTTGATCTCTTATTCCATGTATCAAAATTTTTGGATTTCTCATTTCACTCACTTTAATGTCATAATTATTGTCTAATTTGTTTATTATTTCTTTTGTAATAATGTTTCTTTCTTTTTCATTTTCACATTGAATAGTAACAGCTCCGTCTTTTTTATTAGAAATTTTATTTATTTTAACTGACAATTTTGAAGGATTAATTTTTTCTTTAACTTCTTTTATTGTTTTTTCACTCTCTTGTTGATTTTTTGGTTTTATATAAATGGGCGCTCTTAACATTGATGCATATGAAGATTTTTGTTTATTATTCTCACTCTCATCTTTTGCTTCACTAACTGCTTCTTTCACACACTTCTTTAAATTGTTAACGTTATTGTTTTTACTTATAATCTCACTAACTGTCTCTTTAACACACTTTTCCATTTCATGAACACTTTGTTGGAAAATATTTTTTAATATATTTTCTGTCGAATTAATTGATGCCAAAATGTTCACATAGTTTTGTTTTAAGACAGATATAGATCCAATGCAATGATCACAAATAAACTTAATGTTGACATTGCTCTGCATTCTCTCTGAATCATATTTCGTTAAATTAGCGCACTTTTCATGGATTCCCTTCCCACACAGACCGCCGCATCGTACAAGTGTCTCATTTCGAGCCACTTTTGCGCATTTAACGCACGACGAATCCATATTTTTACAATTAAATCACTGAATAATGTTTACTTATGATTTAACACTCAAAGGATTTTTTTATTTTCTATAATTTTAAATGTAACTTCTATCGTACACAGTAAATAACACGACCGTCTTCACTGAGATCACTCTCTCAATTATATATTATATATTATATATTTGTTTGTTTATTTCAACTACTGGTTCGAATTGAAAGATTCTTTTTGTGATGAATAGGAAAGCTTTAGGCTGTATAACATCACGCTGAGACTAATAGGAGCGAAGTATCAGTGAAAAATGTCACAAAAACGGGGAAAATTATTCAGATTTGAGGGCTTCCGTAGAGTGCGCTGCATAAACGGTTCAAGTTACCCAAGAAATATGTATGAAAGAATTATTTCTCTTTAAATGATCTAAAAAATGTCAACGATAGTTTATGTCTATCTTTTAAAATTGACCCACTTTAACCTTTTTCATGGTAATCAAGTTTGGTCGAAATTAATGCATTATTGCCAATTATTTGCAAAGAGTTTTTTTCAACATAAAATAGGTAAATTTAATCGATCTCTGTTCCAAACTTTTTCCACATCCGTTCAGTCATTCTGACGGGATTAGAAAGATTAAAAAGAAATCTATATCACGGGAACTATACATTTTAACGGGATAAAAAGTAACATATTGATATGTCTTATACATTTTCTTTCAAAGTTGCTGGAAAGTACCTCATTTTGAAAATAAAATTGAAATTGATCGCGATTTAGGAGAAAAAGTGACCAGCATTGAGGATTTAATATCGAAAGTTTACCCTGATATCGTCAAAGTAGAAAATAAAGATACCTAATTATCAATGGACGTGTCGAAGGGCAATATTGGGCAAAAAACAGTAGCGGTGAAGAAATTAAAGACCTACACATCTAATGATAACAATGTAATATATCAAGACAATGCGGGCCATTACCCACAGGAGTTTCTTAATTCTTTAAACCCGAGTGGCTTTCCCCCATATTTCCTTAAGTTAAAAATAGGTGCCCCAATAATTTTACTCAGAAATCTTAGACCACGAAATTTATGTAACGGGACCCGACTTCAAGTTAAATTTCTTCACAATAACGTGATCGTTGCAATAGGTTAGACTGGTCCAGCAGTTGGTCAAAAATCATTTATGCAGAAGTACTTTAAAATATGTAAATATAATTTTTAAAAACTTTATCTTAATTGCGATCATAATAACTAAAATTGACGCGGACGAAGTCGCGGGCAACAGCTAGTTTCATGATAAAACATGGAAAAAGTATCATCCACTTATGTTAATTAGGATTCAAATTTACGAAAGCTGTTGTCATGTGAGTTTTTCGAAGATGAATTCAAAAAGCCTTTGGAAGATCAAACCTTACGACCATCGTGGACATTATTTATTAGGTACTAATACATTAATAAATAATTAATTAGATCGAACTAAATGGTATTGTTTTTGCAAATATGGTTGACCCCAGAGCAGTTTAGTAGCTTTGAAGGTACAAGATTCTAAAAAACTAAAAATTCAACGAAATTACGTGCTGTTCCAAAAGCGTAAAACGACAAGTGGTCTAAGAATTCAAAACTGATAAAAATCGAGATTATTTAAAATAAAAAATTCATTTAATGTATGCTTTATTAATTTTAGTTATGAATTTTGTTTTTCTCAGTTCCCACGACTTACATTATGTACATATCTTATGAAAATAGAAATATATACATATGTACATTCTTACATAGATAAGTTTCCATTGCAGATTTTTAATTTTCTTAGAAAGTACGGTTGTTTTTCATCTATTCGGTTGGGTTGTGCTAGTCGGAAAAACTCCCATACAAGTTTTAATTGATGTGTGGCAAAAGGCAATATCGTTGTTGGGACTTAAAACTTAACTTTATACGTACTTACATATATGCATGAACATGCAAGGTCTTCAATCTATAGTTTATTTATTTTACTTTAGTTTTTGATAAGTTCAATTTCATACTATGTGGAAAATAAAATTTAAACAGATAACTTAATGTGTATAATGTATTCGTCTTGCTAGAGCCGGCTTTAGGGGTGGGCGCAATAGGGTGACGGCCATGGGCGCTAAATTTCAGGGGAAGATACTGGGTTACTTCACCAGTCAAACTGATGAGCCCGGTGGATGATGGGGATAAATAAATTTGGATTGCAAATGGCAGAATTCTTTGTACAATTGGCTTCCAAAAATAACACCGTATAATTCCTCGAATAGCCCAAATCTGTAAATTTTTATTTTGAATATTTTATTTATTTTTATGTAGTTTTATTTTCAGACATATTAATATTAAATTCACTTGAAATGCATGTAAACCCCATTGATTTCTCTACCTCATACAAAATTTTAAACTAACGCTTAAGAAAAGATATTCAAGATTATCAATCCGCGTTTACATGAATTCAGCAAAAAATTAATACTCCAAAATTAAGTGGGCGCCACAATATGTTACTTTAAGCTTTCCTTTGTGAGTTATTGTTATTGTCGAATTGACCACTTTGACAAATCATTCCGGCTATGTTTCATGGTCAATAGAATCTATTATTTTAGAGGGATGTTAACGGTTCGTCTTTAAAACTAGCAGAACTATTTTCTTTAAATAAATTTTGTTAAATAGGCAATAAAATCTACGATTAAAATTAATTGTGTAGAATAGACTACTAATTTTTTGTTTTATTGCAGCAAAACGAAAATTGTACTTAGTAACAAATATATCACAAACTAATAATGCAACAGAATTCAATTATATTCAATTCAACTCATTTAAATATCCCACAATATAATATAAATTTTAAAGTTTAGCGATAGAAAAAAAACCTAATAACATACAACACTAAAAAGGTGTATCAGCATCCACCTATACTTTTCCTGCAGTGGTTATAATTTATTTTTATCACTTCTGATCTGATTTTTGTAAAAATTATAAAATTTCTTAAAATTTCAAATCTGTCAATCAATTGCTGTGCTTTATATGATATTCTTTAGATTTTATTTCGTTATTTTCGAAAACTCGAAAACTGAATTTCAAAATAAATTCATGCTTTTTGATTGTGATGTTTTCGAGTTTTTTTTGAAAGCGTCTAAGAACAAATAGTAGTTTACATCTCTCATTATTTTTTGTTGTTGGAAATTCTTTCCCACTTTCTGGGAACAAATATCACTATAGTAAATAATATTCTTTCTTTATTAGTTTTTATTCTTTTAATAATCAAGTTCACGTTTTACTTTATATTTTTTCTCAAACTATTGATTTGGTAATAACTTCAAAAAATATAGAAACAAATAGCTCAACACTTCCATCACCAAGATGACCAGTAGCTCTATAAATTCCTGGCTGCACATGTCCTGGCATTCCATCATTTGACATTACACACTTATTGAATACATAAGTACCTTTACTTAAAGGTCCTTCAAAATTATCTTTATGCTCTGGCAAATTTGAACAGAGAAGCAAGTCCTTTTGCAACATTTTAACGTAAATCGAAGTCATGAATTTATAAAAGGTTGTTTTGGGGATTTCAAATGGAGTTGCTCGAAATTGACTACTCCCTGATGCACTTCGATGTAATTTTAATTCCACCTATAAATGATATGATTAGACTCGTCTGCTTATTTAATTACATACATACTCATATATTCTGAAATATTCACCGAATTCGTGTCGTCGATATCAGTACCGATTACAATAGACCCATTGATTGCGTAAACTCCTGGGCTAACACGTATTGGGCGCAAGTCAAAGTCGACTATATCAGCATTAGAAGTGTTGTGTTCAATACGTAATATAACGAAGTCCCAATCCTTTAGAGAAAATTTAATATTCAAATGCTTAAGGAAGTCATATTAAGTTTTACCGAGACACCAGATACTGCAACAGACCAAATACATAATGCTAGACCGTTAACTAGAATGAATGGCCGAAACATTTTAAAAGCTTCTGTTACCCGCCTCATTGCGTAGTTTCGATTTATATGTATAAATTCATCTAGTTAATTAACATTATGTAATTATTTAATAGTGTGTTACCTACATTTCTTTATCGAATATGTAATTTTATCAATTGTATCAATTCAACTTACAAGTCCATAAAGCACAAATTACATTACAGTAATTAGTTATTTATTTAGTTAAAATTTTGAACCAACGAACTATGAGTAGGGTTACTGGTTACGTTGTTTTTGATAGTTATCTTAATTGTTGTTTTAAATTAAACATAGTTTTTAAACAAATCTACTGCAAAATTACATTTGAATTAATTAATTTAGCAAGTTATTAAAAACTTAAAACACTGCATTTATTAAAAGACTGAACAAAGCTTAGACAGATTATATACAAGATATTTCGAGTAGGCATGTTTTTATTCATGTGAAGATTGATCTGTTACTGCTGGCTTCATAGGTATATCTTGTTGAATTATCTGTTATGACACCTGATTTTAAATTTTTAATTCATCATCTAATGAAGTAAAAATTAAAACGATTTAAACCAGCATTATTTGTAAAGTTTCTAAAACTGAGTAGCATTAGAAGCATGGGAAATATCAGCAGTGAATAAAACACAGCTACATAATGCATTCTTAAATTAAAGTGTGTCAAGTTAATATGATCTTTTTTCATTTGTTGCTACAAAACTTTACGTTTTCGAAGAGATTGTAAGAAATAGTGTATTATGTAGGTTAGGTTATGTATGTACATAATACATTTGTATGTATACATACATATAGGTAGTATGGAATATATGTAGGTATTTTGAAAATTTCCACCAAAAAATAGCCCTTTTGCCAATTTTATGGAAATTTTATTTCCCAGGGAACTCTGCAGGCAACATTTACCTTGTTGTTTTTGTTTTAAAAGGAAAGTTTTCTCTAGTTTTTAAGTTTTTTGAACACATCTTTTTAAACTCATGAGTAATGATATTTGCAAAATAACTGACAATTACAAAAACATCCATCAATTGCATTTTTATTCACTTTTTGCTTAAAACTGCGCCATACATTTTCTATTCATTAAAAATAAACAATTCTTTTTTTAATCTTTATAAGTTTTATGTAAAACTCACTTACTAAGCTGCTGACTGTGTTTTTCTGTACTTGAATGTAGAACTATTTCCCAAGTTGGTTGACGGTTCTAGTACAGCTAATTGTTTGAGTCCTTAGTATGAAAAATTCTGAATTTGTCAGTGCGATAAAGTTTAAAGTCTGTGTAAAGCTGCAATATCCAAAGTACCGCTTACACTTTATTGCAATGTAAAAGTAATAAATTTACAAAACACTAGCTTTAGACTTTATAGAGCTATTGGTCATTTAAATCTGGCAGGAGCTCTAGTGCTATATAGTGTTTTTATAGATATTTTTATTATCTTTAGCTTAAAATTTTGACAGGATGTAAATTTTAGCACTCAAGAAAAGTGAATGTGCCTAATACTTAAATAAGGCGCTATTACTAAGTTGTATATATTCTATGGGTCGAAAATTGTTATATGCAAATGTACTTTTTTGTATAACGTCTCAGCAATCCAAAAAGCTTTCATAATCTTTGGGGATAAACATTTTCATAGTATATACAATATACATACATAGCTACAAAAAAGTACATGGAATACAGGGGCAGATTAAACAAATCAATATTAGGCGCGTTTTATTGATAAACTTAGGTTAGCTTAGTAATCGATTCGGAATCGTTATAAAACGCTATCTTTTGTTTTCAACTGATTTTCGTTTTATATTTAGTTGGTTCTCCTTGAGTCAAATGTCAACACTTTTCAGAGAAAACAAGAACAAAAATCAAATCAAACGTCATAACCTGTCAGAGAAATAAACAAAATATCGCTTTGAAATAAAAATAATAAAATTGACAACGAAACGAATGATGGGGCAAGTTTTTTATATTTATTTCTTATTTTCTTGTATTATATCAGATTTTCTATTACAGTTCATGATATGATATGAAAATCAAAGATTATCAACAAACATTCCCATTTGTGTCTGATAATGTTTATGTAAAAATCAATTTTTTTGCTCAGACCCGTATCAAATAGCCGACACTTTATCTATAGTAAATTACTGAGCTCGATTACTTACTTGTTCCTCCTCAGCCTATTGAGGAAAATTATCGGTTGACCGTGATTTACCGCCGCCGCGCCGTCAGTCGTTTCTTTCATCTTTCAAAAGTAGATACATACATACATACATAATTTAATTTTTTTTTCTTCACGAAGTTAGCAAAACAAGAAAAATCTTAATTTTTCGAGCAAAACAAAGTGAGAAAAAATATTTATTTACTAGAGTTGTAGGATTAATCCCTTTTACATCATCCAAATTTTCTAATCTGTGTTCGTATTATTTTTTATAACAAGACGGGTTTAACTTATACATAGGCTCAGAGGACAGAGGTCCCCTTGATATGCAATCCGTCCTTGGTGAAATTTTCGTTTTTCAAGTATTAATATTATGATGACCAACTAATCCAAGTGAAATCCCCTTTTGGTATATAAGTATCTACCAACGTGAAGAATATCTAAATACGGACCAGGAAAATTTCGATGCCCCTTTCATCTGTCGAAAAGTAACTGTTGGAGCTTTTGTATATTTTTTGTAATCAATAAAATAGAAATTAATGCATGTCTGAGAATTTTGGTTTATTTATTATTATTATGTACATATGTATGTATGTAAAAGAGTATTCTTTTTTCTTTTTCGTCAATTTGAACAATTTCCATCAATTATGTAATTGAAAACTAAGGGATTTGTAGCTGCGTTAAAAAAAATATCAGTGATCTTACAAGTTAAACCAAATAGGAATACAGCAAAAGTTTTACGTTTATTTTTTATCTGAATATACTTATGAAGCAATTGCATCAATAAGTTATTTTTGAGCCTTCTTAACTTGATTAACGAGTAAATCTGGTAAAACTGGTCAGTCAAAGATTTTCGTTCAAAGAGAAAATGTATTGTCATATTCATAATACGAGTATCATAAAATATTGTGTCAGAGAGAAGTCACCAGTTGGAAACCAAGTTACTGCAATGAACAGCAATTTTTTATCGAAATCAATTAAATCTTATATATAAAATTCTCGTGTCACAATGTTTGTTCCCACACTCCTGCCCGTTTCGGAGGATTCGTTTGAAATTTTATATGCATATTCAGTAGGTCTGAGAATCGGCTACTATCTATTTTTTATACCCCTATATGTGAGGGTTGTCCACCAATAACATAAAATTTTTTTTTTTTTAATGCGGGATTAAAAAATCCATGCAACCCTTAATTTTCACCCTTCATCATCGACTTTTAATTTAAATTTAAACTAAACTAAACTAGGTATATACATAGATATATACTATATTCCAAAGTAACTTTATTATTTATTTATTCTTCGGGGGTTGTATTTAAACCAGGAACACTTTCTCCATTATTGAAGTCATGGAATTTTGTGTGTGATGTTAATTTGTACTTCAATTGTTTTTTCTGTTTAGCCCATATGTACATGATTTTTATTTGGATCAACATTAACCAAAAAAAAAATTGAAGCTATCTTTTCTTATTGTTTTACGTTCATGACATGAACTTCGATTGCCTTGCCGCTCGATCCACTTTTTTCAAACAGGCAATGGACAGTTATTTAAAGACAAGACCATGTATTTTAATTTTTTGTTCCAAATAACTTATACTGATCTAAAAAACAACAATGCTGTGCATAAGAGTTGACATAAGAGTTTTTAATAGAATCAGCCATTTTAGCGAAGGGAGAGTCTTAATATTTTTTGGATAAGTAGGTAATACGAAGCACTCCGGGCCATCTAGAAACTTTACAACAATTGCACGGAAAATATAAAAGCAACAAAATATTTTTCCATAGCTTGAACTTGTGTCATAAATCGGGGCGAGACGAAGTTCGCCGGGCCCACTAGTCTTAATATAATTAATTTAATATGTAGTACATATGTATATACTCGTACTAACAATTTCTCTTCAAAATTATGTATGTATATATTATTAAACATATTAGTTTAACAGAGCCTGGTCCTAACTCATTCTCTTTGTTAACTGATGTGGTATACATAAGAACGCAAGGAGAGTGTCGGAATTTTCAGTCAGATATTATTTTTCGAGTAAGGAATGTCTCGAAAGCAAAAAGCAAAGGTTCTAATTTTGATCCTGATTTGATAGTGAACATCTGGCAGGGCTTTTTATAGAATCTTTTAATAGAAAAAATTACATAAGTAATCTATTAGTCGATTTAAGACTCTCTTGTCATATTTTCCTGTTTTTATTTTGGTTAGTTGTCTGACCTATCAAACAATTATAATACATCAGGAAATTGAAGATACGCTCTGTAAAGTTTCTAACCAAAAAACTTTCATACGAAACGAGTTAAGCTATCAGTTAAATGACACATGAATTTCTCCTTATACGTTTCCTCAATTCTATACTCCTTAAGAAAATTACCAAACTCTCGATCCCGGATACTGTAAACGGATATGAGGAGTCTATGAAAGATAAAGAAGCAAAAAGTCCTAGTGATAGTTGAAATAATCCCTGTTGAGAACTGGCAATAAAATGTATTACATTAGGTACTCCCATTTATGTTAAGTCCTTCTGTTTCTGTTGCATACATACATATATGTAATACATACATAGTATGTATGTGTACCATATATAGATATATAATTCCCCAACTCAATTTGCGTGACGATAACTTGAACACGATTCACTTGATTGCGACATTTTCAAGAGAGAGTTAGACGTTGATGTTTGAAATTGATGCAGGATTAAGGATGCATAACAAACATTAGACGTGCGACATACTGCATGGTGCAGTGTTATTGATTGATATTGAATACATAGATATCTATATTCTATATACACATACTGATACGAGTTAGGAAATGCACGATAAAAACATTGCACTTGATTTAAAACTCTTTTTATAATTAAATAATTTGTGTAGGTATTTTATTCAAAGTTGTTTTGTTTAAATTGAATATAACATTTTACTACACTAATGGATCTAACCATATTCAATGGCTTTAGTTTTAACAAGTTAAAATGGATCTAAAAACTTAAAAAAATCTAGGTTCCAGTGGTCCTGCTTTTAATACGACATATACACTATGTAATTATGATTGCAATAATGCATTTCAGAGTTGTAATGGAAATGAAGTACGTATATAGATTACATGTATGTATGAACATATGAAGTCACTTTTGGATAGTGATTCTATTAGATAGACAGTATTTACATAATGTAAGAACACAGGAGAATGATTGTTTATACTTAAAGGAAGAAAAAATAAATCTGACTAGATCGTACGTAAGATATTATCAATAAATAAATGATTGAGTGAACTCTTTTGTGATGTGAAGGAATTGCATAAGAATTGAAAAAGGTATTTGATTGCACTCTCTTTTCTGTAGTAACTGTTGTTTGTCATTGTTGACAATATTAAGTATTTATCTAGCGGGATAATGTTCTTGCGTGCTTAATAAAAGTTATTTTGTAACTATCCTTCATAGAAATAGATGTCTTAGAAATTAAAAACTAGATATGACATACATTTTTACGCCTTTTCACGTCGCGTCGTCGCTATGCTTTTCTTAATTAATGGGTGCCAACATTGAAAAATCTACTGTATTTCTTAGCAAATTTCTAGAGTTCTGTTTGGATTCTATCGCCTCATTGATGTGGATTCCCAAATACCTACTACTTCACATTCTGATTTTCTGCTTCATACATTTATATAAAACAACACAACATTTCTTACAAATAAAATATGTACAGCATTTTTGGATCAAATTATTATGTTTACTGTGGAAGAAAAACCATAAGGAAAAGATGAATCCAAAGCATTTGCGTCCTCAAACACGGACGTGGACGATTAATGGTTTGGGTGCATTCTTTATTACTTGGGTAATTACACTTTATTGATGGAATCATTGACAGCTATCAATATCTTGAAATTTAAATAGTGCCCAAAAAATATCCGATCATTCAGCTAAAATAGTCATGGATTCGTTAAGAAAAAATTGGTGGAATCAATTCCAAACTAAATTTTATCACTCATACCACAAAATTTGTTTCATATACATACAAAAAATTGTTGTTCACCGGATATTCTTCCTTCATAAGCTGGTGAATGTTCATCATAAATATGAATTATTGCTGATACCTTTGTAATCATCTTCGTTTTAATCAATACCTAGGTTTTAAGTTTATTGATATTTTGTAAGTAAAATAAAATTGTTTACTAAAAGTGAATGTGTATTTTTCTTTTTGTTTGTTTAATTTCATTTCAAATATTCATTTCATTTCATATAATCAGGGATTGTAGCTGAGCAACTTGGAACACTATGGCAGCCCTTTTCACTATTATCAGAGCCTTTTGCTGACTGATAATGGGCAGAACGGAAACCCTGGAAAATCATTTTTTTTTCACACAACTAAACGCGATTGCTCTGCAGTTAGAGCAAGATACAGATGTCCTATTTTCCCTGTACTGCACAAACTGTTTGGAGAGTATAATCATTGCTATTACCACGGTAACTCTGATTTGATGCCACACATACAAAGAGTAAGAGGATTACAAGCGAGCTACATATATGTATATTGTATATATATCAGTAGTACCGCAACGGCTAGAGCTGTCAACAATTTCAATTCGACAAATCGTACCAATTAGATCTATCTATCTATCTATCATATCTTCTATCTAGATATATAAAAATGAATTGCTGTTCGTTAGTCTCGCTAAAACTCGAGAACGGCTGAACAGCTGAACGGATTTATCTCATCTTGGTCTTAAAATGTTCCTGGAGGTCTAGGAAAGGTTTAAAAGGTGAGAAGAATTCGAAAAAAGCCTCAAAATAGCCCATTTATATCCACATATATAAAAATCAATGCCAATTTACGTCGTAATTTTATAACTCAAGAACGGGCTCACTTATCTAAACCAAATTTTTAAGCTTTGTTCGGACTATTTAGAAGATGGTTTATGTGAAGCACAAAATCGGTACGGTGGATTTACACATAACACACCTTTACGTATCAAAAAACAAATTCTTAGTTTTTATCTTTTGTCAAAAATATACATAAATAAACAAAAATAGAAAAAAATAAAATATAATTTCTTTCAAAAAATGACGACTGCAGGACATCACACTCACAACAAATTTGTGCATTGCTTCCTATACACTTTTGGTTAATTTGGTTGGATTATAAGCAAATGAATTTGCTCCAATTGATGCCAAAATCGGTTTTTCTTAAAGCTTAAACAGTAAATTAAACGATATTAAAGAATTTTTGGGGAAAAAATATTAACATGAAAAAAATTAGCCATGAAGCTGCAGTTTGTGTTAATTTTTGAGAAAATTTGGTTGTACGAGACACTTATAATTTTATTAATTTTTCATGCGTGTTTTACTAAAAATTTTATGTTTTTTTTTAATTACATAATACATATGTATGTATTTATCAAAAAATATTAAAGTAAGTAAATTTATATATGTACATAGTTTTTTCATTTAAATTTTTTTGTTGGTGATGGATAAAGTTAAAAAATGTACATTTTTTGTAATTTTTGCATTCATCGGAGCAGAAAAGCTAAGTTTCACATAGTTCCGTCTTGAAATTATGTTTATTGTAAAGCCTAATGTCTAACCTTATTGAAACTATCAAAAAGTTTTCCGCATTATACATCATAGCTAACTAACCAAAAAATGCTTCTGAAGTAACAGAATTATAGAAACAAAAAAAAAAAACGGCTTAATGTTTAGCGGGGAACATAAGATAACATTAAGACTTCGGTCAATACATAAGGGATACTATATTTAGGCAAAAGTTTTTTGATGATTCCAGTTGATACTATATTTTTTATCTATAGGTACTATTATTATAAGGAGGAAATAGAGATCCTTATTAAAACAATTTTTCTATGAAAGAAAATTTATTAAAAAAATATGAAAATGTCGAGAAATTATTAAAAAAGAAAAATGATTCTGTAAAAACAGAAAAATTTAGAAAAAGTTTTGCATTTAATCCCGTGATTTTATGATTTTGTATGACGCACATGATTTTAGAAAACAAATGTTTTTTTTATATTATTGTATTACGTATTCAATTATTTACTGAACGTAAATATGGCGGAATAAGGTGATGAAAATAAGCAGAACCGTTATCACTAATTAAGTGGAGCTTTTTTTGTAGAGCTTGAGTTTTCCAACAAAATTTTATCTACAGAATATAAAAGCTTTTTAACAGATATTTGAGAGTACTAACTAACATAATCCATAAAAAGAAAAATTTTAAATATTAATCCCTGACGTGGAAATACTGTCCAAAAACCTATCTTTAAGCGCTCATCATTTTAAAGATCGGTTTTAACCCGTTATTTCATACAAAACATTGTTTTTAACCCAAAACTATGATCATATCCGTGGGAGAAATTGTTTTAGAAAAGTATAATACAACTTCAAACTAAGCACTTCGAAAAATTGAATTTTTTCTACTACGTCCCCACTGTGGGACGCAAAGGTGTAAAATTCATTGAAAAGTTCTGAAAATTTCACATAATTCTAAAATTTATTATTACGCTATATATGTTTTATTACTATGTACTCTTGAGTTTATGTTAAGACGTTAAATTTGGGAGAGACAAAGTTCGCCGGGTCAGCTAGTAACTTAATAATTGTTTAAAATCGGTCAAAGAAGCTAAGTACAAAAAGTTTTTTGTCGGTTGATAGTCAAGCTTTTTGTCTGTTGATAGCACAATAAGCAGTTTTTTTTATTTTACATAATTTGATTGCCTATTCAAAGCTGTGTGTGTGTCTAACTATAAAAAACTTTTGAAGATTGTTTTTCTCTCAATTCACTGTCCATAGAGAGAAAGAAAAACTGTTTTGGTTTTGACGATTTCTTGGCACTGATGTTACCATATTTTAATTGGTTTTGTTTAAGCGATATAGTACCTATGTACATATTTGATGCATTTTATTCTTGAATATGAAATCTAAACCAAGATTAGTAATTTTTGCATGTTATATTTTCTTATTTCAAGAAATATATGTAATATTATATACCTACATGATAGTTAACAATAATAACAATACTATATTACTTGCGCAGAAGCTCTCTTTTTCTTTTCCGTCTTATAAATAGAAGCGTATGTAATTCTTGAAGCACCACAAAACGAGGCTACGAACAAAAAGAACACTTTATTATACATATGTATGTATACCGACAAACTTTCTGTTCTACATGCAATAAAAAACATTACCAATTGCTCGCCTATTATAACCCAATCCAAGACAGTGTCCTTTTCAATAATTAAATCGCCTGGATACCAGCACACGTATAGTTGGAAACGAAGTGGCAGACCTCGCTGCAAAAACGATAGCAATATAACTAATTTCTCGATACCAACCTATCAAAGAGAATCTTCATAAACTACTATCATCTCACTGGAAACAGAAACAAATTGTGCTTTGGAACGCGTACCAACGTCAATATTCCGCCATCAACCCAAAAAGAGAACGCCACCTTCTTCAAAACCAAAGATGTTGAAATGCTTTTTTCATGCTTTTCTACGTCTTGGCCAAACACGCCTGACTCATAAACAACTAATCAACAAAGAACCACAACCACTTTGTCATCTTTGCTCCACTCAATCAATATTCAACATCTAACCTTATCGCTTAGAAATCAAAAACACTTGTATGAAAAAATCTCAAAAACCTTCAAACACCGCCGCCGCGCCGCCTTGGGGACATAATGTCCGGAAAAAATTCAATTCCTTACACAGAAGTTGCGGATAACATATTTTGAAAATATTATTTTCTACATCACGTTGTTTAAGATGGTTGAAAGAAAGTAAAATATACTTGATACTAGAAGATAACACTAAAAATATGCTAGTTTAATATTCAATCAACATTTTTTTTTCTAAATTTTGCATGGATTCCTCCTTCAAAGAAAAAAGTGAAAGTACTTACCACAAGATACATATTCTGTAAGGCAATAAAGTTGTGTAAAATCTCGCAGAAAAATTCTTTCTAATTCTAAGATTCTTTTATTAGAACTTAAGAACCAATCTAGATAAAATTAGACCAATATTGCTTAAAAGTTTTTAGGTCTTATAATGAGTTTTAACACTCCACAGTTATAATCAAAAACCAATAATCTTTCAATAATTTGTTTTATTTCATTCACATTATCCCGTTTTAATTTGATTTACATTATTTTATTATTATTTATTTATAGCCTTTATTTAATTTATCATTCCCTTATGAGTATTTATATTATGTTTGCATGTTTAAGTTTTACATATTTTAAATATTTTTTGTATTTTTTATGTTTACAATTAATTAACTTAATTATTACACATTTACATATTTGTTTCTGTCAATGAAATTAAATTTCTTGAATTATAAGTTTAACATTGTTTTTTTTTTCAATTTAAGAAAAAAAATCGATAAATTCATTCCTAGTTATTATTGTATTTCTTAACAGTAACAGTACTTTGAATAACATTTCATAATTTCTGCAATTGAATTACTCTGTAATTTAATTTTTTTCTTTATTTTCTTATTGTTTTTTTTTTTCTACTTTTAGTTCTTACTTATTTTTACCTAAATAACAATATTAATAGTCCTCTTGATTTTTCTTTCTATTTTAAATGGAAAGCATATAATACACGATGAATTTAAAAGAATCATTCACACAAAAAAATAAATATTTGTCCAATAAACTTGAATTAATACTATTTTTATTATATTTGGGTACTTTTTTTTTTAAAAAGTAAAATTTAAATCTGAACTGTGCAAATGCTAATTTTTTCTAAAATAAACAAAGAAATTTGTCAAATTGCTGGTTTTTCTAGTACACCGATGGCGAAAAGATATGAAAGGATTTTTTTAATATAAAAAGTTAATGCCTCCCATTTTTGTAATTTTTTGTATCGAAAAGGTTCTTCTATGGTTGGTATTAAAAAAAAATGTGGAGTAGGTATATCTACTATTTTCGACATGACTTGAAAAAATATTGGGTTATTATAAATTATTACATAATTATATAGTGTAAGACTCGAAAAAAAACTTTTTTTGTTAGATGCTTCATTACTCAATTTCAGAACATGAAATTAGTACCAGATGCAGGACGGAAAAAATGAGTTACGTACATTAAAAAGCATTTAAAAATATTGCTGCAATGAGAGACAGCGAGGACATATAAAAACAACTAATTGAAACCGGTACAATTTTTTGCAGAAATTTAAACTATCGAAAGTTAAACACATACCTAAATAACTGCAGATTATAGTACTTCTTAAAATATGGTATTAAAAATTCAAAATTCAATTCATCAAGACTTTGATAATAAATAAATATTTAATTCAAAAATAGTCATAAATGTTTTGCCAGAACTACATATATTTACATTAACTCACAAACAAAATCAAAAACTATGATAGCCTTTACAGAAATATAAGTTTATGAACTCATAAACTCAATTAAGGTTTTGTTTGATAAAAATAATCATAAAACCTCAGTCTCCTTTAAAAACCCAAATTTGGATGGGGAAAAAATGTAAAAGAAAATAAGGACTGTAGAAAATAAGAAAACTAATTTCAATAAACAATAAAATTTGTATACTCTTTGAGTAAATAATTAAATATTTCATTCCAATCATCCACATTTCAATCAGTTTAAGATTCCTTTTGTATGTAGATTTTGGCTGTGTTTAGGCACATTACCACTTTTCTTTTTTTCGCTTCTATTATATAAAATAACAACAAATATATTCATTTTTACTTTATTATTCTATGTTAAAACACATTCCATTTATTAAGTCGACAATTTAGGACGAGCATTTAAAAAAAATTAGCTAAGAAATGCAAATTTTGAGCTATCTATCATATTTCTTTTTTATTAAATTTTAAGCTTTCCCAGCAATCAACACATTACCATATTAAACACTATTTTCGTAATAATACATATTTGAAAACCCTTTATTTTTTTGTAATGTTGGGAGTATTTGAAAAATTATCCATATTATTTCTACAAATATAAAAATTAAAGTTTAAAAAATAATAACACAAACATATATGTACCTGTATCTTGCCTTACAATAAAAAATATAGTTGCTATTTTTGTATTTGTGTAATGTTTTAAATAAATTTGAATATCGAAAACAGTGTGAAGTTCAGTATAACCAATATATTATTTTGGAAAACTCGCAATACATCTCTAAGGGCTAAGTTTGTTCACAATCGGTCATATTTTTTTCATATGTATCTATGTATGTAATTATTACAGCTTGGATATCCTCAAATTCGATTTTAAACCAAACTACAGTTTGAGACGCTAATCAGCCATTTTCAATGGATTAACGCCAGAACTTCTAAAAGATTTGTTAAAAATGTACCCTTTTTGTGAACAAGATAACGATTGTTACAATTTGTTGTCATATTTACCAAATACATACTTATAATTTGTGGTATACGTAAGCCAATCTTCAAAAAAAAAAACAACAAGTGAAATTAAGAAAAGTCGAGTAAGATCCTTGAAAAACTTACCATACCTTGAATAGCTACCTAAATTGTAAATCCATGAGAAAGGAAGAGTATTGTAGTATGAAAAATCGGCTGACAAAAGGGTATATTCGACAACATGAAGAAAAAAAACAACAACTCCGTAAATATATTTAAATAGTCGATCTAATTCATTATACTGGATGTCCAATGTATTAATTTTGTAACTCAATAAATTGCATAATGCCCTAAAACATTCAATCACCGTTGTATTTTTTTGTACATACTTAAGATAAACTCATATCTTATGAATACTTAATAAAATGAAACTATTGCTTAATCTTTATTTTACTGTTCGTTTTGTTTAATTTTATGAAGTAATTTTTTAGGTATTATGTAACAATTGTATGCAATATTTATTATTTATACGTATTATATGTTTTGTTCTTTAAACTTTTTACTTAAATGCATCTTTTATGTGCAATTTTATATTTAATGTAATTTCATTTTGAAATTTATGTTACCGTGTAGAAATTAAATTATATTTACAGATACAAAATAATACAAAATACTCATTTAAATTTAGTTTTTCTTATAGAAGAAGTAGTAAACATATCTTTTATGTGTATAAAGAAGATTGTTGCTTAAAATGCACGAGAGTTATTTTTTATTCTCACCTTACGTCAGTTTCTTGAGTGTAAACTTTTCTGCGGTATGTAATGATTAGAGTAGACTCTGTAATTTTATCATGCGATATGGCCTTAAATGAATCATCGAGTCGTTGCATATTAATTTTGATGCTATTATTATTAGAAATTAAATCTTTCTTATTTTGATTTGAACAATCTAGGAGGTGTTCCTTTTGCTGAATATTAAAAATATCATTTTGATGGCGATGATGGTGTGATTGTTGATAGTGATAAGCGTGCGTTTTAAAGCCTAGTGAAGCATTTTTAAATCGATCATGATTAGAATACTGTTGCATGGATTGAAATTCGATTATCATTGTTGTCCGATGAGTATACTTAGAAAAAAGATTTAGGCATTTTATGAGGAGTGCAGTTGCGCAAAATATTATTGCTTTCCTTATGTTGTTGGCTGTTTGGGTCAAATATGGATGGCAACATTCAGAATTGTCTGTGACTGACTGATAAATACTATAGTAGATAAAAATATTGATAGGTAAACTAATAGATAATGATTTGGAGACATTTGATGATGTGCTTGTCCCGCGCGCTGCATTGCTGCTGGGAATTCCCCTGGAAACAGAATGAGAAACACCTATTTAATTTAAATCTTTTTTGCTGTTCTATAACTGAGTGATTATAAATTTTTATAAAAGTAAAATAAAAAAAACTGAAAGCAGTTATTTTTTACAGTATTTACGGCCTACGTTGTTGATAATTTTGTATACAGGGTGATTTGCATAAAATGCATCAAAGAAGCTGCAATGAGTAAATTATGTTAAGACAAGAAAAAATCACATGGGAGGAAGGGTTTATCTCCTTCCGTTTGGGAGTGACAATTTTATAAAAAATTTACTTAAAATACTAGTAGAAAAACAAAATATTTAAAAATAACGGAAAGATTTATAATTATATTATAATTATAATTTAATTTTCATTTTAAATTAAGTAGGGATAAAGAATATTTTTTTTTTTAAACTCAATGCTCTTTTTAATTTATAATAACAGCCGAAAGCCTTGTCGCTAGAGCTGTTTAGTTTTTTAAGTATAAATTTTGTACATTGATGTGTAAATTAATAAAATTAAAAAACAGAAAACTTGATGCTAAAAAAATTTACCTTAGTTTTTGAGAAATAAAAAAAAATCAACACTTCTTTTTCCAAGAAAACCGCGGGAAAACAAAAAAAAAGGGTTTTTCGTGCAATACCATTATCGCAGAGCAAACAGGAGCAATATTCTGTTAATGACGAAGGCGGAACTACAGGTCACCTTCAATTCAATAAAAAATATAGGTATCGATGGTACAGCCCAGCCACCGTTGTACTTTGACATTGGAAGACAGCGATGATACATCATCTCCCGAAAAAGGGAAAGGACAAATCGAATCCGTCAAATTTTCGGTCGATAAGTCTTAGCATCCGCAAATTATTCGAAAAGATAATAAATAAGGCTCTGACTAAGTGACCTGATGCGTATAACACAATTATTCCTGATAATCAATTCGGCTTCAAAGCGGTAAATGAACGGCTGCTTATCTGGTGGATTTGGAAAAGGCTTTTGACACCGTATGGTTAGATGGTATTTTTTCTGAAACTATCCAAATGATAATTGTTTTAAGAGGGCACGCTTGAGCGGCTTCTGACCACCAAACGAAGGATTTTCTTTATCTAGATACGTGCAGAATAGCGTACATAATATAGGTATACATAGATCATAGTCCGAAAGGAATTATTAGACATCTATCTATATCATGTTTTAGTTAAGCTTAGAGCGTTCGTCTGGGCGTAGTAAGTTAGTTGTAAGTAATGAATAAGTAGGCTAGTAGCCACTTTAAAAACTGGTTGTTTATTTCATAAGCCAAAAAAATGTGTTATTAGTTTCACCTTATGTAAATCAAAAATAACTTAAGGGACGGCATAGCTTAAGAATCTTCTGCTTCATAGCTTAACATATGTAATGTATACGAGTATAACGAGTTAATTACTGATGTTTTGATGTTCATTTATTAAATGAAGTTTTCTTCAAATTGAATTGAACAGAGTATAAAAGATTTTAGGACATCTCCAATACTAAATATGCTTATTGAAGATTGAGTCGGTCGAGTTTTTGACATCTCTACTTATCTCTAAAATCTACAAATCATATTTCAATAATAATTCTTACTGATTCATAGAACATTTTAAATATAGAGAGCGAATGTTGTTAAATATCCGACTGCATCTTCACACATTGGTATCAGAGAAAATTAATCTGCAAATTCCAATATTAATTTATCGACCTAACAAAAGCAATTCAAAGAAATCAATAAAAACTCACTTTGAACAAGAAAAAAAAAATGGATCAAATAATTTCATCGCTACACCACTTTCAATCCTAAAATCCTAATGCAACACTTACGTTTTTTCAAATCCGACGGTCACTATTAATTTTATGAATAGATGCTTCCTTTGACTTGGACACACCCTATTAACCAACAACTAGGTACTTACTCAATAATGAACTTCCCCCGACTTTTCTTCTTTGCCTAATAAACTCAACACTAACAATGAAGCACTTAACTACCTAATAAACATAATAATCTTTTAAAAGCTCTTTCAATTTCTTTTGTATTGACATAAAAAATGTACCTACCTACATGCATTTAATTATAAAACCTGGAAGTAGGCGACCAAATTTATGTTATGTATTTATGTTAACAGTTATGTTACTCTTGTTCTTAACAACCCCGACTGCCCCAGAATTTTAGAATTTTTTCAACCTCAGCAAAAAGCTTTTTTTATAATAAACGCGCAATAAAGGGGTTTTGACTACTCTTATTGCTCGATAGTTTAAGATTATTTGTTATATTAATGCAAGATTAATAAAATAATACATCTCCAATAATAAAAAAAATACTATTTTATTAAAAAGGCAGTTAAACTGACGTGACTATAACAAAAGAAAATATTTCTCAAAATAGAGGCTTTTGAATACTTAGCAAAGGCTTAATATGAGAACTGTAGTCGCTGTGGCTAATTTTGTTTGCCATTGTTAATAACATTACTTTTCCCTTTACAATTAAATAAACATCAATTGATTTCTTTTTGATAATATTTGTTCAATACCAAAATGAAACCTCTTAAATTGGATATCCCTTTCGTATACTTATTTAATGTTTAATTAAAAAAAAAAATATCTACCATTTGAAATTCTTAATACGAAGTATAACAAAAAATTAATACATATACATTATGTAGTTGTATCAGCTCCTTCATTCTATAGTATATGCACATTTGTTTTGGGTGCAGTAAAAAAATATGTCTTCATATAATAATAAGCAAAAAATCTCGAGGGACTTTTAATCGGATGGGTTGTTTATTGAATCTCTTTTATTATACTTACCATTTAAAACATGGACTGTGACTCCTTTGCTTTTTGAATTCGACGGATTGCATTGATACTGTCCGGAGTCAGAAGGTCTAGCAGCTTTAATCAGTAGAAAGGAAGTTGTAGTTTCACCTTTGTTTGTTACAACTGATACTCCACCCCTGGGTGAATCGTAATTGATTATCTGGAAGAGATAAATTAACATAATTTGATTTTGAATAGTCCACAATAATTTTCAATGTAATGTAGTTCTTCCATGTAATAAAAGATAGAATAGGACGACAGAGTTCTATGTATAATGATTGCAAATAATATCAAATACAATTAGGTACATTCAATTTTCAATTTTATTTACTTGATATTATTAATCGAATATTTCCAACTATTGATAACATTATTTGATTGTTTAATATACAGATCATGAGTAGGTACATACATTGCATTTTAAAATTGTATCTACCGACTCCTAGTAATAATAAGCGACCCATGTAATCAATTGCATAATTTATGAGGTTTTATATAACTTTACAAAATTTCACTTATTTATTCCTAAACAAAATTCAAATTATTCACCACGCATACAATTAGAATGTACATACATACGAGTATGTACATATGTATATTATTCCTCAAAATCATTTTCCTTTAAACAAATCTCCAAAAACAAATGTTTATGTTCTACCAAAAACTTATTGATCAACAATAATTATTTCCTGCAATTCCACGATTTTCATGCTCTGGTTTAGGAGAAACAAATAAAATGTTAAAAATTTGGAATTTCCAAACAAATAATGTAGATATTTGTCTTTGGTCTTTACATTTTTGGTACAACACTAATGTTGCTACTAGTCATTTCAAAAAATAACAACGATTGCTTTCATTAAACAACAGAGTTGTAACAGTGAACTCAAGAAGGGAGGTTACAATGTTACAATAATAATTATAGAAATGTTTATTATTTTCAACAAAATAACAGTGCCATTTTTATTTTTACATTAGGAAAAATATAAATGAAACAAATAAATTGCATATCTCAGAAGCAAAATAATTTTGTTTTTCATTTAAAAATATATTTCTTATTCTTATTCTTAAATTCATAAAAAAAATGAATGAATTTTGTCTGGGGTTAATTTAGTGACCGGTTTAAGATATATTCAGCTAACCTAGAAATGGATAAGATTCTCATTTTGAAATTTCTGGTCTATTCATCTCTTAAGAAAACTTACGCATTTAGGATACCATTTTTTACGGTGTAATGTAGCAGAGTTCTCTATTGAGACAGGAGTGTATAACATTTTTCTAAACCTAACTCATAAAAGATACTGTCAAGACCAAGAATATTAAGGTCGATGTTTTCATTGTAAAATACTTCCTATTTAAGTTTCTGAAATCTCTGAAGCGATTTTAACTATATTTCCCAATTAGTTTTTTTGTCTGTCTCATATCAGGGAGTTTTTTTTTTAACATGTGCTATTTTGTTTAATGTATTTTGGATCCTTTTTGATAATTGGTTTATACGTTTTCTCCTATGCCACAATAGAGTTGTAAACACTATTTTTCGAATTAGTCTGCTTCTTTGTACCTATACCTTGACACCAACATAATAATAAAGTATAAAAGTACTAGCTTTTACCCGCGACTTCGTTTTTTTGTTTTCTCCCGGCTTTAAGTCCCCCTGCAACAATATCCCCACTATCGTGTTCCGGTCCTCAACTTCACATCAAAATTTGTTCAAAAGCAACCTAAGCACATAATGGATAGCTCCGAATGTTACCTTCCTACCCTATAAGTTAAGTAGTGTGATGGAATGTCGCTAAGTTTCGATCCAAGTAAAACTGTTAAATAAAGACAGTTCCATCAAAATTTTATCATAAATTCCCTAAATTATGGCGCCTACCTACCCTCTAATTTAGAAAAGTGATCAAATACTAACTTGAAGTCTTAGTGACACTCAGTTTAAAAAAAAAACATCAAAATCATTTCAGTAGCTATGGCGTCATGCGCTTCTTGACACGATCACGATAGATTTCTGCGGGAATGAGGTATTTTCCCGCCGTAAAAAGTAGCCTGTGTCCGTGCCTAGGATCCTATCTTTAAATTAACCAAGTCTTATAAAAATCCGTTCAGACGATAAGGCGTGAATGAGGTAAACTTTTAAAACAAACGATTAAAAATCACTAACTCAATTTAGTTATCTGCCTACCCCCTAAGAACTATGTTTTTTTTTTTTATAATTAGCGCGCACACAAGGGGTTTTTATGTACCCTTTATATGTCAGAGGCACAGTGCGAGCTTTAGGTAAGAAGGAGGGGATTTGAAAGGAGATGTCGGTGAACATTAGTCTTAAATTTCTGTACATCACAATGAGAGGGATTTTTTATTTGATTATTTATAGACTATGACCATTTCTAGGTTATCATCTATCACCATACCAAATTTCAACAAAATCCGTTCAGCCGTTAAAGCGTGAAAGAGTAACAGACAGACAGACAGAGTTACTTTCGCATTTATAATATTAGTATGGATTTTTTATATTAAAAAAAAATTATTTAACTAAACAAAAAAAAAATTGCAGCAAATCTATGGAAAACCGTAAACAACAACTTTTTATACTTTTAGCAATAATAATTTAAAAGTTCAAAGATTTATCTATTGATTTGTAAGCTGATTGGTTTCAATCATCCAAACTTATTTTCTCTTAAGCTTAATTAAATTTAATCACAAACTTCTTGACTGTTATATCTCTCCTTTTCAATCTTTAATCAATTGTAATCTAAAAGTTTAAAGTTTTAGACATACAAATGTAATTGCCTGACTTATTGATTACCATTCTCAGTTTCTTGACATAAATTGAATGGAAATTTCTCGTAACAAAGTTCTAAATTCAATTCATGACAGTGATGAACATATTTCATCAAGAAAGTTTTAATTTTCAAACAAATGTACAAATATTCAAATGAGAAATAAGGTTGATACAAAATGGAAAGAATTGTTTACGCATACGAGTACACGAAACTTACATATTATATGGTATAAGCTATTTTACAGTCACCCTGGAACAAATTTAATAAACAAATACATAAATAAACTAAACATACATATCTATGTACATTTATTTAAAAACACCAAACGAATAAATATTTGCAAATAACAGTAGAATTGATATTTTTGTGTGATAAATCGTCCAACGAACGGACAGCATTAAAAAATTTATATATAAAAAAAAATCTTGCTGTTGCTGTTTTAGTTTATAAGTAGTTCTTAAGTAGTCTTAGGTATTTGTAAATAAATAAGTAGTTAGTCTTATTTAGTTTTATTTTAGATTTAATTATTTTTAATTTTAGTTTTATGTTAGTTTTATGTTAGTTTTATGTTAGTTGTATTTTTGTTTTATTTTACTTTATTTTAGTTTTATTTAGCTTTAAGTTTTTTATAAAAATATTAGGCCAAAAGACATTAAGTTATTAGTTTAACTTAGAGCGCCTGGATAGGGCCAGTAAGTTAGTTGAAGTTATTGATAATTATGCTGGTTTTTAATTTTTGTCGTTGTTTTAAGATTGAAGAAACATAAAAATGAATTAAAAAAAAACCGACATCATATTTTGAAATGTAAATTTAATAATTTTAACTATGGAAAATTGTAATTGTAACATTTTTCCATTAAATTCATATAAAAATATAATTATTGTCAAAAATATTTTTTTAAATTCTCGTAATTTTTTGAACCCATGCTCAGCGATTTTGTAGTTTCTCGTCAATAAATAAAGAACCATTCAATGGAGATCGAATTTATTAATACAAATAAAACGAGTGTTTGAGTTGTGGGAGGAAAATATTTATCCTGGTGATCCTGATAAGAATATAATAAGATAAACTTATGGAATTATTGTATTGTCACTGATTCTTGATATGTGTACAAATTTCAAATTAAATCCGTTCGATTAAAGTGGGTCTAGTCTAAACTAAAGGAGTCGGTTACATACATACAGTCGATGCCGCCTATAACGACGCCGCTTATAATGACCAGCCGCTTTTAACGACCACTTTTCCATCATTTAGTTGGTTTTCATATACATAATTTGTACTAGTGCAACGTCGCGTCGGATATAACGACCAGAATTCAGCGACTAAATACAATAATATCATTATTTTTTCAACTTATTTACATAAAACCTTATGAATACATATATCTAAAATTTGTGTTTCATTGCATAAATAATCATTTCTAACGAAAAAAAAAATTGTTTTACTTCAAAAAATAATTTTGTCCAGGTTTTTGATCGAAATACTCCTATGTGCGCCGCCGCCGGCTATAGCGACCAGTTTTGCCTGGTCCCTTGGAGGTCGTTATAAGCGGCGTCGACTGTACATAACATACAGGTGAAGCTAATATAATCGTGTTAAAAAGCATTGAACTTAAAATTTTACTTTTTAAATCATTATGAGTTATAGAAAGAGAAATAATAGACTATGCTTACGAGATGGAGTGATGGCGGGCGTACTTAATTGAATGCCGTTTGCTTGTGGTAAGTTTAATGGAGAGATGTGTTAAATAAAGCCAGGAATAGATCACGAATGTAGAGCCAATGTAGATCAATTGCTAGAAAAACTGACTTCCAAAAGATATGATGAATTGGCTTTGCTGATGATGATGACATTGTTATCACGGCTCTAGGGAATTTTGATGGCACTCTTTGTAATAGAATCCAAAGAGGGGTTAATAATTACAAATAAATGGTGTCAAAGTGTCTGACTTTTAATCAACCCAACAAAAATGACAATAATACCATTTGCCAAAAGAAGATTACTAACTGAAATGAAACCCATACGGTTATCGGGTGAAGGAAGACACTAGAGAAAGTACAAAGGCTTGCGTATATATATATATATATGCACAATATATGCAATGGAAGTTATATATATATACATATGTTACTACTCTGTACTAAGTTATTGATAGTGCTGCAAATGAAGCAATTATAAGATTCGCAAAAGAAAGGAATTGGACCACGAAAAATACATATGTCAAATAGAAATATTAAGCACTCTAAAGTCCTCTGTCGTACTTACATATGTATGTAACTTCGAAAATAACGTTAAGCTGCTAAAAAGAGTGGGTAAATGAAGCTAGCAACTACAATAACAAGATTAAAGCAAATGAAATCAGGTGGTACACTGAGACCCATCTTTACAAATTAAGAGATCTTTTCATGATGCTATACACTTTGAACTGTACCTATTCCTTCTAAATTTTCACTATACTGGCTTTGATACACTGCATCTTATAACGTATATTTTCTTGTTTATGTTTGATCTCAACAGAATTTGCATGCCATTTTTTTTCTCTTTTGGGGAGATTTAGAAACTATATATCAGTACATACATATGTACATAGTATCTATATGTATTCTGGACATATTTGTTTAACTTACCGCGCTGTTATGATTCCAAAATATATATGCTGGCGGTTCAGGTGAATTAAGTATAACACAAGTCAGGTTAATTGTTGAACCACTTTCAATGTATAGATCTGGAGCTCCAATTATTTCGGTTGATGGTTCTGCAAAAACAAAGAAGGATTCAAATTAATATTAGATTATAAAACAAACGTAGAGATAATTATTCATATCTACGCTTAACTAATGTACATTTTTTTATCGTTCTAACACACTGCGGAAACTTTCCCGCATATTTCACTCTTTTGTTCCAGAAAAACGTATAGAAGGATTATTCAGATGTTGAATAATGGTGCAGTTTATATTTACAAGGTCAAAATACAGTATAGATAAATTTTTAGAATGACGATGACGGTAGAAACTGAAAAAAAGAGTATAAAAAAGAACTATCAAGCCGGAAGATGGGGTTGTTGGAGGTGAATTATCATACAGCTGCCAGAAACATTCTCTCTTTTAGGTCTGCAATATTTATTATTCAAGTATGTTCAAATTTAATGCACTATGCTAGCTAGCTAGCTTCCAACGGCAACGTGGGTGGATTTTCTACGGAGCCACGTTGGTCGTACCAATCGTGGATTTTGACCAAAAGATTTCCACTGCTTTCAGACTTCAGGTACTGATGTACAGGAAATCAACTATGTATGTATGTAACTAAAATATACAGGTATCTACAACCTACATACATATGTACCTACGTAGCACGTATACATATACATACCTACATAAGTACATCCATACATAATGTATGTATATGTTTAGTTACAAATATTTGAAAATAAATTGTGCTGTCAGATAAATGGGTATATACCCATGAAGCAATGCAAAGTAAAACTTATTCTAAATTGCATCAGAATTTAAAGCGTATTTTTTGTACATGCACAATGTGTGGTAGCGCCAAATGACCTGGCTAAATGCCCAAACAAAATATAAATTACTCACGGCAGCAATAAATTAATTGAATTAAAAAAAAATGATTTTCTGTGACAACATGATGCGAAAACTTCCAAAAACTAATACATAATGTCGAATGCTAGAATAAAGATACATTTGCTATACTTTTGAAAAACAAAGAGGTACAGTAGAATCTCGAAAACAGGGACGTTTCTATGAATGAAAATTTATGAAAAATCAATTTTTTTTGTTCCCAATTTAGAGCTTTGAATCGATAAACTCGGTGAAGCTGGAGCACTTCGATGAACGGTTTCCAATTTCATTTCACCTTGACGGAGGCGTGTACTCAGAAGGGCTAAGCTTCTCCTGCAGCCTTCTAACCATGACACCTTGTTCCAGGCAGAAATTTGAGCAATAAAAGAATCTTGTGTTTGTCCTGGCTAAAAGAATACGTGATGTTAATAACTGTGGCTCCTTTTCTTTGTTAAAGTGTCAAGTATTGTGCAACATCGTCTAACTTTTTTTAATTCATTATGTTCACGTGAATTGAGAGTTTTAATAAATATCAAAAGCTGCTTGAAACTGCAAATGATTTTATTGGGTGGTCAAATTTTGTTAGATTTTTAATTAAATGTACACACATAATGTTATAATTATGTAATAATGTAATTTTGCGGTTTCAATTTTACTTTCGGGAATTTTATTGTTTTATTAGATACTTATTTTTGTCCACATACATATTTCTAATTTAACTAGATTTTGGAAACCATTGCTTCACACATTTTATTTTGTGATTTGATTCTGCAAGTGGTTGGTATTTTTATTTATTAGTATAACCACAAATAATCATATATATGATTATTTGTGGTATAACTCTTTTCAATATTATGTACCTCCGAAATTTTAAAGCAAGGAAACGAATCTTTCTTAATCCGACAGTCATAAAACTTTTTGATTTAACACGAACTGTCTGTATACAAATATTTAGATACTCGTATAATGATTAGCGGTATTTAGTTATATACATAGATCATAGGTACCCCTCTTTCCTCATATTTGCTTAGTATATATCAGCCTTCCTTAATATTTTCCAATGAAGAATACTACTTATCACTTTCTGAAAAATAACTTTCTTTTGTTAAGTACATCAATATACCCATAATCGGCGATGTATCTTGACGCTTACTTGACCTAAATGCACTATCCTCATTTATTTTTATTTTTTAGAGAAAAACTAAATTATAAGAATTGACACTCATAATTACACAAATAGGGTTACTTTTTGTTTTAAGGAAAACAAATCACATTGAGTACCTAAAAAAGAAAAAATAGTTTGAGATTATATCTTTGGGGTTTTCAACAATAGCTTGGCGTTCTTATGAAAAAGAAGGCCATGGTGTCATGACAATAAACAACGGAACACAGAAGAATAGAAAGACGCCATGTGTAATGGCTCACCACATATTCATGCTTTATTTCGCAAATACATATGTACATATAAGATATGTATACAAAACAAGTACTTAGAAGATATACAAATTGCTCAAAAGACAATAGCAAGCTTTGCCAAGAAGAAAATTATCTTTTCTTATAGAAACAACCTATAAAGAAAATTACTTTTATACATACATACATATGTACACACATACATATTTTGACTTTATCAGCGATTCGATTTATTTATTTTTACGAGTATAAAAGTAGGAAGAAGATCAAAGACATTTGTTAACGGAGTTTTCATTTTATAAATTAAAAGCATATATGTACATAAATACATACATATGTAATGATATATATGTACCTACATATGTATATGTGTTGTACTTATGAATTTTTCATAAACAAACTTGTATAATGTTTTTGTTTATACAAAATAAATCTAATAAATACATATGTATGTACATATGCATGTACATATACAATATATACATACATATATTCATTCAATTTTAAGACGTCAATAATGACAGGTCAATTTACCTAGTTTGATATATTCAGGATTTTTTAATAAGAGGTTCCATTTTAATAAACCTACTATTTGGTGAGCTGTCACTTTTGAAGCTCTTAAGCTTGGCGTTTGACAACTACCGTCATTCCTAAGAATGGAACGATATACGAAAATTTTAGTGACAATTAGCAAAACTACATACGTACATAACATATGTCACTTTTGGTTCGTGTCTTGAAGCACCTTCCTGCCCAACAATAGGGAAACTGTTGAAAAAAATTGATATGCTGGATCAAATTAGTGATGTGAAGAATCCAAACCTTGGGTGTCGCTCAAGAAGAACAGTTAATATTGCTGCTGCAAACCGTATTAGCCGCGTTTTATTATACACATAAAATGAACTAGTTCAGATCATTAAAATAAAACGATACGGAACATATTTTCCCACTTTTTTAAAATGATGTTACCAGTTGTGATTATTTGAATTTAATTATACTCCGAAAAACATCTTCCCCGTATACGACACAGAGATGTAGTTGCAGACGAAGAAAATAAAAAAAAAAGAATTCCCAAAGGCTTTTCACTGCAAATAGTCAACATGCATCACCACACAAGAGGTCTGAGCAAATTATGTTCACAACAATAAAATATTTTGGTATGTAGTGACGATCTGTCTGTGTCCTGCCGTTTACTACGCAACTTAAGATTGTAAACTTTGCCGTAACGATTCGGAATCGAGTCCTAAATCAAAAAACATGGTTTATGGCAATACTCTCGTTTTGACAACGCAGAACTAAAACACTTGCGCTTTCAAATGCAAAATTTCCCTTCTTTCGGTGGTGGGATCGTGGGATCATTCTTGGTTCACGAAAATTGAACTAGAAAAATATCAAGATCATGTAGTGTTGTTGTAATACATGAAAAGTGCTGAAACAGTTCTTTATGAGCTAGTTGTTCGTGTATAATAAAACGCGGCTATTGTTGATGAAAACTCCTTACTTCCATTCACTAATGAAAAACACTGAATTCACTGTTTATGAAATAAGGGAATCAGCCTTATTGCAGGCCCCGTTCGTCGTAATGCATTCGTAGTAAGAATCCGGAAGAAATGTATTATGGGTCCCATCGAACTAAAATGTTTCTCTGCGAAAAAGGGATTTCAATAAGCCAAATACTGTTTTGGTTCCGTTTGGGGCTTGTGAAGTAATTTTTTGTTTGTCTTCGTAGCGTAACAAAACGTTCGGAACTTTCCTACGAAAGACTCTGAAATAGGGGTGAATAAGTTTGGGGAACCCGGAACCCCCATACTACCTTCGTTGTTGATTGTATTTGTTAGTGTTGTGCTCTTGTCTATCACACAATGATACAAAATAACTGCGAGTGCTGCTAAAGAAACAAAGTAAAGTAACTGATGTTTTTATTTGATATTACATGCATGTTTACATACTAAGATTAACATTGAGAAAAAGAGAGTAAAGTTGAAGTTGGAAAATTTTCTAAGTACTACATAGGTATTATTAATATTAATATTAATAATTATGTTTGCTATACTTGAGAGAAATTATTTTTTTGTAAATATTTCTATCTTCTTATAAAGATTGTCTAGTCACCGATTTTTTAAATAAAAAATGTGGATTCATATTCGCACCCTCAGTACAATAGAGCGATAAGTCAAAAAATGGCACTTTTGAGTTAAGGATGAGGAACTGTTTGCAATAAAATAACGTTTTGTTTAAGGGGCTTGGGGTTGCCATAGTTCAAAAAATAGAGGAATTTTACTACTTTTTCAAAATAAACGATTTAATAACAAGTTGAACTTACTTTCTAACAAATTAAAATATGAAAAATGTTCCAATGCTATACAAAGTTATTTCAAAATATCTCTTTTTTTCAATAAAATACTTAAACAATTCCAATGCAATATGAATACATTCCTAAATAAATCCAAAAAAACAAGCTAGTTTTTAATTTTTTTTTCACAAATACCAGTCCAATACAGAAACATTACGAAATAATCACTTATAAATCTCCTTTATTCTAATGCGACAAAGAAACAAACACAAATAACTTCAATTTTTTTAGTACAACTGAAATACAAGTCAAAATAACTCTTTCTGACTGCTCAGTTATTTTGGTGCAACAAGGCGATAACTGGCAAATATGTTTTTTTTTAGTGCTAAATAGTGACATCTCAAAATTTGGCGGGAGTTTTTCAATTGTCTGAATATTTTTTGTGAAAAGTAGTTCATTGTTTTCTGTGCTTTTGGAGAGTCAATACAATAATCAGTGAAGAAATGGATAATCTTCGGAATTTAACTATGTTAAAAAAGGTAATAGAAGTGCTAAGTAAATATTGAAGAAAAATTATGAGAATAACAAAGTGTTTGCTCCTTTATAGTGTGCGAATTCAACATCATCCTTACAGAACTTTGTTGAAGAACTTGAAAAAAATCTAAGCAAGGTATAATCTTTTAGTTTTTTGCACCTTTTAAATGATTTACAAACAAAAAATTACTTTCTGTACGATAGGATAATCCTAATATTAATAAAAAACCACTCAAGAAACCATGTTGTGGGTGAAATAATTAATATTTCGGACATAGAGACCTTTACCTTAAGCTCGGCAGTACTCGAGGTAGAGTTACCTATTACATTTCATGTTTTTGCATGTTTTAAATTCATACTATTTAATAGAATATCTATGATCCTGGAGCTGAGCCAACGTTTGAGACTACGACCTTTAATGAAATCAATCATGAAAAAGAAGCTGAATTTGAGGGTGCCATTGTTGAAGTAGAAATCTACGAAAAGGACATGGAGGCTGAGATTGTTGAGAATGAAAATGGTCCAAAGCATACGGCTGAAACTGAATGTGGCCAAGGAAATACTATGGAGGCCGAGTTTTTGGCACAAATTGAGGCTGAGTTTGGTATGAGCTCTAACCCTAATTCGATTGCTTCTGAAATGCTTGAAGCGATCGAAGATGAAGAAGAAGTGAGTTGTGTGTGTATTTTTATCTTAAGAATATTTACATGAACATTAATATTTATTATTAGATCCATGAAAATCTTCTCACGAAAAAACGTGGCCGGAACCCAAAAACTTGGAGTCGAAACATAGCCAAAACGAATAGAAATTTGGGAGAATCCTGCACGAACGTAAAAACAGGAAGATCATTTCCAGCAAGATCCGTCCAACCCGCATGGAAGATACTTGTTCCTTCAAGTACACAACGAGTTGTAACAGCTGCGAAAAAAAAGATATTTTCAAAAAGTATTGGAATTTGGGAGATGTAAACAAACAGAGGGAGTTTATCAATAACAGCATTCAAGAAATCAAGCCAAAATACAGTTACACAAGGGATGGTTCGAGCCGAAAAAATAACCTTTCCTGTCATTTTTTGAAAGAAGAAATTCTCAAGCGAATGTAAAAAGTTTTTTTGTAATACGTTAAATATTTCCGCAAAAGTAATCAACAGTTTCGAAAGTATAGAATCGCACTACCTTCGAGAACAAACAAAGCGCGAATACATAGCTGGTAGCTTGAATGTGAGTTTAATGTACAGAATGTACAAGGAGCAATGTATAAACGATGGTGTGGAATTTGCCAAGCAACATGTTTATGAACAAATCTTCAACTACAGTTTCAATATTGGTTTTTTCAAACCTGTTTGAAAATTCCACTGAAATTCAAAAAATTACTTTGCAAGAAGAACATTCTAAGCACATCTCCGAAAAAGAATTGTCAACAAGTGAAAAGGAAGCAGACAAAAAAAAGTGCGAATCAAGCAACAACATTAAAGTCGTGTGCATGGATTTACAGGCCGTTATACCAGTGCCTTTTATTATAAAAGGAGGCTTCTCTGCTTCAATTTCACTATTTTTGAACTCCTTTCCAACGAGGGATAGCTATTGTTTTCTTTGGCATGAAGGCATTGCACACAGAGGGTCGGATGAAATTGCAGCATGTCTTAAGATTTATATTGATAAATGCTCTAATGTAGAACATCTCATAATTTGGTCAGACAATTGCTCTGGACAAAACAAAAACAAATATCTTTTGTCTTTCTTGTTCAAATTTCAAATATTAAATCTATTAGGTACTCAAAAATTTTTGATCGGTGGCCATACACACAATGAAGTGCACAACATGCATTCTCTAATTGAAAAGAATAAAGCGAGGTGCTTAAAATCTGGCCCAATTTATATAAATTGTTCAAATTTCAAATATTAAATCTATTACTCAAAGGTTTTTGATCGTTGGCCATAAACAGAATGAAGGGCACAACATGCATTCTCTAATTGAAAAGAATAAAGCGAGGTGCTTAAAATCTGGCCCAATTTATACCTGTGATCAGCTTGTGCCAATAATTCAGTTGGCAAAAAAGACAAAACCATTTTATGAAGTCCATCAGCTCCAAACGAATGAGGTATTTGATCTTAAGGACCTATGTTTCAAAACAGGTAAGAACTTTACGAGAAGCGAAAATAGTGAAAAAGTTGTATGGGCCGACATCAAAGAATTTCTTGTTGAAAAAGAAAATCTCAATATAGTAAAATACAAAACTTCCTTTTCCGATACAAATATGAAATCGTTTATAGTTTGTAATGAAGCAAAATTATATTGATTTAAAACTGGCATACCCTGATGGTCCACCTATAATACCAACTGCGAAGAAGAAAGATTTAATGGATCTGTGCAGGAAAAATTCGATAACAGTTCCTCATCATCAGTTTTTTAACAATTTAAAAACAGAAGAACCAGAAATACGTACCCCGATAACTGGAAAAAGAAGACGCGCTGGAGCTTAAAAGGTTTTAATTCTAATTTATTTTTGCCTACCCACCCAATCAAACCTCTGAAAACACTTTTCTTAAATAATTATTTCGATTTGTTTCTTTATTGAATTGAATTTTTGCTTGGATAATTTAGCGATATTTTTACTTATCGCTGTATTGCAATAAATTGTTTGATTTGTATCTTAAAAATAAATAAAAAAATGTATATTATTTTTATGTGAACTAAACATTTTTAATATTTTTTTTATTAAATCTGAAATCTAGGTTTATTCTTCGTATCATTTAGTTTACAGATCATAATTTAGAATTTGCAGTTAAAAGTTACAGGTAAAAGTGTATTTCTGAAATTCAAAGGTGCGTTTTTTTTCAAAATGCCATTTTTTGACTTATCGATCTATTGTACTGAGGGTGCGTATAGACTTTAAATAATGTTGTTTTTATTTTTTGAAAACTATCAATAGACTATCGATACTATGAGATGTTTTTTTAAAATAATCGGAAACTATAGCAAGTGCCGACTATCGATGTTTTAGAAACACTAAGTCAAATGCGCACTGACACATTTTAACCTTCATTTTATATTTATGAGATACAGGGTTACCTTACCGTATTAAGTAACTTTTAACTTCTCTTTTCTTTAGGTTTTTGTAGAGGTTTTTAAGAGCTTTTTAAAACTTTCAAATGGTATGGGGTGAACATAGTATATGTTTTAAGTATTTACATTGGAATTTACGGGAAATCTTTTAAAATGCAGTTACAATAAAGCATAGACGGCAATTCTTTTCAGCTTTCGCAATTTTATTATATTTTTTTTTATTTTATCATTCAATAAAAATACAATTCATTCAGTCTACAGAACAGATTTCTTTTAATTTTTCCAATCACGCCAGAATGGCTGGATGGCACAGAGATAGTATAGATAAACAGACTTTTGACTCAACTCAAAAACTAATATTAAAATGCCATGCTTTTCTATTATTATCTATCAATCCCGTGCGATGCTGGGACGAGTCGCTATAGTATGATATCGTGGGCTTGTTGCGAAAAGCCATTAGTTAATAATCGAGTTTTAATATTAAACATTGTTTCACGATATAATAAATAATATGGTATTCTTATATCTAATTTTAAACCGTATTTGAGTACTTACCTACAACATTTAGGTGAATGTAATGACTCATATGCGGGGTTGTTGATACTTGACATTCATAAACACCAGAGTCTCGATGTTGTGGATATTTGATTTGTAAGATCCAATCCTCAGTCTGTGGTTGATGTATTGCTCGAAATCGTTGATCAGACGTGTACGTATAGCGACCAACTGTCAGCAGGTGGATATCACGATGCCGCACCCAAGAAACTTGCAGCAACATCTAGAAGCAAAAGAAACAAATCGTAGAATTAAAATTACATATGTACATTAGCATTTATCAAATAATAATTTTTAAATTTAAAATACAAATTGTATTTATCATAAAAGCATTCATTAATTCTGAATTAGAACTTACAAAGCATTGAAACATTCAATAATATTGATTATGAATTTCTGATGAATTTTAAAAGTGAATTCACTAGCTAATTCCCACCCGCTTCTCACTCCAATTTAAGGAGATATGATAAACTCCAGTGATAAAAAAACTCAGATAATTCAAATTTCAAAGTGATTTATTGAAATGGAAAGCAATATTATTCAATTAGTTTTCCAGTTCAAAAACAAAAAACGAAAACGGTTTGTGAATCGAAAACGTACATATTATAACTTTACGTGCCAAGAACAGGCAATTTCGACAATAATATCACACACTTTCATCAATTGATCATTGCAAAAGCCAATTGAAAAGGGAACTGAATCCCTTTTAATTTGAATATAAGATCAGTTGGAATAATTCGAATGGAAATGGAACCCGTGGAATAAGGTTCTTTTCTCCTTTTGTTCATCAGTTAAACATAATAATAATCGATCCCAATTTAGTTGTTAAATTTGTAAGGTCAAAAATTATCATATACAAAATCACTTTATGTATATTCGTCGGTCTTGCTCTCAACGGACAGCGATTTAACTCTAAATAATGAAATGGATGTAGTCGACGTCCTTATATTTTGTTGCCAATATTGCTTGTACACTAATCCAATCGGGTAATTTATAATTTTTGCCAACAATTTGAAGAATTATCAATTAATTTGAAGGAACTGGGTCAAATATGGACTGGTAGTATTTCATGTGTCTACTTATCGGTCGGTCTACTCAAAACATTGCTGCATTCGCTACAAGGCGAATTTTGACAAAATTCAGGTGTTAAAACCAACAGTCTATGTACATACATAGGTACAGGGCTGAGATCAAACATATTGGCAAAACATTTTGAATAAGAAAAGAAACTGTATTCCAATTCGCGGGGATCACTTAAATGTATGTATGCTCCAATCTTATTGGGTCACCCTTTATATCAGGATATACTCTTATCACGTTTATTTTAAAAAGAAAATTAAATTGAACATTTTTGATTCTAGTTTTAATTCGGAGTTCTTACAAAGTCAAAAAAAAAAAAAATGCACAATTAAACCGAAAACGACAAATCAGTTGAACAATGTGATAAAGAACGTGTGAACCAGTCATGCATTTTATTTCAGGGACAATATCGCTCCCCCATTTCTGCATTTCAACTCTGTTTTTACCTTCAGTAAATAACTTAAATTCAAGAAATACACATTTTATCGGAAACGTTAGTAAAAATATTTGATACAACTTTATTGTGAAATCAAAAAGTCTTAACATAATATCAATCACTCTAAGCACCACATCACTTCAGTTATTTTGAATTAAAAATTAAACTTTCTCTCAATATAAATCTTTATACCTATCGAAAACCCTCCACAGCTATAGATTGATTGTGTTACCTTTTCAAAAGAAGCAAGCTAAAACCAATATTCCAATATCAAATACACGTATTTGAATAAGGTTTATTTAACCATCCCGTTTTTTAATAGAAATACAAAATCAATGGACACTGATGATGGATTTTATGACTACTTTTATGCGAGAAACGAGGGTAAGTAAGGCACTCTAAGAATATCAGCGTGTAAACCCTTACGAAGGAGATAAATGTAAAAAATTATATTGAAGGTTATAAAAAAAGATTCTTGGAAAGGTTGTCACAAGTTTGAAGTTATGGGTTCAAGATATTGTAGAGACCATACTAAATTAATGATACTTTTTTTCTCCTCATTCAAGTCTACGGCGGAAATTATTTCATAGTGGTGAATAAATGCCCGAGAGGTGTTCTAGTTAAATTAATATTATTGTTAAACACTTGCCCTATCAAAAATAAATACATTCGGGATATGACATATCTTAAGAACGAATGGAGATATCAATATCGAATATATTTTGTCCCGGCATGCATAGCACGAGATAGACAGATAATTATTATAGAAAAGCACATTATGTAAAATATCACTTTCTACTTATAAGGATGTGGAGGTTATTCAGGTTAGCTAGTTACGAGTATTAATAAAACAACGAAAACAACTCCATTTAAAGAGTATAGCTACATATGGTAAAATATAGTTATAGGTTTTGACAGTTCTCATTTGTTTTTGCAATGTATAATATAAAGGGTTTTCAATAAGAGCGCTACAAAAAATTTTTTAAATAAAAAAAAAAACCGTTTTGGGTATCAATGAAATTCTTTATTCCTGTGAAAGTACGTTCGATGTTATTATGTATGGAAATCGATTTATTTTGCATGGCCACCACGGGCAGGCTTGCAGAAGTTTAGACGCTGAACCCAATTTTCGACGGTTTTCAAGCATAAATCGGCCGATACTGCTGCAATTTCACGTTCGATATTCGTACGCAGTTCATCAATCGTCGCTGGCTTTTTGGCATACACCATAGACTTGACGTAGCCCCACATGAAATAGTCTAACGGCGCAGCGTCAAATCGCACGATCGAGGCGGCCAAGCGACTGGACCATTTCGTGAGGTAACACGTTCTCCAAACTTGGTTTCCAATAAATTGATTGTGATATTCGATGTGTGGCTTGTGTCGCCGCCGCGCCGTCCTGTTGGAACGGCCCAATGAAGTTCTATTGAAGTTGTTTCCGTTTATAGGAGTACAAAATTGTGTTTGAAGTGCTTTATAAATAGAGTTACTTGTGTTTTATAAAGTTAAAGCACAGGTCCATGCAACAAATGAAAAAAGTAAATCGTAATTCAGGGCTCAGAGCTCGAATAGTAACAAAATTACAAAACGGCCCATAAACAGGACAATGATGTTCTACAGAAATTTTCAGAAGATGATGACGCTGCGTCTTGCATTTACAGCATTTCAATGGCTATGTTGCGAAACATGCACTTTATGCTGTCATTAATTGTGTGAAATTCAATGCCTCAAAAGTCGTGTTTAATACCGTCCGTCGTCGTCGTCGCAGACAGTTAATCATGTTCATGATTTATGAGTCTGTGGATATTTCAAGATGCACCAACAAAGGTTTTTCGTGTCCGAAGCATTTCCATGTTCAGTTGATCTGACATTTGACGCTTTATTGCAATTGCAGTAGATGTGAGTCCCTCATCGGAAACATTTAATACCAAATTTAATTCTTGTGATGTTTTAAAATATGTACTGCCACAAACTTTTAAAGTTTCACAAATAAATGATCAATATTATTGTCAAAGGCTTACTTATTCATAGTTCCCAAAAGCACACGTATGGTCCTATCTATATACATGAATATGTACATATGTTAATGTATTTCTATATAAAAATAAAAAAAAAACACGAAAAGCATTAACTCAATCTTTCAGAAAAGCATTAACTCAACCCTGAGCAAACTGCAAAACCTCTTTATGCACATCAATCAATGTCATGACCGAGTTTAAGAACACGATGGTGGCTCATCAGTGTTTACTCAAATGGATGTTGATGTGGATACTTCAATTCGAACTTAGGACTGAACTATCAGAAACAAAATAATATGCAGAACAATACTGTGCAGATATAAAAATAACACCAGGTGTACCCTAACCAGAGCGCAATAAAACTAACCTAAAAATGATTTATCACACATTTGATACACTTTCGTTAAAGTTGCGTCATGTGTCTTATATATTAACTCCGAAAATATTTTCATTTTCTAGCAAAATAAAAATCACATCACAGCAAGAAATCATTAATAATGAGATAAAATGGTGTCATTATCTACCTATGTTATGTAGGTATGTAAATAATTACATAGAGGAGAAAGAGTTTAAGAACTCTAAAACTTGAATAATCTTATTGAAACAAATATTTCTTTAAAATGTTTTTTTTTAGCTTCCCATAAGAAGTTATTGTCATTGTTCCGATTTGTCGAATTGAAAAGTTTGACCAAGTTCAACAAGGTCGCTAGAACCTCAAAGTATAAATAAAGACTTCAAATGATAAATATAAAGAAAAACCCTTAGAGAATTCGCAAAATCAGCGAAATTAGCAGAATTGGGGAGTTTATTAAAAAAACGCTTAAATAAATGTCAAATTTTAAAGGCACTAGTACAGTATACAATAATAAACAAAAATCCACTCTTTTATCTTAACTACATAAGTGTTCTTTTTTCTTCGAAATCCATATTTTTAAGGAAAAATGTGTTTATTTTTAAATTTTAAATTCAATTTTGATATTAAAATGATGAATAAAGTGCCCTAGAAACATTTTTTGTAATATACGAGTAATTAATTTTCAAAGGAAAATTTCGAAATTATTTTTTCAGTTTTATTTTAGATATTCTAAAATTAAAAACTATGAGTGAAATTTTACTCCCGGCTAAGAGGCTTTGATGTAAGAAGAATTAAGAAATTAAAAACTTTCTATATCTATATCTATATCTATATCTATATCTATATCTATATCTATATCTATATCTATATCTATATCTATATCTATATCTATATCTATATCTATATCTATATCTATATCTATATCTATATCTATATCTATATCTATATCTATATCTATATCTATATCTATATCTATATCTATATCTATATCTATATCTATATCTATATCTATATCTATATCTATATCTATATCTATATCTATATCTATATCTATATCTATATCTATATCTATATCTATATCTATATCTATATCTATATCTATATCTATATCTCTATCTCTATCTCTATCTCTATCTCTATCTCTATCTCTATCTCTATCTCTATCTCTATCTCTATCTCTATCTCTATCTCTATCTCTATCTCTATCTCTATCTCTATCTCTATCTCTATCTCTATCTCTATCTCTATCTCTATCTCTATCTCTATCTCTATCTCTGTCTCTATCTCTATCTCTATCTCTATCTCTATCTATATCTATATCTATATCTCTATCTCTATCTCTATCTCTATCTCTATCTCTATCTCTATCTCTATCTCTATCTCTATCTCTATCTCTATCTCTATCTCTATCTCTATCTCTATCTCTATCTCTATCTCTATCTCTATCTCTATCTCTATCTATATCTATACCTATACCTATATCTATATCTATATCTATATCTATATCTATATCTATATCTATATCTATATCTATATCTATATCTATATCTATATCTATATCTATATCTATATCTATATCTATATCTATATCTATATCTATATCTATATCTATATCTATATCTATATCTATATCTATATCTATATCTATATCTATATCTATATCTATATCTATATCTATATCTATATCTATATCTATATCTATATCTATATCTATATCTATATCTATATCTATATCTATATCTATATCTATATCTATATCTATATCTATATCTATATCTATATCTATATCTATATCTATATCTATATCTATATCTATATCTATATCTATATCTATATCTATATCTATATCTATATCTATATCTATATCTATATCTATGTATATCTATATCTATATCTATATCTATATCTATATCTATATCTATATCTATATCTATATCTATATCTATATCTATATCTATATCTATATCTATATCTATATCTATATCTATATCTATATCTATATCTATATCTATATCTATATCTATATCTATATCTATATCTATATCTATATCTATATCTATATCTATATCTATATGTTCTTTATCGTGATAAAAGGTGAATTAAATTGGAGTTATAATACAAAAAAGGGAGTTATTTTAATATACCGTTGTGTAATTTTGATTAATTTTTTTTTTGTTTCCAATGTATTTAGGAAAACTTTGGAATGATTTTGTTGTGTTAAACTTGCTCAAGTGAATTGCGCGCATCACCTCAGTTCAAAATTTTGATACAAAAGTGAGAGTTGTGAATATACCATTTTGTGAGTTTTATTAAAGTGGTGCAAAAATTATTTACATTTTTCTAATGCAAATCTATGATATATGGTAAAAGAGAGTTTTCAAATGTATGTGTGGAAAAATTGAATGGAAAATCGAAATAGCAACAACTCTATTTTTCAGTAAAAACTTCTTGTAAGCCAGGGAAGGTTTTTATAAAAGAAAATATTCCGAAAGAGCTGGGCAATTATTAAAATTGATGTTTGTTTGGAAAATAAAAGTATTTTGCATGCATTTTGGGTAGAGAAATTAGAAAAATAAATAATAGATGGTTTTGTGGTGCGATCAATGCCAAAACCTGATAGATGTCGTTATACGCTGACTTAGGCTGTGTACAATTTGAGAGGTGTACATACTTTCCGCAATGTCATTTTGTATTGATCAAATGTGTTGACTTTTCTGCAAATAGTCGATTTTTATGTATTATCACACCGATTCGGAATAGCCGTATATCACACACAACATACGCAACCGATACAAGCAAAAATTATGAATTTACGAAATTGTGCAACAACGGTTCGTGTAATTCAAGAAACTGATGAAAACAATGTGATTTAGGAGACGATTATCAATGGAAAATTTAAAAGAAAAAGGACCTTATCCCACGGGTTTCAATTATTCCAACTCATCTTCCAATTAAAGCGGATTCAGTTCATTTTTCCATTGGCTTTTGCAATGACCAATAGTTATAAGTGTTTTTCGTATTTTAAGATACATATTTTACGTTACGTTTGAACCGGAAAACTAATTGAAAAATTTTGTTTTACATTCAAATAAATTACATTGAAATTTGAATGAACTGAGTTTTATTATCTCTCTGGAGTGTATCACATGGCGTTAAATTGGGTTTAGACGAAGTTCAATTTTAAATTATCATAATATATTCGCATTTTGCGAATTTTCCGAAGGTGGCCTTTTAAATGATATTGTTTTTCACACTTAATTGTAAGGTCCAATCTTTAAATTGAAATAAAATGTTCATACAAATTAGTATATCGCTCTGTGTGTTTTATTAAGCTTAACTTTTAAAACAGAAAAACGAATGACTCTGTATATCTATTGGGAACGTACGTTTGATCTTTATAAAGGTTCTTAGTTTGGTTTATGGTTATGAAACGCTGAGTTACTTACAGTTTTATTCCCAAGATTTTTTACTCTGCAGTTCAAGTAAGCTGTCTTCCCTAGTAGCGCTGTTATGTTCTTGGACGCAGCCTTATCAAAGTACGGACCATTTCTATTTTCCTCATTCACCTCCATTTGATTTCTATGTACATTGGAAGAGGATCCCTTGAAACTACTCCCTCCACTACTTTTACTAACAGTAGTTGTAATTGTCGTTGAGCTACTACTACTGCTGCCTAAAGCATTTGCAATAGTTTGAGTACTACTGGTCGCAGTATTCGCAATATTCGCATTTGAATTGCTTGTTGCTCCTTCCCCACCACCGTAACCGTTACTAATGTTATTTACATTCGAGTTTGCGGGAGTAGCGGCACCAGTACGTGAAATTGCATTTAAGCTATTAGCTTCCTTTGGATTTGAAGAAGACTCTCGTTGTGCCGCATGAACTGTAAATAAAGAAAAACATGGGAACTTAATGTATGTACATTGCATGTCTTGGAATATATATATGTATTATGTTGACATAATTAAAGTGGCATGCGTTGACAATACGACTTAAATCATATTTTTTAAACCTAGTTATGACATATTTTTTTTTTTGAAAAATACTTGCGCGTATTTGCAACAGGTTTTATAAAAAGCTTTTTGAGTTGCAAACCATTCTTCGAAAGTTATTCAGGTTTGATTCGAGTTTTGATTTAAATGCATTTAAGTAGAGATATGTTTTTTTGAATAGGTACTTTCATAGAAATTTGTTTTTGAAAATGCAAAATACGACCCCCAATTTTACAAGGAAAACAACACCAACAGATTGGTGAATTTTTCAAATTGACCGGAGAAATGTAGGTACTACAATTTAATTCAATTGATAGGTATGCTTTAAAAAAATTCAAACACAACTCAATTATTTTTATTAGGAAAACCAATTTTAGAAGTAAAATTGATAGTGAGTTATACGAGTAAAGTGAATAAAGCGTAGCGTTTTTTGGACCTGCCAGGTTACCAATGACACAGTTGTTTTATATTTTGATGTTTATTCTGTGATGTTAATGAACTTAATGAACAAATGTTCGTTTGTCGGTGTGTAGGTATGTTTTTTTTTTTTAATTTTGAATACATTTCTTACCTGTATTTCCTGAAATCACAACAATTATCAATGCCAATATAGTAAGCATTGCTGAATTTGTTGACAAGATAGTGATAGTGTTCAATAGATCTCTCTTCTTTTTCCACTTCCTCGACTGAATAGCTGTCTTCCTCCTCTCCTGTATATTTTGACCCGTTTTTGTATCGTTATGCAGCTGATATTGCTGTGAATGATTGCGTCTCTTCTGGTACCAATATTCTTCCCGTTGGTTATGATAACACGTTTGTTGATCGTTAGCTGATTGTGTTGCCATTGTATTAAACCTATCGACCTATCGCCTTCACCCCTTTTCCTACTTTTTTCTAAACAAATACAGAATCAAGGACTGCTAAGTTTACTTGGAATGTTACGTCTTATTTTTGTTTACACTTTTTTCTTATTTTTGTAAGCTTTCATTATATTGATAATAAAACGTACCAAGAATTCAATTTCAATCTAAATCGAATAACACAAACAGAAAGATGATTGGTATCTATAACATAGGGGTATTTTTGTCTATTAAGTTGCTGGGTTTACCTATTTACTTAATTTTTGCAATATTGTTGTTGATACATTTGTTCGTCCTTGTGTTATCGCGTGTCTTATTTTTGTTACACATACACTATTTGTTTACTATTTTGAATTCCCAGTTGCAGAATGAAATGCTTCACACTATCACATGTGTTAAGAGTTTCAGCTTTTCAGAATTTTCCTATCGTTTATACTGTATATTTTAGTAAGGATTTCTTATAGATATCCTTTTGCCAGCATTGATGTTTTTTTTAAGATGGTCGTTGAATAGCCAAGGAGATGAAATATTTTAGCTCCAAGAAACAAAAAGTGAATACAAATAATGAAACTTGGATCTCGGGTGATGTTTGGTTTATTGCGAATAGTGGTCTTTTTTTTTTGAGCTTCCAAATTGCTTAAGGCGAATAAGCTTATTCCCAAGTCATCTTGTTTTTATTTTTCGTAGATTTTTCTCCCCCACACAAGGAGAGAATTTTTTCCAGGGTATGGTTTTTATTATGTATGTACATAGGTATGTATCTATAGATATACCTACTATGTATCTGCGTATTATAATCCTTATTGGTTTTCAAACTTACCGTCTCTATCCGATATCAGTGGTTATTTCTTACCACTCGCGAAAAAGACTACTTTTTGTACCTCGAATACTGTGAGTTGCTATTGGGTCTTGTTTTTAATTTTCTTATCTCCTTAAATATTTCATTTATGTTTTCTCTCTCATATTATATGCTTTTTTTTTGTTTTTTTCTTTTTCATATTTACGTCATGTCGAAGTTTCTAACGGGTGTAGGATGGTAAGCAATGGAAAAACGTTCACGAAATTGCTCACTCATTTTGTGACGATATACTTCTAAGATAAAACAAAATGAAACGGCGAAGTAATATTTGTGTTTGCTTATGCAATTTTGTTCACTTCCAGGAATTTAATTTGCGAACCTTTTCATTCCATTTCTCTCAGTTTGAAGTATTATATTATCTGAAAAATAAGATGATATTCACATATTAAAATACCTATAAATTTTATATGAATATAAGGATTAACTCATATTTAGTTATTTTTTTGAATATTATATATAAATTGATCAAGTAAAAGTTATATTGATATTGATATGAAACGAACCACCACAGTGCTACATTATAATGTTTCGCCTAAATTAGGTGGGCAGTGAAAAGAAGAAATGCTGTATTTTTTGGTTAGTGAATACTCTACATCGCAAAATTTAAAATGGGAAACAACAACGGATAAGTGAACAAAAATGTGTTAGTCAGTAATAGTATTTTTATTTTAATTGTCAAGTGTAAAATGATTTTTTGTCTTAAAATTAATTTATCACAAAAATTGTTAAACTAATAGATAGTATCAAATCATATGAAGGCAACCTTTAAGTTCTAGGCTGCAGACTTGACCATTCTTTTTAGGAACTTATATTACTGCGCTAGTTAATAGTTATAATTTTCAATAAAAACGGCTTACAACTAAAAAAATATGATAAACTATTTTTTTTGAAATATGAAATGTAATACAGGAAATTATAAAAAATAACATTATAATACATTAAAACTTTGCGGAATATAAGTCAAGCAGTAGAAGTTCTATCTTTTGATAGAACATTTGTATGTAGTTCATGACAATATGCTTTTATTAAGGAAATGTATGCACCAGGAATACATGAATTTTTGCAATTAGATTACAAGATAAATAAGCATTTTATGGGCAGTTTGAATGTTTTTAATAACGATTATAACTTTAAAATTTCTAATAGAAGCAAGTATGTCCCGTGTAAATGATTGATACTTAAGTTATTATATGGTTGACATTTAGAAATAAAAGCTGCCTAGAATGAAGCAAATAATCTTACATTTACAATTGTAGCGCTTAGAAGATTAAGTTGCAAAGTGAACTATTAAAAAAAAGATCTTCATTAAAACGAAGATCTTCATCTTCCGTCCGTTTCATCCATTTATAATAAATCAGTGTATAAAACGCAATAATTATTCTTCGGTAATTCGGTAAATATGGAGAATATGAAAATTAACTTGACAAAAATGGGCCCAGGCTTAATAATTCTTAAATAATATAGGCTTTTGGTCTGATTTAATACAACTAAATCTATCTTTTTTAACGGACTTTCTTCAAATTTACTTTTAGGAATACACATTATATTATGTGTCTGAACTGTTATTTTTTACCTTTTTTTTCTTGCATAAGGATTTTTTTTTTAACAACGAATTTGGTTTTGGAAGCCTTTCAATACCTTACTAGTGTCCTAAGAGCCCTTTACGAGGGATTTATTTACTTAACAACTAAATAATTAAATAATAATGAGATAACAGCCTCTTCATATTGACCCCAGTCTTGAAGTCAGTAATAACATGAAATTCAATAGTAATAGTCGATTTAATTTCTAAAGAAAACCTTAGTGAAAAAAGTTTTCAAAGCGGATATCTTGATATTTTTTCTCATGTAAAACTAATGGCCAGCAATTGTTTCACGTGGTTTGGTTATGAAATTCATTAAACAGTTTTATATAAATAAAATAATGATATAAATTTCTGGACCTCTTTTTTATTTGAAAAGAAAAAAGAGGTTGGGTGCGACACTGTTAACTTCCCATTATGCATAATTTGAAAACTTGGCGTTCCTGATAATAATTGATTAACTTTTGATGTTAGTTGGTACCATTCTATTAGCATACAAAATATCAGAGATATTGAATCTGAAAACAATATTTACCAATTTTTTTTAGAAATATTTGTAGTTCTGTATTTATTGTGAAAATTTCAATTTGATATTCGTCAATATTTTACCATTTTTTAGGTATTGACAAAAGCATTAAGTATGTAGGTTGAAACTAAAATACATTTGAAGTCAATATCATTGTTTGTTGTGATGATATTTAAGCCGAAAAACAATTTATGACACTTTTCTGTAAAATTCAGTTTTAGTTTTTTATTTTAGTACAAAAATCTGTCATTGCGACATTTGTTAAAAATATACCATAACTTGACAATTCTATTATGGAAAAAATAAAAAAAATCGAAGTTAAAATGATTTACCACTCTGGAAATATTCAAGTCAAGAAACTACTTTTGACATTTTTCGGCAAATTTTTGTTAAAGATTTTTATTCTTTGTAAAAAAATGTCAGTTCTATATTTTTTAAAATTGTAGCGTATATTGATAATTGTATTTTGTTTAAGCTAAAATAAATTTGAAGTCAATATCGTTGCCCATTCTCGTGATATTGAAGTCAAAAAACATTTTTTACCAACTTTTGGTAGAATTTTTGTACTTTTTTATTTTTTGTAAAAAAAAATTGTCAATTAAATTTTTTCAAAAAATTTACCAGATGTCAAAGATCACATTTCACATAGTAAAAAATTGTTTTGAAGATGATATCATTTTTCCTTCATTGTATATTTTCGCGTCAAAAAATTTTATTTTAGTTTTTACTTTTTTAAATTTAAATTTATTAAATTTATTTCAAATTTATACCAAACCTGTGTAACATTGCAATCTACTTAATAAAATGTATTTGAAGTCAATAACATTATTCGTTCCTGAGATATTTGCGACTAACTAGTGAAAATTTTCACTTTTTTAAAAAACTGCTTTTGTGAAAAAACCGTTTGACAAATTTTTGTAAAAGTCCTTTCTGCATTTTATGAAGTTATAACCTATTGAACAAAATTTAATTCGTGCTGATATCTTTATTCATTCTCGAGATACCGTTAACAAAAAAGGGGTCTCGAACGTACATACGTACATACACACACACAGACATCTCTCTACAAATGACGAATTTAGATTCTAGGAACCATAAAACGTCCAGATTTGTCAAAAATTTCAATTTGACAAATCGGACCGATTACAATAACTCCCTATGGGAAGTTAAAAATATAAGTGTATAGATACATACGTATGATGTATGTACATAATACACTCGTATGTATATTATATAGTTATAGAATTTTTGTTTTCATACAATTAAACATGCAAATGCAATTATGTTGCTTCAAATGAAAAAGCCCAAATTTGTGTTCAAAATTCAGGATACAATAAGTGCTGAAATCTTCAGTTCAGTTTCTGCACATTTATGAATTCTATTTGATAACTGATGACAAATATATTTATTATTCTTTCAGTAGGTAAGCGTGATAAGTATCTTATTGATTTATTTTTTATTTCAGTAACGGTGGTTGTGTTGGTGATTTTTAAAAAAGAATTTTATGTGATCGGGATCTGCTCGACGAGACCTTAATTAAATTTACAAAACTTTGTGAACCGACTGAATCATGAGTTTTTCGGAAAAAAAAAATATTCATATTACTCTCCTTGGTAGTGTTCTGCTGGTGCTAGTTAATAATAATTGCTTTTTTACTTTTTCCTTTGACAGAGAAATTGGTGGAAAATTATTGCATTCATATTCCGTGACATGCAATGTTAAAATTAAATAACTTCTTTGCGTGTGGGGTATGTTTTCATTTTGAGTATTTTTGTTTCTTTATTTTTCGGATTTTTCTTGCATAATTACATTTTCTCCCTTTTTTTATGAGAATAATAGTGTAAACATACACCACAGAACCACTATATAGAATAAATAAAACATTCTTAAGATTAAAAATCTTATTCTTTTTTATTCTTTTTTATCCTTTTTATATTATTTTATTTAATAGCTATGTAAACTAATAGAATTTGGAATTTGGGTATATTATATAGGTACACAACGCAGGTTATGTTCATGTCGATTTTTGCATGTATTTTAGTGGTTTGAACTTATTTGGGTCACTTTAGGTATGGACTACAAAATTTGTTCATAAAGTGGTTTACTTTTCTTAAAGTATTTTTAAACATACGTATGTACATATGTTCACATGTACATGATTTTATACATACTTACATATGTACATATTATCAGAGACTATACAAATTAATGTATTCTCTTTTATTTTTAGAAACAAACTTTATAAGCAAATGGTGCCAATTTGACTTGTTCGCTCCCGCAACACAATCCAGGGGCTTAATTTTTGAACTTCAATGATTTGGAATGTGGACACAATAGTGCAATAGTACAGATTTGCAGTGAACTGTAGTCGATTGCCACGTTATAATTAAATGCAGTTCGATTCGATTTGACTTGCTCGAATTAATCTTTGACTCGCAGCATTGCGAGTTCTGCTACCTTAGTTTATAAGCCTAGTTGATTGCATTTTTAGAAAATCATGAATCAGCCTATTACAATAATTGATCTGGGAAGTTTTAATTTCTATTAACTTCCCTACAATTTTTTTTATTTACAATTATTATAGTACAAATTAAAAGGAGTATTTTTTTTACTATATCTACATTGACAAAAAATAAATAAATGCAAATATCTCAAAATCAAATAATACTATTGACTTCGAATAAATTTTATTCTGTACATTTCATATTATGATGTATAATACAGATATGAGATTTAGTGTCCATTTGAAAAAAAAAAACAAAATCAGCATAAAATTATGTATATTTAAAATAAAAAAATGTTGGTACTCAAATATACAATAAACGAAAAATGATAATAACTTTAATAAAAGTTTTTACAAAGTGAAATGGCATTTTTTACATCTGGTAATTTTTTCGATAAAATTCAAAAAAATTGTGGAAAAGTGGGAAATGATATTTAATTTGACTTAATTTTATTTTATACATGATCTAACTGTTAACAAAAATGTCAAATAGATTTTAATGACACAAAAAATTCAATAAATTCCAAATATAATGTATCAAGTATCAGTGTGAGTTGCACCCAGTCTCTTTTTTTATTCTGTTATGAATCTAAGATTAATTCATAAAAAGATAAAAAGGTTAAGCAAAAGCATCAATATTAAAGTAATAGATTTTTCGAACAATTAAAATCCATTTAGGAATATTGTAGTAAATTTCATAATAAATTTTTATTATTATGATACGAAAAGACGGGGAGTTTGTAAAAGGGCATGTTTTGTGTTTCTGTATGAATATTTCTGTTCTAAACATAGAACATATTTTGTAATAAAATTCAAATCAAATTAAAATCAAATTATTGAAATAGTTTTCAGTGTTCAGTAGAAAAATGTAAAATTTTAAAAATTATGGTGCCTTTTCATAAAGCTATAGGATAGGAATATTCAGCTTTTGTTTTAATCTTTTCACAGGACTAAACGTTCATCTGCTCCTCTGTTTACTTATAAGCCACATTGCGAAATAATATCGAGTTTAATTTTTATAGAATAGAATAGAAAGGTTCGTAAAAATAAGAAACACACAAAGCTTTAATTAGCTACATACATACATATGTATGTATACATAAATATAACTAAACAAGTCTTTTTAAGAAACATAGCGTATTTAACTCGCTAAATGTCTATCTGTTCTAGAACTTTTATGTAGATAGAAGGATAATGCTCAACTAAATTAAAAACAAAAGTGAAATGCTACTTATTATTATATAACACTGCATTCTATACATTAAGTATGAGCATTTGTATCCTTCGAGTGTAGCGCCCACATCCATACATCGCTAGATGCTAGAAGTTGATTGTATAGGATTCTTTTCTGTACTTAACATCAATTTTGTTCTTATTGCGATGCATAAATGAATAAAGTTAGAAATGTTAAATTAAATCGCTTTTTATTTTTTCTATGCTGCACTATCTTTAGCATGCTTACTTCCCCATTCTAGGCCTATTTTCAACCACTCCATGTGTTATTCTACACACATGCATATAACGAACGTTATTTATTCAAACAAAACCGGGAATGAAAAGCAGGACCAAAAAAAAAAAAGATTTCATAGCGTCATCGTCACTAAAAGTAATTCCGTATTACAATTATTATTAAAAACTCCGGAAAACTTTATTTGTCGCCATAGGAGTATCTATATACAAATTATATATGTACCTACCTACATACCTACTAACCAAAAAAAACAAAAAAAAGGATGAATCTGCTCAGGACTTGCACGTTTTCATAAAGTAACTCAGTTTAATTTAACAAAATGGTCCCAGTTTTGTAGTGGTGTGTACTTCAAAAATATGTACAACACAAGAATGCTTCCCTTTTACCTTCCACCAACAGCAGCGCAGCGAAGCGGTAGAAATGAAATAAGGGCATCAACTTCAAGTGAAGTGTATGTGTTTTTCATTTGTGTCTTTTTATATATCAGCACATAAATTACATTTATTTAACCATCGCTTTTAACCATTTCACTATTACATACCAACGCGCTATTTAAAAACGCAAAACGAACGATGATGTTAGCCTACTTACATGCCAGCAACTTTTTTATATCTAAGAGGAACACACAATTTTTAGTCCTTTTTTAACTTCAAGAGAAAGGATTCGATGGAAAAACGAAAATTAAAATAAACGTACGTAAGTACGCAAAAGTACGAATTGTAATCATAAATTGACGCAACTTGATCTAAAATTTAGAGACCCAGTTTAAACAATGATGGGGTACCTAGTGATGGTATAATTTTTGCCTTTGAAACATATAATTAGCACAAATGTTCAGGGAACTCTTAAAAGAAAATATTGTGAGTACATTCAAAGGCAGTACTTTTTTGAGGATTTGTAATGAGTGGTTGTAGTTAAAGATTGGTTTGAGTGATGTTTAATTCAAATTCAAATTTTCATAACCCCAGCGAATAATTTGATAGGGGACCAATTAAAATACCTTCCAATGGGAAATTAACATTTTATGGAGGAGTTGGTGCTCATTTCTTTTTTTTTTTTATTTCATAGTAAATAATTTTTAAAATTTCCCATAGAAAGCTATTGTAATGGGTATAGTATTTGAAAATGTTGACATATGCTTCTGGACGTTTCACCAGAATCTAAATGGATCATTAGCCGCATTTTCACATAATGTAATCTGAATCAGATCTTCAAAATAAAACGATACGGATCATATTTTCCCTTTTCTTTATAAATGATGTTGTTGTGGTTATTAGAAATGACTTACATATACGAGTACATACTCCGAAAAAAATATTTTGAGTAAGTTCTGCCACTCACTAGGCAACTTGAAGTTGTTTTCGATACGAATCGTACTGTTTCTTCATTTTTGAAATAATTTTGATGGTGAATTAGGTAGGTATGCTCGGAATTCAGTGCGTTGAGATAAAAATATTGGCGCAAAATTATAAACAACCTATTGTTAAGGACTTAACATATTTTTTTCGTTTTGATTACTAGTAAATTGCTAACTCCTTCTTATTAGAAAACAGGCATCCGAACATGTCCAAATAGTGATAGTTCATGAGAATTAGCAAAGCAAACATACTTAAACGGACCCATTAGTTGGTATTGTCCCATACAATTCAATTAGATTAACATACACATGAACACAGGTTTATTCTCGTATTCCATTATCCTGATGTAGATTTCTAGCAAAAAAAGCATTTTTCTGCACAATCTTCAAATATTCGAAATCTTCGTCTTCCGATAACATTTTATTGATTAAAAACAATTTTTAGTTTCCGAATTAAGAAAAACACACGAATCAACACTTGAAGTGAAATTGGAAAGAAATTTTTTTTTAGAATAATGACAGATATCATATGGATTTAGCAAATTGCTAAAAGTTAAAGTAGGTTTACGGGATTTTAACTTTAGCAATAAGTTAAGAGATAGTAAAATGTTAAAATCGTTTAAAATTAGCAAAACCATCTTTTTAGCTTAGCAATAGACGGGTTTTTGTCTTTTTGACATCTCAACAAAAACACTAACACTTGCAAATGCAAAATGTCCGTTCTTCTTGTTGATAGGATCAATTTTGGATCACGGAAATTGAACCAGAAAAATATCAAGATCTTTAAGTGTTAAAATTTAAATTAACTACAAAAACAGTTATTTTATGGGTCGAACATAAGATAAGAACGAAATATTATATTAGTTTAAGAATATTGGTTCCAAGTAAAAAGACATTTTTGAAACCTGAAATGTTCAGTTCTTTTACAAAAAATAAACTACAAGTTACTCTACTAAAATTTGGTAAATATTTTTTTGTTGTTGTTTCGAATATCTAAAAAGGATAAATAGTGATGTCATACTGAGTTTTGAAAGTAACAGAAAAACTGCAGAGAACAATAACCAACACAAATTATATGAACATTTCAATGTTTATAATGAATGCAACCAATAAAAATAATAATTCATGAGCTATGTGAAATTTAGCTAAATAAGTAGGTATATTAACTCCTCTCCTAATATAATAAGTGTAGGTGTTGGTAATTGAATTGTGGATAATAAATGCTGTTTTTTTTAGTTCTAAATTCAATTCAAAATCGAAATACTTTTTCCTTACATTCTTTACAGTTCTACTTAATATTTATAAGCAAATGTTTTCTTTATTGTATACAAAGAAGTTCTTTGCAACCAAAATATGTTATTATATGGCGTCATTAATATAATTAAATGGTTAATAATTTGTAGACCTATTCTGGAAAAGCAACTTTTCATTACAGAAACTTGTTTGGATAATGTTTTTCAGAATTAACATATCCTTAGTGTCAGAAACAGAGGAATAAAATAATTTTAGGTTTAATTTAATTATTTTGAACCACAAAAGAAAGAATTTTAAACTCATTCACCGTTATAAACAATATGAACATGAACAATGTCCATACATATATTTGCATATATACATATATTTTTACTTGCATAAATGATTACCTGCATAAATAATAAAATAAATGTAAATTCTCATTTTATTTATTTTTGTTATATCTCTTAAACGATTTTTAATCATTCTGTATGTAATTAATGCCTTAGGGTAATTTTAACATTTATTTAAATAAAGCAACATTCAATAATACTTAAACCAATGATTCATACAATTTTGTATCTGGTTTTGAATAAACAATAATTAGAATTTTTCTGTACCTGGCACAGGTGTCCTTTACTAATCGTTGATATAAAAGGGTGGGTTGTTGTTTTAGAATTTCCGACAACAATTTATTTTACTATAATATATTCTTACCCCTAAAAAAACCCTCTAAAAATGTGCATTGATATTAAATGTTCTGATTTAGAACTTCTATTAAGACCACAGCTAAATCTTTGAAATTTTGTTTAGTATAACTTTGTGTCTCATTCGAACGAAGTCTTAGGTCGAATAAAATTTGTTTCTGACTTTTTAAAAATATGTAGTTTGAAAATATCTTTCAGTTTTTAAGACTTTGAAGACGTACAAATGATTTAATTATTTTATTATTCCATTTTAAATAAAACTTAAAATCTGCTAGGGTTGGTTTTATTTTATTATTAATTATGGTCATAAATATGTGTACATCCTACATATCATCACATAATTATTAATTTTTTTAATTTCATGCAAGTTAATTATCTATTTTAATGAAGTACAAAGGAGTGCATAAATTTATTGAAGTTCCATATGAACAGTTATGGCTTTAGTTTTTTTTACAAATAAATATTATCTTTTGATTTTACCATCTTTTCAGTTATAATTGAAATTAATGTTGATTATTAAAAACCAAACGTGAAGATAAAAATGGAACGTCTCAAGTTATTAAGAATTCTATAAAACAAAATCTTACACTTTGTTAATTTAAAAAAAGAGAAAGAAAACAAATTCATCAAGTTATTTAAATTATTATTGAAGTTGTTTCTCTATTAAAAAAATATTTTCCTTTCTATGTGCTTAGCACCAAATATTCTTGTCGATCGCACGAGAAATCAATAACCTGAAATAGTTATATGTTTATGAAATCAGGTTAGCTACAATATTCGGATTGACACATAAAGCAAGTTTTTATTTGTGCGCTTTGCAATATCAACAGAAATAGAATTTTTATTTTTCGATTACTTAAAATATTTTAACTAACACTTTTTTTAACGTTTTTGATGATTTAATGTCAAACATGAGGTCCAATTCTGAAGATTTATATGATTTTTAATTCAAATACGTATTTACAATCTACGGTATTGATATTTTCACGAATTTGGTATTATATTGACACATTATTCTTTTTTGTGAATATTAGAGTTTTCAAACATAGTCCACCGCATTTACTGCGAAAAAATAAAGATTGCTATTAAGTTATATTTGTTGTTAACTTTTTTTTATATACCTAAATTAAAAGTCCAAAGATTAGTTTTTTATTTTAGACAATTTGAAGTATTTTTTTGGGTATTTTAATTTTATTATTAAATTTTTAAGAACATGCAATTAGTTTTTATTGCAAATAGGTGACAGTTCTCTTTTTGTATATCATTGTTTTGTTGGTTGCCTCAGCTATAGCAATAAATTTCTCGTTTTGATAATTATCTATTTCACATGAATGAATAATATATATTTTGTAAGTAATTGCAATCGTAATGACAGGATATTACAATATTATAATATGAAATCTATAATTTATACCCGGAAATTAAAAATAAAGAGATGTACCATACTCCATACACCACAAACGCTCATGCATGTCAAATTTTAGACGACAATTGAATTTGAAATAAAATTCATAATGGTTTTATAAAAACAGTATATAATATTATTAGGACCCAAAAATTCATTTTCAAACTGCTGTTATAACTCAGAATAAGATCCCGCGGCTTTGCTCGAGTTTAATTCGTGGTAACGCGGTTCCCCTTTCCTGATTTAGAACAAAGACGAGAACTTCTGAACAGAATATTATTTTGATACTTCCATTTGGGGATATAGCATGTAAAGGTTCTGGGCATTAGACACACATAAATATGCTACATTCAATAAATTGTCCATTTCTAAGTTCACCCCATCCACCTTTAATATATGTATGTCTATGTGGGAATTATTGGGATTCGTGGAATCATTAAATTTTCTACCTTTCCTACGCCGCCGCCGCCGCACAGTGTGGGAATTTGCGAATTTAACGGAATTTAATTCGAAAAATTACTTTTACTAGTCTCGATTGATTTTTAAATGTTTCTAAATGACTATCCAGCAAAAAATGATGACATACCGTCAAAATCGAATACATTTTTGGTATTTGTTTAATGTTAAAAATTTAAAAACTTTTTATTTCACGGGGTGTTCCAAAAAAAATGTTTTAGTGAATTTGATTTAAAAATAGTTACAAAAAAATACAAGGTCCAAGTTATTTCAAAAATTAAAAACGGAAACGAACAATTAATAATAAAAAAAACTATTATATCGGATAAAGGGTGTTCCAATTATAATAACAAAAATAAATTAATTTAAACATACAAAAAAACGATTTTTTTATTTGAAGAGCAAAAGTTTTTAAAGGTTTTATTTCTTTTTTTTTCTCGATTTTGGACTTTTAAAGATATTATTATTGAAAAGCATCCAAATTTTGTATAAGCATGACTGGTATGCCTTGTTTTAATAGGTACCTGTATATAGTATATTTATATTTACTTTAAACAAAAAAAAAAAAAACCATAGCGATTGTCTTCCTTAAAAGTCCAGGAATATTATAAATGTAAACCAACCGAATTAATCCAATCCGAAAAACAACAACAATGGTAAGACCCAATCCGAAGTCGATTTTGTTTTCGTAAAACCAAATTCTTCGTTGGTAACAAATTTGTCTCTGCGCACCGATTTTTAGTTTCCTAACCTTGAAAAGTGCGAAAAAACCCATGTATTAAATTTCACCCTTCTTCTCTTTTAACAGGTTGGGAGTAGATTTACAAAAAAAAAATTATGAATGATTTTTCCAGTCCTCATTTCAGTAAGGGGGTTTAGAAAGAGACAAAAATTAGCCTATGTTACTTCAAAATTCACGTCAATTGGTCGCTCCGTTTTGCCGAAAAAGACGGACTTATAAACACACTTTCGCATCTACATATAATATTAGTATGGATTAACTCATGAGCAATGACGTTGGAGGTTTCCTGGAATCAGCGACACGAAATTGAAAGAAAGAATCATCGTAGGTTTCACGCATTCACAATTGTCATAATTTTCTTGAAAACAAAAAAAGAGAATTACCGTGGAATCATCCTCGAACTTCTTTTTTCATACAAAGCCCTAAAATGCAACATGTCCCTAAAAATGCATTTCTTGGATTCTCATGCTTGCCGATTTCTTGTTGGTCGCTACGTCGGAAACACCTATAGAAAATATGAAAAGGAAGAAAACTACTAAGTGAAATAATATTAAAAATTATCAATTAGAGCTTCTAATGATTAGAAGGTTTTGTAACACATTTGTATCAGTTGTGCGTTTATAATATATTTTTTTTAGTAAAAAAGGGAGTTTCATTTTTAAACCAGCATTTAAAAAAAGATTTCTATTTAGAATCGTCAACGAGGGAATTTAGTTTTTTGCAAAACCAGTGTAATTTTTTCAACATTTTAAAAATTGTGTTATCAATTTAAAACACAACTTTTTTTCAAATTCGTTTGAATTATTTTTGAGACAATCTACATGCTCCATAAAGTCTTTAATTTTTTGTTTCAAATAAGGCTTTCTTAGCAATTCTATTTTTAAGTAGAAACTTGTATTGTTAGTTGAAGTTAAGTAAGGTTTATAGTTTAGTTTAAGGTAATGATTTGTATCTATTTTTATTTAGGTACATATAATATAAATATTTTATCCACCTTATTGAGTCCATCGAAGCATTGATATGATGAAGAAAGTGAATTGTACAAAATGATTATCAGAAGAAACACATCTATTAATTAAAGCTTTCATAGTTGCAACAGACTTCATTTTCTATAGAATTTTCATAAGTAATCAATTAATCATTCCACTTTAATCAATTCATTACAATTACAGAAATAAAGAAAATTTTGCACTCAAACAGGTGGAGCAGTTTAGTGATGTGGAGAACCGAATCCTTGGTTCGGATCAACTACTTATGATATTTCTATAGTCCGCAGTGCTGACGAACCCAGATTTGTCGATCTTAGTTATAATAGCCGCGTTTTATTATGCACATGGAATGAACTGGATCAGATCATTCAAATAAAACGATACGGATCATATTTTCCCACTTTTTTAAAATGATGTTGCCAGTTGTGAACATGGTTTCTGGCAATACTCGTTTTGAAAACTCCGAACAAAAACACTAACATTTGCAAATGCAAAATTTCCTTTCTCCTTGGTGTCGAAAAATATATCAAGACCATGCAGTGTTGTTGTAATACATGAAAAGTGCTGACTAATCCAGTTCTTCATGAAATGCTTCTTCGCGTATAATAAAATGCGGCTAATGACTTCTTATGGCGATGTTAAGAGCTGAGTACAATTGGCCACCGAGATCTAGTGACTAACTATTTGTTAGGCTTTTTTCTATTAGATTTGAATTCTTGAAGTTATCGAGAGCATACATTAAAAGGATATAATATTGTTTTCCAATAAAAATTATATTTTATGTTTTAACAAAGATGCCATTTGATTCGAGTTAAATGAATCTTGGCTTTCTTAAATTTGATGTAAAATGTATTATTATAAGAAAATGTTCTTCTTAGGTACATATGTATGTACATGCATATATTAAGAAAACACATTTCTAATGAAATAAGAAAAATTAAAAAATTAAGTCACGATTCCACTCTACACGACGACGCGATGCTACTCTAATGTTAAGTTTGACTAAAAATTAATGGAAAATATTCAAAATATTTCGTCAATATTGTTTTGTTTTAATTTAAAATTATATTTGGTCGTTCTTTATCTGAGTACCTACTTTACGGTAATTTTGATCTATAATTTGGATTGGGTATGGTACTATTTCATGCCTTATTACGTACAGTAAAATTTATTTTATTTTTATTATTATACCAACATGTCTTTTCATTTCTGCCGCAAATATTTTGCTTAAAGGTACGATGGTAATACAAAATTATGTCATAACAAAATTTAAATCATTCCAGAGAGTGGATCACCGAATTCTTATTGTCAGCTCTGCATTACACCACACCGGACAAAAACGAAGTCCTCCCCCCAAACGACAGTGTAGGCATAGGCAGTCTGTTTCCAAGTTTTTATTGTATTAGGAAAAATGTTTTATGGCTAAGAAGAAATGGTCGTATGGATGTCATTCTTTTTGTGCGTTACGTACACATATACATACATATATATTTTCATTTGAATACAAAATTCTTTTTAGAACAGAATAGGAAGGAAAGACTTTTATCCACCCACAGAGGTAAATTCCAAAACGTGTGCTTCTTATTTATTCATAGTGTATCTTTGTTCGTATCGTTATTCTAATTGGATTTTAGATCGGAGGAATCTTTTGCAAGGAGCCATAGAAAAAAAAAAAACATTTACAAAAAATTACCCATCCATGTGAGGTATAGAATGAAACTCTAGAACTTAATGGTTGCGGGTATTGTTTATTTTAAAGGACTGTAGACTGATTGTAAATTTTGATTGGAAACATTATATATTTACATACAAACATATGCATACATATGTATGTATGCATACGAGTATAAATGTAAGTTCGCATAATATTTTATTTGAGAGAAGTCTATAGGATCGATTTGGTAACACACTGCTTTTTGTGGAGAAATGATGTCTATTCCCGCTAAAAAAGAGTAATTTTCAAAAAAGAAATCATTTCAAGATAAATTTGCACCTATTTGTGTACATATGTATGTATCTATATTGTTTTTTGTCCTACGAATATACATATGAATATCTAGATAAATTTAATAATTGATTGATTTAACATTAACTGACGACGGACGGGACGATACCAATGTAAATGTATGTATGTATGTCCTATAGATCATTTTATGCATTAAAAACAAACTTTTGTTTTTACATTAATACGAGTAGCTACTAAAAAAACGGGACAAAAAAAAACCTGCTAGGTAAATTTAACTAGTCGTTCACGTTCACTAGACCTGCACTAAAGCAGTAATTTGATCAATCCAATGTATTAGTTTTCGTTCATTTATTTTAAACTTCCCATAGATACCTAGTTATTGTAATCGGTCCGATTTGCCAAATTGAAATTTTTGACAAATCTGGACGTTTTATGGTTTCTAGAATCTAAATTCGTCATTTGTAGAAAGATGTCTGTGTATGTGTACGTACGTTCGTACTATGTACATTTTACATATCTAAAGAACGAATAATGCTATTAACTTAAAATAAATTTTACTTTGTAGATTGCAACATACCATTGTTTTTTAAAAAGTAAAAACTTAAACAAAATTTTTGGCGCACAAATATAGGTACAATGAAGGAAAACTGATATCATGTTCGGATGATGTAATGCTGTCCTTGACATCTGGTAAACTCTTCGGAAAAAATTAATAAAAAAATTCTACCAAAAGTTGGTAAAAAATGTTTTTTTACCTGAATATCTCGAGAACGGACCACGATATTGGCTTCAAATTTATTTAAGTTTATGCTACCGTTTTGACGAATATCTAAATGACAGTTGTTTTACAAATCGAAATACTATATGAATAAAAATGTACAATAATGTGTTGCTAGTGTGATATTCGTTATACTTTGCATTGAAAAAAAAACTATTTAGTATAAAAAATTCAAAAATAAAAGAAAGAAAAAAGAGTAATAATTAATGACAATTTAAATTTCATTTATGTAGTTAGCTTCAAAATATAAATACTAAAAATAAAATCAACATTATCATCAACATGACCATCAACATCATCATCATCGTCATTATTATCATCATTGGTGCTTATTTTGACATTCTCTTTCGTTCGAAAGTGAGTCGAATTCGTTGGAACTTAATTTTAAGACTCGGTGATTAGAATTTTAATAGCACAAATCGAAAGTTCACCCAATCCATAGAAAGTTCATTCATTTGCAAAACCTAATCCAATTTTGACATTCGAAAGAATAGAATTAAATTTTATTTTTTTTTGTTGTTTGAATTTTCCTGTCGAGTAAGAAACAAAACATGTAAGTTTTTAATTATTTCATGGAAAATAAATTACTTTTATTAATTTTGTTGTTGTTTTATGTTTAAAGGTCGCATTCCAAATGGACAAACCGCGAACAAAAGGGAAAATTTATTAAAATAATGGAAGAAAATCCCGGAGGTAGCAATGGGTTTGAAGCATCTATACTATCCTTCTACTCTAAACTTCTTCAGTAACATCTTCATTTATAAACAATACAAATTCCATATTTTCATTGTTATTTAATTATTTTATGTTTTATCAAACAAATTTAAATTATTAAACAAACAAAACAATTACCAATAAGCAAAGATTTCACTTTTTGGTTTTGACATTTCACAAACCCTTCTCTTTTGTGTTTGATACTTTAGTGTGACCAAGTGTGTACGAAAAAAATAAAAAAACTTTACTTTATAAAGAAAAAATTTATTATTTATTTTGTTTCTTGATTCTTTATACAACATCTATAAAATGTTTAGAAACAAAAAAAAATGTAAAACGTTCATACTAATTCAAATAGAAACATAGTAAATGTCAAACAGCTGATACTGACAATGAATCTTTTTTCAAGTTCATTTTATGCTATCTTTCGCAAATGAATGTTATTCGATCGAATCTCAAAATTAAGAACGTTCATTCGAACGAATAGAATCATTCTAACGAATAGACTATTCATGAAAATGTCAAAATAAGCACCATTATATTATTGTTACCTATTATTTTACAAATTATCCTGTTTGTTTGTTTGTTTGTATGAGCATCTTCCGAAACTGAAACTTGCAGATTATTCATCTTATAAAAAGAGGGAGAGAGTTCCATAATCGAATAGCGTTAACATAAAATTGGCGTTCAGATACAAGGTATGAATAGCGAATAGGGATAAGATCATAAGATCTGGTAGATCGTGTAAACTTACGCCATACACAGTTTTTGAGAAATGTTATATTTGATCGTATCTTCTAACCCCAAGGACATACATACATAACATGTGATTCTATTGAAAGAAACATTAAGTTTCTTATGCTCACAATCATAGTTACTAAATACTTAACTGCCAAAGAGCATAATTGGAACCAATATAGAGTCTTAGCCAGCATTGAGCAAGTTTTTAAAGATGTAATATGATGAGATACCCAGCCCATAGCATACTTTTTTAAATTCGAATTTATTTTATTTTTTGCATACCTAATAGAATTGTGAACATATACATAGAACATTTTTGACAAATATCGAATTGACAGTTCTTATACCAAAAATTCAAAAACTATAACTGAAATTTACCAAAACGTGTCAAAAATTGATTTTTTTTTTCGGATTAAGTATCACCACAAGAAGCTATGATATTGACTTTTAATGTATTTAATTTTAAAAATTTGTAAGTCTGATAATTTTGTGTCAGTAAAAGTTTTATCAAACAACATCAAAGGTAAATCGATTAATTTCAGAAATGCCAAGTTTTCAAAGTATGCATAATGGGATAGTGTGGGTTGCACCCAGCCTCTTTTTTAATTTTTGTTTTGCATCATGTGCTGGAGTTTTTCACAATGGGGTTATTTTATATACATACATATATTTTAGAATAAGAATGGCATGTGGAATAGGTACTTTTATTTCTTTTTTACAAAAATGCGACCGACAGTGTTTTTTATAGTGATGTATGTAAGTGCTTACGAATGGGCACTACTAAAGTAAACCGCTAATGTGAAGTATTTTGCAGTAACATAAATATAAACCTAGAATAGGTTTTTATTATTTTTTATAAGAATGAGAAGAAACATAAACAAAATAAAATTATTCGTTTGTTGTTGTTGTTAACTACATATAAGTATACATATATATTGAATGTAATGTATGGTGGCTTTTAACCATAATTCGACTTTAAAATTAGTAATTTATTTAGCGCATGAGCATACAAAGCGACCAAAGAAATTTTTTTAATCATTTTAGTCCGCCAAGTTAAATTATTGGCATTCATTCCAATCTGCTATTTACTGGGCAATGTTGGTCAATTTTAACAATCTAAGCACCGTTTTTAAATTCAATGTTCCAGGTTTAGAATGCCTTGGTTTAAAGCTTTAAAGATAATTCAATTAATTGATTGATTATGATTTGTATTCATTTCATTTAGTTTAAAAATGTATGTATAAAATAGTTGATTTTGACAGCTCGTGGCCATATTGTTTCTTTTACTTTCTTTATCTTTATCTTTATTGTAGCCTAAATATCACTTTTTTTTTCTTACACCTACTCCTATTGCACAATTTACAGAGATTGATATACACTACCTTACTGCTGCCAAATAATGAGTTTTTTTAATAATACACATGGAGTTTTTAAAACAAAAAAGATTAAAGCATAGCTTTGCTTTTTTTTGATTAAAAAACCTTAACTAAACAAAAAAAAAATAATAATAATACTAATAAAAACATAAATGAGATAAATGAGAGAAGGGGTGGTTAAACATTAACTAAACACCTGACAATGCCATTTTCGAATTAGCTTTTATAAGTAATAAATAAATAATAAAGATATATATGTAAACAAAAAAGATTATATAAATTACTAAGCAAGCAATAAGTAATTACATTAAAAATAACATATAAATAAATTAACAAAATATATAACAGCAAAATGAATGCATAAATAACAAAATACTTTCTGTTAAAATAAAATATCGTTTTTTTAATCATTTACTGAAGACAAATCATTAGGGCAAGTAACAGCGTCGAGGAAGACGTGCAACTGATAAAACTTTAGTATCAAAATATGTGTTCTTTAGTAGCAACGCTAACGATGCGAAAAAACAAAATCATCTTTAGCTATGAGGTCTATTTTTGGATGAATGGGTACGTGAAATTTCAGTGAATAAGCGAAATTGCCGGATTTGGGACGACATCAATTCACCCGAGATTCACGAGGTTCTAATGCATCCAAATAAAGTTACTCTTTGGTGTGGATTTGGGGCTGGACTCGTCATCGGTCCGTACTTTTTCGAAAAAGGTGCTGACCAGGCCATCACCGGCGATCGCTATATAGGTCGATGATCACCAAAGTCTTATGGTCTGAATATGGGCACCGAAGACAACATGAAGATCTGGACTAACATGTTTCATGTATTACAAAAACACTACAAGATCTTGATATTTTTGTTATTCAATTTTCGTGATCCAAAATTGATCATACAACAAGAAGAAGAGAAATTTTGCATTTGCACGTGTTAGTGTTTTAGTTCTGAGTTGTCAAAACCAGAGTATTGCTAGAAACCATGTTTTTCACTCAACGCACTCAATTTCGAATCGTTATTTCATAGTTATTTAAAATAAACAACCTTAATTTGCGTAGTGAGCATGAGGAATAAATCAAAATGTTTATTTTTTTAGGATAGTTCAACATTATTTAAAAAGCGAAGAAACAGTAAAATTCGTATCGAAAGCAACCTTAAGTTGCCTTGGCAAAACTTGACTAAGTCAAGATATTTTTTCGAAGCATATAATTAATTTCTTATAATCATTTGAAATGCAAAGGAAAAATATGATCAGTATCGTTTTATCCAGATCACATACTGTGTTAAATAAAACGCGGCTAATTTTGTAATATATTTGACTTTCTCACATTAGAAATGAGATAACACTAACAATGAGAAACTACGTAATATCGTGAAAATCATTTTGAATAAAAGTCATACTCATACTCATACTCATACTCATACTCATACTCATACTCATACTCATACTCATACTCATACTCATACTCATACTCATACTCATACTCATACTCATACTCATACTCATACTCATACTCATACTCATACTCATACTCATACTCATACTCATACTCATACTCATACTCATACTCATACTCATACTCATACTCATACTCATACTCATACTCATACTCATACTCATACTCATACTCATACTCATACTCATACTCATACTCATACTCATACTCATACTCATACTCATACTCATACTCATACTCATACTCATACTCATACTCATACTCATACTCATACTCATACTCATACTCATACTCATACTCATACTCATACTCATACTCATACTCATACTCATACTCATACTCATACTCATACTCATACTCATACTCATACTCATACTCATGCAGATTTGCCATCCGCATTATTAACTTCCCATAGGGAGTTATTGTAATCGGTCAGATTTGTCAAATTGAAATTTTTGACAAATCTGGACGTTTCAAGGATCCTAGAATCTAGATCCGTCATTTGTAGAGAGATGTCTGTGTGTGTGTGTGTACTTACGTTCGTACGTTTGTACGTTTGTACGTTCGTACGTTCGAGATACCCTTTTTCGTCCATAGTATCTCAAGAACCAGTAAAGATATCGACTCCAATTAAATTTTGTTCGACAGGTTATAACTTCGAAAGATGCAGAAAGGACTTTCATAAAAATTGGTCAAGCGGTTTTTTCACTATAGCAGTTTTTTAAAAAAGTGAAAATTTTGGTTTGAAGCAAATATCTCAGGAATAGATAGTGCCATTGACTTAAAAAAAAATTTTATCGTATACATTGTAATGTGATACAGATTTGATATAAATTTTGAAAATTTTCAACTTACCGTTATTTTTTAAAAATTGAAAAACTAAAAAAAAATTTTTTGGCGCGAAAATATACAATGAAGGAAAAAGTTTTTTTACAAAAAATAAAAAAGTACAAAAAATTCTTCCAAAAGTTGGTAAAAAGTGTTTTTTGACTGGAATATCTCGAGAATGAGCACCGATATTGACTTATTTATGTTTATACAAAATACAATTATTAATATATGCTACAATTTTGACAAATATCGAATTGACAGTCTTTTTACAAAAAATAAAAAACTTAACCAAAAATTTACCAAAAAATGTCAAAAGTAGTTTCTTGACTTGAATATGTCCAGAGTGGTCAATCGTTTGAACTTCGAATTTATCTTATTTTTTGCATAATAGAATTTTGAAAAAAAACTGAAATTTACCGAAAAGTGTAAAAAATTGTTTTTCGGCAGCAAGCAATACTATTGACTTCAAATATATTTTATTTTTAACATAATGCATTTGTCAATAACTAAAAAATGATAAAATATTGACGAATATCAAATTGACATTTTTGTACAGTAAATACAAAATGGGAAGTTATCAGTGTGGGTCGCACCCAGCCTCTTTTTATTATTGTCATTGTTAATTTTACATCACAATTTGCCATCCGCATTATTATTATTGTCATTGTTAATTTTATGTCAAGATGAAAGTCATAGCAAAAAAATAAGAAATCTTATTGACTAAGTAAATACATACATGAAATGTACGATGAAGGATTGGGTTCGTCGAATATAAAACTACATGCTTAAAATTAGAAGCTGAGATCATAACTTCTACTTAGCGCTTATTGTGAGCTAAAAGTAAATAAAGGGTTGAAATTTAAATAAATAAATAATTTTATAAACTACTTTATTAAGAAAAGTTTTTGAGAAGAAAACTATACCAAATTTAAATGTTTTTATTCATGATGTCAAGAATTTGACTCATAAAATCATCCTTGAATTTATATACTTATAATGTTGAATTTAGTTTATATAAGTCTCAAGTAGACCAACTTCTCTTGTCTTGTCTTGTCTTGTCTTGTCTTAAATCACGTTTTTGACAGTAGGCGCGTTTTATTATACAGGAAGAACTAGTTCAAGAAGAACTGGTTCAGCACTTTTCATGTATTACAACAACACTACATGATCTTGATATTTTTCTAGTTCAATTTTCGTGAACCTAGATTGATCCCACGATCCCACCACCGAAAGAAGGGATATTTTGCATTTGAAAGGGGTAGTGTTTTAGATCTGTGTTGTCAAAACGAGATTATTGCCATAAACCATGTTTTTTGATTTAGGACTCGATTCCGAATCGTTACGGCAAAGTTTACAATCTTAAGTTGCGTAGTGAACGGCAGGACACAGACAGATCGTCACTGCAGACCAAAATATTTTATTGTTGTGAACATAATTTGCTCAGACCTCTTGTGTGGTGATGCATGTTGACTATTTGCAGTGAAAAGCCTTTGGGAATTCTTTTTTTTTTATTTTCTTCGTCTGCAACTACATCTCTGTGTCGTGTACGAAGAAGATATTTTTTTAGAGTATAATTAAATTCTAATGATCACAACTGGCAACATCATTTTAAAAAAGTGGGAAAATATGATCCGTATCGTTTTATTTTAATGATATTAAACAGTTCATCTAATGTGCATAATAAAACGCTATTATCAAAGCGACTTATGATATGTCCAAATGTCACGTCTTACACGGAGGTAGGTTGTCTGAAGAATTTAGAGTCCAAAACGGGGTCAGACAGGGCGGCATTATGTCACCAATCCTGTTTTTATTGGTGATGTACTGCGGATGGCTCTGACAGGAAGCGGAGAAATAAGATGGACTCTGAAAACTTACCTTAAACATCTTGACTACGCAGACGATGTACAAGTATGCTTGCTTTCCCAAAGGATTATGGATCTCCATCAAATGGCAACAAGGGTGGAGAGAGAAGCATCAATCGTGGGGCTGAAAATCAATACGGGAAACACAAAGATGTTCGGGAGCTCGCAATCATCCGCTCCGATGAACATTGGTCAACAAGCAGTAGAGAACGTAGAGAGCTTCCAATATCTTAGAAGTATCGTCTCTTCTGAAGGAGGAACCGAACTAGACATCGTCAGCCGCATCGGAAAAGCTAAAGCTGCGTTCGGGATGCTATCCAATACTTGGAGAAACAAATCTCTCAGCCTGAACACAAAGCTACGACTGTTTAACTCTAACGTCAAATCAGTTCTGCACCTGGAAAATAACAACTACAATAACCAGGAAACTGCAAACCTTCGTTAATAGGTGTCTTCGAAACATCTTAAGGGTTTTCTGGCCTAATCGTATCTCTAACGAGGACTTATATAGGTGAACAGGTCAGGAACCCGTCGATACCATTATACGAAGCCGCAAGTAGCAGTGGATTGGATACACGCTTCGAAAAGGTAATGACTGCATTGCTGGCCAGGCAATTCAGTGGAACCCACTAACACAAAAAAGAAGAAGAGTTGGTAGACCAATTAGCACGTGGAGAGAAGAATCTTCGATATTGAGAAAGAGCTGGAGGAAGCTTAAATAGGGAATACCAATGGACCTAAGTAAGTAAGTAAGTATGTTAAATCATTACATAAAATTAAATAATTGGGCTATAGCATCGCCTACTCTAGGCAACTTGAGCAATTTCCCGGAATCTTAGCGTATTATTTTTTTTTGTAATTTTAAGTTGACCTTTGTCTAACTAATATCATTTTAATTTTTACTCCCCAAATAAGTTGCCTTTACAAAAATAATTGTGTAATAATGTGAAGAAAATATTTTAATCCACAATTATACAACTCACCCATAGAATTGCCGGCGACTTATTTTCATACTTTGTGTTCTTTCATATAAGCAAATGTATTTACATAACTGAGGAATGAATTGCTCGGGTAACTAAATTTATGTTTTGGGCGCCAGACCTGGAACAAAATTCACCTTTTACAAAGTGTTGCTGCAAATTCAATGTTAAAGAAAACTCTAAGATAACTCGGTCTGCATTTCCATGACAACTTCAACTCAATCTTAACCCGTCAGAAGGCGCGTGCATATTCGTAACACGGTTAGGCGCGTATGAGCGCGGCGCTCACTTAACAGTTTTGAGTAATTAATGTTGTAAATCGAACTCAAATGAGAATTTTATTATGAGTAATTAATAAGGATGACTTTATTTATTTATTATTAATTTTTCAACAAGACCTAAGTAATGTATTACAATTTTTTATAGACACCCCTATAAAAATAGGGAAACCAATTTAAAGAGTTTAATTAAGAGTGAAGTGATTAAATCTTCTTTTTTTTGAAGTTGTATTACTGTTATACCTAACGTTGATGTCAAAATGTTGCGATTTTAATTTAAAACGAAGAAGTATTATGTGGCTCATTATTTGGTCCAGAAGAATTTCTTGAACAGTTTTCAATAATTTCTTTCCATTTTTTTTTTTTTTTTTCTGAAAAATCAAGTTGAATTTTATTACAACCTTTTAATATTAATGAAAACTTAATGTATCTAAGAATAAAGTTAACCTATAATAAATATTATAGTTCAATCCGAAGATATTTGAATCACTTGTTTTTTTTTTTATTTATCAGAGTTTTGATTTTGTAGCATTTAAAAACTAAGATATTTTTGAACATTTTTGCATTGAATTTTTGAAAATGGAATTGGAAAAAAAATTACATTAGTCGCGTTTTATTGCTTAACTTAGGTTAGCTCAGTAATTGACTTTCGTTTTATATTTAAAAGTTGGTTCCCCTTGAGCCAAAAGTCAACACTTTTCAAAGAAAAAAAATCAAATCAAACGTTAAAACCTGTCAGAGAAATAAACAAAATATCGCTCTGAAATAAAAATAATAAAATGTGTCAAATAGCCCAAACTGTATCTTTAGTAAATTATTGAGCTCGATTACTAACTTGTTTCTCCTTAGTTTTCGTTTGTTGTTGTTTACTACTTAAAATTTTACTAACCTGAGGATAAAATGAACAACAAAACGCGCCTATTATTAAGTTTTAGAATATACTTGTATGTTATAAATATTGTGTTAAAATAGTGAATTGTATTTTGCTTTTAAATGAAATGCCTGGAAAGTCTACAAAATAGTATGGAAAAACAGAAAGAAGCAGAAATTGCTTCGGTGAAACAATAAATTTCATAACATAAATGAAATTAAAACATTTTAATTTTTCTATTGTTTTTTCACTACCTTCTTCTGTAATTATTCTTATTGAATCAGATCAAGTATACACAGTAAAATACCTATACGATGTCTTTGGAAATATTGTCTAGGTTTTAATTGTGTATGCGTTACATAATGACAGCAGATTAATTTATAGGGTGGCTCAAAATTAATCATTTAATTATTATTTTAGTGAATTGAATTCATTTTTCATTGAATGGAAAAAATTACTTTGGGTATACGAGTATAATATGTACATGTGAATACGTGTAAAAATGATTAACGTAGTACGTAATTTTCAAAAATTATAGAAACTTCCAATAATTTAAAAAAAAATTATTTAAAAAGTTGTCAATGTTAACTTCTAGTAATTTTTGAAAGAGTTTATTCTGTGGTGTTTATATAGTAATTATTATGTTCTCCTCAATGCGAACGGTCATAAAAAACAGAAGGATAATACCCAAATATATATTTGTTTTCATCAATTGCCAAAAGTTTAATAATAAGATTTCAAGCAACACCTTTAAACTTTTAGTGGATACCGGCTTTAAATTGAATTGCAGGTGCTACAATTATATTATATTTGGCACTTCCTTAAGGGGTTTTGGCTACCCGTAGCATTAGTATTTTCTCATATTTAATATATTTGGTATTTTTCAAGAATTTTGCTATTCTAATTTGCAAATAAGTAGTTATTTTTTTCTCACACAACCGTTGTCTTGGTCTTAACAGGGTTTCCATTTTCCACTTGAAAAGGTTCCAAAGAAATTGTTCCTGTTCAATGTACGGCTTAATCAATTTCGAGGGTGTATTATTCGTCATATCGTCCCTCACAGTTATTTCTGCGTGTTCATGTACCTATAGTGTTCCTATTTAAACCTAGAATATTATTTATGATGTTACGGTGCTAAACTTTACATACAATTTTTAAATCAAACCACTTAGGTAAATGGGGTAACCATGCATATCCCCACTTTTTAGCCACGTCATTTCCTTGAGCCACAACGAAAAGTTTGTTTTTATCTTAGTCTAGTATTGATTTGTAACTATCAAAACTTTCTATCCCATTTTTTGAAAGTAAATTCTCATGTCTGCTCTGTTCAACACTTTTATGCGTTTAAAAAAAAGAAGTTTTTCTTTGTTCTTTAAACTAAAATAATCAACAAATTAAATTGTAAAAATCCATTTATCCATTTGGCTATTTTTATCTAGCTTAATGCCTTCCCCAAACATTTCTTGAAAAAATAACGTAATATCCTGGAAATTGAAGTTGATTAGTCAACTAAATAGCCACTGAGTTTTCTTTGTGTTTCGTGCGCAAACATAACCCCAAAAACAAAGCTAAACCTTCCTTTCAAGCTACATATGTATTATGTACATACAAAACAAGTAATACGTCAGCACAATGCCAGGCATACGCCATAAAAATTTATATTCACATATTTCTAAATCGTTGGATTAATAATAATAATTATTAATTAAGAAAAGTGGTGCAAGGGTCCAAACACGCCACCGCTGTACCTACTCGTATTTATTGTTTTCAACATCCTGATGACACAATGGTGGAAAGCCACACACATAAAGAGAATCATAATAACCGTAAAATAAAACAAACGCTGTTATACAGTAAAATTAAAGTTTGTACCTAGGTTAGGTACATTCTTTTTTTAAACTATACCACTGGAAAAATGTTAGTAGATGTTATAATAAAGGGTGGAAAAAATCAGGGGATATAAAAATAAGGTTAAAATTCAATTTACTATATATAGCTATCATTGTCTGAATCCAAGAAAGTTTTTCCGTAATGTCTGTCCATTGTATGAAGATAATCCAGGTTTAAACAAGAAATTAACCGAGAAGTAACTACATGAGCACTTGAGAGGATATTTTGTTAGATCATATTTTACATATATTTTTCACATTTTTCACTAACATTCGAAGCACAAGAACATATGTAGGAAACTTTTGTGGATTTTTTTTATGCATATATTATTATATTATTTTTTCTTTAATTATAAACTTTTAATGGCTAATTTTTCTATACGTTTTATTATATTACTTTGTGCATTTTCAGCAAACTGCGTTTGATATTTTTAATGTATGAACCAAGGACACACGCGCGAAAAAAAACAATACGTATTGTACGGTCCGATGCGTCTATACAGAGCGATCGAAGGTAAAAAACTGTCACTTATGGAGGGATGGTACAAAAAAAGTTCTGGAATTAATGGATGAATGTTTTTGGTATTTTGCTCCGGTTGAAGTTGTTTTTGTTATTTCTGTTGTTGCGGGAGTCCAATAAAGCACCGCATTAGAATTTTCTTTAAAAATCCTGTGAACGAAAGCGGTTCGAGGTTGCTTTGTTTTTTTGTTTCCAACAGAGAGAGAGAGTTTTCCAATTCCAGTCCTGGCCGCATACTTAACGTAGGTACCTCAATACTCAAAAGCAGACAAAAGGGTGGGTAACAGTAGGACTCTACTACGCTGACGCAAGATTTATTTCTAAACGAGCTTTTTATGATACAAAATAAGCTCTTTCGAATTTCCATCGTCTTACTTCAACATAACATATTTTCAGATGGACGATAAAGTTCAGATGGAGTGTAGGTACCTACTGAGTTTATTTTAAGGGTTATTCAATGTTCATATATGTAGCTCTTGATGTGAGGTGAAAAATAAGTCAAGCTTATTGTTGGGAAATTGTTTCCCCTTTTTTGAATGGGAATTTTCCGGGTAACAATTTACCTATCCAGGTTTTCTGCAGTGGGATGCTTTTTATTGAGTTAATGAAGGAAGGAATAAAAATATAAAATACCCACCATATACCTATGTATGTAAGAGCTGCCAAAAATGTTATAAATGAATTATTTGAGAGAAGATTTTTTTAAAGGATACCGGCTGAGTTCTTAAGACCCCGGTCAACTAAAGCTCACACAAAGCGGGAGATATTTTGGCCTTTATTTTGTGAACTTATACCTATGTACATATATATATGTTTTGTAAATGTTTGATCGTTTCAAATTAACTGCAAAGAGCAATGTTCTTGAATTTTACAAAATGCATCGAGTAGTTTTGAATGCTTACACTTATTGTGTAGGAAATAGAAAATAGGTAGGTACTTATTGCTGCGTAACAAAAAAAAATTGAAAGAACATGGGAGACAAAATCAATGTTGCATTTCTGGGTTCTTTTATAGATATCTAATAATACACATGACATTTTTAAATATAAATTTCCCTTTCCAATTTTTGTTGTTCGTGAAGTTTTAACATTATTTTCTTAGGTGTATGTCGGTGTAGTCTGTTTCTTGTTACACATCCACATACCTATGTAGGTATGTCAAATTCACCGAATAGTGGTGGGAAGAAGAGTGTAGGTATCATATCAATTTGTGTGTGTATTTCATATGACCTGGTTTTAAAACCGTTTTGTAGTCCATTATTTTTGCTTAGCTGAATTTGGTTAAATAAAGTCGAATCTAATCTAATTTAAACAAAAATTGTTTGTTTATACGCAATTGTAACACAAATTTTTTGTTGTAAGAACTATGGTATTTTATTTGACAAATTATGAAAAGAAATCATTGGGTAAGGGAATCTCTCATTCACTCAAACTTGCACAGTTTGTAAATTGTTTAACTATTGACAATGGTGTATTTTATTTAACTGGAGAGGTTAAAACCACATGTAATGAAAGCACAAAAAAACACAGAGGGGGACATGTTTAGTCTGGGGATGTTTTTCCAGCCTAGGAATCGGGTTCAACCAAAGGTTAGACGACATAATGGATCGTTTTGAGCAAGCGATGCTCCTAAAGTGCTAAAGTACTGCTAAAATCGTAGAAAAAATATAGTTTATTCGTAAAAAAGTTAAAGTGTTGAAGTCGCCAGTACAATTCCTCATTTTGACTATCCATGAGGTTGAGGTCATAGTTCATGGACATTGGACAATTCAGGGGAATTGCAATTCGGTGAATTAATCGTGTTAGCTACAAACATTAGGATTCTCTTTTTGTTTAAACTAAGACGGAACATTAACTTTCAGAAAGTGGTTCGCAATTTTTCTCGTAGATGAAGAGCAGTAATAAAAATTAAATATTTTGCACAAAATATTGAAACAAGAATACTTTTACAACATGAAGTCAACAATGTGCTATAGTTTTGTCCGACACTGTTAGTACCTTATTTTTTTAAGCATTTTTATAGTTTAATGAAACCATGAAGCATGGGGGATGGGATGGCTATTTAAAAGTGTGGAGCTTCTTCATATGGTATAGCTTTACACCATTTGTGGCTGAAATCGCATATCACCAATGCAATCTATTGTATGCATTGTGTAATTTTGCTTGCGCGCCCGACATTACTCTGTACACACGTAGTATTACATTCAAGAATTTTAAAATTTTATGAATAATTCAGGTTCAGGAGCGAAAAGTAGGTACCCCAGGATGATCTTCTGTGAGCGATGGAGATACGGTAACGTATTTAAAGTTTTTTTTTTCCATTAAATACATTTTTTTTTTAATTACAGGACGTACCACTTCAAAAAAAAGGCTTCAGAAGAAGATAACCTTATAAAATTGGTATGTCAACACCTTCAAGAGCAGCGCATTTCTCTCAGCGATAATGATGCGATCGCTCAGCGATAGGCATTCCAATTAAAAGATATGCAGGCAGTGCAGAAAGTTTACCCACATTTTATTAACTTCCCATAGGGAGTTATTGTAATCTAGAGAGATGTCTGTGTGTGTGTGTGGTGTACGTACTTTCGTACGGGGATACGTTCGAGATACCATTTTTCGTCCACGGTATCTCAAGAACAAGAAGGAATATCAAGTCCAACTAAATTTTGTTCGACAGGTTATAATTTCAAAATAACCTGAAAGGACTTTCATAAAAATTTGTCAAGCGGTTGTTTCACAAGAGAAGTTTAAAAAAATAGTGAACATTTTGGTTGGTCGCAAATATCTCAGAAACGGATGATGCTATTGACTTTAAATAAATTTTATTGTATGCAATGTAATGTGATACACATTAAGTATAAATTTGGAAAAGTTCAACATACCGTTATTTTTTTTAAATTGAAAAACTAAAAAAAAAATTTCGTCACTCAAATATACTTTGAAGTAAAAATTATATAACTTTCAAAATAATTTTTTACTATGTGAAATGACGTTTTTGACATGTGGTAAAATTTTGAAAAAATGCAATTGATAGATTTTTTCCAAAAAACAAAAAAGTGAACAAAATACTACCAAAAATTGGTAAAAAATGTTTTTTGACTTGAAAATATTGACAAATATCAAATTGAATTTTTTTTACAAAAAAATAAAGAACTACAAAAAGTTCTATTGACGCCCCATAATTTTTTGTTACAAAAATTGTTAAATTAATATCAAAAGTACAGTCACAAATAAGAAAATCTACAAGTTCACATTGAAAAAATTATGATATTCTTGAAGACAGTAAGGGGGCACTCGATGGCTTTTTATTGTGACAAAAAACTTCAATAAAAGTCAATTTTTTAAAGTAAAATGGAAAGTTATCAGTGTGGGTCGCATCCAGTCTCTGTTTTAGAGATCTTTATAGATCTTTCAAAAATGTACCCACATTCCACGCCGAAGAGATTCCTAAACTAAACTGCTGCGATTAAGCTCAAGGCCATTCACCTCATTTTCAACGAGGTAGGGCTCGGCAGCACATCATCTTGCGAACAATTAATTCATTACACCACATGAAAAATTCCAAACCGTTACAATCAGAGATTCTTGCAACAATTTTGAACAGTGTAATGTTATATAAAGGTGACTTACATCAAGTTTAAATTTTTGGTTTTTCTTTCTTCTACCTGAACGTTGAACTTGTCGAGTTGTAGAAGCTAAGTAAGGTCAAAGATTCTAGAGAAATTTTCTACAGATGAGTCCTGAAACCAAAGGACGCTTATCTTCCTCTGACCTCTACTCAAATCCTATTCTCTCCCACAAGGTTAGGCGAAAAAGCCACCACTGTTACGTATCCTACTACCCATAATCACTTCCTCGGTACGGTGAACAAACTGTCCGATTCCCCTCACTATCATCTCCAAATTAGGCTGGGTCTAAGGTGTTATACGACCCGTGCGTGTACAGAGAGTTAACTGAAAAAGAAGAATATGACTGGAAAGCTGTTACAAATGTAACTACAAAAACTCATATTTTGCAGTTCCTAGTCGCGGCCTTTGCTTGTGGCGTAATAGCGGGTCAAAAACCCAAAAAAAAAAAAAAAAATTCTTTACCCCACCATAGATATCGATCCCCTGATCGCAAAAAGGTGGTTAGGTTAGGTTAAGGTGGCTGCGGGAAAGAAGGCCAGCACACTTAGACCATCAATGGTCCATTGTGATACCACATACATCACAAGATCCTCCTACTCGTTGAACCATTTGGAGCTAACAATAAAGCGTTTGAAACTGTGAATGTCTATGTTAATTGGAGCACTGGGATCTTTGTAATAGAAGACACCGAGGTGTAGTTAACGTTTTTGTGAAAGTGCAGGACAATATCAAAGAAGATTCGGAACTGACTCTTCTTCTTCCTCATCCATACAGCTTCTACAGAAATCATTTGCCGGAGCTCCAAATCGTAAGGCATGGTCTACCTATTATCAGTTGACGATATCACGTTTTCCTTGAGCCAAGATAGGACTTCTTTGATGGCAAAAAGTTCTGCCTGGAACACACTACAGTGTTTGGGTAAACGAAAGGAGAGACTTAAATTTAGTCCGTTGGAGTATACGCCGCCTCCAACTCCCTCATCTGTTTTGGATCCATCAATGTAGAAGTCGATTGTTCTCCTCAGTCCACAGTCTCCTGTCCTCTCCCATGAGCATCTAGAGGGAATATACACATTGACTCACAAAAATGTGAGTTTAAGACAAATTCATGGCGGTCATACCTCTGCCAGACAATTTGAAAAACCCAACCCAAGAAAATAAAATTTGAATTTTTTAAAAACATTGAAAGTAAGTTTTTCTACAAAAAATTGAAATTTAAGTCTCAAGGTTCTTAAAAATGTCAAAAAATTCAAATTAGATTTTCTGAAACCAAATCCCATCCTCTCCTTCAAGGTACGGCGAAAAAGCCACCATTGTTGCTTATCCTACTAACCTATTATTATCATTCCCTCTGTAAACTGTCTGATTCCCCCACTCTCATCTCCCGCCCGGATTTTCCCGGAAATGTACTCTTTTTTCACTGTGTTGGGGACGTCCGGGATAGTTTTTGTAAATTGACCGGGATTGTACTCTTTTTATCCATCACCAATGTTAATTTAAATAAAGTAGGCGAAAAGATCCAATACATAAGAAACCTTTTGATGTTAATTGATAACAATCTCACTAACAACAAAATTATCAGACGTATGAATTATCAGGGATATGATATTAAAAAAAAAATTTTGTAAAATACTCTCAATGCGATATTTGTTAAACCTGTATCATGAATAATATTAAACAAGTTTTAAGACAATTTCGTTACCCGCTGATTTTTTCTCCAAATTTAAACTAAGGCTGTATGTGAATGACGTACACAGTACAATTTTTTCAAGTCAATTAGGTACATTATTTCTTCCTCAGATATCTCCGTCGAAACAAAATTTTTAATTGCAATATTGTGAAAAAAAACACTTGACAAATTTTTTTTTTGAAAATCCTTTCTGCATCTTTAGAAGTTATAACCTATCAGACAATATTTAATTGGAGTTGATATCTCTATTTATATTCTAAGAACATTAACATGTCCGGATTTCCCAAACATTTCAATTTGACAAAACAGTCGGTTGACAAAAAGAATTTATGTCAAAAAGAATTTATCTTTTGTCAGTTCTTCACTTCTTGAATGCATATTACGAAGGTAAATTTGTTTTCATTACATTATACATGTAGCAACATAACCGTGCCTCATTTTTTGATGCATATTTTTTTGTCAATAAAATATGCTTGTTGTTGGACATGTTGCCTTTTTTACACGTCATAGATGTTTTTTACCTTGAAAATGTGATTTTTATTCATAATCTTTATTTTAATTTTAATTTGAATGCAATTTCTTGTTTTCTTTTATAATAAAAATGTGTATTCTGTCCTCCTTTCTTTATTCAATAATTCTCATTTGTCCGGGAAAGTTCAGGTTTTTGAAACTATAGTACTAGTTTCATCTAAACATATCTGGCAACCCTAACTAGTGCCACTTGATCCAAAAAAAGAATATCTAAAGCATTCTCGAATACTCGAATACACTGTTCCTAGTTCATAAAAATAGGTCCAGTCGTTAATAGATGTTCAGTTAACGGCATTTACATAGTTACATATGAACATAATTTCATAAATTCTTTTATATTATAATATGTAATTTTATATTAATTTTAATTTTATAAATTTTTTTATAAAACCATAGCTATATAAAAGAATTTAGGAAATTATGTAGCTTATTATGACAACATTTACTGAAATATGATGTACATATATTGCTCAGCGAAATGAATGATGTTGTCTTCAATTGCTGCTCAGTATACACTTTTATCTGTTGACATACTTATGTCAGTAGATGAATACATTGCTTAGCATGGCTACAGAAAATGTCAAGAAAAGAAAATTAGACAGTGTACTCAATGTGCACTAAAAGTATATTTGTAGACATGTATCCAAACCCATCAACGTACATTTATTGGCAACTTGTTCTGTTATCAATACTGGGTGATGAATTACACACTTAGAAGGGATTTTTATTATTGTTGAATAGTTCGTTGAAACAAAGTCACAAACAGTAGGTACCTATACATTATCCAAGGACATTTTATTTTACCAGGATTTTTCCAGCCGAATATATCATTGATGGAATGTAAGTTCAGATTGTGGTGTTCTTGATATACATATGTAAAGAAAAAAAAAGATATTTTCGAAAGCTTTTTCACGTCTTTAAAGAAAATTTGAAAGGTAAAAAAAGGTACAGATCATCAGAAGGGTTTTCCAAACGTTTCCTTTGTTATTTAAAAATACTACCTACTGTAATAAAAACTACTAACTACTGTTAACAGTAATACAAAAATGGCGAATGCAGTCACATATTACAAAACTAAAGCCGGAAATATGAAGTTAAATTAGTGACAACATTTTTTGGACAATTTGGTAATATGAATAATCGAAACCGTGTGTTCGTTTCTCAAGAAAAACTGAGAACTGGTTATTCGATTCCTCATCGATCTTTGAGTTAAATAATCATTTCACAAACACTGTATTTAGCATAAAGACTATGTAAGATCTTTAAGCTTTTAAAGTTCAGTTAAAACAAAACCTCAAGTCGTTCTATCACTTGCCACTGGATTTTTATCAAAAAATCTTACTCAGTAATTAGGCACTTATCCGCCTTTATTCGCTAGAGCTAGAGTATTCGCATCTCCTTTTATCATGTCACTATTTGGTGTGCCGTTTTTGGACTGGTCAGCACTACGTTTATTTTGAACTAGACGGCAAGCAATTGAGTTAAAATAAATTTTTTATACATTTATAATGCAAATGTTTTTTTCCTTGATAAAAAAGCTATTTATGTTCACTTACATTTGCTTTAAAAAGACATTCTTTCAATTATTATAAAAGAATTGAGTTACTGTTTGTTAAATTTTTATTTTTTAACAAAAATTTAGTTTTTGATGAATGAATTTGACATTTGGGACACAATGAAAACAGTTTAAAATTTCATTCTTCATCTCTGGTTGGAATGAGATGCAAAAAATTTGTATTTGAACTCTGAAGGTTTCCTTTCATGTATAGATACAATTTAAAATGACATCGAACATAAAATCCCTGTGTAGTATTTTTTGATTAATGAATGTAATTATATATCTACTCCCGTATGTACACACATAGTATGTAATGCATGTATAGTTGTTTTTATTGTACTTTGTTCCTCCTGACTTTTAGTAGATATGTACATACATGTAACCTTGAATAAAATTTAAAAAGAATTATTATCTATCATAGTGTTTTCCTAAACAATAGCACTACACGAAGGATGAAAGTATCATCTTTTACTACGGCTATAACAAACAGCCTGACAAAAATATCTAAATTAAAAAGAATGCACCAACAAAACTAACGTGTTGAAGCCTAATTGCACCTGTGGGCACTTTACCTTCATTTCAGCACTTTAACATGTTGAACAAATTACTCCGTAGCCCCCAAGGACACTGTTTGCACCTCGGCTACAACCAAGGATTTATCATTCGTATGCATGTTTCAACTGTTACCCTACTACACTTGTACCAACCGTTACCGTACCTACCTTGCCAATCTGCCAGGATGCTTAAAACAACCTGGCCGTACACGTAACCAACATAATGAAACTAATTTTTATTCAACCACGTAGTCGTAGCCATGTTTCTTTCTCTGGATTTAAAAACCTTGTGATCCTTATTGTTGCAGAGAGGTGTAGTTACATTTTGTATGCTTTATCCGAATACACATAAGTACTGTTTATAAAATAAGAACAATACATATGATGTGATGACAGAGTCTGACATAAAATTAAAATGCAAACAAAATCAATTTTATGATAAAGGGATTCCCTAAAAGTGTAATGTTGTTATGAATAAATGACGAATAAAGATCTTAAAAATCTGCAGGAGATAAAATGTATTTAAAGCTGCTATCAGACAGTTGTTAAATTGTCAAATTTTTCAACGATAACATATAAACTAAAGGATTCATCTGTTCCTACACCCGCATGATTAACACAGCCCCTAAAGTTCAAATGAGTTCAACGAAATATATCCTTTCCACTCAAAAATGAATAAGAATTCTGGGAGCCGAGTTAAGTTCATGAAAGAGCAGAGCTTAATGGAAAAGTGCTAGTGTTGGTTTCTTATTTTATTTCAAAAGCACAAAACGAAGACCGTAACCCGTAAGGCTCAACCACTTTTCCCCAGATCATTGCAAAAGGACACTGAGTTCAATTGCTGGGTGGATGCTTATCTACTAGCCTTTATGATGCCGACGGGGTTGCATCCTGCATGTGGAATGTTTTGAGCCTACGAGTATATAAGCCTTGTTGAGAAGATAATTATCCACATAATTGTCTTTCTTTTTAGTATTCAAACTGTTTGTATGTATGTTAGTACTAACTTAGGTATATGATATGTACGTAAGAACTTCTTTAATATACATATTCAGTTTGAAACTATGTTACTAGTTATGATAAGGATATTATGTATGTACCTACATATTTTGTAGGTTACAAATGCTGGATGTCAATATATTCGTCAATTAAAAAAGTTATTAACATTTGTGCTTAATATCATTATTCAAACTACTATAAAGTAAATTTGGTAACGATTCAAAAAAAATGCAAAAATGACTTAAAAAATCGGCCAGAGGTTTTTTTACTATAACAATTAAAAAGGTAGATACTAATTTGGAATCAAAAAAACGAAAAATAGCATTACTGACATCATATATGAATATGTAGTTTTTTTCAGACAATCAGACAGATAATCCTTTAAAAAACTGTCAAAAATAATTTTCGAATCGAAGATCTTGAAAACGAGCAATATCGAGGACAAATTTAATTTAGCTATTTTTAATACAAAAAATTGGACTAAACATCTACTTGTAAAAAAAAATTATTGTTCAGATTTTAAACTTTGGTAAAATTCTAAATAATATTGTTATAGATAATTATTAAAATGAGAAATAAATCGAATACACAGATTTGTTACAAAAAGAAATTGAAAAAAATCACAAAACTAACAAGTAATTTGAAACGAAAACCAATTGATTCGTTCTTAAGTCATGGCTGCAAAAAATTAGACTTAAAAATTAACCTTGCAGCGTCAAGATCTAATCTGCCTTAAATTTTGTGGGAAACCTTTATTCAAAGTGAAAAATCTACCAATAAAAGTGCAATAGGCTCCAAAAACTTCTGGAAAGATCATGCAAAATTTTCCGCTCTTAATCAGCAGACACTTATGTAAAAACATTAATTTCCTCTGAGACAAAATTCTTTTGTTGGTATGTTAACATTTCGGTTAACAGAATATAAAAATCAAACTATTCGATTCAGGACGTGATGTATTAATATGTGCATCCTTTTCTAAGAAAGGTTTTTGGAACTCGTCTACGGTTCTGGGCTGTTATACTCATTTTCTTGTATTTGTACATACACAGTAGGTATTTTCGCATATATGTACGAGTACATATGTATGACGTATGTACATAAAATCCTTCGGTAAAAAGAGATGACAATAAAAGTGTGTGGATTGGTTTGATTATAGCTTTCGGTTTTCAACATTTTAAAAGTCGATAAAAGGAATTTAAGAACAGAATATGTAATGAAGCTGAATGCACAACCACATGTGTTAAACTTGATCCTTTTTCTAGGTTTCTTGTATGTATTCTGATTAAAATAACTACAGTTTGTGTGTGCCTTGTCTACACATTTTCATATGATTTTCTATATACAGACTCTGATATTTTTGTTTGACTATCAAAGGTGAGTAGGTATTTCGACTTAAAGTTTCACGAAGGTTTTTAATTTCACAAGTTTATAAGAAGACATACACACTATATAATTCTTATTTAATAAAAAGCGAACGAAATCATCACGTTCGGAAAATAAGGGTTAAACTTTTCGTAGCGATAACGTGTGTTTTTTTATAATTAACCCCGAAACCACCATTTGTGACGCCCACGATGTAATTTTATGTAGTTACTTTTAGAATCTCTACTTCTTAATTAAGAAAAGAATTAAAAGCGCAAATTGGTCGATCTTAGAAGTTGTTTTAATGGAAAATATTTACAAAACAATTACTGTAAGGACTGAAACCTTTTCCTGTTTAAATTTATTTGGAGGAATCTTCCCTGAATGTTTTCTTTGTGTTTATGTTCGAAATTGGTGCTCATGACTCCAAGATATCAGAGTAAGTCGAACTGTCAATTTCTTCGGTATTTATATTTTTGTTTTTGTTCTCTTATCTTTTGTTTTAAGAAAACGTACAATACATGTGTATATTTTTGTGCTTTTGGTAAAAATATTTGTTAGGGTTTCAATTAAATGTAAATCAATAACTTTTTTGTGATTAATGAAATTTACATACATATGTATGTATATTCCATACTCAAGCTTTTCAATCTTTTAAAGCCACATTAGCAGTATACTATAAAAAATAATCAACACGAAAAAAAGAATCAAAAAGGTTTTAAAGCAAAAAAAATATTAAATTGTATTTTGCATATTTTCCAAAAAATCGGATGTATAGTTAGACTAGTTTCCAAACAGCAGTTCTTGAGAAGGTTTATTATTCGTTCGATTCTGCTTTGCCTTACAAATATAATGTGTATCTTTTTTGCGGAGTTGTTTTTGGTTCGCTGAATTCATTCTTTCGATTTCCATCTGCTTATACTCGAAGCAAAAGGTTAGCAAATTCCACATTTGCATAATAATGATACAGATTTCGACTTGATAAATAAAGTCATGTACAAACATATTAAAGTATTTTCATTTACAGACTTCTTTCCCACAGGAACAGCTATCTTGACTTAAAAAAAAAACATAACAAAAAAAAAACTATTTAGAACTGTTGATAGAAAGCGTATCGTTTCAGGGATCGTATAGTATACAGTGTTTTTGTAACTATACGGAAACGGTACAACAATATACTTTATTTTTGCGTAAATAATTGTTCTTAATATATTTAAAAATTCAAACTTTTATTCATCAACTTTATTAAAAAAAACTTTTCTTTAAAAATAAATTAGTAATAAAAAACCACCATTGTTATTTCATATAGATCATGATTTTCGATTTATTAGTATTAACCGTGAGGCTCCAAAGGCGACAATATGCTTGTAGTTAATTTATCATAAATCATAATTTTATATGGTTACTCAGCCACTATTGCGGAGTTGTGCAGAATATACTTGAGACATGAATTAACACAGTTTGGGTCATTCTTGTTTTTGCCACTGGCAAACATTGCACAAATTCATATGTATGTTCATATATATACTCGAAAAAATTGTTTGCGAAATTGAAAGTTTAAAGAATTCTATTACTGTCTGTTCAATATTACGAAAAGTTCTTTATCTTTTTATAGTTTACCCAATTAAAAACTGCACTTTCTTCATACGTGGAGCACAAAAGTCATGGGACAAGGACAATTGCAAAGTTGAAACCTTTGTTAACCACTGTTTTACTCAATTATTCCTTGCTAGGAAAAAATACCAATCTATCAACAAACGGGAAAATTACATAGACCAGAAAATGTAAACAAGTTAGAAATTTCATCTCACAGAAGTGATGGGACAGTTTCATTTTAATAATTTAAAAAGTAAAGAAAATTAACAACACAGTTTCTTTAAATACATATTTTGTTGGGTGTTCAATAACCTTAAGCAGACGTCTTAGGACCGATTTTACTAAATGGGTTGTTACTTCGTTAGAAAAAATAAGAGCCCATTCCTCTGTTCAAATTCTTTTTAAAAATTTCCTTCTGTTGTAACCTGCCTTTCGTAAAGTTCTTCTTATTGTTCCCGGATTTACTATTTTTCCGGTCCAGGTCCAGGGTCGCTGCGAGTTTTGGTGAACTAATCCTTGGATTTTGCTTAACTTCTCTGAGAATATTTCTCTCATCTCGAACATCTAAAAGTTTTGGTCGTCCACTACGCGGTTTGTTTTTCAGTGTTTTTTCCTCCTCAAATCTTTTTATTATATTAAAAACTGTCGAATGACTTCTTTTTGCAAAATTTGCTATTTCCCGAACAGTTTTATGTTCCTCGTAGTTTAAATTTTGTTTTTGATTGATTATTAAAACTGCACTTATTAAGAGACTTTTTTAAACTGGATAACTAAACTACTACTTACTTAGTAACGAGGAAGTAGTGGAATGCATAATGTGCAATGAAAATGCAAACTAAAACAAAAAATAAAAAATACCGTTATTACTAGTCTTGTCCTTCACTACTGTGAGATAAAATTTTTAACTTGTTTGCTTTTTGTGTCTAATTTTTCCGTTTCTTGATAGATTGGTATTTTTTTTTTTTTCGTTTGGCCTGCCAAGGAATAATTGAGTAAAACAATGATTAACAAAAGTTTCAACTTTTTCTTTAATTTATCAGTAAATATAGCTAGGTACATATTGCAATTGTTTTTGTCCCATGACTTTTGCGATCCACGTATTTCTTGAATGCTTTCCACAGAATTTCGATTCGTAAAGAGTCTGCATATTTTGATCTTCAAAACCATCTAATTTCAGAGTAAGCATATAGCTATGTGTTATGTATGCACACATATGTTTTGTATGTATACATACATACATACATATGTTTATTCCATTTTTGCAATTGAAAGATAACAATAAACTATAAAAATAGTACTTTTTTACACTTGACGTTATTTCTCTGCAGATTTTATTTTCAATAAAGAAAAGAAAGATATGTATGTATGTATATACATACATATGTACATACATATGTAGTACTTACTGCAGAAGAAAATGTTGTTTTAATTATATTATTTTACTTTTAGCTTGACAGTAAAAATATTATAGGCATGTAGAGGTAGACCTTTAAATAAATATATTTTCTGTATTATTTTATAAAAGTTTTTGGTATAAACTTTCCAAAATATAAAAAAATGTTTTAATGTACATAAGTACCTACATAATCATTTTCAGTTTCAGTTTGGTCCTTTCAAGATAATTGCTGGCAGCTTTTACATGGCACTTTATAATTTTAAATTTTAAGAGTCATATTACACAAGTAGCGTAGAATAGTACTTTAAAACACCTGCCTACCATTGGCCATAAATAAGCTTCCTATTTGCTTCTTTCACAGCAGTTAGGAACATCATAACATCGTTTGGTTAGACAAAGCCATAATAACAAGACCTTTTTGAGAACTTATAAACGACTATAAACGAAACCGATGTTTTCAGCAGCTACTCAAGTCTAAAAGGCTTTTATACCATATTTGATGTAAGATATTTTGGTAAATATATTCTTATCAACTTTTTTAAAACTTGAATTTTATAGTTTGCTGGCGTTAATCATGAAACTTTTCCAAAAGCTTTTATGTGTTACCTAAACAGGTAAATGGAAATAAACATTAACTTTAAAATTCAAATGATATTTTCTTGGAAATAATATCAACATCCAAGTTCTGTTTTGCTCATTGCAATATTCTTAAAGTTTAATGTTTATCGATGATTAGTTCAATTTGCTGGTTCTTACAAGCAACCATATTATACGATTTTAAGTCATGAAGCTATAAACTATTTCTTGACGAATTGAAAATTAAGACGAATATAAACTTCTTAATGTTAATCTTAATAGAATTTCTAATCATACTTTACATAGTTATGTATTTGTGAAGTACCTACATTCGACGCGTTTTCAATAAAATTTCAAGAACGAGACATAGCTAATATCATTTTCAAATAAATTAAGTTCCAAACTTAAAAATGTGCAAAAAGGACTATTTTTGTACTTAGAAATTTGAAAAAAAAAATAAATGGATTATTAACTTTCCACCGAGAGTTGTTGTAATCGGTCCGATTTGTTAAATGGAAATATTTAACAAATCTGGACAAATCCTAAAATCTAAATTCGTCATCTGTAGAAAGATGTCTGTGTGTATGTACGTACGTTTTTTTTGTCCAACTCTTTTAAGTTTATAAGGTCCCCGTAAAAGAGTTCTGTGACCTCATAGGGTGGTGCTTGTTTCTTCCTCTTCTTTGAACGTGCGATTTTAAAAATGTAAATCCAGTCGTGCAGGGTATATACATCGACGAATTTTTTGGCAGATTCGATAGCACTATGCATGGAATCTACCTCCATATGCGAATGACCCGATTCTAAAAAGTTATGCTGCACATTGCACAATGTCCAAATTCGTATTCTGAACAACAAAGAGAAATAATGCTGCAATGTACTGATTACTGTTTTGGCCAGAACAGGTGTCTGAAAATAATGAGAACTGTGCCATCGTAAAAGTGCGGAACTGATTTCTGAGCTTCCTTGTTGTCCGTTTATCTCAGTCTATGTAAAACAGTGAGCCTTGTTTGGAAGAGCAGCTTCATAGACAGTCAAGTTATACACACATAACTTTCTGCTGTAATACATTGGAATAAATAGATGGAATCTGCAAAACATTTTGTAGATGAAACAAGTCTTATCAGTATTGGCACTTTTTTTAACACGCTTATATTAGCTTCACTTGTATGTATGTATGTATGTATGTATGTATGTATGTATGTATGTATGTATGTATGTATGTATGTAACCGACACCTTTACACTCGATTTTGACCCACTTTACACGAACCGATTTTAATAAAATTTTGTACACATATCAAGAACCGGTGGCAAAACAATAATTTCATAAGTTTATCTCAATATCCTTATCAGGATTACCAGGATTAAATATTTTAATCCCACAGCTCCTGCTTTTTCCTGATTTTATTATGCGCTTATAAATATTAATAGACTCCCTCATTTTAAGTGCTTCGGTGGCTCAGTTGGTTAAAGCGTGGTCACGTTTCAGTTTGAGCGTCAAGGGTCGTGGGATCAAATCCTAGCTATGGGTGACTTTTTTTTTTAATTAAAATTACGAGATTTTAAATTATAAATAAATAATTCCAATTTCATTTACAATTTCAATCAACTAAATGGGTCAATGAAATGTTTCAATGTTTTCTTAAATCACAAAATAAATACAGTTTAAAAAAAACTAAAAAACACGCTTTTAAAGCACGTTAAACTAAAAAGTTAAAAATAAATATAGTTTGAAAAAAACTAAAAAACACGCTTTTAAAACCCATCATACTAAAAAAGCGGAAAATAATTTTTAATATAAGCTGAAAACAATAATGAACTAAAAATACAAGTGTTATTGTGAATAAGCGTGGGCGCTCGATATATGAAAAAAAAAATATGGCCAATGCGCCCAACGCTTTTTCACAATAACACTTGTATTTTTAGTTCATTATTGTTTTCAGCTTATATTAAAAATTATTTTCCGCTTTTTTAGTATGATGGGTTTTAAAAGCGTGTTTTTAGTTTTTTTCAAACTATATTTATTGTCTTCATTTTTAGCAGCATTTGCCTCATCCCTTCGGAAAATATGTGCTTTGTATAGATCTTCGTTTTCCTTTGTCTGTTTGTAATTTGTACATGTTAAGCAGTAGTCTTTCTTTGGTTTAAAAAATGATAAATTGTAATTCTGACAGAAATATCGCCGATAGGTTATTTCCGTTACAGGAGCAATGGATTCTTTTTCACACTTTTCCAAAAATAAGCTGTGCATTTTGACTATAGACAACTTTTCATCCAAATACTTTCTTTTGGAAGATTGTCTACAGTAGTGTGACTCGGTAACTGGTAAGCTTTCTACATATGTGGGCTTCTATTTATTTAAGAACTTTTTTTGAAGGAGTTCTATTACCACTTTGATCAGGTCCTAAAAAAGTCCCAAGCTCACTTCTCCCGGACATAACAGAGTCAACTGGTCTATGACTAATGCAAAGAGTTTTTAAAAAGAAATTCTTACATACCTATTATTTTTCTTTACTGCAGTGCTATTGGTTCGGCGTTTTACTGCACTATTTATTAGAAAATCTTTTTGAAGGTTAAAATCTAATTTCCAATACTTCCAACACTTTTTACTCCGCATAACCTCAGTAAAAGTTGGTGTACATTTATACTTGCATTTACTGCAATCAACTGGTTTTGGAATTTTGGGTTGTTTTTCTATTCCGCCTGTTTTGTATGGCAATCCCTGACTTCTCTTCTCTTTATTAATATTGCGCTTCCATTTAGAAATTTGTCTTTCTTTCCAACGTTTTAAACAATTTCTTTCTGTATCAGGCTTTTTTCAGAGCTGCTAGGTTAAGAGGAAAATAGTTGTCACTGCTGGAATCTGAAAAATCTATATCTTCCTTGTCACTTTCATCTTGTGGCTTTGATGTAGAGGGCATGGGTTCGATTATAATATTTTCATCTTATTGACAAGAAAAACGGCATTGATACGATCCGTTAATCTTACTTTCATCTAAAACCTAGCGTGCTTTTTTAGCTAGTAATTCCACAAGTAGCTTACCTCTGGATAATATTTTGCAGCAAGAGTGATAACAAATTTGAAAGCTTGTCTTACTTTGTCTAGATTCAGAATTGAAACGAGTAGACCGCTGAATAAAAACCCTGTAATACATGCATCTCATAGCCTACTATTGTTTTGATTTGTTCAAAAACGCATAGTGTGATAAGGCCTATAGTACGGTATTTAGTATGTGGAAAAATTTACTTTATCTGAAGTTGGTCAGTTCTTCCTGAATTTTTTGTACATGAAGGTAGATAGTCAACCAACAATTGACTATATTTTAACAGAATTTTCTTCTCGATTTTTTATTATACTTAACATTAATAATACAAAACACAATTTTTTGCTGTTGGTCAGTTTTGCTTGTAAGCCGACGTATTGAACATTTTGTGAAATTGAACTGCGACTAACTTTTTTCCAATTTCACATCTATTTGTTGCGAGTTTGTTTTTATTTTTAACTTTATTTCCATTTTTGTCACACAGCTGGTTTAATTTTTATTTACCATTCAATATTATTGAAATACATAATTGTAAATTTTATATTGCACTGATGTAATTAAATTGTTTGTTTTTTCTTTTCATATTGCACTATTATAACAAAATGTGTTATATCTTGTACAAATTATAAGTAAATCTTAATCAAATCAAATCTTAATCAATCAAATCAAAAATAAAAGTGTAACGAGTAGCAGTAGGTTGGGTTAATAAAGGAAATAAATCGTATGAAAGAGGGGAGTATCTGCCTCCATTTAGGCGGGAGGCAGAACTTTATTAAAAATTGGCCTGAAACTGAAAAAAAAAACAATATTTAAAAACAATGGTAGGAATCTACAATGTACATCTCATTCTTTAATTCCCATTTTAAACTTAGTTGGATTTGTGAATAGTTTTCGATAAGTATGAGATAAGGACCTTTTATAGAGAGCATATACAAAACGTTTTAGTTATCAGTTTACTTCTTCAAAAATAATTTTAATGAAAATTTAGAGTTTTTATGAACATTGTATTTGGGAGAGTTAAAATTATTTTAATAAAATTGGGTGGCATTTTCAATTGGTTCAAAATAATTTTATGAAAACAACTCAATGAAGAGAATATGTTAATAGATGACGTTGTTTTTGTTTTTCAATTTTTACTGCATTTAGAAGTGTTTGGTTTGCTTTTTTCTTTCAAGAATTTTTTTTTAAATTAATAACACTCAAAGATTTATATTCTTTAAATATTTCTCTTCATCTTTAATTTCTAGCATATCTGCTACCGTCCTTTCCGCAATAAAAACCATGTCATCAGCATACAAATAAGAGCTTGAATTTATACCCTTCTAAATGTAATTCCAAATGAGTAGATCCTTCTCAAACCATCATGAAACTCTGACAAGGTACTTTTTCAATAGACCCATTCCGACAGTCTGTTGTTAATAATCTATAGAAATTTCTTTATAATTTCACGTCTTTTTGGATTTCTTGAAGCTTTCAGCAGGAACTGCAGAGCTTTGAAAGATTATATTAAAATAAACGAATTCAAAAGGAACATGGTTGTTTTACAATTATTACTAATAATATTTTAAACTTTTTATACGGAGAATAAATTATTGTTGCGCTTAAAGATTCGTATGTTATCCTAAACTTATCCTCTTACCAATTACCACTTTTTTCTTAAAGTCGTAAAAAAGCTATGAAATAATATGTTTAAATGCAAAAGTAGGTAAATGAAGAACAGTATAACTGCAAAGATATGCATGAGTCCAAAGTTTTAAATATTTATATAAATAGTTAACAACATATAACGTATTAAGTGCTTATGCTCAATTAGCAAAATTTCCTGTTGTGAGACATTTCCATAATGTTTATCAATTTTTGTCATATTGAACTGAAATTAGCAACAGGTTCTTTAAAATTGCCAAAAGCATTGGATGCTATGACATAAACTAAACTATTTACAATCCATGTAGATATATTTATGTATAATATCTTGCTTCTCATAACTTTTATGAAAGAAACCTAGCCCTATAAACTTGTTCTTTTGTGTGGTATTGTGTGTCACCAAAATAAAGGGCTAAAGAATGTTCATCTAGGGAGTGATTTGCTTGTTACCCAAGATTAAATGACTTAATAATTTAACTTAACGGCTGTAATGCTTAACCCTTTTTGAATTTAAACATTTGTTAAGATTTAACAAAACTAATATGTATTAGGAACATGTTACTCAATACCCACTAGGAATTAGAACATCGAGGTTAGAGGTATTCTTAGGTCATAAATATTACATCTAACAATAATTTACGGTTGGGGACAATCATTAACTGTAACAATTGATAATGACCGCCTTTATTTGTTCTAGAATGCGTGAGTGTAGAAATTATTTTAATGTTCTCTTGAAGACAACTTACTGTACAGTTTACATTCAAAATATCCTAGCGATGACTATGCATCATAAGAATGTTTTTTTACAAGTAATGGTGACATAGTTTGGCTGGCTTTAAATGTCTTCCAGGACATTATCTTTTGTTTAAGGAAACCGTCTCCAGATGACTTAAAATAATAAAAACATTATTGTATCTTACAGTAATTAAGTATTCACGAATAAATAAATGAAATGAAAACTAGATTTAACTGGACTTAAAAAAAAAAAAAACGATTTATTTTGTTTTTATTCCCTAACTGGCTTTTTCCGACGGCTTCGCTCGCTTTAAATCCGTGGTAAAACGGTTCCCCTTCCTTGGTTTAGAACACAGAAGAGAACTCGGAACAGAATATAATTTTGATACGCACTGTAGACGAAAATATATGTCTTTCCATTTGGGGATAGAATGTAAAGATTCTGGGCATTGGACACACGCGAACATGCTACATACATACTATAAATTGTCCATTTCTAAGTTCACCACAGCCACTTTTAATGCTTGTCCTTGCGCTTTGTTAATGCTCATAGCAAAACTAATCTTAAAAGGAAATTGAAGCCTTTTAAACTAGAACGATAGATCTGTGGGAATTATTGGGATTCGTGGAATCATTACATTTTTACTCTTTCCTACGCCGCCGCGCGCCGCCTCGCGACGGTTAAGATAGTGGTGCTAATGATATTTTGTCCAAGTGGTGTGACACGAAGATTCGTCCCATTACATAATCTCGGGGCATCCAAATTTAGCATAAGCATGCAAATTATCTGTTTGTCGTGTGGAAAATGTATTCAAGTGTCTTTTTTCTAGATTTAAATATTTTTGAAGATTTTGAGCTTTTTCGAAAAAGAAAAGCGAATACAAAGACCGGGCGAATCCTTTTGCAGAACTGGATATAAAGACGATTTCTGATTCAAAATCTCCAAATCGAAGAGATTTTGACAAAACGTGGGCTTCCAATACCTACATTCATCGTTGCAAGTGTTCTTTACACTTCATTTTTTTAGAAGAAATTTTCATAAAGTTGATGTTCATTGCCTACTTATTTCATTCATTCATTCAAAAAAATCCATAATGTTGCCAAAAAAGATTATAACGAATCAGAGATTTTTTTGTAAAGAATTGCCAGGTTTCCTAAGGTCATAGGTGCTATTGACGGCACAAAAGTACATATAATACGACCAGCCAAATTTGTAGTTACAAAAGATTGTGCTTATGTACCTACAAATGCTTTATAAAAAACCGCTATTTGTTTTCGTCCATCCACTCTAAAGTATTTTGTTTATTTTCACAAAGTATACCACTCAAACTGTATTTGATTTCCCAACTGTCCAATTTTGGGGTTGTTTGAGTAAAATTAGCTGTGGATACAACGTTAGGGTAATAGTAGTTCTAAGTAGGTTATAAAATGTTTATAATTGATGAAAACCTAGTAGCAGCTTTTAAAATTAAAATAGGTTTTAGTTCTTAAGCACTTAACCAATATAATATGAGCTGACTATAAATTTGTGACACAGTGTTTTATTTTTCAACTATAGCTAATTTTATTCCAGTTGCAATTTAACGTAGGTTAAATTTTTCTATAGATTTGTATATAATTATATTCAGAAAGTTGTTTAAAACAAAAACTTAAAAAATTCACATATACATACATATATAAATATATGTACTAGTATTTACAAAAATTCTTCGAAAATATTAACATTCTCCTTAACTGTAAAATTATATAATTCTCTTTGCAACGAAGCTAACTCCTTATCGGCTTGTTCTCCACCCATAGCCATTAGACCTGCTTCAAGTGCTTCTAGATTAAAATTTTCACCGAGCATGTTATCAACAAAAATATTATTTGGCTCATGCATGTTTGGAAGAAAGAATGAAGCAATACCAAGGCTATAAGGAAGATACTTAATATATTCCTTTAACATACTCGATTTTTCCATAAATTCTGGAAGCTCTTTTTTTGAGAAGTCTACAAAAGCTGAGCAAAGTTTCTGATGATAAGTATCAAAAATTTTATCAAAATTAGGTACTCTGACATCCATTCCAGTTGAAATTGTTAAAAATGTTGTAAGGTCAACCATTGGGGAGGAGTATCTTAGTGTTTGGAAATCAAACATCATTGCCCTATTTGGAACAGTCGGTTTCTAAAATGCATGTTAATATAATAGTACATTAGTTGATAGTTGTCTATTATTATAAAATTACTTACCTCATTATCATCGTAAGAAAATGCAATATTATTCCTCAGGTAATCTCCATGGCAAAGTGTAGCGTAGGGCTCTATTGGTTTGACTCTTTCCTTACTGTAGGCCCAATTATCATTTAAGAGTTGTTTTAGTTTATTTTGGAAATCCTTGGAAATTTCCGGATAAAACTTATCTGTAGCTTTTGATAGTCGCTTAATCGTTATGGGACCAAGGCTTGCCCATTCTGCTGGCGGTGCTTTCGCATAACGAGATTCTTTCGCTAATGCAGCAAGTTCGTCAAATTCTTTTCTATTGATGGCCTTAAGAGCATAACATAAACCGTGAAAACCTCCGATAAGCTCCGCTAAAATGGAATTTTTAATGATGATAAGTTTCAATTATAAGTTAAACGAAAATAAGTTTATTGTTCATGTATGTATCTACATTAAATTTCCTAAAACCATATTCCTAGTACCAAAACTCACTACAAACAAGAAATAATGTAGTAGGTAAATTTAGTGTGTATAATATTTTTGATAAATAATAGATAATTTTTATATATGCGGCCACTTAAAATTGTTTTCACTTACCTCCTAATAAAATATGTTCTAATGAAATATTTATCCGGCTTGAAGACATTTTAAAACCATCTTGTTTAAAATCACTTAGCACAATCGAAGCTTCCGTGTCTTTTATATTCGAATAGTAATATGTAGGACAATTGTAATCGTTATGCGTTTTGTTGGTCAGCTGTAGCAACTTGGGAAATATTTTGTTATAAGCAGTAATTTCATTATGGAACAAAGTTTTGAAGTCTACGGCATCAAAGTTTTCAGCTGAAAAAGTTTTTGGAGTTCGCTGAAATGAATAATTTAGGTGAGATTTATAAGTAAGTACTTAATAGATTTTGAGTATGCAAAAAAGATAAATGAGTTTTAACTAAATTTGATTTTAACTGTAGTGCATCTACGTATACCTACCGATTAAAATCAGCAGTTAAAGTTTTAATTCAATCTTTTAGTATTTCGTCTTAATAAGGGATAAACTTTCGATATATGTATGTATCGTATCCCTTAAGAAATAACCGCACTTTTCCAAAAAAAAGCGGATTCCTTCCCTTTTAAAATTGTTAGTACCTACCTATGTGTGTAACAATTTTTGACATTGGAATAGCAAGTCTGGGCTATAGGAAAGCATCATTTCAAAATCCAGGAATTTCTATCCAATATTCAAAATAACATTATGTAGGCAACAACAATAAGATACATAGATATGTATGTTAATTGAGAATAATAAAGTAATAACGGAGTTTTCCAATTTCTTATGAGAAATCAATGGATGTTTATTTGATTGTAAAGAGTCATTAACAATGGAAATCATTATAAAAAATATCTCCTCCATGGTTTTGGTTGCATTTCTATACCTACATACATACATATACCTTTCATAAAGTTTTCTATGACCAATTCGTAGATATACGGCTGTATATACCCGATAACATCACGAATTCTATATTAAAAATATTAAATTGATTGTGGAGCATTAACATAGTATACCTATATAGACCTTTTTTCACGTTAGCAAGAAGAAAAAAGTCTAAAAATATTAAACCCAAAATCTCGGTGGCCAGTTGTGCTTGTAATCACGTCTTTGAGCTTTTTTTTGTGGCACGGTATTCGTCTTAAAAAATAAAAAATTTCGTCCACATTACATAAAATTTACCGAAAAAACTTATTTTTTAGATATCAGTTTCAATTCTGTATACATTTATTTATTTATTTTAATCCCTGAAAACAAATCGTCAAAACAATTTATCTGTTCCTACACCCAAATTACAAACAAGTTGATCAGATTGGATCCGTTTAAAAAAAAAAACAAGTGCTTGAATTACTTAATAAACACTCCCTAACTTTAAATGTTAATCAGGAAACAGCAACACTTAGTAAAGGTTTGCCGCCAACTGATCCATTCCACAAACAAAACAAAAACCGAAAAGAATGGTATCGGATTAATAATTATTATCGGAAAGCTAACGCACTATTTTGCAGGGAAACAAAGGAATCGAAATGAGAGAGTTTCCAAAATTTCACCTCTAATATTAAGACACTCACAGAGGGAATTACTTCCCTACATCGATAAAAGTCCTTCACTTGCACTAGCAAAGTTTTAGAAAAAAAGATTTCCAAAAAATAGTTGTGGTATATCAAAAGGCACGCTCTCATAAATACATAAATCAAGTCGTTTTCAAAATCAGTTGTAGCCCCATCGACTCATTGTTACACATTGATGAGTATTCCTTCTGCTCTTTCATCCAAAAACCATTTCTGCATATCTCATATTAGATTCGATTGCTTTCGATAGGTAAGGTATGTATGTACAGTATATACATATACATATATATGTATATTGTCAAGACAAGTAGATATTTTTTCTCAAGACAAATAAACTATAATTTCTTTCAATTAAAATAAATAGATTAGGGCAAAAATGCTAACATAATGGTGAAAAGATTTCGAGTTTTTCTGATGCAAATTATCGTTTTAATTTTTGTTATTATTATTAATAACTGATACACAGGTTAATTTAAAAATACTCAAAAGATATGGCTTATAATAATAATGAATCAATATTATTAATTTATTCATTTACAATAACCAATTAGCCAACAAAAAATTTCCCTTACTCTTATCTTATAAAAACATGGTTATTATTTAGTGAGATCTTTCTATGCAAGTGATAAGATAAGCCCTGGCCTTATTGGTACTTTTTGGTATTTGATTGAGTACATTTTTTATAATATTATGTTTAATCGCAATATTGTCACAATATTGAAGTCAGTTAATAAAATCGCTTTTTAAGAATATCTGATTGATGATAAGCAGATTTTATGGTTATTTATTTATCAAAGTAAAATTAAAATATGGTTTGCTTTAATTTCGGATTAGATAATGTTTTTTTTTTTTTAAAGAGCAATCAACGAAAAATCAATTAGAAACTGAAAGGTTTAAGGAATTAAGTCTTAATGTATAGACTTAAAGCAAACAAATTGGATGGGGATACTTTTCTATTTAAAATATACATAACTCAATGTTTTACTCAGGAGAATCAATGTTGTTTACTATATTAGTTAAACCAAAACAAACATATTTTCGACGTTATAAATTTCACAGTGTTAAGTGGTCAAAATATGATGATGAATTAAAACTTCGATGTTCTTTCCCTAGTGAAAATCTTGAAAATAATAATAAATAATGAAAATAAGAACTAACAGATTTAATTTTAATTTCTGGATTTGTTCGCGATTTTAAACTTTTGAGAATGTTTTGTCGTCAAACCAACAACAATATGAGTAAAATACGAGATTTTCTCGTTTTCCGTTGAGCTGACTGTCCAGAACATAATTACCTACATACATATAATTATGTATACAAAAAATAAGTACAATAACATAAGTACAAATATTTTAAATACATCAAAATAGTGCTTGTTTTTAAAAACATATTTATTCGTCATTTACACGCAGACATTTCTTAATTCCATTGTATTCCCTGTTATGTCGTCAATTTGTATGCATATAGTTTAGATCTTAGCGCTAAGGTTGTCTTTGTATGTATTGTATTTAATGTATAAAAATTTATAATTATTGATAAAAATAACTAAACTAAAATGTATCTTTTCCACTTTCTATACAATTGCATCGATGTTCAATTGTGTGAGTACAATAAAAAGCTTCTATCTAAAAATTTAAATAAAATTAGCTACTTTTCGGTCAATAATTACCTACCTAATTATATTTTCCATTTTATATCACATGCTTATCATTATCATGTAATATACGAGTTTGTATTTAGAGACTACATATACCGTAAAATTGGTTTTAATTTCATTACATATCATTTTTGATCAGAAGTCGAGTAAACTCTTTTCAGTGAGGCCGTGTCTAGTAGCTAGAGAAATTTTCCGGGGGATTTATTGACGAGTAGAATATAACTTAATTTTTTTAAGCATTTTAATATGAAAAAGCTTAGTAAACTCAAGATTTTGATAAATGTGAATCTTAACGTCTTTTTCAGATAAATAAATGAATAATTAAGCATAAAAAAAAAAAACATTAACTTGCCCCAAGACACGAGTATATTACTTTCTTCTAGCTACATCTAGAAGATGTTAACAATAGATAGTGATATAGTATACCTTATATAAAACTTTAACAAACTTTTTAAAATTTTATAAAAGTTCAATAATGGTTAAAATTTCTTAAAAGGTTAGGTACCTACAACTGAATTCTACAACTATGTACATATGTATTTTTATTGATTAATCGCAGCTCTTTTAGATACACTTAATATTTAAACTGAGAAGTATAGGATTTTGTGATATTTTGGGCGTAACAAAGTTGATTCCACCTTGTAACGGCCCTGTACTCAAGAAAGAATGTATAATATATATTTTTTTATTTTCTTAGGAAAATTCAGATAATATATCTTTAACTCTAAACCAAATATCACTGTGCTTAGCCTTTGATTGCTGTACCTATACATAATGCATGTATGTATAATATATACACATACATAAGTATAGTACGTATTAATGTGAGCCCATGATAAGAAAAGATTATGTCATTTTCACAAATGTATTTTTTTTTGTTTTCATATTTATAATTATATTTTATTATAACATACATATATACTTGCGCTATTAAATGTATTATAAATATAGTATTTGTTCTGTGCATTCTGTATTTGCGAGTAAAGAGAGGTGTAGTCACCTACTACACCTCTCAGACAGAAACGAATAAAGATATCCACATAATATTTTTTGTATACTATATTCATCAACATAACTTTTGAAAATAAAATTTGGCACAAACTTATTACTATCTACATATTTTTCAAATGATTCCCTATAATAGTTTTAGATACAAGTGAATACGAGACGACAAATTTCGTTTACGAGATGTTATAAAGAGTGCGAGTTTTTTTTCGAAACACAGAAGATACCTAGGTATACTTAAATAAAAAAGCAAAGAACTTGGTTCTCCAATCTGAAGCTTTAATGCTGTTGGACGATTGGCTCCTTCAATAAAGTATGCATCTAAATAGGAGTCTAACTCTAAGGGCACTTAAAATTAGACTCCTGATTTTTGATTTTTCAATGTGATATAATTATCTTTAGAGAATTAAATAAAAAACACCAATGTTATTTTTGTAATAACCATAATATAGAGTTGCCAGGTGTGAGGAACAAGAATTTTGCTTCAGTTTGTGACGAGAGTGACTTTATTGAACGTTCAATAGATTTCTTTCCAGTTTTGTGTGCATTTTAGCCGAGAAAGAAACTAAGATTTTTTTCATTTTTAGATACCTACGAATTTTAATTTTGTATAAATTTGAGACTCGGATTGATGCAAACATTGGCTCAAAGTAAGCTTAAGACTATACTCCACGGAATTTAAAACTTTACTGCACAGCAAATGAATTTCAATATATGTATATGAATTTTATCGCAGCGAGAAAAACTTAGCTTTTATTATCAAATTCAACTTAAAGTGTATAGTGTAGAAACAAAAACAATAATCATCTGGGAATACTTTATTAAAAAAAGAAAATAATAATTAAGCAAACAACAGAGAGACTGACGCGGAAAGAAAAACGCTTCTATGTGTTAGTATGTATGTGATTTGTAGGTACATATGTAGGTATAGGTACTCATTCATAATTATCTGATTGTTTTGCAGAACTTATGGACTTGATTGAATCAAGAATTTTTTCCCAAAACGAACAATAATATGAAATTTGGCATCTTCGATATTATTTTGATTCTTACCTTAGCTATCAAATAGAGAGATTTTTTCTGATCACCACACGCGTAGTCTATTTTAATTCTATGGCAAGTTGTCAACATGAATGCCTCTTCTATGCCGATAGGAATGAGTGAAACGTCGAGTATGGTGGGCGATTCTTTGTTACTTTCATTCAAATGTGTCTTTAGTTTTCCATTTTGTACTATTTCCGGCCAAACTGTATTAATTATCCATTCTTTGGTTTCTTCTATCTCTGCCATTTTCGTAAACAAAGTGATGTAATAATAACGAAGCTAAAACGACAAATAAATAGAAACGACCACAAGTTCACTCTAGACCAAACGAAAATGTAAACTGATCGATCTCCCAAGCACTACTCAGCTTTTGTACTGTCAGATAAGCTAAGTCATTGAGTCAATTGGTACCTTTCAATTACTATCTTGATTTAAGATAAATAAATACGTATACCTACTCGTTTTATTGCCATTCAGCTGATTCACTCAGCGTGAAACTAACGATATCTGTAATTTTAATGCTGGCTACAGAACCAGTGTTCCCATATAGACATTATGAGTTCGGGATCTGGCATTATTTATGATAGTATTTATTAATTTATTGCGAGCACATTGCTTCTTCAGAAAAACTTATAAAAGCTCACTAATAGTGTTACTAGCACCGATAACACCAATGTAGGTTTTTTTTTTGTTGTCGAACGGAAAAGTAAAAAAATATTTGTTTCTTATGGTTTTAGGTCTTTAGAGCTAAATGTTTCGAAAATGTTTAAATAAATTTACTGTAGGTAATCGGTCCAATTTGTCTAACTAATTTTTTGTAAAATCCCTAGAATCTTAATCCATCATTTTCTTAAGTGCGTGTACCTATACTCTCGAGATACTTTTTTTCGGCAGTATTTCAAGAATGAGGGACATATCGACTTCAAATAAATTTTATTTAACAGATTAACTTAAAATACTTCCCATGGCTTGGCTTAATCTTGGTCTTCGGCCGATATACACCACCCCGCCCCTCCGCGCCGCAAGTTTATTCGTTGCATATTTTCAGGCCAGTTTATTCGTTGCATTTTTTCAGGCTAATTAGGGGAATACGAACAATACTCAAGCAGTGGAGAAGGTGATAGTGATGGAGAAAAGCAAGAGGATAAGGGAAACGAAGGAAATGAACAAGAAATGAAAATTGATCTTGACGAAGAACTCATTTCTTCTTGCAACTTGCAGTCAGGAAATAATGACGCTTATATCCCTGTCGTCACTTCTCCAAACAACATAAGAGACATTATAGATTTTGACCTCTTTCTTTGAAGGCGAAGAAAATCTTGTATTTTTTGACGGAATCCCTTCTATACGCTTGGAAAATAATAATAGCCAAAGAGAAAGAATTAACCAATTGTTCGCTAAGGAATTTAGTGACCATCCTCTTAAACAGCGAGTGGTCCACGATGTTCTTGGAAGCGAATGTGAATATGGAGACCTCAAATTGAATAACGGAAAAAATTGTAGAAAATTTGGAGGAGCCATCCTCATCATCGCGCACCGTGGAAATCACTTACACGTCATCCAGGACTGCACATACTCTAACAATTCCTGCTTGTGTTCTTTCTTCCAATGCCTTGAAAACAAAATTACTCGAAAATTCGCTCGACGAGTTGTTCCAAGTTGGAAATATACACGCTACAACACTGGATCAATTTGTCAATCTATTTCCAGAAGAACTCATGGAAAATCGTATGCTATACAATACATGGACTCCAAGTAATGAAACTAGATGTGTACGATTTTTCAAAGATTTGCAAGAAGCCGAAAATGGAATGGTGGAAGGAAACCAATTCACAAGGGAACAAAGGTTTGACAACCAGAATAGTAATCAAATATTTTTGTTGCTCTACCCTTACCTTTCACTCATCTAGTCATTAATTTTTTTAACAGGTCTAATATCAGTTTTATTTAAAGGTTTATAATTCGCGAGTACTAGCTTTCTCATAATGTATTATTCAAAATATTTCGAGTTGACCAGTTTTTTTGTGTTATTACATAAAGTTAAGTTAGTTAGTTAAGTTAAGACGTTTTGAGCATAAAAATATGGCTAGTACAAAGGATGAAAGGTAAATAAAAGAAAATGCCTTTTGCAGTTCCTATGCTGCGTTTAAAGCCTTCAAATCATATAAATGGTTGTTATTTTTGACGATAAATGGATACTCGTAGAAGGATAAACAAAAAATAAAATATCCAAACTTGTATGTCCACGGAGAAAGCTGTCTTGTACCAAGTACACAATCCACTTCATCATCTCTAAATTTTAGCGCAGAAGAATCATTTACTGTCACTTCAGGCATACTTGAAGATCCACCGTATGAACTTTCAGGAACATTAACACTCCAACTTGTAAACCAGTGCGAATTGAATGATTTAGCTAGAGATTTGGGTTTATCAAAAGAAAAGTTCGAGTTATTGACTTCTAGGCTTCAAGAATGAAATCTTTTAACATAAATTGTATAAGTGTCTTGATTTGGAAAGCGTAATAAGCCTTTTAAAGAATATTTTAAAATAGAGGGATTTTTATATGTATATGTCACAATGTTGATGGTCTCATGAACCAGCTTGATATAAGCCACGATCAATGTAAACTGCGCCTTTTTATCTACGCATCAACATATAGTTTAAAAACAGTCAGTAACCAAATAAATCCTGTACCTACCTTTAATCTTCAAATACCTTATATTAGTGGACACTTTAAAATTAATGCTATTATACTAATTGTGTAATGCTTATAATTTATATCTATTGCTTAAACGATTTTTATAATTTTTTTAATATCTTTTTTAACTTTTGAAGATTTATATATGTATTTAAAAAACAATAGAAACACAAAATTTAATATTTAACTCTCCAATTGGTAATTTATATGAATATTATTATTCAATAAATGAATCAGTTGAAATTTTAGATGATTTATTAAATTTCTAATTTTATGAACGTAAAATCATTGAATTCTTTACAGATCTTTATAATAGTATTATTAACAAAAAAAATTCCTAAAAAAAATACTGTTTTTTTATTATCATCTCCTAGTGCTGGTAAGAATATTTGTTTGATACTTTTATTCATTTTTGTTTAAATTTTGGTCAAGTTAGTAATTTTAATAGATATTAGGCTCGCTTTGTTGTTCATTTTATCTTTAGGTTAGTAAAATTTAACATAGTAAACAACAACAAACGAAAACTGAGGAGAAACAAGTTAGTAATCGAGCTCAGTAATTTACTAAGGATACATGTTGCGGCTATTTGACACATTTTATTATTTTTATTTCAAAGCGATATTTTGTTTATGTATGTATGTATGTATTTTTATTGAGGTTTTCTTTTTAATACATTTCGTTACTTAGATCTATTTACATAGGCACTTATGTTAATTACATTGCTGACTTAGAATTGGCCACGCTACACAATTTATATAATTATTTTTGTTTGTTTTTTAATACAAAAGAATTTTATATTTTTAATGACCGAGTCAATATATTATATCTTTAAACGTCTACTCAACAAGACGCCATCTTACTTAATGAATAAGAAATAGTGAAACTTAACCTAAGGTGAAACAAAAAATTGTAAAAGAGAACACTAGATAGGTATGCATATTGCGTCTCTATCTGAGGCACTTAGAGTTGTGCAACAAGGATGGGTAGAAGACCCAGTATTAATTTGAGTATCTAAATGAAAAATTTGTTAAATGTTACATTGGTGTAGGTACATTGATTTGGAATTTTTTTTTTTTTTGATTTTTGGAATTTCAGTATTTATACATATATAAAGTTAAATTGAGATTCAAATTAAACATTATTGTTACAATTTGTTTAACATTAATATAATGTGTAATATATAATATATTTTGTTTATTTCTCTGACGGGTTTTGACGTTTAATTGGATTTTTTTTCTTTTTTTTCTCTGAAAAGTATTGACATTTGGCTCAAGGCGATCCAACTTTTAAATATAAAACGAAAGTCAGTTTAAAACTAAGGATAGCGTTTTATTACGATTCCGATTCCTAAGCTAACCTAAGTTTAGCAATAAAACGCGCCTATTGTTCATTTCCATTAATGGAATGTGCAGATAAAAGAATAATACTTTGGAACCATCAGCAACTGAAACTCTTAAAATGTTATTCTGAAATCGGAAGAGATACTGTAGCTGCTAAAGTCAAGTCGCAGGGCATAAAGCAAACAGACCCATAGTGTGTTAATCCTTGTCAAAAGTATGTTTTACACTTCTCCACAATTATGGCTTTTCAGCCATATCAAATTTATCAAAATCAGTCAAATACTTTTTGAGAAAATTATACCAGAAAATTTTCCTTAGCCTATTTATATATAGATAAATAAAACATTATAGGTATATTATTATTTTAATAGACGCAAAATAGCTATTAGTATTACCAGTATAAGAAGTTTGTATATAATGTATGTACCTATAAGTTAAGTAGGTACCTATTTAGTAGAATTGTTTGTACTTTGTAATTTTTTACTTACATACATTTATTTATTTTAATTTAGTTTACTCATACTAACATTTTATTAAATATACTTAATATACGACACAATGGTAATTAGAATTATTACAAAAATATATATAATATATACATACATATAAATATTTTTTTTAATTAATATTTATTCACGACGAGTATGTAGATTCTTCCACAAAGTGGAACGTCGGTACCTCCGCCTCCCTGCGTGTTTCATTCAATCAGGACTAACATGGTGCCTACGAGCTTTAATTCAACAACCATAAGTAGATTCAAATTACACTTTAGAAATTCTCAAGAGAAGGATCATCAAAAAGTTATCCCGTTAGAGAGGCTTACCCAAAGCACTTCCTAATATTCGAATGTTTGTTGGCCCTTAGTCTGGTTAGACAACGAACGCAAAGGTACTTACAAATGATTTTCTGATACCTAAAATTATGGGTAAATAAAAGGATGTTAATGCGTTCAAAATACGTGCACAGAATTCAAAAAAGAAATTCCATCAATATGCTATCAAGGCAAGGCGTTAGCTAGACCGATTTAACATATCCTTTTCATTACAATTGAAGAATTCGCAGTGACTAACAACTTAACGTCTGTGCATTTGTGCCATGTTATTGTACTTATACGAAAACTCATACTTTTGGAATAATGTTTCTCTATTCTAACACTCAAAACACAATGGCCTTGATTCTTTAAGTTAGCCTATAACCAATATCAGACACCTATTCGCCAAGTAGGTATACAACATATTCCTATGTCATTGGTTCGAACACGTACCTATTATTATTATAGCTTTAATGGTTCAAGACGAACTGGAAACACAGGTTTATCTTAACAGTTTTGAAATATTCCAAATAGTCTTATTAGTATGCCAGCCATGAGTGTTCCTTTTCATATAGAATTCTATTACTTTAAGAAAACATACCAACATACATGTATAATATACATTATACATACATACATACATAATGTAGAATGGGGATTTGCTTAAGATTATTTTCAGAGGTCATCTGATTTATAATAAATGTTCATTAATGTTGAAGTACTTTAATGTACAAGCAATTCGATAATGAATCGTTGGTAGTTTTTCAGCAATCAAAAACACCCCCTGTTTCTACGAAAATATCAATTAACAGCATTTTTGCTTCCCAAGATAAAATGAATTCTTTTTTGTACTGTTGATTTTTCTTTATCACAAAATTTAAATTAAAAAAAGGTGTTTTCGAATTATTTTTTGTATGGAAAAACTGTCTCTTGAATATTTTTGAAAATCTTAGGTTAAATCGAGAAATTGTTATAATTTTTTTGGTTTATACCAAATCTTATCGACGTCATAACATGTAGTGTGTAGAAAAAAATTATTATTTTTTAACTTTGTGTTGTGTGCCTTACTTTTGTAATAAGGTGGTTCACGTTGAATTAACAATTTTACTGCCTTAATTGCATAGTATGTAGCAGGCGTAAGAAGTGTTATTATAAACATATTATAAGCTATTAATTTAAACTGTGAAGAAATTATTTAATTTAACACTTTTCTTTTTTTATACTAATCCAATAGATTTAACTTCATTTCGATTCCTGAAAATAAAATATGCTTAGTAGTTAAATAAAATTTCTAATTTTAAATTTATCAATTCTTGAACAACTACCTTTTGTTATAATGTTGCAAAGGGGTCAGCTCCCGTCGTAAAAAAATGGTTGTATTGAACTGCTCTACAAAAAACCGTTATCATTTCATGGCACTTAAATACTCTTTACTTAAATTTTTTTTAACTGTCCGATTAACAACCTCCCTCGTCAAAATGTTTATATTTTTTATCACTGTAGGTACTTAGGAGACCACGCTGACCTTCAGTATGTAAATCTGACGCGCTCTAGTATTTCAAGATGACGATTTTTTAATTTTTCAAAAATTCGTATAGCTTGTGTCACTTCCAAAGAAATGGGATAATGTGAAAATCTGAAGCCAGTGAAATGTTGGCGCATGAAATATGTCATCAATATCTGTCCCTCACCTGCTCCAGATCGTCCATGTCACTGTATTTTTTTACACGCTTTCCGCACCGCTAAAAGTGAAAACGGTAATAAACATTTTTTCTTCTTATTATGTAATCTACATAATAAGGATCCCTATTTTTTTTAAAAATTTAATATAATAATATATACATATGTATGTATATTGTATATGTGGCCAACCGGTCAAGTGAATTTCCCAATGGAGAAAGAATTTTTCGAAAAGTTCAAGCATTTTAAAACAAATTAAAAATAAAAATTATGCAAAATGTTGCTTTATCGTAAAACATTAAAATTTCGCACAAATGAAGTATGCATACATATGTATGTACATTATGTCTTGTGGAGTAATTTAAGGAGGCGTGTGGTATCAGCTCACTTTTGCATCAAAATGAGAACTTTTCTTGTAAAATGATATAATTTACAAGTGAGATTTCTCACACCGAGATCGTGACTATTCTTACTTTTGATTGTAATAATGAAAATAAGTAAAACGCTAGGACTTGAAGAACATACATACATAATATACATATATAATATACACTAAGAAAAAAATGAGAAATGGAGATTTATTATAAGGAGGAGAGGCATCAACCCACTATGGTCACAATTGTTTTAATTTGTGAGTAACATTTCTTATTCTTGTAAAATAAAAAAAATTCAAAGAGCCATAGGAGTTAACATGAAAAATTAAATTCAATGGTACTTAAACATAAAGAACTTTTCCATCAAATAGGCGAAATATTTTAAATCTAAAATTAAAAAAGTTTTTGTACGTTCAAAGACCGTTGGTCATGGAAAGTAATGATATCCAAAGATACCCTAAGCTTTTTCTTAAAGTGTAATGTAAATACTTTTATGTACATAGATAGATTTCGAAACAACTCTTTCATCTGAATCTATTTCTGGCTCAATTTCTTATTCTTATGTTTTTAGTGGGATTTGAAGCTCACCAAGAATGCCTGAAAAGTATAGTAGGCAACATTTGAATGTCAACATGATATCATTAACATAATTGTATTTGAATCAAAACATAATTACCTACTATGATCTCATGGCAGAACACACTTTGAAATCAATTTCGGTGCACATTTTGTTGTTTGTTAAGGTACCTAATATCAATCACTTTCATATTTGAATGTGCACCAACTACAATCTGGCCAGACTAGCAATCAAATAAAAATAATGCAATTTTAAAAAATTACGCAAAAGCTTAGGTACGTTGATATCACATGTATACTTCTACATCATCAGTCAGTTATTCGCCCCAAAATGCTCAATATTTATATGTATTATAATTATAACTGACAATTCAAATACTAAAATGTACAGATTAAAATTAAGTACACAAAATGTGAGAATAATGAGATAAGAAACTACTAGGTTCTCAAAAGTTTGATAGAATCTCTGGTTGAAGCGGTATATTAGTCGGTATTTTTCTGTCTCCGAAAAAGACTGCGTGGCCTAGTAAAAAAAATCTATTTTTTTGTAAGCTAATTGATTTTTGTTTGTTTATTAAAATTATTTTGCAAGTATTAAAATCAAGTTATAAATGTTGAAGGAATTGTATTGAATTGCATTCATATAAAAATGCTACAACCCGAAGATTATGATGTCATATTTGAACCGAATATTGAAAATTATTTAGATGTGAATGAAATTGGATACGATGAGTACCGTCTGAAGTTTATTGGTATGTTAATTATGGTTTATTCTTATCAATAACAACTGAGAGAAAGAATGAAATTATGAGAACAAAACAAACAAATTGATTCAATAATAACATTTTGTATAAATAGATATTCTTGGAAGACAGTATGGATACTAAAATTGTTAGTGAATAAGTAAAAACCATTGTTCTGAGTTTGTGACCTTTAAAAAAAAAATTTTCATTGAATACTTATGTCTTTTTTAATGATTCACACATATACGTACGTATTACTTACAAGTCAATCGAGTATAGAAACAACAAATTATTTAATTTCACAATAAAGGGAAAAAAACTGTTGTTTTTTTTTTAAACAACAAATAGTAATATATTTTCGAATGAGCACAGAAAACATCAAAATTAAACTATACCCTATAAATTGCAACAAAAAATTTGCTTTGTCTTAATTTTAGTAATAAAAAATTAGCCTCAGCAAGAAAAATAACCAACAAAATATAAATTCGAATTCAGTTACCTACTCCTAAAATAAAAATATCCAAAAAAAATAATCATTGATTCAGATTCCAGGGATCTCGATTATAATAACTTTTGAATAATAATCCGCCAAAATGGAGGCAAAATAGTATTTCGACTCGAATATCTGAAATGATATTCCATTCAAATTTATTTTATTATACATACATACATCCAGTTTTTAACATTAATTATAACAAAAAAAAATTTCTGTTACGAATATTGCAATTAAACACCGGATACCTTGATTGGCAAATGTATTATAACATATGTACAAACTTTTATAAAGTCACAAATGGGAAGTTATGAGTTTGACAGAAAATTAGGGAACTTTGCTATTGAATGACATTGTTAATGTTAAATATCAATTTTTTAATACATACATACATACGTATGTTTCTGATTTTACCGATTTAATTATTTCAATGGATAGTAGGAAATTTCTTACCCGCTAAAAACAGAAAATCTAGGGTTCAAAATGCGACTAATATAAAGCTTCAAAGGCCTACGGTAACACGCAAAAAATATCCTGGTTCCATTTATCAGATTTCTTGTTAGAATCTATCGGAAAAACTGATAACGAGATTCTCCCAGGATGTCTGATAAAATATATCAGTCCCTCCTGGTAGCCCGTACCAGGAACAATAATTTCCCTCCGGCAGAATATCATCAGAATTTCTGATAACATATACCAGTTGTCTGATACAATCTAACAGGAAAAGAGAATCATTTTCCTGGTACTGTTAGTATCTTACCAGAAATATTATTTTTTTCCTGGTAAAATGTACCTGCGTTCTGGTAAAATTTACCAAGATATCGGGTTGTTTTCATGGTACCTGTTATTGAATGAATGTTATTAACTTCCCATAGGGAGTTATTGTAATGGGTCCGATTTGTTAAATTGAAATTTTTGAAAAATCTGGACGTTTTATGGTTAGTAGAATCTAGATTCGTCATTTGTAGAGAGCTGTCTGTATGTGTACGTGCGTTCGAGACCCCTTTTTTGTTAACGGTATCACGAAAATGAATAAAGATATCAACACGAATTAAATTTTGTTCAATAGGTTATAACTTCATAAAATGCAGAAAGGACTTTTAAAAAAATTTGTCAAACGGTTTTAAGTTTTTAAAAAAAGTGAAAATTTTAATTTGTCGCAAATATCTCAAGAACGAATAAAGCTATTGACTTCAAATAAATTTTTGTGTAGATTGTAATGTGACACAGGTTTGGTATAAATTTGAAAATAATTTAACATACCGTTATTTTTTAAAAAATTAAAAACGAAAAACAAAATTTGGCGCGGATATATACAATGAAGGAAAAATGATATCATCTTAAAAACAATTTTTTGTTATGTGAAATGTGATCTTCGACATCTGGTAAAATTTTTGAAAAAAAGGAATTGTCAGTTTTCTTACAAAAAAAATCAACCAAAATTTGGTAAAAAATGTTTTTTGACTTGATTATCACGAGACAATAGTAGACAATATTATGTTGTGTATAGTTAAAACAAAGTAAAATTACATCATGCCTTTAGCTCGATGGGCTATGAAATTACGTAGCTAGTTTTGTGAAAAAAATAGCTTTATTAGGCTTATGTGATTTCCCTTTATTGACGAAAGCTAATGTTATGTTATATTCTGGGAGTAAAAAAAATAATGCAACAAATATTTGTCGCATTGACAACAAAGCAAAAATGCTCAATATTATATACCTAACGGGTGAGGTTAAAAACAGCTTTTAACTACCATCTCAAAGTCTTACAAAACCAACATTTTATTTAACAAAAGGGACATTAACCTTATGCCTTTTAAAAACAATATAACAATCTGCGTTTAGCTTCTAAAATTTTAATTCTTGTGGCTTTTCCATCATTTTATATTTAAAAAAATAATGTACAATTGATGTGCTGATGTATGCGTTTGTAAATATTAAAGAATTATTCCATTATTTTAAAACACTATTTTTACAATGCTTTAATAAACATTCAAATTCATTTTATGCAAAATCTATATTTATACATTAATGTAACTTGAAATTTTGAGGTTCAATAAAAAATTAAATTTTCTAAAAACAAGGACAACAAGTGTTGAAATAGCTATTAAGTCCGAAAATGACTATTTTTAATTTCATACATACATGTCAATACGAATTTTAGGGACCTACAAATGTCAGATCTAAAAAACTTTTGTTTAACTTGAAATAGGATTTGCAAGCACAAGTTACAACGTTCGTTTTAAATAATTTTTCTGTACCTACGAGTACAGTAGAAAATTTAAAGTAGAAAAATTTGATTTTTTGAGAATAACTTGAGATTTTTGAGAAGTTATTTAAGTCAAAATTTGTTCATAAAGTAAATACAGTTTTTCTACTCTTGTACCAGTATTAATTAACATTCATAATTTGTATGATAAAATCTATGAGAAAGTCTGAATATTTCACAAAATAACTGTAAATTTTCGAATTCTCTGAAAATTGTCAAGAAAACTATTTTATCTAGTTTCACATTTCAACGATTTTTTAGCTATTATTGAAACTGATAAAGTAATAAGTATTTATTTTGAATTTCAGCAAAACCAATAAAAAAAATTTAACTACGTAAATTTGATTTAAACATTTATGTTACTTACCAATGAATGATTCAAAAATTTTAAGTGTAGCAAGGTTGAATCACAAATAAGCATATATGATTATTTGTGGTTGAATGATTCCTCTTTTAAGTGACCATATAAATTTGCGGTACCTAAAAATGTCGGATTAAGCCTTGTTTTAGAGTATAAATTAATTATAAAAACTTTTACTAGCATATTATAATAGTTATGTTGCAATTTTCGCGCTATGAAATTTTCCAGACGCACAAGTTTTTACACATAATTTTCTCTATATTTAGTTAACTTCTAAATTGATAAACATTCTTCTATTCTCGTAGCAGTATTAAATAACAGTTATAAATTTTAAAAGGTACGAGGGATTTTATTATAAAGAAATAATTTTATTATTTGTCTAGTTATACAATTTATACAATACCATGATGGACCACTCACTTTGAATTACAAACAAATTACTATTACTGCTGATACTGATATTGATATTGAACTAGAGCTGTAGCCTATAGCGAATCGTATGTATTCGTTACTGAGATACGGGTATTCACTTCGATACCGAGTAAGAAACGTTACTACCTAAATAATCTCGTTACTCGCATGTTTAGTTACTTTGTCAATACCATCAAAAAAGTACCATAAGCATCGCATCACTCGGGCTCGTCGCACATACCGAATGAAATTGAAATGGCACATCACACTGTTCTTGTACCGATATCTAACTAGATACACTAGACAAAATGAGAGGTGAAGGTTTGAAGCGTGTAGCTTAGGTCTGTTTGTTCGTTTCCTTTGGCATTTGCTGGCATTGATTGCATTGATATTTTGATTTTCATTTTCTACTAGAATTTGGATGCATGAACGTAAAAGTATAAATTTATTTTTTGTGGAAAGGGAAATATTATTTAATTTGTCGTATTACTTTAATTTATTTGTTTTTAGGTATTCCTTTCATATTCATTCAGAACACATCGCTACATAAAGTTTTTTTTATAAAAATGAACTTTTGTGATTAAAATTGATTAGCAAAACTTATTTCATTTCTTTAAATCATTTGTTATAACTAATGACTTATTTATAGATAGTCCAAAATAGTCCGAATCACATACAAAAACATAATTAGAGTCATACCGTTACAATAAAAATAAGAAATGCGAAATGCCGTCTCCATTTTTAAGGTATCTATATACCAATTTAACGAATGTAACTAGAGTAACGAGTAACGATACCAAAGTAACGAGTACTAGAACCAAAAGTAACGTAAACATACGGGTACTGATATTGTCGTTACTTTTACAGCCCTGTATTGAACTGACTGAGATTAGATATGAGAATTATTGAGAATATGAGAAGCAGTAGGAAAATTTCCATGCGATAGCGCCAATAGAGACAGAGAGTAGAGACACATAAGACATAAGATATGGTAGTATCGGAATCGGAAAGACGAGTTCAGGGCTGTTATAAGGAGTAGAGTAACTTAAAATTGTTAGTTGGGCTGGTATACTTATTTTACTATATTATATACTGATGAATTTTATTATATTAAATTTTTTTCAATATTATTCGCAATAGCGCACTTTGAGATTCTTTATGTAAACAAATAATAACCTAATTGTAGTAATTATAAACAAAAATAAGGAATCAGTTTAAATGTACTTTATACTTGTTTTATGGATTATGTGGTTATTTTCATTTTTCATTCAATACTAAAGACAATATGTGAACGTGGTTCAAATTTGTTTTGAATTTAATTCCTACTTTATAATTTAGATTTTTGATGTACTTGGCAACATGAAAAATTAAAATTGGTATTGAATGAAAAATGATCACAATTATAAAGTAGGAATCAAATTCAAAACAAATTTATGGTAAACAAACCCAATTTACATTTTGTCTTTAAGAGTTTAGTATTGAATGAAAAATGAAAACGACCACAACTTCAAAATAATTTCAAACATAAATACAAATTATCTGAATTGAAATACCAATTCTATTAGGTACGATTTTGCATTCATGTAGTCTTCCAAATTAAAAATCATACATCACATCCCTGCTCCATGCTTAATCTTAACCGACGTAGGATAGGGTAAAAATGTAATGATCCCACGAATCCTAATAATTCCCACAGATCTCCCGTTGCAGTTTACAAGGCTACAATTTCCTCTTAAGCTTAGTTTCGCTATGACCATTAACAAAGCTCTTAGAAATGGACAATTTATTGTATGTAGCATGTTTGCGTGTTAACAATGCCCAGAATGGAAAGACAAATGATATGGTCTACAGTAGCGATCAAAAAAATATTCTGTTACGAGTTCTCTTCTGTGTTCTAGTGCAGGAATGGGAAAACGTGTTACTACGAATTTAACGCGAGCGATGACGCAGGCAAAAGCTTATAACTTCATATTTTGTTTACCAAATTTTAACAAACTTTCTTCTCTTGTTGTCTTCCAACTTGTTCCTTTTCTATATAACGAATTTACCCAAATATAAGTACTTTGACACAAATCTTATATCTACTAGCTTATTCCCATCCGAAAAATTGAACCTCGTCTCACTCCGATTAAACTTTAGAGTGATAATATATCTCAGACAATTCAAATTTGAATGTGATTTATTTGAATGGAAAGCAATATTTTTTAATAAGTTTTCCGGTTCAAAAACAAAAAACGAATATTGTTTGCAAACAGTTGAATGGACAACGTATATCTTACCGTGCTGAAAACAGGGAAATTTGAGATTTATTTCTCACACTTCCAACCAATCGAAAAGGAACTGAATACGCTTTAATTAGAATGGAAGATCAGTTGGAATAATTGCAACCCGTGGGATAAGGTCTTTTTGAATCTTCCATTGATATCTAATCGTCTCCTGAATCACATTGTTCATCAGTTTCTTGAAGGATACAAACCGTTGCACAATTTCGGATAATTCATTTCGAAACATGGTAATGATCGATCAAAATTTAGTAACTCTTAGTTAAGTTCAAAAATTACGTTAGTTCGTCGATCTCACTTTCGTCGCAAAAGTTCAAATTTTTCGCGTTTTTCCGTGTTTTACGATATTAAATTTCTTTTTTCCTGTTTCGGAATAATTGTATCAAAATTCCATGCAAAAATTAATTTTAATAATTTTCTGCCTGTATCGGAATGATCTCTTTTATAAAAATCTTCTCCTTGCAATTTTCACCGTTTAAACATTACCTAGATTGGCGAAAATATTTAAAAAGCAAAATTAGTCAAATCGGTCCAACCATTGTCTAGTTTTTGCGAGAAAAACGCAATGGATTTCATTTTTTTTTATTTTGTTAGGAATTGACTTCCTATTGTTTTTTTATATAGAAAGAAACCACAGACTAATTGTCATTGTCTACAAAATGTTGTACCTTAAAGTTAATCAAAAATTCATAAGGTATAACTTTACTGTAGATACATTATTTATTTTATTAACTAAAACTACAACAATTCCATACAATACTAGCAAAAGTATACAAATATTCAAAAACAAACAGAATACAAAATTATATGTACATATCTAGATTTTAAAAATTAAGAAAACCTTGATAACAAATTCGAGAACGATTATAAAATGAATTTATGACTCCTTCAAGTAATTTATCCCAAACTTTGTTTAGCCCTAGCTAGAAACAAATGACAAGTTACGCAACGCCGCGCCGTCGCGTTTAGTTTCATAATCTCATTGTGAATCAAGTCTTATATTTATGTCTACCTTCAATTTTAAATGTAGCTTCGCCCTAATCAACCTGAAACGGTTTGAAAACGGAACTGTTTCTTACCAAGAGTTTGATGTTTTTTTCTATTCATTTTTTTCGTAAGTCAATTCTTCATATTCAGTGCTTCCTTTGCTCGTCACTCATCTGATCATTGCATCTTGCGTCTTCAATTTCAGTTTGATCAAGATTTAATATTGCAGCAAAATCGACATCACATTTAAACCTAAATCCGAGACTAAATATTTTCCATGATCTTAAAAAAATAGTTTACTCGAATAGCCACTGATACTGACGACATTTATTAGGATTTCAACAAATAGCTATTTTAACGAAGCCGTTCAACTGAAAATTAAAATAGAAATGCAGAACAAGAACTGAAAAAATTCCATTCCATCGTTGACTTCACCTGTTGCTTGAGCGTGATGATTGGATTATTCTAATTAGTTTAATTTGTCGATATGAAAATAGTTTCAGTGAAATGATAAACGAAGTGTTTTATTATAATATTATCGAATATCATGATTAAAAAATGCAACTAAGTTTTATTATCTCATGTTTTATGAAACGATTTTTTTCTATTAATTAATGATTATTAACATGCAACTGTGTGAATGTGTACGTGTGTGGTGAATATATGAAACTACTATTCTATGGTGAAAATCCAATTCATTCATTAGAGAGCAGTTCAAGAAATCAACAAATATAGCCTCAATTATTGTTTACTTTATTAAAAACACAGCTTGTGCTTAAAGTAAATGCTATTGTTTTGTTAAATAAAACAACGAATTAATAAGCAGTTCATTTTCGGAAATGGATGCTTCGACTATTATAGGTAAAACAATATTCATGAATTCTACTCCAACAAGTTCCTTTTAGCCTATCTTAAATTTAATAAAAATTAAACTCTTCGAATATTATTGAATACAGTATGTATGCATTACAAAATAGGTCAATATAGAAAAACGCTATACTGTTAAGTAAATCGTGTAAATTGCATGCTTTTTGTGACTGGGTGGGATTTGCTTAATTAAATTAGATGGAGCGGCAAACGTTATAATGTATTACATTCCAATACCGATTGAATATTAACTTAATGATAACGACAGTGATAGGAGGTATTTAGAATAAATAAATAAATGTATTATCTAATTTTGTCCCGAAAATATTTCCATTTAGGAATTTACTCATAAGTCTATGGTAGAAAAGTAGGGATATTCATATTATTGAGGACAAATTGAACACTAATACATATATCAAAACCTAACATACCGTACTTTCATTCTAAGAAAATATCATTTCTGAAGTGTAGTTCAATGAACTGCAAATAGTGAGTTTCTTAGTACTGTACAGGTACCTATACATAAATTGAAATGATAATTTTCTTTAAAGGAGGGATTATTTATATTAATGTTTAGAACGTATCATTGTCATTATAAATTTCAAATTCACAATAGTTGCTTCTCTAGGGATATAAAAGTGGTTTTAGAAACCACAGGACTTCAAAAATTGCAAAAATCATCTTAAATCGCTTAATTTTCTATTTTCAATTAAAATGAACACACCCAATTCACGTAAAATGATACAAATTAGAAGACGGTTAAGAAATGAATCGTATACCAAGAAAACAAAAAACAAAGCTCCGTGGCTTCAGCCCATGGAAAATGAAGGGTTATCCATTTTGCGGTTTCAAAAGTATAGGGCTGGAATTAGACTGTCAAACTAAGGCTTTATTGCAAGAGACATTTCCTGTCCGCGTAATTTCTCGTCGTGGTGATATCAACTGGCCACCAAGATCATGCGTTTTGACACCGCTGGACTTTTTTTTGTGGGATTACTCAAAAGACCGTGTTTATGCAGATAAAACTTTAAGCACTTAAAAACCAACATTCGTCAAGTTATGGCTGAGATAGCCCAATATGTGTCAAAAAGTGGTCGAAAATTACCTCAAAAGAATCGACGCTTGCAACAATTCGCGTGGTGGACATTTAAATGATGTAGTGCTTCACACATAATTTCAACGTTCAAACTTTATAATAAAAAGAAATGTCATGAAAAAAAATATTTTATATGTTTTATTTACTTTTACTTTTGAAACCGTAAAATGGATAACCCTTTATAATAAGATTTTCAGTCGAGGTATTGTGACTGCCTGCATACCAAACTTTGCGATAAATAGTGAAATTACACAAAAAATACAAATGTACAAAATAGAATCAAGTAAAAAATAATAATAGGCTTGTTTATAAACACATGCAGGCTTACTAGGTGAATAGATGTATGAAATTATTAAAATCTTCTTTAGTCGCTTTATTATTGTAATTTATTGATTTTGAATCTGATCAAAATTTTAAGTTTTACTTAGCATTTTTATACAAAAGCTAATCACAATAAATCTTTTCAATAAATTATAATTTGCAGACGAACGTCAAGATGTTCAAAAAAAAACTTTTACAAAATGGATAAATTCACACCTGGTAAAAACACAATATCCCTTGGTAAACGATCTTTTTATGGACTTACGAGATGGGCACAAATTATTGGAACTATTATGTATTTTAACAAAATCCAATGTCGTAAGTAATTTTCTTTTCTAAGAAGAATAATTATTAAATAGTATTTTACTTTAAGAAACCAGAGAAAGGACGAATGCGAGTTCATCACATAAACAACTTAAACAAAGTAATTCAACTTATTCAAGAACAAGGAGTTAAACTAGTTAATATATCAAGTGATGATATTGCTGCCGGAAACCCAAAATTAACGCTGGGTCTTATTTGGCTGATTGCGCTTGAGTTCAACGGTCAAAATATAGTTAAGTCTCATTCAAGTAGTGGGGTGGAGAAATCTTTACTTGCATGGGCACGTCAGTTTACTGAACCCCATGGAGTATCCATTAACGATTTTTCCTCTAGTTGGTCAGATGGCAAGGCATTTCTGTGCATAATTGATGCAAATTTACCTGAGCTTGATCTGAGTGCAGTATTTGAAAAACATCCTTTAGCACGACTTAAAACTGCTTTTGAATTGGCATTCAAATATTTTAACATTGAACAACTTCTTGATCCGGAAGACGTACATACAAACAAGCCCGATAACAAGTCTATACAAATGTACGTGATGTGCTTGTACCATGCTATGGAATCTAAAAAGTCGTTTCAACGATGTGATAGCAGTGGTCAGGTTTTCATATTTGATGAAACTGCTAAAGAAGCTCATGCAAGCATATCTCTAGAAAACATTCATGCCGGTAATGTCACTGATCTTGATGACATTCCATTAGAAGCGACTGAAGAAGCGAGTGAAATTGTCGATTTAAACAAACCTTCTGTAACCACAAGTCCCAAAAGAGTTTTGAGTATGGAATTTTTGCAATATAACAGTGATTCGCGTCCCCTATCTACTCTTTCTGTAGCAACAAATGCTTCTATAGAGATAACTACTTATCAAGTAGCTCTAGAAACTGTTTTAGGGCTTCTTTTTGAAGATGAAGATATTCTCTCGAGAGAAATTCCAGAACCTACTGATTTTCAGATGGCGAAAGTTCATTTCCATGAAAACGAACATTTTATGCTTAAACTAATCGAACATCAACAGTATGTTGGCGAGGCCTTAGAAGAAGGTTCAAATCTTATACATGAAGCTCAAAAAACAGGTGGTCTTACGTTAGACGACCAGCATGAAATCCGTCAGCAAATGGTTTTGCTTAATGAACGATGGGAAACTCTACGCCTTCGAGCATTAGATGTTCAATCAAAAATTCACTATCGTTTAGCTCAGTTTCAAAAACAACAAATTGAAAAATTGCGAAGTTTTTTGACAAGTGCAGAGGATAGAATATCTCACATGTCAAACATAGGACCGGGAGTGAAAGAGGTTGAAAGGCAGCTTGCCGAATTAGGTGTGCTGAAAGATGATTTAAGATCTCAACAGTGTCTGGTTGATAGTGTGAGTAACATGGTTGTTATTGTAAATGATGAATCTGGAAATTTCAACGACTTGGAGGATAAGTTATCGGCTCTAGGAGAACGGTGGTCGCATGTAGTTAAGTGGAGCGAAATGCAAAACGAAAAACTTCATCAGTATAAAGTAATATACAAGTGGATAGATTCAAGGGAAAAAGATTTGAAGGCCATGGAAGGAAAAGAGCTAACAGAACTAGGGAGTGTAACAAGGCGAATGAATGACTTGAAATATTGTGAGCAAGATTTATTGGAACTAGAAAGATATTTAATAGATTTGCGGCAGATGATTCAATCACCTATGCATGAAGAAGACGACACCAGTAGTAAAGTCTTAGAACAGTTAGAGAACATCGAGGATAGACTAGAAGCCTTGCGTCAAATTCTTGAAGTACAATCAAATCGTATTGAATCGATGGGATTCCAGTTTTCCTTGAATACTGAAGACAATCATGTTCAGAAGCCTGAAGGATGGACTGACTTTCAAATTATAATCAAATTTGGCGAGGAAAGTCTGAAAGATCCCGATGCAGAAGAAGTCGGCACCATTGAATCAGAAGAACAAACTAATAAAAAACGAAAGGTGAATGATTCAAAAAGTTTACATCTTTTAGAGGTAAAAATTTTAGAAAATTTAAGCTTCTTGGATAATTGTGAAGAGAAAATCAACAACTTACAACGTCGTAGTATACGTTACCAAATTGAAGCTCTTTGTTCTATTGAAAAAGAATTAGAAAACAAAAAGACCTTAAACTCAGAACTTGAAGATCTCTTACAAATGTGCCAAAATGAAAGCCACAGCCAAGACCTTGAAGAAAAAGCCAAAAATGTGGGTAGTATAAAAAACAAATTGACTTTAATTGACTCTCAAGTAAAGAATCTTCTTAGTGCCAATGAAAAAGTTTTTCAAAAAGAAAAGTTCTATAATAGTTTAACTGGATTTAAACTTGTTTTAGCTGATTCGAGAGATTGGTACAAACAGCATTCTAAAACTGCTAGTAAAAATGAATTAGAAAACCGTTTAAGAGATATGGAATCATTATCGTCAGAAATAACGGTTTCTAAAAAAACAACAATTGAATTGGATGAAAGCTTTATTGAATGGAAAAGAGATTTTCAATTGTTCTATGAAAGTTGGGAGGATATGAAAAAAGCCATTTCTGTTTTAATTGAAGAAAAATGTGGACGCGAGGAAAGCAACTCCCAGAAAATTAAAGAACTTAATACCTTTGTCGCCGAAGTTGAAAAAGCACAAGCAATTGTTTCAAATTTAGATAAAATGAATCAAAAACTGAGTGAATTAAATAAGTTGAAAGAAAATGCTAAAAATCTTCACACAATATTTCAATACGTTCGTCAAAATGACGAAAATTCAATAAAAGCGAATTTTGAAGAAAATTGGTTTAAAATTCCGAATATACTTAACGATCGAATTATCAAGCAAAATACATTTATTGAAAACCTAAATCATTTTCAAGCTGAATATCAAATAATTTCTGCGACGCTTAATGAACTTAAAGTGAGCTTAGAAAAAGATGATGTTTGTCAACTTGGGGAAAGCGTCATGTCTCAAGATGGAGAAGTTGATTCTTATGATAAATATGCAATGGAGTTGCGAAAAATAGAAATTGATGTTATAAGTGCGAAAAACTTTAGTGAAATTCTCATAAAAGATGCAGAGCAAGACTTTAGAGAGAGCATTATATCAGAGATTTCTATGCTGAATGAATTATACAACAAGGTTCTTGATTTATACCAAAAAAATTGCAAGAGGAGGCATCAAATTATAACGAGAATCGAAGAAATACTACAAAGAATTCATCATACTGATTTATGGTTAAATGACTTGGAAATGAATACTCCGAAAAATAAAATTTCCGAAATCACAAATTCCAACGAACTTTTCCAAATTAAATCAAAATATCAAATTCTAAAGGAAGCATGTGAGCGGGAAACAATAAATTTTCGAGATTTGAACGAAAAAGGAGGTGACATTTTGTTGCAAATTGATGAATTATTCCCAGCACAAAAGGGGTCTGACTCAAAGTATGCAAATCTAGCAATAAAATTCACACGGTTAAATGCTAGGTGGACAGAAGTTACTTCTTTGGTTTATAAAAGTACATCACTTCTTGAACACATCTCAAGTCAGCTAGGTGAGTTCAAAAAATTGATTGTTTCGGAAACAGGATATTTGGACAAACTGGAAAAAAAAATTGGACAGACTCCTGAGAATGCAGATGCCGAAGAAATAATTGAAGAACTGGATGTAAGTAAAAATATGTTAAGATATTCAAACTTGTATTATATTTTTTTTATTGCTACAATGTAAATAGAATTGTGATTGTAGTTCACTAGTTATAATATAGTTTCTGCTTTAAAAGCAATATAAACGATTTTACACATAACCCGTGTTTTCCGAAATCTTCTTATCAAGTTCAATAAGTCATGGTTTCGTACCTTCTCTGACAACAATATTGAAGTAAATGTACGATAACACGAAGGTTTCGAAATTTAAATTTATAAATTAATTGCAATACTTAAAAAATAGGAAAATTTAATTCATAATACAAACTTTCTTTTAGGACCTGGAAAACAATTTACGCAGCCATTCAGATGATTGGCTTGAAAAAATTCAAGAAATTGGCGCTGATTTAATAGACCACGAGTTTATGGCTACAGATATTAAAGAAGAAGTTAATTCTACTGTCACTCGTTGGAATCAACTACAACAAAAGGTACACATTTTGTAAATAAAAGTTCATTTTTTCTTATTTAAATTTGGTATTTAAGTGTTCAGATTATGTGTTACTTGAACAAATTATTACTGATTATAATTGTTTCATTTCAATTTAAAATTAATAAAATTATTATTAAATATTAAATTATTATTAGTTTATAAAAATTTCGACTTTATTTCGGAATTGCTTGTGGAGGTTAACTGAGGTGAAATCAATTTAGGTATTATGAGCGACAATCTTAATATATTAATTTAATCTGTAAAATGATAGCTTAATAGATAACACTACAAAACATCATAGAACTTTTCTCAATTTATTTAACAAGATATGGAAAAGTTTTTACGGGGTACTCAATGTACTAAACAAAAATTCGATCACTACCTTAGCTTGGCAACCTTTCTAAAATATTTGTCACACAAAAAACTTTATTTTGTTTGCACTAAGTAGTGTTTGGTGAATAAAAAAAAGCATTCGTAGCCGTTTGACTACAAAATTTTTTAAGGACTTTTTAAAGGGAGGGACAGAACACCATACAATAAAATAATTTGAAGAAACAAAGATATAAGTAATATATATATAACATAAGTTATACATATATTAATTTCAATGTATTACGATTGCAGAACTCATAAGAATCTCATTAAGAAATTTTCTATTACTGCAACTAAAGAACGATGTTATATATATTCAAAGACCAAACAAGTTTTTGTCGATAATTTCAGTTTTTAATGCACAATTAAATTTTTCGTCATCAGCATAGAATAAACAGAAAGCATTTTAGAAAATGAATGATACATTTGAACACAACGTATGGTTGATGATGATTGAAAAAAAAATTCTCATTAGACTTATCACAGACATTAGACATATACCAAATATCGCTTCATTTTTGACTGTGAGTTTCACTTAATATTTCCTTTTCCAAGTTGCACTCCATGCATTGTTTGGTATTTTTTGTCTTTTCTTTCATTTCTTATCCATGAGATATATTGCATGATAAGAGTATTTATCTTGAAAACTCATTTCCACCAATTCTCTTAAAAAATTACTTTTTATATAGCGACATTTAATTTTTTTTAAAAATGTTTTCTAAGTGCAAGACAAAAACTCATATGCATATATATTTTCTTGTTTTTAAATACGAATATAACAATTTATTTTTCAAACTCAATTCTTGAATTTGTAGGCGAAGCAGCGCACTGAGTTGTTGGAAAGAGAAGTTTCTGAAGCTGAAAAATCTGAAAAATGTGTAATACAAGTGGAGTGCTGGCTTACAAGAATGGATGAAATCCTTAGTGAACACCTAGAGAATGATGTCACTATTGAAGATCTACCAGAAGATTTTCAGGTACATGTTCTTATAAATTATGTGTAAATACCGAATTTATATTTTATCAATATTAATTCGAAATTCAAAGCGACTCATAAAAGAATTTGAGAAAAACGAAGAAAACCTAACAGAAGTCCGAGAACTAATTGCAACCCACACGCGAAATAAAAAAATAGAAGCAGCAAATCGGCTACAGGACCAGTTAAATCTTCTTGAGGTATTACTATTAAAAAATCCCAACGAATTATTACCAAACTTAAATTTTGGTTTTTATCAAAGGCTCGCTTCAATGCATGTCAGATGAAACTTAGAAAATGTACTGCTCCACAGCCAGCTTATGAATCTCGTTTGAGCAGAGCAGTTGCTGAATTGCGAAATGTTGAACGTTCTACGTTAGTACTAGATGTCGTTACCGCAGGACCATCAACAGTTCAATCACAGTATCAAAACTGCCTGGTAACAACAAAATAATTTTTAAGTGTTTAAACAATAAAAAAAAAATCAATTTATATTTTTTAGAAAATTTATCGCACTCTGTCTGAAATAAAGGGAGAAATAGAGAATACAATCAAAACCGGCCGTAAAGTTTGTGAAGATAAATTCACTAAATCTCCAAAACAACTCACGCAAAGAATTGATGCTCTCAAACATCTTTATAATGCTCTTGGTGAAAATGTCACACAATCTAAACTTTTTCTTGAGGGACTTTTGAAATTAACTCGACAACTTAACGAATGTTTCAAAATTGCAACAAACACTCTACGAAGCATAGAGTCAACACAAGAAGCCGTTGAAAAAAAAAATAAATTCCAATATTTGGAAGGAATTTTGCTGAAATGCGATGATATTTATAATGAATATAAGAAATCATGTGACCAAATTTATCTCGAGGATGTAAGACATAAGATTGATAGCCTGAAGGAAGAATACTTTAAGTTGTCTAACACTGATATCATGAGTAGACTTTCAGAAATGAAATCGACTTTACAAAATCTTGACAATATTTCAGTTGAATCCTTGAAGTAACTTTTGTTTGTTATTTGTTATTTGTGATATTGAATATAAGAAAACATTTCTTTTTTAGAAAAATGCAAAATGATTTGAAAGAAATGGATGTATCCAATCCCGAAATCGAAGAATTGCACCGACAAGTGACTAGCATCATTGCAGTAAGTTATTTTTGTTATTTATAAACATATCAATAAAATATTCTTGTATATATCATTCTGTGTAGAGCCATTTTTTGTTTAAAAAAAAACATACATAGGTACAACTGTACATACATAAGTCTATGTAAAAACATAAGTTGTGTTTATATACTTAATTTATGGTTTAAAAATCTTCTGTACATAATATCTATCGAAATCGAGAAGGCATTCATTAGAGTCAATATTTAAGTTAACTTCATTCAGTTTTATTGGTTGTATTTTGGCTTGAGTTCATATCTTTGAGGGGGTAAGCAATTTGTGTCTATTAGTGAAATTTTCTTAAAAATAGTAATATTTAGCTTATTTACCTAGCGAGGTATGTTCAATCAAATTGAATTGAGGTGATTATTAAATTCGGCTATAAAAATGTTACAATGACTTATCATCTTACCAGATGAGAAATAATAGGCTAAAACGGCAATCAGTATATTCATCCCAAAGATATCAATTTTAGTTTTTTTTTACCACCTAAGGTCACCACAAACGAAGAACGCAATAGGTCGATAATTTTTGTATGAAGGCATCAGCCACTGTAGTTTTATATTAAATCAAAGCTTAGATCTCTAAGAGCAGCTTATGGAAGTCATTGGTGATTTTATTCGTTTTCGAAAAAACTACAGTGAAATATGTGTTACTCCTAGTATAAATATATATATATACATTTATACATGTATATATATATACATATATAAAAATGTATAGTGGTTTTAAGAATTTATGTAAATGTAAGTTTTGGATTTTAAATGATAAATGAAGTATCAAGGGACGTTGTACTGACTAGTAAATATATAGATTGATGCCTTATTCTGATGAGTTTGTTTAACTTATTACATATTTTCACTTCTTGTTTTTTTGTAGGTTTATAAGTTTTGTAAACATTTTTTAAAAATATTTTTCTCACTTTTATGCTTCTTTGAGCTGGAAAAACATTTTTCATCAAAACTGGCACTGTCTTTGTATGTAAATATTTAGATAATTTATTACTTAAATGTATGTGGTTTATTTATTTTAATACTTTTCATATGTGTACATTTTTGTATAGTTCTTTTAACCTATAATATTTAACAATGCACAGAACCGAAAATATTTCTGGTGTTATACTAGTTTATAAAAAAAAACAATGGTATAAGGAAATAGACACTTCTTTGCTACTTTTACTGTTAATTTTTTAACACAAGGTTAAATAAAAATGATTAATTCGGAAAACACAAGCTATCATAAATAAAATGGTTATCTTGGATATGGGGCTTTAATTGATCGGTTAATTTTTCCCATATAATTATATCACGCTTTAAATGTGCACAGTCATTGTACTATAAAAGCACTATTTGTGCCAGTTTGAAAGAATTCACTATCATTACGCTTATCACTTGTAATCGCACTCTATACACTATGGGATACTTAGTTAAGATCTGATTTTGTTTAAGGATTCCCTTGTAAGGCCTAACCGACCTGCTGACTCTCAGGTTAAAGAAAATGAAACTGAATTTGTCATTGTCAGCGATACAGTTCGTCAGCGACGTGCACGAACTCCATCGACTACTAATATCCCTATGAATCAACAAACATCACAAGAAGTTCTTCAGCATGAAAATACTAATATGACAATTCTACCAGACCTTCTGCCACCACAGACGTTTAGATTAGCCGAATCAAGTTCTTTATTTTCTGAAATATCCAAGAATCATAAAAATAAACCACAAACTGAAGAACAAATTCCGGATAGATCTAAAAACTCCGAACCACTATCTGTTGCAGTAGTAGAAGTAATTGAAAAGAATATTCGTAATCATAAAATGTCTGTCCAAAATATTGATATTTCAAATGATATAAATGAACCAAGTGTCGGAGAAATTGTTGACACCGTAAATATTCTTGAAAGTGTTGACCCTTTTGTCCCTGAATTTGTAGAAATGGTTCAAATTGTTGATCTTTCTGAAGACTCCGATTCTTCCATCCGCGTTGAAGACGAGGAAAACAGAAATACTGATGAACAATCTGTTGAAATGAGAACTAATCCAATGTCGCCGGTCTTAAAAGTTGAAAAACAAAGAATTTCTTTCGAAGAAAAACGTAAGCGCATTGAAAGTGAAAGAGACATTTTGAGAGATTCCGAAGAAGAAACAGAAATCGGTCCGCTTATACCAAGAAAACAAAAAAGGAATCGTCAATTTCAGAAAAATTTTGAACAAGAATCACTTGTGTTTTTCGAAGATGAGGATATACCAAGATTTTCTTTCGAAATGACACCAGTAATTGATTCGGATAGTTATATGGTAATGCATAGATGTATTTTTATTGTAAAAAACCATATGTGTATCCAAATATTCAGTTCTAAGTAAAACAAACATTTTTATTTTATAGAATCGTATTAAAACACCACCTACAAAAAACACAAATGAAATTCTAACAAAAATGTTCCCATCATCAACGGAAGAAGAAAAAATTAATGGAAAATCTAAATCTAGTAATGAAAACCTGATGCTGCCCAAATACGGTAACTCAAATTCCTTAGATCAAAGGGTTCAGGCATTTGATAAAACAGCTAAATATATGATCAAAAAATTGGAAACGACGAAGGAAAAAATTCACTCATGCTCTGATGGTGAAATGTAAGTTAATTGAATGGTATGCACCGAATTGGATAAAAAACGGTTTTTATGCCTTTGATAATTAAAATTTATAAGATTGAATATGAAAGAAAAAAATCATTCTTAAAAGTAGATTTAAATACTAAATAATTTTATATACATGCTTTCATAGTGCTATTGAACATTTAAAAATGTCTATTGCCCCGGATGCAGCGGCTCTAATTTCACAAGGTGATTCACTTGCCTTAGAAACTCATGGGAAAAAAGGAAATCTATCAGAAATTATGAGGACACAACATATTTTGAGAGAGCACTTTAAAGAAGTTCAAAGAGCGAAGTAAGTCAATTAACTTGAATATGCTGCGAATTTCAAACTATTCTTTATCAAAAAGGCCTCTACATTGTCGAGAGGAATCTCAAGAAAAGCAAGTTGTAGAAAACAACGATAAAACCGGCCTTTATAACTCATCACGCAGTATGAAAGATATTGACGTTAAGGAATTGGTACACAAAGGGTTGAAAAGAACAAGCGATTTAATAGACAAACCTTTCAATCGGTCGTCACTGGAAGATTTGGAAAAAAGATCTATGGAAATAAATGTAAGTTTTGCTACTTGGTAAGGCCTAAAATAATTGTCTACTAAAAATAAAGATTGATAAAAAAGAAAAAATACATATTATTGAAGTTATGTTCGGTTACACATATTAATATAAATTTATAAAAAAAATCTGTTAAGGTTTTAGAAACAAGGTTATAATATTACATATTTTTAAATTCTTACTACTCGAAAGAAAATTATTCACTCCTATCCGTACGAAAGAAATTTTTCTACGATTTTTTTGAAATTTTCTATCGAGGTATCCGTTTGTATAAATCTTCCGACAATATACATCGCATTCCTTTCCTCAGCCGTGCAATGCGATTAGGTAACAGCTATGCATAAATTTATTCAGAAGTTGTCCGATGAAAAATCATTGCGGAATCCGTTTGGAAATGGAAACTACAAAATTGTAAGTAAAATATTAAAACGAACGCGATTATTTTCTTCATTTTGTTTAGTTCCACAACGGATACCTCGAAAGTAAAGTACCGATCTGAGTTCACTTTAGTTACGGAAATTCTCCGACCGAATACCTCGCTCGATAGGGCCAATTAACTAGCATACATACATATGTGTGACATTTAATAGTGAATTCTTTTAAATTTATTTCTATAGTTTATAACAACCTTTTCGAAGCTGATAGTTACGAGTATTATTACTACTTATAAATATTTAGTTCTTTTTTTGCTTTCAAAGCTTATATGTATTTTATTAAATCAACATTAAACATACACATTTGTACATACATACATACAAAATATCCCCTACGAATGTATACACTCAAACTCATTCACAAGCATTACTTTTTTGCAATTAACTTAAAATTGAAAATTTTATGTTTTGTTCACCATTTTTATTTTTAATTAGTCTTATATCAATTTTTTAAGAATGTTTATATATATGTACCTTTTTTAAGTTAATTTGAAGTAATACAAATTTGATGTAATAAACATCATGGTTACATCGATTGTAGATCCATAGTGATACCGCGTTTATCTAAAGACTTGCTTAACACAATGAAATCAATTAAAGAGTTTTACTAGATTGAACGATAGATTAACAACTTGTATATAATATAATAGTTAGAAGGCGAGAATAATCCCTGGTTTAAGAAAAAACGTACTAAGTTCATCTGAAAATTTTAACTGAAGGAAAAACAATCCTTCAAATACCTTGGGTCAATAGTAGCAGCCGATAACAACAACATGTCTCAAAGCCAACAGAGTCTTCTATAGTCTGTCAAAGCTATTCAAATCCAGAAACTGTGGTAGGCCACGCTGTCTCCTACTATAGAATTACACTGCTCTGAGATGGCGTAAACCAGGACGCCCGAACCCTTGGGATGCGCAACTGTTAAATGACGCCAGTACCGGATCCCAGATGTGGAGCTGATGATGATGTGAAGAAATTTCTAATGTTGTTTAGTTTAATTGTCAAATCAATAGTTACTTAGATAACTATCTAGTTTTGTATGTGTATTTTAATGGTTGTTTTGTGTTAATGGTTAAATATATCAAGCTTAAAGAAAACTCATGGCTTAATTCGAGCTGTAAAGAGCTAACAGGGTCAAAGAAGTAAGCTCTCAAATTCTAAGCCCTACTGAGAAAATGTGGAATAATTTTAAACAAACTAGAGAGAGCTGTACCGGCCTTAATTGACCAAAATCAAGTCAATTGATCAATATAGGAAAGTTTGCTGTTAATTTACCGCGAGAGTACCACGACTGTGCATAAAAGCGTAAAAAAAATTTATGGAATGATTCTATCTGACTGAGAACCAAAACCATTGAATAAGCTTATACATCAGTCCTAATCTATAAGTTTATTTCCAAGTGAATGACGCTGATCAATTTTTAGCCTAAGAAATATCTTGAAAACTATTTAATGACCGGCACTGCGGATTTCGTAGCAAAGGATCCATTGGTGCACTGATTGTATCTCACAGTGGAGCAAATCCTTGCATCGTTTTGAAAAATGTAAGATTATTTGTCTTGATAGAGTTTGACATCAATTCATTTTATGGAAAGTGTCTACATTTGATATCTGATTAATCGCTTCTTCGTTAAGTACAAAATTATTTCACTGGCCGGATTGGCTTTGAATCTAAAATCTACAAAATTAACGCTGATGTTACCCAGCGCTCCATTTTAACTCTCTCAAGATAAAATTCAAAAGAGAGCTTTAAAAATGATAGGCGACCGCGGTTATGTTTGTTAAGATTTTTTTTTTTAAATTGTGTATTTGATTTATTTCTAAGTACATATACCTAATGTTAACAACTTTATTAAACAGTTTATTATTCAAATGATCTTGAATCAATATCATTGCCCGTTCTCAATATTTTTTTTTAATTTTATTTCTTCTTTATTTTAATTTACCAATTTATAAATCTATTTAAAGAAGATATGAGAATTTCCCGATCTTACGAACGTACACTGACTTCTATCTAAAGCCCACAATTTGTGTATACCAAAAACATAGATACTTATCCTATAAAAAAAATTATGTTTGGTTTTTAAATCATCGCATGCTCTATCATATTTTTGAGGTTGAGATTAAGATAGAGCTGGTCTGTTTCTTTGGAAGGGTGAGAAAATTATTTTTAACATACAACAGTCTGATGAAAATCTGTTCGGTGAGATAGCGTATTCACTTTTCTAATCATCTACTTTTTATCAGAAAATACACTCGGCTTTTTAAAACCTTATCAATATGTAGCCATTATTTCTATCGATTTTTTTTTAATGAAAGTCTTTTCAACTTATTTAATCAAAATCAATTTGCTTAGTAACTTGAACTTTTTTAAATACCAATCAGAGAGTGTAAATACTTTGGCCCTATTTTCTAAAAATAAAAACGCATTCCTTATTTACAACATCGTAGGAGATAAAAATGTCATCATTTGTAAACAAACCAATAGATAGTTCCAAAAATATCAGACAGTTCCTCTTTATTTCATCTTGTGAATGCTTATGTATCAGTGCTGTGTTTTGAAAGTATGTACGTATTATATACAATAATAATAATTTCGGACATTCATATTATCGTAAATTAAATTCGAGATAAAATGGACATATTTTCATTTTAAAGTAATTAGTAGTAATTATTCCGCTTTAAAATGATTTGTTTGAATAGAATAGAAAACAAAAATGTATTCAATTTTTGCATCTTTCGTTTGCTTTAGGCAAAATCTAGAAATATAAAAAAGAATCATGAAAATTCAATATGTTTCACGATCTAAAATTATTATTTTTTTTTTTCAGGATCGTCGTGATGACTTAAAATTTGTAAAAAACACATTAGAAAAAGTTCAACAACCATCAAATTCCACACGCAAACTTATGGAACAGGTAGAAAAGGTAAATACATTATATAAAAATTTACTTACGCTTTAATTTTAACTCTTAATAATTATTTAGACAAAAGCATCTTTAATGGACCATGCCAATAGTGTTGAGGACTCGATACTTTTGCTTAAAATGGGTTCGGATGATAGACAAAACGAATTGAACGCCAGTGAAAATGCAGGTAAGTGAAAAGAACATCTGTAGGTTTTATTATTTGTATTGAAGATTATTTTCTCATGAATTTGGAAAAGATTGCTACTTTTGTAGGTGTTTAAAATCTACAACAATAATTTTGAAATTTATATTTGTTTGATAAGATGGCAGCTAATCATAGCAATCAACTAATCGACTAAAAGAAAATGCCCATCACAATTAATCCCAAAATAAATTTTATGAAGGCCTTAAGGACTAGAGAATAGAAAAAAAGAGTTAACATAGAACAAGAAAATTGTGAAAGAAAAAGCAGTACATTTAATTTTTCCATTCGATTCTGTTGAAACAGATTGTTCTCATGAACATGAAGTGCACACATTTATTCAGACTCCAGAATAGTCTTATTGCGTTTGCTTTTTTTTTTCTAAAAAAATGTCGGTGCAAATTTGGACGCATATATGATGTTTAAAAGAAAATAGAAATATGTATGTATCAAAACTTTTCCCAATTCATATGTAAGATTATAACAAACAGAACATCCAGTTCAGGTTTTACTAAAGAGACCGTAATATTTGAGCTATTTTATAATTAATAATACGTAAATATGTGCAAAAATACAAATTAAATTTATATAACACTAGCTGACCGACGTTGGTTGTCCTGCCTTATCTATTATCATCAATTCGAACTTAAATAAGTAATACAAAAAACAAATATTTAAAAAACAGTATTTATTGTAATGCTTTTTGAGCCACAACTTTTTTATTTTTACTAGAAATTGTAACCGTTAAAAGTCAACTGCCATGTCACTACCTTTGTTCACATACTCGCAAATGTATATAATAGATTTGACGGAATGGCAAAATTTAACATTTGTCTTCGAGAGTAACGGCGAAAATGGAACAACCCAATGATTATGAACTTCAATGTATCTACTGTTGATTCATTTTTACTATTATTGACGTTTCATTGTCATCGGCGGCGATAAAGTGGAAAACCACATTTTCCAGTAAAATTTTCTGCTACCGTCTACCATACACGGAAAAATGGTATTTAATATTCATCATATTTTTTGTAATAACCTCATGTAACAGTGGATCATCGATTTCATATGTGGTATTTTTAGAAACCCAAACAAAATTATCGGGAATTGGATGCACCGGGAAACTCAGTAGATGTCAGTTACATGTTACTGTCAAAAACATGATTTAAGACTAAAGCTTTAAGTTGTTTTCTTTCGTCGATCTTTGCCTAAGTCTCTTCCGAAAGCCAGGTGTTACTACTTCCTTACACACGACCGACTATTCTTTCAGCACCTGATATGAAAACATTTTTCACAGCACTCCAGTGGCAGTGGTTTTCTATTCTGCTGCTGATTGATCTCATATGTTGCGAAAGGTGGCCCCTGAGTTGTTGAAGATTGTTAGGGTCCTTTAGACTTTCCGTGTTAAACCTGGGCATTCTGATGTTTTAATTCGATCTCCGAATTGCAGCTGTACGTAATCTTAAGCAAGCTACCATAAGATTGTGATCGCGGGCAAGCCCCATGACAGCACCTCTTCTAATTCACACTCTTTGATGGTGATGTTGCGTACTCTACTCCGGAATCTGGCCTTAATAATGCGTTCATCTAGTGGCTCCCATGAAATTAGACTATTGATAGCCGTTTTTGTTAGCACAACTCCAGAATCCCGAGCGCTTCCAGGTGCTTTTCTGGAATAGAGTATCACGCGTTACGCGTTGGAGACTTGTACTTGCCCGACCCCAGCCATCTTACTTCACTAATAACTAAGATATCCAATCTATACCGCATGAACTCTCTCTAATTGTATGAATCTGGAATTGTGTGGACCTTCATTTCCTGCCTCCAGAAGCGACTTCACATTTTGGAAACCAACCTTTGTCCGGGTACAATAGCCAAAAGACGTCAACGTGTGATCAATTCTTATCCAAGGCGTAGTTTTGGTTTTGGTAGCTGAGAGTTATTCAGTTACGAAGAAGTTACGCAGGTCCCTAATTATTATTACAAAAGTTGTCATACTTAGTAGTGCTATATGTACTTAAAGAAACCTTAATTTTCTAATTTTATGTGAAAAAAATATAATATAAATAGAGAAAAGATGGATGACATCAGTAAACTCTTCTCAAGTTATGACATTACCAAGGGAAATAGGGCTTCATTTACGCCATTGGCGTTGCTAGCACTATGTTTCAAATAAATTGGTGCACCAATTAAAGCTTTAGCTGGAATTATAACTCAATTCAAATTCAGCTTTCACCTTTAAATAATTTCGAAACTATTAAACAATAATCGGTTAAAAGATTTTTAAATTCAAAAATTGTTTTGTGTAAACGAAACTTCGAAACTTAAAAGTTTCTAAACATGTGTATTACAAAAAGCTTCTTTGAACTTTTGCACTTTAGTATCATGTTTTTTCATTCATATAAGAAGCATCTTTTAGGTGCTATTGTACATTCAATGACCTCCCTAAAGACAAAGTCGTGACAAATTCAGTAGGAATATTTCATACTTATAATTTAAGTAGTAAAGATTTTTGTTTGTCTACAAAAGTTAAGTTAGTTAAAGTGACTATTAAAATATTGTTGATTCCTAAAGGTTTGAATCAAAATTAAATTATAAAGGGAAGAAAGTAAGCACTGAATTATAGAAATGTACTCATACCAGGCTTTTTTTCAAAGAAATCCAAAAGCCGAGTTGCATTTAAACAAAGATCCCATCCTTTCGTGTCAATAAATATATAAGATGTTAACGTAGCTGGAACTCGTTTTTTTGCAGTTTAAGTTTTCTTTTTTTTTTTTGTTTATTAAATCAAGTCACATTTACCTCAACATCTTATTTAAACTTTCCAAAAAATATTACTGATAATTAAAAACAAAAAAGTAATCTTAAACATAGATAAGCAGAATTGCGCTATGGATTTAAAATTATTCTGTTAAAATAATTTATATGCACTTACAATGATTTAACCATAATAATTGCTTGTTTTTTTAGATAAACCCAAGAACACACTCGGTTTAGCAGGAGGGTTTGATAAGTCAATTCTTCAAATATCCGATTGGTTGACATTAGAACAGAATATCGTAAAAATGCAAAGTGTAAGTGTAGACGACATTGATGCAATACGGACAGCTATAGAAAAACAAAATGTAAGACAAATTTACTTATTAATTTGATGAGCCGATTCTAACTTAAACGAAATTTTTAATTTCAGAAAGTTCTACGGGAGCTTGATATGAAAAAGCCGCAATTAAACGAGTTGGTACATACAGCAGAAATTCTTAAAGGTGATCTTAAGCGCCAGCAGTTGCAGGAAAAAGGTAGGAGTAGTATAGACTTAATATTTTAGCTTACAAAAAAAATTTCATCAATTGGTCTGAAAATGTCTTTAAACTTTCTTGTAGGGAATCACTCTTTAGAGCTCTGGTTTTTATATCTCTAAACTAGAAATATTAAATAATACATATACCGTTAATGTAAAGTTCTGCAGTACCGGGACTGTTTCAAATATGTGGTTCATAAATTTCAATAATTCAATTTAGACATAAAGTTTGTCTTATGTTGCTCAAGAGGGACTTTACTTCAATAGTACTTACTATGTACATATATTTTTTTTTTTTGAGGAATTTACAGCAATACATTTTTTGATCATATACAGATAAAAAGATTTTACTTTCGAAACACTTAATACGAAATAATAGCTAGCTTTTATTTCAAAGTTGAATTAAATAACAATTACTTATAAAGGTACCTATCAAGTTAAAGCTTTGTATTTAATATGTAGCTGTAAAATAATAAAACATAGATTTTCTCACGCTATCATTTCTAAAATACAATACTAAACAATCAACCAATTAATTTCATACATGAGAATTAAGTTAGCCTAGGCTGTGGTTATTGTTAATTAATATTAACGGATGCTAATAAGATATATTATTCTTTTTTCCTAAATACTAGGTTTTGGTTTATTTATTTTAAGTACTAAGTTGAAGGTTGATTGATGTTATTTTTAATGTCAAATACTGACAGGCTAATTTTCTTATCATGCTGATACAAACACCATCCAAGAGTGCAAATTACCATCAGTATATACCGTAGCGAATGTGGTCGAAAGTAATCAGCATTTTATATACATTTTTGAAATAGATGAGATCTGTCTGCAGAGCAAGATCCTTCCCGTACTTGAAAGGCTCAGCTGTGCCGTGAATTTCTTTATTTTGTATTTCAAGATTTTTGTTAATCCAAAACTTTGCATTCGACATTAATTTTTTTTTCTAGATTTTTGACATTCTTGATAACATTTGTGTCTTATACAAACTTGAATATTAGTATCTTACCCAAAGTATAAAATATACATATATAGTTCATTCAACAAAAAAAGTTTTTACTAATTGCCTGGGGATGCTTAAAAAAACAGAAAAAACAACACGGAAAATTTGAATATATTCACAACTAATTAACACAAATTACACAAGGGAACAAAGGTTTGACAACCAGAATAGTAATCATATATTTTTGTTGCTCTACCCTCACCTTTCACTCATCAAGTCATTAAAGTTTTGTAACAGGTCTAATATCAGTTTTATTTAAAGTTTTATAATTCGCTAGTACTAGCTTTCTGCATACATATTCTCATAACGCATTATTCAAAATATTTCGAGTTGACCAGTTTTTTTGTGTTATTACATAAAGTTACGTTAGTTAGTTAAGTTAAGACGTTTTGAGCATAAAAAATGGCTATTAATCAAAGAATGAAAGGTAAATAAAAGAAAATGCCTTTTGCAGTTCCTATGCTGTGCGGAGAGCCTTCGAATCATGTAGATGGTTGTTATTTTTGACGATATATGGATACTCGTAGAAGGATAAACAAAAAATAAAATATCCAAACTTGTATGTCCACGGAGAAAACTGTCTTGTACCAAGTACACCTTCCACTTCATCATCTTCAAATTTTAGCGCAGAAGAATCATTTACTGTCATTTCAGGCATACTTGAAGATCCACCATATGAAATTTCAGGAACATTAACACTCCAACTTGTAAACCAGTGCGAACTGAATGATTTAGCTAGAGATTTGTGTTTATCAAAAGAAAAGTTCGAATTATTGACTTCTAGGCTTCAAGAATGGAATCTTTTAGCATAAATTGTGTCTTCATTTAAAAAGCGTAAGAAGCCTTTTAAAGAATATTTTAAAATAGAGGGATTTTTATATGTATGTCACAATGTTGATGGCCTCATGAACCAGCTGGATATACGCCACGATCAATGTAAACTGCGCTTTTTTATCTACTCATCAAAATATAGTTTAAAAACAGTCAGTAACCAAATAAAGCCTGTACCTTTAAGCTCCAAATACCCAATATTAGTGGACAATTCAAAATTAATGCTATTATACTAATTTTGTAATGCTTATAATTTATATCTAGTGCTTAAACGATTTTTATACGCAGAGTTTTGCATTTTTTTTTTAAATCGCTATATCTTAAAATTTAGACCTGTTACAACAATTTCACTTTCAGTTTTAAGTAATGTCATTTAATTGTAATCCGAACCAAAAAAAATTTTAACAGTTGTATAAAAAAGTTTTAAATTTGTTCCCTTGTGTTATTAGTAATTTAATTACATATTTAAAATACAACCTTTAAACTCGTTTACTGGGGGTTGCTTTGCTAAGTTCACATGAACCCAGAAAAGCATAGAAAAGATATCATTGCGCAATGAATTATAAATTGATGAAACTAATTCACGATTAATTAACGCAAATTATTAAACAATGCGTTATTTTATATTTCCTTCTTCCACTTCATTTCGTCAACTTTTCAGTCAAATACAAACATAAAAATACTTTTGACAGATATCATATACAGATAGACAGTTCTAAAAAATGTCAAATATAATTTCTAAAAAATTGTAAGTAAATTATATTTTGCTGAAAAAACTTTATAAAACTTTTAAGTTATAAAAGAAAAGTTATATGATTAAAAAAAATACAGTCAGTGAATTTTTATTGTAAACATTTACTGAAAAGGAATTTTAGTTAGACTCACGGTAAAAAAATTTGTCTGACTACAATTAAGTTTTATTATACAAAGTATAAAAAATAATTGTATGCACAATAAAGACATTAACAACTGATAAAGTGAAGAAAAATAAGGACGATTTTTTTCTACAAACAAAATAAATCAATGAAATGGACTGTCTTTTCCCAAAAGTAAAAACCATAAAAAAGTATAATTTTTTTGTTCACATAAAAAAACCAAGCCTTCAGAAAAATTATTGAAAATTTGAACTTGGACTCTTTTTGATTGATTATTTTCTTAACGCAGAAAACGTCAATAACTACAAGTTTTCGAAGTGATCGCAGGCGATTGCATTTTAGCCTCTTTTTTTTATTTCGCTATTTCTATTCTTCCACTTATTGTAGACCAATTAATTTGCTATTTTTTTAAATTTATTCGGTAAAGTAATTTTCTTAAAACTATTTAGTAACTCAATCTCGTCTTAAAATTGTTTTTCTAGCTCATGGCTCACACACTCCTATCAAATCCTAAATATTTTTACTGCACTGTCTAAGATATTATTTGAAAAATTGAAAACGATTTTTCAAGCATATCTGTTTTTTAAGATGAGATGAGCATCTTCAAAAGTGTAAAAACTAGCCATTGCACCCGTTTCAATCCTATCAGTATTCTACTAATTCGCTAATCTAATCAGTATCGATTTTGACGATTTTTACTTCCACCAGTAGATGGTCTCTTTGTAAGGGCCACCTTTCAAATTAATTTCGTATCAAAATTTGTCTCACGACAACTTCTTTCAAGTTTGTAATGACATGAATATGTAATTTAAAACAATTCCTTCAGCTGCCAGTTTTTAAAAACGTTATTATTGCTAGTGTACTAATATTGGAGTAAATATTATTTTTTTCTTAATTTGAAAAAAGCCAAATCCAAAACCAATAAAAAAAACTATCCTCAATAGCGACATTATAAAAAAATAAATTAAGTTAACTTCGACACAGTCAATATCAAGCTCTTTACAATTCTTTTTGATTTTCAACATTTTTTCAAACCATTAATTGTAACGATTTAATAATTTTTTTGTCGTAAAAAAATTTGGAGTAACACACTTTGCCCGCGTTACTGACGAATATATGTACGTACATAGTTATCGTCATTTAGTAAAACTAGATTGCTACGGCTGATAATATTTGATAAAATTCTTAAAACCCAATGTGCATCGGTATCTTCTTTTAATTCTTTCCCAGTTTTTTAATCGCTCGCACAGTATTAATCATTATAAAGGTAGTCATAACCATTTTGTGCACATAATATAAACAAATCTGCGTTGATAAAATGCGTATTTTAAAAGCAACTTTACCTAGCAGATTTAACTTCAGCATTTACTTTTCCTAAATTTAATACAAATAAGTTGTTTTTACACAACTGTTGTTTATGAAACACCCTTCCTATGGTTAACATAAATTCCTATGGTAGTTTATTTCTTTTTTCTGGAATATGATAAATCTTTTGCTCCCTTTAAACACCCTTAAGGAAAAATTAAAGCAGAGACAGAGGATTTTATCAATGCATAGAGTTGTACTTTCATTCACCTTCTTACCCTAAATCTTATCTTCATGTGTGTATTAAAGTTCCTGGCGGAAATGCAAGCTAATACTACAGCTTTTACTTTGACAAACTCTTATCAATAGATGAGTTTGACATGCGCTGAAGTACAGGGGTGGCATAAAATATAATTCCTTTCTTTGAATGATTCTAGTTCAAAAGAGATGTTTTCGAAAGCTCAATTTTGAAGTTCTCTGGCTAATGGAATGTATCCCCGACCAGATTTAAATCAAGCTTCCTGGTGAAACGTTAGTGTGTGCAAGTGTGCTGCAGTTAAAAATGAAAATTTTTTGTCTGAAATTAGCATTCGATTGTATTACATTCGAATATTTGGTTGTGAATTTAAATTATTAAAAAAATTAAAAAGAATAGGTGACTTTTAAATGAAATCTGTATGTAATTTCACAAAAAGATTAGTTTAAACTAAACTTATTTTGAAAATTAACTTAATAATAAACCTATTTAAAAATCATATCAATTTTGTATCTCAAAGTTTAGTGATATAAGTATAAATATAATACATTTATAATGTGTTTAAAGAAAATATTTTCATAAATTTAATTCTTGTAAAAACGAAATAAATACATTTTTTTCTTGCCCAACCCTTTCAATTCATGGAAAGGGTAGTTTAAACTAAAAAGTTGCAGTGAACGTAAATGAATGAAGTGTCTTTTTTGTACACTTTCGAGACTTTTAATTGTTTGCTTACAATATAATTACTTTATGTAAATACTATTTAATTTTTTTTACGATTGTTGCAACCTAAACAATAAAATTTGCTTCAGTTATCCGCCCCTTCACCATAAATGTAGTATACCGCATGCTCAAACTTACAAAACATTCCGGCAAATAGGGTGAATGTATCCTGAAAGCAAGCAGAAAATGAAGTTGGAAGTCGAAATGCGGAGAAAAACTTGAAAAAGGAATACAATTTTCTGCTCTAGTAACTCGCCTAAAAGCTATTGATAATAACAATATAGCTGCACAATCATTATTAATCATAACAAATGAGAAAAAACATATCCTAAGTTAATCTCCTTAAAATAATCAAAGTGGGTACTTTAAAAAGGGACTTTTTCATTAATAATAATAAATCTAAGTAAAAAATTGTTGAAGAAAAATTTATCACAAAAATAAAAAAAAAAAAAAAATATGTTACAAAATAACTCAAACAGCCCTGAAGCACATGAAATGGCTCCTGAAATTTCAAAGCTGACATCCGAGCTCGCTGCTCAAGCTGCTTTCAGAGCCCAACAGTTACTTAAAAAGCAGGACCACTCGGAGGACACAAGAAAAGTTCCTGCGATACCAGCCCGCTCTAGTGATGTGAATCGTCCACCGCCGGAAATCCCTCCGAAGCGTAATAGTCTAAAACAAATACCGCCAGAACTAGCTGCATCGTTGTCAAATCGTGTACCGCCGCCACTGCCACAAAAGCCAGGAGCAAGTGTTAAAAATTCTCCATTAACTAATCCAAAATTATCTGGTTCATCGGTCCCGCCATCAATGCCAATAGAAGTAAGCACAAATCCGTTTGACTATCCTATGGAACCGACTTCCTCGCTTTCACGTAAAAAAAGTTTCGGACATGATGATGGAACTCAGGTCGTTAGCGAAGTCAAAAATAAGGGGCCAGTATCAATGCCATCAGTCAAACAACAATCATCCACCGAGGAATATGGCTCAGAGGACGCTCTTCGTGGAATAGAGAGTGGTCTTCGCAATATGGAACGTGCTATGCAAGAGCAAATGAACCTAAGGTCAATGGAACCAGTTGTTCCTCATTCTAACTTTCCCATTGATTTCAAGGGTATGGGAGGTGCACACCGTCCAATTGGTGCGCTCAATCAAATCCGTGGTTGGGAAAGAAACTTAGAACAGTTAAAATTAAACGAGAATAAAGTTGGAGTAAATAATCACATTGCCACATCTGGATGCAATGAGGAGGTTAAACTTCGTCAGAATTCTCATGTGATTTCTGGACAAATGGATCATAATCCTCGGGGAAATATTGAGCATCACATGCGATCTTTAGATCGTAATCTGCCACTTGAACTTCAGTACAGTCGTTTTCGCAACCAACAACAGCAACAATACCAAATTGCACCGTCTAATAATATCCATAATGTGTCACAAGGTCCAATGCCTTTAAGTAATGAATTTCGTGAACATATTCGACAGCAACTTATGGGAGGTGGAGTGGGTGGTAATCAAGTCGTACCACATACTGGAAGTATACCTGTTTCACCTGCCGCAGCCGCTCTTTTACAGCACCAAGCGCAATCAAGACAAGCAGCATCGGTGGCAGCTGCATCTGCCAATAATGCACCAAATGGTTTGTCTAGAGAAGAACTACGATTAAGACGAAGATCGTCACATGACGAGACGCAAATGCCGCAGGGAGGTTCAGGAATCCCGGGTAAATACTTATTTTTTATCAGTAGATACCGGATACAAGTTTTGGCCCCAGCTCCATTTCACAGATTAATTCTACACATTTTATTTTACGTAAATCAATAAAAAAAAAATGATGTAACGTTGTTGATCTGAACTTTACCAGTTTTAAGTGGTTAAAAATCCATAATCATTATGTGTTAGAATTTTAAGATATAATATAAGACTTCCTTTACTTTTTATCTTAGTCTTCTAAATCATGTCGAAACGATATTTCATAAAATTAATAGAATATCACATAAAACCAATAAGTAGTTTCTTATGCTTCCTGAGCACGGAGTTATAATTTTTAACAAGATTATTTTGAAGTAGTTAATTTATTGAATTTAATCTCATATTTTTGTAATAGTTCTTTGTCTCTGTGTAAGATTGTTCATTTCAGTGCCTGGTGTTTTGTTAGTATAATGTCTGGACGCATTTTAATAATGTACAGACATTCCATTTCTTCTCCTCATAGCTTGTTGTGAATTATTTTTGCCGAAATTAAATAACTATAAGATTACAGACTATTTCGGTCTTGTAAGATCGGTTAATATTTAAGCTAGAATCTATGTACATATCTACCCTGCTTAGAAAAAAAAAAACAGTAATAAGTTCAATACTAATTTAAGGTATCCAACAAGAAAAGCAAGTCATTTTAAAGATATATAGAATTTCTGGCATACTTTTTTTTTCTTTTTTTAAGTTTGCCTATTTAAAAAACCAGCCGACTTTTGTAACTATAGTTTCAATAAAATGCCGCACACCGTTTTTTTAAATAAAACACCTTAAGATAGAACATCTGAAATACCAGAATATGTTTAACAATAATTTAATAATCAAAAAAAGAACAACAAAATAAGTAATGAAACAAATATATTCATTGATTTTCTTATATTTTTCAAAAAAAGATAAGCAACTTTTCTTACTTGCTCCTAATTGTTCTGCGGATTTGGACTTCCTACGATGTTGCTTGAAAGGTAAACATAGCATAGAAGGTTAAAATTAATTTAAACTGCGTGCACTTGGATTGTCGACTAACAATTACTACTATAAAACAAGAATGTGGAGTGACAAATAAAAACAATTTGTTGATTTCCTTTAACCAATTTTTTAATTTTAATTTTTAATTTTACTTAGTATTGAAAAAAGTTAATAATTTTTTTTTTAGTTACCAGATTGCGAGATCACTGGGATGATACATCACATGCCGTAATCCAAAGATCTGCTCAACTCAAAAACATGCTTGGTGATTCTCAAAGGTATTCTTAATGGAAATTTATAAAATGTAAATCATATAGTAATTTTTGCCTTTATAGATACGAAGCTAAAAGATTAGAGATTGAAAAATGGTTAGCTCGTATGGAAAACAGAGCCGAACGCATGGGTACTGTTGCAACTACAGCTGATGTGTTGGAAGCACAGCAAAAAGAACAAAAAGTTTGTTTGAAGCAAACTCATGAAGAATATAAAATTAATTTGTTTCTTATTTAATTTTCAGTCTTTTCACGCTGAGATCCACCAAAATAAACAGCAAATTGAACTATTCAACACACTTACACAGAAACTCATTGCTGTTTATCCATCAGATGAAACGTCAAGAATAAAGAAAATGACAGAATGTGTTAACGTCAGGTAATATTATTTTATTAATCAAATCAAATGAAGAACCCGTGGCGTGATAGTTAGTGGGTAGGACTGTCATGTGAGGAATTGACAAATCCTCCAATAGTAATTCTTGTCATGAAAAGTGCTTCCTCTAAATAAGCCGTTCGGATTCGGCATTAAACTGTAGGTCATATCCATCCCTGACAATCGCACACGAGGTTGGTTAAGAGTTATTAGTCATTAGGTCCTGGTTCTTAACGAGCTGTAGGCTACCAAATTTATTTTTTATTAGAGAATTCGCAAAATTTAACGGATAGGTTTGCAGTGATTTCTTGAAATGTTTAGTAATCCTCAAATTACTTCCGGATTTTGTAATCTGTGTGATAAATTGAAAATAAAAATATAGTTTTGTTGTTAAGTGGTAGATATTGGTCAATAGTAAATTTATAACTGATAAGCGAACAGTGGGCAGGTAACTCGCATTAAAATCAAATAAGAATGTACATTTTTTAGTAAGCGTAACCTGTGATTGGTAAAAAAACCAATAGTTTTTTAAAGAATTTCATTTCATTTTAAAATTGACTCAAAAACTATTAAAAAAAATGAAAGGAATTAGAAATTATTTATGGGTTGGGTCAAAATCCCAATAGTTAGTTAGTTTAATTGACTCTTTATTTCATATTAAATTCAAAATAACAATTTGTTTTACATATTACAATTTTTTTTAACTGAAGTCATCTCTGTTTGGCCTATTGCCGTCTACCAGACTGACATTTTGAAATTTACAAACATTATAATATGTACACATGTATTTATAGTGGGAAAAAAATAGACTAAATCAAAATAAAAACAGAAAGTTGTAGCAGTTTCTAAAATTCTTCATTTGTTATACATTTTCTATATATCGAAATGCAGAAACAACATATATGTAAGTAGAGAGCATCCTATCCATCAGATCCGTTTAGAATTTCAGCTTCATTTAAACTTTGTTTACCGAAGTGTCTTATTTTAAACTCTTTCAAAATTGGATAGATTGCACTGAAATGTTTGATGTCTTCACGTTCTTTTCGGTTGCAAAGACTACAAAGTAAAGGCAGGTCTGGGCGGTGGGGTATAAAGTTGAGCGGAAGAAGTTCTCCTCGCGTTTTAAAGATAATACTTATCTTGTGCATTATCTCCATGGTCGAGAATCAACCTGCATAGTAACATCTAAAAGATGAAGTTCGTGCATCAGATAAGTATTTATCGTAGTATCAGCAAAGCAGGTTGTTCATTTTGACTAATGGTAAGATTAAAATAGGAAAAAGCCGCGTGGTTTCTACATTCTGTTGGCATACCTCCTGAAGTTCTAATGGTATTATTCAAAATAATTTTTGGTAATCGTTCATCTGACATTTCGGTGATTTTAACGATAAAATTGAAATGCAAATTTAGGGCTTCCATAAACATTGTGGGGAAGCCTGCTTCAAGATACAGCATGTAGTTGGGCGTGTTATTTGGAAGACGAGAGATTCTCTTTGCGAAATAACGGAGGCATTTTTCAACTGGTTCAAAAGAGTTGTATCCCCAAACCTGTGAGCCATATAAAGAATGGATGTCGTTATGGATCTAAAAAGTTTTTGCTTCACACTATGATCAATACATCTGCTTTTGAAACAGCAGATTTTGCAGGTTTTCCTTAAAAAATGAAAACATTGTTATAAATTATTTATCAAAAGATTTATTTAACATTATTAACATAAAAAAAAACGGAAAGAAAAAATTGTATGAGAAAGGTTCTCATAATACTGGCGGAAATCTTCAGGTTACGTACGTTTGTTAACTTCGTATGTTCGAGAGATATTTGCTCCAAATAAATTTTAATCAACAGGTTATAACTTCAAAAGATGCAGAAATGACTTGAATTTAATTGACAGTTATTTTACAAAAATAGAAACCGACAAACATTGATAAAACATATTTATTCGACTCTCAAAAGCTGGCAAAAATATTGGCTTAAAATTTATTTTATTTTCTACAAATTACAATTTTTTTAAATAATGCAATAATCTAGAAAATTCTACCAAAAGGTGTTAAGAACTGCTTTTGATTTAAATATCTCGGGCAGTAGTTTTAACTTCGATTTTTTTTTATTTTCAACACAAGACATTTTTGAACAAATTATAAAATGTTGCCAAATATTATTTTTTTTGTTTACAAAAAATAAAAAAACTAGAAAAAGTTCTACATAATATTGGCAATTTAGTGTAACACAAAAACTTTAATAATTGCCAAATTTGTAAAGCATAACGGAAAGTTATCAGAGTGAGTCGCATTCAGCCTCTTTTTTCTTATTTATTAATGAGATACATAACTGATAATTTATGATTTTCTGATGGAGTTAGCAGGTGGAATTAGCAGACTTACACTCTAAGCCGAATTTACATACATATATTACAGTTCAAGAGATATATTTAGTGCCTACAGATTTCTTTTTTGTCTATACTTTGTATTGAATTGTGAATTTATTTATTTTCCCCTAGAAGAAATATTATGATTTCTCTAAGATTGAAAAGAAAAAAGAAATACAAAATTTGATCCGAGGTCATTAACCTTATATTTTGTCCATACAAGTTTGTATGTGAATTTTACTTTTTGTACGTTTTATTTTTTTCTCGTAAACTATATTAGTTATTTCAAATATTTTTGTTTATTCTAATAAAATAAATATCAAAAAAATGCATTTACAAGTTATTTAAAAAAAAAATATAATTTATATCGATTTTTAAATATTATACGTATCATATCATAGATGAATGTACATCCATGATTAACAAGTATTCTCTTTATTATATTAATATTTTGATGTTATGCATTTCAGGTACGTCAATTTGAACAACGGTGTTATCAATCGCGGAAAACAACTTCATGCTGCCCTTCATAGCTTACAATCATTTGATCGTACAATGGATCAGGTCTTTAATAGATCCCGATCTCTGCTGGAACATTTTAATTAATTTGTATTTTTATTTTTTAGTTCTTAGCATTTCTTTCGGAATCTGAATCTTTGGTTGAGAATGCTGAATCCGATATTGACAGAAATCCATTTATGTTGCGGGTAAGTTAATAAACAATATAACCATGCGTAAATTTGTATATTTAATATTTTGGAAAAGGTAAGAAAGCACTGCCACTTAATCATGTTTTTTTTGTTTTAAAAGTAGTAAATTTGGTATATTTTTGAGCTAGATCCAGGTTGGCAGATATTTAGGATGGACATATTAAGGTTAGGTATTTTTGATCTATAATTTGATGAACATGTGTTAGAACATGTTAAAATACAAATATATTTCAACAGAAAACTTGTCAAATATATACGTAATCAAATCACATCTTAACATTTCTAAAAAAAAAATCACTTTAATAAAAAATTAACTCACATTTCGAAGGTAAAATATGATTACTTCGTTACAAAGATTTTTTGTGAAAATCATTTTTAATGCAGTTTCGTTAAGAACTTTCATCTACCTCGCTGAACGCATTCATAATTATCATTTTTGAATACCTCATATCATCTTGCCGCTTAAAATATCTCCTAACATCACATTTGACTCATACTTTTGGAGGCACAAGAACCCACAACAAGTTTTTAGTCCATATTTTATTAAATGTAAAAATTTGATTAATTTTTGTCGGTTTTTATTAGAAATGAATGTTCTTGTAATATCATAATTATAAAATGTTATGGTTTTATTACCATTATACGCAATAATAAATCATAAAACTATTGGAAAGTATGTTAGAAGGTATTCTGTTTGGTTGTACTGCTAACATAATTATGTAACATCTATCAACGGATTTGTATCGAAATTTTCATTTTTCTATTTCAGTTTCTACTGCTTGAATAGCATATAATTTTAAACAAAAAAGTGAATTACTCCCATCTGCATACAAAGTTTTTTGTACACATACATATATGAATATTTCCTAAATTGTTGGGCTGTACGTTACGTTCAGTTGTATAGTTTCTGTGAAGTTATGACTTAAGCGAGACCACAAATCATTCAGCAACCCTGTATTTCTCTTCTCAAAAAGACCTGCAACCTTTTGAACTTTTGCTTTTAGAAACATATTTCACATAAAGAACTTATCAATCGAAAAATCGTTTTTGGGGTCATTAAATATTATTCTGGATGACATTTCGGTTTTCCTTTATAATTTCATCTATTTTTTAAATGTTAGAAATCTCAACAAAATAATAAGTAGAATTATACATACTTTCATATAATTGAATATTTTAAAAGTTAAAAGTTAAAAAGTTAAAAATAATAAATTAATAAACAATGTAAAAATCCAAAATAAAATTAAGAAAGTCTAACCAAAAGTATTAAAAATAATAATGATCGGTTATTAGGTAAACACAGTTCTAACGAAATAAATCCTTTACTGTAAAAGTTTACTAGGCGGTAAATTGAGTTAAACTAAATTCAGCTCTATTCCATATCCAATTTATACACCCTCAATAGACTTAAAATTAAATATAAATAAAAATATCCCCAATTTCAGTTTTAATTATTATTTTTACTTTTTTGGTTTTTGAAAATTATATGCATAGGTACTTCCTTATGGATAAGAAATTACAAGTGGGTAAACAGTCTAAAAAATAAATGAAATGAAGCATCCACCGATTGACGGGGAGATAAGACAAGTAGGTTTATCCCACATCCTAAAATACTCAAAAAAATTGGTTTAAACATTTCTTAAGAGCATTTACATAATGAAACATTTGTTATGCATTCAAAAGTACGTAATGTATGAAAAGTATGAGTATTTTTCGAACCTCTCGCTCTTACACAGTCTATTATTTTAAGTGGTGTTCATGTTATTAATTCTATTGATACAGTTCAGGGAATGTCCCCATTAGAGTATTTTATTTTTAGAAGTGTAGACTTTGAATTCATTCTTATACTCTATATAATGTAGTTGACTCTGATGTTGTATTGTAATTTTGCAAATATTTTATTCATTCGCATATCCCAGTATCATTAAGAGTTATGATTTTGAATCACAGCCAAAACAAACAAAAATAAAAAATTTGACACTGTAGACCTTAGAGCTTAGACAATAAGAAATTGTATCAAAATAAGCGACAATTTTTTACAAAGCGATGTATTAGATCTAAGATTTCAACAATTAAAAAAAAGCATGGTAAGAAAATACCTTTTTTCAAATAACATTGTTTGCCAGACAAATTTTGTCTTTAGCTTTCTAAATAAGGCCCTTTCGATCCAAGAAACAGATTGCTAACTCGTATGTTTTAAATGATAGTTAAAGTTTCGTCTGACTCCGACCAGTGACCAATTCATTCATAGTAACTGCTGAAATTTCTGTGTAAATTTCTTTGAAAAATATAATTTAAGACTTAAAGCGCTTAGACAAGTTTAAACATCATACGAATTATATTCTGATACTTCCTGCATTATCTGGACTTTTCGCAAATTCCAAAGAAATTATATGTCAGGTAAAATGTATATATGTATGTACATATGAACATATATATATACATTGATATAAATATATATATATGTATGTATACATGTATATCGCTATTGAAAAGCTCCGAACATAAGCTTAGGTAAATTGTCATTTTATTTTCTTTCTTTTGGAATTGAGCTTGTTCTGTTGACACATATTGTGCAAATACACACACAAATCCGTCACGTGGACTTATTATGATGTTAACTCGCAGAATAATTGTAAAAATAAAATCATCCACAGCACTGAAAAGGAGGTACGTGTATACTATGTAATATATCTAATCTATACACCTACAATCACTGCAAAAAGTCAAATCCTGTTTCTGAAATGTCCAATTAATAAAAAAAAGTAAAAATTACACCAACACTAAAGTGAAAGAGAAAATGTTCATAAATACTAGAATTCCCCAAAAAAAGTTCTACGAAAGCTTCTCTTCTTTCGAAACGCGCATGGTCTTCAGCTCTGTTCCTCCCATAGATTACTCTTTATCTCTTTCCAACCGAAAAAAAATAACATAAAAACAGCATCCCAGTTCCCAGTAGCTCTCATTTAGACTGTTTTGAAAAGAATCAGCAGCAATAGCAGAAGCACAATTATTATGGTAACAACCATAACCACTTATAAAGCAAACAAAACACTATATGTGATGGAAGATGCTGCTTCATTCTATCAAAGAGCCAGCTTCCACTTATGCTATACTATGGCATATACATATTGACGACACCACCTTAATATCGCACTATCAGTGAATTAATAGGGGAGACTATCCCCAAATCTTCAAGATGTCGGTTGGTCCGTCGTCATAGTCGTGTCGGTCGGTCGGATCGTTTGTTTAATGTTTGAATTATCTATAAAAATAATTGTCTGTCTTCTTTAAATTCCATTACTCTCAGGATTTTAATTTTAGTTTATGTGTGTTACTATTTGAGATACAACAGTATCGGTCCGCACTTCCTGAATTAAAAAAAAATTGTATCCTTCATTTCCCAATTTCCAAAACAGATACAGATTTTTCGGTATACAATTTGTAGCGGTTTCGATAGTTTTGTTTTAATTTTCCATCAAGTGCTTTAAATGGAGTTTCTGAGTGCTTTAATATTAATAGAACATTAAATCCGCAAAAATGTTTTGTGAAAATATTTCCCAAACACAAAAACTACGGCATCAATTGGTTGTGAAATTAAAAAAAGAAGTTATTCTGTGTCTATTTTGTAGTGAAGTTTTTTCCTTTTTTTTAAGTTGTATCTTTTCTTATCTCAAAAGGTGCATCTTAAACTGCTGCTGCTAGCTGACGATTATTTACTCATTATTCATTTTTCAAAGATACAGATAATTCTATATAATGCACCTAAAATCATATAGAACAAAAAATAAAATCATTTCCGAACTCAAGAGATTTGTTGAATGTACATACATGATTTCAGTTTTGTGGTCTTGTGTTTGTTGTCCATTCAGTTTCCTTATGAAGGGTGTTCATTGATATAAGACGTATAATATAAGCATTGACAGATTAATGCAATATTTTATACGATAAAGAAAGCAAACAACATTATTAGATAAGCTTTAAACTGTTTTATCAAATAAATATTTTCGTTAGATAATTTTATAAATTCTTAGCCGACCTGCCGGCAACTAAAAACCTTGATATTACATTTTAATGCCGAGAATTAGTTATTACCGTTAAGAATCACTTATATCAATAACAATACATTCTCACTCCTCAGATGTTTATAAAAAACAGAACATAGTATAGAAACAGCTTTAGTTTTATAAACATTAGTTTATTTTTTGTTATTTAAGAACTTTTATCAACCTAAAAGTAAAACCATTTTTAAATACCTTAAATTAGGTAATAATAATCTCTAATACAATAGATTTAATGAGCGAGTAAAAAAAATAAACAAAACAAAAAAAATTATTAGATATCATTAACTAAGTTTGTTGTGCACTACATTTCCATTTTCTCCGTAAGTGGCTCTAGCTGCATCAACCCCTTTTTTTCCTGCCACAATGAAACTTCCACCATTTTCATCCATATTCGCACGAATAGTGTTGTGTGGTAGTAAATATTTGTATGTCTGTGAATCCTTAAAAAAAAAAAGAAGTATAATAGCTCAAAAGAAATTTTGAAATAGGTGAGTACACCACCACATTTCGTCAACAAAGGTATCCATAACATCCGTGTGCACTGTGCACTAGGCGTTGTTAGTTGAAGTATACCCTTAAATCAATACTCCAAGTAACTTTCATATTTATATGTATGTATATATGTATACGAATATTTTTACACTGATATTGTGCTGTATATCCAACACGGTAACTGGGTTGATTATAATTTATGTACATATGTTTGTGAGAGAAAATCACCACCTGCACAAATGGTTATGTTGGTTTGCTTAAATCAGGACCTAGGACTTTCATGATTTCATCTTTAAATCGAAAACTAATGAAGACAAAACTTTTTCTTTTCCCGGTTTTTGTAGCTTGGTTTACAAAATGAAAACAGATTTTATTCAAACATTTGTATTCAGACAAAACGTATTCGTGCTTATGTGTGCCGAGCTGAGATGTGGTTGGTGGAATTTCGTATTTATTATATTCATACGACGTTCGTCGTCATTCAATATGTAATACCTCCCAAGTTAGGGTGTCCATAATGGGAATGTGAAAAGAAAAAAAAATTGCTTCTTTATCTTTTAACTTTGATTGATTTAAGTTATTGAAATACATATGTACATAGCTATCCACAATCGACTCTATAATTTTTTTTTTCTTAGTATTAAATATTTTCATCGATTTTAAAATATTTTTAAACCCAAACAAATATGTCAGCCGATTTTTAATCGCTTCAAATTTTGTGTTCATTTTAAAATCGGACGTATTTTAATCTTGATTTTCATTGATTTCGTGCAGACTGAAGGTGAAAAATGTAAATTAATTTCTTGCCGCAGGGTCACTTCATTGTTATTATTATGAGCACAGTTTGTATCTTTTAAAATCGCAAACTAAATGCATTCTTTATATCCACCGATACTTTAAATCGATGAGATACTAGAAAGATTAGTCAAAAACCAATAGATTTTCATGATTTTTGTCGACCAAGAATGAAAAAAAAATTAAATCTGTTCGCAATAAATAATGTTACAGTCAGGATCGTACGACAATTTAGACTAAAAACAAAAGCATTTAAAATACCTATTTCACAAAAAAAAATGTATCCTTCCGTCCGTCAAAAAACTCAGCAACTTAATTGTTAATTTTGTTTCGCTCTGATAAATATAATAAAAATAATTTAAATTCAGTCTATGTAAATAATTTATAAATCACTTAGAGTAGCAGTTAAAAGGTTAATTTGCGATAGGAAAATGAATTTAACAATCGAAAAATCAAAGTAGGAATCAGTAAAAACGTAAAATACAATTTACGAAAAGAACCTCAAAATTTACATTTAAGTTTGAACATAAGCGGTTTATTTGAATATGTGCAAACATATGCTACCAAGTGAAATAAAATGGAATCCATACCTGAAAACACATGTATTCAAAACGATGTTATCGATGTTGTTAAACAATCTAGCCAAGAAAGTGTATCACCAGAAAAGATCTCATTACCAATAAAACAGACGCAATCAAGCCCACTATCCAATGGTTATTGCATTACAACTGCAACAGCCATTCAAAATGGGGTTGATAATAACCTCGAAAATGGAATCTGCGAAAACAAAAGCGATATTAAAACAAACCCTTTTGTACAAGCAATTGAAAGAGTTGAGAATGTTACAAGTTCTTCACCAGTACCTAGTTCGGATGTTTCAAATTATTCTGATTGGCGACCAAAGCGACCTCATAGCATTGCTGTCACATCCACACATAACGGAACAACTTTTGACATGAAGCCAATTGTTCCTGGTTACAGAACAAAGCAGTTACATCACGACCTTCCAATCGCTCAACCTGAGCAACAGCGGCTTAATTTCCCAAGGTCACAGCTAAGAAAACCTGTATCAGAACATCTTTCAGGAGCCGATAAAGAAAGTCTTTATGCGGCTTTGTTTCAGCAGTATAGAAATAGTCCAAATGATAAAGTTGCCTTAAAGCAACAAAAACCTCCCACAAATCAACCTGCTATTCCCAGGCGATCTCAAAGCACACCACGTCCTATTAAGCAGTCAACAGACAACCATAATGCAGTGACCGAAAATAATTTGCCTAACAATTCACAAGGCGTGTTTCTGCACAAAAGTATCGCAGCGAAACGCCCTAGAAGCTTAGAACGATATAATGAAATAGACAACTCGTATCAAGCTCCACCAATACCTTTAAGGCGTCAGTCACAACCAAACCAGTGTGGACCTGCAGCACGAGTGTCTCCTCGAAGTAATAAACCTGAATTTATAGGGAATAAACTTCAAATGGGCAAAAAGAGTTCTAGCAACGATAACATTAAAGGAGAACAGCTTGAAAAATCAGTTGCTTCTGAAAAACATGTACCTACAAAATCTGGAGGAATGAGACATTCTGTAACGTTTCACGGTCATCAATCAATTATTGGCAAGGAAATCGATGAAGTTTCATGGCAAAAACCAACTGAAAGACCGTTGTCATACGCATATGGTTCTGTTCCAGATCAAGCCTATCTGGAAAATCAATTAAGGTCTTATTCGGAACAATTACGCACAATAACTGAAAGTGTAAGAAAGTACTCGGAACAAGCAAAACTACTTTCAGAACTAAAACGCCAACAGCTTCAAAAGCAGCAAGCTCCGTCTACACTGTTGCCCACTTCCAGTTCAATAGGCAACTTTTCTTCCAGCATGATTTCACCAGAAATTGTAAGCAAATCTCTTGCTTCACTTTCTTCAAGTGATGCACAAACACCATCATCCCAATTAAAAATGTTTCTTGAAAATATTCGTAGTACTATGCGCACGGAACATCAAGTAAACATATTTCCAGATAAAACATTGGTTTCGCCGGAACAAGTCCCCCAAGATACTTCTTCAGAACTAATAACTCCATCCGACCAATTGAGAGTTTTTCTAGATGCAATTCGATCAAATCAAATACCTGAGACTGATGCTAAAGTTGTAATTCCTGATATAAAATCAAGTAGAAACACGCCTCAAGATGCTTCAAGTCGTCGATTACCAGCTAAAAGTGATATTGATGCCACGAATAACACAACTTTGGAAAGCTTTCATCAAATATCTGATAATTTACGACTAATGAATGAAGATTTAAATGCCCTAAGTCCAAGTAAGATTATCAAAAACAACAATAATACAACCGCAGTTTCCAATAAAAATAACTTGCAAATACTTACCCCGGTTATGAGCACTGTTAAAACCATGGATTTTAACGAAATCCTCGATAGTTTCCAAGCTTTGGCTGATATTCAAAAATCAAAAGGTTCGTCCGATTATTTAAGAAAATGTTCCGAAGCCCTTCGTCAGTCTTCGGATCATCAAAAACTTCAAAAATTAAAGTTCGAAAAAGATAACGGTCTAGGTGATAGTACTGAAGGTAGTTCGTGTAGTACGACACCTGGTAGTGTACGAGATGCTGTTCAAAGTCTTCTACTACAACCTCGTAATGGATTTCAAATATTGGATGATCGCATGAGTTTGTTCATTGATATCATTGACAGTCAAGATAGATTTAGTCAGGTAAGAATTAAATACATACGTATATAATAATTTAAGAGCATCCTTTTCGAACCGACTTATAATTAGGAGTGTATGTCCCACCTTATTTTATTCTCTTGACCTAATTTACAACTGTCTTCCGTTCATAGTAGAAAACTTATTTTAGCTAAGACTCTGTTTTGGTTAATGTCAGATCTTGCTTTTGACACCCGATGTCAAAAACATGGACTATTAATTAACTGATTGTTCTAAACGCTTCAGCAAGAAATTAGAATTTTTGATGTTTATAACTAATTAACTGAATAACATTTACTGATATAATATAACTCAACGTATTAACAATAACAATTTGTAACATCTTGTAAATTGAAAATTTTAAATTGATAACAATTCCTAATTGTAAAGACTGCTGCATATTAAAATCATATGAATTTATATACTATCGCTATACAAACGAATATACGAATATTAATAGTTTCATAAGTCCAATTTTTTTTCGAGGAAAGTACAAATCCAATCATCCGTTTTCCAATGGATATACTTTTCATTAGGTTTAACACTTTAATCATGTTTACACAAACACATGTTTATAAACACCACATCGCATCGGTGTGATCAATCACTCATTAAGAAGAGCAAAATAAAAGAAACAAATCTGTATGTGTGTGTTTGCAGAGGTGCTTTACCTATCTACTACTCATATGTCGACACACAGTTGAAAAGGCACTTAACCAAGTTTTTACTAGAACGACGGAAGATGTACCTAACGTGAATGGGTGGCACTTTGGCATATGGCTTGCACTTACATATATATGTATGCTTCTAATTAAGTAAAACCTGGAAGAAAAAACCACATATCGTTAATATTATCCAACTTTGAAGTCCTTTCGGTGTTGTTAAAGTTGCATTTGCTTGAGTTCACTCACTCATTGAGAAATTTGAAAGCAATGATTTTAGTTAATATAGGGTGCAACACCCAACGGTATTCCCTGGTACACGTTGATGCCTTTAATCTGTTATGTAACAGTACTTACATTATGTCGAAATCTAGGCGCTTCCTAAATTTAAACAAAACAAAGTCCATATTTTCTAACGACATTTCGTATTCGTTTGAAAGACCTACTGATACTAGTATATGTATAAAATTTAACATTGTTCAAATGCCAGCTGTTTTCTGCGACTGTGGCGCAAAACTCCATGAATGAATTGGACTGATGACATGTATTATGATTTATGAGTTAAATAAGTTTAACTGAATCAAGTCGCATTGTCTTGGATGACAATTCAATTACTTCCCCTCATTAGATGACCGTTCCTCGAACCGCTCGGCTCTTTTTTTTTTTTTGCCCTAGTCGTTTTCCATCAGTTGCTGATTGTTAAGTTGAAGTTTGTATGGGTTTGTATGGGTACAGGCCAAAATTCCTTTTAATATTATGTAGGTAATTATCGAAAATTTCGGATTCTAGCTTGACTCAAGTTGCTGTTCTTACAAAATACTGCTAATAAAATGTTTCGCAATTATAGAGTTTTTATTTATAATTTTCTTATGTTGACTGTTTCATTTTGTACAATATTCCAAAGCTTTTGTAGTGCCCTAAGGTACAATGTTTCAGAACTTAGTAATTTTATACCCTCAAAATATATTTCTTTTTGTCAATAGGATCTGCAATCCGAGATTGAAACACATCGTGGAGTTTATGATAGTCTTGATGTTACTGGTAGAAAACTACTTGGTTCCCTGACTTCACAAGAAGATGCTGTTATGCTGCAACGTCGGCTTGATGAAATGAACCAACGATGGAACAATCTAAAATCAAAGAGTGTGGCAATACGGTAATAATCATTTTTTTTTTATTTAAATAAATAAATGTAAAGACAAGAACTGGAATTACCATTAATTTAAAAATGTTATCAAAAACTTACAGAATACAATTTCAGCCAAATTTTAAATATATTTTTCAATAATAATTTGCACGATGTTGACTACCTTTTTGTGTACAATGTATGTACATATACATATGTGCATGTAAAGCATAACTGTTCATACTTTGTAGGCTTAGAAGACGAAATATAAGGAAGTGTAAATTCTTCGCTAGCGATTTTGTAAACTCAACACTTAGTCAAACTTTAGTATAATAATACAAAAAAATAGACAAAGAGTGAGTGAAAATTAAATTCATTAATAGTTATAATTATAAATATATTAATGTTTATAATTCAAAGAAATAATTATTTAAAGTCATTTATCATATCAAGAGAGTGTAAAGTTATGTAAAATTAAACCGTAAAAGGCGTATAAAATCATTTATTTTCGCAGGCAATGTTTTTGGTCAAAGAAAGTGATTTAAATAAATTGTATTTTTATTAATCGCTTATCAAGTAAAACAATTTACACTTTAAATAAAAAAAACAGAAATTATTAAATTGTTTAAATAGCTGCTGTGCACTACATATGTATATTGTAAATGTCAAATGGTGCAGTAACGAAGTTTTTTGTTGGTTATTAAAGGGCGAAACTATTTCTCAAGCACCTTTAGAAAAGGAAATTATTTTTGTTAATAAGTATATTTTGGAATTTTGTTTGAATTGTTTTGTAGGCAATTATTAGTCTGTTAATGTTAATTTTCCGGAACATTTTTCCGATTTGATTAAAACCATTTAAAGCGAGTTGTTTAATTGATGATTAATTGATTGATTAATAAAAAAAGGTTTGCATAATTCACATTACTTTTTAAAGACAAAAAAAATTATAAAACTCCCTTGTGTACTAAATTGCTTTTGTCTGTTGTTTAAAGTTGCATTTCATGTTGTTGTTTTTACTGTAAATACACTTTTTTTAGGTAACTTATGCTTTACTAATTTTTTTATAACTTTTTACATTTGTTATTCTTCGATTTTGAAAAATTAAGAATTACTGGTATGGCGCCCTAGTAAGTTATCATATCATCATTCATTCCGTCCTTATCGGTTCCAGTTGTGTTTTTGTGTTTGTGAGAACTATAACACCATTATGAAAAATGCCGCACATTTTTAACAAGGGCAGCTCTTTGTATTTCTTCTTCTAAGTTTGTACATATTTAAAATATTTCCAACCTGAAATAAACTTCCTTGTTTTGAACTGTTCTATAGAAATTAGTTATAAAATCATGGAAGTGGAAAACTTAAAAATCATGAACAAATTCTCAATCTTAAATAAATATTTCTGTTTTGTTAAAATTATATTTTAAAAATGTTTCTTAGTTAACATTTTCTTTTATTACAGAAACCGACTCGAATCAAATTCTGAACATTGGAATGCACTTCTGTTATCTTTACGCGAGCTAACCGAATGGGTGATCAGAAAAGACACGGAATTGTCTACTCTTGGAATAAGCCCCGTACGCGGTGATGCTGCGAGCTTACAAAAACAACTGGTAATTTAAATTTAAGTATTATCAATCATTCGTTTTTAAGTGAGGCTCTCTTTTAAAGTTTCAAAATTTCTTATTATTTTTTATATTATTTCGTCCATGTGTAAACATTCCTTGGGGAATTAAAACTTGACATTTTCAATGGCAACCATACGCTTAAACATGGAACATTACAAATTAAATATGAACCTACAACCGAATGCTTAAATTTAATAATTGTAAACTGTTGTTAATTAAAAATTTGAAGAGAGAGTAAAATTAATTTAAACTATTATCATCCGATTGTTCCGAGAAAAAGTTTTTTGTGTATATTTTTACTCAAAGACAAATTTAAATATGCAGAAAATAAATTTGACCCAATAGTCAATGCTATGTGTTTATGTTAAAAGAAATGTAAAAAAAAATCCCTGAATAGACTTAAATTTTAAAGTCTAAAACTATTTATTTTTATATTTATTATTAACACATTTAAGTATTAAAAATTTGTTTCTTTTTGCAGGATGATCATAAAGCTTTCCGTCGACAATTAGAAGACAAAAGGCCTATTGTTGAAAGTAATCTACTGAGTGGTCGTCAGTATATCTCAAGTGAAACACCTGTATCAGATAACAGTGATAACGAAGGTATATTTTGTTTTTTAATTTGTCTCCTATGTTTATTTTGTACGTAAATAAATAATTTAGCTGACTGTTCCTTCCTCGCTCAACTCTTATATTTACAAGGATACATATTCCTACTTTTGTAGAGTCTTAAAAAAGTTATATTTTCTAATTCTGTTAGATTGCCGTTAGTTCAAAACTTCGATTATGAATCTGATTTATAATAATACGCAGTTTTGTAATATTTCAGCAATTAAAAAACATCTAATTAAATAAAGGAAGGTAGAGTTGCAAACATAAATCTTATACTTAAAATTATGTTGTTTTAAATGCTGATTACCCGATTGATTAAAAAAACTTTGTTATCCTTAGTTTGTAACAGATCCAAGCAGCTACTTTTACCTTCAAAATTTACAGTGAACTTTAATTACGACGTTTTTCTTTTTTAGCACAGAAATAAATTCTGAACAGAGTGAAAGCGTGTTCTGAGCGCTCAATTTTTTTTGTTAACACCTGAACACTTAGCTGTCTTTGTTTGACATTTGTCAATTTATTCGTCATTTTCTTCAAAAGAAACAAGAAGTAAGATTTAAATCTTAAATTAAAAACTAATTTTAACCAAAGAAGGAAGATGAAGATTCTGAAACTGTATACATATGTATATTGTTAAAATTGAAAACTATGTTTTTAAGACTTGCAGAGAAAATTTTAATTTCACCTGCATTCAACTCGTTCCGCTGAGTTATTTTATTCTCAGCTCATAGTGCGCGCTCTGATCAAGCGCAGAAAAAAAGACAAAATTTTAATCTGTAAACGTTCAGAGGTAGAAAAGAAACAGAATGTTTTGTTTGACAGTTCAGGCTCTGCTCTGAAGTAAAAAGAAAAACGCCTATTGTGTTTCATTTGAGTTCTCTGAGGCGTTGTAAGAATTTTTTTTCTTTCTGACTCATCTTTATTCTATTCTATTTGAATATGCAATACAGGAAAGATAGTATATTTTCCTTTCTCCCTTACAACAATAGATTTTAATAAACTACTTCCCTCAGCTTTCGTATGATTGCTGTAATGAGTGTTATAAATCGGCATAATACATAATTTTATCGCAAATGTCGGCTGGGCTAACAACTGTTTATTACCTTGAAATTCACTTTTTAAATCCTTTTTCAATGAACATATGAAATGTAGTGACCATGCGAAAATAATTTTCATTGTATAAGATCAAAATAAAATTAACAGCATTTAAATGTAATTTTCAAAAACAACAAACAAACACAACATAATCATCAACAACACTTAACATTTTTTGTTGTTTTCAAAACCTTTAAAACAGAAAGATCTTTGATAAAATCCTTTGAAAAAAGCTCTTTTGAACTTTTTGGTAACTCAGATTGAATGCATTCTTTCTTTATCTTACACAGATAATAGAAATCAAGCGATCAGTATGTATGCTTTTAGCATACGAACAGAAGGGTCTTCTGGGATGTATGACATTTTGCAAGGCATGAAGCACAAGTCATTGGCGTCTGTAGTTTTTTTTTTTTACGATTTTTCTTAATTCTTATCATCAGCTTTTCCTCTACTTGAACAGAATAAGTATATAACAATCTACATCTTAAGCTTGGGTATAACTCCAAACTCTGGTGGGCCTGATGTTCCAGTACCTTTTTCAAGTCTCTTCCATTTGCATGCACTTTTCCAGCATGTGAATAAGATTCCCTATAGAAAAGCCCTGGCACTTATTTTGTTTGATGATTTAACAATCATGGTACATTGTTCGAACATTGAATTTTCGAAAGTTTCACCGGATTGTTCTACTTGTTTTGCACATTTTAATTAATTCTTACAACCCTAATCGAAATTTTTAATTTCTAGACATATTTTTACTTGGATTCTAAAGTGTTCAAGAAATTTTCCTAAAATTCTTAAGATATGAAACGATACAGAAAAGATTGCCGTCGAGTATTTTTTCATTATTTCATTAATTTTTTTCTGTTACACTTTCAAAAAACATTTTCGAGTCTTGTAAGAAATTTTTCTAGTTCTCCTTTAACAAAAATCTTAGTTATTCCAAGTTAATCTATATATATCCTCTAAAATATCTCCTAACTACTATAGATAATATTATAAATACAAAAGCCCATGTCTCAAAAAATAAATATCAATTTTTGCCCCCTGTAGAATATTTAAATTAAAAAAACAAAAAACATCCCGAGGCTTTTTGTACTACAAATTTTCAATACTTTCAATTCACAGCACCTTCACTTGAACAGAACTTGTAGAAATTTTGGATTTCATTAATTTTCACGTCTAAACGTCATATCAACAGCATAATAGCCTAATTCAAGTTTTTAATATAGCGGTTATTAACAAATTATTATGATATAGATAATTATATTTCTTTCTTAAGATATACATATGTACATACACGAGCCCTACAATATGATTAAATAATTAAATGATATTCAGTATGAATTTGAAAACAAAAAATAGATAATAAATATGACTACATATTTTCAGCCCATGATTCAGATTCCCGCTACATGTCCGCCGACGAGCAAACACGGGAACTGACACGAAACATTCGCAGGGAAGTAGGTAAACTATCAGAACAATGGAATAATCTTATAGATAGATCTGATAACTGGAAACGCCGCTTAGATGAATATATGACGGTAAGTTTTTAAATACATTTGTTTGATTTTATTAAGTCTAAGTTTAAAAACATTATAAAAAATTATTTATTTTACAAGTAGGGCTTTTACTTTTGAATATTTCACTCAAATGTAGTTTTATATTTTTGGTTCCGTCTGAGAATCGGTGTTGCATGTGTAATCAGTAATGTTAGGTTAAGTTGAAGTGGCCATCAAGAATGTAGAAGACACATTTAGACCAATTGTTGGCCCATTGTAATAACAGGTTAATCTAGAGACTTCGTTTTAGACTCAATAAAACCTAATGTGCCTGAGAATCATTGAAGCAGAGTTTTCCTATGTAGGTGAATCCCGCACTGCAATTGACAAATCCTCCAAGAAGAGTCCTTGTCATGAAAAGTGCTTTCTCAAAAAGTTAGCCGTTCGGATTCGGCATAAAACTGTAGGTCTCCTCCATCCCTGCCATTACTCGCACACAGGAATGGTTGAGAGTTGTAAGTCACTCGACCCTGACTATACGAGCTGTAGCGCCACAAAATGCAATGTAACACATTTTCTTTCAATCAGGACAATTAAATTAACTAATTAGGGACAAATTTGCAATCAAAATTCGAATCACAAAGTTCGAAATATCGTCAGTGGCAGTGCTGAAAAATACGCTCACATGTATGTAGTTTTAAAACTTAATTTGAAGCTTGCAATTTACCGGGGCAGATAAGTGCTTTCAATCAGAAAGGAAAGAAGAAACATACAGAAAATAATAAATCATAAGATTTATTTTTTTTAGATTTTGAAAAAACACATTATTTAATGTCAAACAAAGGTTTTTAAAAGAGCCATTAGCAGCAAGAACGTTAAAATCTGAAAGATAGCTTACTATAGAGTTTAAAAAGTCATTTAGAGGTGAAAAGTGGAAACATATTATAAAAACTAAAAAATATTAGAAAATAAAAATTTTCATACTGAAAATTGAAACAAATTAATTCCAAACACATTCAAAATGGTTTTGTCTAAAGTGAGTTACGTAGGCTTGGTTTTACAGGGTTCCAAAAGATAGACATGATAAGTTTTCTTACGATTTAAACGTAAAGACTTGACTTAATTCGATAAATCCTTTTGAAAGTTTGATCTCTACTAAAATGGATGGTGTGTACTGGAAATTCATATAAGCGCACGCTCAATAGACAATTCTAGCTATTTTGCATTAAATTTAATTGCTTAAAAAAAATATATTTACCTCTTCAAAATAAATGCAGTATCTAAGAAAAAAAAATATTTCAAATCCAGCAATATACAGAACATCTTAAATCGAAATTGATTAAACCGTTTAGAGAAAATTGCAACTGTAACAAAATTCAAAACAATTAAAGTAAAAATTTATGCGAATGTTTCCAAAGATAAAAACTAAATAAGCTTCCCTTATTTTTTTAATTTGGTATTTAACTATCTCACCTGGCGAACTTCTCGTCCCAATTTAATGCCTTAACATAAAGTCCAGAGTGATAATGTGATCTGAATCAGATCTTCAAAATAAAACGATAAGGGTCATATTCTCCCTTTTCGTTTTAAATGAAGTTGCAATTTGTGGTTATTAGAAATGACCACAGAGTCATGCCGCTCACTAGGCGATTTAAGGTTGTTTTCGATACGAATCTTACTGTTTCTCCATTTTTCAAAAAAAGTTGATAGTTGTGGTTATTAAAAATTAATTGTACTTCAAAAAATAAACATTTTGACTTATTTCCGAGGTTCACTACGCAATTTAAGGTTGTTTTTTAGTTGCTGTGCGAAACAATTCGGAATTGAGTGCGTTGAGTGAAAAACATGGTTCCTGGCAATATTCTGGTTTTGACAACTCAGAACAAAAACACTAACACTCGCAAATACAAAAATTCCCTTCATCTTGATGGTAGGATCAATTTTGGATAACGATAATTGAACCAGAAAAATATCAAGATAATGTAGTGTTGTTCTAATACTGGGAAAATGTTGATCCAGATCTTCATGATCAGGATCTTCACGCATACTAAAACGCGGCTAATTAAAAATTCTAGATATGTAGTTGAAGAGGTGGGTTATTTTTCATTTTGGATAGTAATACCTTTGTATATACATATATTAGAATAATACAATCATGGGTAGGATCGCTCGACGCGAGCCCTAACCAGCCTCCTCGGAATCAATATTTATGCATATTTAAGAGAGGTGACGAGAAGAAAATAAGAGAGAACTAAAAAAAGAAAAAAATAATTTGAGAGATATGTCAACGCAAAAAAATCAGAAACGAATATATAAAGTTAATAGGGAGGGAAGATTAAAAAAAATAACAATATGGGAAAAAAAAAACGTCAAAGAGGAGGAAGAATGAAAATGTAGTTGCCAATTCGAAGAATCATTGCCCAATGAGAAAAATATTTTCAAATAATGTAAATAATTTTCAAAAAGTATATTAAATAAGGTATTTCAACTTTTTTTTAATGAAAAATATTTTTGATAGATAGAATAGTTTTGAGAACTTCATTAGAAATTCAGAATAGGTAATCGCTTATAAAGACGTAATACCATAAAAAATCAAGTTTAAGTCAAATTTGTAGATCAAATTTGTCAATCAAACAAGAGGTATTAGATGTTCATTTTTAATGTTTAAACAAAATTCCATTTAAAATAAAATTGTTTAAACAATGAAAACAAAAAAGGTTATTTTACATAAATGTAATGTAATGTAAATGTAACTTTATTCCAATTCACATACACAAACGTCAAAAAGCTATTAAACTACTTTTGAACACAAATTTTAATGTAATTCACGTCAATACTGGAATTGTATTTCATTACACGTGAAAACAATGTGAACTTTTTCTAAGTTCACTTCAAACATACAACTTTACTGTACGTGAAAATTATAATTTCGGTTGTAATGTTGGTATTTTTTCATTAAATTAAACTAAAACCTACCTATAAAGATTTTTGCTTCAACCAAACACAATAAAAACGAATATTCCTTTGGAATATTAAAACATTATTTTAGTCGCCAATTTGTTTTATTTTATTTCTCATAACTTAAATATCAAGTAGCAACACCTTACCTGCAAAGCTACTTTTGCTTACCCGGCTACTCCCTTATCAATTTACAAAATAATAAAAAAACAACTAATACATCAATGCAAGGGATTACAAATTTGGCAACAACGAATCAGTTTTCACTAAAATTGAAAAATCAATTCAAAACGAATTTGAAATAGCAAAATGCCTACAATGGTAAAAGCATACAAAGCTACAGCCAAATGTATAGCACACACGTCTCCGTCGCTAGGCAGCCAGAAACAAAATCTGAAAGCGAATAATGCTCAGACAAGAAGGAACGTAAAGTTTCTGTTTATGTTTACGTTTTTTTGCTTTCTTTTTGTGGCGGGAAACAACCAACCCTGTCGCACTCCCTATTTCTTACGACAGAAAATAAAATACTCCATTCACTCGCACATTATTATTTTTTGTATATGAACAACTAGCGGCCCCAGGGGAGCCTCCTCGGTAACACAAAATTCTGTTCCATGAGTCGACATGAAGGTCGACAAACACACCGAATTGTTAATTCGTAGCTTAGACACACAAGAACGTAACTATTATACATTTTGACTACACCCAGAGTAAAACTGCAACCTATTCAAATCTGTCTGCTGTCGTATTCAAATCTAATACGAAACGCAATAATAAACTCACAAAAGCACTTAAAGTTCAAAAAGCATGGACTTATATTTGAATTAAGCGTGGTTTGGTGGTTAGCGTATTGGACTGTCATGACAATTATCTGAGTTCTTTTTTATTCAATAAGTATTTCTATTTGATTTTATAATGTTTTTTTTCTGGGTATAGGTAGATCACGTTTTTGAGAATATAGCATTCTATATTATGGCAAAAAAATGAACCCCTATAGGTGATATAGCTTGAGAGTTATCATTAGTCGAATCAACAAATCGACTCTCATTTACAAAAGTGTCGGAAGGATGCAAGGAATCCTTCTGCAGTTTAAAAGCTTGAACACCACTCAAAAGACCTTTGCATTGAGGGTTCAAACAAACAAAAAATACAATTCATACGAGTATTAAGGAAATTGTTGGTGTTCTCCCAAATGGTTAAAATGGGAACCGCAGTTAACTGAAAATTTTAAGGTGTTTGTGAAAGAAAAAAGTAGCCAAGGTATTCTTAAAAAGAAAAACACAATTCATCTGAAAATGATAAATTTTAACTTTTATAATTGTGCAAATATTTATTTCATTACTTTTTCAATAGTTTTGCAACTATAAAAACAATCTTTATAACTTTTTACAAGATTTGTTGTTATTCGCAGAAGAATGATTAATGTTCACAATTACCCTATTCCGTAGTCTATCTCTATATCCAGCAAAAGAAAGCAGAAAGACGTTATCATTTTCCCCTGATTTCAAAATAAAATAGGGTACCTAAATGGGAATATTGCGGGAGGAAATGAAAATTAAATAATTTCATTAAATGCTTGATTTATAATTTTCGATTTTAATAATTTCTTGACTTTTGTATTTAAATAAATTTTCTTTTACAAAATCTTGTCTTAATAATTAACTTTTTCTATATTTTATTAAGTATTACCGTTTTAACTACATATCTCTGGATTTCTGAAAACACAGAAACAGAATCAAAAATTCAGCAAAACACTTTGCAAATTCAAATAAATAAATACTCGCGTAATTGATTTAAAAAAAGTTAATTTATTTTGGAGTCTATTCAGTTCATCAAAAGTTTTACTTTAATTTCAATAGAACACCATTTTTGCTCTAATTGCAACCTTTATTGGAATATATATACCTCCTCAACCTCATGGTTTACAGTTTTGTGTCCATACAAAAATTGTATACATACCTACTAGGGCTAAGCTAACCAAAACGTCCATTCTCCTTTTTTGGATGGATATAATGTTGTTTTAAATTTCTATTAACAAACTATCACTTCTTTAATATTTGTCAAAACTTTAATAATAATGTTAACTCGAAGTTAAATCATTACTAGTTCTCAAGATATTCCAGTGAAAAAAAAAACTGTCTATAGAATTTTTTTTTTTTTTTTCAAAATCCTACCAACTATCAAAAGGGTCACAGAGTAGGCCTGAAGTTAATATACGAGTAATTTTTCATTCGATATATATTCGAGTCATTTAATAAAATTTATTGATGTTTAAAAAGAGATATGGTTGACGAAAGAAAGGATCTCCAACGACCGAACGCACTTACACACGTACACAAGACATCCCTCTGAATATGTAAATTTATGTCGTTTTCAATTGACAATCTGGAATCAGAAAAAAAATCATTCTCAAAGCGTTCAATTGGCAAAAGTGACAGTTCTAATTCTGAAAAAGAAGAGATTTCTCTTCTGGATTTGAAGTCAGAAGCAAAAACAGAATCACTCACACATTCAAAGATTTTACATGTCACACTTGACAAATGTCATATTTTTGAATTAACAAATTGTGCGAACTGTGAAGTGATTGCTTGAAATTAAAACTAAACTATAAAAAAATAGATAATAATATTGACAATATCTTAGCAATTGTTCCTAATTTGTTAGAAACATTGTTGGAGTCGTCTTCCTCATCTTCTTCATCAAGTGATGATGCAAGTGATGCAGTTAATTTTCTATTGCAGGAGTTTTCCAAAAAGCCAAGATTGCAAAACTACCAATACACCAAACTTCAAATTTTTCAGAATTCACAAAAAGTGTTCAATTGGTATTCTGCTTCTACTTCTCATTCCGGATTGCCAATTGAAAACGACATTAGATTCTAGAAACCTAGAAAAGTCCACATTTGTCAAAATTCTAAATTCAACAAATTACAATTACCTACTTCCTATGGAAAGTTAATAACAGTAAATGTCTGTTTTCAGTGATATTTTAAAGTACTCACCTAAAGTCGTTGACATGTATGTAACATACAAAACTCATAAACACTTTTGACTTTTTTTTTCTTACTTAAACTAAACATAATATAGGTACATACGCAATGAAGCAAAGGAGTAAAGACACTTTAAAATAAAATTAACGAATTTCCACACACACGTATTTCAATATGTAATTCAAAATCCGTGTCCGAAAAAGAGACGCAAAATGTAACCACCTACACTGCAATATATCCGAGTAGAACAAGAGTCGCTTTGCTCCGAAGTTTCTTCTACAGAACGATACCTACCTCATCGTTATTCACATTTGGACGGTTGCGTTAAGCTAGAAATGAAGAAGTCCTAAGCGAGTGGATACGCAAAATACTACACTGAAGGAGAGCAGACGTTGGAAGTCCGACCGCTTGGTGTTATTAAAAACTTCTTTCCACTGATTTTTTGCAAGGCGCGAAAATTAAAATATCTTTTATCCGACACCTTGTGTTATATTCCAGACATAAAAAGGAGATAACTCCACTAAAACAACAAAGAAAAAAAAAAAAAAAAAAAAAACGAACATTTTTCATGTGTCGGCGCAATTCATTCAACAGCAGCGACAACGACACAACGAACGACAGTGTCTGTCGCATAGTTGTTGTTTTGTTTTTAACTTTCCATGGGATATTTTTAGAATACCTAACGATGACTCTGAGTCTGTCTTTTGTTTATATGAAACTCAGATTTTTTGAGTGCATTTGAAATTCAGTTCAATTTTAGTTTTAGTTTAAATCGTGTTTTCGGTGCGTTCTGTTGGATGTTTTGTGGTTTGTGGATTGCGGTTCATGATGGTTTAATTCTTTTCCTCTGTCTAAGAACTTTATGCGAACTGAGATATTGTGATGGTGTTTAAACAAAATAAAAAAATAATAAATAAATATTTGAATAGTGGCAGTGCGGGTGCGATGCATTCAGATAACATAATTTTTGACTTTTTTAAATGCACTGTGGAATAATAAGTTTGTGTTTTTGATGAATTGCTTGTTAGCTCCCAAAATAGATTAAGAGTGAAAAACTACCTCAACCACATAATATCTACTTATAACTCAAACAGTGCAAAAAGGGCAATGTTTGTTTTTTCTTTAGTATTAGTACCTTCCAACGCATCGAAATTTGCAATTGAAATTATAATCTTTAGTTATAATTCATATTTGTTTATTAATTTTTGTGGATGTTCAAACATACATTTTATTAAATGAAGACATTGTGAATTCTGGCAATGAATGCTTTCGTTAAGATTCTGGCATTTTGTCTTTATTTTTAAATGGAATGAGTAAACACACTTGGAGTTAATATAGACAACTGACACCGAAGTTATGTTTTTTATGTCCATGACATCATAACCAAATACGAATGTAATTTTTCTTTGTGCGTTCGTTCTTATTTCAATATTTTGCGTAGAAACGCATACGGAGATATTTGTTTTATGGTCCTTGAGTGTTTTGCAAAATTAATGGCTGTTGCATTTTATATATTTCTTATCTAGCTTATATATTGCTTTGAATATTTAGGTATAAAATCATTTCAAAACCTATGCATTTAAGGATGATATAAGATAGACGTACAATTAAATATATGAACATATGTACATATGTAGGTGTAATCGTTTAAATTTTCTAAAGGGAGTATAGATTGATAATATTGGTGATTTTTAGGATATAGCATATGCTCATTTTCAATACGTTTTTCAGAACAAGTATAATTCGCTTCGTTGCATCTGCTAAACAGTAAATACAGCAAAAGTCACTAATTAGGAATCTAAACAAATCAATATTGAATATGTTTACACTATATTGAACTGCCCTAAATTATTATAAAAAAGAAACACTCTCCACGAGTGGAATACCCTTAAATCACACCTTGGTGTAGATTAAAACCTTTGAGAGGTTTATTTGGTAATAATTTTTTTAATTAGTTCAAGATTTAAAGAATGAAAAATTCACACACATGTTCTTGTGCTTATTGTCGAAAAAAGGTATTCATTGTTTTTTTTAGGTTAGGCGTTTTATAGAAAAAATTTATTTTACGTAGACAGGATGTAAACAAACCTTTACAATCATATACTATAAAGACCAAAGAGCCACTTCTGCATATCGCCCTCATCCGGGAATAACGACGATTAATAGGTATTGTGTATACAATTTTACCTTATGTTCTCTCTGTTCCTACTGCTATAAATTTTTGTGAATGTAAAGAAGCCAACGCTTCAATAGTTTTGTTTTCATTTGTTCTAGACAATAGTGAAAGAACTATACGGTTGAATTGATACACAAATAATTCAAATATTCTAGCTCTTTGCTACCTATAGGTATGAGTTTCGTTTGTAATACCTACTTGCGTTACATATTATTTATTATAGACTAGCGGCTCGCCCCGGCATCGCACGGGATAATAGGAAAGTAAATCATATTAATAGAAGTTTTTGAATTGAGTCAAAAGTCTGTTTTTTTAATAATATCTGTGCACAAATTTCATCCAGACCTGTTCAGCTACATATTTTGGCGTGATTGGAAAAATTAGAAGAAATCTATCACCACGGGAACCATACATTTTACCGGGATAAAAAGTAGCCAATCTTCTATACCAGACTATAATCTATGTCTAAAATTTTATCCAAATCCGTTCTGGTGTTATTATCCAACAAATATCCATCCATACATCCAAACTTTCACATTTATAATGTTATTAGGATTAGATTAGATTAAGATTACAAAAAAAAAACAAGAAAGCATGTCTTCCCTACCGTCTGTCTAGTTGCCAAATCATAAATACACTCACCGGCCACTTCGTGTTTCGGTACATTTTAAAAAAAACCGTCAAGCTAAGAACGTATGTAATTGGTGCATGTAACTTTGAAAGCAACCATGACCGGTAAAAAATTCCTACCATAAAAAACAAATTTTTGAAAAAAAAAATAAAATGAAAATACGCTATTTATTTTCGATAGAAGAGTGGTTAAATTATTATTGAGAGACTAAATTCTTAATAATTGAGTGTTTGTGCCACGGATGATAATTACTTTGCTAAGCCGGTTTGACATTCCTTTAATTATGTCCGTAATCCGTACCTGTACTACGTAATTTAATGGCAAAAGTCGAATCCCGACCTCTATAATGTAAAAGGTTAAAAAATTTTGCGGTATGGCAACGTGCGTTATCATGCATTAATCTAAACCTTGCACCAATAAACGGCACGAAAGGCATAACATGATGGTTTTCCAAAACGTTTCCACGTATATTTGGGTGTTGACACTATCTCCATCGAATACAAAAAGATGCGTGTGAGCTTCAGAACTCATGCCTGTCTAAACTATAATTGACCTTCCTTGTAATTCACTGTTTCAGTTATCTAATGTCTAATTGTGGTAACCTTTACACTGATGACAAAGCGATAATTCTCCAGTTGTAGTAGGTACATCGCTAACGACCGTAAAGTGGCCTCCTCATATATGAGCCAGGCTCCTGAAGTAGTCTGATGGCATCCTCAATCATGGTTGTAGGTAAACTATGCTTAGTGCAGTGCTATATTGGTTACACTCTGCATCCACTGCTATAGCTACACCATGTTCATTGAATGGCATTTTTCTAGAGTCACAATAAATAATAAATTAACAATATTCAAATCAACCTACTTTGATTTAAAAAAAATAAGAAATGAAGTCAAGTTAAAATAACTGAAACAATATTAAAAAACGCTGCAATCACACAATTTTTATTGACGAAATAAAGGTTTTTGTGTTTTGTTTCATACGAAAATATCAATTTAACAAAAAACCAAACAGCAGATAAATCATAGTCAACTTAAAGGATCCTGGTAACGAAAACTGCAATTCGCCGGTTAATTGTGCCGGCGTTTGTGTGTTTTAATTAAAATGTGATTTTTTAACAAACTGTTTAACTTAAAGAAAAAACAAACAGGTTATATGTATGTAGTACAAAAAAAACTATAACACAATTAAAAACGTTGGTTTTTATTTCTGTAGAGAAGAGCTACTCTGCAGAAATGATACAATTTCAACCCCACTTAAAATCCCTTATTCAAAACTGTGTTCATGTCTTTCAAAAAACTTTGAAAACCAAATGAATTTGGTGATTTTTTTATGATTTAAATTTGCTTATATCGAAAATATAAGCATATGAAGAAGAACTGCATTTATGTTAATTAACAATTTTGAAAATTCGTCTACGTTCAATTTTAATAACTTGAACATTATTTGAAGAAAAGTTTCTTTATCTTGAATTGTTGGGTTTTAAAGCAAGAGTCTCATAATTGATTTGCTAGATTTTGGTTTAAAAGAGCTTTTTTTTTGTTAAACTAATATTTTTTTGAATTATATTTTTTTTATTTGACAATGTTTTTCTTAAATAAAACATACAATAGACCTCTCATAAGAATCTGTCATATTTTTGAAAAAAAAAATAAATAAATAAACATTTTTCCACTGCACTCATGTAACAGTGGCTCTGGACGTGCTTATAATACTTGTACTACTCGAAACACATGAAACGAATCACTTGAGTCTATTTAAATGATAAAGAAAAGGTTTGATCAATTTTCGTGTTATACTTGTAAATTGTTTAAAGTCGTTAATATTCAAATCATGTGTTCGAACTGATGGTACACACCCGCTTTTTATCTTCTCTATCATATATATATTCAGCTTAATTTAAAATCCCAGATTTACCGTGCGCTTTACTAAAGTCCCTGCCTTGAATGCTAGTTATAGTGAGCTCACATCATGAAAGTTAAAAAATTGATGTTCAATCGAATTTCTATTTTGCATCGTTTTCGAAAATGAAAGTCAAAACTCTGAATGTCGATTAATTTGTACGCATATTCTGACTTTATTCTCCATAAAGATGAGCAGATTAAGGTGTCTGATTTTTGGTACGAAATTGAAATTGGTATTTTTTTTCTTGAAGGCGATCTATAAACAAACAAACAAAATCCTCTTTTTTTATTTCAATGATTTGGAAAGTTCAATCTTTCTAGTCTTCACTGAGCTGAATTATTCTATAAAGCTTTACATTTACAGTTTACACCAAGAATGTGGATCAATTTGAATATATTTTCTAAAAGAAGTTTCCATTCATTCACCAAAAGTTCTTGTTTTTTTTTTTTTTTTTACTTAATCTAATCTCGCAAACTTAAGATTTCTCACGTTATTAATTATAATAAACTTGTAGTTTCAGGTGCTCGTAAATTTCAGACTTTTGTATACAACTGTTAAAATTTAGTTGGTTCGGATTACAATGAAATAACATTACTAGAAACTGAAAGTGAAATTTTTGTAACAGGTCTAAAATTTAAAACATAGCAATTAAAAACAATGAAAAAATCATACATACAAATCGTTTAAGCAATTGATATACATTAAAAGCATTACAAAATTAATATGACAGCATTCATTTTAAATTGTTCACTATTATAGGGTGTTTGAAGCTTAAAGGTACAGGCTTTATTTGGTTAATGACCATTCTTCAAACTTCACTTTACATTTTTTATTTTTAAATATTGCATTTGTACATAAAAGCTCGTTAAGCAAACATCCTTGTTTGCCACTTAAATCAATTCTTAATTATTAAAGAATCGGAATCTTTTCTTTAATTCTCATTCAAATTAAATGGATTTTCTCATACCTTGGATTACATTATTGAAATTTTAGAAGAGAATCCATCATTTTTCTAGTAAAAAATACAGCCTATAGGTATTAGTCAGGGATGATGCAGCATTATAATGGTGAAAGAATTATCTAAGTCCGTCCAGTAGTTTTTGAATTTATTCTTTACAAATATACAAAAATACAAAAACAAAGTTACCTCTTCATTCATAATAATATATTTGTATAGATATAGACAAGCAACCCCCTCCTACATGAACCTCTATTAAGTTTTTGATAACAAGAATTTTTGCAAAAAAAAAGTTTCAAAGAAAGCAACTGAAGAAGTCGACATACTTTGTTGTGTTTTTTGAAATAGCATCCCTGATTGCCAGAAGTAAGTGCTGAATAAGTATTTTCGTTTTTTTCATTAATAAACAACAATGCAACAACGAAGAACTGCATCACCAAGTTATAATGACAAGTTATTAGTTTATGTGTCACTTCTCTGAAATTCGTTTTATTTTTAACTTGCATTTTATGTTGTATATTTCAATAATATTTAATAACAAAAAATTATTGTTTTTTGACATATTAAAATATAAATCATAAAAGATATCATATACCTTCTTAAAGAGTGCCGTACGGTCTTTTCTTTCGATGGCTTAGGCATACATAATTTCAAATGAACAATTTGTTTTAACTGCAAAACATTGTGAACCGAAATTAATGATAAAAAAAATCTATCTTAAACCATGATACTTACAGATGGTTTTAGTTATGATTTTAAAGCAGCTGTATTTTTGATTACGTATGAAAAATACATATTCAAGTTTAAAAACAAAGAGAAACATTCAAACCTTTCAACACCTCTTTCTGTATTTTCTCCTCATTTACAAGTATGTATATAAAACTGCAACACGAATTTATAAGAAATGCATACTGCAAGCAATGCGTGAAGTTCACTCAGGGCTAATGTCCAAATGTAAGAATTTTTCAATTTTCTATAAAAAAAATTTAAGGCATGTAGGTAGACTTTGAAAAATAGTTCTTGGAAATTTTCAGCGTTAAGTACCTTCACGAAAATGCTTGACTTAAATATTACTTTCAAGTTCTAGAATGCGACAAATATTGAATGTGTATGTCATTCTACTTTCAAACTATTTTGAATGTTCTAAGTTATGTCATACCAGCATTGAATCTACCAACAAATTAAAATATCAAATTGAACATTATTTTAACAAATTTGTGTAAACTGAAGCTTCAGAAAAACTAGATTTTTTCGACCGAAAAGGGTTAACTCGTAATAAGAGGATTGGACTAAATTTATTGACTGATAAGTTCAAATACTCAAACTAAAGAAAACCCAAAATTTGAAGTAAAATGTTTAAGAGACAAACGTTATTTTTAACATATAGATTTACTTTAAACAATCGAGTAAATTGCTAACTCCTTTTTATTAAAAAACGGGCATCCGAACATATCCAAATAGTGACAGTTCGTGAGAATTAGCAATGCATGTTTGCTTACTTAAACATTCTTGGAAATTTCCCAACTGTAAACTGGACAATCTTATGCAATCCAATAAGATTAAAATACACATGAACACAGGTTTATTCTCATATTCCAATTCCATCATCCTGATGTAGATTTCTCCCAAAAAAAGCATTTTTCTGCACAAAGTCTTCAAATATCCGAAATCTTCGTCTTCCGATAACATTTTATTGATTATAAAAACAATTTTTAGTTCCCAAATTATGAAAAACATACGAATCAAAACTTTGAAGTAAAATTGGAAAGAATTTTTTCTAGGATAATGACAGATATCATATGGATTTAGCAAATTGCTAAAAGTTAAAGTAGGATTTTCGGAATTTTAACTTTAGCAATATGTTAAGAGGTAGTAAAATGCTAAAATCGTTTAAAATTTTAAAATTAGAAAAACCATATTTTTAGCTTAGCAAATTGCTCAAAATGGGTTTAACAATTTGCTAAATCGTTAAAAATTATTTTTAATTTTTTGAGTTTAATGTGTGTTTTTGAAGGTATATGATTATAATTTATCGTATTGCAAGGTTGTGCTAGTAAATATTAAAAAAAAAAAAATCTCTTATTTATTTGATTTAAAAACTTTGTTTTTGAAAAAAAGAATAAAATTATAATCTATAAACATGCTTGGACCATAAACAGCACTATCGAGTAACTCAGTTCATCACAAAATGAGTTACTGTATTTTGTAAAACTTACCCTGACTTTTAGTCAGTTATCTTGTGAGTCTTGATAAAACCATCTCTGTCAATTTTTTGCTGTGATCTTAGAAGACCAAATTGAAAAATGTTAAAGTAAGTCTACGATTTTAGTACAAAAATGCGTTTGCCAAAGAATAAAGTCATTTTAATGCATAAGAATATACGTGTTTTAAAAACAATAAGTAAATAAAAGTTTTCGATGTTATAAACTACGTTTCGGAATCATCAGCAATTACAGTCTGGAAAAAATATAAAACTTATACAACATGAGACTCTTTTCACCTCTGGATAAATCTCAAGGAACTCCATGTTGCCTCTTATCTTTATCTTCAAGAAAACTTAACAAATCCAATGAGAGCACTGCACCAGATTTGTTAAGTATGACAAATTCATCGCTTAGTTCGGAAACACTTTTTTCTGGAATTGATATTTGCGACGATACATCATCAGAAAAAAATGTCATTAGTGGAGGAAAAAACAGAAGTTCTTCAGCTACCTCTACATCGTTAAGTGATCGAAATAATTTGGAGGGTGAGCCAAAAAATGCTAAGTTCTCTTCGTTATTACGCATCAGTCAACAAGAAGCATCGAATGGAACTTTTACAAGCGATTGTGAATCTGAAGACAATGAATCGTTGTCAGATGAACAATTCTATGCCGAATGTAGTAATATAACTTTAGTCGATGATACCTATTCAAATTTTGATCCAAAAAATGAAGCTGAGCTAATGTTTTATCAAGTGGTTGAAATGCTGCGATGCGAAAAAGAGGTTTGTTTTTTTGTTTGCTCTTATATATTTTTCTAGTCCAAACACAAATTGTCATTTGACATTTCAAGCAAAGGCTCTAAAAGATTTTTTTCATGAATCGGTAAGGATTTATTTGAAAAGATCTGAACTGAACCACATAATGCACTGATTTCATATCTTTTTTAACCAACATTTTGCCATACAAATGCCTCTTTTAACAAATTAGGTTGTAATAATACATATGTTGTTTTTATTATTTTTTTTTTTTCAAACAAATACTCTTACCTACCAAACAAAATTAATAAAAATATCTGTACCTTTGTTTTTACTAATATTTGATATCTACTATATGTAGATATTAATATAAACTATCGATGTATGAAAAAAAGGTCAGGGGCCCAACCATGTATAATAAAAATTTTCGAATACGCAAATTCTGGACTCTATAACTCCTTTAATAACGTTTTAATATGCGATAATCGAACAGCTATAGTGCAGCTTGGTTTTATGCACTTTCGTATATTTGGAACCACCTAATTCGAAAGTTAATGTCAAAACAAAGCAGACATCAAATGTGTTTGCGAGCAGATCGTTCGAAAATCGCAAATTTGTTGAAAAATGCTTGGCATTACTGGCGCTCTATTCTTTTTTCATGCATAGTAGCATTTAAAAGTATAATCGCAAATAGGTTTCGAATAGAATCAAAATTAGAATCGAGTTACATAGTAAGGCCCCAGACAGTTCATATTGCAACCACTTAAATTTCTTAACAGTAACATGCCATTCTAGACAAGTTGCAAGCATATAACTTAAACAACAATATGGTTAAATATTCTTTAAATATGTTTCTTTCATTCAAGAAAAACCAAAGAGTTGAATGATTAGAATTATATACATACATTATAGGACATGTCTGCAGGAATGCATCCACTAACAGCTTTTTGAAATTCAATATGCTTGTATTTGCTTGAAAACTTATAGTGCTTCCCTGCGTGAAAAAATATTTTCTTTTAGGTTTTGTATCTCGACCTGGAAAATTTAAAGAAAACTTGTAAAAACAGATATCATATTTTAAATATTAAAATTTTAATGTTTTACCTTGAAAGAATTGTAAGGTGCAAATACGGATTAAATTAGAAAAGGATAATGTATTGCTTTGAATAGAACAAAAAAAGAAAACCCTTGGTTTTTGGATTCTGAGGGTCTTACACAAGAAAATAAAACTTTTGTTAAGTAGGATAAAAACGAGCGTTTAGCTAAAATGTTTAACGCTAAGGCTTCTTCCATCCTTAAATTTGATTTGAACATCGGAATCTTTTAATTGTTTGAAAGCCTGACAATTGGTATAGAACTTAACACTGTTTAAATGCCCAATGGTATAGTTCCAGCTGCAACATGAAGCACTGTCAAAGTTTAAAAGTTGCCGGAATTTTTCCAGGAAATTAAAAATGGAAGATATACGACAACGCCAGTGCTTGATTAAATTCTCGAAACATTTTTTAAATTCGGTTTGCTGTATGGATGATAAATGTGTCCAGATTCTAGTCGAAATTATTTGATCGATAACTTGAACACTTAATTCGTTTAAATTGATATCTGAAAAAAATTATTTATGACAATCATCCATGCATTAAGTAAGTTGTTGCAGTAATTAGATTGGAAAAAAGAAATGTCCTAGATCATTTTCTAATGAAGGGTCATAGATTTGGTGGAACACCTTAGGGATATGAAAAATAGATAGTAGCCGATTCTCAGACCTGCATATAAAATTCTATAAAAAGTATAGTTTCGGAGGAGGTAACATTGTAACTCGAGAATTTTATATATATTAGAAGATAATCTACAAACATAATTTAAAAAAAAAATTAACTACTATTTGTAAAAATATTCTTTTCATATATGTACATATTTTAATATAAAGACTTAAATTTGTAATTGTTTTATTTTGTATTTCTAGAAAATGCGACAGTTCCAAAAAATACTGGAAAACTTATGCTCACGCGTTGCATCTGCTGAAACGACAAAATCTACTTGGGGTCCACCAACTAGTTCACAGGATGCTATGGATCAAATGCAACACTTACAGCGGCTTCGTGACAAAATGACAACAGCAGGAGCATTGTTAGACGACTGCAATGAGCAGCAATCATTCTTTACAGCGAATCAAGTGCTTGTACCCCCTCCTTGTCTTTCAAAATTAGAAGACTTGAATACAAGGTAAGGATTATATTTTGTGTTTTAGCTTTATGTTTAATTTATTTTAACCATTTTTTACAAATAGAATGAAACTGCTGCAAATTGCAATGGATGAAAGACAAAAAATCTTAGTAGCATCAGGAGCTAATGTATCTCTGGAACACTGTGATGATGGACGAAACACATCGAACAGTGGCACAATTGGACCCTTACCGAATCTTAGACAAAGTGTTAAATCACCTTGGGAACGTGCAACAACAGCAGCCAGTGTGCCTTATTATATTGAGTAAGTTAATTTAACAAATAGATAAGGAATTACTTAAATAATTCCTTAAATTTAAAGCCACGAACGAGAAACGACCCATTGGGACCATCCCGACATGATCGAACTCATGAAGTCATTAGCTGAGTTGAACGAAGTTCGATTTTCGGCTTACAGAACCGCAATGAAACTTCGATCAGTGCAAAAACGATTGGGTATGAAATTTGTTTAAGTGTTTAGTAAGTTTTTTTTTAATGTTCCTGAATTCATTTTTTTTTTGTTTAAGCATTGGACCGCATACCAATGGCTATAGCAATAGAATCCTTCGACCGGCATGGATTACGAGCTCAAAATGATAAGCTTATCGATATTCCCGATATGACGACTGTTCTACATTCTTTATATGTCATCATTGATAAAATAGACTTAACGCTGTTGTTGGATCTAGCAATTAATTGGATTTTAAATGTTTATGATTCCCAAAGAACTGGACAAATTAGGGTTTTAAGTTTTAAGGTAAGATTATTCAAATGAAAATGTTTGTAAATACTGGACGTAAGATTAGGTAAAGATATTTTTTTATTTACTCTAATTTGTTAAAAATATATTAAATCTTATCCTTGTATGAGTGCTTAATGCGTATTCCATCTTTCGTCTTCGTAGGCTCACAAATAACTTAACTAATTGAAAAAATACAGAAATATTGTTTTAATTCAATATTAATTTACGTTATTATTTTAAGGTTGGATTAATTCTACTGTGTAGAGGACATCTTGAAGAAAAATACCGCTACTTGTTCCGATTGATTGCTGACCCTGATAGGAAAGTGGATCAAAGAAAACTTGGACTTCTTCTTCATGACTGCATTCAAGTAATTTTTTAAAATTAATAATTTCTTATCATAATTTGTGATATAATTATCAAGGTGCCAAGGCAATTAGGTGAAGTTGCTGCATTCGGAGGATCTAATATTGAGCCTTCAGTTCGATCATGTTTAGAACGAGCTGGAATATCACCAGATTGTATGTTATGAATGCATTCTTTTTTTAGTTAATTTGTTTTATATCTATCTTTAAACCAGCCCAAGACAGCAATCAAGAAATATCCATTGAGGCACAACATTTTCTTGGTTGGCTGCAACATGAACCTCAAAGTTTAGTTTGGCTTCCCGTTTTACATAGATTAGCTGCAGCTGAATCAGCTAAACACCAGGTTTGTAACCAAAATAATGACATTAAAATGATATTATTAATTAATTTTATCAATTATTTTAGGCGAAATGCAATATTTGCAAAGAATATCCAATTATTGGGTTCCGTTATCGTTGCTTAAAATGTTTCAACTTTGACATGTGCCAAAAATGTTTCTTCTTTGGTCGGAATGCTAAAAACCATAAGCTTAGTCATCCAATGCACGAATACTGTACAACGGTAAGTAAACCAATACGTTATTTTGTATTTCGTTGTTTTTTGCAAGTATAAGAAAGAATTATATTGCTCCCAAAAATTATTTTATGTTATATTTCACTTTAGACCACGTCAACAGAGGATGTGAGAGATTTCACAAGAGCACTGAAAAATAAGTTCAAAAGTCGAAAGTACTTTAAAAAACATCCTCGTGTTGGTTATCTTCCAGTTCAGAGTGTTCTAGAAGGTGACGCGTTAGAAAGCCCAACACCTAGTCCACAACACACGACTCACACGCTTCAAAATGATATGCATTCAAGACTGGAAATGTACGCATCTCGATTAGCGCAAGTAGAATATGGAACTGGTCCAAACTCGACTCCTGACAGTGACGATGAGCATCAATTGATCGCACAGTATTGTCAAGCTTTGCCGCCGAACGGCAGTGGTCCAAAATCACCTGTTCAGGTAATGGCTGCTATGGATGCAGAGCAGAGGGAGGAATTAGAGGCAATTATACGAGACCTTGAAGAAGAAAATGCAAATCTTCAAGCAGAGTACCAACAGCTTTCTACAAAGCAAACACAAAGTCAAACAACTCCAGACGAAGGCATGAATCATTCTCCCTTGGGTGGATTATCTCTCGGTGGTAGTGGTGCGGAACACGGCCAGGTAAAACTAAATTATCATAACAATTGGAATGCGTTAGTTTTAATGGGTCTGATACATTAAGGATATGATGGCAGAAGCAAAGTTATTGCGTCAACATAAGGGCCGATTAGAAGCGCGTATGCAAATATTAGAAGATCATAACAGGCAGCTAGAAGCTCAATTGCAAAGGTTAAGACAATTACTAGATGAGCCGAGCAATGCCAGTAATGCAAAACCATCTACATTGCAAACAAGATCGGTGACTGCTTCACAACTTAATACTGACTCTCCAGCAAAGATGCAACAAAATGGTTACTATGAACAGAACTCAAGTGAGTAAATCATATTCGAGACATAAATTTCGTTCCCTTTAATGTCAAGTGCTAACAAATTAAAATTTTTATTGCTACTTATAAAAAGATGGGATCGGTGGATTGCCGATGAATAGTCTTAAAATTGGGGAAAATAAACAAGTTCAAAACGCTGGTGGCCACATCCATCAGCGAACCAGTGCTGACGGTGGTAGTCAGGTTTTAATTGGGGAAGATGGCAGGCCGCCACCACCACCTCATTCAAGTTTATTGCATTTGTCTGGTAAAAATGTTTATCGCCTTTCATTGACGTTGAATCAATAAATACTTGAGTTTTTTGAAAAAAATAATTTAATTTACTTAATATCTCCGCCTTTTTTTTTTAATTATATTTTATGTCGCTTCCCCTTTTAACTTTGATTTATATTTCACAACACACATTTTACTACATATTCTTATTTTTTTTACTTATTATGCTGCATTTTGGACTTTAAAGATCACTCTTAAAAATAGAATAGGTAATATTAATAATAATTATTATAATTACAATCAATCTTTGTTTTAGATTATAACAAAACTTAAAATGGTCATAATATAGTTTTCAAACTTATTATATTCACATCAAAATAAATATACATACATATGTATATATATATATATGTATATATATACCTACTTATATATGTACAATGTACATATATCTACATTATTCCCTGAATAAAGGATATAATAATACAAGTTTCCCACCGTATCTCAAGAATTTACCGTGTTTTAACAAACAAACAGACATACAGCAAAACTACTTCTTACGTGCACTTTATAACTTGTATTAATTATAGTTTTTTCTAAGAATGTTTATATAAAAATATGTACAAATTTGTTTGCTTTTTTTAATTTTCAGAAGAAATTGGTAGAGCTGTCGAGGAACTTGTAACTGTTATCACCGAACAAGAAGTTGAACATTCCCTAGCAGAAAAGATGTCTTAGGAATAAAAACAACGTAAAAAGCTTTAGAAGCGATTTAGCTTCAAAGTTTATATAAAATACACATTTAAATTGCTAAGATAAATAGATGAGAAAGAAAAAAGTTGTGAATATATTCTAATATAATTGTATTTTTAAGCGACTGTATTGATCATTCTGTTTATTTTTTATTTTTTGTAGTGTTTGTTGCACATATCAAAACAATGTTGTCTAGTTAAGAATCAAAACATTTTTAAAAATATAATTACCTGATAATTTTTTGTATAATTTTGTTTTATTATTTTTTACTATTATTAAATGATAATTATTATGTATATTTTTGAATTATTTTTTATTTGGTTTTCTAAAAAAAATAATGGACCACCTATATACCTTTTGGTATTCACCTCTAATAATCGAGAAGATACGCATAATATGCTTTAAACATTTTTCTACACTTTCTAAAAAAATTCATTACACAAATTACCAAAAAAGATATTACAATTTTAAAACGAACTTGACCAATTAAACAAAGACGTGGTCTAATAAAATGATGAAGTTTTCAAAGGCAGATAAAATAAACAAATTAACTTTACTACTATAAGCGGTTACATATTTGTAAGTGAGTTCTGGTTATTGTAATTTTGCAACGAATTGTATTTTTACAAATTAATGACATATTCATACATGTATTTAAAAAAAAATAGTAATAATTAAAGCTGTTCCTGGTGTGTTAACGAATAATGAATTCACTTACCATTGTCAGGAAATAGCAAGTTTGCTGAAAATTAAAAATAGGTCTCACTATGAAGTCTTTTTCGTATAAATTTGTGTTTTGTGTTATTTTATTCGAATGTTAAGCTGGGTGGTGATAGGTGTTGCTAAGAAGTACTCTTGCATTCTATTAGACAATATTGACAATATATTGTATAATAGTACAATTTAAACGTTTGTATACATTAATGCTTCGCAAATTAAATCCATGTTACATTTTTTCATCAGCATGTTAATTCGGTGGAATGATTCGTATATACAGTTAAATGTATTTAAACTAATACATATCCTTCAAGTCTCCTCATCGAATTTAAACGAATTTACCAAAATACAACTTCGAAAAATAAACTGTTACTAGATTCTTGTTATTTGATGCTATTCATAATATTTAATATACAAGTCTTGTATGATTCGCAAATGTCGAAATATTCCATATTCTTTTTGGAAAACATAAAAAAAACTTAAACCTTGACCTAGTCAAATTATTCGAACCGATCAAACGGCTGATAGTTTATTAGAAATAAGAAAATTTTACAGTGAACCATGGGAACTGAGTTCTTTTTTAGTCGGCTTAGCTTGAGGGAAATAAACCCACTTTCAATGTTTAATTTTAACACATGCTAAAGCATTTTACATTAATTGGGTGAAAATGAAGTTTCTGTGAGTTTTGGATACCATTTTCATATGCATTAGTTTATTTTTTTTTTCTTATTTAATTTTAGTTACTTTCCTATTGCATATGGTTCAAAAGTATTTTGTTTTCAAATTAGTTTAAACGAAAATACTTTCAAAATGACAGTTGTTTTATATAAGTTTTATCGTTTCATACAAGTTAAAGAAAATTCAAGACAATTTTTTGAATCAGACTAATTTGAATCCGTTTCATTGTCTTTGAAGAATATGACTGTTCGTGTTTAAAAATGGAGAGTACTTTTGTATCTAAACAAAAAAGGAAGTTGTTTTACCTATAAGTTTGAAAAACTCACTCAACAAAGTTCCCGGGGTTCTCTGTACTATTTGAATAAAAAAATAAAACTGCGTACCAATTTCAAACCAAGCTTATACTTATTACATCAATGTAGAATTTTACATATCGCTATAATAGTTGTTATATTTAAAGGAGTTGGATCTTATTCATACAAAAATAATATTATGCAGACAGTGTGTTGGTATATTTGCTTTACCTATAAAAAAGTTCTTATAGCAACAATTTTTTTTAAATACTATCTTAAACAATTAAGTGTTTAAATTGATTTTGATTTACTTTCGATAAGAAATGTTCTCGATTCATCATGTTTTATTGTTTTCGAATACGAAAAATATATTTTACTTTATGCTGCCCAATTGTAAACATACAATTTATTCGAAACAATGCATTTAATGCCAAATTTCATATCACCAACTTCGATAGTGTTGTCTATGGTTGATATCTAGATAAATAGAAAAGTTATCTTCTATAAAAAGAAATGTTAAAAAATAATAATAATAATGCTCTTACCATTTCTATTATATGAACTTTTGTTTTGGGAAGTAAGGATAAGGACAATCGGCCCTATCGATCTATCCGTTCGGAGCGGATATTATAGTAGTCTTACACTATGACTAACCGACCTATGTTAGTAAAGAAGAACTGCATTCAGCACACCTTCTCACATGTATGTTTTGTTGTAAATTCAAGCTCACAGTCATTCCGTTTTTAGATTTTTCAATCTTTCAAATTCGCATACGGGTCCAGTATAAAATAAAAAACTCAACTTATCGAATCCCTATTCGTTAATATCAGTCTGGTTTCCAACAAAACTTTATTTCTTTAAAAAAAAAAAAAGTTTTTTTTTAATTGAAGCTACTCAAGAACTTGGTTGTTTGTAAAAATTAATAAATATGCCAATACCACTGACTTCATTAAATTCTTATCCTTTTATAATACAAAATAACCATATCTGAACCAATAAGAAATAAATAACTATTAAAATTAATTGAAAATTCAATTTTGTATGAAAACATTAATACTAAGCAACATATTTAAAACAACTGTCCAAAATAATTAATATTTACTTAACACAAAAATAATAATCATTCAGAGATTATTGCAAACATTAAAAATATAATTTCTAATAAATTATTGGAAAAGTATTAATTATTTATATTAGGAATTTACAAGCATGGTTAAGTCTTCATACATAGATAAATTAAAATGAAACAATAGTAAAAAAATAAAAATATAAGTAAATGAATGCAGAATACAATACAATCACAATAACATAGAGGTTTAAGATTTCAATTAACTAAGTAATTATCAAATTTTTCTACCAATTTATACAAAAAAAAAATTCATATTGTATGAGCTCTGTAATTAAAAAATACACACCTTGTATAGAAAATATTTTATAAACACCTTAATTTTTTGTATATTAAATCGTTTTTGTTTAAGAAAATTAAAAATTGTTTTAGAACAACACTATATTTTTCAAAAAAGACTCTTTTTTTTAGTTATGTGTATACATTTTTATACTAGATATATTCAATATTGTTGACAATGAAATCTCTTTGCAATGAGTTACTTTTTTATAATGATTCCACGAGCATTGTTGTCCACCACATATATTTAAGTTATCAATGACAATAGGCTCGTCATTGTTAAAGGAAGCATCAGTAAGTCGGTTAATAGAAAAAAATCTCTTGTTCTTTTTTTTTTTCCTGTCCCTCTGTTTTGTATAAATTAATTTGTTATTTCACTTAATAGTCTTGATCGCTATGATGCATTGTATCTACTCCAAAAAAATTTATATACTATACTGATTATTTTAATATAATAAAGTGTCTTACATCTTAGTTATTATCACTATAAATCGGGCCTCCTGATCATTAAACATCCCGGAAGTAAAAATCTATTATCATGTTTGTATTATTACAGAGTATTTGTTTGTTTTGTATTTAAGCTCCAATTTATCGTTTCAATTTTCCGTTAACTTTGTAAAAATATAGGTATTTTTGAATGCTGAATATTGTTTTCTTTAAGGAAGGTCGCAAATCTTTCTAATACGTTTAGTATATTTTCCTGATTTTATTGCACCCTACTCCTTTTGAGTAAAAAAGAATTCTTTTTTTTTAATTATTAAAATATTTATACATAGTGGCCGTTCAAGTATTACGTGTTGCTTATTTTGGATGACATGGGGGGTGGGGAAATTTAGATGATGTTTACGTCATCGGTAGTTATTTACTTTTTTTACATGAATGGCAACCCTCACATTGTCTATACTTGAATCCGAAACGCATTTTCGGGGATTCCGGAAATAATTCTCTACGCTTCACTCAATTAATCAAAGCTTTCCTGCAAATACCCTGCTATAAATTGTAAAATTGAGGCCATCAAGTCGAACATGCAAAAGTGTGATCTTTATCATGATTCCGTCAAGTCACTAAATTTTCGTCGTTACTCGAGAACGACGTAGATATTCCAAAATCGGATGAAAGTGAGCAGACTCACAACACTGAGCAGCAATCCAATGTCATCGAAAACTTAGAATCATGTATTCGGATTTCATGGACTCTTAATTTGAATTTAATATGTGTACCAAAAATTTAAAATAAGCTTGTTATGTTCGTAAAATTATAATATTTTTGTCCCTTACTCGATGTTGAATAGTGTATCAGTAAAATCTAACCTCTATCCTAAATCTATTGTCTTATTTTTAAAATTATAGTTAAAAAAAATACATTTATAATTAAAAAATGTTTACGTAAGCAATTCTGGGGGAGTGGGTATGAGCTTTGCTTATACTTTTGCTGACAAATGGGATGGCGGGTAAATAAATGTAATAAATCTGCTTACGTAATATTTGAACGGCCCCATACATAGATTGTGTACATTTTTAATTTCATTTAATTTTTTAATATAAGGAAGGCAGAAGTGTTGAAGTTAAAATCGAATGTTATCCGTATTGTTATGCCTTAAACTGATCGTCTAAGCTTATACTTTACAACCAAATATTTTAATACCACAAACATACAAACATATTCCCTCTTAATATTTCAATACTACAGTATTAATTTTTACTAAAGGAAATAGAAATACATCTCGACTTTTATCAGAAGCATTTTTATTGGTCAGTTAATTTTTTTTTAATATTAGGAAATTCAGAAATAAATAAATGAATTGATCAGTAAAATGTCTTCCAAGATTAAAAAAGTTGCGTTCTAAAGAGTGAGTTTCAAAAAAATAATGTTGGCGGTTAAAATAAGATTCTTATTGTTTTTCTTACACCGCCGTTCAGCTTCAAAAATTAAATTAATTAAATTTTCTCTTTGGGGAAGTTGTTTGTTTTTGATTTTCTTTTTTATAATTTTTTTTTTTTACTTTAAAATTACCGTTTTCGTTTTTAATTAAATAAAATTAATTTAAACCCCAAGTGAATATAATATACAACAAATATATACATAACAATATATTATATACACATATACTAGCATAAATATCTATATAAAAGGGATTGAAATCCAGTTATTAAATATATACATTATACATAAATATATACAAAAAAGATATTATATTGATAGTAATATTAAAATAAAGATATTAAATGACTATAAAGTTTTTTGTTTGTTTCATTCATAATCTCATTAGTAAACTTGTTAATTCTGCTTGACCAAAATCAAAAAAAGCAGGGGGAAAAACGAAAATACTCTTAATCTACAATCACCAAGAAGAACGAAGCAGCATAGACTGACGGTTTTCATTTTAACCAAGAAAAATATAAAAAAAATTCTCTTCAACAGCTGGTAATTTTCCAGTAAAATTTGAATTCAATTTGATTAACTTACACATAAACTATTTACCTATACATACATATAATACAGTTTTTAAAACCTAAACAAATTAAATATTATATTTTTACCCATATGTAAAAATAAAAAAAGCAAATTGAGTGATGAAGGCAAGATTCTGCATGCATAAGACTTACTAACTTTAAAAACGACTCAATGTTAAATTTCACTTTTAAATGGCTTTAAAAACATTATAAGTCAAAGAAACTGTATTCCAAATGATTTTATGTCAAGATTTAAAAGAAAACATGATTTTTAATTCAAAAGTTAAAGTCATTTTTTAAGTCAAAAGACTTTGAAAATAAGTCTAAGTGATGACTAAACTATAGTCACTAAAAGTATTTAGTCGTACAACTTCATTCTACGTATTTATAGTTTTTCATAGCGGAGTAATATAGATTTCCGATAGCATGTTAATGCACATACTTAATTAAAGCTTATTAAAGTCACTGAAGTTGCATCAGTAAGCTACACATCATTTAATTTAAAAATATTCAACCCCAACATGCAGCGTGCGAAATAAAAAAAATATTAAATTTAAAAAAAAATCCAATGAAGCGGTGTTAATTTTGTTTTTTTATTATTATAATTCCAGATTTTGAATTTCGCTCTTGCAAAAGAATTAAATGAAATAAACATGAATTGATGTAAAAAGCACAATAGAAATTTAAGTACAACTGATGAATGATGAAAACTTAGCATGTAAATTAGCTAAACACTTATAACATTGCACTGCTTTGTTAAATATCAAAAATTATTATATTTTAAACTAGAGGGCCCTAGACGAAGTGTCTAGCCCCAATTTAATGCAAAAACTCAAGTTAAGGAAAAATGAAAAATATTTTTGTTGCTTATTCGATTTTTCATGTTGATACCATCTATTTCTTTAAGCTGAATGTAAAACAATAACCGCAGATTTCTTCAATTTTTGTGTAAAACGTGATCCAAATAAAATACATTTTACCGGAATAAAAAGTAGCCTATACACTTTTCCAGACTATAAACTGTATTTGTGCCAAATTAAAGCCAAATCGGTACAGCCATTCTTGAGTTATATATAGGGTAACTAACATGACTTTCTTTTAACATACATACATATATGTATGTATATATATGTAGATTATATTGCCATGTAAAATAAATATTATGGTAACTTTAGTTTTGTATTCGAGTCTAAAGTATCTTCTAGTTATTTAGTTAGGTTTTGACCTTTAATCAAATAAATTCTTCCATTGCAATTCTTTAAAATTTTACAAAAATAAACTATAAAAAATAATATTTATTATAATTTCAGTTTATTTGATTAAGGGCTTTAGAAATATAAAACTTTGTTTCGAAGTTTTACCAAATCATACTTTTGCAATGTATTAAATTTGGAAACAAAAACACTTTGCTTAACTTCTTATTATTTTTAATCCATACTATATCAAAGAGTACAAAATCCCATGAAGGTCTGAAACGGCTTTGACCGATTCGATCAAAAATATAGATTTGCAGTTCCACCCCTAAAGTATTCCAGTAAAAAGTTTTCAGATTACATACATATATGATAAAAAAAAACCTTCACTTTGTCTATTAAACAATAACTATGCATTACGATCTAACTTATAATTTCTACTTCATTATAACTTTAATCGGTACATCAAAACAGTTGCCATAGTTCCGTGTCACCATAAGCTTAACTGCCCGTGTATAATTTCTTCGTACGGCACAGTAGGACAACTTTTCAAGTATAAATAAAAGTTATAATATTTTAAGTAGGTAAGGTTAATTACAAAGCAATTGATCCAATAAACTTTATAGATCTAGTGAAACATTCAAGAAATTATGACATTTTAGGATTGTTAATTTATTAACTCTAAACCTCAAAATTTTGTATACGTATTGCATGATTGTATAAAAAAAACCGTAATACGAAAATTAATAAAAAAAAAACATTTCTTTATTTACATAATACATATATGAATTTTTACATTGTAATCTGTGATTACAAACTTGTGGATATATAAATTTAAAAAAAAATAGTTTTTGACTCCTCTTATTCTACTTCAGATCGTGGACGGTTTTATGGGACTGATCTTTCACACTTGTGCAGTAAGATTGTTTAAATATCTTAAAATACAAAAATACAATGGCACGGATAATATATGTACATACATATCTCCTATCGTATCGTTTTAAAGTGATGTTCTGCATGGAGCTGCGCCGCCGCCGGCATAAACTACAGATTTTTTAGAGAGTGGATGGAAAACATTATTTGATCAGATAGCAAATCATACTGAAACGTGACTTTTTTCCAACGTCATGAAAACTGCTAATGTGTGCAGGCAGGTAGTTTTAAGGATTATCAAAACATGTTTATCTTTAGATCTAAGTACAGCAGTACAACATTGGAACATTTTTTTCTTATACCTTCTGATGTAACTGGGACATCTTTAAAATATGGATAGCATAGCCGTATATTAAATGGTTTAAATAATGTTTTCTTGTTCGCAATTGACAGGGAATGATTGTTATGAAAGAAATTTTTTTCCAGAAATTCGGGAAATAGAAAATTTATTTTCCAATGGAGTCTCATGTGCAACTGTCCCGAATGGCTTTTCGAATAGACAAAACTTTGTTAACTCGTTAAAAACGTGAAAAATTTGATGAACTTATCGACAAAATTTTGAGTTTAGTATGGTTAGATAATTTTGGACCATATTAAGTTGGAAAATTCGTTGTGAAGCTTGAAATAATAATAATCAGAAATGATTATGATCTAATATGTACATACGTTCACATTTTAGGTGGAGAAATTAACTTAACTTAAATAATAGATCATTATTTTTATTTATATCAATTGAAGTTTTTTGTAAAACAACTCACCTAAAAAGGAAATTTTTGTATGTATATATTTATATATGTTATATGTATGTAACATGGTATATGTACATAGAATTAAGATATAGCAAATACACTTAAAAAAAACAGATAAAGCAATTTTATATCTATAAAAAATGTACAGATATATTGTGTTGCGTTTTGTGATCATAAGCTGAGCACTTATTTAAACCAAGAATACAATATTTTCATTGTCAGTGTTTTATTGACATTCATATAAGATTTATATTTTACTCCAATTTCAGCCAAAATATCTACCTACAGAATGAACTTTACTTGTCGCACATTTTCGAAATGTTTACTCAAGATTCTGAAATATCTACAATCCAAAACCTAAAGCTACTAACCGATTACTTTTAGGTATACTTTTGTGTTTAATTTAGTATGTGAAATAACAAAGCTGTGATAACAAATAAGGCATCGAATTATAAATGCCTTTTTTGTGGGAACACTGTTTCCTAGGTCCCAAAGTCCCTGAACATATTGCGAAAAACAACTCGATTGTATTATATTCCACTTTTATTAAAATTTTGCCCCAGTGTGAAAAAATTAAAAGGGGTAGTTATTGTTTTTGACTAACTTGTCGCAACTTAAGTGCTTATTTGAATGTACGTATTGCATTCGTTGTAGGCAGTCGTCACCTTTTAAATAATTATGTATGTAGATAGTTTGAATCGAGAGGGCATTATATTAAGAGATTTTTCTTTGCAACTGCTATTTTTTAAAGAACTAATCTTTAAGAATTGATTTCTTTGCCGGTATCGAGATAAGTAAAATGATTCAAATAAAAAATCTGCTTTTAAATCTGTACGGTTTTAGTAGATATCAAAAACTGTTGCTATTCTTGTTTTGTATCATAAATGTTTTATCAGCAGTGCACTACTATTCTCAGACAATAATAAGTTTTGTTCCGGATTTCTGGTGTAATGATGGGAATTTCGACATTTCAAATGAATTAATTTCTTCCATCCGAGGAAAAGAGTTCTCGTGCTATTCTAACTTATATGGAGCAAATAAGACTTGTACAAAATTTGTGTATGATCATTATATGGGTTATAAGAGTCTTACAAGTGAGGTATGTACCTATAAAAAAAGTAGTACGAAGTCCCGCATTAATTTTATTTAAATCAACGTCAACACGAAAGCTTAATTGGGTTTGTGAAGCATCTTGGAAAATGACTCTTGGGCAATCAATGTTTTTTGTTGGTTCTGTAGTTGGAACATTCGGATTCGGAATACTAGCTGATATTTTCGGTATCCGTATTTGGAGTTCATTTTAAGGGGTTAAACAATAAATTTTAATTTTTTTTTTCAGGACGCATGCCTATTTTAATAATATCTAACTTGACAGCCATGACTGGAAACCTGCTTTCTATTTTTACTTATTCATTGGCATCCTTCTGCATATTTCGATTTATTTCCGGACTGGCAACGGATACAAACTTTGTAATGATGTATATTTTGGGTAATTTTACTTGAGAACTTTCTTAATAATACAACCTTGTTCTTAATTTTCTCCTTTTTTGGAATTTTTATTTAATTTATTCATAAAAACATCATACCACAAAAAATCTATTAACACCTAATTATGTTATTTATGAATTGCAGAAAAATGTGACAGTATTAAGAATTCTAAATCGTTATTTTTTGTTTTTTAATAGCTACGTATTCCCTTATTATCCAAATTTCGCGAAGATTTTTTGAATATGCATGTATGTATGTACAATTCTTCTTTTAAAAAAATACATTGTATTGTACATATAACCGTGTTAAACCGTGTAACCAATGTCTCTTAGAATTTGAAAAAGATTTTACAAAGCGTAATTTTTTCAGTTATGGAGTATATCAGCCCTGAATTTCGAACAATGGGAATAAGTATTTGTATTGGAATATTTTACTGCCTCGGATCAATGGCAGCCCCATGGATTGCTGTATTAACTAAATCCTGGAAGATGTTCCTCATCGTAACATCAATACCGTTTGCTACTGTTCCGTTGTTTTATTTTTGCATACCAGAGAGTACTCAATGGCTTGTTGCCAAACAAAAATACAGTCAGATTGCCAAGTCTCTTGAAAGAATAGCTAAAATCAATCACACTGAGGTTGATAATGCTGAACTAAACAAGTTTATAGAAGAAAGCCGAAAATTGGCTGGAAATGAAGGAAAAACAAAAACAACAAGTATGTTGGGCCTTTTTAAGAGTCCAAGACTTCGTAAACATACTTTGATATTGTTTTTCAAGTCGTAAGTCTTAATTATATGTTTTAATGTCCTAACATCGGGTTTTCCAATAAAGATTTGGCAATTTTTTTGTAAAAGGAAAAACTTGAAAATTCTACATAATTATGTAGGTTATGTATATTTAGAAGTATGATCAAAATGGATTCATTCTTCAAGAAACCTTCTTGTCAAAGCTCTAGCCCCAGAAATTAAGTGTTGCACAAAACTAGAAATTCTTCAAAAAGTTCTAATTCCTGAGAACTCATATTAGTTTGTAATAATATATCTTCAATAAATTTTAACTCTTAATTTTGTGGGCTTAAGGTATTGAAACTCGGTTAAACAACTTTTTCAGTTCTAGAAAAATACGCGTACATAAATTATAGTAATATAATTAATAAACTAGATATGATAAAAAATGTATTGAAAATTATATTTTGGATTGAGATTTGTGTAAAATGTTTGATGACTTTAAGATCACGAAAACAGCATTGTAATTATAGTTTGCATCTGTTAAAAATATGCGAAATAAAAACGCCGAATGATATACATAACTACCGAGCATACAAAGTACACTGTTTTGATTTTGAGCGTGCTTTTCAATGTAGAAAGGTGCAACTTTATATCGTTATGTAGTTCTCAATTTCAAACTATCAAATACATATGTATTTTTTAAACTGAATAGGTAAAACTTTATAAATTTAATTTACTCTTTGTAAGTCCATGTGCAATATCAGTAGGTATGATTAAAGTTTCCAGCTTTCAATTGGAAAACCCTTTGTATCTTACCAGATTCCTGAACCTTTATAAAGACAAGCTTTACTTTTCAGAATGGTCATAACATTATGCTATGATGCTGTATCAAGGAATGTTCAAAATAAGGGGATATCTCCATTCATAATGTTTACCCTAAGTGCAGCAACTATATTACCTGCATGTCTTCTTCTTATACTACTTCAAGATAGGATTGGTCGGAAGGCGATGTCGTCTTTATCACTTTTAATAAGTGGGATTTTTATTTCAGCGAGCGGAATTATAATTTCAAGTCAGAAAAAAACTTTAAATAGTAAGTTGCAAGTCTAGAATTGAAGGTAATAGTTTCTAATTTCCGATTTGACACGAAGCGTAAAATTTCGGGGGACTTCTAGACATTGCAGAAAGTATCACAACTTATACAGAACATTCATTTAATATCTAGAGGAAAATTTTGGTTTTTAATTTGATTTCTTTTTCTTTTTATATTGTTAATAAATTCAAATGTTATTATGTTATATTTACTTTTCAGGTACAACTTTTCTAGTTCTTCTTTCTATAATTGGAAGGTTCGGGGTTACAGTTGCATATAATTCTGGAGCACAGTACGCAACCGAGCTTATACCAACTTGTGTGCGTGGACAAGGTGTTGCTGCTGTTCATGTGGTTGGCTATGCCTTTACCTTTTTAAGTTCATATATTCTGCATACCCGTTTATTATATAGTGCATTACCAGAAATTATACTTGGATTGATGTCATTCCTTGGCGCAGCCTTATGTCTTTTTCTTCCTGAAACAACAAATCGGTAAATGAAACTTTAAAATTAGTTTTAGATTTTTAATATTTTCTGTTCTGTCCAGAAAACTACCAGATTCCTTGGAGGATGGAGAAAACTTTGGAAAGGGTGAAAATTGTTTTACATTTAGCTGCGCAAAAGCTTCTACATAGCCTACCTACATATATGTATGTTGATATACAAAAATCATGTATAATATTGCGTCCACACTATGTCCAATTATATGTTTGCACGTAATGTATGCGTGTGTTAGAAATGTTTAATAGGAGTTGTAATTGTCAATTCAAATTCACACATTTCAAACAGAAAAGTTATAAAGCAAACAAAGTATTTGTAAATCGTATATTCAAAGTTAAAAATATAGGTATTGAAAAATCTATAGTTTTTTTTAAATAGTTAATAGATCTCTGAATATTTAAAACAATACAAATTATTTTATCAGAAAATGTTAGTTTTAGTACTTTTTGCATTTACAGCATTCTTCGTGAGGATTTTGTAACTTTCGTAGATGCATTTGAGGAACTGAATTGTTCCAGAACTGACGAAAAATACGACTACGATGAGGAATACCGGAGAAAAACCAGAAAGAGAAGTTGGAGTGAAGTTTTACATCAGAGGAGTTGTCCTTAACTTAACTAAAAAAGAAGCTCAAACTTCCTCTTGAATCATGTGTGGGAATAGGGACAGACGGGTGTGCTGTTATGCTTTCAGAAGTTCGAGGTGCTGTGACGCTGATTCAAAAGGAAGCGAACAATGCTGTGAAGACTCCATGCTACAGTCACAAGCTTAACAACAATATTTCTCGAAGTTCGAAAGTACCTGCCGTTCGAGACGCTGTGACAATCATGAAAGAGGTAATAATGTTCTTCAAATCGCACCCAAATCGGAAAACTGTCCTCATGAGCACCTTGGGGTGTGCACTCACATCACTTTGTGAGACTAGGTGGGTAGACCGACATGAAGGTGTACTCCAGTTTTCCTTAGACCTAGCCAAGTTTGGGGAAACGATTTCACAGTGGCGTGACCCAAGTACAGCCAGCAAAGCTTCCTCGTATGTAACAAGCAATGTGTTGTCATTAACATAGTCTTTGAGCAAATTGCTACAAACGAAATCTCCTTACCAGCAGCGCTATGCTGGTGAAAGACACAATTTCCGTTATTTCAAATCGCTGGGAGAACATAGATTTCAAAAATATCTGGCAGAGAGCAAAACATTTAGGTGATCAATTGAATGTTGAGCTGAAGATTCCTTGTATCCCACGTCATGGTGGAAGTCAAATCTACAGAGCCAATTTTGACACAAATTAGGGGAAGAATACTACAGAATATCTTTATATGCACCTGTACACGACTTTGTTCTATCTGATTTGCGTGAAAGGTTTCAACCTGAAACATTAGATGTGTTTAAGCTCATGATTTTCATCCCAGAAAATATAATCAAATATAACATAATACTGATGAGTTTGATACCACCGTTAAGTCCCTATTGGATCGCTTTGGAAAACTCCTAAACTTAAATATAGATGTTGCCCTTTTTTTGCTTTAAGATGAGCTGGTGATGTGGCGCGAAAAATGGGTAAGAGAAAATGAGCAGAAAAACAAGCTTCCCAACACTGCCCTGGATTTAATTGACAAATGCAATAAGGATGTGTTTTGTATTATATCTAGTTTCCTTCTTATTCTTGCAACGCTTTCAGTTACAAATTTTTCGGCGGAAAGGTCTTTTTCTTCGTTGCGGCGCCTTAAAACATATTTAAGATCAACATTGGCTGAAAACCGCCCCCGCGTTTTGGCACACATGCACATCCACAGTCAAATCCCGATCGATGTTGAGAAAGTTATTACTAGGTTTTCAAAAACCGGCCACCCTAAAAGATTAGAATTAAGTATTGAAGAACTATACATATCATGTACAACACTATAATTCCTTCATTTAAATTAATTAATTAATTTATTTTTTTAATACGTACCTACGAGTTCCTATTTAATATCTACTTTAAGACACTTTACTTTTTTTAAGTTAGCAAAATATCACGAAAATTACCCCCTCCCCCTTGAATGAAATCCTGGATCCACGCCTGTGTAAGATAAACTATTAATTTGAACAGTTTGAAAATATTTTTTTTTTTTTCAAAAATCTGATATATGATGGACTTTAGTCACTTTCATATTCAGGCATTCAAAACCAGAGTGCATTGGAATCTCCTTTCTAATCCTATCTTATTTTTCTGTGTTTATCATCATAATCAAAATCCCTTGAGTGCGCGTATATTATAAAAAAAAAAGAGACTGAGTGCAACACACACTGATAACTTCCCATTTTGTATTTATTGTACAAAAGTGTCAATTTGATATTAGTTAATATTTTATCATTTTTTAGTTATTGACAAATGCATTATGTTGACAATAAAATACATTTGAAGTCAAAATCATTGCTTGTTGTGATGATATTTAAGTCAAAAACAATTTTTGTCACTTTTCTGTAAATTTCGGTTTTAGTTTTATATTTTTCGTAAAAAAAACTGTCAATTTTATATTTGTCAAAATTGTTGCATATATTAATAATTGTATTTCGTATAAACTTATATAAGTTTGAAGTCAATATCGATGCTCATTCTCGAGATATTCAAGTCAAAAAACTTTTTTACCAAATTTTGGTAGAATTTTTTGTACTTTTTTATTTTTTGTAAAAAAAACTATCTCTTCAATTTTTTCAAAAATTTTACCAGATGTTAAGGACAGTATTTTCTTTAGTAAAAAATTATTTGAAGATAATATCATTTTTCCCTAATTGTAATATTTGCGCTCCAAAAATTTTTATTTTACTTTTTAAAAAAATAACGGTATATTGAATTATTTCCAAATTTATACCAAAACTGCTATGGTGAAAAAACAGCTCGACAAATTTTTATAAAAGTCCTTTCCACATCTTTCGAAGTTATAACCTATCGAATAAAATTTAATTCGAGTCGATATCTTTATTCATTCTTGAGTTAACGAAGAAGGGGTCTCGAACGTACGAACGTACGTACACACACACACACAAACATCTCTCTAAAAATGACGAATTTAGATTCTTGGAACCATAAAACGTCCAGATTTGTCAAAATTTTCAATTTGACAAATCGGACCGATTACAATAACTCCCTATGGAAAGTTAAAAATCAGGCATACACGTCAGGCCAATATAAGCGTGTTAAAAAGGAATACCAAGACTATAGAATAGTAAGACAGTTATTGCTCAATATTGTATATTGTATTGTATAATATTGACTTATGTAAGATATTGTATTTAAAAAAAATATGTTTGTAGATGTTATTGAAGGTCATGATAATATTTCGGCAAAAATAAAAATAGATTTTTTTGAATAAATCAAATTATTTTTTTTTATTCTCTACCTTATAAAAAACTAGATATGACGGAGAAGTGCGGATGAGACAGAAGTTAAAGTTTGTATAAATAAGACATTCATCGCCAAGAAAGAACAATTATAAAGTCATAAAGTACTAACTAAACAGGATCCAAAATTAATTTTTCGACAACTTAACCAATTATCAGGCGATTGGATGTTATTTAATTTAAACAGTGGAAAAAAAAAAAAAAAAACATTTCATTCTTGATTTTCATTCAAATACCCAACACTTACACTAATGTACATATACATATGTATCTCCGAACGAATTAGGAATACTTGAAATAAATAACGCTACTTTAACGATGATAAAAGTGCCCAGCTGGAGGGGCTGCTGCGTATGGTGCTGGATAAGCAGAGGGGCCTGGATAACTAACTGGAAGATGAGGTAAGGATGGAGCTGGTGCTGGTGCTGGTGCAGATGCAAAATGATGCGGTGCTGGAGCTATGACAGGTGCTATTGCTTTGGCAAATAATGGTTCCTTACGAACTACAGCGTTAAATCCATTGTGGGGATCAGCCGTATAATCAACCGTACGTTTTGTACCATCCGGATCGACAAGAGAGTAACTTCCTTTGACAACATCACCATGACGGGTCTCATGCTGGCTCTTTGAATCACCCGTGTATCCGTCTTGAATATCATAAGCAAAAGAGTACTTCGGATTAACATCGTATGGTTCTGGAGCTACAACTTTTGGTGCTGTTAAATATACATATACATACATATAATTATACAAAAATATATCAGGCTATAATATTTGAATTAAAAATAAAATACAAACCTGGTGCAACATATGACGCATAGTGAGGTAATGGGGCAGGAACTGGCAAGCCCCCATGACCATATCCATAAGGTAGAACACCACAATATGCTATGGTTAAGTAACTTAATACTAAAATAAATTGCTGTAATCATAAGAAAATAGCAATAATTAATTTTATGGGAAATAATTAAAACTTAAATCATTATTTTAAATTAATTAACAGATAAGTATACTACAAAACGTTTTATTCGTTAAATTTTAAATGTTTAAATGTTGATTTTAAGTCACAATTTCGGAGTAGATATGTATGTATGTAAATTCATTTCTTATACATATATGCATATACATATCATACATATTATATGACTAAAAAGTATAATAAATAATATTTCTTTTGGATTGTAAGCGAAAAATCTAAAGTCACGACGACATTCCATGTATGTAGTATTTCGGCTTCCAATTAATTTAAAATTTAACAGATTATAACTTCAAAAGATGCAGAAAGGACTTTCAAGAGTAACTTAATAATGATTTTTATTTCTAAAACAATTATTTAAAAAAGAGACTGGGGTTGTATAACAAATTCAGTGCTTATGTTCAACATTCAAAAAAAAAAAATAGTTAATTCGATTTATTTCTGTTTTAATCATTTGATAACAATTTATGAAAAACTTTTTTTTACCACTTTATAGTGGTTTTTTCTTAGCTTTCTATTTTTTGTAAAAAAAAAACTGTATAGCGATATTTTAATTGAATTCACCATTTATACAAAATTTAATTTTAAGTAGTATAAAATTATTTTGAAGTTTCATCATATTATCAAATTTCTCAAATACATACATACTCGTACATATGTATGTATATATAAGAGTCATAAAATATTGTTTGTAGTTTTTCTGACTTTTTTCAATTGAAAAAATAACGGTATATTAACTATTTATAATTTCATATTGTGTGAAAAAAATTTTCTTTTAAGTTAATAGCATTTTTTGTTCGTGCGATATTTGATACCAATCAAAATGTTCAAGTGCACATGAAATTTTCAACAAAAAAATTATTGAAATATTTTTGCATTAAATTAAAAATTATTTTGTAGCTTGAATATCTTAAGGAAGAAGAACTATAGTAACTAAAGAATAATTTCACACAACCATTAAAGGAGTTTTTTATAAATCGAAGAATTTAAAAAATATCAACTGGTGAATTTTAAAAAAATTTTAAAAAGTGCAACAAATACTGCTTAAAACTGGCACAAATGATTTTTCAATTCAAATGTCTTAACACCAAGAAATCACAATTATCTTCGAGTTCATTTTATTTTATATGTACAATGTTCACTTGTTATTAAAGTATTAATAAAATTATATATAACTGGTAAGATCAAAAATTTATCGAATTGATAATTTTAGAAAAAATGACAAATTAATATTGTTGCCTATTTTTCTGGCAAAAAAATTTCGAATGAATTCCAAGCTTTTGTTTTACTTTTTCCGCTCAAAAAACAAATTAAAATTACATAAAACTATTTATTTTTCGTGCAATATCTTTTCGTTACATTCGTGTTTCCGAGTCTGAATAACACTTCGTATGATTTTAAAACCCAGGTCAGAATTTAAGAACAATTAATATTTTATTTTATTATAAGGAAGGAAATTACTATAGTCTTTACGATGTTTCTTTATTTTTAAATTTAAATTTATTATGAAAAATTATTAATTAAAAAGAGAACCGACAAAATTTAAGTCCGGGACATTTTTTATAAATATTGTTATAGACACGAGTAATTTTACTGCCTTATCATTAAATTAGCACCCATAGTTCTTAGAATTTTACAATCGCAAGAACTATTCCTAATTAGTTCTTATTGTTTAAAAACCTTAAATTATTAATTAATACAATTTGCACCTGAACTTTCATTTTCACACCGAATGCACTATATGGCAGATCACCTCCTACGAAAGGTATCAAAGACTGTAAATTAATAAAAGATCTTTGGTCTTTTTATACCCATGATAGTTAAATGCATTGTTACGTTAACAAGACCAATGGCAGTCAGTCGATTGCTTGCTCAAGTTTGTATCATCTGGTGTATAAAATTTTCTTTAGCCAATGCAGAAAAAAGCACTCAATTGCGAAAGATCCCAGAATACCAAATATCTACATACATAACTACAGTTACATATAAAGAGGCTAAGGTAATTTTAAAAGACTCCCACGATTTAAATAATGTTAAAGGTTACGAAGATCTAGTGTTTTTCTACTACCGATCATTTTAGAGTGGAAAACACATAATATGCATTCCAATAGCGTATTAGACACAATTTACGACCTTTAGGGATTTTGAGGCAGACATAATTTAGATACCAAGACTTAAAACTTATAAATGTTTACATTGAACTGTTAGTGTTTACCATACAAAAACGTGTGTTCAAGTGTAGGTACTTATATATGTATATGATGCGAAATGGCAAATTCGAAAGGTTATTGCAGCAAAGGTCAGTTACAATGTTCTCTTTTGATACTAGTTTCCTTTGATTTTGTGTGAACTTAACTTGTGTCAATGCTACTGACTTTCCAAAGACAAAAGCAATAATTGTAGACATAAAATAATGATAGCAGCTATATCCATTGTGAATGCAACGTTTAAGATATTCGCGTACAATTATTCATACGCAATATTTATCTTAGAAACAAAAATATCCTAATTGACCAAAAAGGGACATTATTGATTAAAAGATAAACATTACATCCACTAATAAATGTTTGATTTAAATAATCCCATTCGGTTTATAGAAAAGAATAAACGTTCCAAAAATCTTTTATGATCTATTGTAATTTTGGTATTCGTTTAAAAATGTGCAATAACTTCTGTTATGAACTGTAGCAAAATCAAACATATGGATACCAAGAAATCATTTACGAATCGTATTTTAGGAATTAAATATCACAAAACATTTTATAAAATCTGTTATTAATCTCAAAACAATAAAAGAAAATCTAGTTTACCTTTTTTTTGCTTAAAGGAAGAAAAACGTCCTCCTTTTTCAGTCATTCTTTTTCAACTGGGATACCTACTTTAAAAACGAGCAATTATTTCCAAGTTTTCAACTGTAATATTGGAAGTTACCTATCAGTGTGAGTTGCAATTTAAAAAAAAATTATTATAATGTATAAGCTAGAAACTTGCAACGTCTTTAATAGGTATCGGGCTTTAAATTTCACTTAAACTAAGATTTTTATAATATCAGAGTCTTAGCGAAAAGAGGGAACCAGCTGACGAATCTGAGAAACAACTATAGGTGGCACTGCAAAGGTTATCATAAAAGTTACCATACAAAATAATACATTTAACAGCTGCTCTCACTAAATCTAAAATTGGCTGGAGATTTCTTTCTTACTAACTAAGCTAAAATTGAATCCCTGCTTGGTTTTCTCTTATTTGCAGAGGTAAGGAAAATTAATACTAAAGATCTTTTCTGAACTAATTGTCCATCTGCTATTGAGTAAAATTAGAAATATTTCAGCTACTCTGCACTCGTTACTTTGTATAGCTTCCGACAGTAAAAACCTCCGAAGCCAAATTAATACATGTACATGTACAATGCACAAATGTTGCAAAAAACTTGCGAATGCCAATTTTGTATATGTACATATATACATACGTCAAGTCTCGATGTTTATGTAAGACAAAAGATAGATACCTATAGATCATCCATACTAATATTATAAATGCGAAAGTAACTCTGTCTGTCTGTCTGTTTATTACTCTTTCACGCCTAAACGGCTGAACGGATTTTGTTGAAATTTGGTATGGTGATAGATGATAACCTAGAAATGGTCATAGGCTATAAATAATCACGCTATCGTTCTTAGGGGGTAGGCAGTAGGCAGGTAACTAAATTGAGTTAGTGATTTTTAGTCGTTTTTGTTGGGGCTTTTGCTCTTCCACGTCTAAACGGCTGAACGGATTTTGATGAAATTTAATTAGGTGATAGATAGTAACCTAGAAAAGGATATGGGCTATTAATATTCATGCTATCGTACTTAAGGCGTAGGCAGTAGGCAGAAAACTAATTAAGTTAGTGATTTTTAATCGTTTGTTTTAAAAGTTTACCTCATTCACGTCTGAACGGATTTTTATAAGACTTGGTTAATTTAAAGATAGAATCCTAGGCACGGACACAGGCTACTTTTTACTGCGGGAAAATACCTCATTCATGCGGAAATCTAGCGTGATCGTGTCAAGAAGCGCATGACGCCATAGCTACTGAAATGATTTTGATGTTTTTTTTTTTAACTGAGTGTTACTAAGACTTCAAGTTAGTATTTGATAACTTTTCTAACTTAGAGGGTAGGTAGGCGCCATAATTAAGGGAATTTATGATACAATTTTGATGCAAATGTTTTTATTTAACAGTTTTACTTGGATCGAAACTAAGCGACATTCCATCACACTACTTAACTTATAGGGTAGGAAGGTAACATTCGGAGCTATCCATTATGTTAAGTTGAGGACCGGAACACTATAGTGGGACATTGTTGCAGGGGGACTTACAGTCGGGAGAAAACAAAAAAACGTATGCGGACGAAGTCGCGGGTAAAAACTAGTTATAATATAATGTTGACAACGGGTCCTAAACATTAGTCAAGTATTTAAGTCTTTTTTTTATTTTTGATCCATTTCGATTTAATTCCGAGTGAAAGTGAAATCTGGAACCTAGCTGTAAATACAATTGCATGATATGCAAAAAATATTTGGGTCTGGAGAATTATGGTATATTGGGATTAATACCTTAGGGGCCGGTTATAGCTATCATATTTCTTTTAATGATGAAATTTAATTTTACTGAACAGCTGACTGCCAAAAGCCAAAACAAATTCCATTTCGTTTTACTGTTGGAGTTCCAATTTTTTACTGTTCCGATCACATCATTAAAAATTTTACTGATGAAACCAACAGTAAACAAATTGTCTGAGGCGCGAAGCTCGATGTTATGATCTGAAACTAATGAAGCTAATGACTTGGAGAATTTTTTTAGTGAAAAAAAACATTAATTTTAACCCATAATTTTTCTGTAAGTTAACTTTTAATTTTTCAATGATGAAATCGTTTTCAATGAACAGCTGATTCGATTTGGAACAAAATCGTTCCAATGAAAGCATTCCATTCTCGTTGTATTCCCACCTGTCAGTTTTTCTTTCAATGATCATTTTTTCTTTCAATGATCAACTCTAACCTTAAATTCTTGGAAAATGTTTGTTTATTTTTTGTTTTCTTTTAAATTGTGTAGTTGTACGTAGTGTTTAAAAGAAATTTAAATAAATCTATCATTTACACGGTTCTTTGAATTCTAATTTGTTCTTTTTGCCAAACGGTAGAGGTGGTGTAAAAAACCGAGTTTTTTTTTTTTATTTCAATGATAGATATTTTCAATGATAGCTATAACCAACTTGTCAACAAAATTCCAATAAAGGTTTCAATGATGAAACCAATGATAGCTATAACTGGCCCCTATTTGTATGTTTTTTTTAGAAATGCTGACATTTATCGAGGTCTAAGAAATAAGTAAATTTTACGAGCGACTAGTTTTGAAGGTTAAAGGAAGGCAAAGCTAAAGGCCGTGTGCGAATTGCGTGGTTAACAAAATGGGTGTAAATTTATCCAGTGCAAAGAAGGCTAAATTGTGTACCTTGTATGTACATATACTTTAATATATTCTTTAAAATCATTATACCTAATATTATGTTTGTTTAAATACATATTTCACTTTTTACTTAAATTGTTTTTGTTGCTTATATTTAAATCAAAAATTAAAACAAAATATGTACATACCTACATATGTACATACATACTTAATCAGTTTGTTGTTCATTTTCTTAAAAAAAAATATGAATTGATTGTTTGCTTTCATTGAATAAATTGGAAATAAGTATTTGAAATTTGAAAAAATACAAATACAACAATAATATTTTTTTTTTATTTTTCATTAAATCTTAAAAAAACTATCTTAAGCTAGACAAAAATGAATAAAACTAGTCTACTTATCAATACCTTACATCTAACTTAATGGCTCTATACGGGCACTTTAAGCTATCATTTTTGTTTTTTCTAAGTTACTTTAGTTACTATACTTAAATCTATTGCCTTTCGGCCTTAAAATAATTTAAAAGCTAAAACTTATGTTATATATATATATTTTTTTAACCAAGAAAACTTGAAAAACTTTGTTTTCTTTTCTTTTTATTTTCTTAAAAAACTAATTTAAAAACTAATTCAAATAGACTTAAAACTACTTAAAAATAAATAAAGCCTAAAATAAATTAATGCTACTTAAAACTATTTACAACTATTTAACCTACCAGCTACCTAGTCATTACTTAAAACTAGAACAGCCGCAGCAGCAGTTTTTTTTAATTATTGTTTTTTTTTTTTTTGTGCCACCTTGACTGTCCCTACCTAGCTCTAAACACATAAATTATGTAAGTCGGCCATGACTACAAAATATCTATCAAAAATTATCAAAATCCATCAAAAGCCACCAGAATTGGTTTTCCTGCTTAACCCTATCTCTACGGTCTCGATCGGACACAGTCCTACTAAAGCGAAGACGCCTATCCACGATTTTTCGCACGTCGTGGTAGATAAGCAGTGCCACCAAACTATCCTGTACGAGCCCTAGGCTATTTAGATGGAGGAATGACTCGGGTGGTATAAAGCCAATCGACCGCTTTTTTATTTTTTTTTTTATTTGTATTTATTCATTTATCTTATATCTAACTTAATACTAGCAAATACATCTAGACTTCATTATTATTTTAAAAATAACTTACTGGCCCTACACGGGCTCAACAGATATGTAAGCCGGCCAAGTCTAAGAACCCTACCCCGACTACCCATTGTTGAATGCTGATTGAAGCCACCAGAACCTTTTGGACACAGCCCTACTGAACCGGAGATGCTCAGCACCGTCCTGTGCGAGGACTTCCCGATTATAAAGAAGCCGCCCATCAACTGTTCTTCGTCTGACGTGATAGATTAATGGAACTGCCAATCTATCCTGTATCAAACCGCACGTATCAAAATAGAGGAATGCTTCAGGAGGAACAAAGCCATTCAAGCGTGTACTTTCATAATATTCGTTGTTAGGAAAGAACGGTCCTAAGATTAAGTTGTTGTTTGAATTCATAGCTCTTGCAATGTGACCTCGAACAAGTTTTATCACGAAATTGTCAACCCTGTTGATCCGAGTCAGTCAAGCCGACTGTTGTAGAACAACCGTTTTGTCATCCCGAAAGCTCCCATAGTCCTGGCTAGAGCAGCATCTATATATCTATCGAAATACAGACGCTGATGCAACCAGATGCCAAGGTACTTCACAACACTTTTTCTCGCCAGTGGGTGTCCAGATAGATCAACGATCAATAGCTTGCCCCAGTTCTTTCTCGTATCCCTTGAGGCCCTAGACAAAGGAGTCCTTAAAAGAATCGTTTCCGATATTTGGACGTTGATCTGATGACGCAATCAGATCGTCAGCATACGCAATTGCCTGAGTAAGACTACTTATCAGATCGCTAGTGTAAATGTTGAAAATGATGGATGAGTAATTTCGAAGGTTGCGGTAGAAGTTACATTGTCACTTTTGACAACAAACTTTCTTCCATCAAGCATGTTATAAAGTATATACAGCAATGGTTTACTTATGCCGAGTCTTGTCAATTTTAAATAAAGACCGGCTAAACTAGCTAGAAACGAGTTTAGACGCATCATGAATTGTATCATGACCGTCCTTAAAACCGAACTGATTATCTGGGATAATTTTGTTATCTTCAGCCCACTTGGACAGAGTTCTAAAGACCACTTTTTCATATACCTTGCTGATACTTGGAATGATGATTTGGACACTAGTAAGCATTCGTCTTATACACTCTTGCTAAAAAGCAGATCCTAAAGTCTCTACTTTCGCCTGCGGATCTTCAATTATAAAGAGGTTATCGTCTAAGATGGCTCCTTCCGGATCAATACCTGCAGTCAAAAGTATGTTTCTGTTGTCTCTAGTTCTCTGAAGCTTAAGACACGGAAGTTCATTGTGATCATTAGCTCTAAATATCTTAATTATTTTCGGAAACATACTTGGGTCGCTCGGATTAATAGACTGAATTCTGTTTTACCAATAACAAAATTAGTAGACAATCAGTAATTTTCTTTAATTAAAACGTTGATGTTTTTGATCGACGACTTCAGTGTCCTAATCTGCAGATTGCGAGTGTCGGTCAAACGTCTGCACAAAAGTTTGATTCTTGTCAGTACTCCGCTTTTTTTCCTATACAGTGCGTCGATAATGGCGTTTCTGTAAGTGTTACTGTTATCACGTTCTTTGTATTTAGGTATCTTTTCGTTCATTGTCTGTTTAATTATCGTCATTTGTTAGGTTTCTATTTGGTGGGAATATGTTGTTCGCACGAAGTTTTCTTGTTAAGCAGTTGGTAAAGTGCGGCCAGCGCATCTTACTGTAATTGTAAGAACGCACCGGCACGTACTGCTCCATCTCCACAAGCTCATTCGGAAGTCAAATTACGACGGCGAGTTCGTAACAGGCCGACTCCACTAGATATCTGTATCGCCAACTAAATCTGTGACATCTATATCTGTGAAATGTCTTCTCTCTTTGCTGGGCAGTTTATGTCTTGACATTTCATTCATGCAAAAGACTCTGACTTGGAAGTATCTCTGGCAAACGTCCAATAGTAGATACTTCTTCGTCAAGCTTTTTTGAGAATATCGTACTTTGCATTGTTTGTTTATGTTATGAAAAATTAGAAATTCATTTTATGAATAAATTTTGTTTTTTTACTTTTATCTCCTCTGGGTTATTAAAAAAGTTGACATTTTTTTTTTATTTCGTACTTGAAAAAAAATTGTTTTGGATCCAAACAAAACCTGCCGGCATGAGAATCAAAAAATAATGAGATGAAATTGCAGCTGCACACAAAAAAGCAACAAAAACAAAACATCTGTCAAATTCATGTCAGACATCTATATCAAGACAAAACCGCTGACATAGATCGCTGACATCATGTCATAAGATGAGATATCGCGACTCCATTGGAGATTTCATGTCATGATCGGACCGCATGACATAAATTATGTCCTGTGGAGTGTGGAGTCGGCCTGTAATGGTCACTGTCGTAGTCAATCGTCTATAAACGGTTTTTTGGATGTACACTCGCCCTGTCTGTAATTGTCAGTCTTGTGTCTTTCAAAAGCAGATCTCGGAAGGAAGGGTTCACTTCAGATTCTTAATGATAAGAGAAATTATTATGGATGCAAGGAGAGTACATAAGTTAAATTGAGAAATCGTTACATTTTTCTGGTCAAATCGTGAGGTGATATGTTATTGATATTTGTTTTTTTTTTCTGTAATGTATTTTTGGTTACATGAATAGGACCAATTTTTTAATAATTTGTATGACTATATTGTTAATAGTCTTTTCTTTCTTCCTCAGAGGTTCTCTTATCCAATAATTGTTTGAATACTTCATGATAAAATTGTTTTTTACTCTCAATTACCTACGTTATTGTAATCACGGGTAAAAACAGCAACACCATAAGATTAAAATGGCAATGACACGGGTATCACAGATTAAAAATCCGTAGCAAAAGTGGCAGCATGTAATAATTATAATCTTTCTTTATCATTAATCTTTAGGTATAGCACGTTCGAAGTAATATTTTCTCGAAAACTGTTAGACATAAATTCATACAGTTTTTAGATTTTGATTAAGAATTAATTAGAGCAACAGATTATAAGACAAGAAATTTATATATTTCATGAACAAATTTTAAAATTACTCTTCAAAATTATTTTTAAGTTTTTTTTTTGGCCAAATTTTGGGTTTTAAAATTAGTTATTTTGAAAAGTATAATTTTTTCACTTGATTCAAAAACAGGCTAATAAAAAAGATTATATATGTATGTATCATACTTAATTGTAAGTATTACCGTTATTTTTTTTTAATTTCGTTTTCCGTTGAAAGCATTTTTATTTCAAATTGCCATTACCGCCTAAACGGGAGGAGATAGACCCCCCTCTCTCATAGTAAAAAAAAGTTCGTATTTAGCCAATCTACCAAAAACCGTTATTTTTTCTTGGCGGCCAAGTTATCGTACTCATGCTCATATTTGTAGAAAGTAGCGTTAAAAATGTCAATTCCGTATAACTTATCAGTATTTCATTGTTTATTAAGTCTTAACCCAGAAAATAAAATCTATGTATAAATCAAAATCGTTAAACCAACTACTGGAAAGAAAAAAACTAGTGTCTGCCAGTTGAGCTACTTACAGAATAACATAGAATGATTCTTTTATTGCCCATAGGAGGAAGACGCTGTGTAGCGCCCATGGAAACGTTTTATATCTTATTAAATTAAAAAAATAACGTAAGCTTTAATCTTCTTTATTTAAAAAAATTATAAATCAAATCTAGCAAACAATGATAAGGCTATATTTAGAAAAGATCCGGCAAACATCGTATTAAAAAGCTCAGGTTAATTATTTAGAATAAACTTGACTTTGAAACCTCGCGGATAGTTCTTGTACTTAAGTTCTTTAAATGGAATTTGAAAAGGTCTTAAATAAATGTGGTGATTACAGTAGATATCAGTTTTTATTATTGGTTTCTTTTGGCGTATTAAATATATTTTGTGCATGGCATTACTTTGCACAAACAATTGTAGGGTTTACACCACCCCACTGGTATGATATTTTTTTTTATTAATGTCCTACCTAAATTATGTTTTGCGTATAAAAATTGTATAAAGTAACCTTTTAAATATAAATTTAAACTTTAAATATAATGTAAACTAAGAACTTTAATTATGGGTCAACAAATCTTGAAACAGTGGTATTTTTTATATTATAGGTATTGATTACACTAGATCTTACCCAAAATATTGTTTTAATAAGAATGAGTTACACTCAGTTTTGTGAAAAAATTCACTTGTTATTAGCTATCCAAATCTTTGATTGGAGAAATGAGTGCTTGCATTCTTTAACTATTTTTTTAAAATATTTTTTGTAGGTGCTTCCACGAATCGCTTTTAAATTTATCATTTGTAGAGATTGAAGCGATCTATTCAAAATTTGAAAGACCATCTTGTACTAAGTTGTTAAAATTTAATGGATCAGAGGCATTTGTTGCTTCTGAAGAAAAATGCACCGAATGGATCTACAAATACGATTTTGGTTATAAGAGCATATCCGCAGAAGTAAATCAATAGGCACGTACTACGAACAGGCATTTTAAAGAGTGAGCATTTTTTTTGTTGCTTAATTTGCTTAATTAAGAAAACAAATATATGTATTTGCCATTTTCCTTCAGATACTTGGTCGTTTTAGTGATATAAGATAGAATAACTTTAGATAAATCAGATAACTTTATTTAATACTTAAATATAAAAAAAAGAAGAGTGTATCAAGTCCTTTAAAGCCTTGATTCTTAGTACATGCCTCACAAAGTTCCGTTATTTTTCTGAATTTTTTTTTAAATTTTTTATTGCTAAATTGTTATTAGATGAATTGGGTTTGTGATGATGCATACAAACTAGCTGTTGGCCAATCATTTTTCTTTATTGGATCCGTCATAGGGACAGTTTTGTTCGGATTATTAGCTGATCGCATCGGTCGACTTCCTACAATGATAATGGCGAATCTAGCCGGGTGTGTTGGAGACTTTGCAACATCCTACACAAGTTCACTTCCAGAGTTTGCGTCATGCAGATTAATTTCGGGAATGGCAACCGATACGTGCTTTTATCTTATGTACATAATGGGTAAGAACAAATACTGTATATAAGGTCTTTAAAAGGGAATGCATTGACCCTAGCAATGTAACCATATTTGAAGTGCATTACAGGTTATATTCGTCGATAAATAATAATTACTAATCTTTTGAAATCAAACAATTTATGTTTATTAGAACTATTCTTTTTAGTATACATAATAAAACAAACTGGTAGTTTTCTTTTTGAAATACTTCAGATCTTATTTTCGAAACTATGAACACATTGGTTTTGATATCAAAAGTTAAAGTAGTAGAGTTAATTGCTCAGAGCTTTTGTCAGTTTAAAGCCGAATTCCTGTGAACCTATATAAACACATTTTTGGAATTTTCCTGTAGAAGTAAAACTAGGGCAGCACTAATATTAAATCTTACTTTAAGTATTCGAATACATACGACCATCTAAAAGGACATTCGGACTAAATATTATTACTGGCGTTTTTTACTGTTCTGGATTGGTAATTATTCCGTGGATGGCAGTTTTTACGGGAAATTGGAGAAGCTTTCTATTTTTCGAATCAATACCAATAGCGATGATTGGATTCTATGGATTTTTTTTATGTGAAAGTGCCCAATGGTTAATAACGAGAAAAGATTTTGATGGCGCTGTGAAATGTTTAAAACACGTTGCAAAATTCAATCGAAGAAATGTTGAAAAATCTGTTTTTGATGAATTTGAAAAATTCTGCAAGACTACTATTGAAAGTACAAATGAAAAGCATACAGACGACAACTTTTTAGGAATGTTTCGTACTCCACATTTGCGTAAAATCACAATTATTTTGTTGCTTAAATCGTAAGTTTAATTATTTTTGTAGAACAACTTTTCGAATTAACTTTTGTCTTTTTTCCAGAATGATAATAACAATATCCTTTGATATCGTTGGAAAGAATGTGGAAGGACTTGGAACATCACCGTTCATTCTATTTTCCCTTACTTCATTGGTCTACATACCAGCTGCTCTTTCCATCATTTGTCTCCAAAATAGAATTGGACGAAAAGGAATGGCATGCATTTCGCTATTCATGTGCTCAATCTTTACCATGACGATAGGAATTACTATATCATACATTGATTCATTTGAAAATGCAATGACTTTAGCATTACTAGCTGCAATTTCACGTTATGGAACCGTGGTAGCGTATGATGCAGAAGCACAATATGCGGCAGAACTTATTCCTACGAGCGTTCGGGGGCAGGGAGTGGCTATTATACATGTTGTGGGATATCTCTTTAGCTTCTTAAGTGCCTACATTTTATATATGGGCAATGTTTACAAGTCATTTCCATCAATTTTTGTCAGTGTTATTATGTTAATAGGATCTTTGCTGTGTTTATTTCTTCCTGAGACTGTTAACAAGTAATTTTAACATTTTTTGTGTAATCAATATTTATTTAACGATATTTTCATTTTTTCTTTCAAGAACACTGCCTAATTATCTATCAGAAGGTGAACAATTTGCACGTAATGAAAAATGGTTTCAATTTCAGGTTAAACCAACTAAAAATGATGATTCATCTACTTGAAGAAAGATGAAGTTTCTAATTAAAGACGGAAAAACCGATTGTTTTGTAAATGAAACACCTATATTCTAAGATTGAACGTCTAATGTTTTGTAGATATAAATGGATATTAATTGAACGAAAGTTGTAAAATTATACTTTTTGCCATTTAAGACTTAAGTTTATGAAGTAAAGTAAAGTTAAATCAAAGTTTAACACCAACCTCATCAACAATATTTACAAGTAAAATTATAAACTTACATTAGTGATAACAAATCTCAAGTTACGGATTTCAGTAATATTATCTATAGTGAACTTTTTAAAATAGGTTGAAAGATCATTATCAAACATGATACAGTCTTGGACTTCATAAATTTCAACCTTTAGCATTCTTCTCAAATATTCTCTTTAAGTCTGGGATTGTCTAGTTGTTATGATGATTTTCGATACAAAATTGGATCATTGGATGGATTCAGGAGGCTTCGTAGTATAGCTAATTTGCGAAGGAGGTTCAAGAAATTCTATTAATGGCTTTAATTCAAAATCATGATTTTTTTTTAAATATATATATGTTTATAATTCAATTTAAATAAATAGAGTTTAAAAAAAACTAACAACTAACTAACGCTTAGAACTTCAAACTAAAAAATTTAAAAATAATTTAAAACCAAGCTCAAAACAATAATGAACGAAAAATACTACTGTTATTGTGATAAAAGCGTTGAGCGCTTCGTATGTACGAGTATATGTATATGGTAGAGCGCCCCACGCTTTTTCGTTCATTGTTTTTAACTTAATTTAAAAATAATTTTTCATTTTTTTAGTTTGAAGTGCGTAGCGTATGTTCTTAGTTTTTTTTTTAAACTATATTTATTTTTTACTTTTTAGTACGATTTGCTGTCAAAAAAATATTTTTTAAGTTCTCGTGATTTTATATCCGTTGTCAAAAAATACTCGCGCCCGTTACTTAAATACATAATTTAGGATGAAATTGTGGATGCTTTAGTCACATAAAAAAACACTTCACTCTAACAAACTTTGTAAGAGTGATAGTGAAGCGTTATTTTTGTGAATAGAGAATGGTGGCTTAGCATCAATTCAACAATTTCATCCTAAATTATATAACTTTTCAATATTTTGTTCTTTCGTGGATTTGATTTCGTCCAACTAATTTTTTTTACAAAAAATCGGTATAATTTCAACTAAAACGTCAACTCATTCAGTCAACTTGATCAGAAAAAACCTTTTAAAAATTCCACATTTGCATTCATAAAAATAAAAAAACTACAACGGTACAAAACTCGAATGCTTTTTTTATAATCTAAGTAGGTATACATTGAATTGAACATTACAGTTGCATTATAAAAAAGAACTTTGTTTTTCAATTGGGGTAACACCAAGAACGTGATAGTTTTGACATTTAGTTTTTGGCGGTATTCGTAGTAGATGCTTTGGCAATTTTTGATTTCAATTTCGCTAGAAATTCGATTGCTATGAAAATGGTTTTGATCCTTAAATGAAGAACATTTCACAATTATGAGAAAAAAATTGGTGTAAACTTTAAAAAAAAAAAATTTTAATCAAAATTTTGAGTTTTCAAGCGAATTTTTAAAACAATTTAGTTTAAATTTAGAATTATATATTATTATAAATTAATAAGTATTCAATTTAAGTCAAGAAAGAAATTATGCATTTTGTATTACCTTATTATTGTTAATGTTATCTGCATAAAATCGAGGAACTCTTAAATGGTTTCTGCAAAAATGCAAATTTTAAAATGTTTTGTCGTCGTAGCAATTCTACTATTCAATTAAACAAGTAAAATAGTAAACTCTTTGAGAAAAAAATATTTTTTTTTTTTGTAGTAGTGAGAATATTTTACAGAATACACGAATTTTTAATAAACAAACAAACTTCATTGTTAGAGGAAAAATATAATAAAAATGATTATATTTCTTATAAAACGTGTATCACATTTTTATTGTGTAGGTTTATATAAAAAAATACAACAACCAAATAAATATTTTAAACTCAAATCAAACGGATATAGATTGTACAGAAGAAATTTTATATTTACTTTAAATCTATGAGCATTTGTAAAGTTTCAAATTTATTTATTATTTATAATCTAGGTATATTTTTAGAAATAATGCATAATCTAATTTAAAAAAAAAAACATAGCGTATATAAATACTGTTAGACAGATGTTATCTCAGCTTCCGACTGTTCAGGGGACTCATCAGACCCCTTATTTCGCTTCGAAAGGCATGGAAAATCCAACAAGCGCTCGCCCTTACCAAATTCTTCGCCTTCTTCTAACGACTTGGGAAGAGTTCTTTTAACATGTAAATATAAAACCAGTTTTAGTCGTCAAACTATAAAAGAACGTTTAAGACTTACCTGTTTAAGGTTTCGGGCAATAAAAGGCACACAAATGATCCACTAAAGAATAAGACTCCTAGTATTATTGATGGAGCTGCCTTAAAATAAGTTCCTAAGTATAAAATATAAGGCGCCATAAATGAAGCTGCAAAACCAGCTACATGCACAGCTGCAACCCCTTGCCCACGAACACATGTTGGAATTAATTCTGTCGCATACTGGGACCCAGATTCATAAGATATTGCTACTCCAAAACGGGCAGCAATTGTTAAACTAGCTAAGAGTGTTGCGTTATGATTGTGCTTTTGGTAGGCAATTGCAATTCCAGCTGCAGTTGTGAAAATACCACCTACTAAAAGCGATGAAGATGCCATTCCCTTACGACCGATTTTATCCTGAAGCAGTATCAAAAGTACACTGGAAGGTAGAACTGCTAAGGCGCTAAGTGAAAACATTACAAATGGTGACAATCCCATTCCTTCCACATTACGTGACACTGCATCATAGCACAGAGTTATAACCATTCTAAAAAGCATAAAGATGATATTGATATTGATATGGCAAAAAATATGATCAGCAAACAGGTATACATATATTACGTACAGCAAAGCCTTAATAACGGCAGTAGATAATTTTTCCTTGCAAACAATTTAATGAGAATAAAGTACAGGGTCATTCATATTTCGGTTTCGAAATGCAATAGGATCATTTTTGATGAACATTTTATTTAAACTCTTTTTCACATATTTCCGACTACGGTTTCTCGGCTATAATTATCCCGGAAATATTTGTAGTTATCAAATATCATGATCTTGGTGTACAAAAAATTGTATGTTATAATTTGAAAGCATTATTTGCAAATATTTGGCCAATATTATGATACTTCAAACGACAGGTGAGATCCACCAACTTAAAACCAAGAAATGAATAACCCTATATTAAATTCCGTGTATTGTACTTACGATTTAAAAAATAATATTAACGTATGTTTTCTCATCCTCGGTGTCCTAAACATGTCAATTAAGTTCGATTGCTTCTCCCCTTCTTTTCTTTGTTTTTCACAGTACTTTCTAAATTCATTAAAGTCTTCATCCGGAACTTTTTTTCCATTAAATTTTGCAACGTTCTTAAGTCGTCTGATTGCACCATCTAAGTCATCTCGTGTAACTAACCATTGTGCGCTTTCTTGTATTATAAAATAAAATAAGCTAACGGATAAAATTGGCAATGAAGTCATCATTAAATAACGTTGCCAGGTTCCAGCAACAACTGCCAGCCATGGGGTGAAAACCAGTCCTAGGCAATAAAATAAGCCTACCACTAAGTTAAGTCCCAATGTACGCATTGACGGCTTTATATATTCCAAAACTGTAATTCAATTACATTTTAGATAAAATAATCAGTTATACATACTCATTAGTACCCATTATATACATTAAGTAAAAGTTCGTATCAGCCGCCAAACCGGAAATAAATCTGCAAAGTGTAAACGTTGGCAGCGTTGTTGTAAAAATGGTTGAAAAATCTCCAATGAATCCCGACAAATTGGATAATATCAGTGCTGGTAATCGACCAATTTTATCTGATAACAAACCGTAGAATAATGTTCCTACAACAGATCCAACAAAAAACATCGACTGGCCAACTCGTGCTTTGTAAGCGGAATCACACACCCAGTTTAACTGAAATAAAAAGATATATTTTGTTGTTTAACTATTTATTGCTGTGACGATTAAAAATATGTGAATATGTACAAACATATGAATTTAATATAAGGAAACAAATATAAAGCTAAAAAAGCGCCAAAAATATTCTTCCTTCAATTGGTTGGATGATTTTCAATTGACTTTGACTGGTAACAGCATTAATTAATTTATCTAAAAGAATAAAGTAAGTTTTCAAAGTCTCTGGAAGGCTTTTATAAATTAAAAAAAAAAAAAAATTATTGACAAAATGTATTTTGTTTTGAATGCGTTCATATTCTGAAATATGAATGAAAAGCCAACAAAATATTAAAATGTTATGATATTTATAGAGAACCGTTTGATAAAGCGTTCTTTCTAATTCGAGTGTATCAAACGTCAGGCACATTTGAGAATCTGAAAATTTATGGACAACAGCGATTGCTCCTCACGAGTTTTTAATGGCGACTTTGAAAAACGATACATTATGTATGTATAGAAATCTCATTTCCCAAATATTATGATTTAGTTCCGATGTCTTTTTCTTCTCAAAACCGGAAATAAGGATTTTTTACAAGAAAGAAATAAACTTCTTTGATTACTTCTGTCAAAAATATCTGTTAATTTAATCCCGCCGAATTAACTCACTAAACGTGAAGGGTGAACTGTAAGTTAACTCCAAGAATAATATTAATTTAAAAATATGATTCTGAAGTTTAATGATCTCGCATTGATAAACTGGATTTTAGTTAAGATTCTGTAAACATCTGCCCAAAGAAACCAATAATGCTGCATTTGTTTGGGAAGACAAATTGAACAAAAGATTGCTGGGCTTTTTTAAAAGAAAGTTTTGAAACAAAACTTCTCTTTGCAATGATGTCAAACCTTTGTACGTTGGACCCTTCGAAGCCTTTGCTGGGTAGCTGGCGATGAAATCGGTATTTCCCTCGGTAAACAACAACAATTTGATTGCTGGCGAAAAAGAAGCCAGCATAAATAATGGCGTTGTACTGGCGATATATACTGTGGCAACAAGGAAAAACAACATAAGTCATTATTCGTACTTAATGTTGTTATTCCTTAATGTAATTTTGTAAATGTTTCGTGATCAAGTCAACTTACGTCTTATTTTTCAAATTTTCTTATAACATGAAAGTAATTCGGAAAAACAACATTAGTCACAACAAAAAACGACACAAGTCGACTTATGACACTTATGTTGACAAGAAAAACTAATACATGCGTTTGTTTATATATTTTTTAAATATGGCATAAGTACATAAATAGAAAATAAAAATGAAAATATTGTACTTATTGTACTGTGCACAAATTTGTAATTTTTATTAACTTCCCATAGGGAGTTATTGTAATCGGTCCGATTTGTCAAATTGAAATTTTTGACAAATCTGGACGTTTTATGGTTCCTAGAATCTAAATTCGTCATTTGTAGAGAGATGTCTGTGTGTGTGTGTACGTACGTTCGAGACCTCTTTTTCGTTAACGATATCTCAAGAATGAATAAAGATATCGACTCGAATTAAATTTTATTTAATAGGTTATAACTTCGAAAAATGCAGAAAGGACTTTTATAAAAATTTGTCTAGCGGTTTTTTCACCATAGCAGTTTAAAAAATTTGGTTTGTTGCAAATATCTCAAGAACGGATGATGCTATTGACTTCAAATAAATTTTATTGTGTAGATAACAATGTAATGCAGGTTTGGTATAAATTTGGAAATAGTTCAACAAACCGTTATTTTTTAAAAAAACTAAAAAAAAATTTTTTGGAGCGCAAATATACAATGAAGGAAAAATGATATTATATCCTTGAAATCTGGTAAAATTTTCGAAAAAAATCAATTGACACTTTTTTTACAAAAAATAAATACATAAGTACAAAAAATTCTATGAAAAGTTGGTAAAAACTGTGTTCTGACTTGATTATCTCGAGAATGATCACCGAAATTTACAGAAAAGTGTAAAAATCGTTTTTCGACTTAAATATCATCACAACAAGTAATGATGTTGATTTCAAATGTATTTTATTTTCAACATAATGCATTTGTTAATACCTAAAAAAGGTAAAATATTGACGAATATTAAATTGACAGTTTTGTACAATAAATACAAAATGGGAAGTTATCAGTGTGGGTCGCACCCAGCCTCTTTTTTTTTAATTTTTAATTCAGAAACTTTACGAGATAAAAATACGAAAAAAATATGGGAGATATAATTAAATGTTGTGCATTCAATAGTATAATAAACTTAATTAATAAGTCGACTTGTGTTGTTTTTCCTTGTTGCCACATTGTTAAGTGAGTTTGATCTTTTAATTCACTTGAATGCTGCACTACCTATACACTTATACAGCCGTGAATAAAACACAACTACTGTTATATGAATTGATATGAATTCCCACAAGTGCGTCCTTAAATAGATACAACCACGAAGCTTATGAGCGGCTCAAATATTGGGATTTAGTTTAAAAAGTCTAAGCACATCGACTTCAATTTATTTTCGTGATTTTGTTATACAGGGTGATTTGCATAAGATGCATCATAGAATCTGCAATGACTAAAATTGGTTAAGACTAGAAAAAGGTCGTATAGTAGGGGGGAGGGTCTATCTTCTTCCATTTAGGCGAAAGTGGTAAATTAAGTTGAATTTCTGAAAAGTTTTTAAAAAAATTAATTTATAAACTCGAAATTTCGAAGAAAAACAAATCAAACTAATTTTTTCAAAATTGTATGTAATTATATATGTAGGTACAATAATTTTTTGTTTCAAAATTTAATGCACGTATTGATTTTAAATAAAAATAAAACAAAATGTACCTTAGTTTTTAAGAAATAAAAAAAATTGAACACTTTTTTGTTTGTTTCCATAAATAAATCATAAAATTCTGTAATTTTAAAATTTTTGACTTACCTCGGTGTTCATACTTCTATAACCGTAATCATAATCGTATATCCATTTTGTGCACGCTTCATTGCTAGCTGTTATGTTGTAACCCTCGATATCGTGTAACTTTGTGCACGATGGACTTTCAAACTTGGAATATATAGCTGCAATTTCAGTAAATGTCTTATTTTCTAGTTTTTCATGGTAGCACCTATTACAAAAAAAAAGTTAATGTTGAAAAATATGTATTTATATTTATATTATAATTTAAAAAGTAATGTGTAATTTTAAAAAAATCTTGAAGTCTACGTTTTAAGAATGCAAAACTTGCCAAATAGGATCTTAGTATTAGAGGACTCTATTGTGGTGAATGGTGGTTTCCCTCATTACCTTACCTATGTAGTACCTAGACTTTGCAATATACTTTTGCCCCCAAGTGGCCTATTTCTCGATAGGAAAAACTTATATTTTGTAAAAAAAAAAGAGGCTGGTGCGACCAACTCTGATAACTTTCCATTAAAATTTAAAACATTTGGCATTTATTCAAGTTATTTATAATAAACTCGCCAATTTTTATAAAAATTTTTTTGTACTGTCAATTGTATCATTTATTAACAGTTGTCAAAATGATTGCCTGCTCTTGATTTATTCAAGTCAAAAAACAATTTTGGTCACTTGTTAGTAGATTATATTTTTTTTTTAATTTTAATTTGAATTGAATTGCATTCCAAAATTTTCCCAGATGCCAAAAACTTTATTATACATAGTAAAAATCGCATTGAGCTACAGAAAATTATGTACAGTTTTTCTATTAAAATAAAAAATAATAGTACCCAGATATGTTGACTATCTGAAATTTATATCAAGTCTGTATTATATCATAATACTTGTTCATGACTCATGAGATATTTGCAACCAACAAAAATTTCGATTTTTTTCTATTTCTGTATAGTGAATTTGCTGTCTAAATTTGTGCCAATGAAAGTCCTTTCTGCATCTGTTGAATTTGTATCCCCTGTTAAAAAAAAAATTGGAGTCCATATAATATCTATTCGTTCTTGAGATATCAAACCTACAAATATGTAGGTATGTATGTACAATATTGTATATTGTACAAACGTACACACGAGTATGCATGTATGTATGAAGATACGAACTTACAGAAATCTCTTTAAAAATGATCCAGATTTTTCAAAAATGACAGTTTTACAAATCGGATAAGATTTTTATTAATTACAAGTACCTAGTGGTAACGTAATAATACAAAAATAGTTGTAAACTAAAGTAAAAAGAAATAAAGGTACATATTACCAAAATATAGGAACTGAACTTGGTGCACTTTATTCTCAATACAGATTTCCTTCCTCTTGTTTTTATTTTTTTCACAATAAGATGACTGCCTGCATTAAAGTGTCAATATTTTATTTTTTTTTAAGTCTAACCACTCTCCTAAGATAATAAACTAAGCTTTTCAAGAAAATAAATAAAAAAAAAAAAAAGATTAAACAAACAATAGGTGATACATTCCGGTTTTAACCTTTTTTTACAAGATTTCTTTAGGATATTCAGCCTCATCCTTTAATCGTAAATTTATATCGAAAAGATTTGAATAAGGGCATATTATCTAAATACATAATGTCGTGTTGTTGTTGTTGTTTTCAATCTTATATATAAAATTCTCGTGTCACAATGTTTGTTCCCATACTCCTCCGGAACGGCTCGACGGATTCGTATGAATTTTTTTATGCATATTCAGTGGGTCTGAGAATCGGCTACTATCTATTTTTCATACCCCATGGTGAGGGTTGTCCATGGCTAACATTTTTTTTTTGACAATTTTGTAAATTTTTTTATAATGTGGCATTACAAAATTCATGGAACCCCGTATTTTCACCCTGCTATCACGGACCTTTAATTTAATATTAATTTAATTTTAATTTAATTTCTTGATTTTGTATTAAAAAATAAATACTTAGTTTTAAAAATTTAAACAAAATAATTGACTCGGTAGCTGACGATGTATGTATGTACATATGTATGGATGTACAACTAGAAACTATCGCAATGGGGCTTAATTTTTTTTTGTCAAAAAAATTACATTAATTCATATGTATGCATAATGACCATACAAATTTTAAACCTCATAATAACAATTTAAAAGAAAGAAAAAAACTTGTTATTATTGATGTTATAAAAGATGAGACAGCTGAAGTCAACAATCATATTCATTATCACTTTTTTATCATTTTTTTTGTGTTTAATTAAAAATTGGATTACATATGTATATATGTATAATATGTACATAATTGATTCACATTAAATTGATACATTTTCAAGTGTGTGTAGTTTTATTGTACAATTATTATTGAACTGTGATTATCTAAAAACATAAAAAAAAAACTTCACCCGTATTGACGGAAAGATCAATTTTCACTTATATAACAAAAATATTACGTTAGAAATCATTCGCTCCAATACTCGTATTTTACAACGTGCTCTGAGGAGTTGATGACTACTTAAACCAAAACAAATAATACTTGTGAGCCCCAAGAACCTTTATAAAATGGAATGGAGAATGGAATGACCTGACCACTTCCCGTCTTTTGTGAAGTAAAATGTTGATTTTGAAAAAAAATTATCACTTTATTAGTTATTAATTTTCACTTCATTTTATTTTGTCTAAAATATTACTGCAATAAAATAACCCAAGATTTTTTTAAATCTCGAGAAAGCATTGCCTTTTATAATTTTTAAAAAGATATTTCACAGACTGTGGATTGTGTTCACAAATAGCATGAGCAATGTTGGAAAGTTTGTAATGTTTTGAACCACCACCATATCAAAGATGTTTTTTAACAAAATTTTAAAGTTATATTTATGTCTACATTTTGATTTTACTCGACAATTTTAATAAAAATAAAGTTGCTTTAATACCAATTAGTAAAAGACGAAGGTACCTACATGATATTATAATATAACCTTATTATTATATATTTACCAGTGATTTGGAACAAAACTAATAATAGTTTGTGTGAAGTAGTGCATTGATATTATAACATTGATCAGTCCAAATAGCGCTAATATCATGAATTGGTATCGATTGAAGTCTCCGCATTTTTCTAGAATTTTGTCGAAATCCATTTGTCCCAATTGTGTTTTTTTGTTGTTTCTTTTTATCTACTGTAAGTAAAATAAATTTAAACTTTAAATAGAAATTGTACAATTTTAATTTAAATCTATGAAATTGTGTTTAAAAAATGAGAACAAATAAAATGCTTGTAGGTATATTATGTATAACATCATTTTTTGATGAACTAAAAGAAAAAAAGTCTGAACCAAATAAACAGGGCTAGCCCTCAAGGCTCAGGATCTAATAATGGTCTTTTTCATTATGCACTCCCAACAAATATTTACAATAATATCTGACCACAAGCATATGTAAATACACATATGTATGTCTTTATTTAAAGCTGCTATGGTAATGTTTGTCTAGATAAAACAATAAATAATTGTATGAGGAACTCGTCAGGACATATTCTACAAACCAGGATCACATAGTTTTTAAAACTATAGAATCAATAGCATCATATTTTTTTCTTGAGAATCTTGAAGATCTTCTGCTTTCACAATATTTTTTAAAACTTAAACTCTTTGTTTTATCGTCAGTTTTTACTACAATAAAGATTTGCGAGTTTTTTATATCAGTGGAACTCCTATCGATTTCATTACCCAATGAAAACTTTTTACAGAACCAACAAGTGAATTTGCAACAAAATCATCCGATTTATAGCTCCCTTTTTTTTTGAAAACACTAACTTCAGAGTCAGCTTAATATTTGGATGTCTTGAATTGTGCCATTTAAATTTTAGGGCTTTAAGGACTCTAAAGCAGTCTTCCAATCACCACTGCATAATTTTAGCTTCCAAGATTTTTTTGTATTTTGAAAAAATCTAGTAATAATAAATTCCGATCTGACAGTAAACAGATAAAATTGTTATGTCTGACAAGATGGATCTTCTTTCATAAAGGCATTAAAAATTATGGAATTGTTTTTAAATTAAGTTCTTTTTATAACAATTCTGAATCTACTCGTACATTTTTTTTTAATTCAAGGTCAATGTTTTAAATTAATCCTAAATTGCAGCCCACTCAAAATTTTAAAATCAGTCAGTGTAACATTTGCATAAACATTCTAATGAAAACTTTAACATAAATGTACAAATCAAACAAACAATTTTATGCAAATACTTGTTAATGATTCAATCAATTTTGAAATTTGAAATCACAATATTTTTAGACAATATTTTTTAATGGTGTACATCTGCGACCAGATAAAATTCCGATAAAACGAATTATTGACGCCACTGGTAGGGCCATATTCTCTTCAAGTGATATTCAAGAAATTAGTAATCTTAATCAAATTCAATATTAATAGCATTCTTCCATACAAATTCCTTCCTGTTTTGATATCTTGAACTTTTCAGCATGAAAATGTCTTTGTGACATTCTAAAGCAAAATTTAATTTTGGCTTTCAAAATTTTGTTTTAGAAACTTTTGAAATCGATTTTTTGATGTATCATTCTTTTTCTTCTACCTAATGGGAAAAAAAATTTAAAGATGCATTTGAAAAAAGTAAAAATGCTTCCGGCAAACCTAAGAAAAACTTCTTGGGCTCACTTTTTTGGAATAAGGGGAATTTTTATGATTTTTGGTGTATCATTCTTTAAGTTATACCTTATGGGAAAAAAGTTATTGGGGTTTCAAGTTTAAAATTGTATTTAAAAAAGTTAAAACGCATCTATCACGCATAAGACTGAAAAAAAAACGTCTTGAACACACTTTTTTGGAATCAGGAGAATTTCTATGATTTTTTGGTGTGTCATTATTTTGATTAAACATTATGGGAAAAAATTATAAGGGTTAAGTTTAAAGTTGATTTGAGAAAAAAGTTAAAAATTAAAATGCACACTTTTAATAATAGGGATAATTTTTCTGACGGCTCTTAGACTATAATTTACTTAAGTATGAAAACACCGTATTTTGTTTGAATACACAAAATTAATAAGGACGCTTTGCTTACACATATATTTCTGCTCTTTTTATTTTTTTACTTTTGGTAATTATATTTATAGACTATATGGAATACTACAAAGCAAAACAAATCGAAACAATAACATTTCCCGACAAATTAAAAGTCGTGTAGAAGTGGCAATTGAATCATAATTTAAAACAAAACAAAACTCAAGAAATAACCGCCTAAAAGCAGTTAAGCAATTGACTCATGGAAAATTTATGAAAGCATACATTTTCATTAGAAAGACTCGTCCAATCAATGAAATGATGCGACTGTCATAGCACTAGTGATGGATGCTGGTGCTTGTCAAGAAAGAATATATGTAATATGCATGATTCTATATATAATTTTTCGAGATTACATTTATTATACCTTCTCGTATCCAGAGTAGGTAAATAATAAATGTCAGATACTCATTAGTTTGCTTTAAGTTCCATCAACTGAATTTTCGGTCATCTTAAACTACTTAGTCTTTCATATCGTCTATTTTCATTTACTTTTGTAGTGCATTAAAAAGATCTTACACCTTGTTGATTTATTTATTAGTAGCAAATTGTTTTATGACGTTACTCGTGTTATCTTAATGCAACAAGTTATATTTGCTTATTTAAAATATTTATCATTTTTTTATCACTTGAAATTAATTTAATGATCTAAGTATTCTAAGATCTGCAGCACTCTTTTCTATACTATATCTTATAATTATTTGACTCACGTGAAATCTTATATTATACGCTTAAATTTATGTAGCAACTATCCAATAACAAACGAACGTTTTAACCATCGTTTTGTAAACAATAATCTTCAAAGTCATAATACATATATACAAAATATAAAGAAAGACAAAATAAATATGCAATACAATTGCAGACTTTATTTCGAGTTATAAAACTAGTCACTTTTTACTTACATATACATAAATTGAATAATTGTTTAATTTATTAAATTTCATTTTTTGTTTCAAATTAAAAATGTTGAACACAAAAAAAAAACAGGACAAATTTCTTTAAATTTCTACAGTTAAAACTTGTTTTCTCTTAATTTTAAATTTATTCACACCATCATTGGTTATCAAATAAAGTCGCCATACATGCATCAGTACACTTCGGTAAATATTTCTTCAATTTTATTCAAAAATTTAGTAGGTACCTACCTATATATGTATGTATTGTATATATGCGAACAATGTATCATTTGTTAGCACCTGATATCTACATAATATTTTATCTTCATTCGTCTACATTTTGTGCTAAATACCGGTCAAATTATAACTGTTGTCTTCTGGACATTTTTCAGATTACGCATTCAGTGCCAACAAATGTTTTATTAAAGATAATTATGTATCAATTTCATTCGCAGAATGATAAATCAAAGAAAGTAGAACTATTTAATATATGTTAATTACGATAATAAATACAAAATTTAGATATTGCATAGATTATCCAAATCAATCATTGAATAAGTCATCGAAAATTTAAATTCAAATAATTCCCTACTCATGTACGAATATTCATACATATAAGTACATATGTACACATGTACATATATGTGTGTCTTTACGAAGATTGTGTAATGTTGTAGGATACTCTTATTTTGTTTACTCAAAAAGCATTGTTACTCAAAGTTCAAGTGTTAAAAATACACATTTTGAAACAAACTGCTAATTTACCCAAGAAAAACAAATAAATAAAACGACCTTACCATTATTTGACATCCAATGCAATTTATTTTGACAAACTTATGTTGAAATTAAGCCACCGACATAAATTTGTATCAGTAATTACTTATAAATTAATGTTTGATAATTTTTATTCAACCCCCAGCAGCTAGGTATTTGACCAACACGCTAAAGCGTGTACCAGAGACGCCAGCATATGCATCGAAATATGTATGTATGTCTATGACAAATTGCAATGTTGATATTTATTTATACCTTTAATATATTTACTTAAAAAACTGTCAACATTCAGATGCTCTTTACACTTTATCTATTACAATTTAAAAATGACGTTATGCATTTGGGGATGTATTTAAGGACGCACAAATTATACAAGACTCTTAATTACAGATGATAATAAAAAAAAAAGAGCATAAATATGCTCATGGTCGTGGTACACAAACGAGCGTAAATAAATTAAATTATTCTCGAAAATAATTTCAACGGTACCCACTTGGCTTTTCATTTTTTCATTCTTCATTCTTTGTTTTTCTTTATTCAAAACATTTGTTTCTGTAAATGAAGACGAATTATTTTTGTACTCTCCGACAGTGAACTGATCGCTTGACCAATTTTTTTATCACAAAGAAATTATGATCTTCACAAAAATTTAACAAATAAACAAAGATTTTTGTTTCAAAAATACTCACGTTTTTAACATACAATTATATACACATGGGTATTTATACAATAACGAGCTTTTAAAATTAGAAGCAAATTATTTTACAAAACAAAAATGAATGAGTATAACCGTTCAAGAACCGATAAGATCACATACTGAACTGAATTTATGTACTCGACAGCAATGTAGACTATTCTAGATGGCCCTAACTTTGAATTTCTTGCCAATGTAGAGTCGGAATAATGTCTCTTGAAGGCGGAAATATTCACAAAAAAGATACAATGGGGTATGTGTGTATTTTGTTTATTGCTCAAAAAATTAAATCGATAAACTCTTGTTGAAGATGGCTTCTCACTTTTTTTTCTTTTGTATGTATAGCTGCTAAAAGTTAAAATGCCACCCTAGCTTCTTTCTTTGACCTATACAAGCTATGCATTGTTATTGATTAGGAACAACAGCAGTTAAAACAAATAATAATTATAACTGAGTTATAGCCAAGAAAGTTATACATATTTTTTAAATTGTCAACTTAGATGAATTCGATATTAGTGAAGAATTCAATTAACTTGTTATGTGTTCATTCAAAGTGAAAACAAAATTTCCAAATTCCGAAAGAGAACAACAAATTTAAGGAATGAAATGGAAAACTATAATACATATTTTTTTAAGTGTTGATAATTAAAGTTGTAAATTTTTTGACCATACATATAAGAACCGTTGGAACCGTTAATAATTTACAAAATCTTTCATTCAAAAATATGTATAGCTAGTTCGACATAAAATAAATAAAACAATTTAATTAAAAACTTGGTGACAAAAATCGAAGAAAGTGAAAATAAATGTTTTTGACAAAAACCAATGTCTAAAAAATAAAAATTATTTTTTTGTGATATGTTCTATTTATTAATTTAAATTGATTTTTAATAAATGTGTATGTATATACCTATGTAAAGTACACGTTATTTTTTTTAAATAAACATATCGTTTTTAACAATAGGGGAAATAAAATTTTGTATTACATAAAAGTAAACATGTTTTAAGTCATTCAAATGGTGAATCTGTTAATAGATATTGTCCTTAAATATTGAATGTTAAACAATACATACTGATTTCAGAGACGAACCAATTATATGAGCGAGATAATATGTTCTTTGTTATTTCTTGTACACTAACTAACACCACTTCCATTGTTTTATTCAAAGATAATTTAACTCGAAACATTGTAAAATTAATAAATTTATATATCTATAAAGGGAAACAAATCTTGATCAGGGCGCAAATATGACTAGGACCGACACTGACAGATTTGATTTCAGTAATCCAAGCGCTTCTTCGCGCCAAAATTAGAAATATCCCAAAATAAAAATTGTAAAAATATGTTATATGTACATAAATGGTGGCTATGTCTATATAGATTAAGTTAATATGTAATTTATTATGTGTTAATTAATAATAAAATAAAATAAAATATTTTTTTTAGTAGAATTGCTTGTAAATTTTGGTTTATTTGCCCAAAAAATATTAAGAATAATATTAATCCACTCTATTATTATCCTATAAATTGGAAATAATATGAATGCTAAAAAAAATTACAATATTTTTTTTTTTTTGTAATGAACTAAGATTATCCAAAACGTTCAAATTTCTTCTAATGCAAATTGTCATTAATATCTTCATTACACCCTTACCATGCTGGGACCCAGGGTAAGTAAAAATTTAACTAAAATTTTGATCTTTGTTTAAAGTTGCTAAAATTGCAGCAATAAAAAATTAAAATAATACGAAATCAAACTCCCCTACACCAACAAAAATAATGAAAAAAAGTACATACAGGTTATGCTGGGGGTCCCATACCGTTCTTGTAATTATTTTTAGCATTCATATTATTATTATCAATTTATAGGATTGTAAAAGAGTTGATTTATAATATTCTTAGTATTTTTTGGGTATTCTTCCTTCATTTATATTTTAATAAAAATATATTCTAAGCATTCATACATTATATCCTATATGTATAGATACCAACTAGAAATAGGTACATTATAAACAAATATTTTCTAAAAATTATTTATGAATAAAAAAAAAACAAGTTTTAATTTAACATAAATATAGTTATTGTTAAGAAACAAACAATTCAAGCGAATCAATGGAGAACCAAAAATAATATAAACAGAGGTTCCGAATTTAACAATTAATTTAATAAAACAACTAATCAAATAAATTCTATTCCTAAATTTATAGTCAAACATTTTTGCAACTTTTATATGTGTAAATAGTACCTACTTAACTGAAAGTTTCTAAGCATGCTTCAAGAAACAAATTATTATTATTTATCTCGGCTAACGGTGGTGCTCAATTAAATAGTTTGCAAGAATTTTTATAAAACCTTCAAATATTTATCCTCTAATCGAAATTAAGAGTAACACTTTTATACACTAAATAAATCTCTCCATCAAAAATCAACCTAGTTTTCAAGTGAAAGTCACACTTTCCTGAAAAAACTCTTATACTTAATAGGTACGTTATGAATTCTTTAAAGCTAAATAACACAAACAACTCAAGTGCTTCTTAGAAAATGAAGGTGTTAAGTGACATATTTTTAAATTTCTGTCTGATCCATAATTCTCACTCTTATTTAGGTAAAGTTAAAGATCAGTTGAAAATAGAAAAACTTTGAATGCATCTCCATTTTTTAATTTCTCACAAGAGGTAAATAAAAATTACATTTCAAAATTATCTGTTTAGTAGAAATTTGACTGTCACAAGTCATTAAAAAAATAAGAAATAGTAATTAGGAAACTCCTAGGTATAATATCAATAACACTCAAGAACCATAAACCATATTTGAAATATACATACATACATACGTATGTATATATGTACATATGTAAATTTTTTAATAACATATTTGCTAAAGTTTATTCTCATTGTTTTCAGAATAAAGTTATTTTCTGTTCCTTTCTTTCAATTTATAGCGGTTTTGTATTTGCTTCTTAATTTAATTTCAGGATTATTTTTCCGACATCGAAATCCCAAAAAATTACATAATATACATCCATATAATTTTTCCATATTTCGATTTCGGGATTCTGGGTTTTCGGGATTTTGGATTTTCGGGATTTTGGGTTTTCGGGATTTCGAGATTCGGATTCCAACTCCAATGGAGCCTGAAAGATAAATGAGATGTCAGATAAATTTCAACGGTCTTTTACAGTTTTAAGAATTGATTAATTAAAGTCTGTGATTGTAGGTAGGATAACAGGGTCATCCAAGGTAGACCTGGAAGCTTGGAAGGGCAAATCGAAAAAAGTCGGTGATGTATAATGATCGGGTAAAATTCGGGTTCGAAAATTCCTTTGATCATCGTTTAAAAAAGGCTAGTGTTTCCCTTACTTATTATGTATAACGTCTATATCGACCAGGAAAGTAAGTTCTCAGTTCTCAATCAAAGGGCGACATAACCTTAACAGAGAATATGGGTCATTAGTAGGGTGAGTTTCAACAAGTTTTTATGAAAAAGTAATTAATGAAATTTGCTCATATTTATTTGTTAGCATTTCGTATAAAACACCAGACTGGGAAACTATGAACGTCTAGTCGAATATGGATAAAGTAATATTCATCAGCGTTATGTTATTTAAAAATTTAACTGTTCGCAAATACCGTCGCACAGGGGGACGATTTGTATGGGAAAGCGGGAAAAACTCCATAAAATGTAAACCATTGAACCGATTTTATTGAAATTTTCAGGGATGATAATCAATGGCAAGGGATATTTAACCTATCAATTTCCGCCCACTGACACGCCTACATTTTGCTCTTTTTAATAATAGCTAAATCACTATGCCGATTTTAATGTAATTTTGAGGAATGTTGTCAATAAAAACAAATTTATTTCCACCCACTGACACGCCCAATATTTTCTCGCTTCAATATAAACCTTTTTTAACATTTTTTTGTATCTACATCGTCCAAATTCAATAAAATTTGAACTTTGTAGGATTTTTATGAAATGTTCAAGTATGTACCAGATAGTAAGTAGATAAGGAACAAGCAGTGAAAATTTCAATCTATCTACTTATAAAAATTGTTTATCTTATTCTTACTAAAGATACTACTTTTAGAAATAAATGGGGCAAAAACTGCAAAAAATCTCATTCATTTTAGTTTTACGATTATTGCCTGCATATGTACATATACCAATTTATTCTATACAAATATTTACAACTTAAGTACATACATATTAATTACTTCCTTAAAATTAAGTTTACTTCAATTTCAAATTAATTTAGGTCAATTTAAATTAATTTAAATTTTATTTCAATTTAAGTAGATAGTTAATCCAAAGATGAAAAAAAATAAATAAATTATAAGTTCAATTCCTAATCACGACAAAGAAAAAATATTAATCTAACTTCAACCACCTTAATTGCGCATAAGAATGTAGAGAGCAAAACGACATACTTAGTAAAAAAAAAGGTTTTATAGCCTTTTGAAAAGTCACTCCTAAACTCTTATTTTTATGACTTTATTCGACGATTGTCTATAGTTCTCAATGAAATTTATAGGAATATTAGGCATTAGTAAATAAGCTTTCAGAAAATGACAATTTTAAACCCGAGCTCAGCGGAGCTTTTTTTATAAGCTTAGCCAATGTTCACATCTTTTTTGGTTACTTTTTCCCACTCGCTTTATTTTTTTTTCAATGTCATATCTAAAAAAAATTGTCTACATTTTTTTATTTTTATTTGTTACTAGCTGTTACCCGGTGCGCTTCGCTACACCTTAATCGAATAAAGCTTAAGGATTTTTACTTTGTGTCTTATTTATTGTTGTAAAAGGCATTTGACAGAACTGCTGACCTGCCGAACTTCGTCTCGCCCAAATTTAACGTCTTAACATAAAAAAATCGTATACAAATCAGATCAATAGTTTTGGTGTAATGTGATTCTAGACAGAGTTTTAATGTTGTAGATAGGTAGCTATGTATAGGTTCCTGTGGGAATGAGATATTTTCCCGAAGTAAAAAGTAGTCTGAATTTTGGTACCTTCCTACCCTATAAGTTAAGTAGTGTGATGGAATGTCGCTAGGTTTTGATCCAAGTAAAACTGTTAAATAAAGACAGTTGCATCAAAATTTTATCATAAATTCACTAAATTTTGGCGCCTACCTAACCTCTAAGTTAGAAAAGTGATCAAATACTAACTTGAAGTCTTAGTAACACTCAGTTAAAAAAAAAACATCAAAATCATTTCAGTAGCTATGGCGTCATGCGCTTCTTGACACGATCACGCTAGATTTCCGCGGGAATGAGGTAAAAAGTAGCCTGTGTCCGTCTTATAAAAATCAGTTCAGACGTTAAGGCGTAAATGAGTTAAACTTTTAAAACCAACGAATACAAATCACTAACTTAATTAGTTTTGTGCCTACTGCCTACGCCTTAAGGACGATAGCATGAATATTAATAGCCTATATCCTTTTCTAGGTTACTATCTATCACCTAACTAAATTTCATCAAAATCCGTTCAGCCGTTTAGAAGTAGAAGAGCAAAAGTCCCAACAAAAACGACTAAAAATCACTAACTCAATTTAGTAATCTGCCTACTGCCTACCCCCTAAGAACGATGGCGTGATTATTTATAGCCTATGACCATTTCTAGGTTATCATCTATCACCATACCAAATTTCAACAAAATCCGTTCAGCCGTTTAGTCGTGAAAGAGTAGCAGACAGACAGACAGACAGAGTTACTTTCGCATTTATAATATTAGTATGGATTTAAACTACAAATCTGGCGAGTTTCATAGTTTTATCCTTACAAATAAAACCACAGTAAGCAAAAATGTTCATTAGTAAAAATGGACGATTTTTTGGTACCTAAACAAAAATTGTCAAACTTTCTAGGTCGCTCAGAGTCACAAACAAAGATGAAATGAAAAAAATCAAATTAGAACTGTTTTCTCAGACTATTTCTTAAAACAATTACATATCAAACACCGCAAAAAAACGAATACAAAAATCTAAAGTTTTTTCCCTGTTTGCTCCACTGACTGTGCGGCGCGGCGGCGTTGTAGTGCGATTAAGTAGTATTTTTTCTTATATTTTTTAAAACTTCTACCGAAATGTATTCGCAGTATGTATTTGCAAAGGGACACAAACATGCAAAAAAACAAAGAAAAATACCTACGATGATTATTTGTAGGTACATAACATATACTACAGCAATATCAGAGGATACTCTATTTTCCCAATTTTTTTTTTCCAATCTTTTAAGTGTCTTAAATTTGTCGCTAGTCGAAGCAATTACTCACGACGTTCTTGCAAATTGATGATTAAAAGCTTGGTATGAACTTTTCAAAACTAGATACAAACAATTTAGCGATTGCGGAAAAATGTAAGCATGCACAAGAGTCAGCATCAGCATCATGGGAAGTAAAAATATAACGTCAATGTACGCGGAATGCACTTATGTTACATATTTAAAAATTCGGTTTTCTGTTCTAGTGAACAAAGTAAACAAAAGCTATTGCGGTTCTCTTAACCCAGCGCCAGCGCACACAGTCAGCATATCGTCACAGCTGCAAATTTCATTGTTGTTTAACTGACCTGTGCGTCGACAAACAAAGCAAGAAATTATGAAGATGAAACATATGTAGAAAGTGATCGTTCGTGGCTGCAGAAATAACTTAATTAATAAGACACTCCAAGAAGGTGAAGGTACTACCTTGAGTCTTAAGACTACGTTATACACCTGTAGTTATTAAACATGAAAATTCTTTGGTAGATATTGTAAGAGGTCGTATGAGACCTTTTAAGAGACTTAAATTATTTTATTTATAAAACATTAATTTATTGTTAATGATTATGGTTTATCAAACAAATTAAAAACTCAAATTCAAGTCCATCATAAAACATATTCCTAAAAGTTTGATTTTGTACGAAATGTATGCAGATATTGAAGGTAATTATGTCTTCAAATTTTAACTTTTTAGATCCTGAAAATAAATCTAATTGTCCTGAAAAGTTTATTTTGTAAGATGATGAGTTTTATCTTTGCAGCTTTTTACGCAAGTAGTGCCCTAATGAAACAATTTATGCAACTCAAATTAACAGATCCTTAAAGCTAATAAAAAATGTCTTAAAAAAGCATTTTTGAAAACTTTATTTATAACAACATATTATGAATTTAAAAACAAAATTATATTATTCACTTAAACAAAATATAAATTTAAAATAAGACATGAAAATACGGGTTAGTTGCTGTGCAAAACATTTGCAACTTTGAACAATTGTCTACAATTTTCTTACTTTTATGCAAGAAAATGCTAATATTTTTTTGAAATAAATGGCTTTTTCACTATTTGGAAACCTCGCAACCCGGCCGCCTGAAATGCTCGGCGTCTTATTGTAGATGAGTCAATGGGTGATTGTAATTGAACTTTAGCTTCTTGAGAAGATGCTGTTGGTGTTTATCGGACGAAAATTATAATTTTTCGGTCTTCTTTTGTTGTGGTACCACGTGATCGTCCTCCCCTATGATTAGACACCAACTTTCCAGACTTATCTATACGAAAAATGGTCGATTTAGAGTCGAATATTTTATTGCAATTTCTTTCTGGGATAGACCTTTTTTAAAGTCAGTTAAAACTCTTGATTTTCCTTCTGATGATTACTTCTTACCGGCCATTTTAAATATAATTTCTTTTTTTTTTTGCTTTATTTTTTTTTAATTTAAAAAGCTTCTATATCGATCAAACACTCGTCTAATATATTTACTTGACTAATCAAGCTACAGAAAACAAATAACCGATTGTAAAATGAGTAAAATTAACCGTTGTCAAATGAGTGTTGGCCGTTAGTTACAAATGTTCAAATGTCCTGCTATGTCACTCGATTGAATGGAAAACGAATAGAGTGCCAGTATTGCCAAGCATTTTTCAACAAATTTGCAATTTTCGAACGATCTGCTTGCAAATATGTACATTTGATGCAGAGTGATTTATTGTTATTTGGCTATGTTTTGACATCGAGTTACTTGGTTGGGCCCCAGGCCAGTATGTAATGGTAAATCGTTTGAAGAACTTACAAATGATTTGAATGCATTAGGTTAGGACTACCAAAGAGGTTAGGACTTCTGGATAGAAAAAACTAATCTATAATCATTGACATCCTTTGTATAATGATTTTGGGCTTTTGAATTTTGGACATAAGTGCTCTTCAGCTAAGTTAACAAAATCCTTAAAGACTTTGCTAAAAGTCGACCTTTTAGAACATAGAAAACTTATTGTAATATGGGTTCAAAAATAAAAACAGACAACAATATTGAGTTTACTTTATTAAAAGAAAAATATATTAGGAGCGGTTTCTAATGGCTGCCGAAACAAGAGTACCGTTTTTATGTGTAGTTAAAAGAAAGAGCATACATTTTAAATTGTACTTTAGATGCGCAGTAGTATATCTAACTTAACATTCAGATGCGCTTATTAATTTCAACACCCTCCCTCAATTTAAAGGTTTATAACATCAAAATTATAAAAAATTATAAAAAGATTACTGTAAGTTCACAAACGTCAAATTTTGCTGCAGTGATTTTTTTGCGATGCTGATGCAGCTGTTGCTGATGCGATGCCGACTAATCACGCTGTGGTAGTGATGCTTTTTTGTTTAGTTTTTGCGCATCAGTTTATGCAAGTTTGCAATAGTGAACAGTTGACGAGAAAAGTGATGCCAGAATCTGCGTTTGTGAACGTTTGTCTTTAAACACTTGGGCATCATTACTGCAGTGATGCGTTTGTGAACTTACATTTAATCATAATGAAAACTTTTTAAAATTATTCTTATTTAACGGTTTTGTAAGCGCGTCACCAACTTAGTAAACAGTGTCAATATGTTTTACATTTATAATTTTTTTCAAAATCTTATTTCGTAAATATAAATACATATGTATGTATGTAAGTATACATATAAAATAAAACTTAATAAATATCAATATGCTTAATTCGTTCGTGATTTTCCGGATTTTTCGAAACAAAAATTTCGGATTCTTCGAAGATTTAAACCGGTTCATTATTAACGCCAACTCCAAATACATTTCTGATCCAACAAACTTCTGACACGCCCAATGCTAGTGCCACGTGCTTTGCTTCTATTGATGAAAGTGCCATGCAATGCTGTTTTGATGACGACCATGAAACGGTGCAGCCGTATACCATCATCACATAGCCCGAAGTTGATTTGCGATCTTCTTTATCACCTGGGGCCCAACCATGTAACCCGATTCTATAATAAAAATATTCGAATTCGCAAATTCTGGACTCTATAACTCTTTTAATGACGCTTTAATATGCGATAATCGAACAGCTATAGTGGTGTCAGCTTGCTTTTTATGTACGTTCGTATAATCGGAACCACCTAACTCGAAAGTTCATGTCAAAACAAAGCAGACATCAAATGTGTTTGCGAGCAGATCGTTCGAAAATCGCAAATTTGTTGAAAAAAACTTGGTATTACTGACGTTCTATTCTTTTTTCATACATAGTAGCAATTAAAAGTAGAATCGCAAATAGGTTTCGAATAGAATCGAGTTATATAGTAGGGCCCCTGCCTAGTCCGAATCAGCGTAGTCAACAAATGTCTCAGATGCCTGGCACTTGAAAACTAGTTTTAATTCTAATGAACCTTGGATGAAGCGTAAAAGTCTCTTAAGGGCCGGCCAAAGCTGTTCGTTGTCAACTGATTGGAATCTGCTGAGGAAGCTTACTGAAAAAGATAAATCTAGGGTGGAATCGCGTAAGGCGATAGGTGATTGTCACTGTTTTGATAGTCAATTTTGATTATCAACTTCTCTTTGTTCTGTGTAAAGCGATCGCTAAAAACTTAAAATTACTTGGTAGCACTTAAATAAGTTTGGGAAACTTTGTGCGAATTTTAAATTATCAAATTTGAATAAATGTCATTTCTATTAGTTGTCGTGTTTTGTTATGAAAATTATTTTCAATTGTTTTTCATTATAGCTGTAGCTTAGATGTTTTGTTTCTGCAAAAATGTAAGTATACCTAAGTACATACCTATGTATATAAAATTGCATAGTTATAAATAAAGAAGAAGCAAATCGTACAATACCTTCTCAAGTTCTGTTTAGACCAAACAAAAACACCAGTGGGAGCAGCTGACGAGGTCCTTTCATAGAAAGCTTTATAAGTATGTACATACATTCGGTTAGGAACCTCCAAAATATTAGCTTTATTTCTCAAATTGATTCTTAGCAACTGACCTTTTATGTGGTCATTCCTTGTTGAGTTCCTCTCATAAAATAAATGCATTGATGTGAACATTATGTATGTATTTATTCTCTATCTTTTATTTTAAATATGATATATTTTTCAATTTTTCAGCTTATTTTTCAATTTGTTGCAAACCAGAACTTATCTCTGTCAAAAAATTAAGAAAAATGTATGAAAGCGACACCTAAATAGCTGTCACCCAAAAACTACACTAGAAAAGTGGTAGTCAATTTGATAATCACCTTACGTGGAGCAAAATCATATATTTTGATAATCAACAATCAACTATCGCCTTACGTGATTCCACCCCTGGTCTATTCGGGATTGAGCTTGTACGGTTGATAAAATAAATGTTGCTGTGTTGACGCATTCAGCCCAAAACTTTTTGCCAAGGCCAGTGGCTGACATCATGGTGAGAGCAGAATCAACAATGGTCCTCATTTCACCCTCAATTTTCCCATTTTGTTGTGGTGCATATGGCACTGTGAGTTGTTTTCGAATCCCCTTTCTTTGCAAGATTTCTCTTACCTTGGCGTTTGAAATTTCTGTCCCGTTGTCTGATCTAAGTACATATTTTTATTTTCTTCCCGGTATCTTTTCGGTGACTTCGAGAAACTTTCTCAATTTTTCTATGACTTCTGTTTTGTCTTTTATAAAGTAAACAAATCTGAAATGAGAGTAATCTTCTTAAAAATTAAAAAGTATTTGCTGCCACCGATACTTGTGACCTTCATCGGTCCATTCAGATCAACATTAATTATTTTCTTAGACTTCTGATGATAAAGTGGTATCTACTACATTTGATAGGTACCTAAGCGATGCATTTTGCAGCTTATGCAAAATTTGCTTACATTGCTCTAGGTTTTGATGTGCGAGACATTTATGCCATAGAGACTCCGATAGCAATGCGATTGGATATTGTACTTGTACTTCCATAATATATTTATTTCCTCTTCGGAATACCATAGCTTGTGTATCCCCATTTGAATCCACAATCTTAAAGACGTCAGACAATCCCTCAACTCTGTATAACTTCGTGAGAGTTTTACCAAGGTAAAACAAATTGGTTTTTAAATTTGGAACATGATTTCTCTTCCATCACCAATAGTTATTTTCATCTCAATCTACTCGTAATTATTATCCAACTTTTGTTGCATGTCATGTGGTGTCTAGCACCGCTGGCGCTGTTTAAATATACCAAGCACTTTCTTGCATATTCACCTAACTGTATAAAGCAGAACTTGTAAAGGCTGGATTTTGTTCTTTTTCTCTTGGTATCCTAAATCTGCACTTCTAGATAAAGTGTCGGCTTTGTACCAAAGTGACACAACCTTTTTGGTTCTTGCTTTCTTTGTTTCTAATTTTTAGTTTATGTTGTGTAAAAGCTACGTCAATTGATGTACTCGTCGTATCTTCGTGAATACTCGTTATTTTACCTTCGATTTCGCCAAGGTGAGACTTGTATAACAAGTCGGTTTACCTGAGTCAATAGAGTCTTCCAATAGTGCATAACAAACCTGGTTTATAAAAACCTGGGTACTGAAATTGTGAAACTTTGCATAAAACATAGCAGTTTGTAAGTCATCTTGACTTGATATTTGCCCTTAACGATAACATAATAGTATTTACGAGAAAGAAGAACAATTAAAAATTAAAAATTATAATTATTTTTCAATTCTAAATTAATTCTTATTTTAAGTAACGGTAAAGTTATATTTAACTGTTATTACTATTTCATGTTTGATTTTATTTTGAAATTCTGATCATAATATTTGTTTTTCTTCTTTGTTTAATTGATCAATATTTATTCTACTGCCTATTTTTCCTCAATGACTAGTAACGAAGAAGCTGTTATGTTTCTGTTTACACAAGATGTTTTAACAGATTGTTCTACGAAAAAATATGGGAACCAGTATTTTGATCATGAAAAGGCCTTGCCGAAAAGTTTTATATGCAAATATTTAATATTTATGGAATTTGTAATTTATTTATCATGCGATTTTGAAATCCTACTAGCTGACCCATCAGACGTTGTTCTGCCCTTTTCGATATGTTTGAATTAATAAATCGTATTTTATTATGTTTAAAAATTTAATTTTAAATATGTAAACACGGATATAGTTTTTAATTGAAATCTAAGTGGGAGCCGACCGTAGAATTACCTACAAGTAAGAACTTTAAGTGTAGATTCTAAAACTGTTGGTTGGACAAGCAGGCCAGGGGGCAAAGGCTTGTCCTTTAAAAAGCGCGAATTTTGCGTTACACTTATCCCATCGTAGCAGTGGATGAAATTAATATCAAATGAAAGGTACGTTTATTCTCTTCAGGAATCCACTAATGGGATAACGATTTTTAGGGAGCAAATCTTCGTCCGCCCGCTTTGAAAAAAAATATAGCTTTTTCTTCTTCTGCTTAGGATAGTGAACAATCTTTTTAATAGTTAAGAAAATCGATAAAGCGGTACAAAATTAAAGGTACCTTTGTCCTCTTTAAAAATATAATAGATGTGCAAAGATTTATCGGGACGTCCTATAAATTTCCCACGGAAAGCTGTTTGCCACCAACGGTTGCTGGGCAATCATGAAAAATAAGCATAGTTGCTTTTAGAATAAATTACTTAGGTATGTGTCTTTCCGTACCACCGAAACTTTTTCTGCCTCACGCAGCTACACGACTTCATAATATAGTTGACACGGGTTCGAAGTACCACCGGAATTATTATTGTTGATTTCTAATATTTAAAATTACTTTCTCATGCGAATTAATATTTTTAAAAAATATCGAAAAGCTAGTTTACAAAAGTTTCTATGAGAAAGAATAGTCACAAAATTTATCTCTTCGAGTTCTTAAACCAAAGATAAATTATGTAGGTACCTCACAATCATATAGAAATGACATTAAAATATAATACTTTTTGGTTTTTATCACTAATTATGATAATTCCATATGTATATATGATGTTAAAATATTTTGTTTCAATTTAATATGAATTTTAAAAATCTCAAAAGCACATGATATCACTCAACCGATGATTTATGCGTGGGCGCATGCAATTACAACAAAATGTGAGAATAAAAGACTGGTCGATTTATTTAACAAAAAGTAGTTTATTACAAAAAGTAACGCAGCAAACAATAAATTACAATTCTACAAATAATGAAATAAGCTTATCTAAATCCATTATTAAAGTAAGTAAAATATTACTGACCTAATATTAATTGGGGTTTATGGAATATTGTTACAACTACGGTCCACAATTGTCTGGAATTTGATTCCAATAAATACATTGCGAAATATCAAATATTTACATAACATTTAAAAATTATTAGTAAATGTTAAAATATATTAATCAAAAGCATGTTCGTTTTAGGGATGCAGGTACAATTACGCACTTATAACAACCCCAAAGGCAAAGGGCAAATACCAAACTAAATTTCACTAAAGCAAAAAGCAAAGGATTTTGACAATTACCTTTTAGCTGGTGAGAATGGGAAGAAAGTAAAGGCGAAGCCACATTTTTTTGGGATGGTGTATTTTGAAAATGTAAATTTGTGGTTGTGAAGTCATTTTTTTTCAAAATTTTTGCAAAAAGCTTTGCGAACTTATCTCTTATTAAATGAAATTTTTGAAATCTGGGAAAATTATAGACAGGAAAATCAATTGACGTTTTAAAAAAAAAATTAAAAACCAAAACTAAAAATTCCAAAAATTGATTTTCGACATGAATATCTCTACAGCGGGTGATATTTTTGACTTATTATTATTAAGTATTTATAACAAATTAATTATTTTTTATACTTGATTTGATACAACTGTTAAAGTGTAAGAAGTTTTTAAAATTAAAATTAAAAAAATTTAAAATTCTTCCAAAAATTACTATAAATTGTTTTTCGACTCCAATATCTCGAGATAAGTGTCTTAAAACTCGTTTCATGTTATTCATGATACTACTGTTAATTTATTGTATACTTTTAACAAATATAGAATTGAGAGTATTTTACAAAAGTGTCAAAAATTGTTTTTTTACTATCATATGTCTCATAATTCCGTTGTTAGTAAGATCAAAAGTCAACCGATTAATAGCAGCAAGAATAATTCGATAACACAGTTTTTACAAAAGTTAACAAATTCATAAGAATTAATACCTGAAACCTTTTCTTTGATTTCTTCAATAAATGGTAACTTTTCAAAGTATAATGGGAGGTTTGGTTTTTCTTATGCATTGGATCTATTCGCCTACTTTATTTAACAATTCGAAAAATTCATAAAAACTATCCCGGACGTCCCCCACACAATGAAAAAAGAATACCTACATGTCCGGGAAAATTCAGACGGATGGCTATCCTACCTTGGACACACCCAATAGGCGTTTTCCTTTTTTAGTTCAGAGCAGAACCTGAACTGTCAAACAAAAAATTGTGTTTCTTTTTTAACTCTGAAGATTCAGAGCTTCCAATTTGTGTTTCTTTTTTCATTCTGAAAGTGTTCTGAGCTTCTTCAGAGCACTCTCGATGAGCTCAGAATAAAATAACTGAGCAGACTGAGTTAAATGTCAAAATGTCAAATAATAATTAAAATTAAATGTTTGTTTGATTGCAATTAATAGTTTTTCCATTTTAATTTAGTTTCGAGTCTTATTTTTTCTTGTTTTTGTAAAAGAAAATGAAAGCAAATTGACAAAATTGCAAATAGTGACAAATAAGTGTCAGTGTCCAGGTGTGTTTTAAAAAGAAAGAAAGAATTCTGAGCGCTCAGAATATGTTTTGTTTAGAGGATGTTCAGAGCATGCTCGAGCTAAAAAAGAAAAACGCCTTAAAAAAATACAGCTTTCTTGTCAAAAAGAAAAACCAACATCTTCTAATAAACTATAGTCCATTCAACATCCTTACAACCGTTTGCCCAAATTTGTATATGTAAATGACCTTGTCAGTAACTTCCACTAAAATAGTCAATTTTAAATTAGAATTAATGGTAACATTAATTAAATTATTTTATATTGCACGGGGGTGTTGGGAACTGTCATCTAATTTGGCCCACAACTCCAACACCAGCAGTCTCTCCATTTAACCAAAATATTTACAAAAATCTTTTGTATAATCGCTTCTTGCAATAGTACTGTTTTATTCACTGCTGGGTAGCTAGAGTATCTGATTGCTGGCAAAATAGAAGCCAGGGGCCCTACTATGTAACTCGATTCTAATTTTGATTCTATTCGAAACCTATTTGCGATTCTACTTTTAATTGCTACTATGTATGAAAAAAGAATAGAGCGCCAGTAATGCCAAGCATTTTTCACCAAATTTGCGATTTTCGAACGATCTGCTCGCAAACAAATTTGATGTCTGCTTTGTTTTGACATTAACTTTCGAGTTAGGTGGTTCCGATTATACGAAAGTACATACAAATTAAGCTGACACCACTATAGCTGTTCGATTATCGCATATTAAAGCGTCATTAAAAGAGTTATAGAGTCCAGAATTTGCGAATTCGAATATTTTTATTATAGAATCGGGTTACATGGTTGGGCCCCAGCAAAAATAATAGCAGCTGTGCTGGCAATATAATGTAAGTGAGTTTGATCGTTTTATTCACTTGAATCACAAATAAGAAACTATACAGATGTCTCATCCACAAAAAAATGTCCCATATTTGTTCAACTGCTTCTTGGCTATTAAACGACAAAAAGCTTTTTGTCGGTTGATAGTCAAGCACAAATAGAAATAGCTGTTTTCGATTTCACATACACTGACAATCACTAGGATGATGCCACATATTTTTTAATCGATTTTCGTTCTTTATACCTGCTTGAAATTTCGTACCCATAAAAATTTACTACATTTGAGTAGGTAGATATTTTCTTTAAAAAAAAAGTAATAAAATTAAGGGGTTAAATAGAATAAACTGTTGGAATTTCCTTACGTTAATCAAAGAGCTACTTAAAAACAGTATGAAAAAGTGCGTCACTTGGATGAGGCCACATGAAAAATCTTATAAAATATCAAAAAAATGAAAGAAATGTTAACAGTTTTTGGTTTTCTAACATTTATTTATTAAGTTTTTCTTAATTAATAATAACCCACATTTTTCGATATGACCTCTATTAGACGGTTTGGAATGGAATCATAAAGTTTTTTTAAATAGTCAAGTGAAATATAGCTTCAATTAAGGAGTCCTTGTCTTCAAATTGTCTACCGCCTTCATAAACTTTTCGAGATAGCCATGCCCATACGTTTTCGATTATGTTCAAGTCCGGTGAATAGGGTGGCCATGGCAAAATCTCTCTGACAAAATCCAGCTTTTGACAACCCGGGAAGTGTGGATGGGGGCATTGTCTTGTTGGAAAATCCAAGGCAGAGGTCCAAAAATATTTTTCATCTTCGGAAATGACCGTTCCAACAAGCATTTGTAGCTGTTTCCGTTCATTGTTGTAGAAAGAAACTCCAACTCGATTTTGCCATAGTAGGTGATAGCTCCCCACACCATAACACCTGATGTACGGCTGTGATGTCTTCCCAAAATTAGTTCCTCTTTTCTTAAATCATGGAAATAAAAGTTGTAACCATCGCGATGGTTAGTACCATCTTTTCTTATTATCCTTCGGACTGTCGAAATACTGGCTGATACTCCGCTTTTGGACCTTATTTTAGTAGCTGATTGAGTATAATTTGAAGCAATACGTAAAATTAACCGCTTTTATCGGGATGTTGTTGCTTGGGCTGTGCGTCCTTTTTGGTTTTTTCCATAGTTTTGAGGATCAGCAAGATAGTTGTTTACAACTGTCTTACTTCTGTTCAGCTTCCTTGCTATTTCTCGACTTGAGAGTCCCATTTCCTTGAAAGTATCGATTTGTCCTCTTTCTGCCACTGTCAACGTCTTTCCGGAACCTATTTGCAATTGAAATTTAATAAAAAGAGTTATTTGTATAACGTTCTTAAATATTGCAACCAAAATTTTGAAAAAAAAAATTGCTGATGTGAACTTCTACAACGACATATTCGCAATGGCCTCATCCTAGTGACGCACTTTTTTATATCCTTTTAGATACCCCATTCATTAATGTAGGCAAATTCCAACGGTCTTTTCTAATTAACCCTATAATTGTATCACTTTGTTTTAAGAAAATATGTACCTACTCTCATGTAGTAAAATTTTCCGGGTTAAACAAATTCCAACAGGTATACAGACCGAAAATCGGTTGGAAAATATGTGGCCTCATCCTAGTGATTGGCAGTGTATAACAGAATTTTTAAAATTTAATTTATTTAATTTAATTAGGATTTAATACCTGATACTTTTTCATGGATAAGTGTGTTTAGTATTACACAAAAACTTCAAGCCAAGTTTTTAAAGATAAAATAAGAAGCTATAAATATGGGTCACAACCACTCTCTTTTTTACAAATAAAATGGTTTTTTAAATTTGTTGTATGTTTCATAAGTGGATATAACATGAGAAACCAATTTTGGTTTCATGAGTTAGGACGAAAATTCCTTTTTTTTTTCGTTGAAGTAATAATTTGTTTTAATTTTTTTTATTTAATTTTTATATTTTGTTTTATCTTTAATGTGAATAAAACATAAAATTTAAATTTACTTTGCAATTTTCATAAATTGTTTAAAAAGGACTGCGAATTTTTTTAACGTGAGTTGCCAGTCTAATTTTGAGTTCTAATTAATAACAGTTACATTTTCCAAACATTTTTTCCATTCATCTGATATCTAGACGAATTTTCTTTCAAATTTTAACTTACTTAATTTTTTTTAATTTCCGACAAAATTTAAATAATTGATTGAAATTTTATATAAATGCATCGTGAGTTACCATGGAATCACCCGTATGCAAAATTCAAATTTAAGCCGTTTTTTGTCGAGATATATGTACCTACCTTTTCGAAAAGTTAAATGAATGCATTTTGGTAGAACTTTTATTTCCATTAAGAAAAAATGCATGTAACAAAACAATAATAACAATATTTCCATGGGGTGAACAATTTAGAAGTCGCTATATTTCTTTTTTCTCAAGGTATTTAATTTTTAGTTTTTTAAAGTACTTGTTACTGGTTTTTGTATGAGAGTAAAAGAATTTGTACATAACATCCACTTTCAACACAAATATCAAATTCGTTTAATTTAAAATTTAAAAAGAGGCTGGGTGCGATCCATACTGTTAACTTTCCATTTAACTTTAAAAAATTGACTTTTGTTGAAGTTTTTGTGTCACAATAAAAAGCCATCATGTGTCCTCTTGCTGTCTTCAAGCATAACATAATTTTGTCAATTCTTGTGACTTGTGAAGTCGATTTAATTTAATAACAATTTTACTAAAAAAGAAATTATCAGGCTTTGGTAAAACATTTTGTAGTTCTTTAATTTTTTGTAAAAAAAAATGTCAATTTGATATAGCTTTTTGTGAATTTTTGAAACTTTTCGGTAAATTTCCGTTTATTATTTTATTGAATTTAATTGAAGTCAAAACCATCATCCGTTTCTGAGATATTTGCGACCAACCAAAATTTTGACTATTTTTTTAAACTCTAAAGTAAAAAAATCGCTCCTTTCAGCTTCTTTTGATGTTATAACCTGTCGAAGAAAATTTAGTTGGAGTCGATATCTCTTCTCGTTCTTGAGATACCGTGGACGAAAAATGGTATCTCGAACGTACGCACACACACATAGAAATTTCTCTAGAAATGTCGGATTTATATTGTAGGAACCTTAAAACGCCCAGATTTTTCAAAAATTTCAAATTGACAAATTCGGACCGATTACAATAACTCCCTATGGGAAGTTAAAAAAACGATCATGACTTCTGCTACGTCATCAAACTAAAGGGTGCAGAAGTATTGTTCCGTATACGCGCGTGCGTCGCGTCGTGTAAGTGTAAGTGTACTTGCTCCGTTGAAAAAAAAAAAACTGGTTTCCAATACATATTCCTCCTATTCCAATAACCGGTTTTTCTATTGCATTTGAATAAAAAAAAAAACGTTTTCTTGGTTTTTTTTATTGTTTTAAACTTTAAAAGTATATTTAAAAAAATGTTTACTTGTTATAAAACATTGGCTTTAAAATATTTTTGTTTCGATGAAATATGTATGTTGTAGATTGAAGAAGTTATACCTGTTCAAACACGCCAAAACCAATGAAAAATACATCAGATTGGACTATTTTTTTTTGACCCATAAAACAAATTAAATAAATTAAAGTCTATCCATGAATCCTTTGATTAACTTTGTCTGCTTTGAAAACAAAGCAAATGAAATAAAAACCTTAGTCATTAAAAAAAAATATAGGTAATGGTGGATTTTTAACGAAGATGAAAATCATGACGAAATTATAGTTTGTTACAGAATTACTATATTATACATTTAATTAAAAATTAAAATTTTGATGACGCAGTCTAGTAGCCTTGTTTATTAAGAATACATTAATTTTTATTTCAAACAATTATTCAAAATCTGAAAGTTATGGCTTTATTTATTCATAACATTCCAGCCGCTTTTTTTTTTTTGCTGGCCACCGAGCTTTAATCTACACCCTATAGCAAATTATTTGGGATTTAAATCATTTTTGTTGGATTAATGTGAATAAGTTGTTTTTTGCAATGACATTCAAAAAATAGGAAGGCGTAATAAGTAACGAATATAAAACAATATACATATAGGAACTAAATTACACAGGTCAACAAAAAAATATTTTTTGTTTGTTTCTGTGTTCAAATTGCGATTTTCTCAATCTTTGTATTGAAAAATACATAATTGTTTTTTGTTTTTTTTTTAAACTTTGTTTTTTTCACCCTTTACAATGATAAATAAATATTTAGAGAAAAACGCGTGTAAAGTTTTTCTATTACATTGTATTTATATGGAAACACGAAAACATATTTAGTTTTTTTATGGTGTTAGAATTCGAATATTTATAAATTATTGTAGGAGGTGATTTTTAAAGGTCTAAAGAAGTGAAAAATGCAAAAAAAAATTTTTTGATTTCTTGAAAATTATATCATGTAGTAGTACCATACAAATTTAGTACTACTTTTAAATCCATAATAACAATCTTGTAGCTATAAAAACAAACTTTTTCAGGTAAAAGTTATTTATAATTAATTAGTAATGTAGGAGGAACAAGAAAATCATACCAAGAACCCAGAAACAAAAAGTGTGTTGACCTGTGTTATCAATTAAACAATTATTTTCAATGTAAGCTTGTAACTTAAAATAACAAGCATTCAAAATCGGCATTTGATTAAATAACGAGTTTAAGAAACATTAATTTCACATTAAAAATAATACATAATATCTTAATTTTTAACATTAAAGCCAGCACCATTTGTAGATGTTTAAAAAAATTATCTCGGGAAGTACACACATTGGAAAAAAAGTTGTGGTATTTATACTTTTTATATAATTAAAGACGTAAATTCAAAACTATACAAATTGCTAATAAAATATCGTACGTACTTGTACGTGCATGTATCACATAGTTTAAATATATTTTGAAGTATAAAACCTAAAACTTTAACTTAATTCGAATCAAAAATCTTCAATATCTGCATCGCCACCTATGCCAATAAGTTCGTCCCCAGCATGAATTATGAGATCCATTTGAGATTGCGAAAGATTTCCACTTCCGAATTTTGACACTTTTGTTTCTTCCAACTTCGATTCGCTTACCTCAAAGTTTTGGCGCTTTTCACGTTCTATAAAAATCAAAATGTACAACAGAAATATATGTATTAGGAAAAGACGGCATTACCACTTCTTGCTCGAGAAGCTTCTTGTTCTATTATAATTTCATTTGTTCTGTAAACCTCACGACGGATTTGATCACGTAACTCTACAGACATATCAGGAATGCACCAACGTACAACTATCATAACCAAAGCAACAAAGTTCTGAAAGTGTATTATTTTATAACAGTTTTTGAGTGCCGTTTTGTTCGTTGAATTTCAAAAAAGCTTGGCCTAGATTAACTCTTAAGGCTGGGTGTACCAGATCTGCAAACTCAAACTTCATGTATAAATGACTTTATTTTTTTTAGTGACCTTTTTTGTCATAAATTTAATTTCATCACCATATAGTCGGGAATTTTGATTTTTTTTTTACTCTTTCTCTCTCTCGGAGAAAAACTGAGCATATTTATAAGATCAATAACAATTATTATCAATAAGTGGCTGGTTACATTGACGCAAAAAAAGGGGGATTTACATTATCAAATATATATGGCAAACTTGTTTGATTGATATGAGTTTTTCGTTAAAACTCATGTTTCAATTCTCATTTTATTTTTACCGGCGAAGGAGAATGTTCACTGAAATTTGCATTCTTTTCTATGATTTACATATATCCTGCTGCTGCATATAAATCCTCATCAATTATTTTGTTTTTTTATTTTTAACATCACCGTTACCCAAATGAAAACTCCAGCAACATAAAAAACAATCAACACAAATTAACAACACAAGTTATAAACAAAATTTCATGTGACTTATGTCGTTTTTAATTGGCAATCCGGAATTAGAATTAGAAGCAGAATCCCAATTGAACAGTTTATCTGAATTCTGAAAAATGTGAAGTTTGGTGCGACTGTATTGGTAAAGTGTGACATGTGTTAACTACAAACAACAAAACTACAAACTCCTGCAAGAGAAAATTAACTGCATCACTTGCATCGTCATCACTTGATAAAGAAGATGAGGAAGACGACTCCAACAATTTTTCTAACAACATTTGTTAATACAAAAAATATGACGTTTATGAAGTGTGACATTTAAAATCTTTGAATGTGTGAGTGATTCTGTTTTTGCTTCTGATTTCAAATCCAGAAGAGAAATCTATTCTTTTTCAGAATCAGAACTGTCACTTTTGCCCAATTGAACGATTTCAGAATGCTTTTTTCTGCTTCCAGATTGCCAATTGAAAACGCCATTAGTTCCCCAAAGTTTTTAATGTTTTAATTTCGGATCATTCCTCAAAAAAACTGTTTGTCATTAATAATAATCTTCCTATTCCAACAACCGGTTTTTCTACTACATTTTCTGTTCTCGATGCAAAGGCAGAAACAATTAGCAAGAAACCAACAACAATACATTTTTGAGAACGGATAGACTGGGAATATACATACATATGTATCTTTTTCAAGAGAAAAACAATCTCTCGAAGCGCTAATTTCAGTGGAATTGCTGTGAACTGAAACTTCTATTCGAGCGTGTGAAAAGGAAATTTCAAAGAGAAAAAACCCCAATTTAGACACTTTTTCAAAAATTTATTTAAAAAAAAACTATCACCGCAATGAGAATTTTTGAATTGTACTCGTAAATCAATGGAAAAAATACTGAAAGATAATTTAAAAATAAAGAAAAATATGCACAAGCATTATTTTCTTTGAAAAGCTGAGTTATTTGGGCTTTTTTCAATGAACATTTAAAGTGTTAATAAACTACGCTACTCCCAAGATAATAAACTAAGCTATTCAATAAAATAAAGAAAAAAAATAAAGTTCAAGTTTAGGGTTTTTTATTGTTTTAAACTTAAAAATATTTTTGTAGATTGAAGAAGTTATACCTGTTCAAACACGTCAAAACCAATAAAAAATATATCAGATTGGACTATTTTTTTAACCCATAAAACAAATTAAATAAATTAAAGTCTATCCATGAATCCCTTGATTAACTTTATCTGATTTGAAAACAAAGCAAATGAAATAAAAACCTTAGTCATACAAAAAATTAATGGTGTATTTTAAACGAAGATGAGAATAATGACGATATTATAGTTTGTTACAGAATAACTATTTTATACATTTAATTAAAAATTAAAATTATAATGACGCAGTCTAGTAGCCTTGTTTATTAAGTATACATTAAGTTTTATTCCAATCAATTATTATCATTCGAAACCTAAAAGTTTCCGCCTTATTTGTAATATTCCAGCCGTTTTTTCGCTGGCAACCCAGCCTTAAGCCATAAGAGTAAATCTGAGATTCAATATAAACAAGGTGATTGTGAGTAAAATTAAAATTTGTTATAAGTTCAATTAAAACTTAAATAAATCCAATACTTTTCATTTTTTTAATTTTGTTTGTTTTTAATGGAAGTCGAAAATTAAATTATTTATTTTAATTCATTAAAAGTAGTTGTGAAATTAATTATTATTGAGAACACAATTATTTGTTAATAATATGAATATTCGGTAGGTGGGTTTTCCATTTCTAACGTAATGTTTGTACAGCTTTTGGGAGTTAATTTCATACCTGCACATAACCTTATGCTTATTTTGAGTGACCTTAAGTTTAAGCTCTTCAAAGCTCAACGAACAAAAATAATTTAATTACATTACCTCGAATATAACAACAAACGCAAGGCGTCCAGCTAATATAATGTAAAACATACTTGAAAGCATATATTTTTTATTTAAAGTCGGAGGTTCTCTAAAATCTGAGTATCTAGATCATCAAAATTGTATACATATATTTAATGAGTATTTTAAAACAATTTACTTAAGTATCATACCTGCAGATAGTAATGTTTAAATCTTTTGATAAAGCTATCAAAGCATTTGAGTCTTGTATCGCAAAGTGTGATAAACTAAAATCCAAGTAACCATTAAGTGTTCCATCATCCGAAACAATAGTTTGATAGACTAGACGTGGAATCATATCAGATGTGAACGCTATAATGAATCCCTATAAAAAAATATAAAAAATAAAATATATACATACATATACATATACATATAAGTATGTATATGTATGAATTCTAATGTTTAGAAAAGATGCGGATATTGTTTGAAACACCACATATAAGTCTATAACCAAGTACCTACTTACATTAGTTATTACACTCAGTTTTCCAATGCAATCAAGAATTCTATACCACACTCCAATATCACGTACCCTTTGCGAAACTGGTCGCTTACGGTGTGTTATAAAAATTTTCGCATCCAAACGCATTTCCAAAATGTTATTTAGAAGGGCGAAAACCGGAGCCAATGGAAAAGCTGCGACAAATATCGTGACAAATCCATACTGCAAGACTAAAAAATACCAAAATTCAAAGTTCGTGTTTAACTTAACATTAAATAATATAAATAAAATACAATTATGGAATGCCAATCAAACCTTCATACTTGAAGTGAATTGAATCTGAATCTGACCCCGGAATCGGACAAGACAGGGGTCAAATCGTCGCATCCGTTCACGGAACGATAAGTGTACGAAAGACAATTACGTGATACGTTAGACGTGCAAAAGGATTAGCAAACGGTACGTAATTTTACAAATTGTACTAGAACTGAATCTGTAAATGTGATATTTTACAAAGTCATCAGTCATGAATTCCGGAATTTAAAGAGCGAAGAATTTAAAGAAAAATTACAAGGAAACAATTGAAGGATAGAAGCAAACCTCTAGCACTACCACCAGTAGCGTAAGTTTCATATGGACAACATACATATGTATAATAACATTGTGATGTATCCTCTCAATATTTGCATTTAGTTTTCTAGTCAGAGTTTCCCAGAACCGTATTAGGCGTTTTTCTTTTTTAGCTCCTAGCAGAGCACTGAGCAGATTCTGAGCACGTCGAGTATGCTCTGAGCAGAGTTTGATCAGAGTTCTCCGATATATTTAATGTCGTTTTCAATTGGCAATCTGGAATCAGAAAAAAGCATTCTCAAAGCGTTCAATTGGGCAAAAGTGACAGTTCTAATTCTGAAAAAGAAGAGATTTCTCTTCTGGATTTGAAGTCAGAAGCAAAAACAGAATCACACATTCAAAGATTTTACATGTCACACTTGTGCGAACTGTGAAGTGATTGCTTGAAATTAAAACTAAACTATAAAAAAATGGATACTAATATTGACAATATCTTAGCAATTGTTCCTAATTTGTTAGAAACATTGTTGGAGTCGTCTTCCTCATTTTCTTCATCAAGTGATGACGATGCAAGTGATGCAGTTAATTTTCCATTGCAGGAGTTTTCCAAAAAGGCAAGATTGCAAAACTACCAATACAGTCACACCAAACTTCAAATTTTTCAGAATTCACAGAAAGTGTTCAATTGGGATTCTGCTTCTACTTTTCATTCCAGATTGCCAATTGAAAACGACATAAGAAACACACTTATGTCGTTTTCAATTGGCAATCCAACAATGTTTCTAACAAATTAGGAACAATTGCTAAGATATTGTCAATATTAGTTTCCATTTTTTTATAGTTTAGTTTTAATTTCAAGCAATCACTTCACAGTTCGCACAAGTGTGACATGTAAAATCTTTGAATGTGTGATTCTGTTTTTGCTTCTGACTTCAAATCCAGAAGAGAAATCTCTTCTTAGAACTGTCACTTTTGCCCAATTGAACGCTTTGAGAATGCTTTTTTCTGATTCCAGATTGCCAACGACATTAAACACTGAACTGCCAAAAGCAGTCTGTCTTTGTCATAACGCATGAACAAAAAAGTGATAGTCTCGCTCATCTATTTACTCCATTCGGTCGGTCATTTTATTTAGAGCTCGCAGAGCGCGCTCCGAGCTAGCTCCGATTGAAAAAAGAAACACAAACTGAGCGCTCTGATGTGTCTGAGCTAAAAAAGAAACACAGATCTTTTTTTGACAGCTCAGTTCTCTCCTCTGAGCTTAAAAAGAAAAACGCCTATTGTTGTAGCCCTTACTTGAGCGGTGTTTGGGAGTAAATTTTTTGCAAGGTTCGGATGCTCCTGCATAGAGTCTGCCATTGCACTTTTTTGGTGAAAATTTATTTTGTTGATATTTGTCCTAAACATAGATATATATTTGTATGTTTTTGTAATTTTAAATAGTTTAATTAATTTAAATAAGATTTTACTTACATTTTCTTTAATTTCTTGGCCTTTCATCAATTTGGTCGAAAGCTTCAAACCAAACGAATTACATTTCGTTCAGTGGAATAGGTGAACTTGTCACGTAATTCGAAATTAAGTATTAGTCGTATGCTGTACGTATGACATCATGCCAAATAAACAGATTCCGTTCACGAGTTACTTGTTAACGCATGCGACGATTGGAATTGGACCCCAGAATTTTTAACATAAGATGTGTTTAGTTAATTAAATTTGTATGGAACTTTCCAACAATTTCATATTTATTGTTAAATTAAAGAATACTTGGTTCTCAGAAATTTGTGGTAAGAATGATAATGTTTTCTTACAATATTAAAAAATGAAGTAAATTGATAATGGAAATCTTTTGAAAAATTATTTTTCGTTTGCATTTGAAAAATAAGGTCACACATCACAGAAAACAAAAATTTATATATTGAACATTGCACAAAAATCGAATTTTTAGTATTCAACATCAAATAGCAATATTTTCTTTTAATTTGAGTTTAAAATCCTTCAAAATACGGTGAATTCAGATTCAATTTCACAATTCTTTACTAAAGATTTATTAAAGTATTTATTTATGCCTGTTAAAAAAAAAATCATTTTACCCATTTCTAGATATTCAGGAAATAAACTTCTTGGACCAAAATCAAGCAGTTTAAAGTCTTTCATCCACCTCTCATCTCGGTGTTTAATAGAATCACTCTGACCCGATTTGAAGAATCGTGAAATTCCAATTTGAACTGCTTGAACTCTCCTCCAAAAAATTGGCATTGTAAGTTCTAAAATTGAATTCATGACTTGCTTGCCTACCATTATAATAGCTAGCTGTATGCAAAGTTCAGTCAGACACCCACCTGAAGAACACTACCAGGATAAAAATAAATTTGATTTCATATTCAAAAAATATATATACAAGAATATGTACGTATACCTCTTCTTGCCGATAGTCTAATATTTTGTTATAGCTTCCAGGATGGCCAACAAATTTTCCTTTAAAAAAGGCTATATAAAATATGGAAGCATAATAATTAACAAACTGAAGAAGGTAAATTTTGAGAGTTAATGAATCGTCAAATTGTGTTTCTGTTCGCCACAATTCTAATTCGGTCAAGTACTCAGCCAAATGTGTATACATCTTCAATAAAGAAGAAAGAATTTTAAATGGTGCTTAAGCTATTATTAATAAATATAACTCACGTAGTTCAATATAAATAAAAGACATAAGTTGAGACATGCTGCCGAGGCAGTCGTTAACATTATTGCACTTGATGTCGTCATTGGAGATGCTCCAACTTTTAAGAGTGTGAGCACGGACATTCGATATACAACAACCGCGAGAAGTGCAACAAAAGCTAATGTCACTAATAAAAGTACTACAGAGAAACTAAAAATTGTTGCTGGCAGCTTCATTCGCCAGAAAGGAACGGCTGGTTCTTTTGTGTTAGTTACATAGTCCGTTCTCATCTTCTTAAAATTTTCTAAACGAGCAATATATTGAGGTCTTGGATGTTCTTCGTGAATATCGAAGCCCGTCAGATCCCAACGATGCGTGATTTCAGCTGAGTAACGTTTCCAAAGCTCAAGAAATAAAGTTGCCCAAAATGACATGAATACAGCAAAAAAGACTGTACTAGGATTGTCGATCAAATAAGTTATTTTAACAAAAAAGCAAGTTTCACTTATATCCCAAAAGCTACACCAGTCACAAAGGGGGCACATTTTCATATTTAATTTGTCTGAACATACATCTTTTCTGTAAAATAAAATAATTTAAAATAAAGAACTACATAATTATATATAGTATGTACATATATACAACACAAATAAATGCCAAAAAAGCCCCTCATATATCAAAAACATAAAGATATCAGTTTTAAGAAATAAGGATACCAATAGCGTCACAGTCTAAGTTTAAATTGGTATGATTTTTATGATAATGGTAATTAAAGAAACATAGAAATAGTTCAATTGCGATATGGTTATACGTTTGCCGTTAAAAAGCAAGTTTTAGCTTAAATAAAATTGTACGAGCAGTTAAGTTTGATATATTACATAATTGTATTGTGACATCTATATACATTCAACAAACAGGACACAGCATTACCTAGAATACGAAGAATAATGAGTCCCATGTTGAATATTACAGGGACTTCAATTAGGACCTCTTAAAGTAATGAAGTCTAATAGAAAACTCTAAAGAAATATTAAAGAAAAAAAATTAAATATGTCCTAAATTAAAATACAATCGTTTTTAATCTTACTATATAACATTTGTTAATATTAAAAAATAAAAACCCAAATTTTGCACTAGTCTGATTGGTTCAAACATTTTTAGTTTCGGAGACAATTTTTATTACATTAAACTCTTAACTTAAAAGTTTGAAACTTTTTGAAAAATATCGTTTATCATTATCTGAAAAATGAGTAGGAGAAGCTGATGTTTTTTGAATAACACTAACAATGAAAACAATTTTTGTTGTTTTGTATGAAAAATGTTTAAGTAACTTAAATCTTGATCTATTTTCTTTTTAAATATTTTATTTATCTACATATCTATATTTATAAAAATGTTAATGTACAGTAAGGTGCAAAAATGAGTACATGTTTGTACTTGGTGCATTTATAACGGCATAATATTGTTGATAATAAATACAATTTTAAAAAATGTAGGTACATAACATATTTTGTTTGATGTTGGCGATTTTTAGCTAACTTCAATAGGGGTTTGACATACATGTGTTGTGTACATAGTATATATTATACTATATATATCATTCGGCGATACATAAGGGCATTTGTATTTAGGAAAACTGTATAATTTTTTTTTTCTGTGTGTTTAGAAATCCAGGGATAGTTTAAACGGTAATAAAATACATACATATGTATGTATACAAAAAAGTTCATACCAAGACAAAGTTTTTAATTTTTATAAAAGAAAATTTATTTTTAAAAAATCTTAAAAAGTCGGGAAATTATTAAAATCGAAAATTGACTAGGTAAAAACACAAAAAAATAGAATTTTGCAGGTGAAAAATTCATTTGAAGTTTTGAAAATTTCAAATATTTAAAATATATTTCTACGCACCCATTTTGGGCGAAGAAATTTAAAAGATAAATAATAGATTGCGCTGTGCTGTTATCAATGCCACAACCTGATGAATGACGTTACACATTGACTTAGGCTGTGTGCAATTTTACAGGTGTCCTTTTCACAAGGTCAATCGTCGGAAGTCTGTGGAATTAATCTTACATCTCCCTCTTTTTCGCACTGTACAGCTACGTTGCCTATTAATGTGTTCGTTGTTTATTTTTACACCACAAAACTAACTGAAAAACATTACGTAACATATCGCTCTCTACTTATTTCGATTCCGTTAAAATAAATCAAATTGAAATTTGACAACCTAGGTTTTATTATCACTCTCGAGTTTATTTTAAGCGGTTAAATTGGAGCGAGACGAAATTCGCGTACACATAAGTATAGTATAAGTTGCTATGCTTTGTAAAATTACTCATTTGTGTTAGTATTGTGTCAAACGTTAATACTTTTTTTATTTCTTATGGAAATTCTTGGACTTCATACAAGAGTGATATAGAGGAAAAAGTTAAATTGCAGCAGGTTCAAACAGAGATTTAAAAAATAACGTATATTTCAATATTTTGGTGATGGTGCGAAGTAGGAACTAGATTAAAATTTTTGTATGATCCTATGTTAACCGGGGATAGTGTAGTTTTCTAATAATAGGAATGAAATCATGTATTTTGTGTAATGACATTTTATTTTATTTTTTCGTTTCGCTGTTACAACAAAAATTAATAAATGTATATAGATTATTTGTATGATATGTATTAAATGCCAGATTCGTGAAAAGTAGCTTAATTAAAACAGAAAATTGAAAAAGCTTTAAAATTATAGGCTGAATGTGTGAATTTAGAACTTTTAATCGCTTCTATAATACATTATACATACTATCGGAAGTACTTACACAGGTATGAAACTATCGAGTGTAAACCAGGAATATAAAAAGCAGAAAACTCCAACAACTGATGCTAACATCAGCATGTATGTATAAAAGCCAAGCCAAGCAAAATATAATCCTGCGGATAAAAGATTAAACGTATTAAAAAACCCTGTTCAATGTATTGAGCATTAAAAAATGTATTACCAATTTTTACACCAAAGTAGTCCTTAATGTAATCCAAAGGTTGAAAGCGATACCATTTTTTTAAAGAGGCCCATTGAGTGTATAATTTTTCGCGCATTGTTCCTTTTTCATTTATATCTCCCTGAAATAATAAGTTAACAGTGTTCAAATTACAACCGAAGGCATGAACTGTTATTAGAATTACGTCATGTAATGGATATGCAGAGCAATAAACTCCTTCATTAACAAGTCTTTCAATACCGAACGCCATGTCGTCTTCATTTTGCGAAAGAAATCTTTGTCTATCCAAAATAAATTGAACTATTCTGGAACGCACTGATGCTGTGAAAAAGCCTTCCTGTTGTATATCGAATCTGAAATAATAATTTATTTCTATATTTTATATACATATTTCAGTAAAACAATTTTCGTTTACAAGTATTCTTTGTCCCTGCTGTAAACAGCTGTAAAACGGTGTGATAATTTTGGAAAATATCTTTCGTCAACAAAAATCTTTCGAACCAAAAAAGATGTGACTCCTTTAAAGCGTGAGTAAACATTTTTTGTTGACCTTTGAACTCCAGCAAAACCTGGAATCTTTTATAAATACACAAAACCATTTGTTATATGTACATAAATATATAGAAAAAGCTTACTTTAAAGTATTAAATAAGTGAATTGAATGAGGAAAAATTACATATCAATTAAAAAAAACAAAAGAATTTTTCTGTACATGCTTATTTAGATGAGCATCTTTCCAAGAACTATGAGCAAATGAGGACAAGCAAAGTTTTTCACAAAAATAAATCTTCGTTGCAAAAATCGATATTTTTGAAGCTAAATAAAATATATTCGTACATGTATTTTCAGAAATGTCACGTTTTTTGAAATGGATATTGGATTGGTGTCTTGATTTTTTCAATATGAAATTAGGGCGGGAATAATAGCAATAATATAACCGAAAGGTTAAAAAATTAATTCATGAAATTTTATGATTGGAATCGACACAGAATATCATCCCATGCAGCACATCAAAAGTCTCCCAAAATCCCCTTATTAGCTTTTTAAAACTGAATTTTATGAGTGGGGGATAGGGGTGGTGCATGTAAAACCAACTGATTATTATGGTACATCCAAAACATATGATACATGATTTTAAAGTACTTTTTAATGCTTATATAATAAAACAACAACCAAATCAATTGGATGTGTTCTTTTTTAATTTAATAGATAAGTATTAAAAACTACTACAAAATCATATATCATATATTTTTGATTTGCCGTTAGAAATGGATATAAAGATTCTGTGAAAATGGATAATCTCCTTACACTAAATAAAATGATTCTTAAGATAACCCATAAGAAATGACATTAACTGAAATACAAAATTAATTTATTTATATATATATTTTTTATTTATCCAAAAAAACGCAATCCTTTCTCTTAATCCTTATTTACACTGCGCTCTACTTAAATATAAACAAACATTTTAATAAGCATTTGGTAAATAAATAAATAAAAGTTTAAGGTCATCTAACTAAAAAAACGCGAAAATTACACATCACAATGAACCACACACAAAAAAAAATATGACAAAAAGTATAGTCATATCAAAACAATAGGGAGTCACAACCGTAATATATATTATTTTTTATGGAAAATTTTATACAATTTCTGTAAATGGTATTTAAGCAACAGTCCCACATCTAGAATGTTATAATAGTTAAGATATAGTTATTTGATAACTTTTAATTTCCAAATACATTTTAAGAAATAACAAACTTAATCATTTTACTATTATGAAATTGCGAACGTGTATGTAACTAATAAGGTAAAATAATTCCTTGTTTGTAAATGAATTTACCGGTTCTGTGAATTTTTACCTGCCTTAATTAAATATTATTAACTTTAATTGAAAATGGTTTTATAATTAAGTCTTTAAAGCCAAATAAAGCTATATTTTGTTAAAACTTTCTTATACCAAAAGAAATAGAATCTAAGGGCGATCATAACACGTTGATAAAAATCTAGAAGTAAAAAAATTGAGCTAAAAGAAATGCAGCTTAATACTCTTACAGGCTTGAACAATATATTCCAGAGTTAAATATTAATACACACCAATTAAATGCTTTTTAAATCTATTTAAACTTAACCCAAAGTTATTACGATCATTGAAGTTAGAAAATAAAAATTCTCAGGATAGCAGACTTGAGAAAAAAGATCTAGGTCAGCGTTGCTATAAATTGATGTTTGAGTAATACTTTTAAGTATTGTCCTGATAGATTATAAATGTCGTTTAATTAAAAATAATAAATCTTGAATGATCAAAATACGGATTTCAAAATATCGAAACTTCAAAATATATGTACATAATAGCAAAAAACTAGAAACGAGTTTGTTTATTCGAGGTCCGCATAATGAGAACCCTCTACTCCTGTGTGTGGGCATTATACACCCAAACTTTTGCTGATAATTCTTATCAATCAGTTTACTTTTTATAATATGACAAACTTTTTTCCTGCAATCAGTTAATAAAAGATCGGAAAAACAGTATAAAAGTTCATGCTGAATTGTAGAAGAATAAAAAAAAAAAAAAAACAGACATTTCATGAGAAATAGGTACCTCATACAAAAAAAAGTTAGAGATTTCTTTCACAACAATAACATTAACTTTTGTTTCTGTTTGACAAATTTTTGGTAAATAAATTTAACCAAATTCTCTAATAATAATAATTCACAGTAGCTAAGTGTAGTGATTAGTGAATTTTGACAATTCGTTCTAAAAGGCTACAACAGCATCTAACTGATGAGCCCAACTGTTGTACCTGGGCGAAACGCATTTTTCGAAAAGTGGAATTAAATTGTTTTAAGGGTCCAATAATGTTTACATTTGTTGTGTTTTATTCACTGCAAAATTTCCCTCGGCCTTTTTTAAGATATTTAGTGATAAAAGAGAACTCAGAATTAGTCCAATTTTATGAAATTAAGCCTAAATATCTAGTCTATACAACATACAAAAATAATCAAGTTAATATATAAAATCTAAGACAAAATTATTTTCTTACCTGCTTTATATCGCAAGATATAAACAGTTATTTTATGAGAACAAAAAATATTTTTTTTCAATTGCTAACATCGTGCTCAAATATCTGGAGTGTCCCATAAACGATTTTGAAAATATTGCATTTATAAACAATGTCATCTTTTATTCAATACCAAACTCGTTCGCGTGCACTGCTGAAGGCTCCATGTAGTAAAATGAGTATTTCTTCCTGCCATAACTTGAAATTGACAAATGAAAATTTATAAGACTTGAAAACGACTGTGAAAGAAATAAATGAACGTAACAAATTCCGCTACCAATTCTATGTTGTAACTCTAGTTTGTTAAATTCTATGGGAATACAACGCAAGTTTTATAAATGTCACACCGCGTGTATAAACATATGTCATTTGCGTTATGCAAGTACTTCGGTCAGAGTATTGCGGATTCCCTTATGAATGAAGAAATGTTTTTGTATTTGTTCTTTTTATCCATAAATTTAAGTAGATTTATTTATTTGTGACCATTTAAAAAAAAAAAAGATATTGAATTTAGATCAGAATTTTAGATTTTTTTTAAACTTCAATAAAAATGCTATTCATCAGATTTTTAAACGGATATACAAATATTAACATAAGTTCCTATAACAATAAATAATGTACAATAATAGAATGCATATTCTACAGCGACAAATAACAAATTTTAATTAAATCAACACCAAAAACAAAACAAACGATTTGTTATGATTTGTTAAATATGTACTGATAATGACAAACCTTTTTAGCCATATATTTCTGTGCATCTTGCAACATATTAGATTTGTCGTTAATGTTCACCCTGCATAAATTCTTAACAAAATGTATAACAAAGTGAATTGATTGTTCAATTTAATAAATAATACAAATATTTCTTAATTACCTCTTTCATTGGCATCCTTAATTTTAAAATTTCAGCATACCTTTGCAAAACTTCTAATGGCGCATGTATCTATTTGAAAAAAAAAAAAATCTTTACAGAATGTATTCAAAATGGCTTTAGGTATAACTTTTGTTGTGACTCCTTTCCTTACTTTTAAAAACTAAAAAAAGTAATTACAAAACAATAAGGCTACTTACTATAGGTAAGGATCTTATAAAGAAACACAAATATTCCAAGCCTTTTCCGTAATCAATTACATTTAATATAATTTTTAAAATTGAAGGGCAGTTATGATTCTTCTTTATTTTTATTTTAAACTAAATATTTCATTAACATTTCCCATAAGCTGAGGATTCCATTGGACCAAAAGTGGTTAAACAACCGATAGAAAAAAAAGTGTTTTCCTAAAGTTAGATTTGCGTTAGTCGTTCATAAAGTCAAATTTGTGATCGGATTAACGATGAATTACAGAAATTGTGTTCATTAATGTAATTGCTGCCGTCGTCGTCGTTGGGCGTCGGGGGCAGATTGTGCGGCCATGCTTGTTTGACTGCCGAAAAATTGCGACTTGAAGGAAAAACGGTTTAACTTGCAAAAATGTTGCTTCATTTTTTTGGGGGGGATTTGACGTCAGGCTGGGTAAGCAACATCATGACATCATTATCATACATTTTTTAATTCGACCAAGATTCAAACTCTTTGAACAACTTAAAATTTTAATTCAATTCTTTAATTCTTTAACTCAAGAAGATAATATTCTACGTCAATATAACGTTAAGGTTTCTAAATTTATTTAATTTTATTAATAACGTTACTTATTTTCAATTTTAAAAATATACTTTTTAGAACAGTATAGTGTTAAATCACATAATATATATTTATTTCATTATATGTAATTTCAAAGAATCGACTTTGGCTAACAAATAATAATTCAAGTTGGCATAATTGATTATGGGTAAGTTTTGAATATTTAACATTTTGTTCGATATGTATAATATTATATATATTTCACCTTAACGAAAAAAATGTCTTTCCTAGATTTATGCTCTGTTTCCAATTCCAGTCCATGATTAATAAGATTTACTTCAAAGAACCGACGTTTCCTTTTGTTGTTTTCTTCTTCCTCAGATTTTGGATTTATTTTATACGCTAAAACAAAATCAATAGATCGACGATCGTCTTCAAAAAATAATGAGCTGTTGGCATTGTGATGATTATAAAGCTCAGTTGGGCAGTGACATTCTGAATTCGATTTTACAACGTCGTCATTTCTCCTGAAAAATTGAACATTAAAAAAATAGATATAAAATTTGTTTGTTTTCTTTTACATTTCAAGAAAGTTGCTCTCTTAGGTTTACAATACTAAAGGATTTATCTCAGTGAATTCAGTAGACATAAAATCGTAGTATAAAATTACAACAAAAAATAAATAATTTATTTTCAGATTAACATTAGAAGTACGCAAGTCATAATAAGGGCCTATATTTTACTGTTTCATCTTCAAATATTTCCAGTATATATGTACATATGTAGATATGTATGTATGTAGATTACTTAAAATAAGTTATTTTAAAAATCAACGGTAGAATAAATTCAGTGGTAGACTAATCGTTGTGTAGTAAAGTACATCTTAAAATTTCACTCTCTCTCATTTTGCCGTTTATACCATAATCGGTCATGAATTCAGAATGTTCTAAGTGCAATGGTCTGATACCATCTATAGATTATATTGATTGTGGAATCTGTAAACATAGTCAAATTTCAGTGAACCTTCGCCGGCAAAAATAAAGTGAGAATTTCTGCCAAAAAGCGAACGCTTTAAGAAGAAACATGAGTTTAAACGCAAAACTTATATCAGAAAATGAGGAAAATGCGAAACTTGACATCTTTTTTCCATCCCTTTTCTTCCTTCTAAAAATCATGCTTTCTCCTTCGACAATTAATTCTTTTTTGCGTCAATAGCTGTGTTTTATTATAGTAATGATCCTATCTGGATTAGATCAAGAAAAATAAAACAACTCGGATAATCATTATGTTATTTTTGTATTTCAAATCTAATTTTTGTATCTCAAAAATAGATCCAAGCATAAAACAGGATTTCGTTTTGTTGTTGTAACGTAAATAAAAAGATGATCTGATCTGGATCACAGGGAAAAAAACAGCCAATGTAACCAGCCACAATGACATATTTTTCAATGATAGCTATAACCAACTTGTCAAAAAAATTGAAATGATTGGTTTCAATGATGAAAACCAATGATAGCTATAACTGGCCTCTAATCCAGAACATCCCGGCCCCTTGAACGAGTTTCAGGATTATTTTGGATTATGTTTAAAAAAAAGAAAAAAACTTGTTTTACTTAAAATGTCTAACCTTATATTTAAATAAACTATTTGAATTGTATATCCAAAATCATTGTAACAAAAAGAACTTGCTTCGAAGATTATTCGCGCGACGCACCGTACTTACTTGAAACAAAAAATTTTAATCCGTGTAATCCTTGTCGTAGTGATGCTTTTTTGTTTAGTTTTTGCGCATCAGTTTATGCAAGTTTGCAATAATGAACAGTTGACGAGAAAAATGATGCCAGAATCTGCGTTTGTGAACGTTTGACTTTGAACATTTGGGCATCATTACTGCAGTGATGCGTTTGTGAACTTACACGTAATTCCATGTAGTCTTAAACACTATTAGTTTTTTATTTTAACACGAATTCACGAATTATATTTTTTACGCGATTTTCTATAAATTGTTCTTTAAATTCGGCTTAGAAGGATCAGAAAGTATGTGTATTATGTAATTATTGTGTTGTCGAATTTGTCTATGTCCTCCGTAAATGTCGTATAAGAAAAAAATCTTGAGTTAAATGTTATGTGAATTGTATTTATGTATATATGATATTTGCTACAGTGTAATTTTTACCACGATAGAAGGTTACTGTGATAATAAATTGTTATAGCATGAAGAGATTTACATAAGCAAACTAATATAACTGAATGAATAAGATTTTTAAAACAAGAGCAATAAAAATATTAGGGTCTAATTTTAAATGTTTGGCAAATTTACAAAATTGTTTCGATTTTAACTTTATAGAGATTAAAAGAAAATGGGCAATAACTTGAAATTAATTTAAATTAAAATTTTTAAATGTAGGATAATCCTCAATAAGTAACTTTTGGAAATTTATTAACTCTAAACGTAATAGTAGTGGTCTTCCAAATTGTTTGTATTACTCGGGATGTTGTTGTTCTCATGATTCACCTCATATCTGTAATCTTTTTACTCAGTATTTTTTTTAAACGGTACATACCCGTTATTCCTTTTCAGGTAATCTTCCTAACGTAGCTGAAAGATTCAATTTAGAATGTCTCTGTATCAGCTCTGATGAAGTAAACTGCATTAAATGTTATAGACACATCCAAATCATCTGGACCAGATGGCTTCTCCCCAATATTTTTAAAAATAATTACAGACCAATTTGTAAAATATTTGAGAAAATTATAACTGATAAAATTCTGTTTGTTGTTAGAGAGCATATATGTATATCAGATTTTCAGCACGGGTTTGTACCGGGTTAGGGTAGTCATGTTTTAAAACTGTATAGGCACATTGAATCTATTCAAGATTGAGTGTTATTACATGACGATTTTAGAAGACTAGCCCAGTGGTGTGAAAGGAACCACCTACATCTTAATATAGCCAAGTGCCAAGTTTGAACATGTCAAAGAAAGAGAGTATGGTCTAACTATTGATATAACTTTCTAAATATATCTTCAGAAAGGGTTTCTCGATCGAAAGACTTTAGTTATTTAGTTTATTAAAAGAAATGCTCGTGAGTTTTCAGATTTGTTTACACTAAAAACCCTCTTTTTCTCATTGGTCAGATCGGTCTTAGAATATTGCTATGGGACCCATATATTTTATAAAACTGAGTCTGATAAAATTGAAAGGGTGAAACGAAGATTCACACCTTTTCTAAATTAAATTATTGGAATAGTGAACTTCCCTGCTATAATGCTAGGTGTCTATTAGTAGGAATTCCAACTCTTTCTCTTCGTAGATATTTTTCTATTGTTTGTTCGTGATATTATAAATTCTCGTGTTAAATGTTCATTTCTTCAACATGAATTTAAGATTTTTATCATAAAAGATCTTTTATAATTTGTATTCAGGAAATGACTAAGCAAACAGAACTAAAATCTGTTATCAAAATAAACTGTTTTCTTATTTGAGAACATATTACATATGTAAGTAAATGATTCATTACTATTTTCCACCCACATACTTATATTTAAAGAAATACCAAATCGACTACCGTTATAGCACATACCCCAATTAAAATTCCTTTGTAAAGCATGTTACGCAATATGGAACGTACTCTTATTTCGTGGAACAAACATAGGTACATGGAAGGTTACTTAGTATACCTATCATGGTATGTATTACAGGCATCAGTAGTTAAGAGGTTAAGAGTTAAGACAAATTTACTATTAATTCTTGGGGGAAATTCACTTTATTTACAAAAGGAAGCACTTGAATTTGAAGTGCAATGATCATGTTTGAAGACTGTGTTGTTCCAATTTGTCCACTAAAAATCCTGCGTTTAATTAAAACGTCCTTAACATAAAGTAACAATTATTATTTTCAAACATTGGCATGACATACATTTTTTCTTGTAAGTTTTCTTAAAAATTATTATTTATGCAAAACGATAATCGTTAGTAATACCGTTAATTCGTTAAATTGCTATTACGAGAAACGAGAATTGTAGTAGAAAAACGAAACTCGTTGCTAAGAGCCCACAGCAAATTTTGGGTTGTAAAAGTTAACCGAAAATGAATTATGTTAGTGGAAAGCTGTTGCAAATGTAACTACAAAAATTCATGTCTTGCAGTTCCTAGTCGCGGCCTTTGCGGCGAAATAGCAGGTCAAAAACTGAAAAAATTAATTTTGGGAATACTAATGTTAACCAAAAATTTTCTTCACCACACCACTGGTATCCACCCTCTGATCACAAAAAGGTGAGTCCAAGATAAATTCATGGCGGCCATACCCTTGCCAAACAATTTGAAAAACCCAACAACTACTGTGAAAAAATAAAATTTGAATTGTTTTTTAATTTTTAAAAACATTGAGTAAAATTTGAATTTTTTGAAAAAAAAATACTCTATGTTTTTAAAAATTTCAAAAATATGGTTTTTTATGTGGCCTGTACAAATATTTGAGGTGGAATGGTGTTCTCTATGTGGAACAGTAATGTGTATTTCAATGAAATTTTATGTTATTGGTTGAAAAAATATTTTGTAATAAAAATTGTTAATAGGACTTTACATTTGGAAGAAAAGATACAATTTTGCCTTCTATGTTTAAAAGTGTGGGAATCTCTTAATATGGAACTCAAAACCATCATCTCTCTCAAAACCTTTCTATTAAGCATTGGCTTTAAGCTATAATTCCTCTAATGTTAATACTTGGGACTAAAATTCATAATGGGTATTGGGTTTTTTTTTAGTTTTTAAGAATAATAATTAATAGACGTATATAAAGATTAATTATGTAGTTTGAAATAGAAAATAGGAAATTTTTTTATTGAACGAAAATATTTCTAGACACACTTAAAACAAACCATTTCTTGTTGAAAACAAACACATTATGGACAATTACAAAAGATATTAACAAATTATTACGCGCCCTTATTTTTGTTTGTAAAATGTATCCAAAGACATACATACTTAAAAAGAAGAAAAGAAAGCATGTATTGTAAATAAAATATGAAAAACTAGAGAGCCCGGCGAACTTTGTGTCAAAATTTTCATCATTCTCGGAACTTACAAAAAAAGTTTATCTAAAGTAAAATTATTTGAATTGTATTTAGTTGAAGTTCGTCTTTTCCTTGGCATTTTAAGACCAGTAAATTTTAGGCACTGACAAAATGATGCTACATAAAAGATTTTAATCCATACTAGTCCATACTAATCCATACTTCCATACTAATCCATATCCATACTTCCATACTAATATTATAAATGCGAAAGTAACTCTGTCTGTCTGTTACTCTTTCACGCCTAAACGGCTGAACGGATTTTGTTGAAATTTGGTATGGTCATAGATGATAACCTAGAAATGGTCATAGGCTATAAATAATCAAGACATCGTTCTTATGGGGTAGGCAGTAAGCAGATAACTAAATTGAGTTAGTGATTTTAAATCGTTTGTTTTAAAAGTTTACCTCATTCACGCCTTAACGTCTGAACGGATTTTTATAAGACTTGGTTAATTTAAAGATAGGATAATAGGCACGGACACAGGCTACTTTTTACGGCGGGAAAATACCTCATTCCCTCGGAAATCTAGCGTGATCGTGTCAAGAAGCGCATGACGCCATACCTACTGAAATTTTTTTGATGTTTTTTTTTTTTTAACTGAGTGTTACTAAGACTTCAAGATAGTATTTGATCACTTTTCTAACTTAGAGGGTAGGTAGGCGCCATAATTTAGGGAATTTATGATAAAATTTTGATGCAACAGTTTTACTTGGATCGAAACTTAGCGACATTCCATCACACTACTTAACTTATAGGGTAGGAAGGTACCAAAATTCAGACTACTTTTTACTTCGGGAAAATATGTCATTCCCACAGGAACCTATACATAGCTACATACATATCGACAACATTAAAACTCCGTCTAGAATAACATTACTGTCGTTTTCAATTGGCAATCCGGAATGAGAAGTAGAAGCAGAATCCCAATTGAACACTTTTTGTGAATTCTGAAAAATTTAAAGTTTGGTGTGACTGTATTGGTAGTTTTGCAATCTTGGCTTTTTGGAAAACTCCTGCAATAGAAAATTAACTGCATCACCTGCATCGTCATCACTTGATGAAGAAGATGAGGAAGACGACTCCAACAATGTTTCTAACAAATTAGGAACAATTGCTAAGATATTTTCAATGTTATTATCCATTTTTTTATAGTTTAGTTTTAATTTCAAGCAATCACTTCACACATCGCACAATTAGTTAATTCAAAAATATGACATTTGTCAAGTGTGACATGTAAAATCTTTGAATGTGTGAGTGATTCTGTTTTTGCTTCTGACTTCAAATCCAGAAGAGAAATCTCTTCTTTTTCAGAATTAGAACTGTCACTTTTGCCCAATTGAACGCTTTGAGAATGCTTTTTTCTGATTCCAGATTGCCAATTGAAAACGACATACGCCAAAACTATTGATCTGATTTGTATACGCTTTTTTATTCAACTGACTGTTACATTACATACGCGGGTAAAAGCAATATTCGGAGCTATCCATTACGTGCTTAGGTTGCTTTTGAACAAATTTTGATGTGAAGTTGAGGACCGGAACACGATAGTGGAACATTTTTGCAGGGGGACTTACAGCCGGGAGAAAACAAAAAAACATATGCGGACGAAGTCGCGGGTAAAAGCTAGTAACTGTATAATGGTTACAGAATGACAGAAAACTTTAAAACTTTTTTTTTTGAAGAGCTTGTAGTTAATTAGATAATAACATGCGTGATAACGAAAATAAATAGTCCGGGAGCCGACTGTAGGATTACCTATCCAATCGGGAAAACGAAAATAACCATATAGAATCGGTAGATAAGAGGTCACTTATGAATAATCCGCTGGTCGGACAGACTTATTCAGGGAACTTTCGCCGGTAGAGGGCTACTTCCGGTACGTTTTTTTGGCACTTACCTATCCGATCGCGGTACCAAAAAATTTAACAGCTACACGTAAGAACTTTTTGTGTAGATTCTAAAACCGGTGGTCGGACAAGCAAAATCAGACAACAAATGCACACTTTAAATTTTGCGTCACACCTATCCAATCACGACACCTGATAAAGTTGGTATCAAATGAAAGGTACGTTTTTCTCTTTATGACTCCACTGGTCGGACAACGATTTTCGTTGAACAAACCTCTGTCCGAAAACTGTGAAAACAAATTTAACCTTTTCTTCCCCTGCTTAAAATAGTGAAAAATGTATTTATTCGTTAAGAAAAAGGTTAAAAGATGTACAAAATATACATACATATTTTCAAAATACATAAAAATAAACAATTATTTTTTTGCTTCAAAGTGCCTCCCAGGTTGCCAGCTCTTTGGGCGGAGAAGTTAATTTATATAATATGGCCCTATTCTTTGCTCAATGCCACATTCTGATGTGATGACAAAAGGTATACTTTTCGCATTTTCATTTTCTATTGAGAAAATGTGCTAATTTTTGTGAGTGACGATCATCAATGGCAAACTCAAAGAAAAATTCTTTATCACCCGAATTCCTATTATTTTAACTGATCTTCCATATCCATACCCATTAAAACGGATTCAGTTCCCCGTTCGATTGGCTTTTGTGATGACGAACATAAGTGTAATCGTGTGGAATTTATTTAAAGGCGTTATTAAGGGAGTGACGAAGTTTACATGGCCCATAACTAACATGAATCAAAAAAGTTTTTAATTTTTACGGCGCGGCGGCGGCGGCCCTCCAATCGATTTAGTAATTTGGGATCACATCTGGTCTGGACAGCCCTGCAGTAAAGGATTCTAGAGTCGCTGAAGGCTCGACTTCTCTTAATGCCTCGCTATTTTGATTCCTCTATTTAGATATACAAAATTATTTGACTGCCAAATAAAAAGCATAACGAAAACAAAACACAACAGTCCCAAAGGGACTTCTATAAGGCTATACAAAGTTCATGTATGTATGTACAATTTAAAATAAGAGCATTATTCATAGTTTTTCTGAATTTAGGTTGAGGTTAAAAATAGTAGCAAAAAATATGTAGAACTTACATTTCATTGCTAACGCCCCGTTGTGGAAAATTATTTTGTAGTTTAAATGATTCCAAACAATTCTTTTGAGCTTCATTTTCTAGAAAAACACTTATAGTAGCACTTTTGCTCAATTCATTTATTTTTACACATTCTGTAAACTGAGGTTCATGAAGACTATTGGTTGCGTTTATCTCATATTCCTCAATATGATTTCCATTCATCTTCCTACGATGTTGGTTTCACAATGTGGTTAACTAAATATAGATACAATTCAAATTACTATAGAAGTCACTTATTATCATGTGAACTTACCGGTGTCGAGATGAGTTTTGTTTCAATTTATATCTTCAATATTTTGCTACTGCAATGTTTTATTAGTCTATTTACTTTTTGGGTAGTTCGATTTTTCGGAAGATGCTGAGTATTTCAGATACATTTTGTCTAAAGAAAAGGTTAGTGTTTTAAGTTGTTTTTCTCCGTCAAGAATTTATTATTTTCTTGAGTCCGATTGTATAATGCGCTTGCTTCGATACGATACGGGCATAGGGCATACTATAAACTATACTACCATAGGGGTTCACAATTCACAGTTCACAGTTTCACAATTACACTACATGACTACACTGTAAACTGTAACTGTATGACAAATTGCTTAGTTTGGTTATAAATCCTGAAGCTTTGGCGATTGGCGTTCACATATGTCAAACATGAATTAGTTGACAACTACAGCAGTCAAATAGTGTTCGAAGACTGAATAGTGAATAAAGTGAATAATCAAGTCATCCACAATGGGATACCCGTTTTCACCGGCCATAAATGTAAGATTTAGGGGCCGGTTAAAGCTATCAGTAAAATCGATCAGTCAAATTTTTGTTTTTAGTTTTTGAACATGTTACAGATTTATTTCTAGCAAAAGATTGATGCAATAAGATGAATCCTATATTCAAGTATTGTTTTCAAAAAGAAACAACGCAATTAAAGTTTTATTTAATTTATAAATCCATTTTAATTTTTTTAATGATGAAATTTCATTTTACTGAACAGCTGACTGCCAAAAGCCAAAAAAAAATTCCATTTCGTTTTACTGTTGGTGTTCCAATTTTTTACTGTTCCGATCACATCATTCAAAATTTTACTTATGAAAGCAACAATAAACAAATTGTCTGAGGCGCGATGTTATGATCGAAAGAAAACAACATTTTCCTAACAAAAGAAATAAAAAATTAAGAAAAATGACTACGAAAAAAGAGTTCGAAACCCGGTTGATACTGGAAGTGGAAAACCATGGGTGTCTTAATGCCAAAGACGACAAAAAATATGCAGATAAAATGGCAAGAATAAATCCTTGGGGGGGATATATCCCTTGTCTTGGGAAGGCCTGGTAAGTTTATTGTTATGGAATGATTAAACCTGAATTGTTGACAGTAAAATTTGTTTTTTCCAGTCGAAGAGTGCCAAAGTAAATGGACCAGACTCCGAAACTCTAAATTTTGTTTATTTTTTGCACGACCCATGATAAGATCAACTTTATTTCACAGAAGCACAAACGATAACAAACAAATGAATTACAAAACAAAAGGTCTATTTCTTTACTTTTCAGGTAAAGTTTGGGAAAAAGCTCGGGAAAATGTTCGGCTCTAGCATTTTGATGTTGTTTTTGTAATCTGGTGCCCGAACTTAAAAGTAAAGAAACGCATTTGGAATGTTTCTGGGTAAACTTTAAATTTGAAGACCGATATGTATGTATATCTAGCGAAACAGTTTTCTTTCTGTTTAAAATGAGCCATTTAGAGGAATTTAAAACAAAATTTAAACAATTATTCTTATTAATGGATGATGAGGAAGATAACAGTACTTCCATATTTGTTTACTTTGATTAAATATTAATTTGGAATCTCTTCACAACAATTCACAAATCAAAAACTTCAAATTTTTCGATCAGCTGATTTAATTTTGATAAGCAAGAAATTGCCCGAGCTAAAATGCAGGGGAAACGAAAAAAATGAAAAGCTCTGGCATTTTTGTGCCAGAAAAAAGTAAAGAAACACGTTTTGGGTAGTTTTGGGATCCCGCGGGCGAGTAAAGAAACTGTTAAATTTATTTCGAAAAATAAGAAACTATAATATATAAAGTTAAAATTTATTATCTATATTTTCTTGCGAGAGCAAGCTTGTACAGTTGAAACGAGGAAAAACCGGAAAAGAAGAAGGAAACCATATTCTAGTTCTGTTTCCTCGCCTTCATCAGGACCATCCGAGTAGTTCAGTAGAGAACAACTTTAATTTCAACAGAAACAGACCTAAACTCTTCAAATAGAAACTTCAAAGTGACATTTAATTTAATGACGTAAATTTACTGATTGCTATAAACTCTCATCAGTAAGAAATTTCAGATTCCTCCTGTTTCAAATTTTACTGAAAGCTATAACCAGCCCCTTAGCGAATGAGATTTATACTACGTTTTCACCGAGAACTAAACCGAAAATGAGGTACATTTGAAATAAATCTCCCCTAAATTTTGAGAATTTAATACAAATATAAATCTGCTCAAATGAAGATTTAGAATAAATTTACTCTAAATCTAGTTGGAAACCATTCGCTGAATGCTTTCAGTGAACTGAAACGCTTATTTGTATGGTACGATACGAACACCTATAGTCTGTCCTTTATAAATTGTCAGTACTGACCTTTCTTATGGGAGAGCTTTTTCTGAATCAGTAGAGCGCCCTATATTCGTTCTATACTGAATTGAAAAATCAACATGTTTATTATCCGCCTATGAATTCCTCATTTAATTCGACATAGCCTCCACACAACCTTTCTGCCACACATCTGAGTGACGAGTGTGGCTGTGGATTGTGGAATGAGTATAGTCTATCGCATTTCGCATTTCAATTTGAACCCTCATGTTATACTATATACTAATACTTATGGTAAGCAGTGTTGCCTACTTACTAATGTAGGTAACTTGTATCTTCGTTCTTCCTTTTAGGGCCCATACACTACGCAAACACGTTTGTTCAAACGTGTGTTTGAGCAAACATAGGTGCTTATTTTGACATTCTCTTTGTTCGAAAGTGAGTCGAATTCGTTGAACCTTGGTTTTGAGACTCGGCGATTAGAATGTTAATAGCACAAATCGAATGTTCACCCAATCTATAGAAAGTTCATTCATTCGCGAAAGCTAATTCAATTTTGACATTCGAAAGAATAGAATTAAATGTCATTTTGTATCTTTGAATTTTTCTGTCGAGTAAGAAACAAAACATGTAGTTTTTAATTATTTCATGGAAAATAAATTACTTTTATTAATTTTGTTGTTGTTTTATGTTTAAAGGTCGCATTCCAACTAGACAAACTGCGAACAAAAGGGAAAATTAATTAAAATAAACGAAGAAAAACTCGCAGGTAGCAATAGGTTTAAAGCATCCACCATCCTGCTACTCTGAACTTCTTTAGCACCATCTTCATTTATAAACAACATAAATGCCATTTTTTCATTGTTATTTATTTATTTTATGTTTTTACCAAACAAATTTAAATTATTAAACAATAAACAAAGCAATTACAAATAAAAAGATTTCACTTTTTGGTATTGAAATTTCACAAACACTTCTCTTTTGTGTTTGATCTTTAGTGTGACCAAGTGTGTAGGAAAAAAATAAAAATTTAGAACGAGTCATGAACAACTTATTTTTTTTAAGAATAGTTTCAAAACAACTGAGTTGACACAAAACATGTAATGAATATGTATTTATTAATGGTTAAACATTACTTTATAATGGAAAAATGTATTATTTATTTTGTTTCATGATTCTTTATCCAACATCTATAAAATGTATAGAAACAAAAAAATGTAAAACGGTCATACTAATTCAAATAGAAATGTCAAACAGCTGATACTGAAAATGAATCTTTTTTTAAGTTCATTTTATGCTATCTTTCGCAAATGAATGTTATTCGATCGAATCTCAAAATTAAGAAAGTTCATTCTAACGAATAGAATCAATCTAACGAATAGACTATTCATGAGAATGTCAAAATAAGCACCATAGTTTCGCCACACACAACACAAACATGTTTGAGAGATATTAGTTGCTTGACATTTTGCATCTTAGTCAGACCTTCCTACGGACACGGAGCAATGGGTGATTTAGCATGTGCAGCTTTGATTATTGCCTCGGCTATTAAAAAAAAAACAGTAAAAACAAAAAAAAAAGAATTTGGTGTAAAGAGTGGTACAAAAAAATATCTATGTATTTTTTGACATTCCAAATTGTTAGATGAATTAGAAAACTCTGCCAGCGTTGACTTTAACAATTTTGTACGCATGGAGAAAGCCAATTTAACAGATTTGATACAAAAAGTTACGCCAGTTATTATTAAAAAAACAACTTTGGTGAGAGATCCTATTTAACCAAAAGATCGACTATCTTTAACACTATACTGTTCCTAGCAAGTGGAAATGTATTTATTTTTTTACGACAGTTTCGCGATTAGCACCTGGATCAAATTCTTTAAGTTTTTCAACTTACACTTCATATGCGTTTGCTTTTAGTACCCGATTGCAATATTCGTTACTTTTTACAAACATATACCACAATACCGGTAAACTTTTATAAAGTTCAATGAATTCAGTCCAAAAATTTGTTCCTCTTGTTTATTCATGTTAAATGTTAACTCTATGAAAATTGGTATCGGTTTGAGTAAAATTCAATACACACCACACAAACATGTTTGTGCAGGCACGGAAAATTCAAAATTTTTTGATTTTGTTCAAACCGCTTGCGGAAACACACATCATCGCTACACACTACTCAAACAGTTTGCACAAACATTTTTACAACAACAAAATACATTCGTTTGCTCAAACAGTTTGTGTAGTGTATGGGCCCTATTTGGTTTCTGTCAAAGAGCTTTTGTTTGTAGGGCTTTTAAAAAAGTACTCAACGGGATAGTGTTTTGGCGTTTGTTTGAACAGTTATTAAATTTTACCGCAGAGTAAGTAAATTTTGATGCTATGTTTAAAGTGAGAAATTTCACAACACTAGCGCCCCCAGTGGTTCCGTTTCCTAATAAAATTTTCTGTTCCATTATACTACGTTTTCACCGGGCACTAAACGGAGATTAAGGTAGATTTATCATAAACCTCCTCTAAATCTTGAAGATTTACCATACCATAATGATGTCGTGGCGACTGAAAGAATAAAAATATCTTATTTCCATTTGGGAATTGTAAAATGTCGCAGAACAAACGTCAAAGGTATTATCCACTAACAAAAAAATAGCGTAGGCATATACAGTGAGGTACAAAAAATTTGAAAGTTGGGTTAAAACCGAAAAAGTAAATATTTTTTTGTTAAGATTTAGGGGGATTTCCTCGCTCTAATATTTTAACCCTGTTCTAGTGAGATGCCTACCTAACTGTAAAAAAAATAAGATACGCGTGCTGCCCTAATGGAAAGTCGCCCCTCAATACTATCTGGAAATATCATTTGGTTATAATAGACATTATTAGTTTTTAAGTCACATGAATCAAACCGTTCACATAATCTAGTTTATCAATGCTCCGTACGTACCTACCTTCGCTAGGTTAATTAAAATAGAAGGTGAGAACCACACACTACTGTTTCATAGCATTTTATCCATTAATAAAGTAAAACAATTTGTTTGAAAACTAATCAGTAATTATTGGGCTTTATTTCTTGGTAACATTACTTTGGCTGTCCCATGAAATACTACTTCATTATCCTGTGTGCATTCATAATAAATGACACTTATTTTACGTTTGCTAATAAGTTTAACAAGTATCTCTGTATTCTTGTTTATTCGACACTGACGTGGAAACAATAGCTCTTGGGATAACACAATCGTGCCCGGTCCTGGGAGTTGAGTTCCAATTATTCCAGAAATATATCCATTTAAAAGGGCTCCATGAACCATACGTTCATTTTGTGGTACTTGAGTGGAATGAATTGGATTATTATCTCCTGTCAACAAAGTAAATTTGTCCAAGTCATCTTGCGTAAATATTTTGTACACAATGATGCTATCCTTAAATGAAGAGTACTCTCTAAACGCTAAAAGTTTTCTGATCATTGATTGATAGTTCCGTAGTTCCAAATTGTTGCAAAAAAACGATTGCTACCAATTTAATTCTCTGCTCAGTTGATTTCGTGAATAAATTAATTCTTTGCAAATTTTCTGGAGTGCAAATTTTCAACCTCACGTTCTCGTCCTCAAGGGCAAGAAAATAGAATATTGTAAGTAGATAAACCACAGTTTCTGTATTTGTTGTCTTATGAAATGCTTTAAGTATTATTTCAATGTTTCCAGGTTTTATTATTTCCTGGCGCGAAACAAAATCTGAAGTATTAATTTAAACTTAGTCCTAACTACTTATTCTTGATTTTCTCTTACCCGAACAAATATTACAGATACCTGCCACCCCGTGAAGCACTAAGCGTTCGTTAGGCAACGAGATTATTTGTAAGAATAAATGCAAGGCAAACGCGTCACGAAGATACTGAAAGTTTATTGGGTCATATGCAAAATTTGCTAAATTTGCTGTAACTTGTTCTTTTGCCTCTAAAAATGTACGCTGTTTATTATACAAAATAGTTTTATTTTAGTCGAAAGCTTTATACCTATATTTGTCGTAGTATGGTATTCACAAACCAAATTTTCAATGAATTCTTTCCTGCCAACATCATTACGTCTTGTCCTCCTACGTAAATCTGATTTTTTAACAAACATTAAAATTATTATGGAGATAAAAATATACAGATACTCCTTTTTCTAAAATTGAATTCAGTACAAATTCAGTTTTAACGAGCCTGACCAGCAGAAACAAAGAAAATGACATTTAAAGTATACATATGTATATACATAGAAGAAAATGATAAAATGCAAAACAGAAAAACCATTTTTATCTACATTCTACAAGATCCCAATTCTTCCCAGTTCCACAAAAATTACACTCTAGAGTCTAGAGTTTAGACGAAGAATACAAGGAAATGCCATGTTGAAAAAAAGTGTGTCATTTTTCATAATGGTGTTAGTTCTCACTAACATAAACGCATTCCAACAGGACGCAGTGAGTTTTGAGTGCAACTTACTAATTACGGCGCGGCGCCATAGCAATCATTTTGTATTGTTCAATTATATTAAAAAATGAATATAAAGTAATAAAATGTCATATCGTAAAAAACTTATACAAGTATGAAATCATTAATAAGGAATAAGTTATCTGACAAAAATGAATATAATAAAATGTATATTTAGTGATAACCGAAAAAAAAACATAAAGTGCAACGCGAAACGACGAACACAACGACTTTCGTACAAGTGAGTTTATTTTTTACACTTTTCGTAAAAAAGTAATGTGAATTGTACAAACCTATTGTTGTTAACCATCAAACAAGCAACACGTTTTAAATGACTTTAGTGAAATGTTTGCAGGATATATATCCGAAAATAAACCTGAACAAACTTCCCTCCCTACAAAATAACTGGAACAAAATTAAAAATTGAATTGAAAAAATGCACACTATAATCACCAACTAAATTGTATCTCGCTGTCAACTAAAATTTGACAAAAGAGAAAATATAACTTGTCTGTAGAATGAAATGCTTTTATCCGCCTTTCCCGTCTTATTTTCACATAGTTTTACTCTGCACTTTATTTTTTTTTTTTATTGTTTTTATCAAATATGGTAATTTTTTTATATAAATAACTTAACTTAATTATTATTAATAAACACTGTTTATTAATAATTTATTCTCACTCTGTCTTTTATTTTAGTTGATCAAATAAAAAATTTGACATTTGAGACCCTTAACTTAGTGCCTCATTCACATATAAAGTGGTTACACACAGAAAGAAAAAAGGTAGTGGACATGCAAGAAAAATTGACAGTAGAGGAATGATCGGAATTTTAAAACACTTCATTTTTGCTTTTACTTCTTTTGAATGTTCTGCAACCCCTCAAATGCTGTGGACAACTCTTTGTATAAATGGTGCTGCCACACAGTTTCTACCCCTTTTTGGCCCAGAGTTCCATGACGTATTCTTCGTCATGGCTTCCTCATAATTTTCAAATTGATTTAAAATGTGAAATATTTCTTTTGACAGTAGCTACCAGCTGTTTTGTTTACATTTAATTGAGCGCTGATTGTTTCGAAAGGTTTGTTTGATTTGTTCAACTTTGAGTTGCTACGTGTTTTCGAGTGGTTTTATGTAAAACTTGTAGTTTACGAAAACCTGTAGCTTATCTTATTTCGATTATAATCCATCAGCCTTATTTATAAACGACACATAAAGCCTGCATAAATTTATACACTCCTTATAATGCTTCTAAACGCGAAAATGTTATTTATAAAACTTATGCAACATTAAATAGAGCCATAATAAGCTAAACGCGTTTTGAAGTTGAATAGAGCCTGAATAAGAAAAATATAGTGACGAAATGTCATGGTTTGTGTCCATAATAGAAAAGAATAAAAAAGCATTTTCAATTTTCTTCATTATTAAATGATTTAAAGAATTTTAAATCGAGTTATCCTGACTCCGAGAAGAAGAAAAGTGTACAAAAAAGATTTAATCCAATGGAACTAAGCGATGGAGAATTTAAAAATAAATATAGATTTTCGAAAGAAAATATGAAAAAAAAAAAAAAATCGTCTTTCAAACAAAACTGCAAACATTATCGGACAAATACTAATTTGCCGAGCTCATTATTTTTGCCTTCGATTCCATTTTGTATTATTATTACTATCGTTTACCTATTTTATTGAAAAGAGAACAATTAATTTAATTATGACATCTAAATGGAATAGGTTTCCCATTTTTGTACTTTTTTTGGCATAAGAACTGCATAACTATAATTTGTAGGAAAATGTTTAATAAATACGAATTTATGCATCGTTGAATATAGCCTACATAAATCCTTATACACTGCATAACTATTCATATTCATCAGAGGATTATATTAAATAAGACTGCATGTCACTTTTTGAAAATGAAGTACTGATTTGGGATTGAACGTACCCATTGTCTATCGAAACTCAGCTGATTTATAGTTTGCTTATCCGCTTACGAAATGACAACGGAGGTTTTCCATCCTTATACCAAGTATCCTACGTATTTTTCTTATATTAAGTGAAGTGCTAGTGCTAAGTTAAAATTATAGAAATAAAGAAACACTAAAAAAGCTTGGTAAAGTTTAAAAACTTGAATCCCGTGCTTAAAAAGTTTTGTTTTTGATCCATAAAAACTATATCTAAAATAACTCTTCAAATATGACACGTAAGTAACACTTTTTGTATGTCCAAAAAGTTTTGTATAGCAATCAATTCCATTAAATGTTTATTACGATATATATTTTATTTTAAAATAATAGAGCAATACAACAAAATATATGAAGTACATACACATGTATGTACATAATGTATATTCGATTCAGAGTTTAACGATTAAATGACATACAAATTATTTTCTAAAAATAAACAGATATTCACTGTATTGGCGAGTTGTTTTAGAACAAAAGTAATACCTATTTATTATTTCAACACCTCAACTTAAGAAAGCATTTAAATAATCTAAAGTTTATATTTTTAACATTTATGCCCATCTTTTCAACGCATTGTTGGTGTTAAGGAACTGTCTTTGTTAAATTTATCAACGACTATATCTTCAGAACTACAACAGTCTTCTCCATAATTCGGTCACTGATATGATGACGTGAACTTCATTGTCCTTATTATCACCAGCAATTAATAAGCTGTTTTTTTTTTTTAAATAGCTGTTTCGGCCCCGAACTGTTTAAGATAACTTCTGATACAGTTGCTGACAATATTATTTTTGACAAATTAATTAATGTGCTTGATAACAAAACCGTTTGTTCTTCCTCAAAATATTACTAGAACGTCCAATCAGACTACCAACAATTCTTTTTTTGCCAGTTTCATCTTCCTTGCGCTATGGATAGTTTCTGACTAAGACCGCTTGGGGTTCCCATTGATTTGCAATAATGTTAATTTGCATCAGAATTTGTATATACTATATTCAGTACGATGCAAAAATGAGTACATGTTTGTACTTGGTGCATTTAATATGTCATAATGTTGTTAATACAAAATTTCTGATTTAAATTTGTCACGAGTATCAATGCTTAACGAAACTTCATTGAAATAAACGATGGGTTTGGATAACGGCTCATTACATCCATAACTAGTATTATGTGCTCTTTGAAATAAAAGATTCTAGCTCTCAGTTTTCTAGCTGGAATATAGATTGGTACCAGTGTAAGAAGTGATGGACACTTTATGTTAAAACGTAAATCTCTAATGAGCATTACACTATGAACTTTTCGACAAGTTTCAAGAGATTTTATACCAAGGAAATGACATCTAGCCTTATATTCTGGACTAAAGCTCCAACGTATTTGTCGAAATATATATTTCGTAAATCGTTTTTGAACCTTTTAAAGTCGGTCAGGGTGAATTTTAAAAGCAGGGTCCCATATTACGTCTGCATATTCCAGAATAGATCTAACAAGAGATGTTTAAAGTGCTAATAGAACGTAAGGATCTCTTAAATCTTTACCATTTCGCTTGATGAAACCAACTAACGATTTGGGTTTTGGAATCAAATAGTCAAGTATTTAAAAGAAAGGGCAGGATCAAGTATAACACCTAAATCGTTAATCCTTGAGACTCGATTGATAGGTATAGATTCAATTGTATAGTCAAATTACAAATGACTAGTTTTTCTCGAGAAAGAAATCGCATTAGACTTTTTAATATTTAGTTATAGACCATTAGCATGACACCAATAAGACAAACCATTGACATTAGATTTAATCATCTGACAATCTTCTAAACATTTGACTTTTAAAAACAGTTTGAGATCATCTGCATATATCAGACAATTGCAATAATTAATCACTGAAAGAATATTTTTTATGAAAATAATGAAGAGGAGTGGACCAAGATGGCTTTCTTGGAAAACACCAGACGTGCATAAGATGTCTTTAGATCATATATTAATTATCTGCACTTGTTTATATCTACCAGTAAGATATGAAGATAAACAACGAAGCATTTCTGAAAGGAATCCAAATAATTCAAGCTTATTCTGTATATACTGCATCTACTTGTGATTTTTCTTCAATGAAAGAGAACAGTAAAAAAGCGAACAAGAGCAAAGACAAACGTCAAATTGTCGCACGGAAAATTTTACCCGTGCGACACAGGTCGATTTTCTTGCGTCTCATGTTTTCGAATTTTGTCTCTCTTTTGCACTTATGTTGTTCGAAGTGTCGCATGCATCTAGATTCATCGTGTAATAGCAGACTATGCACATGAGATGAACTCGTTCAGATCACTAAAATTAAACGATACGGATCATATTTTCCCACTTTTTCATAATGATGTTGCCAGTTGTGATTATTGGAATTTAATTATACTCCGAAAAAACATCTTGCCCGACTTGACACAGAGATGTTATCGCAGATGAAGAAAAAAAAATTAATTCCCACAGGCTTTAACTGCAAATAGTGGACATGCATATACACCACACAGGAGGTCTGAGCAAATTATGTTCACACAAATAAAATATTTTGGTCTGCAGCGACGATGTGTCTGTATCCTGGCCGTTCAGTACTCAACTTAAGATTGCAAACTTTGCCATAACGAACGATTCGGAATCGAATCCTAAATCAAAAAACATGGTTTATGGCAATACTCTCGTTTTCAAATGCAAAATTTCCCTTCTTTTGGTGGTGGGATCAAACTTGGTTCACGAAAATTGAACCAGAAAAATATCAAGATCATGTAGTGTTGTAATACATGAAAAGTGCTGAACCAGTTCTTCATGAACTGGATCTTCGTGTATAATAAAACGCGTTTTTTTTTAGCTCAGGCACATCAAAACGCTGAGGTTGTGTTTCTTTTTTCAATCGTAGCTAGCTCGGAGCGCGCTCTATGAGCTCTAAATAAAACGACCGAGCGAATGGAGTTAGAAGTGCGGCTAACTCATTTTTTTTTCATGTGGTATGACAGAGACAGACTGCTTTTGGCAGTTCAGTGCTTAAGTGTGTTTCATATATATATCGGAGAGCTCTGATCAAACTATGCTCAGAGCTCAGAGCATACTCTACGTTCTTATATTCCCACACTAGTTTTTTATATTAAGGTTGGCTCTTCTCGTTCTCTTAAATTGAGAAATTTTTGTACTACGTTTCGGCAACGTTTTTGCCAAATTTGTAGTCAGTTGCATTGATTTTTTTGTTGTTTTTTATTATTTTGCAAATTGTTCGAAAGGGATAGATGGGTATGAGAAATCAAAGGAATATTTATAAAAAATAGCAACATCATAACTAAAATTATAATTTTTCACGCGTATAGTAAAGTTGTAAGGTTCAAGTGAATTAAAAAAAAGTTCACATTGTTTTCACGTGTAATGAAATAAAATTCCAGTAATCACGTGATTTACATTCAAATTTGTGAGTTCAAAACAAGTTTAATGGCATTTTATTGTATGTGAATTGGAATAAAGTTTTAAAACCCACCTATTTTCATGTAAAATAACCTTTTTGTTCAAGAATTGTTTTAACATTTAAATTTGAATTGAATGTTGTTGTTATAACAACACTTAAACTTCAATAAATAACATTCCAATGTGCCACAAATTTGACTTAAACTTGACTTTGTATGTATTACTTCTTCAAAAGCAAATACACTGCCGCTCATCTGAATAGGTTCACACATTTTTTCACCTTACTGTTAGCCTCTCTTCATATGTATTGCAATGACATATCTTTGTTATATAGGTAATGAAGGACCATCATTATACGATCGTTTTGGGAGAAAAAAAATTGTCTGAAAGCTTACCGTTTTTCTCACACGGTAGCTAGACTAAATGCATTCATAAAAACAATACTTTTTTTGGCTCATTTGAATAGGTTCAACGAATAAAATGGAATAAAACAATTTAATGATTTATTTGGCCCCTGGTATGAATATTTAACAGGAATTAATAATGAGTGTTGCCGCCTTTTTTTAATATAGTCTCGTAAATTCGATTTGGAATGGAACTATACAATTTTTCTAGGTATTGAAGCGAAATTTCGGACCATGCTTTTTTAATTGCTTCGATTAATGACTTTTTATCTTCGAATTTTTTTCCTGACTGGTATACTTTACGCTAGAGAGTTCCCCATACATTCTCTATTATGTTAAGGTCAGGGGAGTATAGAGGCCACACCAGCATCTTCACATTTTGACCCTCAATCCACTGCCTTACCGTCCTGGCTGTATGGATAGGGGCATTATCGTGTTGAAATGTCCACGATATTGGTCCAAACAGGTCAAAAATCAGTGGGAAGCAGTGGCGGCTGTACCTTAAGTGCGCTCGTGCGCTGAACCACCAACCCAAAAGATTTAAAAATTACTAAAAATTACTTTATCTTAATTTGTTAAATTAAGTACATATAAAAGTTTATTTTTCAATCATACAATAGCAACACATAAAATTTCTAATACCTAGCCTAGCACTTTGCTATACTACAAAGACAAGCCAAAGACAACATTGTATGTATTTTCCCTGTAAATTCAATTCTCGTGCGCTTTGGCGAGCGCACAAGGGCTGCTAATATAACTTGTATGGGTTACAGCCTTACATGCCTGACGCGTGAAACAAAAGATATCTTATTGAAATGTATCGAGAAATTAATCTACTTCCGTGCGCCGCACGAGAGAACCGAAGTTTACCGAAGGAAGCAACAGATCCCGATGTTTGACGAAGTTCGCCGGTCAATGTGAGTGACGAAGGCGATAGCTTCGGAACGCGATGCAGCCGCTGCCGCGCCGGCGACTATGATTTATGAATTTGAATTCGTATTATGGATTAAATTTTGCTGTATCTGTTTGGTGTTTTTTAAATTTAACTTAAGATTGCAAAAAGTCTTTATATTTATAAATATGAACAGAAATTGTCTTTTTATTTATTATATTTCCAAATTTAATACTTAGTGAGTGCACTCCCTATTCGATGACCCAGCAGCCGCCACTGGTGGGAAGGCCTTTTCCAGCACACCTTTATAGGAACTTCCATTCATTTTTGATTGGAATTGGAGTTCTAAAATTCCGTACAAGTAAATAGCTCCCCACACCATGACGCTGCCTTCACAGCTATGCAACCGGCTCAGATAATGCTCTTCTTTTCGGAGGTCATGGAAGTAATAGTTATAGCCGTCAGGGCCCTCTAAATTAAACTTTTTCTCATCTGAAAAAATTACTTTGCGCCACTCCGAACTCCACGACATGTATTTTTTACAGAATTCTAGACGAATTTGTCTTCTAGATTCGTGAAGTGGTGTTTTTTTTTGAATTTTTTTCTTTTTAATGAGAAGCACTTCTAATAACGCGTTTTACCGTCGCTAAACTGCAATTTACACCAGTTTTTGTTTTTATTTTTGACGCGAAATCAAGCGAATTTGAAGCTGCTCTGATAATAGCACGTCTATCAGTTCTTGAAGTGACCGTATAACTTCCTCCTTTCATGTTTTTTCCATTATTTTGGATATTTCGCAAATAGCTGCCTACTAAATTTTGACTTCTGTTAATTTTTTTCGCGATGAGTCGTTGTCTTAGGCCAGATTCACGAAATGTTTTTATTTTTCCCTTTTCTTCCTCGCTTAAAGATTTTCCGCGACCCATTTTCGCCGTTAATAGGTAAAACACAATAACTTCATTGACAGACAAAATTTCGATTACAATTGACAAGCAACTCAACGTAAACTGCGGTTTTTGCTGTTGAACCTATTCAGATGAGCCAAAAAAAAATGCTTGTTTTTATGAATGCGTTTAGTCTTTCAGACAATTTTTTTTCTCCCAAAACGATCGTATAATGATGGTCCTTCATTACCTTTATAACAAAGATGTGTCATTGCAATACATATGAAGAGAGGCTTACAGTAAGGTGAAAAAATGTGTGAACCTATTCAGATGAGCGGCAGTGTATGTATCTGTTTAAATGAAGTTCTCAATATTATTCATAAAAAAAGTTGAAATACTTAATTGAATTTACTTCATTATTTGAAAATTTCTCATTGGGCAATGATTTTTCGAATTGGACACTCCATAACAATTCGTACTTCTGTTTTACTTTTGTTTGCTTCTTCATTTTTTTAAATTTTTCCTCCCTTCCAACTCCTTATTACCCCTTGCATTGAAAATAGCTATATATGTATGTATGTATGTAGATGTTTGCAAAAGTACTAACTCGAACCATCCTTTTATTCGTATGTATATATTAATTTCAGATGTTTTGGGTGACGTTTGAAAATCAAATTAATTTTGTTTCTCTGAACTCTCTCTTCTCCTCATCTCTTGAGAACCAGGATATTGAGAATGTATCATGATTACAAAACGCAACAACAAAATGAAAAATTAAATATTTCTAAATTTGCTTAAATATTAGTTCGGAGCCGCATGCATACAGGGCCACTGTGTGTTTTTCCACACACATTACTCGTATAATTTAGGTATCAATATCAATGTATCAAAGTATTACATTATACTATTATAACAATTATGTCAATTTGGAAAAGTAATTTTTGTCTTTTGAAAGTACTTTGTAAATTTAAATAAAACTACATTTATACCTAAAACACGAAAGATAAGACGGAAAAAAATTCCATTATATTGCATTTCAATCCAAATGAAATTCATATTGCCCATTTCGATCATTAATCAACTGCTTCTAAAGGGCCTTATCTATTTTGTCTTTGAGACAAAAAAAAAAATTACTAGTAAAAAATTAAACAAATTTTAAATGCTGAAGGAGAGAAAGATTCCCAAATATGTATTTGAAAGTACTCCCAACATTTTTGTTGTCTTATTTTTTGAAACAAAATTTAGTTAGTGGTAACAAATATTATGAACTTTTTGAAACAGGTGGAAATCAAAGAGACCTTGCTCGGGCAAAAAACATGAAAAAGAGGGAGGAACTGACTAGAGGCAAGCGCACGGACAATTTGACAGTTGAACAGAGAAAACAGAGGTAATAAAAATGTTAAAAGAGTTATGGCGTTTTCAATTGGCAGTCTGGAAGCAGAAAAAAAACATTCTGAAAGCGTTCAATTGGGCAAAAGTGACAATCCTGATTCAGAAAAAGAAGAGATTTCTCTTCACACATTCAAAGATTTTAAATGTCATACTTGATAAATGTCATATTTTTTGAATTAACAAATTATGTGAACTGGAGCGATTGCTTGAAATTAAAACATAAAAAATGGAAAATAATATTGAAAATATCTTAACAATTGTTCCTAATTTGTTAGAAACTTTGTTGGAGTCGTCTTCCCCATTTTCTTCATCAAAATTATCCATATTTACATCCTACATGTTTACATCACAAAAAAAAACTAAATTTGAAGCGTTCCGTACATAAATGCACATACATATGTATGTAGTTGGTACATGTAATAACACTTTACCAATACAGTCACACTAAATTTCAAATTTTTCAGAATTCAGAAAAACTGTTCAATTGGGATTCTGCTTCTAATTCCAATTCCGGATTGCCAATTAAAAACGACATTAGTTCTATTGAATCATTTGAGAAAATATTTACTTTATTTATAATATGTATGCACATATGTACATACATATATACATATGTATATATTATAGTTATTAATTACCTGTACAATATTGAAGACGAAAAAATAGCATTTGAGTTTTAGTCGTGTGTTATTTCTTTATTTACAGTATGGCTGCGATTGACTAAATATCAAATAAGTGAAATAATGGATTAAATATCTATCATATTTCGTTTAAAGTGAAAAATTAAGAAAATGATCGGTGTATTTGTTGGGTTAATTATTTTAGATATGCGATTGATATAATTGTTTTTCTTAAAAAAATACTTTTAAATCTGATCGTTCCTAAATTCAAAAGTGTAACATTCTGAAGTCTTAAAATCATTACTTTATTCACTATTGTCAGAATGTTACACTTTCTAAAAATTTTGATTTTATCTGCAAATATTGGCGTTTTGCTTTTATGAAAATCGTGACATTTATCATTTGCATTTATGAAAATTATGGACTTTTGCAACCATGCATTTATGAAAGCACACATATTCTACTTTAAAACGTTCATAATCATCATACCGAACTACATTTTTCTTTTCTTTATAAGAACATTATCTCAAAACCATATTTATTTTATTTTAAGGGATGCAGACTTGATACGAGAAAAACAACGAAAGAAGGAAGAAGAAGAAGCTGCTCGAAGAGTCCCAGCCGCTAAGTAGGTTCAATACTCGTAGCCGATAAAAACACCAATGCATCAATAACCATACTATTACCTGACTAAAATTTAGATAGCCAAACAAATCCATGTTTGTGTTAATTATTAAAACGAAAATTGGAAGATTCAAAAATTTTTTGAAGGCTAGCGATGAACGATAATAAATATAATTTTTAAAAAGTAAGCTAATTAAAAGTACTTCAAATATCTAAAATATACCAAAATGTTGTTTAATTTAATTTTGTTTATTTGGCGCTCACTAATGAACTTATGACCGCCCTGCATCTGAAGATATGAAACTACAAAAATATACTTATTTATAATAACTAAAATAAAAAATTCTTCTAATTTAAGAATAATTAATATAAATAAATACGAGTATAGTAACAAATTCAACAATAAAATAAAAACTAAAAAAGTAAATCACACTTCTTGAATCATTTTATTTTATCTACCGTTTTCCTCGGTGTATAAAGCTCTTATGGTATCTATAGAGATAGACACAAACTATGTATAAGCGGTGAAGTTTTCTAACCTAAAAATCCTAAATAACAAATTGTTTTGTATCTACAAGCCAGTTGCATTCCTCCCCTTAAACAATTCAACCGTAATACTCGTGCTTCGCGCGGAATGCTCATCAGTTTACTTTCGGGCGTACTGTCAAGTACAGGGATTCGTTTTTTTGCCGTACTACGCGAATGTGGAATACCCTTCCACGTTCTGTCTTTTCTTCTCATTGTGATATACAGAAATTTAAGATTAATTTTCACTGACATCTCCTTTCAAATTCCCTCCTTCTTACCTAAAGCTCGCACTGTGTCTCTGATATATAAAGGGTACATAAAAACCCCTTGTGTGCGCGCTAATTATAAAAAAAAGGGTTGAAATACCATTAAAATAAGGCAAAAGATAAATGGTACATAGCATAAAAGGTTTAAAAAAAAAAATGTTCCAATAATTTTGAACGACATAATTAAAGGCACGAGAACGATAACTTGGCCACCAAGAAAAAATAACGGTTTTTGGTAGATTGGGTCAATACAAGCTTTTTTTCACTATGGGCAATTTAAAATAAAAATGCTTTGAACGGAAAACGATTTTTTTTTTAAATAACGATAATATTTACAGAAGTATGATATATTTTTTTAAAGCGTATAATCTATTTTATTAGCCTGTTTTTAAATAAAGTGAAAAAAATAACTAATTTTAAAACCAAAATTTGCGCAAAAAAAAGCTTAAAAATAATTTTGAAGAGTAATTTTAAAAATATTTTATGAAATATATAAATTTCTTGACTAACACTCTGTTGCTCTTATTAATTCTTAATCAAAATCTAAAAACAATATGAATTTATATCTAACAGTTTTCGAGAAAATTATTCAATGGACAAACAACTTACAAAAGTAAAAAAATTCTCAATATCCAATCAAAGTGTATATTCTTTCATTGTAGTCGTTTCTAAATATTGACAACAGTTGCCAATAAGTCGTTTTAAAATTTGATAGATGTTATTTTTTGTTGCCTTTTCTCTGCAATGACATTTCATTCCCATAAGTTTGGGCGCATTCACTAATGTAGTCACTACGTAGTCGAAAATCAACTAGCTTTGTGAATGCAAAATGCACTACAAAGCTAGTCAATCGTAAACTGTCATATTTTTGACAGAAGTGAGAATAAAATGAAAATTATTTGTGATTTTAAAATAAATCGAATCAAATATAAGATATAAACTGAGTGATTTGGAACAAGATGAAGTCATATGTATACAAAATAATTAAATTTAGATTATATTATAGTGGTTTGGTAAATTAAAATTGTATTTTTATCTAACAGCAGAGAGTGAAATGTCAAAATCGCTGTCAACTACCTTTGAAGTTGAACATTTTTACACTACGTCGGGGGGGAAATTTCAACAACTTCTTAGTTGTATTTGACCAATCAAAGTCTGTTCACTGAGTTTTAGAGTAGGATAGAACAGAGTAGAACAGCGTAGGATAGGATAGAACAGAACAATAAACGTCAGACAACTTAGAACAGTCAAATATCTGGCATCTGAAATTGTAAACAAAAAATTGTTTTGCTTTGACTCACGTTTAATGAAAATTTACTACCAATTTTTGATAAATAAACCAATTATTTAGTTTGCGACATAAAAATTGATTAAAACTGTTCCAAATATAATATTTTGTTTACTTTATTCTCACACAAAACAAATATAAAGCACAACAGACGAAATGAAAACCAATCACAAATTACAGACAGATGATTTTGACACTTTTCACAATTCTGTTCTACCTAAAAAGCAAGTGTAGAAAATGCTGTTCTAAAGTGTTCCAAACTGTTCTAGATTGCCTCATTGAACAGCAAACTAGAACACTTTAGAACAGCAAAAACCTCATTGAACAGCAAAAAGCTGTTCTAATCTGTTCTAAACTGTTCCAAACTGTTCGGAACAGCTTCATTGAACAGACTTAGAGTGATTTGACTACGTAGTGACTACATAAGTGAATGGGCCCTTGTCTTCTAGAGAGGTATGATTTTTAATTTCCGTCGGCAATTTTTTTTGTTTCAATTTGTAAGCTATGTGTTTTTTTTTAATGTGCCAATGTATGTATGTTATATTTTGTTATTTGTGTTAGTGTTTTTTATAATTTACAACTCAATAGAATAGACTGCTATTACACGATGACTTATGACATGAGTCGTGACTCTTTTCGAACTACGTTGGAACAAGAGATACAAAATTTGAAAAAATGAAACGGAAGAGAAATTGCCAGGTGAGTCGCTGTCCAAATTTTCCACTACTCATTTCTGACATTTCTTTTTCACTCATTCGTTATTTTGCTATACCTCTTTATTTTAATTCTCCGTGCTCGAGTTCATATGTACATATATCCTTATAGTTGAAAAAGCCAGACAGAATGTATGATTTCCCAAACAACTAACTTTGAATTAAAGGTTACATTAGAGTCATAACTTAAGAGTCAAACTGTAATAGTGTTCGACTCAAAAGATGAAATTTCAAAAGAGAATTCGAAGATGAGTCACGAATCATGAGTCAACGTGTAATAGCAGTCATATTTTATGCTGTCGACCTCCTTTTTTGTAGAAAATTCGTTTTTATCGAAACTACTTTCTTGAGCCATAAAAGATCCATCCTCGTTCATGTTTTCCTTCAAATAATATGTAATTATTTAAATTTCATAATTAAAAATGTACAATTTTAACTTTCTGGTACATTTTTGCGTAAAAACATTTAAAAAAACTTCTCCTGTAAAATTTGAGTTTGTGGGCCAGAAAATTGTGCTGGATAATGAGAGTGGTGATGGTTGGGTGGAGACACACCAGCTCACCCAGGATGTGGTCGCCGATTTGGAAGTGAAGGTGTGCGAGATGACACTGAGCGGCAGGGATGACGATGACGAGGATATCCAGGAAATTATTTACTGGTAGGAGACTTGCAACTGACGAGAATTCAAATCGAAGTGAGACAAGGAATGACTATACAATTTTTGTGAGAGTTAGAATGAATAATAAAATCGGAAATTTTGCTGTTTTGGGAGACTTTGGTTTATTTACATTTTTTTAGTTGAGTATTCCTTACTGTAGTCCCTTACCAGACGAGACACACAAAATCAGGTCAAAAAGAAACAATTTTGGGTAGATTAGGTATTCCTGTATGGTTTGATTTTGATGAATATTTTGTTGTTGGTGATCAGATGGATGTAATGTATGTAGGTAGGGGTATTAATGTATGGAAATATAATTACATATTATAATTTTTAAAGTCCGAGCGTTTAGAAATACGAAAAAGGTTTGCAAGAGTTTTAAATTTTCGTGAAAATCCAAAATAAAGCTATATACATACATATGTGAATGGTTATCATGGTAAAACAATATAGGTCCTTATTCATCTTGAAAAACAATCATACCTATTAAGATACAGAAATTGTTTAAATGTTATGTGTTCTCTTTTTAATACTTATATTTACTTCGATATTTCGAAAAGAAACTGAGTAGGTAGGTAAGTTAGATATACCTAGATACTATCTTTTATTTTTAAGGACAAGAGTAAAGCATTTATTTTTTTTTTAACATTTACCTTACTATGTGTGTGTACCTGTAGGTATGTTAGTTACTTTTATTTAATTAGTTAAATACTTTACTCAAAACTTGTATGTCCTAAAAAATGATCGAAAAAAGCTAGAGACCTAGATAAGTTTACCAATTAAAAAAAAGTCTTAAGACCATTTTTCATTAATTTTAGTAAATCGTTCCAATTCTTATTTCAAATCATAGATAGGTACCATTTCATGGCATAAGTATACACCCTTATTACGGTTGTCAAAGATCAATACGATATTTGATATTTATCAATAAAATTAATGAATCGGTATTATAGTTATCAAAAATCAAAATTTTTGATAAACTGTGAACGCTCTTCAGAAATTAGATCTATTGTGAATGATTTAAATTGACAGTCTTGGTATTATGGTTGTCAAAATGTTTGTTGATTATCAAATTTTCAGTCAATCACAAATTCCTTGTTGATAAAATATTTTACGGATCGGGAAAGCCAAAAGCATGTCTACTTTAGAACTATTTTTCGGTGAAAATGAAATTGAAGAAGAAAATACTTTGGAGCAAGCAAAGATTCGAAGAAAATTACGCGATGCTTCAAATCCGATGGATTTGGCTGAACATATGTATTTAGATAAGAGATCTTTTTTAATTAAATTACAAAAACTAATTTGGCTCGCTTCTAGATTCATTCAAAACTTTAGACTTTCGAAAGAAGCCTTCCTTAATGTATTTTTATGTATCAACGACAAGTTAAAGCCAACGAAAAGGCAACAATCCATCCCAAACATACTAAAATTTGCAGCTGTCTTAAGATTCCTTGCGCAAGGAAGTTACCAGTTGAGTGTTGGGAACGATTTTAATATTGGTATGGCGCAACCAACGGTTTCAGTTGTTTTGAAAGAAGTTTTAAATGTCTTGGAAACAAATATTTGTCCTAAATGGATAAAATTTAACTTTTCACAAGAAGAAGAACGCCAGGCCTGAGCTATTTAATTCCACCGCAACCTCTACCCACTTCTTACTCATGAGCGGCTTTGAATTAACACCCTTGGCGAAGTCTGGGTTCTCTTTCATCCGTTCTATCAATCTGGCGAGCTGATTTTTGTTGCTTACAATTTTACTCCTGCGTAAAGAAAACACTTTTAAATTGAATAGCACCATTAATTTATTACAAACTACTTACATTTTTAATCCAAATCAATCAAAATAAAATTCGTGACACGAAACAAAAGCAGTTCGTTATAAAATTATAAATGAAATTGAAACGTCAAAAGTAAATAGGCACTATTCACAATAGATTTTTGATCTTTGTTCACAATGGATCAAAAAATGATCAACTCCGATGTATCAATTGATTGACAAAATATTTCAATTGTCAATTAATTGATCTTTGACAAACGTAATAAGGCTGAAACTCACTTGTACGAAAATCATATTGTCCGTCGTTTACTTGTGTACTCCAATTTTTTTTCTGTTATTACTAAATACACATTTTTGTAATTTTTTTTTCAGATAACTTATTCTTTATTGATGTTCTTAAACTTGTATAACCTTTTTATCATTCTTGAATTAAGTCACCGATATGACATTTCGTTACTTTATATATATTAATATTTTTAATACTTTTGATTAGGTTTTTTTTTAAATAAAAGAATGACTACTATGCCCATTATGAAAAATGTCTCACTTTTTTCGAACAAGGGCACTTCCTTGCATTCTTCTTCTAAGCTTCAATCCCACGGAATGCATTGAAGCCTCAATTTTATTTTACAAAATTACTAAACACTCGCACATGCTTGACAAGCATTTTGAATTGTGTACGTATACCTCTAAGCGTTATGCTACCCAAAACAAAAAAGTTTATTGCTGCTCATTTTACCGCATAGTACAATTTTAATGCTAATTTGTAATCTGACACGGTGGGGCGACTATTTATGGCACATGTCATTTCCTACTTGAAAAATTCCATTTTTTTTTAAACTCAGATTAATAAAAAGAACTTGCAATTTCCTAATAATAATTAAAGAGCTTATAATATTGAGTTCTCATATGCATTCCAAAAATTACCGGTCATATGAAACGCTTTGACAAAAATCTTATAATTATAATAGTACGTTTGACACATAACCATACTTTTCATTACCTTTCAACTTTTTAATCTTGAGTGCTGAATGAGCTTATTTTAAATAATATTGTAATATTTCGGCTTGGTCCGATAATTAAAACTTATTTACACTTGTAAATAAAACAAAATTTACTTTATTTAAATCGTTCACAAAAATTCTTTATTCAACACTTTCAATTATCACTTTTAAAACACAGTCTTTACTTTATCGCAATTCACAATCAATAATAATCCGCTTTGCTTCCGAGCGCCTATTTATATACCTCAAATCGGTTCGAGAATCTGCTAGGTTGTTCTCGAAGCTTAACGAAGCAAGTTCCCCTCTTAACCACTAGATGTTTCTCGATGCTTCAAGAAGCGAGTTCTCCTTTATTCTAGTATAACACGATATTAAAAGAGATAAAGAGTGTATACATATAACATTGCCCCCTCCTTAGGATTGATCGTCCCGAACAAATCCATCGTTCTCATCACCACTGTAGCAATGTAGCCGGTCGCGATGTACAACTTTAGGTTTTCCTCTGACTCCCTTTTGTATCCGGTACACGACATCGTTGATTTTTGTAATGACTGTATATGGACCTTCCCAGTCCCGTTGAAGTTTCGGTGACAACCCTTTTTGTCGATGGGGATTGTAAAGCCACACGCGATCTCCTGCTTGGAACTCTGTTGTTGTCGCTCGTATATCGTAGCGTGTCTTCATTCGGTCACTGAACATCCTTATTTTCAACCTGGTATTGTCGTGGATCTGAAGGAGTCTTTCTCTGAGGTCATCAATGTAGTCATCCTCGGCTTGCGGCTCCGACGTGGGACATCCAAATTTTATTTCGCTCGGCAGTCTGATGTTCCTTCCCATCAAAATCTCAGAAGGTGTATGGCCAGTTGAGCTATGTCTTGCACTTCGATACGCCATCAAAAACAGTGGAATATGTCGATCCCAATCTCGCTGGTTGTCGTCCACAACTTTGCAAAGATGTTCCTTAAGGGTTCGGTTGAATCGTTCGACCATGCCATCAGATTGTGGGTGAAGTGGTGTTGTTCTTGTCTTCTTGATGTCAAGAAGCCCACAAACTTCCTGAAATATGTTTGATTCAAAATTCCTTCCCTGGTCAGAATGCAGTTCTAATGGAACGCCGAATCGGCTCACCCAGTTGAAGACAATTTGGTCTGCGACTGTTTTGGCTTCTTGGTTTGGAATGGCGTATGCTTCAGGCCACTTGCTGAAGTAATCCATGACGACCAGAATATAACGATTTCCATTATTTGTTTCCGGAAATGGACCCGCTACGTCTACTGCAATCCTTTCGAAGGGTGCTCCGACATTATACTGCTGCATTTGGCTGTGGTTCTTTTTGTTCGGGCCTTTGGTGGCAGCACAGGTATCGCATTTTCGGCACCACTTCTCAACATCCTCCCTTGCATGTAGCCAGTAAAATCGTTGTCGAACCTTTTCTAGCGTCTTGTTCACTCCTAGATGGCCTCCCGAAACTCCATCATGCATCTCTCGCAGAACGTCCATAACCTTCGATCTCGGTAAGACTAGCTGCATTATATAAGACTTTCCATCTGCTGATTCCCATTTACGTCGAAGGACACCCTCTTGGACATGAAACGAGTCCCACTGTACCCAATAGGCCTTCAGGGTCTGACTTCTATCGGAGATATCAGCCCATTCTGGTTTTTCCTGGTGTTCCTTCCAAGCGAGGATGGGTTCGATATCTGAGTCTTCTTGTTGAGCCTTCCTCAACTCGTCGTTGCTCCAGCCATAAATGGGATCGGCTCTGGTTCGTTGGACAGTAACCACTTCTTTTTCTTCTTGTCGTCTGCAATGCTTACAGTCTTGCTTGCATGGTCTCCGAGACAGTGCATCTGCATTTGAGTGAAGCTTCCCCTTTCGATGTTGAATTTCGTAATCGTAAGTCTGCAGCCTCTCAATCCACCTTGCCACTTGACCCTCTGGATTCTTGAAATTCAAAAGCCAGTTAAGTGCTCCATGGTCAGTTCGGAGAAGAAACTTCTGTCCATAGAGATACTTATGGAAGTGCTTTGTTGCCAAAATCAGTGCAAGCAGTTCTCTTCTGGTCACACAATAGTTTCTTTCTGACTTCGAGAGTACCTTGCTGTAATAGGCAATCACCTTTTCTTCGCCATTATGTACCTGCGATAGTACAGCACCTATCCCGACATTGCTGGCATCAGCATCAATTATGAACTGTTTTCCTGGGGCTGGGTAGGTCAGCACTGGTGCATTACACAAGCGTTGCTTGAGCTCTTGAAAGCTGCGCTCACACTCACCTGACCATTTAAACTGTTTTCCCTTTTCCGTTAGCTGATGTAGACTCTTGGCGATTCCAGCAAAGTCCTTCACAAAGCGCCTATAGTAGGTGGCTAGACCCAGAAAGCTTCGGAGTTGGTGTTTGTCCTGTGGTGTTGGCCAATTCTTCACGGTGTCAACCTTATCAGGATCCGTTTTTACTCCTTGGGATGAGATGATATGTCCCAGATATTTCACTTCGGTTTTGAAGAGTGAACACTTTTCTGGGTTAAGCTTGAGGTGGGCTTCTCGAAGTCTTTGAAACACGGCTCTCAGATTTGTACAGTGTTCGCCAAATGTTTTCCCGTATACTATGACGTCATCCAAATAGACCAGGCAAGATTTCCATGTGAGTCCTTGCAGGACGCATTCCATTAGGCGCTCAAAAGTTGCTGGAGCATTGCAAAGTCCAAAAGGCATCACTTTGAACTGCCACAATCCGTTTCCTGTTGAGAATGCTGTCTTTTCTTTGTCTTCAGGATGGATTTCGACTTGCCAGTAACCACTTTTCAAGTCCAAAGTTGAGAACCATTGTGCTCCTTCCATTGCGTCCAGAGTATCACTGATCCTAGGCAGAGGGTAGCTATCCTTCTTTGTCACATCATTCAACCTTCGATAGTCCACGCAAAAGCGGGTTGATCCGTCTTTCTTCTTTACCAGGACCACTGGAGACGCCCAAGGGCTTTTAGAGTTTTCGATCAAACCTTCTTCCTTCATGGTGGTTATCAGTTCTTCAACCTCACCTTGTTTGGCTAGTGGAAGGCGTCTTGCAGGTTGACGAATCGGCCTTGCATCCCCGGTATTGATTCGATGTTGCACCAGTTGCGTTCTGCCATATTTACCTTTCGATGACGAAAATATGTCTGCAAATTCTTCAAGGAGACCTTCTGCAGTTCTTCGTTGTTGGTGGCCAAGATTAGATGACTTGAGAATGTTCGTCTTTATGGAGTTCAGCTCTTCGCACTTCAAGGATTGCCTTGACTCTTCTTCGTTGATCCTTGTTATAGCTGATACAGATTCGCATTGTCCGACAATCTCACCTTTTCTAAGCTTAACTTCATACGGCTTGATGTTCAGTATTCGTACCTGAACCATGTTCTTTAAAGGTCTCACAAGAGTCTTCCCAATGGTGACGTTTTGGGAAGACTTTACAAATGCTGGTTCGACCATGAGGTATCGATGGCTGCCAGGCTTACCCTTCAATTTCGTCCACACGAATACTTCTGAAGAAGCAGGCAAAGTGAGATCTTCATTGATGACAGTTTTCACAGATGGCGAGGTTTCATACGAATTAGTCCCATAGATCATCGGAATCTCGATGTTTTGATATTTCAGGACTTGGTTCCTGATGTCCAATATCACTCCGTGATCTTTCATGAAATCGACGCCGACAATGCACTCATCGCATATATCTGCTACCAGGAACAGGTGAGAGAATTCCAACTCTGCCATGCGGATCTTAAGACGTACCTCACCATAAACTTTTGCGGCCTCTCCAGTTGCAGTCCTTAGACGATAGCTGTTGGTGTTGTGGAGCCATGCCTTCTTAACGAGGTCTTGCCGTATGATGGACGCCGTGGCACCGGTGTCAATGGTAGCCACACATTTGTTGCCGTTTATACTTGCTTGCACGGTCAGGCTCTTGTTGTCACGTTTCGTTTGAGAAACCTGGATGTTGTTTCTGGGGCCATCTATACCAGGATATTCGTTTCCCGGGTGGGAAACAACTTCGGAAGCAACATTGTTGGTGTTACTTTGACCATTTGAATAACTTCTGTTTCCACAGTGTTGGCATGTGGTTCCTCTTCGCGGTAATCTGCACTGTCGCTGTAGATGCCCAGTCTTATTGCAGTTCCAGCATCGTGCTGGTCCGTTTCGCTGACTCCTTTCCACAGTAGCCTTCTGACAAGAACATTCTTGGACTTCTATTTCCCTTACGCGATGCACGTTTTGGGAAGCTTGTTCTGCAGCTTCCACCGTCAGAGCGAAAGCCAATGCTTCTGGTAGTGTTCGCTTTCCGGCAGTGCGGATAGCCCTTTGGAGATTTATATCGCCCACAGCTCTCACAAAGGCTTCAACAGCAAGTTGATTTACTATCTCGTTACCAGCTGTTGGATATGCCAGGTGAACCAATCGCTCGATATCTGCCTGAAGCTGCTGCAGAGTTTCACCTCTTTTCTGTGTCCTATTGTTAAGCTGAACTCGGAAGACTTCTGTCATGTGGCTATCCCCAAACCGCTGTTCGATTGCGTTTACCAGAACTATGAAGTCGCCACTCTTCTCTGCTGGGATGGTTTGTAGCAGTTCAGCAGCAGATCCTCTTAAAGCAAGCGTAAGAGCAATGTATTTTTCGTGATCGTCCCAGCCGTTTGTTAACGCTGCTGCCTCAAACTGTTTCTTGTAGATTGACCACGGAATCTGTCCATCAAAGCTTGGAGGATTCACTTCTCTCTTCCTTGAGCACTCACCAGAAGGTTCTCGAGCTTTCATCTTTCGCACTTTTTCCAGTTCATTTGTAATGGTTTCGATTCGTTCGTCCATTTTCTTGAAACGTGCATTTTGTTTTTCGACGCGCTCGTCGATAGTGTTGATTTTTCCTTCGAAGACCGCAAACCTGCCTTCTAAAAGATTTCTCTGTTCGTCGAACCGCTCTAGAATATTCTTTTCATTTTCTTCAAATTTGGCCAAAAGAACTGACACCATGTTAGATAAGGAAACATTTGCATTTACCTCTTCCACTTTTGCTTCTAATTCGAAAGCAAAAGTATTTGGGTCTTCATTTTGCTGCTCCAGATATTCCTGCAGCCGTTTAACGAGTTCGGTTTTTACGCCTGTCCCACTTAAGCCACGTTTGCTTAGTTCGGCCTTTAGCTCAGGGACAGTTAAGTCTTTCAAAACTTTACTCATTTTTTTTTTTTTTTTAACTTCACTACTTCACACACAATCGTTTAATCACTGCTCACTGTTTTTATTCTCAATAAGTTTTAATCCCACTTCTGACACCAATGTAATATTTCGGCTTGGTCCGATAATTAAAACTTATTTACACTTGTAAATAAAACAAAATTTACTTTATTTAAATCGTTCACAAAAATTCTTTATTCAACACTTTCAATTATCACTTTTAAAACACAGTCTTTACTTTATCGCAATTCACAATCAATAATAATCCGCTTTGCTTCCGAGCGCCTATTTATATACCTCAAATCGGTTCGAGAATCTGCTAGGTTGTTCTCGAAGCTTAACGAAGCAAGTTCCCCTCTTAACCACTAGATGTTTCTCGATGCTTCAAGAAGCGAGTTCTCCTTTATTCTAGTATAACACGATATTAAAAGAGATAAAGAGTGTATACATATAACAATATGGTAAATGAAATTATTATACTTGTCCTTATTTTCTTTTTTTCATGCAATATAAATATATGATATTATAAGATGGCAAACATATTTAAAAAATCGGGATTACTATCAAAAGGGGGGTTCACATTATCAAATGTGTATGACAAACATGCTTGATTGACTAGAATTTGAGAATGTGAACTAAACATCAAACGACTTGTTAAACATGCTTGATGAAAATCAAACATTTTTGATATTTTGGGTGGCTTGACAAACATATTTGATAATGTGAACGCACGTTTGTCAAGCCAGGAGGAAATTTCATTCTTAAAAAATTGTCGATAAGGTGGATCTACAGCAGGAGAACAAATTGAAGGAAGAATATGTTGGGTGTTTTTATACATTCGTATATCCATATTCTTTTTCTTTTATTTTTTTGCCTTCGTTTTTCTTCTTGTTCAAGCCTAGTACGCACATCGGGACAAGACAAAATTTATAATTTTATGCCCATGCTAAAGTTTGAAGTTGGAGCACCTATCAGGGATGTACTTTTCTATCGGTGATTATAAGGCGAAACTGTATAACCTTGTATGTTTATTAAGAATATTATTTTTGCGAATTTCCCGTAAATATTTGGTTGAAATCATTTTGAAACGTGTTACTTGATTCATTAATTAACAATAAGTATGAACAAATCACTTCACTTTCTTTAAGAGAAATATAGTAAAACTAACTTGAGAATGATAATGCTTTTATTTGTCGTTTCACGTTTCCTTTCATGTTTTTTGTTATACATATGTTTATAGCAAATACACTTTTTTTTCATATTTTGTTTTCACATAATTTTATCTTTCTTATTGTATTTAAATCTTGTATAAGTTTTTAAAATTTGTATGGCGCCCTAGTTATTTGGCATCAAAAATAACTCCATCCCAGTTGCAATGGATTTGTGTTTGTGAGAGCTGTCAAAATATGTCTCGCAAAATAATGATTAGATCATTATTTTCGCGCACAAACGGGGTGGAGAATTTTTATGCCTGTTTGGTAAATTGAAAAGTATCGTTTACCTTGGTTTTTTTTTCATCTCGTTTTTATCAGCAAAATGTGAAAATTGCACTTTTCTAAATACACCTCACCAGCCAAACGTCATAGTTTTGCGCGCGAACAGCGTACTGCCTGTAAAAAAACCTGAGACAAAATTTGTCCTGCGACAAAAATTATATGGGAGACAAAATTTTTCCCGATCTGCGTACTAGGCTTTAAGGCTTCAAACCATCAAATTATTATCAAGCAAATTTGTCATACATATTTGATAGTGTGAACCCACCTAAAGAGTTTCGTTTTATTTTATTCCTATTTTCACTGTCAATCGAAGTTCGAAAGCAATGTCTATATATGAAATGTTTGCAGATGGTTTAATTATATAATACCGAAGAATAATCTGTGACATATAATTTTATTTGAGTTATTCGTCTAAAATAAGACGTTCCAATGACTTAAATTTCATTTTAATAACAAATATTTTCTTAAATACTGAAATAACCACAAATAATTCCAAGTTATCTGTCAAATAACAAACTGTTCTAATTTGTTCTGACATTTCTCTTATAAACTGTTCTAATCTATTCTGAATTTTTCCTCTCCCCAACAAACCTATAATCTTGCTTAAGTATCATAATTATTTTTATTACCTGCTGATTTTCAGCGGTGTGTCAGTAAATGTATTCTTTCCATAGAACTAAGTATCTTTGTCTTTGGTAATAAACGTTGTTTAATTGGTTTGGTTGTGCCGCCTTTCTTATTTTCTATCAATTCTTTACCGCCTAAATTAAAGATATTCAAAACTTTTTTAACCTTTCATCATCATCAGATCGACTTAAAAAAATAAAAACAAACAAAAATTTAGTGAAGTTCACAATTCAAAAACATATTAAATTTCATATTCAGAATAGCGGTGGATTACAAAATTAAAGATCATACTGCTGAAGTCAGACTCGTGAAGTTTAGGATAAATCGTATTTAAAATTTGTTAAATTTGAATCATAGTCCAAGAGAATCATATCAATCCATATTTACAATCTAATACGACTGTTTGGTAAGCTTTACACCTCAAAAATTAAGCTATGTACGTATTTTATACTCAGAGTTGGTTACTAATTTTTATATTAGAAGAAAAATGAATTGAAATTAAAAGGAGGACACTTTCAGAATACTCTTTTTTGAAGTTTGTAAACGTTATTAGCTACACATATGTATGTATAAATGAGTAAATATTTTTTGTAGTGTTCATTGTTCAAAGCGTTGGAAACAACCATTAACAAAATTTCAGTGTAATTAAGTATGTATAATTGTTGATCCCAAAAAAGCGCTGGTTTAGTTAAATTTTTAATAAACTTCCGCTACTGTGTCTAGAGTATGGAGTCGATTCCGAAGTCTTTTAGCATCTTTAAAATCAAATAATGTGATGTATATCTCTCATTAAATTATGTTGATAGAGGACTTATGCCAGGCATAATTTAGGCTTCAGACTCATCGATTTAAGATAATATTTTTACTTAAACTATTTCTTATTGTAAAATGTCCATTTTTTGAAATGTTTAAATGGTAAATAAATATGTTGTGATTAAGTTATAAGTTTTGTAAGAGTTGTTTGAAGGGCTTAGGACGCTTTCGCACCATCATCTGCGTAGATATTAATTTAAAACAGTTGCTATCCCGAACAGTTAAAAGTTCGAGTGCCAGGTTTTAGATAAGAGGGGATAGAACAACACCTTTGCACGTATCTCAACTCACAGATCTAGCAGAAGAGTCGCCCAAATTTGAATATGAATATTTGTCAGTAAATTAATATCAACCAGCCTTTCTGGAATCTTGATAGGGATATGATAGATTTATTGGTTTGAGGGAATATGATAAAAATGTATCATATAGTACTGCAAAAGTACGTCAAACAAATCAGTGTTGACCATTTAAACACGAACATTTGTTTTTAATGTTTTGGCAAAAAAATAAGATAATATTTTCAAGAAGTATTAGTTTTAAAGTAGATAGAATAATAGTAATTCAAGCACATGGAAAAGTGAAACAACGAAATTTAGTTACTTGTACAAATTTATAACCATTTCTAATGGAGATGTTTTAAATTTAAAGAATTGATTGTGCAATAATATCTGTGAAAAAAAAATAATAATTCCATTTTGTATTTATTGTAGTTGAGTAAAATGAGTGAGAAAGAAGTAAAGCTTACAAGAGATGAGCTTATCGTCAAGGCGAAGGAGCTCTATAGCAAAGGTTCCAGAAACTATCTTCTTAAATGCTACAGTGAATCTGCTGATGAGCTTAGTGAAGTATGTGCATTGTATGAAGAAATTTATGGTGAACTATCAGATGAACTTGGAATGCCATATTTGTTGTAAGATGAAAATAAATGTTATTTACACAAACATAAAACTTATTGTTTATGATCGCTAGATATGCTAAATCCTTAATAGCACTTGCCTTAGATGAAAATAAAGTAATTGATGTTCCCGATGAGGAAGAAGACGAAGATGAAGATGAAAATGAAGATGATGAAGTCACTAATGAAAACAAGGTTGCGGTAGATCAAAATAAATTACCGCTAAAAAAGATGGAAGCAGGTGAATCAAAAGAACCAGATTCTACAGCTGATAAAAATTCAGAATTAATAACAGAAGATACAGTAGACTCCACAGTTGAAACACCAAAAGAAACAAAGTTGTTGGAAGAACCAGTAACAAGCTCGGAAAGTGAAATAAAATCAAATGGAAATGGAGAAGTTGCAACTGTAAAACCCAGTACTTCGAATGGCATAGTCCAAGTAGAAGATGATGAGGAAAACGAGGCAGTAATTATACTTTTATATTTATATAAATAACAGTATTTAGTATATCTTTAATGGCAGGCATCAACCCTTCAACTAGCTTGGGAAATTCTTGAGCTTGCTGCTAAAATCTTCACTCGACAAGGATTAAATGGTCTCCCTAACTTGGCAGAGGTTCAAACCGAATTGGCAAACATTGAATTTGAAAACAATATTTTGGATGCCGCTCGTGAAGATTACGGTGACTATAAAGGCATTGTATTTTCTTATAAATACATTACATATTTTGTTTTGTTTACAGAAAAATCACTTAAGATTTATAAGAATCTCACCGATAAATATAGACGAGCAATGGCTGAAATTCATTATAAAATTGGTCTAACTTATCTAATGCAACAGATGAATCAAGAGGGTGCTGAGAGTCTAAGAAACGCATGTGCTCTTATTGAGGATGAAATTAATGAAATGAAATCGAAGGATAATTTGGTTGAAAAAGATATTGAACTTATTAAAGATTTGGAGGAAACTAAACAAGAGATCTGGGCTAAAATAGCAGAAATTGAAGAAACAAGACAACAGGTATTACTTTAAAATGCTCAATTATTTGAATTTATTAATATATTCGTTTTTAGAACATTGCCGAAGTACGCGCTGCTTTAGATAACTACATAAGGCCTACTACTAAGGAGAAAACTATCGATGGTGCTGGTTCATCTTCATCTGGAACAAGTTCGTCTGTTATTACATCATCTTCTAAACCAACAGATATAACACACTTAATTAAAAGAAAGAAGCCGGATACTCCCCCAAGTTCAGAAGCGGAAGCAGCTGCATCACCAGCCAAAAAGACTGCAGTTTAAATTATTGTAGGTACTCATTCCAATTAAATTCTGTCTTATAATAGAATCATATTCAGTTTTATTGGTTTTGAGTTAATAATTTTAGTGAAAAGTTTAATTTTTTAAAACATACAATAAATAATAATCTATAAATTCGTAATTGAAAAGGCATTGTTATTGCATAGTATTAAGAAATATTTTGGAGATTTTAAAAATGTCAAACAAAGATTAACTTTGATTATTCGGTTCAACGTTATTTTGAACGGTTTAATGAGATTAAAGTATTTTTGATTCCACTTGTACTTTAAAAAAGGTAAGGTATGCCACATAAAATGTCGATGTTTTATTTTCCCTTCAATTTTTATATAGAATCTCGCACAACCTACTTCTGCAAAAAACAAAAGTGTTTTTATCAAGAAAGTTATATTCAATTTACTCACCTTACGAGCATTGATTTTGATGATCAACAATCAACTCCCTAAGCTACACATAATGAACTATGTATTGTATATATGTTTCTTCAATTTGTATTTAGAAAGTAAACCCTAACTTTTAGGTTGCAAGTTCACTATAAAATATGTACTTAACAAGTTATGTCTCTTTTGAAATTTGATTGTTATTTAAATTAGACCTATCTACGAACAGAGTTTGTTTGTCAGAATGAATTCTGAATTTTATTCGCTTTCGATGACATCGGGCAACCGTTCGTTTTTTAGACCCGACCAGTCCAAACTACATTAATTTGAAATATAAAAAATAGTGCATATTATTTCTTAGGAATTATTTCGGATATTATGAAAACTTTTTCCGTCAACAACTATTGAAAAAAGTGGTTCTTCGGTCAAGGACAATTTGTTTATTTTCAATACGAAGTACATTGCTAAAATTGATTAGAAATGCATTGTGAACAACTTTATTCGTATAAATGTTTGTCTGAGATCGCTGGTTACCTCCAAGTTAGAAATTAAACCCACAAAATCTACCAAACCTGGTTAATTACAAAATAACTGGGCAAATTCCGGTTAGATATAAAAACATAATTTGTAAGCAAGTTTTTGGTCATTTTAAAATGTTAAATTAAAAATGTATTGACATTTTGCAAAAATAAAACACGTTAAATTTAATTCTTCCATGAGAACTGTTTATTCAAGGCAAAGCGTTTAGAAAAAAATATCTTTTTTTTTTCAAAATTTGAATACAATTTTTTACTTTTGTTTTACATCTGTCAAAAATTGAAAAAGTTGCAATAAAAGCATTGCATCTTTATTAACTTCGTTGCAAGAAAAAACATTTTTTCTTTAAAATAGTTTATACACATAAAAATTAATTTTAATTTTTATAATAAAATAAAAAAATAAACATCGAGCCGGTGGACGGCTTATATTCTGCCATATTAAATATCACTTAGGTACAAATGCAAATTATCTTAATAGTTTATATTTTTATTGTGCATTGGCCAAACTATGTTCTTATCTTTTGTTGCAACAGCAGTTTACTTTTATATGTACTTATTTATTTTTTGTTATGTTCAAACTTAAAGTATAAGAATATTTATGTATATTGACTTATAAGCTGGATAAATCATTTTCTTTTTAAATAGGAACAAGGCATAGGCGAGCAATATATTTCTATTGCATGAGTACATACATACATATAGACTTACATAATTTAAAAATTAGTTCAAAATAGCTTAAAGATCTGACTATTCAACTTTTATTTACTGTGCATGGGTAAACATTCTGAAAACCAACCGCTATTGTATTAAAAAAAAATACTTTTTTTCGAATTCTCGGAAGTGCACCCGAAGTCTCAAATTCAGTTTTCATCCTTAATTTCACTAGTTCTATAACTTTCGAGTTCTAGATATGATATTCTTAGGGAATGTCCACCATGTGTTGCATTTATTAGTTGCTTAATGTTTGAAATAGTATATTCCCCACATTAATTACTAAAAAGACAATATTTCCCTAAAAATTTCACATTTATTTCTATTAGGAAGAAATCTGAATTCTAGGAAAAAACATGAAATATTGCTGATAACAACCCCTAAATAATTTTAAGAGCCAGTTTAGGTATTGTTATCCGATTTAAAAATCAAAATATAAAATTAATTAATGAGATGTTTTAGAAAAAAATTGAAATAAGAGCCCTATTATAAGTATCATTTTGATAGTCGATTATGTCTATTAATTAGTTGATAATTTGGTATTGTGGGTATCACCTCGTAATTTAACAGCCCTATTATAGCTACCAACTATCAAAAAGATACATGATAAAAAATATCATCAAATCGAATGAGTTGGTATACTATTAACTCTGAACATTTTTGATCGATTGTGAATTTTATTAGATCTTATCATTATGTGAATGATTTTTTTTCATAGAAATGGAATTACCGATAACAACAAACCACATCAATTTTTTTCAACCACAAATTTGTTCGGGATTTTTAAAATGGAAAAAAAATAAACAAAAAAGATTTCTAAAAAATTAATAAAAATCCGTCGAGTATTACGGAATTAAACCTAACGTATTTGGACGAACACTGAATACATGTAATCAATACTTTTTTTAATTCTTACTTTGGATAATGAAAATCGAATTCAGATTCATTTAGTTATACTGCAATAGCTTCCCTTTGAAATATCCGCTTTTACTCGTATTTCCCTTGTAACTTTAGGACTCTTTTAATTTAACTCAACAATTATTTCTTCTGTTAATTCTAAATACTTATCAGAGGTTTATTGTGATTAAGTTTTGTTTGTCATTTCAATGTTTGAAATATGTATTTGGTTTTTGCCGGCCACGAAAAGCTAAATTCTTTGTTTGAAAAAAATAAAAAATAAAAAAATTATAATATAATAATATAAAAAATACCTTTTTTAAGTCTTTTTTATAGGACATAAAGCAACTAGAAAGAATGGTTGAGTTGATGAATTTAAAAATAAAAAGTAATTAATTACTTGTGTTCAGTGTTCGTCCAAATCCATTGGACGTAATGCTGGAGTTTTATTTGTTGGGTTAAATTAGCTTCACCATAACTCCCGTCAAAAAACAATTTGTGGTTAATAAGAAAATTGATACAGTCAATCAAAATATTGAGTCATAATACCAACTCATTAAATTTGTTAATATCTTGATAGTTGATAGCAATAAAAGGGCTAAAATTGTAAAGAAAACTGTTTTTGAGTAAGGAAAAAAATAAATTTTTATATTGTTATAAAAATGTAGCGGTGTAAAAAACACCAACAGTTTTTCAACATATGACATTCCTGGATAGAATTAAAGAATTGACTGATTTCCAAATTTTGGTGGAAAAGTGGTTAAAAAGGAACTAACTGGGAAGTAATTTAGGGTAAGTATTTTGGGTATATTAAATGAAATATCGTTTTACAGAAAACGTGTACCTGTAAATTTGGATATAAGAAAACTCTTATGTCGTTTTTAATTGGCAATCCGGAATTGGAATTTGAAGAAGGATCCCAATTGAACAGTTTTTCTGAATTCCGAAAAATTTGAAGTTTGGTGTGACTGTATTGGTAAAGACGACTCTAACAATGTTTCTAACAAATTAGGAATAATTGTTAAGATATTTTCAATATTATTTTCCACTTTTTTATATTTTAATTTCAAGCAATCACTTCACAGTTCGCACAATTTGTTAATTCAAAAAATATACCATTTTTGAAGTGTGACATTTAAAATCTTTGAATGTGTGAGTGATTCTGTTTTTGTTTCTGATTTCAAATAAAGAAGAGAAATCTCTTTTTTCAGAATCAGAACTGTCACTTTTGCCCAATTGAACGCTTTCAGAATGTTTTTTTCTGCTTCCAGATTGCCCATTGAAAACGCCATTATATTGGTATTGGTAACAATATTTTCTCTGCTAATTCTATTTTTAGAAGAAATATTTTATTCAGTTCCAGTTTCTTGCCTGTTCCTCATTTTTCTTTAAAGTTTTTTTACTTTAAAGGTAGATTTTCAACATTTTACCTTTTTTTTTAAATTTTAAGCAGATCCAAATTACTTACAAATAAGTTGGACAATTTTTGGACCAAGAACCTAAATCTATGACTTAGACTCCTTGACATACCCTTTAGAATATACTAAGGGTTAAAATGAAGTTTACTATTCTTCTAGGAAAACAATTGACCTTTTTGGTGTGCAATTGTAAGCCTATATCAATCACTATAAATTAATTTTGTCAAGCCCTAAAAATATTCAGGAGTATCTGCTTTATTTGATGTTTTAGCAAATGAATCTCAAAATCCAAGTTTGTTCAGTTAAGCTTTCATTGGGTATAAATCTCAAAGATTATAGATTAGAAATAAAGGCACTCCTTTACCAATTACATACACTTTTCTGTTATATTAATAATCTTAACCCATCAAAATGGCAGTTAAACTTTCGTAACAAATCAAAAACTATCCTTCCAAAACATTCAAATTTATGACAATTCATTCTTCAATGTTTTTGAAGCGAAATCAAGAAAGAAGAGTTTAAGTAAACAATTATTAGTTAAAATAATTTATGATTTACTGATTTGTACATAAATGTAATTTTTATTAATATCATTTATGTTTCGGGTGCGTGCACACCAAGTACCATATTCGTGTGGTCTTTAAATTTGAGAACGAATCTATCAACTTATTTTTGTTTTCAGCAGCTTCGCTCAGTTCTTGATTATTTTGTTTTCAAGTGTCATTTTGAATTTTTCAGTGTTGTGCATTTTTTTCATTTTTCACTGTTCGGTTTAGTAATTTAATAAAAATATAAAAAAAAATAAAGCTTTAGTCCATATTATTTCACTTTCACTAGCCATATTATGGATCATGGATGTTTCAAAGAACGAAACGCAATAAAGCAAATTCGAAAAACAAGGAAATGGGAGAAAGATAAACTTTAAAACCAAGTGAGGAATATCCTAACCGCACATGTCGAGAATTATGATTATGATTGTGATGTGATTGATTTATTTTTGTTTAATTTTTTCTTTCTTGCTTTCTCTGTCGCACTACGTGTAATACCACAGGATACACTGAAAAATCAGAAAAGTGTTCGTGTAATAATGAGCGCATGACACTTCAAAACAAAATAACCTAGGATTGAGCTGTGTAATAACAGACTTTTAGACGATCAGTTTTTAGTTTAGTTCAGTTGAAAAGAGAATGAATATAGATGTCAGATAATCAATTGAGCTTTCATTTCTTGTCTGAATTGTGATGAAAGGGCTCAACTTTCTTCCACGAATGTTAATTCACCGCTAACTACAATTGAAATGACGACTGAAATGAAACGTATTTACACATCAGCTTTACTGATACCTCAACTGAAAATAAAATGATTGTTTAAATGGGTCTTAAATAATAATCAACTCATTTTCTAAAAAAAACTTAACTTAAACTTAAATTAGTATAAAATCGAAACTAAATCATAAGTGTAGAAAATGGACTGAAGCGCATTATTTTTGATAGCAGGATCCATAAAACTGAAGTTATAGAGCATAATACAACCCCTCCCCAGCCTAGATCCAAACTCCACGAAGTTATAAATATTCTGGCTCCTAAAAGTCTTTGGGCTACCTTGCCAACACCGCGGGCTGCAATTATCCCATCGACTGTTCCATCGAAGTCACTATCAGCCATCGGTCGTCCTTGCTGCCGTTTAAAGTGTATGATCATAAGTGTGAAGAGTGCGAAAAGGGCTATAACAAAAGAGAAAAAATACAAAATTATTATTATTAGGTAATATTTGATTAAAATTACAATGCTAACAATGAAAAGGAGCACAGGTTACTTTGCCGAGCCACAATTATATAGGGTGATTTGCATAAGAGCTACGAGTACAATGAATAGGTTGGATTAAGAAGAGAAAAAAAAGTAGTACTAGTGGGGTGTCTTTCCCCTCCGTTGAGGTAAGAGGGTCTATTTTATAAAAAAATTATTTAGAACAGTAAAAACAAAATTTTAAATAATGTTAAGACCTGCAATGTCATGTTATATTTTTTTTTTAAATCAGGAATCTCTTCTTTAATTCCCATTTTAAATTAAGTTGGGTTTATAAATAAAAATTTTCAGCGAAATGAGTGAAATAAAAATAACCAAAAACGAAACAATCAATAAAGGTAAGGCGAAATAATTCAAAAGCGATACAAATTAATTTAAAAAAAAAAAAACAGAAATACCAAACAACAAAATACGAAACGATATAACAAAAAAAAAAAACTGAAAAGACGAAAGAAGCCATACCCCTCTAGAAGGTTTATGAATTTATATTCGGATGATGACTCTTGCCCTTCTCTGGAATTAACCCATTTTTAATTAAAGGCTTCATATAGCAACCAGTAACATTGTTTTAAAATTTAAAATTTATTTAAGTAAAATAATTATGATGTATTAAACTCTTAAAACCGTTGGCTTAAATCCTAAGGTGCACATAATGTGCACCAACAATTTTAAATACCTAGAATTAAAAAAAATATTGAAAAAAAATTGTGTTTTATTTATACCCCTACAACTATAATAAACCACAAAAAACATTATTTTCCTATTTGGTTGAAGTTCAGGTCTTAAGAGGTTAAGAAAGGACAGGACACGAGCGCCAAAAATTAGTAAGAATTTAAATATGTGACACTTTGTCAATAGGCGTTTTTCTTTTTTAGCTCTGAACAGAGCACTGAGCAGAGCCTGAGCACGTCGAGTATGCTCTGAGCAGAGTTTGATCAGAGTTCTCCGATATATTTAAGAAACACACTTAAGCACTGAACTGCCAAAAGCAGTCTGTCTCTGTCATACCACATGAACAAAAAAGTGACATAGTCGCGCTCATCTTTTTACTCCATTCGCTCGGTCATTTTATTTAGAGCTCGTAGAGCGCGCTCCGAGCTAGCTCCGATTAAAAAAAGAAACACAAACTGAGCGCTCTGATGTGTCTGAGCTAAAAAAGAAACACAGATCTTTTTTTGACAACTCAGTTCTCTGCTCTGAGCTTAAAAAGAAAAACGCCTAATAAGATGTTGTTTTAACCAATTATGAATTTTATCACTCACCTGCTAAAAGATACATTACTCCTGTAATTAGAATTGCGCTTATTTGGCGTTGACAAACTCCAAAGGCTCCTACTAATGCTGCACTGCCCAAAATAATCAGACACACTAACGAGCACGATATCGATAGATTTTGCATCCCTAAAAAATTAATTTGTTCTTTAATAATTGTCAAAGTATAATTATTTCATAAAGCCATTTTAGTGGTCTAAATGTTCGAGAAACTGTTTCACAATATATTTATGAAAAAATTAATTGAAGTAAAATTTCCTAATATAATGGAGTTAAAGGTAACGTATACCTACTCAAATGGGGTTGCAATGATGTTTGGAAGTCACTATGCTGCCAATCGTTTCGTGTCTCCTCAGAACGAGCATTGTCCATTGAACCAGCTAAATAGTTAACACAGGGAACAGCTGTTTTAGGAAACTTTCTATGTCGCTTTAAAAGGTGCATTTCTTGAATTGGTAAATCTATACAAAGGGTCCAAATTCCTCCGTGCATTGGAACAAGGAATACGGCATCACGTTTATTCCGTGGATCTAAAATTAAAGTAAAAAACCTTTATTTATGTAACAAGTTTGTATTGAATTGATTTAAATATTTCTTTATTTTAACAAATAACAAATATATAATTGTACTATATGTATACATACATATATGAATATTTTTTTATTTGTTTGTCTTAAATTTATAAGAGTGGATCTGTATAATATGCTCCAGTAAATATGTAGGTACCGTTAAATAGATTCACACATACATATACATTTCAAACAAATTCAAAATATTGAGAGATTATAGTTCAGTTCTCTTTTATTTTTATTTCGTTGTCGAATTGTAGGTTAGCTTATAACCCTTTTCAAATTGAATTGAAATAATATCGATTTTATTTGAAATCAATAAAAAAAAACATTTAAATTTAATTTGTTTTTATTTACTGATTAAAGATTTGAATTTGGGAATGAAAATTGATATAAAAAAGATTAATAACGTTACGATGCATCGAAGTTTCCTTTTCGAAGAACGAAACCACATGAAAGACACAGCAAGAAATAGGACAAAAAAAATAGCAAAGAGAAACGTATAATTTTAGGCATCTTGTGAACTTAAATTCTTAGAATCATCTAGCTTTCAGAATATAAATAATTACCTATCAGTCTACTAAACATTTAGTATAGTATATTTATTATATACTAATATTATAAATGTGAAAGTTTGGATGTATGGATGTTTGTTGCCAAATGGCACCAGAATGGCTGAAAGGATTTGGGTAAAAATTTCCACAGAGATTGATTACAGTCTGGAATAGGACATATGTATGTATGTAGGCTACTTTTTAACCGGAGATATATATGCTTCCCGTGGTATAGATTTCTTTTAATTTTTACTATATAACTAGATTGCCTAGAACAGATGTTTTATGAAATTTCAATTTGGAATTTGGTAAAAGTAAACAAAATAAAATATGCATACACTTTTTTCAAAAACTACTATTAATATGATATGCTTTTCTATTATTTATCTATAACGTGGAAAGTAGGGACGAGTCGCTTGTATGTACATATGTACATACATACATGTACATATACATATGTACCTATTTTTTTTTTTTGGTTCCCTTATTTTCATTACACTTAAATTTCAAGGGTCTGAAAGTTCCTAAAATAGATACCTGGTCGTAATAAAAGGTGGAGAGCTGTACAACCCCAGTATCAAGACAATAGTGGTATTTGGACCCCTGGGGGTCCAAGTAAAATTGCAATGTTAAACTCAACAAGCTTTGTTTCAAAACGAGTATTATATCTATGGAGTCTGGTCACAACAACATAAGTCTAAAATCTTAGTTTGGAGATAAATGCGTTTTAAAGGTAGAAACATTCCTCCAAATCGAGTTTTATTTAATACAGACATATTGGGATGCAATTTTGTTTAAAATAATAATATTAACACAAATATAATAAAAAAAATTATTTGTTTTTAGTGAGATATGTTGTTTTGACCAAACTATTTTTCGTTCAAGAAAAATATTATTTCGAGACGTGTCTTTAATACCAATATCGAAATAAATTTTAAACAACGTTTTTTTATTAAAAAAAAAAAACAAATTTATTTCACAAAATAAGTGAAAACGTAAAAAAAACATTATTAAAATTCATTTTAAAAATCAAAGAACGAATAAGGAAGGAACTTTTAGAGTTTAAAAACAAAATTTTTTTACTATGATTAGTTTTTGAAAATAAACCGTCGTTACACAAAAAAGCGAAGAAACTGAGTTGTGTTGTTTTGACCAAACACTTATTTTAAAAAATTAGTTTTTATGCTTTTATGACCAAACATTATTTTAGAAAAAATAGTTAAGTGTTGCTAGGACCATTAAATATCTTTGGAACCAAACGAAAATAGATTTTTTTTAATAGTTCTGCATACTTGACTCATTTTCGATAAAAATTGACATATGATATTATGACCAGACTCCATAGATATTATCTTTTAACATTTTTCCACTCCATCTTATAAAAAAAACAACAACTACTGTAGAAAATAAAATTTGAATTTTTGAATTTTTGAATTTTTATAAACTTTGAGAGTAAAATTTGAACTTTTTAAAGTAAAACTGTTTTTAAAAATTAAAAAAATCACATTTTATTTTCTTTTAATGACATTATAATAATGGACATTTTTATAAAAACTACATGTTTCAAAATACATTCAATTTAATTTTTGGGGGAGGTCCGCAGACTGTTAAATTCGTTACTAGGGGTCCGAGCACTCTCAAAGATTGAGAAACGTTGCTTTAGAGTTTTGAAATACTAGTTTTAAGAGTTGAATAAGGGTTTTTATTTGTAGGTTTCCCTTGAATAGTTAATATTAAAATTCTAAATACAAATAATTATCATTATATACTACTTTAAATTTATAATTGTAAAGGAAAAAGTGTATCCTAAATCTCTATAAAAATAGCAATTGTAAAAGAAAAAATGTATATCGCTACTTTAATAAATAAAAATGGTAATATTATCACTTCGATTTATTTTTCGGGCTATAGCACGGCATGAAAGACCTTCAGAGCTATAAACATCTATTCTTGGCCTTTCATCCACTGTCAAACATTTTTTCTTGCCCATTTTTATTAACACTCAATCAGGAACAATTAATTTATAAAATGTACCGTTAAAGCCGAAAAAAATGTATTCACTTCTCAAAACAACGTTCATTTGTTCACTGCTTCTAATCTAATGACTCGATTTATTTTCACATATTCTTGACTCAATTTACAATTTGTTATAAAAATTTCGTTAGCTTAATCTCTCCTATACCCAAATTTAACAAAATAGTCTCTCATTTACCATAGTTGTTTTTTTTTAATCCATCATGTAACGGGAGAAAAGTCGATTTTACTTATTAAAACTGTCTGCTTCTAACCTTAGCTGGTGTATTTTTGTCAAATAAGCAAAGTAAAAATTTCTACAAATATCTTTTATATTTTCTTTAAAAAAAAAACCATTTGTGTAACGATGATATAATTCTGATCGTCGTTGTACAGGTAAAATCCAAATTTTTGAATTATCATTCAACTTTCTCTCCATTATTTTTAATAATTATATTAATAATGGGTATTTCCCAAAAACCTGGAAGGAGGCCAGGCTACTCCCCATCATCAAAAACCAAAACATCTTCTATCTGAACATTTTCAGACCTATTTCACTTCTCTCTAATGTTGGCAAAGTACTTGAAAGGGTTATCCTAGAAAAATGATGTCTCCGTCTGAATGTCCGGTAGATCCAAACTCGGACTTCCAATTCGGCTTTTGGCATGGACACTCTACCACCATAGTATTTTCCAGCAGACTCTCCTATAGTTGCTTCTTAACTGGTAGAAAAACATATTAAAATCATAAACGACTTTTATAGTACGTGGGGCATCAAACTTAATATTTCTAAAACCGAAATGATGTGCTTCAAAAACGCCAGTGGGAAGGACCCTGAAGGTGTAGTAAGAGAAATTAAAACATTAAGTTAAACATCGACGCGTCGGTATGATTGTACATAATAAAAAGTCGTTAAAGTATTTTGGGGTTCATTTTAATAATCTTTATAAATTCAACAAATTAACGTTATCTGAAACAGACCAAAAAAAGAAATGTTAACTGAAATTCTCTTTTTTCATGAATTGGAGGGCAGTACACATTTTTAGATTAAAATTTATTGTCTTTCATTTTTTATATAAACAACTTCAATTTCATATTTATATCCACCTCGCTAATAAGAATAACAAAAATCGATTGTATTTATTGTTTCTGTCTGTATACAATCTTTGTTCCTTAACTTGTATCGGCACATAATCGAAATGTGATATACATATATGTACCAATCGTACAACTTTTAAAGTACTTAAATTTGACTTTAAGACTGACAATACTGTGACACTTTTCCTACTAATATTCACATACATATACAACTATCCCTATCCGAGATATTACTCAAATAAAGTTACCAAGGCACATATATCTAATCCTCATACAATTTAAGATACAAATTTTGTAAAACAAAAACCAATTTTGTAAAAAATAACCAAAAAAATAATCATAACCCGAACAGAAAAAGACAAACATTGTATACAATTAAAATGTTTTCCGAGTTTTACTTGCATTTAACAGTTTTTGTGATTTTTTTTTATTTAAAAGATTAAAGAAATTTAAAACTTTGTTTAGTGTAGAAAAAACATAGGTACGTATTTTTGTGGCACACACCTGAAATAGTTTCTGGGGGAAAATATGTGCTAACTAACCGACACATATTAATAAGTATTTTTTAGAGGCATTTTATAACTACTTTTGTTTTTACCCTTCGCTCTGTTTAAGGAAAAAAAAAATTAAGAGCAAAAAAGCAAATTTTAAAACACAATTATTAAAGAAGTACTTTTTATAAAAACCTAAGGTTTTTTAAGTTATTTTATATAAGTAATTGTTAATTTAAATAACAATTAATGATAAAATAATAAAAAAAATGGTTATTAGTTAATATAAGATTATGAAATCAATACCAATTAACATGTATTTACTCTCTTTAACATGAAGCTTGAAGCAGCAGCAAAAAATCAAACTTGAGTTAACTTTTGCCTTGGCAAGTTTTCTTGTTAGGGCTACAGCTTTATACTGTTAATAGTAATGCATAATATTATTTTCTCACGTTTCAACTTTGACAATGCTACACGCTGCATCTACAGCTACACCAAAATTTTAAGTTAGAAAAAAATCATTACTAGTTTTTTTTATTAGATGTTTATATTTGATTAAATAGATAACATACCTTTTGGAGGCAATATCGCCACCTTTTCATCCAATACCCAATCCAGAATTAGACCCGTGTGGTTTGAAAGGCGATCAAGACTTTCTCGATCCCATCTAACATGCTCCCAATGGTCTGTCATTATTGCTGCACAGAGCATGGCTGTCGCACTAGTTGTCATTAAAAGTGTTACAAATAGGAACAAAATAGGTGGTGGGCCATTGCAACAACTCCCATCGCAACAGTTTCCACCACCAATATCTGTCGGACTAGCTACGGATGTTGGACTTTCTACATGTTGGGTTATGGTGGGCATTATTTTGCCACTACTGTTGCACAGTAGTATACTACCTCGTCGTATGGTCCCCGCAACGTTCGCCGTATCGAAAGTATTTGGACGTTTGTTAGAGTTGTTGGATTGAGAGTAACAGAAAGAATTTTCTTCAGCTAAATCTTCAGCACTTGCAAAAATGATTGAATTATTGAAGTTATTGTTATTGTTGACTGCATATAGAGCCTCATATTCATAGTTTTGAGGATTTCTGTAAATGACTGGCCAGCTACGTGTTGTACTGGAATTGTGACTGTAGTTGATAAAAGTTGATACTACTGTTGGCGTGTCAGTTATTGCTTTTAAACAAGTTGCTGTTGATGACGGTTTTGGTGTGGGTTGTGCACCAGCTTGGATAAATCTTGATGAAGGTGTTGTGGAAGCGCAATTTATGGTATCTTCTAATGGCTCACTCTCGAGCAATAAAGGACTAGTTGGATAGGTTGTTGAAAAGTTATTAGTGCTTTGCTCGACATTTTTGTTTCCTGATGGTGATGTTATGCTTACTTCAGGCACGCATTGTGTTGAAACGTTATATCGACCAACGGTTTTGCTTTTCGAGAGTCATAAATCAGTTTCGCGTTTCTTCATTTTGATGCTGGGCGTTGTTTGATGGATGTTGATAATTTTTGTAGGAATTACGTGTAAACGTATTTTTTTGAACGTATATTTGTGTGTTTTTGTTTTTTATAGGACACGTTTATTTGTTATTTTTCGAACTCCGTTAAAAGTTTTGATATTTTGTGAGAAAGTTGTTTTATTTTTGGTAATAATGTATTATTAAAAGATTTCCTGCATAAAAAAGAAAAGTAATGATCAGATCATTTAATTAATTTTATGTACAGTGTATATTATACATTATTTAAGTTTAAGATATTCAAACGTGGAAAAATTGTGGTCTTTGAATAAAGGAAATTTTTAATGAATGCATTTTGTGTTAGAATTTTTATAATAAGATGGAATTTCTACATTAAGAGTTTTTAATGAGGTGGCATGGATTAATATTGATGTAGAATTCAAATATTACAGAATGATTTGTAGCATTTGTTTTGATCTATTGGGATTTTAATTTTGAATTCAATTTCTCAGTCTTAAAATTTTTCACTTTTATTTTAGGGAATATACAAATCTAAAAGTTCTTTTTTTCTCTTAAAATGAATGAATCAAGTAAACCATTTCAAAGGATTGTAGAACTTCTTGTAGGTACTCTGCTCGTCATCAAGTGTGCTGACTATAAGCTTAACAAAACTCATATTTTTCTGTTTTTGTTAATATGCAGTTACTTCTTTGTGTTCTATTTTTTTCATCCTTATTTTAAGATTATTGGATTTACTGGCAAAAAAATCAGTAAAAGAAAATATCCCTCTATACGACATTTTTTTTAAAGATTAATTACATTACACATGAATATTAATTTTAGTTTTTCTTCAAATGTTAAACGCTTAGGACAACCACATTTTTTTCCTGCTGAAGTAATCTATTTCATGTAATATGGGTAAAGGCAAATCACTAACTGTTGAAGAGGCATCAAAAAATTAAGTTTACGAGAGTTGTTAATAAGTACAACAGCAAGAAAATAGAGATAGAAGTCGAAAAGTGATATCCGCATTTCTGTACAATAAATGGAACTCTCATAACTCAGCTTCAAAGATCAGTTCAATTGTTGATTTAAAGAATGTTTCTCCACCAATTAAAGAGTGATAAGAAGTGCACCATACTTAAAAAGGTTAAAGCTGAAGAAAAAAACACCACTTAATTTGCATATAACATAGAATTCTGACGACGCTTTGTTGTCTTTTGCACACCGATCTACAGTCTGTAACATGCTGTAAATTTTCACTACTTTATAAATATCAAGTACATGTTCGCGGATCCATTTTCAATACCGATTACAGAATTCGATGAGTGCAAGTGTATACCATGGATGAATAAAACTATGCCAAAAGGCAAACAAAAAATGTTTGTGTTTGATTGAAATAATTACAACTTATTTTAAATTCAATTTTCAGTACCTGAAATAAAACCATACTTTCAATAATTGCTACAAGGATTGAGTTAATTTGACAAGGAAGGATTAAAAAAAATTAACTAACGTAACTCACATGTAAATACTACAAAAGCAAACTTTACGAGTTGGGAAGTTTTTATTCACCACGAACGAAAAAAGGAAAAGTTTACCTACAAAGTGAACACCAAAATAAAATTTATATTTGACAAAACCCTTCTCATGGAAAAGAACATGCGTAATTGCGTAATTATAAAAATTAACAACGTTTATTAAACTTTAAAAAGTAGGTATTAAATTCCGCATTCATGTCAGTAAGATTAAAACAAAAGTTTTTTTTTATTATATTTCTTATGACATTGTTACACAATGACCTGGTACATATTAAATCAAAAATATAAAACCTCTAGGTATATTATGTAAACGTACGAATATTTTGCAAAACTATATTAACAATTTAACTCACCTGATTGCCAGAACTTCAATGCCTTTTAGTAATAATTCTCTATAAATAGCAGGAGCTTGAGAATTAAGAACTTTAATTAAACACGCAAAAGTCACTTATTTTGAAATGAAGAAAAATTTCTGCTACGCATTTTTATTAAGGACACGTAGGCAATTGCATAAAAAGGACAAATTTGGTTGCGCCTATCGAGATTGATTTCCAGGACACACTATTATTTGTTGTGTATACTTATTAACTTAATTCTTGATATTTTTCATTAGATTCAAGGACGATATAATATTTTCACCAGTAGTTCTGTTAACAGAAGTTGGAAAAATGTTCCACAGTGAATAAAAATGAAGTTGAAAAAACACTCAAAACAAGTAAATTTTTAATTTTATAATGGCTATTTTGACATTTTTTTTAATACCTATTGGATGAAATATATATCTTATTTTATTCTGGCTTCAATCAAAGGATAGAAAGTTGATTAACATGAACAATGTTTTGTCCACCTAAAAAAAAATTACAAAAAGCTTTTCTTCAAACGTAAAGCTCTCTCAAGTTTTCAAAAATAAGCTAATTTGCATCTTTCCATGTACTTCAGAAGAAAATTGTTTTGTGAAAAACTGTCAAAAGCTTGTGAAAACGTCGCATAATGGTAGGTTTACATATTTCATGTTTTCTTGATTACGAAAGATTTTTAGAAGCAAATCGTTAAATATTAGGTCTGTTCCAAGTGTGTGAAATTCGCCGAAAATCACCGAAAAACTGTGAAAAGCAGTTCCAAGTTGCACATTTTTCGTAGTTTTTCACAGAAGAGAGAGCTCTTGAGAGAGAAAAAAAAATCCCCAGCCTGCGAATTTCAGCCACAAAAATTTCTGTGCACAGAAAATTGAAGACTGTGAAATTAAAAAAATGGCATTTGACTTTTCAGTTTTGCCGTTAAAATAAACGATTTTTTTTAAATTGAATTTTAAATTTTACTTTTCATTATGGGAAAACACCAGTATTGAGTTCCAAATCGTCTCGTCAGACTCTCTTAAGCACTCTATTAGTAACAATTTTAACAAATCCATTTTTTAATTAATTTTAATTAATTAGAAACTTTTCACGCGCTTTTGAATCAAATTTGTTGAAATGATTTTTTGTTGACATTTTTTGACGTTTCTTAGAGTCTATGATTTTCTGTGAAATGTCGTTCCATTTCGTTGTGCACAGTTTCTCTCTCGCTGAGAGAATTTTATCCCCACTCCTTAAAAAAATGTGTGCTGTGAATTTCTGTGCACAAAACACTTGAAACAGACTTATTAATATGTATATTGTATATGAAAATAAGAAATAAAAGGTGTGAAAATTAATCTTTACAACTCCCAAAATTCAACTGAAAAAAAGTGATATTTTGTTTTTTAATTCGATTTAGACTTGAAACTTTACTAAAAGTAGACAAAAACGAAACACAAAATGTTTTCTTATAAATCAATAAATTGCAACTAACCTTCTTTAAGAAGAAACCTTATATCGCGGTTGAAATACAAAAACCGATTTGCTTTACTCTACTGAACTCATTTTAAACAAAATTTCCTATCAAATCGTCGCTGGTGAAAATATTAAAAACGATTGGTGGCCGTTTTTAATGCCACAAACTTTAATAATTCTTGATAGAAGACTTATTTGCCGAAGATTTGTCGATTCTGAGATGCCTCATTTTTCATGAAGTTGTTAAACAATGTGGTATATGGTACATCAACATGCTTCCTATGGTAAATGTCAAAGTTGTAAATTGTCGGATATACCACCGACTCTTGCTGACTTTTTCTAAAAAAGCTAAAGCATTTACCAGCATAGGAGTTTATATGGAGTGGTGTGTGTCAGTTATCAGCAGCTCTCTAGAAATTCAATTGTCATGAAATGAAACTAACATCTAACCGCAAAACTTAAACGTAAATTTGAATTAAAATTAAAATTTAAGTTAATTTTCACTTAAAACTGCACTAATAATCTTTTTAAACAGTTTTAATTTATGTAAATTAAATTTACAATTACAAAAAAATAAACATTAAACATAAAAATACTTACGAACTTTTTTCTCAGTTTTACATACTGCCGCCCATGAACCGTAAACGAAATCTAGCTAAATTTATCACTTTAAGTTTACACATTAACGAAACCCGACCGCCAAGTAACTCTATTTCCAATTACATACCCACAAAAATAGGAGTAAGTGGCATATTTACATACAGTATATCGGGCTGAGCTTAGTTATATCATTAATGAAGATTTTGACGAAAAACTTAAGAATCTTGCGTTTAAAAATGTGCTTGATTTTTCCTGAAATTCAATCGTGAAATATTCGCGAAAACCTGTGTACTTTTACTAATCTAAACTATAGTTTACGGCTACGATTGAGATTTTACGAGTATGTATTTAAAAATTAAATACAAATGCTAGTTTTGAAAACTTTTACATATGTACTTACATATACATATATTTAAGAAAGCTGATTTGACACAAATTTGGCACAGAGATATGTAGATTGTAGCCTGGAATAGCATAGAGGCCACTTTTTATCCTGGTAAAATGTATTGTCTCCGTGTGGAATCATCTATCATCTAGTGAAATAATATGCATAGCAAACATTTTTTAAGCAGTGAAATGTTATTTTGGACTACCACCAAAAAAAAATGTATAGACCAGATTCGAGTTCAGCAAACAAAAAAAAGACATGAAAAAAGTATATTTTGGTTACTGACCCTCTTAGAAAAGTTCTAACTACATCAAAGAGCACAGGTATAGTAGGTATTTGTATTTTTATTTTTATTACCAGACTTAGAAATGTACTCTCAGTTTGACTGCTTTTTAATCACACACCCAAATTGGGTAGATGAAAATAGGTCACTATAATTAAAGTTTCTTGTCATCTGATGTTTAAGCAGCCCTTCACTCTGAAAAAATTACAACTACGGTAACACTTGAAAGTGTTATTATTTTACAAATACCTAACTCATCAGAATGAAGTGCAAGGTTTGTCCTAAATAAACAAATAATACTTAAAATATGGAGTACATAGATTAAGTTAAATTAACAATAATTGCAACAATTAGCACCTTTTGTATGATTCTATTACTTACTCTTTATGACATATAAAATAGTTTAAAAATGACAGTAAGTAATTTTGTTTGTATAAACCGAAAAAAGGTATTGTATTGTATTCAGGTAACTATGGAAGGGACAAAGTCAAAACCAATTACTTTCTATGGCATGGGTCGACTACTATAATCGTTCCGGACACTTAAAATGACAAATGGAAAAACCATGAGTAACAATTATTATTGAATTATTACTAGCTGAATATAAAAATTTAATTTTTATGTTACATTACAACAGTCTGATTTTCATGTTTGTCGAAGTTATAACCGAATATTATAACGGAACATCAACAATTTAAAATACAAAAATACCGCGTTTGGGACACAAACACATAAATATAAATAAAATAACATAAATTGATTGACAAATACCGATACGGAAACCAAAATCCAAAGGATATATTTTTTAATTCAGCGTTTTGCTTTTATATCTACATAATTATGTATAAACATTAATAGAAATACCTATAGATAACTTAATTGCAATGAACGAATACACAATATTATTTTTGTTTATTTTTTCTGTGATATTCTTAAGTCCTTGTGAATGTTTTCGCTCATATTATGACACTAGAATTAAATATTTTACTTTCGATGTTGTGGATAGGAAATTACAAGAAAATAATCCAGGTCCAGGTATGTAAATATATAATGTAGGCGCATTCTATGTATAAAGTTAATTTCTTGATTGATTAGGTATGTACATATGTATGTATCTACACACATTGTAGAAAACTCATAAACGCAATGTTTTCACCATATACGTATATGCACATGTACATATATACATACTTATGTTGAAATGGAAAATAAATTGTGTTATTTTAAATAAAATAATTATTGTTAATTATAATTTTTTTAATCAGAATATTAAAAAAGAAAATGTGTAAATGCATAACATGTGGAACACATATTTACATATGTTTTAAATAATGAAAATGTCAAGAAGCCAACAAAGTTAGAGTGAAAAACAACAAGTGATCTGATTTATGAAATATACTATGCAAAAAAATCATTAAATATTATATTTTAACATAATTTATATCATAAATTAAAGTTTTTCTATTTTTTTTTATATTTTGTATAGTAGGTCTCTTTTTTATTTTTCGCTTAACACATATTTTTTTTTTATTTTAAAACCTGAATAAATAGTTTAAAAGAAATGACCGTTATTATTTTTATAACTTCAGACATGTTTTCGTGGTTTTCTAATTATCACAAAAAATTATATTCCACTTAAAGCACATGTTACACATAATATAACTCAAAATCAATAACACCTTATTTGAATATACTTATGATACAATATGGAGCCATCATAAAGACATCACTTTTCTTTGAGTATGCAACTCAAAAATGTATCCAATGAACCAAAATGTTCTTAAAATATCCTTTTTATTTTTCCACTCACTTTTTTTTGATACCTCAAATAACTTGACCTATTTGTGTCTTGTTCATAAGAAATATGCTTTTTTAACTCGCGTTATAATTTCCGTCCAATTATGAAAATTTTCTTATAACATCTATTAATAATCTAAAACAACAGCGTAAAAATCAACCAAACTTCGCGAAAAATATTCAAAAAATAATAATCTTTTTCCGATCCTCTTCAGATCTTTTCGGATCTTTTAAACTTCTAAAAGCAAACAAATTTATAGAACAAAATTTTAATTTATTTACAACTAGCTGAACCGGCGAACTTCGTCTCTCCCAAATTTAATGACTTAACATAAACTCAAGAGTACATAGTAATAAAACATAGATAGCGTATTAATGAATTTTAGAATTATACAATAAGAAATTAATGTTGAAAGCATCTATGACCCATAGGAGTTATAGTCTGTCAAATTCTGAAACTATAAATTCTAAGCTGCTGCCAATTGTACAAGGCTATGCATGGCTCTGCCAGTACTCACATATTGTTGGCCCTATCTACTAAGAAAAAATACATTATGTAAAATGTTTGTACTCATGTACATTATGTGTATGTACCTAACCTATTATATTTTTTTTATTCTCATTTTTTTTTTTGTAGAATCTAGACAATTGATTCAAGGAACAGTTCCTTCACTTGTTACTACAGTGACAACATGCATATGTGTTCCACCAGGATCTTGTCCTACTCCAAACCCAACTGTAAATACGGATGGAAGTGGTCAAATTGACATTCGTATTGTTAATAATGTAAGTTGTCTAAAAATTGTAATAAAGATTAATAATTTTAATAGTCACTGCACCTCCTTGAAAGGTGGATCCTCAAGTAAAACAAGTAAAGCAGAAATTTGAATTCTCATCTTGATGCTTTTATACAATAAATGTATTTTTTTTATTTAAGCCTTACCAATCGACTACACCTCCGGTTACATGTAACTATGGACTAGTACAGTGCTGTCAACCCGGCTCTTATATGTGTGGTAAAAGATATCCTCCACCCCCTGGCAGTGTACCAAACGCCGCTGGTCAAGCAGCATTTGGAGCCTATCCATGGCAAGCAGCATTACTTACAACAGGAGATATTTATTTAGGCTCTGGGGCTCTAATTGATAGTAGACATATTTTAACAGCAGCTCATAAAGTAATAAATCTTCCGTAAGTATATTTCTTATTTCCAAAAGTATTACCAACAACCAATAAATTGGTTTGTGTATCTATAGAACTTCTTCGTACAAGGTTCGCCTTGGTGAATGGGATGCGGCATCGACAAAGGAAACAATTCCAGCCGAAGACTTTACAATTAGCAATGTTTATGTTCATCCAAATTTCAACAAGGATAATCTTCAAAATGATATTGCCATTCTGAGATTGAGCAGTGCAGTAAATTTAGGCCAAAAATCAACAATTGGAACCATTTGCTTACCAACTACAACATTTGGGGGTCAGCGATGTTATGTCGCTGGATGGGGAAAAAATGATTTTGGTCCTACAGGCGCCTACCAAGCTATTCAACGTGAAGTTGACGTACCTCTTGTGACAAATACGGCTTGCCAAGCTGCTTTACGAAATACAAGATTGGGTTCAGGTTTTATACTCAACGACGCTAGTTTTATTTGCGCGGGTGGAGAAAATGGAAAAGACGCATGCACAGTAAATTAAAAATTATAAATGTAACTATATTTTGATTGGAAATTATGCATTGTTTTATATAGGGTGATGGAGGATCTCCATTGGTGTGTCAAAATAATGGAGTGTGGTATGTTATCGGAATGGTAGCATGGGGAATCGGATGTGCGACAGCGGGTATCCCTGGTGTTTATGTAAATATCGCAACATATTTGCCTTGGATTCAAACAACAATACTTACACCTTAGTTACAATTATGTAAAATATATTTCAAATTAAATTCAAATTAAATTACAGTAGTCTGGATGGCGAGAACTAATTACCACAGGGTCTGTTCACGCTATTCAGTTCGCTCACGTTATCAAATAGTCAAATAGCTATATTTTTCTTAATAAAATAATACAATAGCATAATTTCTTTGATATTTTTAGATATTACTAGCGGGCCTGACGAATTTCGTCTCACCCCGATTTATGGCACGAATTCAAGCTATGAAAAAATATTTGTGTTACTTTTTCTATTTTCAGTGCAATTTTTTTTATAGTTTCTAGAGGGCCCGGTGTGCTTCGTATCACTTATCCAAAAGATATGCAAACTATTCCTTCACTAAAATGGCTGATTCTATTACAAAATCTTATGACAACTGTTATACACAGCATTGTTATTTTAGATCTAAAAATCCGATTTTTAAAAAGTTTACTTTAGTCTAATAGTGATTTGAAAAAAAAAAATCAAAATATGTACATGGTCTTGCCTTTAAATAGCTGTAACATTTTGTTTCTTTTTTCTGAACGTAAAACAATAACCGAAGATTGCTTAATTTTTTTTTTTGGTTAATGTTGGTCAAAATAAAAATCATGTATGTATGTACATTGTACATATATGTAGGGATAAACAGAAAAATAAATTTAAGCACAAATTAACATCACATCAAAAATTCGTGACTTCAATAATGTCATCAACTTAGGATGGAGAAAGTTTTCCATGTTTATATACAACCCCCGAAAAATTAATAAATAATAAAGTTACTCGAGAATATATGTGTATGTATATCTATATACATAGATACATATATCGTAAACTACAGTCAATTATTTTCTTTAAATTTTTAAAAATGAAGTAAGTATTTATTTTTTAATACAAAATCAAGAAAATAAATTAAACTTAAATTGAAAGGTCGTTGATAGAAGAGTGAAAATTAAGGGTTGCATGAATTTTTGGATGCCACATTCTATGACTTTTATTATTATTGTGTCACAATAAAAAGCCATCAAGTGCCCCTTGCTGTCTTCAAGAATAACATAATTTTGTTAATTCTTTTGAACTTGTAGATTTTTGTTCAAACTGTGAAATAGATTTATTCTTGATATTAATTGATTTACTCGTAACTTTGATAACAAAAAAATTATCAGGCTTTGGTAGAACTTTTTGTAGTTCTTTAATTTTTTGTAAAAAAAATGTCAACTTGATATGCGTCAATATTTTATCATTTAGGTATTATTGACAAATGCATTTTAACGAAAATAAAACACATTTGAAGTCAACGTCATTACTTTCTGTGAAGATATTTAAGCAGAAAAACTATTTTTGACACTTTTCGGTAAATTTCAGTTTAAGTATTCTATATTTGTCAAAATTGTAGCATAATATATTGATAATTATATTTTGTATAAACATAAATAAATTTGAAGTCAATATCGTTGCCCATTCTGGAGATATTCAAGTAAAAAAACATTTTTTACCAATTTGTGGTAGTATTTTTTTCACTTTTTTTTTGCAAAAAAACTATCAATTGAACTTTTTTCAAAATGTTACCACATGTCGAAAACGTCATTTCACATAGTGAAAAATTATTTTGAAGGTTATATAATTTTTACTTCGTAGTGTATTTGAGTGTCGAAATTTTTTTTTTAGTTTTTCAATTTAAAAAAAATAACGGTATGTTGAACTTTTTCCAAATTTATACTTAATGTGTATCACATTACCTTGCAAACAATAAAATTTATTTGAAGTCAATAGCATCATCCGTTTCTGAAATATTTGATCCCAACCAAAATGTTCACTATTTTTTTAAACTTCTATAGTGAAAAAACCGCTTGACAAATTTTTGTGAAAGTAGCGATAGCGAGCCGGCGCTCGGGTGTCCTTGTCTGTCACAAAATCTCTAAGCTGGTTTTTCTTCGCTTAGACGAAGGTGACCTGTCCACCGGATTCTACCTACTTAATTTGCTCCACGATATCTTCTTCGAGATATATTGCGTAAAGTTCATGGTTGGCGTCTCCGGTATCGTTCTTCAAAATCATTACCTCAGAGTTCAAATATGTAGGATTGTTTTAGTTATTTATGATCATGTGTTTTTTAATAAGGTACCTACATTGTGTACTTATAAAAACGTTTTTTGAAATGTTACACATATACATTCATGCATATTATGTACAAACATATATACATACATATGTACATTTATGTATATTGTCACGAAAAACTGCCTAATATTTTCTTTTATTTATTTTCTTTAATTGGCTCTTTCATGCTGAAGACAATGAAAATTATATAGGGTGCTATTGTGGTAACCGATCGGAAAATTTTCCTTTTATGTTTGTGGTAACAGACGGAGAAGAAATATTGACGTGTGTCAACGCATATATTTGACGTTTTACAATTTGTCATAAAAAATTTAGATAGAAAAATAAACATGGATATTTAGAAGCAGAAAGATCTGAACAAAGAACAAAAAACAAAACTTAGTGTAAGTTCACAAACGTCAAATTTTGCTGCAGTGATTCGGCATCACTGCTTTTAGGCTGATGCAGCTGTTGCTGATGCGATGCCGACTAATCACGCTGTCGTAGTGATGCTTTTTTTTTAGTTTTTGCGCATCAGTTTATGCAAGTTTGCAATAATGAACAGTTGACGAGAAAAATGATGCCAGAATCTGCGTTTGTGAACGTTTGACTTTAAACACTTGGGCATCATTACTGCAGTGATGCGTTTGTGAACTTACACTTAAAGACTAGGTCTTAGAAATTGATCAAATTTATTACAGCTTTCAGATAAACTCATTACGCACGTCAAAACTTGTTTCGGAAGTTTCTCATATTTGTGTGTCCGAACGGTTACGACGTTCATTTCGTACAAATCGGAGAGAATTCCTCTCCGATCGGTTACCATAATAGCACCCATAAATTATGTTCAAAGTGATGAAAAGCTTAAAGCAGCAGTACTGTATTTATATAGCATTCAACGACGCTATAGCTCGTTAAGAACCAGGGGTGCCAGCACGTAACTTGATACAATCGAGTTTACTAGATGCAATCGAGCTGTGGTAGCACCTAATAAAAGAATATAATTTTTAATTTTTCTATACCAAAAAATTTAAAAAAAGAAGGATTTGACATTTCAAAAAGCGAATGAAAATATATTTTTAAGTATATTTCACAATAAAACTCGTTTCAAGTTACGTGCTGCAGAAATATATTTGTTTCGAGTTCATATGCGATCAACAATCCTCGATTGTATCAAGTTACGTGCTGCCACCCCAGGGCATAGTGACTTACAACTCAACTCTTAACCATTCCTAAGTGCAAGAAATAAAGGAGATCTACCGAATCCAAACTAAATTTTAAGAAAGCATTTTTTATGGCAATTAATAATTACTCTTGGATGATTTGTTAATTCCTAGAAAAAGATAGGTAGCAGAATCCACCGCTCAGTCATAAACGTCGACTAATTCGCGAAGAAATTTTACCATGTCATCATTAAATTTAATCATTAAAATACGTTTTCACGTCGTTTTAATGCTTTCCAAAACCACACAAAAAAATTTTGGTTTCAAGTATGTATCCTTAAAAGCTTATAGAAAGCTTCCATTTTCGAAAGCTGCCTTGAAAATTACGAACAAAAATATACATTTCTAACCATTACTATTGCCACGGTTACTATGATTTCCTGCGACACCCACAAAGAGGATTGTAAGCGAGCTATACGAAATACGATCATCAGATTTTAAAGGGATGTACGTTCGCTAGATAGAAAATACTACTGGAAAATTCACATGCAGACAGTGGCTGAATTTGTATTTTAATGGATTTTGAGATATACTTATGAAATTATTTTATTGTCACCGGTCAAAGTCTAAATTAAATCGGTTCGTGTAAAGTCGCACCTCCGCGGTGGAACAACGACATAAGTGCAGAAATTTCGATTCTTCAGAAAAAGCGTTTGAACATTTTGAAAACAAAGTAACGGCCCAAAGACATTTCTGCCCCTGGATACAAATAGAACGTTTTCAATTAGGTCTTTGTTCCTCGGAAGGAAATAACTTTTTTTAGAACTATCGCATACTAAACTCAGAAAATTTAAAATTTGCACTTACGTCGTTGTTCCACCGGGAGTGCGGTTTGATGTAGATGTAGGTATACAAAATTATTTAACATCATAGCACTATATTCTTAAAATAATCATTTAAGATGGATTGAAGGAATCATTAAAAGCAAATAAATTAAGTTTAAAGCATCAGAACTTTTTATGCATGTTCCGATGTTTTTACATACATACATATTATTGTATATTTTTCGAAAAGTGTAAGACCAGCTATTCACCATACAAAAAACCGGTTTCTTGTGATGTAAAAATAAAAATAATTTTGATATTTCTGCAGTTATTTTACATCGTGAAAGGCCTAACGGGAACAATATGATAAAAAGTTGTTTGATTAAGTTTAACAGTTTCTTATCATTTAAACAAATAAATACATTTTAACATTTGGTTTTCTGCTTTTAATTAAGAATTAATAAGAGCATTGAATTTAAAAGAAAAAATATACTTAATTGCATACAAATTTTAAATTACTTTTTCAAAATTTCGAGTTTGAAAATTAATTGTTCGAAAACTATTTACAAACCCAACTTTATTTAAAACGAAAATTCAAGAAGAGATATCTGGCTTTTAAAAAAGGTTTAACATGGTATTGTAAGTCCAACCGTTGTTTTTAATTTTTTTTTCTCTTTGAAGTCAATTTTTTATACAATTACCCTCCTTGCCTTGATGGAGGAAGATAGACCTTCCCCTTTTCTATACGATTTTTTTTCCTTGTCTTAACCCAACCTACTCGTTATAAATCTTTGTCGCATATTATGCAAATCACCCTGAATGAATTTAGAATTATCATTGGTAAATGTCTAGAGTTCGATTTATAAACTGCTTCAATTTTTTTCTTTACTTTTTTTTTAATAAATACATACAAAGAACGAAAATGCCAATTAAGTCTAGTTTTTAAGTTCTTGTAACGTAAATAATTATTAAAACAAACTCTTGCTCTCAACTCTTAGTTATATGTATAAAACATTCTAATATACCTAATGTGACAAACCTAACTTTCTATTGGTCTTTCTTTTCTAAATTTATTTATTTTTTTAAACATAAATAAAACAAAAAAGGAGTCGTCAAGGAACATGCAATTCAATTCAGAAATAATAATACAGGTATTGGTTTCTTAATGGCGAAATATTAAGTAAAAATATTTATAACTGATTTGTTTACTTTATTTCAGTTGCAATAATAAAGTATTATCTCGAATAAAATTCACATTTCAACAGTAATTTACCGATCGATCTCTCCAAATACAACATCAAGTGTTCCAATTATAGCAACAATATCAGCCAACATATGCCTCTTGCCAATCTTATCCAAAGCAGCTAAATGAGCGAAACCTGGAGCTTTTATTTTGCAACGGTAAGGACGACTTGATCCATCCGCAACTAAATAGACCCCAAATTCACCCTTCGGGGCCTCAATGGCGGTATAAGTTGCTCCAGGTGGCACCTGATAACCTTGAGTGAACAACTTGAAATGATGAATAAGTGCCTCCATTGATGTTTTCATCTCAGCTCGCGATGGAGGAGTGACCTTAGCATCATCTGTCTTGATCTCACCTGCTGGCATTTGGTTCAAACACTGATTGATAATGCGTAAAGACTGTCGCATTTCTTCAACTCGGCACAGGTACCGATCATAACAATCACCTTTGCTGCCAATTGGCACATCGAAATCAACTAATTCATATGCATCGTAAGGTTGTTGTTTTCGCAAATCCCATTTAATACCAGACCCACGAAGCATAACACCACTGAAGCCGTAGTTCAAAGCATCTTCAGCACTAACGATCCCAATGTCTTCAGTACGTTGCACCCAGATACGGTTAGTTGTTAGCACATCTTCAACTTCATCTAAACGTTCTCCAAACTTTGAAGCAAACTCGTATATGTCATCCATCAATCCAATTGGCATATCAAGGGACACACCTCCCGGACGAATATAAGCTGCATGCATACGGGCCCCTGAAACACGTTCGTAAAATTCCATCATCTTCTCACGTTCTTCGAATAGCCAGAAGAAAGGAGTTAATGCTCCAATATCAAGGGCATGGGTACCCACAGCCATAATATGGTTTAGAATACGTGTAATCTCAGCAAAAAGAGTTCGAATGTATTTTGCTCGCAAGGGAACTTCGATGTTAAGAAGTTTTTCTACTGCTAGTGAGTAACATTGCTCGTTGCACATCATTGAAACATAGTCCAATCTATCAAAGTACGGCAAAGCCTGAGTGTATGTTTTGTATTCGATCAGTTTTTCAGTTCCGCGATGCAATAAGCCGATATGTGGATCAGCTCGTACAACAGATTCGCCATCTAGTTCTAATACCAAACGCAACACACCGTGAGCAGCTGGATGCTGGGGTCCAAAATTGAGAGTTAAGTTGCGAACAGATTTCTCTACTGGTGACATTTGACTGTTCCAGGGAGGTAGCTTAAGCATTGCTGTGCTTTCATCTGGGTACATGACAGGTGCACTGAACTGTTTAAAAAATTCGGGATCAGGATACCATGTTGCGGCTCCTCGGTGTTGGAATCCACTGGCAGCAGCAGCAGCAGCACAGTTATTAATTGGATTTAAGACAGCAGAAATAGCAGCCCTCCTAACAATGCCATTGATTGCGGAAAAAACCATTTTTATTTCCAAGTAACCACTCGTTATATAAGTTGTTTTTAATAACCGATAAATGCGTTCTATAAATATGCATATTTAAAATAAAAACTTGTCAAGTCTCTGATTTACAAAACTTACTTTATATATTTGTCGTTAAATTATGGATATTTCACTTAACTGTGAAATATATTTCTTTTCAATATTTGACTTATGTTACTGCTGACTGAACCAGTTGGAGTTCATATTTCTGAAATGTCAAATTAACCCTGAACACTAATGCCACTCACTAGACCATCTTTTTTCGGCCGTTATTTAATTCATGGAGAACTGAGTACATCTTTCTCATTACACCGTGTTTATACGAGAATTTAAAGTGGTTGGTTACATTGACGCAAAAAAGAATTAATTCTCGAAAGCGAAAGCATGATTTTTAGAAGGAAGGGAAGGGATGGAAAAAAGATGCCAAGTTTCGCATTTTCCTTATTTTGTGATATGAGTTTTTCGTTAAAACCCGAGATCAGATATAACTGTCGACCTTTAAGCCTAGCACGCAGATTGTTAAAACTCGTGTTTCTTTGAGCCTGGTTACACGAATGGATAAAAGAATCATTTTCGTGGATACACACAAGAAAAAAAAGTAAGTGAGCACGCAAGAAAAATTGACAGTAGAGGAATGATCGGAAATTAAAACACTAAAACCTTCGGAGAACTAAGTCACATGAAATTTTGTTAAAAACTTGTATTATTAATTTGTATTCATTGTTTCTTATGTTGCTATAGTTTTCATTTGGGTTACGGTTATGATAAAAACAAAAAACAAAAGAATTCATTAGAATTTATGCGCACAGCAGGATATAAATCATAGAAAAGAAGTCAAATTTAAAATTTCTTTTTTATCTCTAAGCAGTGCACTGAGCTAAGCCTGAGCACGTCGAGTTATGCTTTGGTTGCGTTTCTTTTTTCAATCGGAGCTATCTTGGAGGGCGCTCTACGAGCTTTAAATAATGGACTAAAAAGATGAGCGCAACTATGTCACTTTTTTGTTCATGTGGTATGACAGAGACAGACTGCTTTTGGCAGTTCAAGCGTAGTACGCAGTTCGGGACAAGACAAAATGTATCTCTACAATCTTAATCCCTACAAGATGCCCGCGCAAAAGTTCGAAATTGTAGAAATAAAAACACCTATCAGGGATGTACTTTTCTATTGATAAGGCGCAACTGTATAGCCCTTTATAAAGAATATTATTTTTGCGAATGAGTCCATTTTGAATTGTTTTTTTTTTTTTTAATTTTTTAGTTCACTTTTATTTTCGGGAAAATGCCCCGTAAATATTTGGTTGAAATCATTTTGAAACGTATTACTAAACAATAAGTATGAACAAATCACTCCACTTTCTTTGAGAGAAATATAATAAAGCTAAATTGAGAATGATAATGCTTTTGTGTGTCGTTTCACGTTTCCTTTCATGTTTTTTGTTACATACATAATGTTTATAGCAAATACACTTTTTTTTCATATTTTGTTTTCACATAAGTTTTACTTTCTTATTGTATTTATTTTTTGTATAAGTTTTTTACATTTTTTTTCTTGAATTCAGTCTCCGATTCATTACTTTATAGTTATTTTCTAAATAAACTTTTATAAAAAAACAATGAATTCGAAAAATAAAAAATGGCTGTTATGGCGCCCTTGTAAGTTGCCATCAAAAATAACTCCATCCCAGTTGGACTGGTTTTGGCAGCAAAATTTGAAAATTACACTTTACTAAACACACCTTTCCATCCAAACGTCATAGTTTTGCGCGCGAACAGCGTACTGCCTGGAAAAAAACCTGAGACAAAATTTGTCCTGGGACAAAAATTGTATGAGAGACAAAATTTGTCCCGATCTGCGTACTAGGCTTCAGTGCTTAAGTGTGTTTCATCGGAGAGCTCTGATCAAACATGATCAGGCTCTGCTCAGAGCTAAAAAAGAAAAACGCCTTGAGTATGAATATCCTCGATTGTATGAGCCTGGTTACACGAATGGAAAAAGAATCATTTTCACCACAATCGTAATTGGCAGCATACAATCTTTAAAACAAAATAAAATACTCGACAGAAAATAGTTATCGTGCAAAGCAATTTAGTTAAAAAAATATATTCCTTATTGGCTTGAAATTTTTGAGAGTCAAATTTTATATACTATTTTAATTTTATATTTCGTTGTTTGACTTGTAGGTTTGCTTATGAGACTTTTCAAATTCAAATGATTTCAGTTTTCTTTGAAATCAATTAAAAAAATATTTAAATTTGATTTGTTTTTATTTATTGATGAAGAATATGAATTTTGGAATACAAATTAGTATAAAAAACATTTATAATGTTAAGATGCATCGAAGTTTCCTTCTCGAAGAACGAAACCATATGAAAGAGAACAGTAAAAAAGCGAACAAGAGCAAAGACAAACGTCAAATTGTCTCACGGAAAATTTTACCCGTGCGACACAGGTCGAGTTTCTTGCGTCTCATGTTTTCGAATTTTGTCTCTCTTTTGCACTTATGTTGTTCGAAGTGTCGCATGCATCTAGATTCATCGTGTAATAGCAGACATAGCAGACCATGCGATCAACAATCCTCGATTGTATCAATCTACGTGCTGCCACCCCTGTAGTGCCCAAGCAGAAAGTGCGGTATTACACAGCGCATGTATTTAATGCGCAGTTCTCGGTTATTTCGTTTTGGAGTGTCTTTCGGTGATGCGCTCGTTATTACACGAAGACTTTTCTGAGTTTGCAGCTGTACTCATTTTTTGACAGATATCTTTCATTTCACATTCGTTGTTTCGGTGATCGGTTTAGTAATTAAGAAAAAAAAATAATAAAAATCCAAAAATAGGACCAGAGAATGATTTGAACAATTTAGATTTACTTAAATAAATTATATAATAAACTCGTATGTTAAGGCTTCATTCCATTTTATTTTATTTTCATTAGCCAAAGCCTCATTATGGATGTTTCCTTAATAACGAACGAAACGAAATAAAGCAAATTCGAAAAACAACGGAGAGGGAGAAAGAGAAACGTCAAAAACATGCAAGGATTATTCCGTCCGTGCATGTCGAGAAAGATTTATTTCCGTTTCATTCTTTCTTTATTTCTTTCTCTTTCGCACTTCATTCATGCGAGACTTAACATGCGCTGTGTAATACCGCACAAAATTCAATTTTTGTCATGAGCATCCACCATCCAGTCATCCACTCTCTTCCTTCCCCACCACAATCAACAAGAAACTATTGATATTGACTCAACGATATGTGGGCCCCGCACAACACGTCTGGACAGGCACATTCTGAAATTAGAATCAATCAAGCAAGATTGTCACACATTTTTGATAATGAGCCCCCCATAGATAAACAAAAAAGGAAATAATACAACAGTTGCGCATGAAGTTTTCTTCTTAAATTAAATTGAAAATGCACGAATCATCAATTTTCCGAATTGTTGAAAACCAATAAATTACAAAGAACGATTTGTTTTTTTTTTTTCATCATTAAAAAATTCCTTAACGTAAAACGTGCAAATTATGTTGACCAAACGGATCGAAAATGCAAACCTCTGGTAAGCAGATTGTCTTGTCCCTAAACGAAGTAATTTGGCCATTCATAAACTTCGTATACATAATATTTTAAATCTTAGAGCAAACAGAACAAATTGAAATTTTAATACAAATCTACCAAAATTTTGATCACTAAAAAAATATATGTATAGCTATGTATGTTTTTTCCAGCTTTCTATTTTCATCTTTTGTCTATTTTATTTTTATCCTAAAAATATTCTTTAACTCAGTTTAAACATTCAATTCATTTTAAACACATTCAGTTCCCCCAAACCAATAGCATTTGCAGATTATTATTAATAAGTCTCAGCTTTGTATATGAAAACTATAGTACTTTCATGGTCGAGTCTTTTTAGGGGAACCACATGCCAACTGGCAGTAGTGTCGCAGAGTGGAGAGATGCATTTGTCCTTGATAATTTTTTCTTGAAGTTTTTTCATAAGGTTCGAGGTAGGTTTTCTTTTAACTTTGGAATTGATTTTTTTGAAGGTATTAAGTTGTGAATCGAATTTTAAAGATTTCTGAAATGTTTTACTTCTATTTTACTTAATATTCATAGCTTATTGAAGGTACGTTGCTAGGTATCTAGGTAAGGATGAAATTATTAACGTAGGCAAATTGGAACGTTCAATATTTTTTTATTTTAAGGACACAGCAAAACATACCTAATACCAAAATGTTTTTGTGAAACGATCAAGGGTTGTAGGTAGATTTCAGAAGTTTCACCCAAACATTAGATGCTAAATATCAATACATAAAAAAGCTTAATACTGAATCTTAGTTTATTTGTATTCATATAAGCACTACAAAATCCAAAACTGAAGAGCTGAAATATGAAAGAGCTATCAATAACAAATCAAAATAGACTGAATTAATCGGTCCTATACTTATAAAAGGAAAAAAAATTCAAGGGCCAATCTTCTTCCTCCGAAGGAAAAAATGACCGACAGACATTTTACTTAAAAAAAAAATATTCGTTTAATAGACAGTACAAAATTGCATGTACTATTAGCAACGAAAGCTACTTTAAAAAAAGGGCTATTTTATACGAAAAGGCGAAAGTATAATAGGAAAGTGGTAAGTGTCACGCGGAAATATGCATTTTAAATGAACATAAAGCAAAGAAAGAAATTCGAGTACCAGCCCGCATTTGTGATTTCAAACTTTAAAAGATATTATGGTTTCGATTTTTCAAATGAGTAATGTTATTTAATAAACAATATTGAAATTGATAAATATAAGTCATTGAAGACTGAAAAGAATTTACTTTATTTCTCATATTGTATATACCCCTCACATGTAATTTTCATTTATTTTAAATAGTGGAAAATACATTATCGTGGTGGAGCCGAGCAATACCCCATAGAAAAATTAACTAAATAAGACACGAAATATAATCAAGGCACATTAAAAAGTTAATTGATATTGGTACATTTTCTTTGCACTTATTTTATTTATAAAATTACCATCGCAATCTTTTTTTCAGTGGCAAGCCATTTTTGTAGGAAACTCCGTTGTTTTTTTAACATACTAACTTCAAAAATCACATGTAAACAAAACAAAGCCGGCACTTTTTTAATAGAGCAGCACTACTTCAAAACACATGAAATGAAACTTCAATTATGAAAATCCAAATATACTGTAAGATATCTCAAGGTTTCAGTTTCCAAAAGAAAACACTACAATTAGAGGTTTTAAATAAAAACCAAGCCAAAAGAAATATAAATAATATGAACACTTTTTATACGAAAACTCATACTTTTATTCGGTTTAGAACCTCAACTTCTGGAAAAACCATTTGTTCTTTCCCTCTTTGTATGTGGATTCGAATTTGACGCGTGTCTGGAAACGGTGAGTTTTCCTCTTCACGGGGTCTTTCAAATCTTTTGCGGCTTCCTTAGTAGACAGTTTATCGAAACTGATATCATGTACCATGTATCGAGTTGGCATCAGATGATTATAATTCAATACTTTTAGGAAAGGCTTTATCTTGGATTTTTGCTTCAACTTAGATTTTCCCATCTTTTTGGTCACCTTCCTAGGGTACCTGTCAATGCCAGCTACCAGAGCATGTCCGAATTGTTTATCGGCATTCCCATCGTCGTGTGTTTTAACAATGATAGCTTTGCGGCCAGCGTATCGTCCACTAAGGACGATAACGATTTTACCCTGCTTCATAATTTTCCTCATCTTGGAGCTGAAAGAGAAAAAAGGATGTTAGAATTTTTCCTTCAAGAACAAAACCAACTAGGTATTCCGCAAATAAATTCTTTATTTACATCAAAATATTAATGAGTTGATTATAACGACGCAATATTAAAATCAACTTAATTCTATTGTTTAAAACACTGAGTATTCAATATTTTAAAGAATTTAATATAAGAATAATATGCGATGATTTAGAATTTAGTAAAAGTTTTTTCTTTGCCCAACTTACAGGTTTAATGGCTGACCGGATATAGAGAAAGAGAAATGGTCTGTCAGTTTGCACTTGGATGTGGCACATCACCATTTTAGCCCAAATTGAAGTAAAAAAAATACAGAACTGCCAGATAATATTTTTTGGCATATGTACGTGAACGCAAACGCCTGTCAAAGATCTTAACTATACATAAGACTTGACAGTGTTCACATAGGTCCACAACTTAGAAGTGGTGTGGAGTTAATATTACAAAGTTGTTAATAAGCGTTATGCTGCGACGAACCTTGAGCTAACTGAAAATAGATGTGGTACAAAAATATGGATTGAGGCAACGTTGAATAAAGCCTTATTTATATTACCGAGTTAAAACAATTATGACTTAAGTTAACACAATACCAAATTTTTTGTCTTTGCCTAATCTTTTTATAGGCTTAAGTGAAATTTAATATTTAATTGTTACTTAACAATGGCTATGGATAAAAATATTGAAGAACATTAATTTTGAAGGCATCAATTTAATGAATCTTCTTCAAAATGTGCCAGTGCAAGACAATAGGGGTATTCCCGATTTAGCACAACGAGCCTAGTAAATATATATATGTATATATTATTATTATTACATATATATGTATATATTATTATTATTATATACATATATGTATATATTATTATTATTATATATATACCATATATATATTTCTTAGTAGACCGTGAAAGCACTTTTTCTCATCTGTTTGCAACACTGAAGAAATGTCAAAATGAGTGGCATTTGTTCTTTGTTTTGAAAATTGAATTTTTATAAGACGGAAAAAGAGAATATCACAGAATTTTTAATAGAAGATGCTGCAAAATTATGTCAATTAAAGGTCTCAAATAAAATTCATACCGAAAATCATAAAAAAAGCTACATACATAGATGCATATATTTTATTTTCAGAAAGTGAAGAAGAAGCTGTGGATAAAATCATTAACTAATTGAACGAGGATCTTCTATTCGTTCTATTATCCCAAGAATGGATGAGCAAATTAAATAAATCCATTGCTTGGCGTCAAAATATTTTAGCTTCGTGGTCTAATGAAGCTAAAATATTTTGACGCCAAGCAATGGATTTAGTATCGCTTTCGTTAAATGCTCATGTGTGTTGTATTAGGTACATTAATTTGGTGTGGCTTAGTTCTCGTCAGTAGATGAAAGCCATAATCTAGTATTATTATCTATCATCTGATGATGATGATGATTACGCATTTAAAATACGAGAAGCCAATTTTGTGCGTTCCATTGAAACTGGTAATAATTAATTAACTCATTAGTACTAAGCTTCTCCCAAATGAACGCGGCTATTAACAATAGGCGTTTTTCTTTAAAAGCTCAGAGCAAGAACTGAGGTGTCAAAAAAAGATCTGCCTTTTTTTTCACTGCTTCTTTTTTCAATCGGAGCTAGCTTGGAGCGCACTACGAGCTCTAAATAAAACGACCGAACCATGGAGTAAAAAGATGAGCGCGGCTAATTCACTTTTGTTCATGTGGTATGACAGAGACAGACTGCTTTTGGGGTCCCGTGCTTAAGTGTATTTCATAAATATATCGGAGAGCTCTGAACAACCTCTACTGGAGCATACTTTACGTGCTCAGGCTCTGCTCAGAGCCTAATGCCTAATAGTGACCAAACTATGCACTTAGTGCCTGGTTACACGAGTGGAAAAAAAATCATTTTGTTGGACACACAAAAAGTAACTGTGAATTCAACAAAAATTGACAGTAGAGGAATGATGGGAAGTTAATAGTATCTTCTTCTGCATTTTGTAAATGTTTAAAATTTCCACATTTATTATAACTTTTTTGATGGTGCATGAAATAAAAAAAGTAAAAAAAAAACATATTAAAATGGGAATGGCAGAGAACGGAGGTTAGTTAAATTCTGTAGAATGAGAGTAGTGATGGTTGGGTGGAGATTGAGACACACCAGCTCAACCAGGTTGGAAGAGAAGGTGTACGAGATGACACTGAGCTGCAGCGATGACGACGACGAGGATATCCAGGATATGGACGAGAACATTTATCAACACAACGACGATAATGACAACAGAAATAACAATAATAGCCGCAACAACAACAGCAGCAACAAAAGCATGAAATTGCATTCCAAAGAAATCGTCATCATTATTATCGTAATCTATATTATTATCATTAGTAGGTATTATAATCATAATTATTCAATATTAGTTTTATTTTATTATTATTATTATTTGCGAACAAAATAAAATATATTTTGATGAACCCAGAACCTTTTTTCGTTTAGGGTTGTTCTTCGTCCCCGAATAGGAAGGATGCCAAAAGAAGGCCAGAAGGCCAAGGCCTGTGTATTCTTTCCCACTTTTGGATTTGAACCTATATCTGACTCTTTCTACTTTTCTGCATTTTGCAGATGCAGAAACATGTTAAATCCACTATAATACGATTTTACCCGATTTTTTTTTGGAAATTGCCCGATTTCGTTAAATATTTTTTGGCAATACTGGCTCAGTTATAGAGCGCGCTCTGAACAAGCTCAGAACATGTTCAGAACGAAAAAAGAAACACAAATTTGATGCTCTAAACGTTCAGAGCTAAAAAAGAAACACAATTTTTTGTTTGACAGTTCAGGCTTTGCTTGAACTACAGAAGAAAAACGAATATAATGTCAAAATGTTTCACCATCTAGAATCTTTAATTGAAGTTGACATTTGGTCGATTTGTCCAATTAGACGTTTGATGCTTTTAATCTGCAGATAGATTACCTTTGGTTGAAATAAGTTTCAACCGTGCACCAAAAAGGTTAATTCCGGCTACCACTACTACTACTGCTTAGCTCAACTAGCCTTTTTTCTTTTTTCTCAACGTTGGGTAAAATAGTATAGTTAAGTTGCATAAATTCTGATTTAATAACTTTTAATAAGTAAGCTTCAAAAATGGCTCTTCGTTTGAGACGGTTAATACAAACCCCATTCTTGGCTAGGGTAATATTTATATTTTTAACACAAAAAATATGTAACCATTACATAACAAATTTAAGTCCTAAGAAATCAATCACTTGACATTAAATTTCATTTAGAGTTACCCTCTTTTGGTTACCAAAGAAAAAACCGAGGAAGTTACGCACACAAAAAGTGCCTTGCAGAAAAAGCAGACGGTTGGTTAAAATTTTGTTATAGTTATGAATTGGTTTAATTCTGTATTACTTTTTAGGGAACTGATATTCCAAGCGCTCAATACGGTGGTCGTCATGCAGTTACTATGCTTCCAGGTGGTGGCATTGGCCCCGAACTAATGTCTTATATTCGCGAGATCTTTCATTTCTCTGGAGCGCCAATAGATTTTGAAGTAATAGAAATCGATCCCACCACAGAGGGAAATGACGATTTGGAGTATGCAATCACTTCAATTAAGCGTAACGGTGTTGCATTGAAGGGAAATATTGAAACAAAGTCGGAAGATGTGCATGAAACTTCGCGAAACGTTGCGATTCGTAATGAGTTGGATTTATATGTCAATGTTGTTCACTGTAAATCGTTATCAGGAATTCCTGCCAGACACAAGGATGTTGACATTGTACTAATTCGCCAAAATACCGATGGTGAATACGCCATGCTTGAACATGAGTCTGTGAAGGGAGTCGTTGAAAGTATGAAGGTAGTTACTTTAGATAACGCTGAAAGAGTTGCCCGCTACGCCTTTGAATTTGCCAGAAATAACAACAGAAAAAAGGTGACAACAATTCATAAGGCAAACATTATGAAGCTCTCGGATGGACTCTTTTTGGAAGTAGCTAATAAAGTAGCAAGAGAGTATCCTGAATTGCAACACAACAATATGATTATTGACAACACTTGTATGCAACTTGTTTCCCATCCTCACCAAGTAATTTATATGTTCTTATCATATAAAATTTGCTAAATTTAAATTTTAGTTTGATGTTATGAATATGACTAATCTGTACGGAACTATTGTATCAAATGTTATTTGTGGACTCATTGGGGGTGCAGGATTACTGTCAGGAAGAAACTATGGCGATCACGTAAGTATTGTCAGTTTTTTATTTCATCAAAGGCAATGTGTATTGTAACAAAAGGGGGATTTTTTTTCCCATTTTATAACATAGTATGTACTTAATTATGTTCTATAGTTGAATGCAAAATTAATATAAATGTCGAACACTGCTTGCTCGATATTTTACTTAAAAACTGTTGATATCTTGTTGAAAAGTTTTTTGAATGATTTTTCGATATTTCCGATTTTTTTTTGCAACGTACATATGTACAATGTAAAATACTTGATGAGCTGTGTGAACGTCAAGTCGGTCATATATGAATGAACCATTTTATGAAGAAAGAAAAATGTCGCTTAAATTAATATTCTATACGCGTAGAAATGCTACAAAATTGGAAAAAATTGTTGGATCGAATTCCATTTTGATCTTAAATACTATTTAAAAATAATTTAATTTCTTTTCAAGTACGCTGTATTTGAACCTGGAACTCGTAACACAGGAACAGCTATAGCCGGAAAAAATATTGCGAATCCCGTTGCAATGATCAACGCAAGTGTTGACATGCTTAACCATTTGGGACATAAGCAACACGCTAAAGTTATAAGTGAAGCTGTATATCAAACAATTGTTACAGAGCGTATTCACACCCCAGGTATTTAAAGACTTGGTATATGCCAAGGTTCTTATCAAGTTTGTTGTCTTGGAACTAAATTTATGTGTATTGTTTTTGCGGGGTTTTATTAATATATATTTATTTTATTTACAGATTTGGGAGGAAACGCTAGTAGCACAGATATAATAGAAAATATCCTAAGGATTCTGTCCAAAAAACGTGTTCAATGGTAAATAGAATAGAACAATTTTGAGATGATCCTCATTACTCACGCATACACTCTTCTTTGTAATATGTATAGTTTTTATTACTGTTTTTTATTGTTTGCATTATTTTGCAGCTGTCTTTTTTGTTTTAGATTAATTGAATCGTATTTGTTATTATTATTTATACATATACATACATATGTATGTATTTTTTATAAAAAAAAGTTTAATCATAAGTTTAAAAAATATGGGTTTCTTGGCATATTTGTGTTTATTATGGATGAACTCAACTGACATGAGTTGTTTTTGCGAAAATTAATTTAATTTATTACACGTTTTGAAAACTGCCTTTGCGCAAAAAATGATAATGTTTTAAAATGATACCTGTATTAAGTGATTTGATGAAAGACAGATTTTACAGAATGTTCTATAAGCATAGACTACCCTGCTCATTTGAGTTGTCATCCAAATTCTTTATCTTTTATTCTGTTTCTTTTACCTAAGCATGTATGTTATGTTGCCAATAGATTTTTTAATTGTATTCCTTCATCACTATTAGCTGTTTGGAATTGCCTATTAAAGAAGTCGAAATGAGTTTTTCATTTTTTATTTCATGTAATATTTTCTTTAGTAAAAAAGGAATAAATAATTGTTTTTATTAGACGTTGAAAATAGCCAGAAGCTATTTTTAGCTCATTTTTATGTTTTCAGTAAATGATTATATTGTATATACTAGCGAATGCTAAAGAATTTTATGAGTTGAAGTAGATTTAACTTTCATAAGTCAAATATTCAAATTCAAGACAAAGTTTAAATAAGTGCTTTTCTAAATAATCTTTCTATGTTTTCTCCAAAATTTTCTTCTGTATTTATACCCTAAATTTCACCTCCTTCCTTTTATGATTTTGTTTGTATATCCTTATTCCTGTGTTCCTTTAACCAAACAATTTGCAGGCCGCACGAAAATATTTTTAGCCAATTTTGATCTGGTTCACCCAAAGTAACTACCAAAATATATTAAGATATATGTGAAGTGTATTTTACCATTCGACTGAGATCGAAATTTAATCAAACCCAAAATTTATAAAACGAAGAGATTGGTTATACTTCCTAGCTTGATTAACCTGAGTGATCCCCCCGTCAAATGGATAACAATTGTGTAAGTGTTTTGTATCGAAATATTCCATTAAAAATACTTTTATGTCTTTAAAAAAATACGCTGTATAATACATGTTATAATTTCCTCATAGCTTACAAAATATGTTCCTAAAGATTTTATTTCTTCATTTCAGAGTCAACTAGATTTGCAACCTATTGAGACAAAATACGCTTCACACAAAATAGACGCGTTCATGAAAATATAAATTGTTTCTCAATAACTACAGTGCTCGAAATTTTAAAATAAACCATATTAAATAAAATAGTATAAAAAAGTGAGTTTGTTTACTTAACATTTAACCATTGAATACAAGTAGACTTGACACCGACTTTTCTCAAAGTGTTCAGATTTGATCTGCTAGGCAAATTAGATACTACAAATCGTATTTCAGATTTTTGCAAACTAACCAATATAAGAGGAAAATTTCATTACGAAATGTATCTTTTTATAAAGGAAAGGAGGATTTTATATTTTGTTTTAAAATTTATTTACAATCTTCTTTGTTACAAATACATATGCAGATTTTTTTTTTAAATTTACATACGTACTATGTACATTGTACATATTATGTAATAGAGCTCCTGATTACACGGATAGTAATACGTGGGCATCCGTGCGTTAACTTAATTTATCGGTGTAATAAAAACGTCCGTGTTTCCATTGCTGTTTTTTTAAACGTAATTAAATAAAATCTGAAAATACAGTCAGTTTTCTACAACTACCAAACTATTGTAGTAAAACAAAATTCAAAACCATTTTTCCAATAGCGCCTCACCGCACCGCATCATCAAAATAGAATCCGTGTATTAATAATATTTTCCGTGGAATTAAGATCAGCAAACATTTTTATTGTAAGAGTTTTCATTTTGGCGTCACTGTTTAAAGTAAAAGATGTGTTCAATTATTTTGACTGTATGAATTTATGCCCTATTTCGGAACATTTATTATTTCATATGTATTTTTGTTGCTTTATTTACTTAAATAAACAAAATTTAAGATACGAGCTTTTCCCGCCAACCATATGACCAATAAAGTATTAACAATAATAATACATACTAGCTCTTACCCGCGGCTTCGCTCGCGATTAATTCGTGGTAACACAGTTCCCCTTTTCTGATTTAGAACACAGAAGAGAAAAAGTTTGCGTACAGCTGTTAGGAAATAATAAAAAAAAGTGTTGAAAATATATAACATATGTATATAACAAGTCTTTTAATGTAAAAACTACTCATATTGATCTATCTTCTATTTTGATAAATTATACGTCTTTTAATTGATTTTTGTTACCAATATCACACGACCTTTTTTTTTCTTAATGCATACCACAAACCACACATGCTCAAAAGGGTTATTGTCTGTTGTATGTGGGAGAGTTCTAAGGAGGTGTAAGGTGTTATACAACAGCCAAATTTTATAAATCTAAATTTAACGAATTAATCCAATTCAAAAAAACAATAAAACTCAAACCGAAACCGAAAAACAAACCAAGACAACGTTGCCAAATCGCAAAATGTGATTGATTTATGACAAGATTAAATATTTTAATATTGTTTAATTTTATTTGTTTTGATTAAAGTATTTTATGATTCGATTTTTAATAGAACCTGTACTAATTTTGTGGAGAGTCTGACAAAAATTTCCAACCCCCATTTTAGGGGCTCGGGGAATATTTCAAAAAAAAAATAAGGCAGGCACCGATTTTTAGCTTCCTACCTTGAAACTGTGAAAAGTTCCATAAAAAATTTCACCCTTATTTTAGTAAGCATAGAAAGATACAAAAAGTAGCCTATGTCACTCTCCATCCGTTCAACTATTACTACTTAAAAAATCATGTCAACTCGTCGCCCCGATTTCCCCTTGCTGTCTTTAAGCATACCATAATTATTTTGTCAATTCTTTTGAACTTGTAGATTTTTTTCAAACTGTGATTGATTTACTAGTAATTTTGATTTTAATTGATACAAATTTTACTAACAAAAAAATGATCAGGCTTTGGTAGAACTTTTTGTAGTTCTTTAATTTTTTGTTAAAAAAAATGCCAATTTGATATTCGTCAATATTTTATCATTTAGGTTGACAAATGCATTTTAACGAAAATAAAACACATTTGAAGTCAATATTTTTGCTTTTTATGAAGATATTTAATCAGAAAAACTATTTTTGACACTTTTCGGTAAATTTCAGTTTAAGTATTTATTTTTCCTAAAAAAACTATCAATTCTATATTTGTCAAAATTGTAGCATATATTGATAAATTTATTTTGTATAAACATAGAGAAATTTGAAGTCAATATCGTTGCCCATTTTGGAGATATTCAAGTCAAAAAACATTTTTTACCAATTTTTGGTAGTATTTTGTTCACTTTTTTATTTTTTGCAAAAAAAACTATCAATTGAATTTTTTCCAAATTTTACCAGATATAAAAAACATCATTACACATTGAAGAAATATGTTTTGAACATAATATCTATTTTCCTTCGTTGTATATTTGAGCGCCTATTTTTTTTTTAGTTTTTCTATTTAAAAACAATAACGGTAAGTTGAAAATTTTCAAAATTTATACCAAATCTGTATCACATTACGATGTATATAATAAAATTTATTTAAAGTCCATAGCACTATCCATTCCTGAGATATTTGCTACCAACCTAAATTTTCACTTTTTTTAAAACTGCTGTAGTGAAAAAATCGCTTGACCAATTTTTAAGAAAGTCCTTTCTGCATCATTCGAAGTTATAACCTGTCAAACAATATTTAATTGAAGTCAATATCTCTACCCATTCTTGAGATACCGAAAAAGGGTATCTCGAACGTACGAACGTACAAACGTAAGAACGGACTTACACACACACACACACAAACATCTCTCTACAAATGACGGATCTAGATTCTAGGAACCTTGAAACGTCCAGATTTGTCAAAAATTTCAATTTGACAAATCCGACCGATTACAATAACTCCCTAAGGAAAGCTAAAAATATTGAAAACTGGTATTAACTTCAATATAGTAGTTTTATACTAACTAAAATAAGGTCTTTGGCACTATTTTGAAAAAAAAAAAAACAAAACTACCAAAATTCTAATATGTACATATGTATATACATTACATACCTATACACCCCTATCAAGCAATAGCGTAGGCAGAATTTTTTTTTTGGTGGGGAGGGGGGTAAGGTGCTCATAGAAAATAATTACCTAATAAAAATTTTCCTTCAAGGTTAACTAAAACTCAAAAAATGAAATCCATTCTTACTATCAACCACTTTATATATGTACATTACATACATACATATGTATGAATAAGTTAAGAGTATGAAATTAAAGAAAAAATTAGATCCATTCTTTTTTTTAATTTGTGAATGCATTCACCACATCTTCAGGTCTTCCAAGTTACACATTTTTCATAGTTTTTCACAGAAGAGAGAGCTCTTGAGAGAGCAAAAAATTTCCTCACTCTGCGAATTTCAGCCACAAAAATTTCTGTGCACAGAAAATTGAAGACTGTCAAATTTGAAAAATAGCATTTGACATTTGAGTTTTGCCGTGAAAATAAACGATTTTTTTTATTGAATTTTAAATTCTAATTTTCATTATAGAAAACAACTGCATTTTTTGACGTTTCGTAAAGTCTGTGATTTTCTGTGAAATGTCCTTCCACTTCGTTGTGCACAGTTTCTCTATAACTAAGAGAATTTTATCCCCACTCCTTAAAAAAATGTGTGCTGTGAATTTCTGTGCACAAAACACTTGGAACAGACTTTTTATTTCATGTTGAAAAAACTCTTTGGGAAATAATTGTCAATTATGCATTTTTATTACCATTAAAAAGGTTAAAGTGTGTCAATTTTAAAATAAACACATATACTATCGCAGATATTATTTAGATCATTTAAAGAGAAATAATTCTTTCATACATATTTTTTGGGTAACTTGAACCGTTTACGCGCGCAAGTAACGGAAGCCCTCAAATATGAAGAATTTTCCCCGATTTGGAACATTTTCCACAGATTCTTCGCTCCTATTGGTCGCACCGTAAAAGCCTTCCTCGATAAATGTATTACTTTACTTTTAGTTTTATTTCGACTATATATGTATGTGTGCTAACACAGTAAGATTAATCTTATAAAGTAGTGATAGATTATAAGTTGACACAGTTCAAGTTTATGTATCCTAAAGAAATATAATTTAAATTTGAGAAAGGAAAGACAAGTTTAGTAGAATAAGAGAAAAATTAGAAGTTAGTTGCTTTGACTTGTAAAGAAAGATCTTAATTTATTTTGAAAGTGTTGTACTCTGTTCAATACTTTAAGTTGATTTGGGAGTGAATTCCAAAGACTGATTGCAGTGATGAAAAATTGTCTCTCAGATGTAAGACATGAGAAAATAGGAAGTATTAAATTATTTGATCTGATTGATGCTGGAAATCAGAGTAATTCGTATAAATATGATTGTTATCTTGATTTTACAATATTAAAAAGTAAGCTTAAAGTCCTAAACTCAATATACTTTTTAAACGACATATTAAGGAGATTCGTAGACACATGAAAGGCATGATGGTGTTTTCTTAGGCTGTAAATATAACGAATGGTACTGTTAAAAGCTACTTTCAACAACAGAATTTAAAAGTATTAATGGGAAACTAGATAAATCTAATAGCTTTTTAGAATTCCCAAGACATTTGCATTTTGTTGGGATCAGGGTCAATCTATTATTTTGGGCCCATGATGAAATATGTTCAAGATTTTCGTTTATAGTATATATGTACGCAGTTTTCTATAAGACCTAGTGGACAGCTTTTCTATGTATATTTGTATATCATCTGCAAAAAATACTTAGATACATTTAGTATGATTTTGGATGCAATTTCGTTAACGTACAGTGAGAATAAAAGTGGAATCAATATTGAACCCTGGGGGACACCCTCTTTTATCGGTTGGAACTCAGAAAGTTTGTTTTGAATACAAACGGTTTGTTTTCTTCCAATAAGATATGAGGAAATTAACTACTGAAAACGTAACTTTCTCAAAAGAATAGAGTGGTTAACCTTATCAAAAGCTTTAGAGAAATCAAGAAGCACCAAAAAAGTAACGCAGTTACCATTAAGTTTTTTTCTAATGTCTTCAATGGCTCTTAAAAGCGCTGTTGTACAACTGTCCTTGGGGCGAAAACCAGATTGAAAGTCAAATAAAAATGTTTACGCTTTATATAGTCGTAGTTGTTTTTGCATTATTTGTTCACAGACTTTAGATAGAAAGGGTCAGAGTTGTAAGGTAGTTAAGTACCTTTGGATTTGAATACTTTCCAAGTACCAAGTACCGGGTACATGGTACTGGTACTTGAAAAAATCAAGTACCTGGTACTTGAAAATCACAACTACAAGTACTTTTTTAAAATGCTTTTACTGGGTACTTGAATACTTGCAAGTCCATTTTCAAGTACTTTCCAAGTACTTTTACTGGGTACTTGAATACTTGCAAGTTAACTTTTTAGTACTTTCCAAGTACTTTTACTGGTACTGTGATACTGGTAAGTACATTTTTGAATACTTTTCAAGTACCATAACTGGGTATTGTAAAACCGCAAAGTATAAGTCATATCAAGAAAAAATATACTGAATTCAGTAAAAAAAATGGTATGTGCTTTTATATACAGCTGTGGACAACTAATTAGAAACACATTTTGTATATCCATTCAGAATGGTTTCTTCCCTCCATTATTTAGTGAATTATTATTTTTTGTCAATAATAGCTGTGTTTTATTTTCCCTGTGATCCAGATCAGATCATCTTTTTACAACAACAAAACGAAATCCTGTTTTATGCTTGGATCTATTTTTTAGATCCAAAAATTAGATTTGAAATACAAAAATAACAATGACTATCAGAGTTGTTTTATTTTCCTTGATCTAATCCAGATTGGATCATTGCTATAATAAAACACAGCTAATATTTTAGTTTTTCCTTTTTTACGTGATTATATACAACAAAAAATATTAAAAACGTTTTAGTTTTCTATTAATAACAATTTTATCAATTCAAGGAGCCTTTTGTGGTGGACAACTAATTAGAAACACAATGAAAAATTGTATCTGATCCTACATTTTTTGATTTAAGGATATCTTTGCCGCAAAATTATTTTAATATTTGGATGATAAGACGCTTTGCTAAAAAAATTTCGGTTCACGAATTCAATAAACCGCCTGAAGCGCTCCAGGTTTATAGCCTTCCAAGCGGCTTCAATTGTTGGAAAAAGAACATCGAAGAGTATATTTTTTTAGTTAAAATTTTTATTTTACGTCCTCCTAGAGATGCTAACTTGGATTATGGACTGTCCTTACCAATTCCTATCCATTAGTACAGTAAAAGAACTGATCCTGAACCAATCGTTTCTGATCCTAGCAGTGTCTTTGGGGTCATTGTAGAGCTAAAACATCCACATTACTGGTAAATTTTAGTCAGCCCAGTTCACTAGTCATTCCCTTAGAATGCCTAAATACTTTAATCCTAACAGCTTCCCATTGATACCATTTGTGGGACCAACGAAGAACCAGGAAAAACAACAATTTGTCTTTCTTTTTCATTTATTGGCTTAAATTGTCTGTGTTTTGCAATTCGACCGAAATAAATTTAAATCACTTTTCAGGTTACAGAAATTGCAAGTTCTATATTAATTTCTATTTTTTTTTTGTATCAAAATGTTATTATTATTGCTGCCGTCAATAGTATTAGATTTGTTCGTTGAGCTTTACCCAAGGTTTAATTTTTAGCTAGCAATGGTGTTCACCAAATTAACAAGACATTCTCTGTGAAAACTTAAAATTAGTTTTAAATACTTTAAACGTATTTAAAATCTGTAACATAATGTTTAATTATGCAATTATATCACCAACTATTTATATTTGTTTTTTTTTTTTCTTTATTTTATTTATTCCTTTTTTTTCGATAAACACATATTGTGTCTTGTTATACAGTTTCAATCGTTCCTTTATGTCGTTCCTTTTCTTCTTGTGAAATAAAAGAAGTTTCCTCTGAGTTCAAGGTAGCGACTTCCATACCTGAGTTGATTCCGTTGATTGGTGTTGAATCATTCAAATTTGGCAATGTGATATGGGGAGGTGCTGTCTCGAATTTTGGTTTTGAGGGAGTATGCGAACGAGATGAAGGATTTGAAGAACTGCGAGAATGATGACTACTAGTTCTCGAGTGCGGAAAGTCCTCAAGAGGAATTTCTTCGGATCTAGAAAATAAAAATTAATTTTCATGTTTTATGAATTATTTACAAAATGAAATAACCTCGGCCAAGACACTCTTGGACTACTCTCTCGAGGCCGTGGAGATCGATTTGCTGAACTCTCTCGCGATTGCGATTTGGCTTTGCGATCCGATAAATTTTCGGGCACGTCATTAGATGGCGTAGAAGAACAAGAACTAGTATTAGACCCCCGACGTCTAGAACGACTATTGCTCTCAGTTCGGATTCTTAATGAATAACTTCGTTGTTATGAGTTTAAACATATATGTATGAGTATGATGTAACTTACACTTCAATTGATCTGTTCTGCACCATTTGTATTCTACTCACGCCTGCAATGGGAATATTGTCTCTTTTAAGAGCTGCCGCAAAACCGGGAACTCGACCAGAACTAGATAGAATTGCTCTATGCTCCCGTGAAGTCCTTGAACCGGCCCCTGTTCGAAGTCTGGATACTGAATACACAGGGGAATCGGCAAATTGATCTGGCATTTCTAATAATTGTGCAATTTGATACATCTTTTTTTGACGTGCTTTGCTACGACCCTTAATAAAAATTAAGAAAACCAATCAACCCATAATTTTACTCTTTGAGATCTTGATAAGTGTTTTTCACTCTGATAATTTTTTGAAATAAATTAAGTCTGTGAATCAAATTCGCCTAATTTTTTCTTTAAATGACTTTAAAATACCTTTGTAAGTCTCTGCTTAGCTGCCATACATCTTATGTGATCATCAAACAAAAATTTGGCCGACAAGAGCGGCGTACGGTTATGTGAGGCACCACCCCTGTGAACCGTTATGTGTAAACAACGTGAATCATCTTTGTCTCCAACAACCTCAACGTCTTGAAGGAAACCCACAAATTTTGCAACACCCCAACCCAATAGCTTCGCATCTGGTTCTACCAAAATTAGTTGCAATGTGTCAATAACTAAAAACCGTCTTTGTTTTGTACTGTCTTTTATAATTACGGTACAAGCAATCAGGTCACTATTATCTGAAATGATATTTTGATCAATATTTGTATACATTTTTTTTTAAATAATATTACTCAAGTCTAAAACGTTATCCACATGAACGCAATTTGTTATATTTGTTAAAGGAAGCATTGTCTCCGTTTCATTTAAGAATTTTTGACATGTACGACGCAGAAGAAAAAATCCTCTAATGGCCCGACGAGCCTTTTCAACTTCTCCACATGGTAATCGACGTGTGAAACTTATTCCAGTCAATGGTGTACCAGTTGGAGGTAGAAGAATAGTTGAGTCCATGCAAAGGTATTCAATATTGAGGACTGATTTTTTCATTTCATTATATTCATCCTCAAATAAATCAAGAAAAATTTCTTCCGACATATAAAAATTCCTTAACGCATTCATAGCTCGACACTGAGCCAAAAAGAGGCTGTGTTGCTGGGATTCAGTTATGCAACATTCGTCTGTGTTAGGTTTTGTGAAAAAAACTAACAGTTCTAGGGCAATTTCTAGCGTGATAAGACGAATTCTACAAGCTTGAATACAACAAGAAATACAATTCATTCGATTAGTAATCAATGTGAAGCTGAATTTTCTTACAAGGTTGATAAGATGAATTTATGATACTAAGAAGACTCTCCACCAACTCCGTTTTGTATGTTTGTGAAGACTTTCCAGGCTTGGTTAAAACTTGATCCAACCAATCTTTACTAACACCTGTAATTATAATAATAAAGTTAAAATGTTTTTGGATAATTAAATTTATGGTTTAATAAAATAGAATTTACAAAAATTTAGCTTATTCGCTTCGAAAAAAACATTTCTATTATCTCTAAAACATTTGGATTTGAAAGGAGTCTAATTTAATTAAATATCACGGTGCGGAATTATTATAACTTATTGGCGGAACCCCCGGCCGCTTCGCAGGGCTTTCAAAAAAATAGTTTTTTTTAAACTTCCCATAGGAAGTTATTGTTATGGTTCCGATTTGTCAAATTGAAATTTTTGACAAATCTGGACGTTTTAAGGTCAACACAATATATATCTGTAATTTTTAGAGAGATGTCTGTGTGTGCGTACGTTCTCACGTTCGTACGTTCGAGAATTATTTTTCGTCGGCGATATCTGAAGAACGGGTAGATATATCGATTCTAACTAAATTTTTTTCGACAAGTTAAAACTTCACAAGATGCAGAAAGGGCTTTTATAAAAATTCATTTGATGGCTTTTTCACTATAGCGATTTAAAAAAAAGTCAAAATTTTGATTGGTTGCAAATATCTCAGCAACGGTTAAAGCTGTTGACTTCAAATAAACTTAATTCAGCACATTCCGGAGTAATTAAAATTTTCTATAATAAAAAAAATTAAAAAAATCACCAACAGTTTTTTTTTTAATATAAAAACTGAAAAAAATGTATTGCTCAAATATACAACGACCGCAAAATGATATCAACTTCAAAATATTTTATTACTGCGTAAAATAACGTTTTAGACATGTGGTGAAATTTTCGAAAAAAAAATTAACAGTTTTTTTTACAAAAATTAAAAAACTAGACTTATAATTTATTTTATTACTAGCTAATTCCCACCCGCTTCGCTGTGTGCATTTATGAAGCAAACAAATTGAACCTGGGTAAAAATAATTTAAAATTGAATTTCGTCTCACCCCAATTTAAAGCCATGTGATACACTCCAGAGTGATAATAAAACTCGGAAAATTCAAATTTAATAGAAAGCTAAATTTTTCAATAAGTTTTCCGGTTCAAAAACAAAAAAAAGAAGGTTTGCGGATACAGGGAAATTCGATATTAATTTCACTTACTTCCAACGATTGGTCATGGCAAAAGAGAAAAGGAAAGTGAATCCTCTTTAATTGGAAGATCAGTTGTAATAATTGGAACCCGTAGGATAAGGTGCTTTTCTCCTTTGAATATTCCATTGATAATCGTCCCCTGTCCTGAATCACATTGTTTTCAACAGTTTCTTGAATGACATTTTCAATTTCGTATAATTTCAATTTATTATAATTAAAATTATAATTTCAGATAATTTTTGCTCATATCATACCGCGTATGTTGTGTGCGATGTACGTTGCAGAAAAATCAACACATTTGATCAATAGAAAATGACAATGCGGAAAGAAGACCCACAAATTGAACACAATCTATATCTATCTATCAATTTTTGGCATTGATCGTACCCCAACGCCATCTATTACACAGGTCAACAAAAAAATATTTTTTGTTTGTTTCTGTGTTCAAATTGCGATTTTCTCAATCTTTGTATTGAAAAATACATAATTGTTTTTTGTTTTTTTTTTAAACTTTGTTTTTTCACCCTTTACAATGATAAATAAATATTTGGAGAAAAACGCGTTAAAAGTTTTTCTATTACATTGTATTTATATGGAAACACGAAAACATATTTAGTTTTTTTTATGGTGTTAGAATTCGAATATCTTTAAATTATTGTAGGAGGTGATTTTTAAAGGTCCAAAGAAGTGAAAAATGCAAAAAAAAATTTTGGATTTCTTGAAATTTATATTATGTAGTAGTACCATACAAATTTGGTACTACTTTTAAATCCATAATAACAATCTAGTAGCTATAAAAACAAACTTTTTCAGGTAAAAGTTTTTATAATTAATTAGTAATGTAGGAGGAACAAGAAAATCATACAAAGAACCCAGAAACAAAAAGTGTGTTGACCTGTGTTATTTATCTTTCTGATTTCTTCACGCAAAATGCATGCAAAACAATTTTATTTTTCATACAAAAATCAATTTTAATAATTTCCTGACTTGTTGGGAATGTTTTTTTTTATAACAACCTTCTCATGACTAACAGATAGGAAACAAATTATACTGAAAAATATTATTGTTGCTTTTTCGATTTTTCGGAAATTATAGTGATGAACCAAGCCAAAAAGATAATAAAAATCTATCGAAATTCGTCCTTTTCGTCAAAAAAATCCGAAAAGATTCAAATGTACGAATACGAATGAGATTTTCAATTTTGATGCATTTACATTTTTTATCATTTTTAGGATTACCAATATTCATTTCAAATAACTGCATGTCTATTTTGTTTAAAATTTATTTGTTTCCTTCTTGGGAGCAAATAAATGCAAGTAGTATGGACTTTTAAACATCAAAATCCTTAAGTGTTCCTAAATACATTTGAAACAAAAAAAAAAATTGCAGAACGGTATATTGAAAACACTCACTTTTTTGTATTATAACTCAAAATCACTTCACGATTAAAAATTTAAATTGAAAACAATTCAGAATAAAATAAAATAATTTAAGTTAAAAAAAACTGAATATATTTTCTAACACACAAAATTGGACATCTTTACTGTATATGTATATGAAACTGTCGATTCCGAAAAATACTTGCACATCCTCGAAAACGCCTTAATACTATAATTCGAGCAAGTACGATAAAAAAATGGAAATTTGAAAAATCTTGCGCCTTAAGTTTCAAGATCTAGTGGAAAAAATGCCAAAACTGTTAAAATATGTACATATGTTCTTGATGTTGCAAAATTGCGTTTTTATGAATCGGTTTAAATTTGACAAATGTCGAATTGACAGTTTTTTTAAAAAATTAAAAAAAAAATAAACCAAAATTTACCAAGAAGTGTCAAAAATTGGTTTCGACTTAAATATCTTGAATTTGACTTAAAATTAATTTAATTTTATACATGATACAACTGTTAGAAAATTATAAAATTTTGACAAATAAAGAGGTGAATGTTTTTTTTACAAAAAAAATATAAAACTACAACAATAATTTACCAAAGTGTCTAGAATTGTTTTTCAACTTGAATATCTAAAGAGCTGACAATGACATTGATTTTGAATTCATTTTATTTTTCAAAAATATTAAAATTTCTTAAGTCTGATAATTTTTTCCTTACTAAAATTGTTATTAATTTAGTAAAATCAAATAATACATAAATCGAATACATAGTTTTTGACAAAAAAAAATCATAAGAATTAATTTTTATTTTTTTCCAAGTTTTCAAAGTAAAATGGGAAGTTATCAGTGTGGTTCGCACCCAGCTTCTTTTTTAATTGTTTTATAATTTTTCATTCCAATGCCTTTTTATAAACAATATCTTTGGTTTTATCATTATTGATCGTATAAGAACCGACCCATACTCGACGGAAACAGTTTAAAAAAATGAGAACATGGAAGAAAAACTTATATTCCATTTAACAATTTCATGAATCGATATATCTATGTATGTGTGCTTGATTTTGCATACATGTTTTTTATAATAAAAAAAACTTTTAATGAAATATGTAACTATTTTGTTGCTATAATTTGATAAGAAATATCAAAAAAGGTATAAACAAATATAATTCGTTGCTTGTCGTTTCTTTAACAATACATTGGTTTTAGCCATGCATTTGTATTAATAATTAAAAAAAAAATGTTGTTGCTGACAAAATAAGACTCCTCACGTATAGAGAGTAGATCTTTCCATTACACGATGAGCTCCATTGATTTTGGTATGAGCAAAGTACTTAATATTGTTCAAATCAGTGACCCTGTAACCAATTGAAATTACATTCCTTTTTTTAACATATCGTTCGTATACTTGCAGAAAGCACTAAGTCAATTTTTTAGGATTTTTACATTTTATTGCAATGTGATGAAGAATGATCATAATATTTTCTATGTTTAAAAACAAAAAAATATTCGTCCTTTTCTTCTACCCTTATTCCTCGTTAATTTAAAAAAAATTAAGAAAATTGGTCAACCGGTTTGTCTGGTTAGTCAACGCACACAAAACCAAACTTTCTTTTATATATAGATAAATATTTTAAAATATCCAAAATGGAAACAAATTTGCATATATATTTGCGAGTGTTGAACAAAGAAAAAAAATAGCAGCTTTATAATGCTCTGTCGAACTTGATTACCTGAAGTATTGGGAAAAACGATAATAAAAGTATGGTAGGTTACTCCAACAAACAAAAAGCTGTGGTACGTAAGGATTACTAGAATTAGCCAGATTTTTAATAGGTAACTAAACAAATCTAAAAAGCTCTTTTTAGAACTAAACCCATTTATTCTGTTAATTCTACCTGAATACAAATTTACATATGATTTTATTAGTATAGGTAATTCATTAACAGTTAAACTAATTATATTTATCACAAAGGCAGTTTTTCTTTTGTCATTTCAAAATGCCCAACAAGTCAAGATCTCAACTTTCTAGAAATAGTTCCCAGGCGAAGGCATCAAAAATACGTCGAAATGGAGAATCTTCATCAGAAACTGAAAATCGCCTGTCAAGTCAGTGAATATACATACATACATACATACATACATACATCGCAATCGCGTGCCAGAGTCGAGTATAAAGCGTTTGCAGCGGCTCGCTGAACAAAATGTAAGAACCGCTCAAGTGTACGCTCGAGGATCGATTACTGAGCGTTTGCAAAGGTTTGAAGAACAAAGTACTAAAAATATAAAAGTTCGCAATTAGGAATCAAGCTCTGAGCATTCCCAACGCCTTCAAGATCAAAGAGAAAGAAAACAGACATCAAGAACTAGGCGCCGTAATCGAGTGTTAGCTCACAGCAACATATCGACTTTGTGCTTTAACATTTGATTTGTGTGTTATGTTAATGTGTTTAAATTAAAAAATATATGTTAAATGCCCGGACAAAGCCGGAAAGGGTGGCTAGTTATTATTATTTTTTTCAATTAAGAAAAGTTACTAATTACTAAACTTAATTTTTTTTTAAAGTGGTGACTTTTAAATTTAATTTAGTGCACATAATTAATTCTCATGATTTAAAATTAAAAAGAACAAATAATAAATATAAAAATAAATGATTTTAAATGTTGTATACAGTACAGAACATATATTAAAATATTGGAAATAACCTTGCTGTAGACGATTAAAATGTAGGCGTACCGTATTTAAAAGAGTTAAGGAGGTATATGGCAACAAAGGTTGCAATTACAGAAGAAACTAAGTGCAATGGTGTTCTATTGAAATTAAAGTAATGGTCACTATGACGTCTTTGCTTGGATTTGCTCCGAGAGTTCATGAACTTGCACTACACTGCACTAGCTATTTTGTAGTTGAACAGAGCTAAAATTAGAAATTAAACATAGTAGGGACTAGGGCTTCAATATCCGGAGTTTCAGATAATCATTCATCGGCATATTGAAAAGTAGAGTAGCAAAATTAGATACAAACGAACTTTATTATTATAACCAATGTTTTCCTACATAGTCACATCCGTTTATTAAAATTGAAATTACATATTATAGTTTTGACAAATCATAAATGTGTTTTAACTATTGTAAACGACTAGGTTGCCCATAATGCACTAACGTACGGATGTACGAATGTACACAAAGACGTTCGCACAGACATTTCTTAAAATAATGGATTAAGATTGTAGCGACTTCGAGATTTGTCAAAATTTTCATTTCAATAACTTCTTATAAAAAAAAAAAAACAAACTACTAATTCTCCATAACATTTTTATATCAAAAGATTTTTTAATTTCTAAATGTTCACAGATCTCTGTTAATTATCTATCATTTGATTAAGTAGACTAACATGCAAGATATATATTGTGAATAAAACAATGTTACGTACCGTCTATAAAACAGTTGTGTTAATAGATTTGCAATAGAATATGAAGAAGGATATGTTAGTTTAGCGATAAACAATGAAAATATTATATAAAATTCAAATACAAACAATACCCACCTCGGTTGTTTGCCATAGAATATATGAGGCAAAGTGAAAGCAAAGCCAGGTAATCATTTTCCGCACAATCTAATGATGATGTAACGACATCTAAAAACGGACGAAGCCTGTCTGATGACGTTGATTCGACAAGTTTCTTAAGCTTCTCTTTCTCTTCATCCGTGATATTTGATTTTTGTAATGTTTTTGAACTTGGTAATAATTGATCACCATGATCAGATTGAGAATTAAGTTGTGATTCTTGTTCGTGGTGGGCTGAAACATTGGCTTCCACAAAAATATTTAAGGCCGATGAAGCGGTAGCGACTGTATCCAAAGCCTCTTCTAAACTTTCCCTGGGTTCTATAAACCCGGGTACAACTACCTCCCTTCTTTCAACATACGCATTTAAAATCTCTGCAGCTCCTTCAGTAAAAACTTTGCTATCTGCATTCAATATAACCCAAGCCAAGGCATGCACTAGAGGTCCGTGTGTTATAACCAAAAAGACTAGGGAGAGAAGGTACAAAGCAACTACTGATGATACACGCGGATTGTTCATTTCTTGAATATCAATGTCAACAACCTTGTTAAGGACAGCAGCCAGATTTTGGGTAACTACAGCCATTGAAAGTGGTGGTGCAGGCGTAAGAGAAAATATATACAGAGGAATGAAAAGTTTGTGAAGAAGATGTTCCGTTAAAACTGCATTTAAATCGCGGATTTCAAGTAACAAGATATCATTGAGATAATGCAAATGATCGAGGTGCTCTGCAACAAGATTTGAAAGTTTCTGATTTGATTGATGACTGAAAGTAAAATAAGTATTAATTTATTGTTTTTTTTGTAAACAAATTTCTTACTCTATATCTGTTCGAACGCAAGTATCTAGTTCTAAAATATGTTTTCCAATGAACCAAACCAAATTGCTGAAGTATGGGGCAGCAGTTCTTATAGTAATAAAAAGAAAACCAGTTTAGTCAAAAAATTTGCAACCAACAGTTAAGTCAAAAGAAGAAAGAAAAATAAAAAAGGTAAAGTTAAGACGTCATATAAAAGCCGCAAACGTTTGAGCTTCCAAAGTCAACATTCGCGACTAATAATGCATATCATCTGAACACCCTTTTGGGACAGTCCCTAAAAGCACGCAAATGGTTTGTCAACGATTGCATCGGTGTTGAGCAAATCAGCAAAAAGAGCTTCGGAGCACTTCTGAAATTATGTTTACTGGAATCCGGAAAAGAAATTGTCAGCAGTAGAAGAAACGAAGTGTCAATATAAGTCCGAAGCGGGAATGCTTGGATCTATATTTGTGTCAGCTTTTTTATTCTAGGCTTTACGAAACTAAGTAAATGATCAAATTGATCGGCAGACGAATCCGTGGTACAATTGTGATTCACTCCCACTCAAAATCCTTCCGTGTGACGATGCAGAAGCCATTTCTTTGTCCACACACTGCGGTCCCGAAATTGCTCCACATCATATTTTTCGCGACTTTCTTCGTCTTCTTCAATATCTAATGCTAAAACAGCAATAGCAACTCACTTTCTTTTCACATTTTCAATTAATTTCAGCACTTAATTATTTATAATTCATGTACATTTTAGGCTTTGCCAACAAACACAAACTATGAGCCAAACACAATATCAAACATTCTATTATTTACTATTGCAAATTCTTTATTTAATTCCAGTTACTATTTTCGATATGGGCCCAAATAAATTGTGTTGAGGTTATTTCTTGTAAGTACCACCAATGAAAAATCACATCAAAAAAGATGAGGAAGCTATAATATTTAAAATTTGGAGGGAACTTCCAAAAACGAGGCAGACTGTATGAAATTAAGTAGGAATAACTTAAGAATAGTGACAAGTTTACTCATTGGTCACTGTAAACTGAATAAACACCTAAGCATCCCAAGCTTAACAGATCTTATGCACGAATGAAGGACAATACGAAGTGAAAGAAATAAACATTTTAAAGAAACACCTGACCACATTTTGGGGCAGCGTGAAGATCTTATGCACGAATGAAGGACAATACGAAGTGAAAGAAATAAACATTTCCTGTCTGCCGTTACCTCAAATACTCAATTAAACTAGCGGAAGAATTGTAAAGTGAGAAACTCACTCAATTCTAGAAGGGGTCGAAGTACAAAAACTCCAAGTTATTTTATTCGTTCATTCAACATTAACATTTTTTCGGGTCTTATGAGGCAACTCATTTTGAAGTCTTATTGCTTTATTTATAATACATAGTTTCAAAGCATTAACGAATAATTTGAGAACCATTTGATAGACTCCATCTAATGCGAGAGTCGTTTTGTTGTCGATAAACATTCGATAGTTTAAAATGGGTTTCTACTGAGAACCCTCATGACAATCAATGTTTGTTGATTTCTGTTCGACTGACTGCATCAAAAGCGGTTCTCGAGAAAAAATGGAGTATAATATAATTATTATAAAATACTAATATTATACCAATTTTATACTCTTATACTAATATTATTATATTATTATTATAAATACGAAATTGTGTTTGTTTGTCTGTCTTTCGCGGCAAAACGGAGTGACCAATTGAAGTGATTTTTTTAAGTGGAGATAATTGAATTGGTGGAGAGTGACATAGGCGACTTTTTGTCTATTCCTTACCCCCACTTCCCTAAAATGGGAAGTTTGAATGGAGCATTCCGCAATTTTCAAGGTAGAAATCCAAAAATTGGTATGCGGACTATTTGTGACTAACAAAAAAATCGTGCATCATTTCCTTTTTTCGGTATCTGCCCTAACCACTTAAAAGAGGGGGTCAAATTTTAACATATTAACACCCTCGCACATTTTTTGACAGTTTGCGTACATGTGCGATGGTACCATTCATTTGCGGTGACACAAAATAGGACAACGGAAATGTGCATATTTTACGCAAATCCCTAGTGGTTTTGCATTAGTTGTAGTTCAATTTTAATTAAAAATAAAATGAACACAAGATAGACATCGAGAAGGCCCGGCAAAGTGACTCACGCCACACAATAAAATCCGAGTTCGGTATTAGAATAGTGTAGCACAACGTGACGCTCGATGAATTTAAAGCTTTAATTACAAGCGCCTCTAGCTTTGGTTCGGTAGAACAAAAGCTCGGAAACCTTGATTCTTGGCATGAGGTGGACGATGAAACGAAGAGTCACTATTAGTCGATCCCAAACCGGAAAGCTGAGTAGCATATTCGTGTTAACTTTACCAAGGTAAGTAAATACCTACGTTCGGTTCGCTTTTGGAGATACTTTAGTATGGGATATGTTTCCGTACGGAAAAAAACGGATAGGTAAAAATACAAATAAGAATAACTTATTGTTTCTGTTTTTATTAAACCTAAATGATATCACCTCTTACCTTTTTTTACCGTCATCTCCAATTAAATTTAGAACATACGCTATTTTTCAATTTGGATTGCTGAGTATCCAAAAATTTCGGAGAGTTTGAGATACGTTCATGACAACAGATGGTTTGTGCGTCAGATATTTGTTCCTATTCAATTACAACAACAATTCTATCATCTTCACATACCATGACCAAAACACAAAAACCTTTAAAGTAACGCATCGGATATGGGTAATAGCTAATTTTTTTCGGATATCGTGAGACATCAAAATTTTAGCACTTACATATTTGCGTAGACTTCATGTGCGAGCAAATTAAGGAACACTAATGTGCGGCTTTTGGGACACATTCTGCACATCGTCCTAACACCTTTTTTTGGGTGTTTGCTTAAACTGATTTACGTATAGCATTTTATGAATTTGCGCTGCTTTTTTTGTTTGCTACTTTGCTGCCGTCTGCTCGCAGCTTAAGGATATCGTTATTATTTTTGCAACAAAACCGGATTTCATTAAAATATGTAACTGAAAAAATATTGACTTCACTTACTTATCTCTTATAAACTTCAACATACTGTCATTTTGAACTTTATAAACATTTAAGGATATCGTTCTAACTGCGATTCTCACCATGGATTCAGGATGGTTAAAAAATTTGATAGCCTCTGTATAAAGAGGAAAATCATTCGTATACTGCAATAAGATTCAATTATTGAGTGGCTATCTAATAATGTTATTCAATATCTCACCTCGTTGTAAAAGAAATGTATTGTATGAGTATTAAGTTTTAGACTAAGTGTTTTTAAAAACAAAATATAATATCCCATAACGTCTTCATCGGAAAAATCAAACTTATGAACAATAATCGAATTCACATGATTGTTGCTCAAAAGGTAATCTATTATGAGAAATAAATATAATATAGGTATTTAAGGAACAAGTATTTTGAGTATCTGTTAAATTAACTTACATAGCGATGTCTCATTACGAATATTTTCAAAAAGAATGTTCAATGTTTGTAGTAATTGTACGCATACGTAACTAGAGCCACCACTTTTTTGTCTCATTATATGAAGAAAGAATGACAGCATATTCTTTTCCAAGAAAAAACTAAAAAAATAAAAAGGTATAAATATTTAGGAATGATAAATTTAATAAGATGTACTCAAAGACTGAAGAGTCATGTTGATCGCCCCAAATAAGAATTTCTGCGATACATCTGAGGGATTCTACCAGAAGCTCTCGATTGCTCTCGGACACTGTGGTATTTTTCTCTAGGATACTATATAAATATTTTAAATGGTCAAGGGAAAGTCGATTTTTGGGACGATTCCAAGCTCCAGCGAACCAACTACGACTTCGAAACATTATTTGTTAATTGGATGATACGAAAAATCCTTGCAAAAAAATCAAATGTCCATAAAACTACATAAACTTAAAAAAATGATGCAAACGTAATTGCAGTTTAACTTTTTGCCTAAGAACAATTAATAGATAAGTAGCAATAACGTTAAACTCTAAATATAACTCATTCAATCTATTTGATCAAAATGTTTTTTTAATTATATTAACTTTCAATATTCAAACGTAATCAAACACATAATGAAGGTATTTTGAAAAGTCAAAAATTAAAATTTGCAATTTATAAACATGATAAGGTTCTTCAATTTACGATATACGATATGACATCTAATCTGAACATTGAATAAGGGGTAGTAAAACAATTAGGTACTAGAAAGCAACATGTCATTTTCTTGATTCGTTTATATGCGTTGACATGTGAAAGTGGGTTGAAACGTATACATCTTTTTAATTCCAGTCCAAATCACAATCACCCATTCGGTTGGCCTTATAAGAAAAAAATATTTAATATGTCTGCTATTACACGATGAATCTAGATGCATGCGACATCTTCGAATTCTTCTTTGTTATCCTATCCTGTTTCTCAAGTGCTATTACACGATGAAACCAGATTCAGGAATCTATTTTGACAGTTCTCTTTTATTTATATTTCGTTGTTTGACTTGTAGGTTTGCTTATGAGACTTTTCAAATTCAAATGATTTCAGTTTTCTTTGAAATCAATTAAAAAAATATTTAATTTTGATTTGTTTTTATTTATTGATGAAGAATATGAATTTTGGAATACAAATTAGTATAAAAAACATTTATAATGTTAAGATGCATCGAAGTTTCCTTCTCGAAGAACGAAACCATATGAAAGAGAACAGTAAAAAAGCGGACAAGAGCAAAGACAAACGTCAAATTGTCGCACGGAAAATTTTACCCGTGTGACACAGGTCGATTTTCTTGTGTCTCATGTTTTCGAATTTTGTCCCTCTTTTGCACTTATGTTGTTCGAAGTATCGCATGCATCTAGATTCATCGTGTAATAGCAGACTATGCAGTGAAATATTGACAGAATCCACAGTTTAATTTTCTGTATAATAAAGTTATGATAAAATACACTGACAATCACTAGGATGAGGCCACATATTTTTTAATCGATTTTCGTTCTTTATACCTGCTGGAAATTTCGTACCCATAAAAATTTACTACATTTGAGTAGGTAGATATTTTCTTTAAAAAAAGTAATAAAATTAAGGGGTTAAATAGAAAAAACTGTTGGAACTTCCCTACATTATTTAAAGAGCTACTTAAAAACAGTATGAAAAACTGCGTCACTTGGATGAGGCCACATGAAAAATTTTATAAAATATCAAAAAAATGAAAGAAATGTTTATGTCGTTTTCAATTGGCAATCTGGAATCAGAAAAAAGCATTCTCAAAGCGTTCAATTGGGTAAAAGTGACAGTTCTAATTCTGAAAAAGAAGAGATTTCTCTTCTGGATTTGAAGTCAGAAGCAAAAACAGAATCACTCACACATTCAAAGATTTTAAATGTCACACTTGACAAATGTCATATTTTTGAATTAACAAATTGTGCGAACTGTGAAGTGATTGCTTGAAATTAAAACTAAACTATAAAAAAATGGATAATAATATTGACAATATCTTAGCAATTGTTCCTAATTTGTTAGAAACATTGTTGGAGTCGTCTTCCTCATCTTCTTCATCAAGTGATGACGATGCAAGTGATGCAGTTAATTTTCTATTGCAGGAGTTTTCCAAAAAGCCAAGATTGCAAAACTACCAATACGGTCACACCAAACTTAAAATTTTTCAGAATTCACAAAAAGTGTTCAATTGGGATTCTGCTTCTACTTCTCATTCCGGATTGCCAATTGAAAACGACATTACAGTTTTTGGTTTTCAAACATTTATTTATTAAGTTTTTCTCCATTAATAATGAGTATGCCCCCCATTTTTCGATATGACCTCTATTAGACGGTTTGGAATGGAATCATAAAGTTTTTTTAAATAGTCAAGTGAAATCTCGTCCCAGGCATCACGGATAGCTTCAATTAAGGAGTCCTTGTCTTTAAATTGTCTACCGCTTTCATAAACTTTTCGAGATAATCATGCCCATACGTTTTCGATTATGTTCAAGTCCGGTGAATAGGGTGGCCATGGCAAAAGCTCTACATTTTCTGATAAAATCCAGCTTTTGACAACCCTGGAAGTGTGGATGGGGGCATTGTGTTGTTGGAAAATCCAAGGCAGAGGTCCAAAAATATTTTTCATCTTCGGAAATGACCGTTCCAACAAGCAAAGAAACTTCAACTCGATTTTGCCATAGTAGGTGATAGCTCCCCACACCATAACACCTGATGTACGGCTGTGATGTCTTCCCAAAATTAGTTCCTCTTTTCTTAAATCATGGAAATAAAAGTTGTAACCATCGGGGCCGTCAAGGTTAAAATTTTTTTCATTCGAAAGGCAACGCGTTTCCATTGACTGCTCCAAGAGACATGTTCTGTTGCAAAGTTCATTCGCAGCTCCTTGTGTACTTGCTTTAGAATAGGTTTCTTTTTGAGTTTTCTTCTCTGGATAGTACCATCTTTTCTTATTATCCTTCGGACTGTCGAAATACTGGCTGATACTCCGCTTTTGGACCTTATTTTAGTAGCTGATTGAGTAGAATTTGAAGCAATACGTAAAATTAACCGCTTTTATCGGGATGTTGTTGCTTGGGCTGTGCGTCCTTTTTGGTTTTTTCCATAGTTTTGAGGATCAGCAAGATAGTTGTTTACAACTGTCTTACTTCTGTTCAGCTTCCTTGCTATTTCTCGGCTTGAGAGTCCCATTTCCTTGAAAGAATCGATTTGTCCTCTTTCTGCCCCTGTCAATGTCTTTCCGGAACCCATTTGTAATTGAAATTTAATAAAAAGAGTTATTTGTAATACGTTCTTAAATATTGCAACCAAAATTTTGAAAAAAATTGATGATGTGAACTTCTACAACGAAATATTCGCAATGGCCTCATCCTAGTGACACACTTTTTTTAATATCCTTTTTAGGTAGCTCATTCATTAATGTAGGGAAATTCCAACGGTCTTTTCTAATTAACTCTATAATTGTATCACTTTGTTTTAAGAAAATATGTACCTACTCTCATGTAGTGAAATTTTCCGGGTTAAATAAATTCCAACAGGTATACAGACCGAAAATCGGTTGAAAAATATGTGGCCTCATCCTAGTGATTGGCAGTGTATATGGGAAAAGTAGTAGGGCTAATAAAAAGTAAGGACATGTGCGAATTGCGTTAAAATGTTGGTTCATTTACTGTCACTATAAATCTGATGTTTGGTTAAAAATGGGGTAAAAACTATAATCAATTTGTCACGAAATTGGTAAGACTTCCAGAATCAATTCCTATATGATACAAATTTTTTCATTAGGATTAGTGTATTTAACCATAACATAATTATAACAGAAACATTGTTGTTTTCATTATTTCATTATTTCATAATTTCGTGTTGACTTTTGTCTAATATCTTATTAACTGAATGAAAAGAATGTTTACTATCCAAATAAACGGTCTTTATAATAAATTGGATAATAATTTAAATAAAATAGTGAACTACGATTGTCCAAATGGTCCTTAAAGTTGCCGGAAACTTAGTTGCATAGTTTTCGCTCATCCATATAAGCCAATGAAATTGAACAGGGAGTGGCTCAGGTGATCAACTTTAAGCTGTTGGCAGTAAGTCTAACAACAAAATCAATTTATTTTCAAAGTCTTACTGCAAATATAAATAAGAAAAATTCTAATTCAACTTGGTGTGCATTTCTTATCGTTAACAGATAAGACGATGAGAAGAGGGCCAAGGTGACTACCTTGTGGGACTCCGGAAGTGGCATGTATGGGACTAGAGACAGAGTTATGGAAGAGTACTTTATAAGTTCTATTCTGAAGGTAGGAGCTTATCCAGTTTATAAATAAAGATGGAAAACCTAGGGTTCTGAGTTTGAGGTTAATTATCTTATGAAATATTTTATCAAAGGCTTTGTTGTAATCAGTATATACAACATCAACGACATTGCCATTCTCGAGGCTGACAAAACTTTGCTTACAAATTCAAGAAAACCATGTTGAGCGGGGAGAATAGGGGCGTGCAATGAAAAAAAATGGAATCATAAACTAAGCTTGGAATAAAGAGAGTTCAAAAAGTTCAGTCAGAGGCTTGGACAGAAATTGGGAGGGGAAGCCATCGGGACCGGAGCTAAAGTTTTCTTTGAGGCTTATGATTTTGGCAAGTACTATTTCTTCAGTTATTGTTAAAGATTAAAGAGAGGTTTGAACCCATCAGATTTTCGTTTAACATTTATGAATTTGAAGAATCTCCTAGCATCAGAAAGAAGCTTGTTTTCCATTTGATTAAGGTATTGGTTATAAAGGCATTCGCTTAATTCGGAGAAAGAATTATAAGCGAGAAGATAAATATTGTTCCAACGTTTGTTACGTTTGTTTCTTAGGCTACGGAGCTCTCTGTTGTACCAAGGGGGAGAAGGTTTGTGTGAGGTTTGTTTCGGTGAGGGCAAAGATATCATAAGGAAGGTTTTGGAAGCTATTAAAGATGGCAGACGTTTTGGACATTTTGATAATAAAGGCTAAGACATTTAGGCTTTTATGGTCTTCAGGTTAGGAGCGATAGAATTTCTACATATTTGCACGGGATTTTTGGATGGGAGATATGCTTTTCGAAGAGATAAAGGACGCAAAAGAGGTTAGGTCTTCCCTAACTTTTTGAGGAGAAATTTCACGACCATCATGAAATTTCAAGAAAATTCCCATAAGTGCATCACGTTTGGTAGGGAGGCCTTCCTGGGAGATTAAAACCTTTATATTTGTATTTGTTTTGCCTTCAAAGCAAACAGAATCAGGTTTGTCGTGCAAGAAAGCTAGGTAAAGACGAACATTATTATAAATATTGTGATCTCTAAGACGTGACATTACATACCGGTCATCAGAATTGGCCTCAGCTAAATGTTTTGTTAACTTGACAATTGGGGGGTTCATTGGGTCAAGGAATCCTTGTGGTTCTTGTGAAACTGATGAGGCAGACGCAGGGTTAAGGGTGTGAGAATGGATGAAATTTGGATACGCGTAAATTTTGACATGAGGATCAACCATTGGAGGACGATAGCCAAGACCCGGGTGAGAAGGGTTAAATGAAACTCGTTTGGATGGAGGCTTTATAGAGGAAAGAGAAGTTTTACGAAAGTTGATTAGGGAGAGAAAAGTTTGGAAAGATGCTAGTTTTAAGAGTCCAGCTAGGTTCAGGATTATTTATGGGATTTGGTTTGGGATTATTGGACTTAATTAAATGATTGCTGATATTCATTTTGGACAACCGCATTCGACCGAGTCGTAAATATCCTCTTTGATGATGAAACAACCAATTGATTTTCGAGGGAATCAGGATCTTGAATTTCCTTCCAGACAGTTGATCACATTCGGAAATATTGAAATGAAATTTTCGTTTGAAAAGGGAGCGAATCCATGTAGCATTTGCATATCCGGGACACTTATTCACCACAAACCAGGTGTTGTTAGCAGATTCAAGCCTGCTAAGTCTTAAATTCCAATCAGATAGCTTCCAGGAATGGCCACATCTGTAGATAACATCCTCTTCTACAATGGTGATTGTTGAGTTGGTTTGTTGAATAGGTTCAGCACTCAGGTTCGCGAATGGATACGTTCCCGATTTCGCACAAAGGAATTCCGGGTTGTTTAATGACGTCGTAGAGAAGCGATTCAATTTTATGGGTTTGGTCATTTAGGCTTTCAAGTTCACGTTGCACACACAAATATTTTTGCTCTTGATTACTCACATCGTAAGCAATTGATATAAGTGCGGTTGAAATTCAAGAAAGCATACAATTAATGTTTTCAATTTCATTTAAAAGTTTAACATTGGTAAGATCGGAAGAGGGGGATAACCGGGATGAAACTTTGAACACGTTCGGGGTTTTTCAGATGCTGTGAGTATTGAAATAAAAACACTGATGATGATGCGATAACTTGTATCTATGTGACCCTACAGAAACAAAATTACATTATTATAATTATTATGTATTTTCAAATTAAATATCTTCAAACTGATATATGTGTATGTATATTTGCTACTTACTTTACCTCTGTTCAACTACAAAATTGATAGTGTAGAGTAGTATAATAGTGCACTGCAAGTTCATGACAACGCAAAACGTAGTACCTGAGTTGTCAAATTCAGCGAAATGAAAATGGAAAGGGTAATAATAATCTAATCAACACAAAATAGGTTCCACCCATTAATGTTCATGCGGTATTGGTTGGATATCTTAGAGATCAGTGAAGTAAGATGGCTGAGATTGGGCAAGTACAAGTCTCCAACGCGTAATACTGTGCTACTCTATTCCGGAAAAGCACCTGGAAGCACTCGAGATGCTGGAGTTGGGCTGTTGCTAACTAAAACGGTTATCAATAGTCTAATTTCATGGGAGCCATTAGGTGAACGGAGTAGAGTACGCAACATTACCGTCATACATACGCACCAGACGAAGAGAAAGAAGGCTAAGTGCAGTACACAACAACGACCCGCGCGGAGACATCATCATGGTAATGGGAGTCTTGAATGTCAAGGTTGGCAGTAACAACCTAGGGCTCAGGCACGTCATGGGAAAGCATGAAGTTGGCAGTTGCAATGACAATGGTAAGAGTTTTGTGGAGGATGTGTACCGCCATCAAAGCACTGAAGAACAACAAAGTGGAAGGGCTTGACGGCATTCCCGCAGAACTGCTACAAGCAGCGCCAACAACATCTAGCGAATTGCTGCAACCACTCATAGAGACAGCGTGGGTCTCCGAATGCTTTCCAGAAGAGTGGAAAAAGGGAATGATTGTCAAGCTCCCAAAAAAATTAGACTTGATGAAAAGCGAAAACTGGAGGGGTATCTGCGTTTTGCCTGCATTCGCCAAAATAGTAGCAAAGATTGTTCTAGAACGCGTAAAAGAACATCTCGAAAGATGTTCAGCCTCGGGAGCTCGCAATCATCCGCTCCGATGAACATTGCTCAAGAAGCAGTAGAGAGCTTCTAATATCTTAGAAGTATCGTTCCTCTACTGAAAGAGGAACCAAACTAGTCATCGTCAGCAGCATCGGAAAAGCAAGCTCTGCTTTTGGGATGTTGTCCAATGTTTGGTGTGGAACCCACTCACACAAGAAGGAAGAAGAATTGATAGACCTAAAATCACGTGAAGGAGAACAGTTGATTAAGAATCTGCGAGATTGGGAAAGAGCTGGAGGGACCTGAAATTTATTGCTGGAAGCCGCACACGATGGGGGTAGGAGTTGTTGAGGCCCTATGTCCCGGTTGGGAGCACCAAAGTACCTCGTAGGTCTGAGGACCTACGTAAGTAAGAAAGTAAAATGTTCACAAAATGTTTTTTTTTTTTGTATAATTATAATTAAAAAAACCGTATTAATTAATAAGTACTCAATTTCTTTATAGCTGTGTTTACTGCTGGATAAGTAGCGCAGTAAAATTTCCTTTGACAAACAACAACAATTCAATGCTGGCGAAAATGAAGCCAGCAAAAATAATGGCAGCTGTGCTGGCGATATATGGGGCATTTCACGTGAAGCGGACAACGAAAAAAGTGGTGGGTGTTGGATTTTGATATTTTTTGGTTTACTTATACTTCTCTTGATCCAAAAGGATTTTAAATTTTGAGGCCTGGCACCGGATTTATGGGATTCTAAAGTTTGTATTAGGCTTGACTAAGGCTTTAAAGCAAACATTTTTCTAGATCAAATGATGAGAAATACAATTAGTTTATGAAATATGTTGTAAATCATAATGTTCTTTTGAGTTAAATCTAAACCGGAAGTGGAATTTCATTTTTGATAAAAAACCAGAAATTAAATTTTCAAACTTAATTTTAAAAAACTTCGACCATTTTGATATTTTTTTTATATCTCAAAATAAAGTTTATACAATTTATAATGGAAGATACATAACTTTAAGTGTTTCGCCTTTTTTTTTCATTTCATAAAATCTTTCTAATGCAATAAAGATATAAAATGGGGAGTTTTAAGATGGGATCTCAATTCGTTCAAAAGTTACATAGTTTTTAGTACTGAAGCAACTATTTTCCACAGCTGCAGCGGTTATTGTACTTGGCTCTAAAATGCAATCGACATAATAGTCGCTGGGTGATCCAATCGCCGATAAAAATAACAACCAGTAGATCAAGGACAACTATAGGTTATATACATATAAATTTGCACTGGAATAAAAAGATTCGGTGAGTTAATTCTAACACCCAAGTATATTTTCTCAAATTGATAAGATAACTACCTCCCGAGTCTAAAACTCCAAAGAACAAGACTGAACAGAGACTTATGTTACTCTTGGTAATAAACCCAAAATAAGCCACCTTAGATGATGACTTTTTTGCTTTTATGTAATCGAAGTTCTAATTTTCTAAAGCCCCTTTTAGCTATCAGTTAAACTGATGTCTAAACATAAAAACTGAAACGATTAACTGAAACTGATGGAATTCTCATCAGTTCTCAGTTCAGTTATAAGTTAATTTGATGAACTGAACACCGAACTGAGTTTCATTTTAACTGAACAGACAGTTTAACTGATAAATGAACTGATAACTGAACTGAAAACTGATCGTCTAAAAGGGGCTTAACAAATAAAATGTATTAAGTTTTATTTAAGCTTAGAGCGAATGGGTGCAGTTAAATAGTTATAAGTAATTCATAATAATTAGGCTAGTTTTTACCATTTTTTTTCTCCTAACAAAACATCCCAACAAAAATATCATTATCTTTGTATATAAAATGGAATAATAATATTATTAACAGGATCAAACGACGGCTCTTCTGAACAACCGCCTCTAAATAGAACATAAGAAGAGAAAATTAAAAAAACTAAAAATATATTTGAGCATAACTCCAACACAAAAAATCTGAAATGATTATAAACGAATGATAGGAAGGTTTGAGGGAGACAATAAAATGACTTTTTTGTGATAATTTATGTAAAAAGGCGCTTTTCTTTTTTATATCCGAGTACGTCGAGTATGCTCTGAGCAGTGTTTGATCAGAGCTTTGCGATATATTTATAAAACACATTTAAGTACTGAACTGCCAAAAGCAATCTGTCTCTGTCATGCCACATGAAAAAATTGACTTAGCCGCGTGTATCTTTTTACTCTATTCGCTCGGTCATTTTATTTAGAGCTCATAGAGCGTGCTCCGAGCTAGCTCCGATTGAAAAAAGAACCACAACCTGAGTGATCTGATGTGCCTGAGCTAAAAAAGAAACAGATCTTTTTTGACAGCTCAGTTCTCTGCTCTGATTAAGAAGAAAAACGCCTATTGAAAAAAGAAACACAACCTGATATCTCTGAAAGTCTGACGTGTCTGAGCTAAAAAAGAAACACAGATTTTTTTTGACACCTCAGTTCCCTGCTCTGAGCTTAAAAAGAAATGTTCGCATAACTATAGGGCTCCCTGTGGCTCCTTAATTCTATTCCATGAGTTCCAAAGTTCTTAGTTTAAGTTCTTCCATTTGATTCAGATCACCCACTCTCACCAAATCAACATTTACACATGCAGTAGCAGTTCCATGCTCAAAGCCAAGCCGTTTTAATTTGGCACATAGTTTGACAAGCTATCTCCGAATTGTATTGTTTGCCTTCTATTTTATTTATGGAATACAAAATTAATCTTGCAACACAAACTGAAAAATTAAAGTATTCGAAGAGCTTTTTGCATAACTTGATCTGGTTGATTATATTCGTTGGGTTTTGATATATGAAAAATATGCAATATACTATACTATTTTTCGTTCATTATTGTTTCCAGCTTAATTTTTTTAGTTTGATGTGCAAAGCTTGTCTTATAAGTTTTTTTTTTTAATGTAATTCTATTCTATGGGTATATAACAAAATGTGTATGTGTATAGGTACACAACAAAAGTTAGTACTAGGAAATTGAGTTACAAAAATGATATCAAAAATGTATTGAGTTTTATTTTTTATTCAGCTTACTGTTCTTAATTTTCCTCGATTAATACTATAAGCAAATATAAAATATAAGGTATGTACATACATTATGTATATATGCATGTATACTTCCGAAATTTTTTTAGAGACATTTTTCAATGGCTTCGTTCTTGAATAGTGCAGCTAGGATAGCTTCTTAGTTTGAGAGAAATCGTTCCCTTTATTATAAGGTCTTCAATGCTTGCTTCTGTATGTATCTTGAAATTTCGAAAAATTTTAGCAATTAAAATTTTCATTAATATTAAAGCATATCGATTGCCAATACACATTCTCAAACCCTTCGTAAAAGGAATGTAAGCGAAAGGATGTCGGTTATTCAAATTTCCAGCAAGAAAATGATCTGGATAAAATTCCATTGCTCTCGGTCCCCAGAACTTAGAGTTTCGGTGCATGTTAAAGATGTCAATGCCAATTTGTGTACCTTTAGGTATTTTAATTCCATTTTTCAGGTTAAAGTCATCAGATGCAGTTCGAATGACCACAGGTACAGGTGAAAACAATCGCATTCCTTCGTTTATAACCATTTCTGTATAGGTCATACGTTGCAAATCTTCTTCAGAAATATTAAATTGTTTGTTTGGAAATATTGATAAGAGTTCATCGAACAATTTTTCTTGGTATTCAGAATGAATGGCCAGACACAATGTCACAAAATATAAAGCTGTTGACGTAGTTTCAAAGGTCTAAGATACACAAACAAAATAATACATAAAAACAATTTCCAATAATTGTTTCAATTTTCAGTACCGCTGCAATGATTACATTCGCCTCGTCTCGTATATCCTCCCAGGTAAGTTGGCCTTGCTCAACATAATTTCTCACTTGTTCTACAAAAATGCTTTTCGATTTCCTGCTTAAATTGTCATTTTCCGGTCTAAGAAGTGTATCGTTGTCGACTGATGGTTTTCCTTGAAGTAACTGTAGAGAAGTAGAAAATTAGAAGTGTGGTATAATATGGGCAATTGATTTTTGATTATACACTTTCAATAAAATCATAAAGGATTTTAACTGTTTTACGCTCCATTGAATACAACGAAGAGACTTTGTAAAACACATCAGGATATAGCCAAGGACAGAGCATTCGCTGAACCGACACATCCATAATGCTACAAAAAATTATCTTTTAAAATAAACTTTTAAAAAACGTAATTATACGTATTAACTACTTTTTATAAGATTTGAACAATTCTGAACACCCATCTTCCTGAAACTCCAGTTCTTTTCCCATGGTTGTCTCTGTTTGAGAAGATTTATATGTATGTATGTGGATTAAAAAACGTATGACTCATGCATGACTTACGACACGCTGCTTGTAAAACACATTTTTTTAGAAGATCATACGTATCCTGTTCTTGTCCGCCATTAGTTTTGAACTTTTGTATTAATTTATTTCCAGTTGAATCAAAAATTGGCAAAAATTGTTTGATGACTTGTCTACTAAATGCAGGATTTATGAGCTTTCTGTGCTTGTTCCACCGAGGACCTAGAACAAAATAAATATAATTATAAAAAAAATCTTGGTTTCAAATAATTATAAAACTTACTACTTGAAGTGAATAAACCATTTCCTATAGACGCTGCCATAAATTTATAAAAGTCGCCTTTATTTGTGCAGTTTGGAGAGTTGAGCACTGTTTCTATAGTCTCTGGATCACTGGTGTATAAGAAACATTTTAAACCCATCCATGAGATACACGGACTTGAGTAACTATTTTGTAGTTCCGTAAGGTACGAAATAAACTCTGAAAGAGTTATAGTATGATTTGATTAGTTAAAAAAAAAACAACAACATCAAGGTAAAATGGCATTGCGGTTTCAAAAAATCTATTACTAAATGGTATTTAAAATGAAAACAAAAAGCGTTATAAATTAGTTTCCAATAAGGCACTATTATGTATGTACAACACAAAAAAATATAAATCTTTTAATTTATTAACTTCCCATAGGGAGTTATTGTAATCGGTCCGATTTGTCAAATTGAAATTTTTGACAAATCTGGACGTTTTATGGTTCCTAGAATCTAAATTCGTCATTTGTAGAGAGATGTCTGTGTGTGTGTGTGTACGTACGTTCGTACGTATGTACGTTCGTACGTTCGAGATACCCTTTTTCGTTAACGATATCTCAAGAACCATTAGAGGTATCGATTCCAATTAAATTTTGTTCGATAGGTTATAACTTATAGCTGAAAGGACTTTTATAAGAATTTGTCTAACGGTTTTTCCACTATAGCAGTTTTTAAAAAAGTGAAAATTATTGTTTGTCGCAACTATTGACTTCAAATAAATTGTATTGGGTAGATTGCAATGTGACACAGGTTTGGTGAAAATTTGAAAATAATTTAACATACCGTTATTTTTTTTTAAAGTAAAAACTAAAAAAAAAATTTTTGGGGCGCAAATATACAATGAAGGAAAAATGATACATATCTTCTTCAAAACATTTTTTTATTATGTGAAATGTAGTCTTTGAAATCTGGTAAAATGTTTGAAAAAATTGAATTGACAGTTTTTTTACAAAAAATAAAAAAGTACAAAAAAATCTACCAAAAGTTGGTTAAAAATGTTTTTTGACTGGAATTTATTTTAGCTTAAACAAAATACAATTATTAATATACGCTACAATTTTGACAAATATAAAACTGACAGTTTTTTCACAAAAAATAAAAAACTTTAACAAAAATTAGCCGAAAAATGTCAAAAGTAGTTAATTGACTTGAATATGTCCAGAGTGGTAAATCATTTTAATTTCGGATTTTATTTAATTTTTGCATAATAGAATCGTCAACTTATGATACATTTTTGACAAATGTCGAAATGACAGTTTTTTTACTAAAATATAAAATTAAAACTGAGATTTACAGAAAAGTGTCATAAATAGTTTTTCGACTTATGTAAATATCATAACTACAAACAATGATATTGACTTCAAATGTATTTTATTTTCAACCTACTCGTAATGCATTTGTCAATACCTAAAAAATTGTAAAATATTGACGAATATCAAATTGAAATTTTCACAATAAATACAGAACTACAAATATTTCTAAGAAAATTGGTAAATATTGTTTTCAGATTCAATATCTCTGATATTTTTTATGATGATAAAATTGTAAAAACATCAATTATTATCAGGAAGAACGACAGGTTTTTAAATTACGCATAATGGGAAGTTATCAGTGTGGGTCGCACCCAGCCTCTTTTTTTGAATTGAAGTTTGATGATGTTCCTTTTATTAGAAGGTTGGGCCGTTGGGGCTTTCACGAACTTGTGAACACGTCTAGGAAAGAGAACTTAGTAAATCTTACTATGTACAATGTACATTGCGTGTCAATCTTTAGAGATACCTTTCTTCGTAAGTGATATCTCGTAAGTGATATCTCAAGGACGAGCAGAAAATTCGACTTCCAATAAATTAACCTAATAAGTTACAGAAAGGACTTTCAAAAGCATGGTTGGCTTAAATATCTCACTAATAAATAATGCTATAGACTTTAAATTAGATTTACAACTCTATATCAACACATTTCTTGGAAACTTGCACCTGGACAGAATGCCTATATGGGAGGCATCTTATAGTGTCTAACTTCTCTAATTCTTATCATAAATTCCCATGATTTAATTATGTACCTATTTCAAATTTTTGGTTAAACATTTCACTATTATTTCTTAGATTTACCTATATATATATTATTTTAATAAAATCACCCTTATATGTAATAGTTAACACAGTGCTATAGTGATCATTAAAGTGGAGTAGGATTTAGAAAGAGGTAAAGTAGGTACCTAACTAATAGATCATAGATTTCAAATTGAAAATATGCATCCAGATACTAGGTATAGTATAAATAAATTTAAATTATGCCTTTTTAAAAATAGAACTTTTTTTATTCTACATATTCACACAGGCTAATATAGAGGAAAAAAATTAAAATTCAAAAACACAGTTTTTAATGTTCATTCCATGGATAAAAATATTAAATAAAAATAATTTTATGAATAAAGTACCTATGTACGTGACTTTTGTCGTTTTTCCCTTTTAATCAAGCAGAAAACGAAATTATAAGTTTACTTACTTACACCAGTTAAATTAAAAAGAAAATCAAAATTTTAAAAATACCTACTTGTCTTGTAACCGATTATGTTTTTAGTAGCAGAAAAAATAAATAAATTTGTATTTGATGAATAAAAAGAATACGATTAAGGATGGGTGTCCCAGATCGGCAAACTCAAACTTCATGTAAATGACTTCATTGGTGTGAGTGACCTTTTTTGTCATGAATTTCATCGCATCGCTATAATGTATAGTATAGTCTCAAATTTTGTTTTTTTTGTGTTTTACTCTCTTACCATCTTTTTGAACAAGAATAGAGTGGGAGAAAAAATGAGTATATCTTCATAAGATAAATAACACGCAAAAGTGGGAAAAGTAAAGAGAAACCAATAATAAAATAACCAAAGAAAAGGACAGTGTGTTGTAGCCTGTAGATGTACGTTTCCTTTCCATTTCAATATATTTTCTCGAAAACAGGTAATGATCTCTTTTGCAATGCAATTCGTTTTGTTTTTGCCAAAGAACAATAAATCCCATCTCTATTGGCACAAAAATCATTAAGATCAAATATAAAAAAAAAACATCATGCAAGAAGTAGGTATATAAACCACACACAATATTGTTCTGCATACTTCCTGCAACGCGAATTGGACATACACTTGCTCTAGTCAACTCATTGATAAAAAAATCTGATTTGTCATTACATATTCCTCAAATTCCAATAACCGGTTTTTCTATTGCATTTTCTGTTCTTAAACCAGCAAAGTGTAAACCAACAACAAAAATATTTGAGAGCGAGTGGGCTGGGCATATTTCTTTTCCAAGAAAAAAAACATTCTCTCGAAGCGCTAATTTCGCAGTGGAATTTCTGGGAACTGAAACTTCTATGTGTGCGTGTAAAAAGGAAATTTCAAATGAAAAAACACTAATTTAGACACTTTTTCAAAAATTTATTTAATAAAATCATCACCGCAATTAGAATTTTTGAATTAGAAAACAATAGAAAAAATACTTTTTCAATGAACATTTAAAGTGTTAATCATTTTTTTTTTCGAAAAAGTCCATCGATCACTCCCAAGGTAATTAACTAAGCTATTCATCAATAAAGTAAAGAAAAACAATAAAGTTCAAAATGCAAACTAAACAACAGAGGAAATGTCAAAGTGAGAAAAAAAGTTTTTTGCGTTTTTTTTTTAGTTTTTTGTAAAGTTTAAAAGTTCATTATTTAAAAAAAATTAACTCATTATAAAAATATTTGAGACTGGCTTTACAATACTTTTTGTTTCGATGAAAAAAATGTTGTAGACTAAAGAAGTTAAACCTGTCCAAACACGCCAAAACCACAGAAAATCACATAAGATTGGTCTAATTTTTTGCCCATAAAAAAAAATAATTGGTGCATTTAAAACGACGGTGAAAATGACTACAAAATTGTAGTTTGTTTCACTCTCAGAATTAGTATATTATACATTTAAAAATTATAATCATGCAGTGTAGTAGCCCTGTTAATTTAGTAGGTATGCATTTATTTTTATTTGAATCAATTATCATTCGAAATTTAAAAGTTATCGCTTTATTTGTAACATTCCATCCGTTTTTTTGGCTGGCCACCCAGAAATGCTTGCATTTGGACTCACTTGTATTCTTTTGAGAAATCAGACTTTGTAAGTTTTCACGTACAGTGTTTAAATATTAAGATCTCACACTTTAAGAATGGTATATTGAGTTTAAGGAATCTTACTCTCAGGATCTGTCATCTTTAATCCAACACCCAAAAGTGGTAGCCCTATTGGTCCAGGCATCTTCCATGCAACTATATAAAAATGGCGGCGAGACCAAAGGAAATATATCCATAAAATCAAAATTACACTCAATAAAACAGCGGTGCCCATCATTTCTGCTTGCGATTGCACGTAGGGAGATAAACTTAAAACCTTGTGTTTCTTCAAAAATTTAAATAAATTTTGTCAAAAGATTTAATTATATAAAACTAATTTTTTGTATGCTTAAAAGAAAAAACAGTGAAGGTACTGTACGAATATTAGTCCAAAGTTAAAATGATTTTAATCATACGCATTGAGTTCGTTAACAGTCGAAGTCATTGCATTTCAAGTAAATAATGGTTTAGGTTGGTGTAATTACAGAAGACAATTATAGTCGGGGAAATTGCGTTGTTTTCACAATCAACATTATTGATATTTTATCATATAATGTATATACACATATGTACATACATTTTAGATCACCATTTGATTTCTTTAGCAGTTAAAAAAATAATTTCTTGATCAAGAGATTCATTTATTCATTAGAATTAAGGGATTTGAGCCAACAGACGTTGTCCTGAGCAAACTTCTAAAAATGTGAAAATAGAAACTTAAAATGGTTTTAATTACAGGTACAAAATTATAACTCAAACAATTTTTTTTATTTCCATAAATGTAACTATTCTGCACATGTGTATATATGTATGACCGAACGGCTTAAACGGCTAAACCGATTTTATTGATGTTATGTTGACAAATATATTATGTTGATTGTTGTGAAGATATTTGAGTGGAAAAACAATTTTTAATACATCTAGGTAGATTTTAGTTTTAGTTTTTTAGTGTTTGTAAAAAAACTGCCAAAAACATTTTTTTTAGTTTTTCTATTTAAAAAAAAAATAACGGTATGTTGATATTTGCGAAAAACCAAAATGCGTTTTTTTATTTTAATTGTTATAGTGAAAAACCACTTGACAAATTTAATTTGTATAGAATCCCTTTCTGCATCTTTCGAAGTTATAACCTGTTGAACACAATTTAATTGGAGTCGATATCTGTAGAGGAAAGTCACCAAATATGGAATAGTGCCATAATATGGAATACCATTATTTCTCTAAGGATATACTATAAGTATAAAACGCAAAACACGTTTATTTTTGAACAATATAAGAAAGAATACAAGTTATGCAAGTAACTCAGAAACTACTAATTTTGAGTATTTTCTTACTTTCAGTCATATAAAAAAAAACTCTCTCAGCTTAATGTGTTCAAAAGTTATGTAAATGCATATAATGTCAATATTTTCAACAACTAATCAATTACTTTTTATTTATAAGCTGAAAGAAAGGTCTGATCTTCAACATTTCCTCGTGGACTTTTAAAACTCTGTTTCTAATGTGAGTAGGTACTTGGTTAAATTTAATTTGGTCGTTTAATATCGAATCACGTAATCTAAAATGATCGCATGTTCATGATTTGGTCATCGTCGAGAATTGACGCGTTTAATCGAAGCTTGTGGTGGTTGTCGCTAAATTATATATTATTTTTCGTAGCAAGTGCTTATAGCGTATATAAACACACATGTATTATATTTTAATAGCACATACATATACAATTTTTTTTTATTATTGAGGCCGATATATTTCATTCGTTTTTATCGTTCTTTTGAATAGAGATATTAATTTTTTTGATTGATTATTATGTTTATTTTGTAATTTATAATTGCATTATTTCGAATTCATGTTGACCGAATTAAAAAATTATACCTGTGGAAGCTTATTTAACACAATAAATGTTTATAAGAAAAAAAAAAAAAAAAAAACAAAAAAAATACGTACATATTTAATTTGTATGTACATATGTATATATGTATGTATATACATATGTATGTAAATGCATACATTTTCATTTTTATTTTTATTAATTCTTTTAGTAAATTAAGATTAGATTTCAAGAACTATAATATATGTATGTACATATGAACATACTTACAATATAAACTAATTTAAGTAAATTATATTTATGAATATATAAATGTAAATAACATTTAGTGAAATGACGCTTTGGAAAAAATGGCTTAGTTTTCAGAAAACTTGACAGTTCTGTTTTGGAAAAATAAAGTAATCACAAACAATAATCTTTAATATCTTTAAAATGAGCAAACCTATTGACGTTTAGTTTATTTTATCTTATACATAATGCAGTTGTTAATATTGGTATTTCCCACATGTTCTGAACACTATTTTTTTTTTAAATAAAAAAAAAAACACAAGAATAACCTGTACATATTTAGTTTATACCTTTTTTGACTTACACAAAAACTCCAATTAATACCAAATTTGCAAAGGTACAATGAGAGGTTATCAGTATAAGTAGCAACAAGCCTATTTTTTAAATGATTTCAACTGTGATGTGTATTCCATATTATTGTCTTCAACGAAAAGGCAATCCTGAGTAGGAAACCGAAGTTTGTTTAAGTAGGTAATGATTGAGATTATTAAACTTTATTGAACATAATACCCAGAGCCTTTTGATATTTTGAACGGACTTCCATATATTTAAAGAATAAAGATACAAATTAAAGTTGTTTAATATTTTATTACTGTCGCTAATTTTATTAACTTCCCATAGGGAGGGAAATTGGTCCGATTTGTCAAATTGAAGAATCTAGAATCCTAGAATCTAAATTCTTCATTTCAAGGGAGATGTGTGTGTGTGTGTACGTAGTATGTACGTTGCTACGGTAAATATTGTTTTTCGCTTCAATATTTCTGATTATTTTTTTGTTTCGTTGTTGTACGTTTTTATGTTTCTTATAACAACCTATTTTTTTTTTAAGATAGGTTGCTTAAGATCATAGCAATAAATAATGAAGATTCTGTGGGTAGTGGCTTTTTTAGTGAAGTACTCATTTGGGAAGAAAGTTTTGAAGCCCCAGGCCAAGAATTTTAAATATTCCAATTCATAAGCTCATTCTTAATTGAATATTTTCTTTCTTATAGTCCAACCATTAGCTTATAGATATGTAGATATTTTATTTTATTGTTAGAATGAAAATGACATAGTTTACATTATTTTTAACTTATTGAAGAGCACAGAGATAAGATAAAAAATGTATATTAGATATAACTGAAAAATAATAATTGGTTATTGCACAGCATGGTGTATATTCTAATATTTATGAGTTTGAATTAAAATAATCCAAAATTAAACGCTTTTTAATTCATAAGTCACCCACCAGCTGATGAATTAATTTAATGAATGTAACAATTAATTTAAGTAACAATTAATGAATTATAACACTTACTAACAGTATTTCATACTTTTTTATAATCACAAATCTTACCTTTTCTTTTAACGTAATTTTTATTTAACTTTTATTCATGAATTACATTAACTTTAATTTTATTGAATTACATTTGTTACATTTGTTCATTTATTTTACCTTTTTTACTATAATCTAACCCAAAATCAATTAACGAGTATATGTATTTGTTCATTTAAACTGCCACATGTAAAATACTAGTTAAAAAACAAGAAACAATTCATGTAAACTCCATGTAAAATAAAGCCTTACAAAAGCTCTAGTATAAAAGGAAAAAACAGAAAATTAGAGACAAAAAGCTCTCGTCATGTATGAAAGAAGGGCCAGAGGCCAACATCAACAATCGACACAATCGTTTATTCTTTTGGGCATACTCCAGCTAGGATACTCCTGCTTCATTTTCATTCTCTACTCAAGCTTATGAATTAATTGTTTTTTTTTTTTTTTTTTTAATTCATAAGTCATCGACTAGCTTGTGTATTAATGCGATGGAGCTAAGAAGTGAATTAAGCTTTTGCAATTTTTAAAGATGCGTTTTCTCAATGAAACATTTGCTCTTCAACAATCCTATCCGGAGAAGCACCATAACATGCTATGGCGACAAATATTGAATTGATAATTTTAAAATTTAATCTGGTAAAATAGTAAAATCAAAAACTTTAAATACACCATTTTTTACAAAAAAAGGCTGGGTGCCACCCTCACCGATAAATTCACATTATACTTGAAAACATGGCATTTATGAATTTTTTCATCCATACTAATATTATAAATGAGAAAGTAACTCTTAAACGTCTAAACGGCTGAACGGATTTTGATTAAATTTAGTAAGGTAATAGATGGTTACCTAAAAACGCATATAAGATCAAAATGATCACGTCATCGTACTTAGGGGGTAGAAAGTAGGCAGAAAACTGAATTGAGTTAGTGATTTTTGTATGGTTTTTGCTGGGAGTTTTGCTCTATCATTCCTAAACGGCTGAATGGATTTTGATGAAATTTAATTAGGTGATAGATAGTAACCTAGAAAAGGATATGGGCTATTAATATTAATGCTATTATAGTGTAGGCAGAAAACTAATTAAGTTAGTGATTTTTAATCGTTTGTTTTAAAAGTTTACCTCATTCACGCCTTAACGTCTAAACGGATTTTTATAAGACTTGGTTAATGTAAAGATAGAATCCTAGGAACGGACACCTTTTTGCGGTGGGAAAATACCTCATTTCCGCGGAAATCTAGCGTGATCGTGTCAAGAAGCGCATGACGCCATAGCTACTGAAATGATTTTGATGTTTTTTTTTTTAACTGAGTGTTACTAAGACTTCAAGTTAGTATTTGATCACTTTTCTAACTTAGAGGGTAGGTAGGCACCATAATTTAGGGAATTTATGATAAAATTTTGATGCAACTGTCTTTATTCAACAGTTTTACTTGGATAGAAACTAAGTGACATTCCATCACACTACTTAACTTATAGGGTAGAAAGGTAACATTCGGAGCTATTCATTATGTGCTTAGGTTGCTTTTGAACAAATTTTGATGTGAGGTTGAGGACCGGAACACGAAAGTGGAACATTGTTGCAGGGGGGACTTACAGCCGGGAGAAAACAAAAAACTTATGCGGACGAAGTCGCGGGTAAAAGCTAGTGTTATAATAAATAGTCAATTAAACTAAATGGTATATTGGTATCAGATGTTCACTTTCAGTCTGCAAACAAAACAAAATTTTAATTTTTCTTGTGATTTTTTTTTAAACTGTGGTAATCAATTTACTTTCTATGTATTTAAATTGATAACAATTTCACTATGAAAAATAAATATCAGTAGCATCATGATTAACATTAAATAAATTTTATGTCAAAATGATTGCTAGCTCTCGAGATATTTAAGTCGATAAGCAATTTTTGACAACTTTTGGTAAACAAATTTTTATTTTTTGCAAGAAAACTATCAATTGAATATTTTCGAAAAATTTAACAGATGTCAGAAACGTCATTAAATATAGTAATAGAAGAAATGAATTAATTAATGATGTAAACTCATTTTTCATTCATTCTATGTATATTTGAGCATCGACCGTACCAACGTACGCACACACGCATACACAGATATCTCTTTAGAAATGACGAAATTAGGTTCTAGCGACCTTGAAACGTCCATATTTGTCAAAATTTCAATTTGACAAATCGGACCTACATATGTATGTATGTAAGTATAACAATAACTTATATCGAATTAAGATTTCTTTTTTGGTTTTGCAATAAAAAGATTTCATATAAAATTTTACATGTTTGTAATAGTACATAATATGTACTATGTATGTAGTTTCTCTCATAAAAAAAATTTAGTTTTTTAGTTTAGCATTATTTGTATTTCAATTTTCTTGAACACATTCGTACATTCATGGATTCTATTAAGGTGCGTAGTCATTTTAACTAATCAATATGTGGGCTTATTTTCCAACTGCGTATATTTCCGTTTACTTTAGTTTTTAGATATTTTTTGCTGCTATTTTTTGAAGCAGTGTTAAGAACGAGAACGCTTGTGCAACTACCTAGAAGAAATTATATTATAGGAAAAAAAAACAAAATTTTTGTATTTAACTTACCGATCTAAGACGGTCAACATTCATTACAAACAATTTCCCAGCTGTGAGCTGCACAGGTTTTTTTGAATTTATCAAAAAAATTAACATCTCTCTTTTGATTAAAAACGTATTCTTGTGCCATGGTGATCTAAGAAGAGCTTCGCCAGCTCTAACGCTGTGTAATCGCAATAATTCACCATAGTACGTGAACATGAAAAGTTCAATCAATGTTAGAGCTACATATCCAATAACGTTGATACTACGTACAATTGATCGTTCCCCCTATAAAAGTTGGATGCATTTAAGTTAAGACATGGAATTAATACACGATATTTCAAAAGAGTATAATCTTAGTAAATTAAATAAATAAGGAACCCTTTTTTATAAATTAAAAATGAATACGAACAAAATGTGTTTACTAATTTTTGAACAAGGATAATACCTACTTAAAAAACAGGGAAAGTGTATGTCATATTGAAAGCTATGCAAGGCAAATATCTTATCTTCCCTGTACTGCATATTCAAATTGAACAGAGTATAGCTTGCTTTGTGATATTTTGAGTATTAAGCTCTTATATTTTGATTTTCAGTGTTGCAGTCGAAATGTGTGTATTCATATAACTTTATATGAACAGAAAATTGTAAATCGAATTTTGAAATTTCAAAATGCTGTAAATATTAAAATGGTTTTAATAATGTAAAATTGTGTAAATATTCTGATAAAAATTTCAATAGTGTAAACATTTTTTGAGTGATTCTTTTTACTGCGTTTTCGAATTCGAGCACCTAATTTATAAAACTGAATGAATGTAAAAACATTATCATGTTCCATTTTATACCAAATGTGTACCTACCCTACATATATGTATGTATGTATTTAATAAAATTTTAATAAAAATAAATAAATAAAAGTAACTTACAACAACAGCGATAAAAACCAGAAGGCAAAGTTGTAACGTTATTTGCAGTGATTTTATTAAGCAATACGGATTGAACAGCTTTTCGAGTTTTGCACAGGAGCGTAAAATAAATTGGTGATGAATTATGCAGGATTTCATTGAAAATTTTAAGGCTGTTCGAAAATCTTGTGCGTGAACTGAAAGGTCTTTTCTGTCAAATTTTGTTATGTCAAATTTTTCCTCCTTGCAGATGATATATTGATTAAGTTCATCAGCATCAATCGAAATGTTCTTTTGTTCTTCTCTATAAAAAAAGCACAGTTTAAAAAAGTTGGCATTTTACAAGTGAAAAATGAGCTCACAATTATAATTATTGAAATAAAATTGTATGGACTAGCAGGTTTTTTTCATTTTTTTTCTTTTGATTAACTGGAAAAATAAATAATAATCACATGTAAATACTAAATACGTAACTACTTCGGTTTATACGAGTAAGCGCTCAAAGAAATTTAAAAAAGTAGATTTGATTTTAGGTTGAATCGTGTAAGATGATGAGCTCATTAAAAAGTTTTTGACCTAGAGCCCAAACGCAACATGGCTAAAAATTAGAAAAACTCCTGTATTTCATGAGCTTCATAACATGACATAAGTTTAATACCGATGAGCTGAACATACATACATATATTATAGTTAGAGTCTTTTGTTTGTTATTAGGCCTTCAACCCAAAATCAAAAGCTTCTCACCCATCAAATTTACAACTCAAATCTATTGAATTAAATGGGAGAGAACACACTGTGAAATTAAGTTGCCAACAACTCTTTTTCACGGTCAATGAACTATGTCAAAATTCAAATTACGTACTTATAGAGAACATAAAGTTCAGGAGTAAATGCTCTTTTTGTTTTAAAGAAAAAAACACTTACAGCACTAAATACTTCTAAAATCGTAGAAGGCAATTTTCCATTTTCTTTAACTTTTTAATATTTCGCCCTTTACGAAAAATACAGATTTTCGCCGTTAAGTTCTGGAAGGAAGATTAGAGTATATAACTTATTCCATAATACATGCAGTTGATTCAATCAAAATAAGTAATTAAGTAATAAACTTGAGATATATGTGTGTATGTACTGTACATATACATATGTACATATGTACCTGAGTTAAAATATTTAATCGACACTAGTCTTAAATTCACTTCGATTATACTCTGAATTATTCATGGTCCATAACTCGAAGCCCAGTAGTAACTTTAATCAAAGTCATTAGTCAAGGGAGTGACAAAGCATTTAAAAATAGTTTCTTTCGATACCATTCCTTCTACCCCTCCTCTTTATTTTAAAGCCTGTGGGCCATAAATATATTTATGAATTAAAATTATCATTAAAATTATTAGATAACTTGTATATAAAGTATGGGTCTTAAAAACCTAAATTTAAAAGTAAATGAGATGGAGACTCACCTGGGCATAATTTGATTTGCGTGCATTTCACTGTGTGCTTGAACGTTTTTAAGACTGCAAAAAAGTATATCGTATTGGCCTAATATGATAACAATAGTTGATACATAAACTGCAGCTCCATTTGTGTATGCTCCACACATTGCAAATTGCGCTAAAAATTGAACAATGTAGAGTGTTTCGTAAACGAAATAACCCTGCAACCGTAGAATAACGTTTAAAAAAATGTCTAAGACATTAGAAATTTTACCTTTGTGTCGAAAGGATACCAGCATTGTATTGGTAAAATTCTTTGCTGTATCAAAAGCGGACCTAATGACCAAAATATTACAGAAACAGTTCCAATAAGCTGCCAATATTTTGTTATTTTTTCAGCAACTTTATATGATTCCCAAGAATTTACAAATGTATGTCCTGTTGAGGAAAATTGAAATACTAAGTATACTAATCGTTGGAATTGACATCCTTTTCGCTACCAATTAAAGAATGGTGTTTATAATCTTTGTTAAATTCCATAAAAAATCGGTGCAGCTTTCTCGAATTTAAAATCCAATACATGCTTGCGACACTTGAATAAGTATAAATAATGAGCATTGTCAGTGCATCTGTTACTTCTTCGAATTCACTATTTTTGATGGACTTCAATGTTGTTAACACGAGCAATATGGATAAGTGTATCAGGAGGAATGTCATGAAAATGCTGAAAATCCAACTTATTAATTTTCCAACCCATTGCCACATTATTGCTTTTGGAAGATAGTTATTGAATTGTGGATTCATATGACCATGCAGTTTCATGAAAAATATTTGAGAGGAAAACAAATTGAACACGCGACCGCGACGTTCAAGCTTATCCGGAAAAATTGTATTATTTGACATTGGCTAATTTATTCACCTGGCTTAATAAACTGTTGGTGATATACTGTGAGCTAAACATGATTTTCACCGAATTTAAGAGAAATTCGAAATTTTATATCACAGGTTTTTCAAAATTCTTTTTTTTGTATGATGTCAAATTCTGAGGTCGTAATTATATACATTTGTAAATGTGTACATTTTGTATCTTAGGGGTAAGGTAGCTTATAAAACCGAACCCTTTTATTTTTGAATTTTATCTTAAAAAAGGGCAACTTTGTAATTTGAAAGTTTCAAATAATGTATTATTGACAATGTGTAACCTACATATTGCAACTTTACCTTAATATCCATAGTTTACATTTAATAATAGCTGTTTGAATAATAAATAAGCACCTTTTAAGGTAATTATGTTCTACACATTATGTTTTTTCACTATATGTAGTTTATGGTTACGAAAATTAATCAAACTTATTTTGTTTGGCTTTATTTCTATACGTAAATAAATAAGAGTAAGTCTAAAAAAAAAACTTTTTCAAATTGGCAATGTATAGGTAAAAATATTTTATTTTAGCTTTCTTGTGTTCAGTTTTGTTTGCAAAATTTAAAAAAAAATCAATTTATTGATTAAGGGCTGATATTTGGCTGTTTAGTCTTTACTAAAATATAAAGGAGATTTTTTTAAATGATAATAATCATAAATACAAATACAAAAATGTTTAAGGAAAATAGTTTCTCGGGGTATGTTTCAACTAAGAGATTGGTTGTTCTATCAAAATTACTGCCCAATTAAATATGCAAATAATAGATAATATCAATAGAAAATCAAAGAACTTCAAATAGAATATTTCAATGTTTTATTATTTTTACATTTTCAAGGGCGGGTCTTGTGAGGACTAATTGCTATTCTAGTTTTTCGTTTTCTAATTTTACGATTAAATATATTTTGTTTGGAACTTGGACTTGCATAGTAAGTTTAAATATGTTTCATAGCATGTGGGTTATTAAATTTATATTATTAAAAAAATAATAATACTTTTTTTTTAATAATAATAAATTGTTATTTTTCTTCACCTTTATAAAGGATGTCCCAAAATCAACGCAAGATTTAAATTTGCCGCCATTTATGCAGTAAAGTTTTGACGAATACGTACTGCGTATGTGTACCTATGCAACGAAGTGGAGGCTATTTGTCCGATGCATTATTCTATGAATAATCTTATTCTATGATACAATATAAAAAATTACAATCAAACGACTAAAAACTGTGTTTCAAATCCTGCTTTAATTTTGGGAAACCCTTTATTTTATGTGCCTACTTTACTGGTTTGTTGTTAAAATAAACTATTGTCAGTAAAATAATGTAAATAGCTTATTTAAATTTATTATGTATATGTGTTTGATATCCGAAATATTTAGTCTAAAAAATTAATAATGCTGCCGAAAGTCACAATTTCATGCGGACGAAATCGCGGGTACAGTTAGTTTAGTATATAAAGTAATTAAGAAATCAAGTTTAGGGGCGTCTTGGTGATTGCTAAAAGATCACGGCCTTGGTTTGAAATGTATAATATAAATAATGTTAAAGGAGAGGGGGGAAAAGGAAAATTGATAAACACTGTCCTAAAACTGATTAGCACCAACTTTAATCTTTCAGTGGAAATGAAAATATCACGGAACACTGAATATGTAAAATATAAAATTCTTAGAAAACAGGGATTTCTCTGCATTCAGGGATATTTTTAGATCCTTCGAATTGAAGTTCCAGCAAGATAACCCACACAGCTCTTAAAATCTTCGGTTTAGCTTCAAAAGGTATATATCCTTACCAACCTGTCCACTATCCTCACCCGACCTTAATATTACACTACTGGAAAAAATTAAGGGATAAAAAAATCCGAAGTCTTGTGCGATTTTCAATAGGCCGTAACTTCGAGAAAAATGATATTACAAGAAATCAATAAAATTTAATTGTAATTTATGAATTTAAAATTTTGTAGCGTCAGCGGTTTTTGAGTAATCTTACAAAAGCTAGCAACATGTGGTTCTAGTAAATCTGAACTATTAAAGTTAAAATTTTATAAATTACGTTAACACCTTAACTTTTATTTCTCTTCGCGTATAAATAATATTATAAACTTTTATTGAGACAAAATTAATTTCAAACGTTTTATTTAAGTGGCTGACATTAAGGTTCAATGACAAAAAGCATATATATATTTCTGGATGGGCATGAATTATATAAACTTAGATTTTTTTTTACTAATTTGTCATATAATTTCTGGAGCTATATTTTGCTGGGCGGCTTTAAATTTGTAGTATTTGACCCATCTTTTAAGGTGACTAATTTTATCTTCATACACTCGTACTAAGCAGAAATATTCATAAACCATCAATACTGGGCCTGGGTTAAAGTTCTTAAAGGTTGCTTTTTAGTGCACTTAATTTTCTTCAATTTAATATCTTAAAATTATAATAAAATTTGAAATAGTTTTTTTTTTGGGACAATTATTTCGAGGTACAGGTTAGAATCTGTGTCCAATTAAAATTATCATTTAGATTTTTAAAACCCACCCGGTGGTTGCTAGATGTCAACCTGATTAGAGTTTTTGTATTTAATAAAACTCCTTTCATCTTCTTAAGTTACAAATGTACCCAAATGTCTTACTTACCGCAATTTGTGCAGATCCTTTCCTATTAATAATTTACTATGGGATTGAATATTCTTCAAGCTGCAGAAAAGAATATCATATTGTCCCAACATGATCAATATAGTTGAGACATAAAGGGCAGATCCATTTCCGAAAGTTGCACCCATCTGACATTGAGCCAAAAATTGAACAAAAAATACAATTTCAAACACGTACACTTCCTGTTCGTTTATGTAGGTATTGTATACAAATTAATTATAAAATAAAACATTTCTTAATTCAAACTTTCTTAACTCACATTAGTGTCAAAAGGATACCAACACTTTACGGGCAAAATTCTTTTCCGAAGTATTATTGGACTCATTGCCCAAAACACTACTCCCAATATGCATGCAGTTAGCCAATATTTTGTCGTTTTCTTTGCAATAATATATGAGGAATATGAGGTTGCGCAGGTCAATCCTTATAATTATTATTATTATTTATTTAAATTTAATTAATTTACTCAAGCTAAGCAAACAAACTCACCGGGAATTGAATGGTATTGATAGTTTCTGTTGACATTTTCAAGGAATTCATTTAAATTATCTGAAGATATTATCCAATATAAACAAGCAAATGTTGCAAATGAGTAAATAATAAGCATTGTAAGAGCGTCTGTCATGTCTTCCAATTTTCCATAATGAAAAGAATTAAAAGCAGTCCCTAGAAAAAGAACAGCCAGGTGTAATGTTAACAAGACCCTTAATATAGCCAGCACTTTTGTAGCTATTTTTCCAGGATTCTTAAATGAAGAGGGAAGAAATTCTTCCATTTTAGGACTTATGTTACCAAAAACTTTCATAAAAAATATTTGTGTGGTAAATAAACTTTGGACTCTATCTGGGCAGGTATTCTTCATTTGGTGTATTTTATGAGCCAGTTTGATTTAGACTACTAAGCTTAACTTGAATAGTTTCAGATTTATAGTAAGTTTACTTCATTTGATGAAAATACATATATGTACATATGTTATTGTATTATAATGATTTAATTTTGTTTGTACCTTCTGCACAAAAACAAAAACTCTTAATTAAAGATTCCACAAAAAAAGTTTTAATTGTTTACTTTTTAGATATGCATTTCAAACGTAAAAATGTTAAAATTGGGGGCGGGTCAAAAAAGTTATTTTTTGTCTTTCACCGAGCCACTAATTAATGGAAATAATTAAAGCACATACATATATAATTGAAAAGAAGATATGTACATACATGGTAAGTAAGGTTTTTTAATTGAATTCAGAATATTATAAATACCATACATGTAACATATTTTTTTTAAATTAATCAACTTCAAGTTAAATTTAAACAAACTAAATAAGTTTTGGTTAACAGTTCGGAAGATATATTGATGTTTTTTTTTATAAAAACCGATAATATCTACATATTTAATAGTAGATTAAGAAGTTTAAAGTTAGGTTAGTTTTTGTTTTATAATTACATACAGAAATTGTAGTAGCAGATTTGTTACATAATATTTTAATATTATTTATTACAATTTATATCGTAAATTCTTAAGTAGGTTTTAGGTTTGAAACACAATACTGTCTTTACTTTATGTAAGTACATGCATACTATGTTAAAATGTTTATTTAAAATTGATATTCGAGCGCGTGCGGTTTGGTAGTGTGGAAATTAATTTCATAGTTTATAATTAAAATACTAAAGTATAAACGGTATCCCTTTTTTATCTGAGGTTTTTACAAATTTATAATATTCAGTACGAAAGCCCTGAAAAATTATTTGTTTCACACAAATAAATGGGATTTCGTTGCTTTAAGAGTCCCATATTCTCTGTATTGCACAAACTGATTGGGCGCTGATGAACCAACATGTATAAGCCAAATTGGTCCAGCCGTTCTGGAGTTTTAGCGAGACTAACTAATTTAATTCTCTCTTTTTTCAACACTTGGTTTATTTATTTATAAATTTACAATCCACCGACTATATTTCAGGTCTTACCTATTATAATACATTTATTATAAATTATTATAATATAATAATAATAAAGTTCTAATAAAATTGTCACAGTCTTTCTTTCACTTAAGTGGATTTTTCACTTAAACGAACCCTGATTATGTGAAAAATAATTTCACTTTAACGGAGTTCGGCTATGTGCAAAAAAAATTCACTGAAGTGGATTTAAAACTTCCATTAAGCGGAGAAGCTAGAAACAATATTGTTTTTATCTTTTGGATTTGCCTTGATAGAAGTTAAATAAAACAACAAAACAATGATTAATAAACATAAAAATAATTTATTGAAAAACTAAAACTAGTTATGTTTACATAGGAATTCATAGCAATTTTTTGTTCTGTTCGATTCAATTTGTTTTTTTTTTTTTCATTTAAGAGAGTTTTTTCAATGAAAAATATTAAAAATTAACTGAAAATATGTTTTAGTTATCCGGGTTTTTCGCTTAAGCGAGTTTCCCTTAAACTGAGTTTTTTAAGAGAAATTGGTCGGAAAATACTTGGTTATGAAAAAACTGTTTACTGTATTCGAAATTCTTCTTTTGTTTTTCCGTTCCAATAATTATGGGTTCATTCGTCATTGGTTGTTTTACATTTTTTCTTTACGCTTATCTCTTGTTTTGGAATACGATTATTTGTTTTCATAAAGTGAGTTTTTGATTGTTAGTCGTCTTGTGTTTTTCGTTCAAAATAAGAAGAAGGTTAAATTATGGAATGTAATACATAAACGGTTGCGAAATGATTAAAATCGAAATAACCAGAAACCGAAAGTATCAAAAACGAAACGATAACATCGAAACAGGAAACAATTAAAGACGGAATGAAACTAAATAATCAAAAACAAAATTTGTCGAAACAAAAAGAAACCAAGTTAAATAAAGAGTGAAACAATGAAATGCGCAACAACAAAATACGAAACGATATAAACGTAACAACAAAAAAACCAACTGAAAAAGAGGAAACGAACCATACCCACTTGTGTATTCCAGCAAATAAATTTTAAGAAACAAGGTAAACAATTAAGTATAGTTTTGAAATTAAATTTCCCAAAAATCAGGAACAACTACAAAACTCTTCACATCTATAATTCTATTACATATGTATGTATGTATGTATATATACGTAAAAGAATGTCGTTTTTGTTACACTATTTTTATAGCTCAAAAAGGGCTGAAATGTAAGGGCACAAATATAAATTATAGTCTTTAATAGCACATAGAATTATGTATTTTTATCCTGGTAAAATGTATTTTATTTGGATTAAACATTGACCACATTTTACATAAAAATTGAGGCTATATGCGGTTATTGTTTTATATTCAGCACAACGAAACCGATGCATCGTTACAACAACTAGGGCAAGAGCTTCCGTTGTCCTGCCGCTCGACCCACTATTTAATAAGCTAACTAAGTACACAGAGCGTCAGAGCCATCTGAAAACTATAAAAAATTTTATGAAAGCAAAAAAAAATATTTTTCCAAACTTGAGTTTCTGCATTAAATTGGGAACAGACGAAGTTCGCCGGGCCCTCTAGTAAAATAATAAAACTATACATATATGTATCAGTGGCGAGGCGTCCATATAAGTCGATTATTTCCGACTTACCTTTTGAAAATTAAATCCTTAACTACTTTAGCTTCTGGAGACATGAATATAATTTATTCCCACACCTGCACACGCTGTCAACAATACTTTAACAACTTTGCTTTCAATTTTACTCTATACACAATGTATACACATGTTTGCTTTTCAACTTGTTCCTTAACAAACACAAAACTATACCAGCAATAAAATAACACGAAAAATGTCGAGTTACAAAACATATCCCTGCATAGAACAAATCTGTTTTCTTTCCTCTTCTTTCATATACTGTTCACTGTGTGTGACACCTCTCTGTTTAATACACGCTTTCTTATGGGACAAAATAACCCGGTTTTCATCGACTTATTTTTTGGTGAATTTGTGTGTATCCCCACCCCATGCTTTTGACCTGACTCAAGAGTCTAGCTGATGAATCATGTGTGTTGCGCAATGCGCAGTGCGCATGTCATATGTCAATGTTGCTTGAGATAGTGGTGGGTTTCGTAGAAACAAAAATAACTCGGTTTCCTTCGACTTATTTAAAAAATGTGTGTCTGTATATCTTTCAATCACTGCGGTGATGAACCAACATGTATCACGCAGGTTGACGTTGAAGATGTTTCTGCAATAAAATAACTCGCTTCTTTCCGACTTATTTTATGAATGTATCCACTGGAGTGGATCCTATATCTCAAAGGTTAAGGTTGAAACTTCATTTCCCAGTAGCTTGAATATTAGCTTTAATTTATTTTTGGAAGAAAGTCCAGAAAACAACTGCAACTTTTATAAAGTCGAACATTTGGCCCTAATAAATGTGGAAGTTGCAACAGGATTATACTTATTAAAAAATTCAAATTATAAGCAGAACGCAGTGCAACACTTGAATTGATTTTGTGTTCGGTGTGAAATTGAATATTAAAAATTTATATTTGAAATATAATGTATATTTATTATAATTTTGATTTAAAAGAGTAATTCTTATGTGTAGGTTTACAGTCTACTGCCTATATTTCAGCCATTTAGTCTAATTTATTGTAATGAATTATATACTGAAACAATAAATATTTTTAACAAATCACAAAGATATTGGTATATATTATATATAATTATATTTTTATTTGGAACTTGATTTGGAATAGTTGGAACTTTTAAAGATTCAGCTTAGCTTGATACGCAGATACACTTTACACGAAATTATTTCAAGTATAAACATTTGGAATTTAATATTTTGGTGACCAATTTTTCTCCGACTTACCTATTGAAATTATTCACGCCTCGCCACTGATATGTATATGCATAAGTATGTAGAATGTAGATCCATATGTAAGTAAATAGATAGTTAAATGACATTATTTGTTCTTGACAACTGTATAAAGATAGGGCGAATTCCATTACCGTTTTTAACTTCCCATAGGAAGTAATTGTAATCGGTCCGATTTGTCAAATTGAAATTTTTGACAAATCTAGACGTTTCAAGGTTCCTAGAATCTAAATCCGTCATTTTTAGCGAGATGTCTGTGTGTGTACCTACGTACGTTAGCACGTTCGTACGTTCGGGATACCATTTTTCGTCCATGTTATCTCAAAAACAGGTACAGATATTGACTCCAATTAAATTTTGTTCGACAGGTTATAACTTCGAAGGATGCAGAAAGGACTCTCATAAAAATTGGTCAAGCGGTTTTTTCACTATAGCCTTTTAAAAAAACTGTAAACATTTTGGTTTATCGCAAATATCTCAGGAACGGATAATGCTATCGACTTCAAATAAATTTTATTATGTACAATGTGACGTGGTACAGATTGTATATAAATTTGAAAAAAGTTCAACAAACAGTTATTTTTTTTAAATTGAAAAACTAAAAAAAAAATTTTTGGCGCTAAAATATACATCGAAGAAAAAATTGTATTACGTTCAAAATAATTTTCTACGATGTGAAATGATGTTTTTGACATCTGGTAAAATTTTAGAAAAAATTCAATCGACAGTTGGTAAAAATGTTTTTTGACTTGAATGTTTTTAGAATGGGTATTGACTTCAAATTTATTTATTATTATGCAAAATAAAATTTTTAATATATGTATGCTACAATTTTGACAAATATCGAATTGGCAGTTTTTTTTATAAAAAATAAAAAAAAACTTAAACAAAAATTTACCAAAAAATGTCGAAAGTTTTTTCTTGACTTGAATATTTCGAGAGTGGTCAATCATTTTAACTTAATATTTATTTTATTTTTTGTGTAATGCAATAAATTGTTAAAATATAGTATATTTTTGACAAATATCGAATCGACAGTTTTTTCACGAAAAATAAAAATCTAAATGTTAAATTTAACGAAAAGTTCTGCTCAAATATCTTCAAAAAAACAGTGATATTTACTTACTTACACATGTATTGTATTTTAATTATAATGCATTTTTCAATACCTAATTGATAAAATATTGACGAATATGAATTTAACATTTTTTTACAATAAATGAAAAACTACAAAAAGTTCTAAAAGAATTGGTAAATATTGTTTTTCGGCTGCAATATATCAAAATTTTTATTAAATCTGATAAATTTTGTATTTAAAATTTTTATCAATCAACATCAAAAGTAAATCAATTAATATCAGGAATGCCAAATTTTCAAAGTGTGCATAATGGGAAGTTGTGCTTCTTTTTAATATTATTATCATTTTGTACGTATGTACATACATATGTGCATATATGTACATTAAACGTTTCTAATTCTTTATTTAACATATGTAAATATTATTGTAAACCTTAGCTAGCTTTGAGAAATGTGTTCGGTTTTAATATGTACCTCAAAACAATGCAGAGAAGGCAGAAATTTCATAGGAATATGACACTCCTAAAGTTCAAGACTCTTTCAAGGGATCGATTTAGTGAATGAATTTGATGGTGAGACTGCGTCTTAAATACATGAGAGCTTTTAAAGCTCTTTTCTTTACCCTTCATTGCCTTGATACCATACATAATCGAAGTTGCTCACTATTAAACCTTGCCTTAAATTCACCTGCACCAAAATAACTAACCTTGATAGATGATTGGGATAACAGTCACTTTATAATGTATATATACACATATATATACATACATACATAGATATGTGCTTACATATGTATGTACATATATATGCCTGCGAAAAAGGGCGCAATCCAGCCCCTAAAAATATAACCAAGAACACACGTCTAACAGAAAAATTATTTCACATCTCGAAATGTGGTTGTATTTGAAAAAACGTTGAGCTTAGTTTCTCAGTTTCTTGGCAAAAGTACTCCAATGAGGTTCTCAACATAAGAAACGGAATAATTTGTGTTTAATATCCATGACAAGAATGTTTGGTATACAATTATTTCATTGCGAAAGAGTGTTCATAATAATATAAGAGTGTTCTTGTGTACAATATTATTTTTATTGTAGTGTTGTGATGTGATGTGAAATCTTATCTTATTTTCAACACGCTTTAAAATGAATGTGATGATTTTTATAGTATTTGCCTATCAGAAGAGAATAATACAGTTTTCAATTAATATCTAATAAATAAAAATTAGACTAATAGAAGTCCCTCGCGGCGACAGATGAAGTTTAATACGTACTCATTAAGTTGACTCTTGTAAAAAATACCTAACCCGTTCTATTTTCACATTTTCGTCCTCGCCACGTCACGGCTTTTAGTAATTTACCAGGTGAATCGAATTCCTAGACCAAAATTTGATCAATCTAAATATTACAAATAAAATGCTGTTTCGTCTTTTCAATGATGTGCAATATAAGTAAGTGTGAAAGGAAGCCTTACTCGTATATATAAAAAAATGAAAGTGAACGTATCTGATGGGTCTAAATATGTTTTTAAACAAAATAAATAAATATTGTATATACGTATGTATGTATATATGTATGTACGTACATATTGAAAAAATAAAATGTTTAGTGTTTTTTTTAAAGGGCTAGGCTAGGCGCCTAGGTCAACTCGTTGAATTTTCAATTGGAGAAAGATTGCAAGATGTATTTTTGTTTCGATAAGAGCAATAAAACTAAAATAAATATCGAGATAACCGTTCGGATCATGATTTTTTTTTAAATCCTTAAATTTTCAATTAGATTGACATGCCTATCAAATAGATTTTTAAAAATTACGACCTTAAGCGCGATGAGACGGATCGGATTTCACTTTTGTATTGTTCTAAAATACAGGTTCAAATAAAACTTTCACAAAGAATGTAAACTTAAGATGCATATATTTTATTATACTTTAGGTAAAATTTGAGGAATGCAAACATTATTTATTTATGTACCTACTTCATCAATCAACTAACTTTTATTATAATAAAAAAAATTGGTTCGATGCTAAGAAATTTCTATTTTTGCCATCGAAAACTTGACATTTTGTATTCAAGTTGTTGTGTTAAAATAAATTCACCGAATGCAATACATAAACATATGCATATTCAATATTTAAACAAAACCAAATTTGTTAATATTAGTAGTACGAGTACCTGTGGGGTGATTGTGCGTAGGACTGCAAGAAAAAATAAAGAGGACGAACCACAGGTGGTCAGATACGTGCACTTGTTTGCGAACAAAATTAATTTGGCCAAAGCTAAAGGCTGAAAGCAACTCATCTTAATTGGTAGACTGCGTATTAGCTCTGTCTTAGATGTCCTTACTGGACACTATTTCATAGGCAGACATGCTCTACGACTTGGAGCTCCGGCAAACGAATTCTGTAAAAGTTGAATGGATGAGGAAGAGGAGGAGTCAATTCTCATCTTCTTTATCTTTGTCCTGCCCTATCACAAAAACGTAGATTACACCTAGGTGACTTCTACTATTATAATGATCCCAGTGATCTGAGTAACTCAGGCATATACAGTCTCAAAAGCTTCATTGATAGCTTCAATTCAACAACACTGTTCGTACTTTCGTAGTCTACAACTTACTCCTTGTATATAATGTATCGTTGCGCTTTTATTTTGCCTGTTGTCGCTCGCGTTGTCTTTTTCGTCGTCTCTCCATTGTCGTTCCCATTGTCACTCCTGTTTTTGCTTCCATCAGGTGTGTTTTATAAACTGTTGGATAGCTACCACAGCAAAATAAAAAATAATGGCAGCTATGGCGATTTATATGTCCATATACATACATACAAATGTAAAGTGAGTTTTATCGTTTTATTCACTTGAATGCTGCATTAGCTATATAGCAGTGAATAAAACACAACTACGAGTAATTTCAAATATTTTAAATTAAGTATTATTTTTGGATTAAGGATCCCACAACTAAAAATTATAGTACATATAGGTATATGCTTGGATCAGCCGAAAATAAAAGTCGACACAACAAATTACAACTCCTTTTATTCAGTATTCTTTCACTCTTTCTTATTATAAGATATAATAAGAAAGAGTGAAAGATAAGGACAATAATATATACAACAGAAGTAACGAACTGTAGGAGAAACCAAGCAATGCAGAAATAATAAAGATCGGTTTATAACACAATATCGTACATATATTGTATTTGTATATGCATACATTCAACGGCTGCAAGCAAAAGGATTACAATATAAATATAAGATAAGACAATAGGGGCGTTCACATTATCAAACATGCTTGACAAGCACGGCTTAATGAGTTGTTTAATGGCTTGATGGATTTCAAATCTTTTTTAAAATGAAATTTCCTCCTGGTTTGACGAGAGCGCGTTCACACTATCAAATATGCTTGTCAAGCAAGCAAAATATCAAAATATTTTTAAATTCATCAAACATGCTTGACAAGCCGTTTGATGGAGCGTTCACATTATCAAATTCGAGTTCATCAAGCCATGCTTGTCAAGCATGCTTGATAATGTGAACCAACTAATAACTACTACATTAAGTAGGTGCATGTTGTTTTTTTTTTTTCATTCAAAAATAAATGTTCTTATTAGTCCTTTATAAAATCCAAACCCTATACTTAAATGTATCTTAGGTCTTGAGAAATAAAAAAAGCTACTTTTTCTTTTCCCATATTTAGATAATCAAAGAGATTGAATCGTGAAAGTTGACCAAATTAAGATGTCCCCATTATATTTATATTTATAGAAGACTAAAATCGTTTCTAGGTACATAGAGTACTGGAGACTTGAAGGAGAGAAGTGTCATTTGGTGGATCAACACACATAAAAGAATGAATTTTGTATCAAGTAATCAACTCAGAACTATGCTTTGGGAATTTTGAAAAAAAAAAAAATAATAAATAGGTATGCTCAATTCCATAAAATTAAAAACAAAATTAAAATCTAAAAAAAAAAGTTTTCTTTTCAAAATTTCGAGTCCTGAAAACAAATTTTTCGAAAACCCAAAAAGGTATAACTAGTTTTGAATATTTTTTTCTCCCCCTTAACAGTGGGAGGAAGATAGATCTACCTGACCAAACCTACTCGTTGTAGCTTTTTTTGTATCTTTTGCAAATCACCCTGTAGATCTTTACCAAGTGCTTCCAGAGATCTGGCATGTAAAAACAAATATACATACATATACATATGTATATGTACATATTTTCTTCCGTGTTCTTTAAGAAGACCAAACATGCAGCTTATCTACAGATGGTTCAAATGTCTAAGTCCAAAGTAACAGTACCGTACAAAGCTGTTCATTACCTTGCACTTTATAACTTAAATAACATAGATTGATTTTGTTACTTGCGGAGTGAAACTGAAAGGGGCATTAATACTGAAGAATTTTCAAGAAACATGTGGTTTTACAAAACAAAAGAATTGCTCCAATCAGGGTAATATTTTTTAGTGATCGTTGCACCTATCAAAACAGAAACTGTATGATGTCAAATGCTCTGCTTATATTGTGCAATTATATCCACAATGTAATAATAGAGCAAAAGTTCCTTTTTAGTTGGACACACTCAAATGGAAGCAGATTGTATCCATTCTAATGTTGAACGATTCCTAAAAAACAAAGGTAAAGGCATAAATGTAACTGCAGAATAAACATAATTTTTTCGCATCTGCCCAAAAACACAAAACGCTATGGCGTGTCCTATTGAAATCCAAACTTTCTTAAACATTTTAAGAAAGTTCAATTTTTTAAATGTAGGTTTTCATTTCGCACTGCAGATGTAAATGTGATTCTAAGATAACAGATATTTGAGCTTTATAATATACTTCAAATGATGATGTATATTTCAAGTTGAGGTTTCCGAATGATTGGAAATAATGCCCCAAAATAAATCAGCCTCAATAGCTCCCCTAAATTTGTCTCCAAAATCTGCACCAAAGCAGGAAGAACATAACTGTCCAAAAAATCGATCTGCAATACCTGAAAAACACTTTACCTGGAAGATTACCTCCAGTATTATAAAAACTTTCCTCACGATTGACATAATGTACAACTTTTCTTTTCCTTCCCTTTTAAATAGATACTATGTTCAAAAACATCATTATATAGATATGAAACAACGCGTCTTTTTGAATCTAACGGGTGATTTTTTAGCTGGTTTGGTTTTGGCAACACTGGTTTTGACAGCTGACGTGTGTTTAGTACCTTATAAACGTATAGAAAAGAATAGTACTATGTTCTATCGAACACACAAAATGATATTTTCTTACTGTAAAATTTACTTTTTGAGCTTAAACGTTGCCGTTGACAGTTGCGAATGTATTTAACCCCCGATAAATGATAACAACATCTAAAATAATGCACTTAAATATTAACGAATTAAAAGAAAACACGTAGGTACATAATTAAAGAAAAGTAAGTATTTTTCCTGTGACATGCATTCATTACAGTACACATTGTCTGTAAATATTTTGCAACAAATACTTACTATATGAGTGAGCTTGACTTATTGTAAGAAAGATAAAAAAACTTTGTTATTGTTGTATATTGTTGTAACCTATCAATATAAAAGTTCACATACATATGTCAAATACATATTTCTGTATTTCTTTCTATTTCAGAAATCTTAACTCCATCCATAAATCCCATCATTTGCTTTAGATTTGGTCTTTGAACTGGATTTAATGGTGGTTGAAAGAAATCTAAAAATACTATACTGATGTATAGTACAAAGAAATACCTACCAAATAAAAAAATATAAGGGATCTATGGGTACATACTACATACATAATGTAAGTATGTATAAAACGAAACCAGAGAATTTCCTGTCAATTATAATACTATCGATAGCAATAAAATCAAAATTATCTACACATGTGTGTATATTGTATGCATAAAAAAGGGTGTCCCAAAATTAACGCAAGATTAAAAATTAAAATATCCGGCATTTTTGCAGTAAACTGTTGACGAGTGCGTATGTGTATGCAAGGCCGTGGAGGCCATTTATGCGATGTGTTATTTCAAAAATAACCCTATCCTAATAAACATGAATCAATACAAAAAATTACAATCAAAAGACTAAAAACTGTGTTTTATATTTAACTCAAATCTTGCCTAAATTTTCGAATACCCTTTATATGCATACAAGTACTCAAAAAATTCATCAATAAGGATGACAATACCACGTCTATTCAAGAGTCGTACAATACATGTGGGTTAATATAACATGGACAAAAATGAGATCTACGCAATTATAGACAACAAAACTAAAGAACTAGATAGAACAGCTGTTAAGTCTGAGGAATTGAGTTATTTTTCACTCAATCCGTGGGAAGTACATACAACTGTTAGTGAAGACCGCCATTTTCTGCTGGCTTATAGATTGAATTATAAGAGCTTGGAAAAAGAAGAGGGTACCGATAATTATTGGGCTTTATTTGCCTTGGTCCTTGTTGTGGGAACAGCAGCAGGAAATGTCTTAGTGTGCTTGGCGATTGCATGGGAACGACGTTTGCAGAATGTCACAAACTACTTCTTAATGTCCTTGGCAATAACTGATTTAATGGTTGCTATTCTTGTAATGCCACTCGGAATATTGACATTGTTTAAAGGTTAGTACTTAGATAAAAGCTTTTTCTTTTATAATAAATGTAGTATATAAAATAGTCGAATTTTTTTTAGATACATATGTAGGATTATACTTCATAATAATATAGAAACACATTTAAGATCTTTGATAATTCATATGATTTCTGGCACATTATTTAAACGAATCCGCAGAATCTTTTTTTTTAATATTGTCTTTGAATTTACATACTTACTACATAATTTCCAAGCCATAGTGTACTAACATGGGCAAACTACTCGTATTTCTATGAAAATTGAATAAAAACAAAAAATTGTAATTAAAAAAAATGGTTCTTGCTAAAGAAAATTGTCGTTTGTTGTTTTTTTGTTTTTTCTTATTTTGACATAATTTATCATTTTTGAAATTTAAAACCGGAAAAATAGGATAAACAATTCTTTTCAATATGCCATATTTTTGAAAATGTGTCTACAATACATAATTTCGTTAAGTCGGAATGCATTGGGCAAAAAGTTAAGAGTTAATATACTTTTGATTGATTGTTGAAAGTCATGAGTCGTGACTAAGACATTACCTACTGGAAACATAATATAACAATGTTCTAATTTGTTAGTTACACAAATTCAAATATTTTATTCAAAAAAAGTCACCAATATTAGTCAAATTCCTTGAACAAAATGTCATTTATATGTGTATTATTTTCTTTATATACATATGTATGTAGGTAGGTAATTAGAAAAAAACACTGTCATAAAAAGGCAATTCAAATATATTAGCTTGACTTGTATGTATGTACATATGTATGTATGTATGTAACCGACTTCTTTAGACTCGATTTTGACCTACTTTATACGAACCGATTTAATTTAAACTTTGCACACATAACAAGAATCATATCCTTATTAGGATTAAACATTTTCCTCCCACTGTATCTGTTTCTATCTCTCGAGCACTCAGCTTATTAATATTAATAAACTACCAAATTTTAAGATATTGCGGTGGCCGAGTGGACTAAAGCGCGGGCGCGTCGGCATGTGTCGTGGATATAAATCCCAACCATGGCTAAATATATTTTTTTTATAAAATTACGAGAATTTAAAACCTTATTTTTTTTTGACAACAAATCAAAGTAAAAAGTGAAATATAAATATAGTTTATAGCTTAGCACATCAATCTAAAAAAATAATTTTTCATTTTTTTAGTTAGATGTGCTATAGCGTGTCTTACAAGTTTTTAAAACTATATGTATTATCTGTATATTGTTTTTGTTGTCAAATGGAGTTAGATTTAATGCAAAATTAATTTATGTATGCCTACCTACTTACAAAAAATATACCTATATGATTTGAAAAATAATGTGCCAACGGAACAACAAAAAAAAATTAAAATAACAAAACAAATATTACTTTTCAACCCATTTTTTAATCAATAATATACATACAATACATATTTTCTTCACTTCTTCATATATGTACATATGTACACAACATATACTAGATGCATTTCTGGTGCCTCAATATTCGGCTTTACCAGAATTTGTTGGGTGGCGGCCGGAGAGTTGCTGATCAATTCTTTGAGCCCAAGGGTACAAAAATGTGTGTCAATGCGAACATCAATGTACTCGTCAACGCGTTGACTGTATTTTTCGTTGATTATTACACGACGTGACACCCTTGGGTCAGATATTAACGTCAGAGAGTCAACGCGTTGACCCATTACGTTGACCGTGCTATTCAAGCTTTAGAATCTGTCTCCACAAATTCAATTACAGACCAAAATTGAAGATCATCTCTGGTGGAGATTGCCCGATCATTTCAACATTCACCTGATCTGGTTGCCGGGCCATAGAGATATTCCAGGTAATTGCAAAGCGGACGAACTTGCAAAAAATCGAACAATATGTATTACCTTTATTAGGTAATAAATCTAATACCGGTATAGCAGTTATGCTAAAACAAGATACCATAAAGGAGGTGAACCACAGGTGGTTTAATACGTCCACTTGTCTGGCAACAAAATTAATTTGCCAAAAAGTTTGATGCTAAACGCTCAAAGCAAATCATCTCCATTGGTGGATTCTACCTTCATTAGCTCTTTCATAGGTGTCCTTACTCGACACTGCTTTAATAGGCAAACATGCTTTACGACTTGGAGCTCCGGCAAACGGTTTCTTTAGAAGCTGTATGGATGAGGATGAGAACTTTTAGTAGTTTTTCATTTATTGTAAAAAAATGTTAAATTCATATTCGTCAATATTTTATCAATAAGGTATTAACAAATGCATTATAATGAAAATAAAATACATGTGTAAGTAAGTAAATATCACTGCTGTTTTTGAAGACATTTAGGTTTGTATTTTTCGTGAAAAAATTGTCCATTCGATATTTGTCAAAAATATACTATATGTTAACAATTGCATTATACAAAAAATAAAATAAATATTAAGTTAAAATGATTGACCACAAGTCAAGAAAAAACTTTTGACATTTTTTGGTAAATTTTTGTTAAAGTTTTTTTTTTTTTTTTTTTTTTTTTGCCAATTCGATATTTGTCAAAATAGTAGCATATATTTAAAATTTTATTTTGTATATCTATACTCTATACTAATACATAAAACTGAAGAGTTTGTTTGTTTGAACGCGCTACTGGTTCGAAATGAAAAATTATTTTTGTGTTGGAAAGTCCATTTGTCGAGGAAGGTTATAGGCTATATAACATCACGCTGTGATCAATAATAGCGAAAAAAACAGTGGAAAATGTTGCAAAAACCTGGTAAATTATTCATATTTGAGGACTTCCATTGCGAGCGATGCTTAAACGGTTCAAGTAACAAAAAAAAATAGTTACGAAAGAATTAATTTCTCTTTAAATTGTCGAAAAAATGTCTGCCATAGTATATGTCTATCTTTTAAAATTGACTAACTTTTACGTAAGGTAATGAAAAGAGTTTTTTCAACATAAAATAATATTAATCCATCCCTTTTCCAAACTTCATCCAGATCCGTTGAGTCATTCTGGCGGGATTGAAAAAATTGAAGAAACAAAATCTAACCAACGGGAACCATACATTTTACGAGATAAAAAGTAGCCTATGTGCTATAAATTTTCCTTAAAAGTTACTTTTAATAGAAAACGGGAAAGTAGGTACTCATTTTGAAAATAAAATTAAAATTGATCGCGATCTAGGAGAAAGAGTTACTACCATTTAGGATTTAATATCGAAAGTGTAGATATCGTCGAAATAGAAATTATAGATATTATCAATGGATGTGTCAAAGGGCAATATTGGCATGAAGAAACAGTAGCCTTGATCAGTCAGGAACGGATAATGCCATTGACTTCAAATAAATTTTATTGTGTACAATGTTATGTGGTACAGACTTGCAAAATGTTTCTTGACTTAAATATGTCAAGTGTGGTCAATCATTTTAACTTAAAATTTATTTTATTTTTGCATAACACGACTTTCACCATATGGTACATTTTTGACAAATATCAAAGGGACTTTTTCACAAAAAATAAAAATTTACCGAAAACAACAAACAATGTTATTGACTTCAAATGTATTTATATAATGCATTTGTCAATACCTAAATAATAAAATGATGACGAGTGAAAATTGAAATTTTTTACAATAAAAAAGCTCTAACAAAAATTTAGTTGTTAATAAAATTGTTATCAATCAACCTCCTTTTTAAAAACATAATCTTAATTGAGATCATAATAACCGAAATTGAAGCGGACGAAGTCGCGGGCAACAGCTAGTAACTAGATAAAATAAATAAGTAATTGGTGTTCTTAAATCTATGAAGCTAAATTTTATATTAAAGCATTGTCGGAAGATATGCAAGAAATATTATATTTTTCATTAAGTTTTGAAATTCTATTGTGTGCAGTTCAGTAGTTGAAAAACACCGAGGAAGATTACGTAACAACGAATATGACTTATTGCACATTTAGCCCAATCAGTTGAACCATAAAACATTATTGCCTGAAAGATAGCTTTGTAAACTGGAAGTTTATTTTCTTTACTTAACTTAGATTTTCGGTTGACAAAAGGATATAGTATTTTAATTGTCAAGTTTATCTTTTTGATAGTACATGCTAACCAAAGGTGAATTTAGAATCTAGGGTTACTCCTAAGTATTTAGCAAAAGATTTCCATTCTATTCCCATACCATTAATAGAGATCGTAGAGCTTGGTAAGAAATAAGCTTTTCTTTTTCTAGTAAAAAAGATGGCCTGAGACTTAGAAGCATTAATCTTTATTTTCCATTGAATAAAATAGTTTTGAGTTACATTAAGAGCGGATTGCAAATTATTTTCTATAATAGTAGTAATTGAATCTGTTGAAATTATACACTTATCGTCAGCGAAACTGGCTGTGTCGCTTTTATTGATCTAAGTGGTATCACAATGGACTATTTATTGGTCTAAGTGTGCTGGTATTCTTTCTTTTGACCAGCAGCCACCATGGCCTAACCTAACCTACTCGAGTAAGAGTTAACTGTGGTTTAACTCTTAATTTCAGTTTTTCAATTCTATTTAGTCCCGAAGTTAACTCAGAGTTAACCCTGGATAAAAAAAAAACATTTTGACAGCTTGACAAAGAAATGTTTTGCTTTTTTTTATTGAAATTTTACTATAAATAATTATACATAAATAAATAGAAATGAGTAGTTTGAAATCCTCTTTTCGGCATTTTTTTATTTTAAATTTTGAAAATTTGTTCGGCAACAAACGAAATGACATAAAATAACTCTGAAAACAACAAATAGATACAATGACCAACCGAGCAAGATACCTGTAACCTGTATATACATATAAATATGACAAATGACATTTAAGTGATGCCAAACTAACTTATTCATTTTGATGATGCAGTTAACTCTTTAATGAAAAACTGATTCAAGTGGTCTAACTCTTGGGTCAGGATTAACTAACCTCGGAGTTAACTCACCAGTCAAAAACTAGCCCTAAAAAGTACTAAATGGAAAATTCTGTCAGTTTCTTGTCAGAATTTAATTTGTTTGTTAAAATGTATAAGTATATACATATGGTCATGGCTTCGAGAAATGAAACCGAGTGGCATTTTTTTTTTTTTAGAATTTACCGCTATTATGCTCATTTTTAGAGAGAATACATCTCATAGGAACGATCGATATCATTATCAACAGTATAAACATTTCTAGTTTGATCTAAGCCACAGTTAAAGTCAGGCTATTGAGCTCTTTAAAAATGACCGGAAATTCAAGTGCTCGTAAAAAGGTAATTTATATAATTTTCAATAATTTATTTTTTTTGAATACACTTAAGTTTTCAAGAAAAGATCTTACCTTACCTGAATATCTCATTTTTTTGTCAAAAAAGAAGTTTCAAGTTTGTAAATTTTAAATAACCAAATTCGTGTGATTCGTGTAACGTTATAAGACAAAATTCCTTAAAAGTTTTTTTACTTTTAATATGAAAGTTTTAGAAATTGAATTTTTTGAATTTTATTGAGTATTTTGTATTTATTTAACAAAACTAAAAAAATATATAGATATAAAGCGACCATTTTCATTTAAACAATAGTTAAGGATGTGTAACGTTATAAGACATTTTTTGTTAAAGTCAATGAAGATGAAGTTTAAGACTTTCTTGGACTTCAAAAATATTAGTGAACTGTCTTGATTCTTTATTTATATGCCAAATTATTTATCTGCTTCAAATTTGACGAAGAAAAATTAATTTTAAAGGAAATTTTAAAAATATTTTACCTGCTTTTCTAAAAAAACACAACATTTACTGTAAAGGACTATAACTTCTTACAGGGTTGTCCAATTTCTTTGATTTTGGTTTTAATGGATTAAGCATCGAAAGCTACCCTAAAATCATGTATCATATGATGTGGGTGTACGAAAAGGATTAAATGAGTTTGTTTTACCTGGACCACCACCCACCCTCCCCCCTTAAAATACGATTTTACAAAAATGGGAATTTTGGAGAAGTTTTTGTTGTGTTGCATAGAATGATGTTTGGTGTCGATTTCAATCATAAAATTTCTTAAATCAATTTTTTTGAACCTTTCGGTTATATTTTGGCTTTTTTATCCGCCCATTTACGTTATAACAAAAAATGAAGTACCTTATGGTAAATAAATTATTTTTTTATATACATTTGTTTTCCTGTTTATACTTTACTAGAATTTTTCCTTTCAGTCATATTTTCACCAATTTTCACACAAGAATTCGGAAGGTAACGTTATAAGACTTTTTTCTGTAACGTTATAAGACACACATTTGACCTCAAATAACACATACAAACATAACTTTTTCTTAAACAAAAAATGGTAAACTGTTAATTGGAATTTTATCTCAATTCTCTAAAAGAAAAAAAATTAATTAGCACACCAATTTCGCAGAGTTTTTTAAATATGTCCAGTAACCTCAACAGCTACTTCCAAAAAATGTAACGTTATCAGCCAATTCGGAGGGGAATATTTAAAAATCTAAAAGAGATAATTAAAAACTTTTTTCTACAAAAATTAGATTTTGAAGAGATCTTTCAGACGTATGTTTAAAAATCAGATTAACATTGCAGTTTTTCTAGTAATAAATAAAAAACACGTACAATGTAACGTTATAAGACGGAAGCCATGACCATATGTACATATGTATATATTTTCTAAACCTTTCTTTCTATTTGTTTACAAACATAATTTTTTTTGTAAAATTTGCTAAATATTTATTTTGAAAAATTAAATATCTCTAAGAAATTTCGTATTTTTTTAAATATCTTAATTATTACATTTTTAGGATATTTTCCTCTCGGCTCTGAGCACTGTTTGATTTGGATTTGCTTGGATGTTTTGTTCTGTACGGCAAGTATTATGCATCTTTGTACCATTTCAGTTGACCGATATCTCTCATTGAGATATCCAATGAGATTTGGAAGAAACAAAACGAGACGCCGAGTTACTTTCAAAATAATTTTTGTATGGCTTTTATCTATTGCTATGAGCTTACCCCTCAGTTTGATGTATTCGAAGGTAAGTGACATGTTTCTATTATTTTATTTTTGTATCGCTTCAAAATATTATTTGTGATCTTTTTAAATCCACAATAATTATCGTTTACAGAATCATGCATCAGTGTTGGTAAATGGAACATGTCAGATTCCTGATCCAGTTTATAAATTAGTTGGCTCAATTATATGTTTCTATATACCACTTGCAGTAATGTTACTAACATATTGCCTAACCATAAGACTCCTGGCAAGACAAAGACAAAATCTAGGGGGAACAAATCATCTACCCACACCAGGATGGGCCAGTGGCTGGTTGGTGCAGTCTACTACTTTAGGTAAATATCGCTATGTAAGAAAAACATTCAATATTCGTATAACAAACAATATACTGTTTTTCTACATTTTATTATGTTTATTATTGTTACGTTCAAATAAATACAATATTTTCTGAAAAGAAATTACACAAAAATTAAAAACAAAAAACATGGACAGAAAAGACCAAAAACCAAATTTAAAATTCAAGGCTGGTGTAACATTCTAAAAATATAGGTTGAGATAAATTTTTAACAAAATTATAAAAATTATTTTTTTAAGAAATAAAAAGAACCTACAACCTCGATCAATGCGTGCTCAGGAACATAATTTACCTTTTCTATTCTGTCTTAAAGCATAGCCTGGGTTATAATATAACCTTTATATCTCTTATTATACATAACTTGATTAGATTACAAATAACACAACTATGATTATAATTCAAAAAGTACAAATAGGCAGTTATTACTTTTCATTTTATCTCTGCGAAAATACCTTTTCAATGACACATGAATCGCCGCCGCCGCCGCGCCGCCGGGGATCCATGCAGGGCCATCTTCTATACATTTTTTGCCATTATCCATTGTAAAGAAAATTGAAAATTTTAAACTTTGCATACATTCCATCAATCCACTAAATTTTTGTGGCATCATGCGAATGCGAAAGGAGCTTTTCAAAATTAAAACTTATAAAAATTACCTTAGATCTATTATGACTATGACTATGACGCAAGAACGTCTAATCAATCTATCAGTTTTATCAATGGAAAACAAAGTTTGAAGACAAATTGATTTTAACGATGTCATTAAGGAGTTCAGCAATATGAAGGGATGTAAACATTTATGAAATCTTATATATAAAATTCTCGTGTCACAATGTTTGTTCCCACACTCCTCCGAAACGGCTAGACCGATCCGTATGAAATTTTATATGCATATTCATTAGGTCTGAGAATCGGCTAGTATCTATTTTTCATACACCTATGAGGTGATGGTTGTCCACCACTAACATTCTTGTTTAAATTTTTTTTTTATTTTTTATCATGCGACATTAAAAAATTCACGCAACCCTTAATTTTCACTATTCTATCATCGAAATTTAATTTAATTTTAATTTCTTTTCTTGATTTTGTATTAAAATATAAATACTTACTTCACTTTTAAAAATTTAAACAAAATAATTGTCTTGGTAGATTACGATATTATGTATTACATAGATAAATATATGTATGTATATTATATACATATGTATTATGTATATGTATTCTCAAGTAACTTTATTATTTATTTATTCTTCGGGGGTTGTATTTAAACATGGAAAACTTTCTCCATCCTAAATTGATGACATTATTGATGTCACGAATTTTTTGTGTGATGTTATTTTGTGCTTCAATTGTTTTTTCTGTTTAGCTCTCCTATACATGATTTTTATTTGGACCAACATTAACCAAAAAAAAAAATTGAAGCAATATTCGGTTATTGTTTTACGTTCAGAATAACAGAACAGATCCACTTTTTTCCAAACAGGCAATGCACAGCTATTTAAAAGCAAGACCATGTATTATGATTTTTTTTCCAAATAACTATTAGACTAAAGTAAACTTTTTAAAGATCGGATTTTTAGATCTGAAAAATAAAAATGCTGTGCATAAGAGTTCACATAAGAGTTTGTAATAGAATCAGCAATTTTAGCGAAGGGAGAGTTTTAATATCTTTTGTATAAGTGATACGAAGCACACCGGGCCATCTAGAAACTATAAAAAAATAAAATTGAAATATTTGTCAATAGCTTGAATTTGTGCCAAAAATTGGTGGTGAGACGAAGTTCGCCGGACTCGGTAGTAATTTTATAAAAATACTTATTGTATCTTAGGAAAGTTTGTTTTTTAGACATCGGTCTGAAATTGATGTTTGTATTTTGTATATGTATGTACATACATATATACATATATTCCAAAATGAAGTGAATAATTTTGATGAAATTTGCTCTGCCTAATTCTGATGTGCATTCTGCTTAAACCCGTACGTGTATTATAATTATAAAGTTAGTATTAGAAGGTCAACGTAAAGGGTCAAAGCGTTGACTCTTTGACGATGACGTCAACAACAAATCAAAATTTTCTCTGTCAACGTTCCGTCAACGTTCGCAGTGTCATTGCATTAAACGTTGACAATCACACGAATGACACCCTTCGGTCAATGTTGTTGCGTTGACGCTTATGTGAGTCAACGTGACTTTTGATTATTGGAAAAAATAATGAGTATATGAGTTAACGTGACACATGACATTACTGTTTAGTGTTTAAGATTCCTGAAAAATAAGAGTGAAGCAAATAATGGTGGATCCTCGAAAAGTACTTATTTTAAGTAAATATTTGTAGTAGAAAATGTACAAATAGAGACGGTTGCAACTCATTTTATTTTTGATCAACGATATTAACATATGTACATATGTACATATATGTACATACATAACATACATATTCATATTAATTCACTATAGTTGGTTGGTATAATAATTTCTGGGGTTTGGTCTCTTTAAGACAGCTCAAATATGTATGTATGTATTTCAGAAAGTTCGTTGTTGGCCAAGTTTACAGAATATTTCTTTTTACCTTACATTTTTTTTCTTGTGTCTTTCATGTTTTCCATACTGTCGCTGCCAGTCGCTCTCTTTTCAAGAATGGTGCTCATAAGATTAATTTGGAAAAGAAGGGTTTTTAAAGTTAAAAGGACAAGCATGAACAATAACACTTACCTAAATCAATAAAATTAATTTTTTTTTCAGATTTTTAAAAACTATCTGTCAACAAATAATAGAAATATGTTGAATGCTGCGATGACCCGGTATAAAATTCTGCCCTGTCAAAGTTAGGACACAGTCATTGCGATGACCCTCAGTCCCAAAAACGGGTAAACGCGTCCTAATAGCATTCACTGAGATACTACACGGTCATAAAAAAATTGTGAACGCGTTGACTCAAAAATCTGTGTCAATGCGAACATCAATGTACTCGTCAACGCGTTGACTGTATTTTTCGTTGATTATTACACGACGGTTCACCCTTGGGACAGATATTGACGTCATTTTGACGTCAGAGAGTCAACGCGTTGACCCATTACGTTGACCGTGTAATAGAATCTTTAATATGATTGGAAAATGACCATGTTTTACTTTTTTAATAAATTAAATTAATTTTAAAATCGTATTTGAGTTTAATGAGATGTTTGATCTTTTATAACTTTGTAAGAATAATCTTATACAATCGGGACACAGAAAATAACCATAGGATCGGCAGATTTGAGCTCACTTATGAAGAATCCGCTGGTCGGACAAACTTATTAAGGGAACTTTTGGCGGTAGAGGGCTATTTTCTGTACGTTTTTTTGGCACTTACCTATCCGATCTGGGCACCTTAAAATTTAACCGCTACACGTAAGAACTTTCTGTGTAGATTCTTAAACCGGTGGTCGGACAAACAAAATCAGGGAACAAATGCTTGTCCGACCACTTCAAAAACGCGAATTTTGCGTCACACCTATCCAATCACAACATAACAATCAGACCATAAAATTGGTACCAAACGAAAGGTACAATTGCCCTCTTTACGAAAATACTAAATGTACACAGATTTATTGTCAAAAACCATTCGTACGACCACTTTTTCGAAAGAAAAAAAAATAACTTTTGGCTTCTGTCCGAAAGACTATTCATATTTGTCAAGAAAATGGGCGAAAGGGGTATTAAACGAGAATCACAGTAGTTCTCCACATAATTATGTTAGTAGGACAGAGATAAACAGGGAATAATCTTTTATCAAAACACTTTGTAGAAAAAAAAATATTTTTGTATGTATTTTGAAATATATTTTTTCTGAGTATAGTAAACGTAGATTAAAAAATAAAGAGGATAAAATTTAAATTTTTATGAAACTATTTTTTTAATTCATTTTAATTTTTCTTTAATCTTAAAACTACTATAGCTATACAAAAATTCTAATAAAGTAGCATAATTATTACTATAACTTACTAGACTCTTAGACTTAAGAGAATAATTAACATTTATTTATTATAACTTATGAATGTTGAAAGTTAATTTTTTTTTTAGAAAGAAAGTGTACTTGGAAGCACTTCTTAAAATCTGGCCAGCACACAAATTCAACAAATCCTCACTCTGGAAACTCAACTGATACAGAGTTATCAACACTTGACACACATGAGATTTGGTTGGCAGACACAAGGTAAGTGACATTTTAGTGATACATACGAGTACCTATTACAATTTATGTACTTCCCTGACAAGAATATGTATTATAATCTCCTTAGTATACCCGATTCGACACCATCAACAATGACTGCACTTCATCATTTTGGAACAGAAATGCTGAAGTTATCAAAGGGGATAGAAACTGTCACATCGTTAAAACCAGAAGTTTCCACTCAATTGTTGTTGGAGATTCAAAAACCTCAGCAATTCGATATGAATTTTAATGAAAATTTACGAAAAAGGTGAGTAAATATTAATTTTAAAAGAATATAATAGAAGAGAAATATAAGATAAGAAATCAAGGGAAAGATATAAGACACTATTAATTTTATAAGTTTTACGTATCACAAATGTTCGGACAGAACATAGTACGCATTATACAATGCTCGTCATCAGGTTAGCACATCCCAAGTCCCAAAATTTGAACCCTGTTCCGACTTTTTTTTTCATTTTATTTCGATTTAAAATTTTTAAAATAAAAGAAAAACCAATAATCCTGCTTCAACGGATTTAGACATCAAAACATTTCCATTTGTTATAAGGTACCTACATATTTTATACCAAAAAAAAAAACGAATATGTGTAGAACTTATGAAGTATTTCTCCCTTTCCTCATAGATTTCAATATCCATTTTGGGATCTTTAAAATTTATTCTTTTCACTAAAAACTTACCTTTAAATAAAGTATAACTATACTCAGCTGAACTTTTTCTTAAAATTCTGATAGGTGATAACTGATGAGTTTTTCAACTTTTTAAAGGAAGATCGAACTGGCCAGACGAAAAATATACTTAAATAGTATAGGCGTTTTTCTTTTTTTTTAGCTCTGAGCAGAGCACTGAGCACGTCGAGTATGCTCTGAGCAGAGTTTGATCAGAGCTCTCCGAAATATTTATGAAACAACACTTAAGCAATGAACTGCCAAAAGCAGTCTGTCTCTGTCATATCACATAAAAAAGAAGTGAGTTAGCCGCGCTCATCTTTTTACTCCATTCGCTCGATCATTTTATTTAGAGCTCATAGAGCGCGCTCCGAGCTAGCTTCGATTGAAAAAATGCTAATACCAAGCAAAAAAATTTCACCATTAATAAAAATAACCCAAAGGATTCAGTACGCCAAGATTTCAAAATTCTTCAATGGAATCTTAATGGCTACTTAAACAACCTAATAATAAATGAAATACTTCCAAAAGTTATCTGTTTACAAGAGACGCATTTTTCGGCTAACAAACATCCATTTCCTCCAAAACAATATTCTATGTTATTTAATTCCATATTGTAGAATCAATATCAACATCTACTCATCCATAACTCTATACCACATGCACATATTGCAATCTATTCAAATATATCAGCAATAGGCGTCCAAATCAAACTAAACCTAGAATTTACAATTATTTTTCTTTATATTCACCCCAATCAAAATTTCTCTACTAAAGATCTTGAAGATATCATTTTTGGTATCAACAATCCAGTCCTTATAACAGGTGATTTCAATGCATGGAGTCCATCTTGGGGCTCTGAGAAACTAACGAAACACTGCAAGACAATCGAGCATTTTATTGCTAGCTCGGGGCTAGCAATACTTAATGACGGTCGACCTAACCATTTCTATACGCATATCACATTTACCCATGTTGATCTGTCACTTATTTCCCCTTCCCTCCTCAATAAAGCGACAACCTCCACGAAAGCGATCACTTCCCGATTTCCATTGACATTACCACCTCTCACAATAATCAATCCACAAAAAAACCCACACAATTTATTTTAAGCAAAGCCAATTGGGATCTATTCCAATCAACCCTTTCTAGCGAATTAATAGCAAGAGATGTATCCTTTAACATAAACAAAGAAACAGCTCTTATACAGAAATCAATACGATCTGTATTTACTATTTAATACAATAATATTCATAATAATAATATTTATGCGAAATGCTTATCGGAACGAATACCTCGATAGAAAATTCTCCGATTTCGAACAAATCGGAGAAAATTTTCTTCCGAACGATTACTTATGTAGATAGGGGTGATTATCTTATTTTTTTTTTCTTTAATAAATATTTTTGGATACACGTCATACTTTTTGTATTCGATCCACTAAATGTAAACATTATTTTGAGGCACCATGACGTATAACATAAAAAAAATTTATCATAAGAGTTAGTTAAGACGTAAAAAGTTTCTTTATACGAGTATCTTATTATTATTGTTATTATTTTTATAATTACTATTAGTAAACTTCTTTTTCTTTTTTCTATATTTTAAGATCAGTCTCGCCAGTGAAACCGACTAACACTTTTGTTCCAAAACGAAGACGAGCATCTACATCTATCATTACTTGTACCTCTAATGAAACGCCTGAAAATCCTCTTTGCAGAAGTAATTATTTTAATAGTCTACCTAAAAATGCTCAGCTTTACTTACCTACTCAGGTTAAAGAAGAACTTTTAAAAGTATATCCCAATTCAAATGGGACTCACCAACTACCTGATCATGAATCTAATAATCCTCAATGTTATGAAAGAACCCATCTAAGTGATGAATGTGAATACCTAAAATTACCTCCACCATGTACCTGTCCGTATTTTGGTGATCGGAAATTACAAAACTCCATTAATCCAGTAGATGTAAAAATTATTTCCTCCAACTTTCCAACGGAAATGCCTTCGCCGAGCGAAATTAATTTAATAGCTTACACCACACAAGGCAATGGAAAAACCTCACCAATTTCAAACAGCCTGACAACCACAACATCAAGCTATTTATCTCTACCTCCAGTAACACCGGAGCCTCAAAGTAAACTTAATTCGTCTAAAACTGCGTCCGTCGTCACTTGGAATTATTTGAGAAATCGGAGGCGAGGCTCTAGTTTTGGAGGTGTTCGAACGTCATTACTTCTGACCCCTACAAAGTCTCCATATGCTTCATCCCCTCTTCACCGATCTGTTACACTTCGTAACCGGAACAATAGCAATTGTTACATATTAGGCGAGAGCAGCAGAAGAAGCTTAAGATCTAAGAAATCGCCTATATCTAACCAATACCTTCTGCAACGCCATCAAACTTCTCGCTCACAACATTCACGGAATTCGAGTGTAATATCACGTAATTCATCTCGACATGGTCGTATAATAAGGCTGGAACAGAAAGCCACAAAAGTTCTGGGAGTCGTGTTCTTTACTTTTGTCATACTCTGGTCCCCGTTTTTCGTCCTCAATCTATTACCGACAGTTTGTGGCCATTGTGAGGATAATATCGCACATTGGGTATTCGAAGTGGTGACATGGTTGGGTTACTCCAGCTCTATGGTTAATCCAATATTTTATACAATTTTTAATAAGGTCTTTAGACAGGCTTTCAAAAAGGTTATTCTGTGTAAATACAAAACTGCTTCAGATTGGATACCCAATAGATAGCAATTCAAGTGATAATACAAGATTTACATATGTATGTACATAATGTATTCATATCAATCGGACAACTTGTCGCAATTTAAAGAACAGTGAAGTGGTGATAGCAAATTTTGTAGTATTCATACAAATAATTAAAATGGATGTTAATTTTGTAAATATGTGCATTTATTAAATAATTTGTTTCCATTTATAAATTTATGCATGTACAATGATTGATGTATGTATATAGCTTACGAAACACAAAAATGTAAATATTTTTTTATTTATTAATAAATTGCTAGACTGAGTGACAAATTGAAGCAAATTGGAATTTTAAAGTCTTTGTTTATAAAGTGCTGCGTTAATGCGTTTGCGAGTGCTTTATAAGTACGCAATAATATTTCAAGAAAGAAAGCAAGAATTATTTAATTTAAAAAAAAACTAATTAAATAACCTTAATAGCGAACTAGAATAATTAAATGTTAAAAGAAGATAGACAATGATAGAGAATGTCAGAGTGAATTTTATATGTAAGGCTGCGTAAGTGCGTGCTCATAAGGACATGTTACAATAAGACTAGAATTGTAATGAATAAAAGCTTTTGAAAGATTTTATAACAACAAGAATGAGTTGTAGACGCGTTCTGGGTTCACAATAATAATGTAATTTAAAAAAAAAAAAATTCAGTTGAATTTTCATGCAAAAATCTACCTACTCAAGAAAAGTAAATACCTATCTACGTATTTTAGCCTTCAATTTTCCCACCAGAAAGAAATTTTTATTTTTTAAAAGCGAAAAGTTTTGTTGATAAATACATATAGGTACTCGTATTGAGCCGGACAAAGCATTCCAAATTTGTGTAGTGCGGCTAAGGAAATAATGTCGCATTCAACATGATAGGCTTTCATAGAAGAATACTCGTAGTATTACAGTTAAATTCTTTAAGGGGATTAATCTAAATGTTTTTCTTAGAGACAGGTAGTGTTTAAGAGACACATAAAAAAAATCGCTTATCATATTTAAGACCCTTTTTTAAATTTTAACCGTGATACACATACCGGGAACTAAAATTAAAATTGGTTTATTCAATCCAAGAACAGTTGAAGAAAAGTGGTAGGTTTAAGGTCAAATTCATTACATAGTTATTATGAATGTATACATTATATATCTTTTTTAAAAAAAAAAAAAAAAAAAAAAGATGCAGAATTTATGACGTCAAAGCCAAACCTTGAGCGGAACTTCATCAACCGGCTTCATGTGGGAACCATTGCTTTCTGGGCCATGAAAAGAGTAACCACGCCGTTGTTCCATGGTTATTTTATTAATACTTCGTCATTGAAAATATTTGAAGAGTCCAGGGAAAAAACGTCACAAGTCCATTTTTTTCGAAATTAACCTAATGATGCCATCTTGTAGGTTTTTTTCTAGAAAAGTGCTATTTTACCTAAAAAACCATTAAAAAAAGACATACAGATGAAGAACGGCACAAGTCCATGTTATATGGACTAAATTATCGTATTATATTGTTGCTTTTGTTATAAAAATACATATGTACATAATATACAAGTATGTTTGTTTGTTATAAGTGAGAGTGAGTGCGAGTAGCAGCCAAAAATTACCTCTTTTTTAAGCCACCAAGGGTTTGTTGAAGGTCATAGAATGTGATTATATGCATCAAAAACCTTTTAGGTCCCAAATCTCAAAACCTCTAAAAAAATGTACCTGTCTGAAGACCTAAATATAAGTAAACTACACAAGATTACCCGATTTCTTACAAAACTTTCTGCCAAATAATTGAAAGTAATTTCAAAAGCGACGATTAATTCATTGACGATCCCACCGATGGACAATTGATCAAAAGGGAAAAACGACTGAAGTCCCATAGTATATATTTCATAAATAATTTATATTTAATCGTATTCTATTTATTCATTAAATACATTTATGAATCGGTTACAAAACTATGTACTTTTAGAATTTTGATTGTCTTTTTAATTTAGCTGGTATAAGTAAGTAAACTTGTAATTTCTTATTGATAAAAAGGGAAAAATGGCACAAGTCACGTACATTATTCATTAAATCTATTTATCCATGGAATGAACATTAAATTTCTGTCTGGATCTAAAAAATTGGGTTTATGAATTTTTATTTTCTCTTCTATATTAGCCTGTGTGAGTTAGTAAACTTTAATATTGATTTTTCTCAAAATCGTGGCTTATGCCGTTTTTCCTCTGGACCCTTCATTTTATTTTGGCAGATTTAAATGTCAAATACATGCGTCGATACGTATCAATATTATATATACCATGAACAGAAAAAAATATCCGATCGGAAGTTTTCTCCAATAATAAATTTTTCGGAACGGATATAATAATAGGGCTAATTAAACAAGTATCAAAAGAAGAATAAATGAAAAAAAAAAAAGGTTACGCATGTTACTGCAGAATCGAATCATCCGCCTTTACCACACGCTAGAATTTTTTTTAACAGTTATTAAAAATGAATAATACTCATAACATTTATTATGTTATTTGTAATCGACTGATCAAGTGACAATAGGAGATATAAACCTCATATTTTCACCAAGGAATGCTTCAAGACCGAATAGAAATGGTAAATTATGTTTACTCGATATTCGACGTTGATATTTATATTTTTTCGAAAAAAAAATATGAATGTAAATAAAATTACTGTAAACATATGTACCTATGTATGTATGTAATGAATTAATTCGTTTATTTAATTTTTAATAAAAAACAATTCGAAACAATTATGCCATCGATGTTGGCAAAGGGTTGAAAACGATGTTTGATTTCTGAAGCTCAACCTCAACTTATTGTTCCGTCAATTCAAGCTTATTTTTGTCAATAACTTTTTTTCCACAGCAGATAAAGAGAAACCGCCATATTAGAAACAGAATATACTTATGAAAACGTAATTTACAATAGAGTCATTTTCCTTTAAATTTAATCTTAGAGATCGTCAAATTAATGATTATCAAATTGACGATCACAATGTACAAATCGAAGGATGGAGAACTTTTAGTCAAGTCATAGTTTCAAGATAGCTGTCCGAATCTCAAAGCCTTGAGTCAGAGATTTTTGTGAGATAATCAGAAAATTGTGACAACCCCAAAAGTGGGGCAACGTCATCGTAGGACTTTGAATCCTGGCTATCCATAGAAACAGGTACAACTTTTGTGAGGTAGGGAAATCATCCCGTTCGTGTGGAATTATATCTTGAGCTTTTACCCAACCATTTACTAAGCTTAATGCCAGGTAACATTAAGAGGTTGTAAGAGATGTACTTATGTAAATGGAAGCGAATGCTAAGTTTCAGACGCATAAGTCACACAAATTTATCTTCATTAAAAATGAGTTTCAAAAAAGTGTGTGTGGCCGCCTAACTCGCGCATTTATGTAGGTACCGATTTCAATTTGGTTTTTTGCCTTTGGAAGAGAATCATCAGTAGATGGTTTCTAAATGAAAAAAAAAGTTACATTCGAACAAACCATTCCTTACAAATAACAAACATTTAAATCGATTCATAAAAACGGAATTTTACAACATAAAGAACAAAATTATAACAGTTTTGGCATTGTTTCTACTAGATCTTCATACTTAGGTTTCACGATTTTCTAAATTTCCATTTTTTTTACCGTACTTGCTCGAATTATAGTATTAAAGCGTTTTCGAGGATGTGCAAGTATTTTTCGGAATCGACAGTTCCATATCTATAGTAGAGATGTCCCAATTTGTGTTTATTTTTTTACTTTATTTAATTAAACTTTAAACTTAGTTTTTTTTTAAACTTAAAATATTTTATTTTATTCTGAAATGTGTTTTCAATTTAAATTTTTAAACGTGAAGTGATTTTGAGTTATAATACAAAAAAGGGAGTGTTTTCAATACACCTTTGTGTATTCTTTTTTTCTTTTCAAATGTATTTAGGAAAACTTTGGAACGATTTCGTTGTTTAAGAATGTGTGTGTATACCGCTCGTTTTTATGTATCGATTTCAATTGGTTTTGGCATTTTGTAAAGAATTGTCGGTATATAAAAAATAATATTCGTAAAAAATTCTTTACAAAATGTAAATCCATTATGTTTTCGCTTGAAATATTTATGGCAGTCTAACAGTCTCATTATGCAGCGCATAAGGATTTATGTAGGCTCTATGTAATGTTGCATTAGTTCGAATTTATAAAACATTTTGCTATAAATTATGGTCATTCAGTTCTTATGTCAAAAAAGTATACCAAAATGGAAAATCTATTCCAATTAAATGGCATTACAAAATCAGCTGTATCTTATTCTTACTATTATGTAAATAAACAATAATACAACAAAATGGAATTAAAAGCGAAAAGGATTCGCATAGTAAATTGAGATTCGTCCGAAAACTTCGAGATCTACGGTAATGTGGCCTCCTATATTGTCGCTGATGAGATCCGAACGGAAAATTTCAATTTTTTTCAAATCTTTTGAAAATTTACATTAACTTTAAATTCTCCATCGCTTAGTCCCATTGGTTTAAGAATTTTTTGTATGCTTTCCTCCTTCTCAGATTAGATTTAAATCATTAGGCGCGTTTTATTGCTAAACTTAGGTTAGCTTAGTAATCGGAATCGTAATAAAACGCTATCCTTAGTTTTAAACTGACTTTCGTTTTACATATATTTAAAATTTGGTTCCCCTTTTCAGAGAAAAAAATCAAATTAAACGTCAAAACCTGTCAGAAAAATAAACAAAATATCGCTTTGAAATAAAAATAATAAAATGTGTCAAATAGCCGCAACATGTATCCTTAGTAAATTACTGAGCTCGATTACTAACTTGTTTCTCCTCAGTTTTCGTTTGTTGTTGTTTAGTATGTAAAATTTTATTAACCTAAGAATAAAATGAACAACAAAACGCGCCTATTATAACATTAAAATGGAAGAAAATTGGAAAGGCATTTTTATTCTTTTTAATTTCTTAATTTCAATTATAGACAAAAATTTGAATGACATTTTATTATAATTTCATATAATGAGTTTATAAGTTTGTGTTGCGTTTATATGTATATAAGGCTGTAAGAATTTAAACGGTGACAAATTAAATTTGAATGGAAAATGAAATAGAAACAATTATATTTTTCAGTACAAACGGTTTCCTATAAGCCAGGGAAGGTTTTTATAAAAGAAAATATTTCAAAAAAGTGGTGAAATTATTAAAATTAAAGTTAATTTGGAAAATAGAAGTGTTTTGCATGTTATTTTGGGTGGAGAAATTAGAAAGATAAAAATAATAGATGGCGTTGGGGTACGTTGAAAGCCAAAATCTGATGGATGTCGTTATACGCTGACTTAGACTGTGTTCAATTATACAGGTGTCATTTTCTATTGATCAAACGTGGTGATTTTTCTGCAAATGGTTGATTTTTGTGTATTATTACAGTCGTATATCGCACACAACATACGCAAACGATAAAAGCAAAAAATATCTGAAATCTGAATTATACAAAATTGTGCAATGGTTCATGATTGAAGGACATGACTGTTGAAAACAATGTGATTATGGAGACGATTATCAATGGAAATTTCAAAGGATAAAAGGATCTTATCCCATGGGCTACAATTATTTCAACTGATCTTCCAAATAAAGCGGAAAAATTAACATTGAAATTTGAATTATCTGAGTTTTATTATCACCATGGAGTTTATCAGATTCCGTCCAATTTTAAATTATTTTTACAAGGGTTACATTTTTTCCATCATAAATGCACACAGCGAAGCGGGTGGGAATTAGCTAGTCTTCTATAAAAATGAGTTTCAAAAATGTGTGTGTGGCCGTCTAACTCGCGCATTTATGTATCGATTTCAATTTGGTTTTTCTATTTTGTAGAAAATTGTTTGTAGATGGTTTCTATACAAAACAAATTATATTCGAACAAACCTGTCTTTACAAATAACAACAATTTAAATCTATTCATAAACATGCAATTTTGCAACATAAAGATCATAGATATACATATTTTAACAGTTTTGGCATTGCTTTCACTAGATTTTGATACTTAATCTGTGACAAGGCGCACAATTTTTCAAATTTCCATTTGCTGATCGTATACTTGCTCAAATGATAGTATTAAAGCTTTTTTGAGGATGTGCAAGTATTTTTTAAAATCGACAGCTCCATATACATACATATGTAAAAAATACAGTAAAAATGTATAATTTTGTGTGATTGAAAATATATTCCCATTATCATAAATTTAGCTTTTAACTTAATTTTTTTCTTACACAGAACAAATCAAAAAAAAACTTCAAATATTATTATATTATGGATGACCATTTCTAGGTTATCATCTATCACCATACCAAATTTCAACAAAATCCGTTCAGCCGTTTAGGCGTGAAAGAGTAACAGACAGATAGACAGACAGAGTTACTTTCGCATTTATAATATTAGTATGGAAGTATGGATTAGTATGGAAGTGTGGATATCATCTCGTAAATCTTCCATTTTAATTTAAATTTTCCTTATTCTGTTTTCTCAGCCTAGCAAAAAGTTTTTTTTTTTTTGTTTAATTAAATATTTGACAACTAGTTAGTAGTACCAAATTTTAAATTGAAAAATCATACCACTGCTGACAAACGTTTTTTTGGGAAATCCCAAATCATTGCGGATAGCATTGCCAAAAAACATATCTATTGTATCATGATAAAACGTGCATTGAATTGGAGTTTTAATAAAAAAGTAAATTTTCAGTGAACCGTTGTGTAATGTTAATTAATTTTTTTTCAAATGTATATTTAGGAAAACTTTGGAACTATTTTGTTGTGCTAAACTTGCTTAAGTAACTGGGCGCAAACAATTTTGTTTTTTGCATGATGGTTTCTATTTCTATATAAAAAAATTATATTCTAAAACAATTCTTTACAATATGGAAATCCATATACATATGTTTTAGCCGCTATGACTCGAAAACGGCTAGACCGATTTGACTAATTTTGTTTTTGAAATATTTATGGCAGTCTTACAGTCTTATTTAATAGAATCCGTTAAACAGGTTAATATACATAGTTATGAAGTATATAAGGATTTATGTATAGGTAGGCTCTATGTAACTTTGCATAAATTCGTATTTATAAAACATTTTCCTATAAATTATATTTATGCCGTTCTTATGTCAAAAGATGGGAAATCTATTCCATTCCATTATTATTCTTCTTCCTACATCCTACAACTAAATAAACAATAATACAGCAAAATAGAATCGAAAGCGAAAAGTATAGGCACTGTAAATTGGTAATCGTCTGATAATTTGGAGATCTACGGGCCTCCTCCATTATCGCTGATGAGGTCCGAAATGAAAATTCCATTTTTTTTCATATCTTTCGAAAACTTACATTCACATTGGATTAAATCTTCTTTTTTTCTGTACACTTTCCTCCTTTTCAGAGTCGATTTAAATCTTAAAAAGGAAGAAAATTGGAAAGGCTTTTTTATTCTTTTTAATATCTTAATTTCAATTAAAGACAAAAATCTGAATGACATGTCATCACTATAAATTAAACATTAGACCACAAAGTATAGGAAAAATACTGTTAAACCTCAAAGTATAGGAAAGAATACTGTTATAGAGTGTAAGTTCACAAACGCATCATTGCTGTAATGATGCCCAAATGTTCAAAACGTTCACAAACGCAGATTCTGGCATCACTTTTCTCATCAACTGTTCATTATTGCATAAACTGATGCGCAAAAACTAAACAAAAAAGCATCACTACGACAGCGTGATTAGTCGGCATCGGCATCGCAAAAAAGCAGTGATGCCGAACCACTGCAGCAAAATTTGACGTTTGTGAATTTACACAGATTATTATATATTTTAAACAGTTTATATCAGCAATTAGCTGAGATTAGTCTCCAACTTTTTCAAAAAAGGAAAAATAAGCTATACCAAATATTGGAAAAAAAGATAGATAGATAAAAAAGTTTTGACGTAATATGTATATTTTTTTGTTAACTATATCTGGAGAATGCATAAAGATATTGACTCGAATTAAATTTTGTTCAATAGGTTATAACATTAAAAGATGCAGAAAGGACTTTAAAAAAAATTCGTGAAGCTGTTTTTTCACATTAGGAATTTAAAAAAAATGAAAATTTTAGTTGATTGCAAATATCCCAGGAACGGATAATTTTATAGACTTCAAATAAATTTTATTGAGTATAGTAGATTGTTTTTACTATGTCAAATGCTGTCTTTGACATCTGGTTAAATTTTCGAAAAAAAAATCAATTAAAAGTTTTTTTATAAAAAATAAAAAAGTACACAAAATTCCAACAAAAGTTGGTAAGAAATGTTTTTTGACTTGAATATCTCGAGAATGGCCAACAATATTGACTGTAATTTATTTACATTTATACAAAATACATGTATCTACTATATTATATATAATATATGCTACAATTTTGACAAACATCGAAATGACAATTTTCTTACAAAAAATATATTACTTAAACAAAAATTAACCAAAAAAATGGAAAAAGTTGATTCTTGACTTGAATTTTTCGAGAGTGGCCGATCATTTTAACATCGAATTTATTTTAATTTGTGCATAATACAATTGTTAACATTATGGTACATTTTTGAAAAATATTTAATTTTAGGTTTTTTTACAAAATAACAAGAAGACTCCTGACATTTGAATTTTGAACTTGGAAGGGAAGCACCAGATTCCTTGCAAGATGCTGTGGTGCATGATGAAGAGGAAACTAATTAAGATCTGTCAGACATAGATTAGTTGCGATTCAGATGATAAAGAAATATGCAAACTAACTTAATTTCACCATCAAAATCAATTTTTGCGGTAAAAACATCTAAACAAAATAAAAAAGACATAATGTAGCTGGACTTCAAAATGATATTTTTTTTAATGGAATATTTTTTAAATTGAGGACATAAATTAATCCGCCTAATTTCGTTTTTATAAACTCAATAGTTTAGACATTATGAAAGATTATGGCCGACTACTTGTTTCACTTCAGGATTTGGGGTCAATGTACATATGTACATATGTAAGACCAAAGCCGAAAAAAAAGTGACTGCGTTTTAATGGGATTTTCAAAACAAGAAATGGAGCAGAGCATAGCACCAACTCGTAAAGTGAATCGGTGAAAATTTCCGTATTCTCCTATGAACAAGCACTATTTAACCTAAACAATATGTTTAATTTAATTCTACACCAATTAAAAACGAACGCACAAACTTGACAACATTGAATGAAAAACAATTAGCTAAACTTTGATCCTTCAAAACCTTTCTTAAAGTAAAGGATGAATTATAAAGAAAAGAATTAGAAGGAGAGTAGGTATACATAATGTATATGTATGTATGTATATTGTATATCAATATCACTTCAAAAGAATTGCGTGGCGGCGCGTTAACATAAATAAACATAGTACCACAGATAAGAATCTATAGTTTCTTAGTTTCTTTCGATCTTCTTGGTATGCATAGTAACGATAACGACTGTTATATAATCTTGGTAACTGAAGGCAGTGTTTAATACATTGTCTATCAAACACAAGGACTCTGTTCTTTTCAAACTACATAGATTATAGCCGCCTTTCTTTGGAGGTTGCTAAGAACAAGAACTATACTCTGTCCAATTAGGTAGTTTGTGCAGTATAGGTCTTATGACAGAGCTTTTTTCCGCACAAAGGTGCCATCTGCATACAAAAATATCTGATCGTATTCGTATAGCTTGCTTAAAATCCTTTTTGTATATGCCGCATCAAAAAAAAAGTTACCGTGGCAATGGTAATGCTTATAAGTGTATATTTTTGTTCGAAATTTTGAAGGGAGCTTTCAAGAATGGGAGCTTTTTAAAAGCTTTAAAGGATACTTGGAGACAAAAATTGCCGTTGTCCTTTTTTTATGTTTCATTGATTTTATTTTTTTCTTGGTGGTGTGAAAAAAAAGACGTTATAAAGAAGAAAGGTTTTTTAGATAATCCATATAACAAAAAGGATTCATTTGAGTGGATTTTCGAATGCGTACAGTTTGGTCCACAAATTTAGCGTTAAAAGTTATGTAAATCTTCAATTGTAAACAAATATGTAGTAACAAATCCATATCAAATACTCTGTAATTACTGTGCACATCTTCGTGATCATGAGCAGATGATAGTACCTACTAGATTATGGATTTCATCTACTTACGAGTACCTATTAAGCCAGTTTCAAAGGAACGCGGCTTATGACACTATACAAACAAATGAAATTTTTAATTTAATCCTGATATGGTATCTATGTATTTAATTTTTAAGTTAACCCCGAATTCAATAAAACTACAAGTTATGTTCCTACCAACAAGAATGACTATCTATGTTTTAAATTATAACTTACTCTTTTATCTAAAAGTGTTATTCTCATAAACAGCTGTTCATAAAGATACACAATATAAGAGAGTAAAGTAAATTACTTAAAATAAAATAAAATAAAATACATACCTATTACCTATACTACGCACAAAGCGCTTTGAATAGAACTATAAATTTGCATATGTGCTCGATTTCATCTTATTATGTACATATTTTTAGAGACAAATTACGATAAGTTATTGCAGTAATTCATATAAATACATTTCTTGTAGTGTTCTCATGCCTTTCTATTTATTATTACATACTTTTATACCATTCGTATTGACATTTTAGCTGCCGGATGTATTTACTTCCTTCCAATTCACTTGCTCGAATTGAGTTCTACCCCCACAATGAATCAACATTTTTTCAGCCTAAGTACCGCATTGCAACTACCCCTATTCCAGATCCAGATGCCTTAAAAGTACACGAACTTCCAAGGAAACCAACACACTTAAACAAAATCCATGTGCGACAACAATGACATACCGGTATATGGCATGATACAAGGTAATAACCTCAATGAAACTCCCAATTGCACCTTTTACTCAATCGAGTCTCTAAATTGCTTCGAGTATCGAGTGTCGTTTTCAGTTCCATGTCTTACCGCATACCCCATTTCCAGTTGTTCGACAAAAAGCACATTTCAGTAAGGAAAAAACCACCACTATCAAAACGGTTTAGATTTGTTCCACTTTTCAAGCTTCAAAGTTCAAACCAACAAATTCTGAGTTGGAATAGCAACGTATTGATTTCCCCTCTTAACGGTGGTCAGTCTCATCGCATTTTCCATCGTCATAGTGAAAAAGTTCGGTGTTCGAATCGCTCAGATCACAGTGCTCTACACTACACTACTCTTACCAATAATTAGAAATTTTCTAAAAGAAAATTAATTCATTATAGTGCCAAGAAAAGGAATAAGAATCTAATATTGAAATAAAATGTATTGTACTTTAATAGCAACTACCTGAAGTATCTTGCTAAGTTCATTCCCTTCTGTCGGAGAAAAAAAAATCGATGAAGAAATATTTGTTAGCTTAATAAAGTGGTTTCATTGAAAATTAAATATTGAACTTAATATTTCTGCAGCAAAAACCTGAAATATACTTTAAAATTATTCTATTTTTTTTCTCTACATCTAAATCTGATTCGCTTCTTATAAAAAAAAAAATCTGGTTAATCGACGTAAAAAAAGTTAACACCCTTGGAATTTGGAAATAAGGTTCTATACATGAATGAAAATATTTTTCAAAAGGAATTACCTAAATTAATTTAAATTCAATCAAATCGTGAGGAAGCTTACTATACCAAATTAAAAGAAATTTAATTGAAATTTTAAGTGGCTATCGAGATTCTAAAAAAATAAATTCCTTATGATTGGATCATTTTGGAATTTGTGTAGAGCGTGCCCATCAATGCCTGTCGACAAGGTATGTTATCATTACAGGTTTTTAAGTCTTGAATTATTATTAATACATAAATAAATTTTAAAATAATCCTTATAGGCGTACTAAAAAAGACAATGTCGCAGGCTATGGGGTCAACTTAGCTAATTCATAATATGATTTCATACTGCGGCATTGCTTTTTGCCATATCCCGTACCCTTCTCTCCAACTCTCTTTTTCTTTCTCTATCTCGTATCTTACCCACCTCCTTTTCTTAGTTCGTAATGTTCCTCCTTAGGAAGTGTTAAAAATCAATAACATATGAGTTTACCCCCTTTCGTTACACCTCCGCTACTACACCACTATCCAGCAATTTTTGAATTTGTTTTGTTTTTGCACATGCACGTATTGTTGCTGTCCTATCCTAAGATTCAAGCTCTAAATTATCTACTGAAATGATGTACGATTACACTACACATGCCTTATCTTTTAAACTTTATTTTCAACCAAATTGATTTTTATATGACTTCTAAGAGGTGTTTTCCGTTAGATCTTTTATTACATGGTGATGTGTAAAAGTTTTATGATTACTTAATCACTCTATAAAGGGGATTTGCCATACTTTAACCACGATTTATGTCCTTAGAAAATTGGTATATTACATAAATATTATCTTTTGATAAAACTATTTTAATATATTTTTTTTTTGTTCTTGCAAAATCAATACGGAAACGAGTATAGTGACATCAAAAGGCCGGGCCGTCGAAAATAAGGGATAAGTCCTTAATATTGGTCGAAATAAAAACAATATAATGTACTTACGTATGTATAGGTATTAGTCGTAGAGAGATTAATGCAGAGATATTTTTGAAGGTACCTACATCTGTCAAAAAGAGTGTCATTTTTTGGGTCTTTATTGCCAAATAAAATTAGGGAACATAAGCGCTAAATAATAAATTAATAATCACATGTTTTTTTTAGTTTGAACTATGAAATCAGTTTGACAAATTGCATCAGTATAAAATTTGTCTTGAATCCAATTGGATACGGTTATATACAAAATATAAAGATAAAAAAACCTTGAAATAGGTTCAGGAGACGAGAAAAGTCTTCGTCTGTTATCGGTATTGTCTCTTCAGAGGAAGACTAGACTACCTTAAATGCACCCAATTTATAACTCAAATTTCTCGTTCTTTCATTATGTATTAATAAATTTCCCAATTTTTTTTAATTTGGTAGATAATTATACCCAAATATAGATTTGTTCGGAAAATTCGAGAATTCAAATTAAAATATTCATAAAAAGTAGAACACGAGCTGAGGTTCACGATTTTGTTGGGATCGAGACAAGACTGAAAAAAAGCCTTACATTGGATGATCGGATGAAAACCTTTATTTCTGACTATGTAGAATCACATTAAATCATTGAATAGTTTTCTATTGACTAGTTACTACATTGTTAAGATATTAACCACTTCAACAGCAAGTTTGCCCTATACTACAAAAAATACTACGCGTACTTCAAGGAAAATTTAATTAATTAATTTTAATTTAATTTTTTTTCTTAAATCGTTACTTTTTAAGTCTATTCCAAGTGTTTTGTGTGCACAGAAATTCACAGTTTACATTTTTTTATGGAGTGGGGGTAAAATTCTCTCAGCGAGAGAGAAACTGTGCACAACGAAGTGGAACGACATTCACAGAAAATCACAGCACAGGCTCTACGAAACGTCAAAAAAATTTCAACAAAAAATCATTTCAATAAATTTGATTGGAAAGCGCGTGAAAAGTTTCTAATTGTTTAAAGTTGATTAAATAATGGATTTGTTAAAATTGTTATTAATAGAGTGCTCAAGAGAGTCTGACGACTCGATTTGGAACTCAATACTGGTGTTTTCCATAATGAAAATTATAATTTAAAATTCAATTAAAAAAAAATCGTTTATTTTAACGGCAAAACTGAAATATCAAATGTTATTTTTAGTTTGACAGTCTTCAATTTTCTGTGCACAGAATTTTTTGTGACTGTAATTCGCAGAGTGAGGAAATTTTTTGCTCTCTCAAGAGCTCTCCCTTCTGTGAAAAACTACGAAAAATGTGTAACTTGGAACAGCTTTTCACAGTTTTTCGGTGATTTTCGGCGAATTTCACACACTTGGAACTAAGACTTCATGATGACATTCTTATCTTTTTTATTTTGTTTGGCGTCGATGTTTTTGTATGATTTATGCCGTTTATCGCACAAAAAAGGATTCTTTTTAACAAATTAAATTATACAGATGATTTTTGCTTGAGATAACAAAACCTTCGAGATATGTTTTCCCCCATTAGTACCAGGTAAAAAAATTGTTTATTTATTTTTGAAAAAAATAAACTTAACATATTACATATGCATATAACATGCATATTATTATGTATTTTGTAAAAAGGTAGATACATAAGTACGAAATATGTATCTACATAGTACATATTAAGTTCGATCAAACGAACAAAAATAAAATGATAGCAACATCTTATTAAAAAATATTGATTGATTCACATCAATCACAGTAATCAAGCATCAGAAAGAGCGGTGTAAGCAAGATGGGGGATCACCTGAGATCAACCGTCACCGTGTACTGTTGTCATGATTGTGTTCTTTCCGTTGTTTTTCTTTCATATTTCTGCTACTCTGTCCTGTATTAATGCTTGTATTGTTCCATTTGTTCAAATGCTTGTCAAGCACGTGTGACTTTTTTACTAATGCACTCACATGTGCTTGGAACAATACAAGCATTAATACAGGACAGAGTAGATCGGGTGTACCTATGCTTGAAGCAAAATCAAAATATTTTGATTTTCCTTCAATTTGCGCTGAGTACGTTGAAGAGGTAATAAGGGAAGGAGTTAATGATAGTAATGTAAGGAACAGTTTTGAAATTAAGAAATGGAATATAAATTTTGTATTATACGTATAAATAAATAAATAATAATTCAGCAATTTAGAAATAGAATTAAGCTGAAAAAAACTCCAAAGAGCATTAATTTATAGATCGTCCTCTCAACAAACCGACAATGTAAAAATAAAAGATTGAAGACTCATGCTTGATGTGTGTGTATGCAACTTCAATCAGAAATTACTAATGCACTGCTTGCAAGCATTTGAACAGTGTATAGGCCGCTTTATGAAGGTATATTTTGCTTTAAAATGCTCCTGTGTTGCCATCAGTCTGAATTTAAAATCTTTCCACTTCGTGCTTTTTTGTAGGGAATTCCATTTGATTGGATTTGCATAATATGTATGTATGTATGTATGTATGTACATATGTATGTACAATGTTTTCTTTCAAAATATTCTAATTAGGATCATTGGCGGCTGGAGAGTGGTGGGTGCACTCACTAAGTACCTAGTAAGTTTGGAAATAACATAAACAAAACAACAATTTATGTACATACATAAATATAAAGACTTTTTGCAATCTTTTTTTAAATTTAAAAAGGGCATTTATTAAGCAAAGTTTTGTTATTTTCTTTAATAAAATCAATGTTCATTTTCACAATATAGAATTAGAATCTAACCAAAAACAGCCAATATTTAACGCGTCACACAACAGATACCTGCAGCGAAAATTGTTTGCACCAATTAGGCTTAAGAAATTTATGTTACAAAATGTTGTAACGCAAAGAAATAAAGGAGTCATTTAAAACTAACTATAGCGAAATTAAATCGATAATATGAATTCATCAATCATGTACGCCCTCGCCGGTGGCTGCGTGCGTCGCGTAGCTATCGCCAGTCACATTTCCTGGCGAACTTGGTTAAATATCGGGATCGGTATCGGTTGCTTCTCTCTGTAAACTTTGGTTCTCTCTTGAGGGCTTGAGGGAAAACAAAATCAAAATAATCATCCATTTCTCAAAATTGTAAAAACTATTATTTTAGGTACACTCTCTTTTGAAATGTCAAAATGAATTTTAGATACTTAAATGGCTTTACTACTACTTTAAAACTGTTATGAACCAGTTTTAGTAATATACCATAATACTCGTGTAGTTTATTTAAAAATAAGCTTTTCAGTATTAAAGGCGTTGTAAATTCGGAGTAACTTTACTTCACCGATAATGTGAGTTAGTAAATGAGGTATGAGGCTGTTAGAGTTTAATCAACAACAATTAAGCAAATTTTAAAAACTCAAAAGTTAACTAGTATTTCAAAAAAGGAGGCCTTGTCAAAAATTTGGGAATAGGAAACAACCAAATCAAAAGAGAGGTAAAACTGTATAGGTACGCATTTCAAAGTGCCCTATGACTTTCATGCATACATAATTTACATAATGTACCTATGTACACATTTGAAAGCTAAATAATTTAATAACAATTATTTTAAATTAAAATCAATTACAGCTACATTAATAAAATTTTTTGTTTATTTTCTTTTTTAATTTTCAGCAGCTCCATTCCGAGTATAGGAGCACTTATCGTTGGCATGAATTCACTGGCAACTCTCGACCAGAAGTGGTGCGCAGAGCCCCCGTTTCAAATCAATTCGGTATGTTTTTATTCTTAAGACTTCTCATATTTTATAAGAATAATTTACTTGACTAATCAATGAAGATTCTTGTCTGCCCATAGGCTTAACGAATGAGCCACCATTGCCAAGACGGAAGAAGTGTCCTGAGTTAGCGTATAAATCGCATGAATTCATTATAGGATCTGAGCAAACATCAGACTCACGTAACAATGTAATTGCCAATCGCGCAAGGGTAAGTTTAAGTTTATAATATAAAAAAAAGATTATTATTTCATATAAAGTTTTGCGAAAACATTTAATTCTTTTCAGTCTTATATATTCTTAGATTTTGAAATGTAAATTTTATATTAGTTGTTCTACAGAATTAGTTCTTTCAGGAAAGTATAGAAAAATGCATCAATACAATTTAATAAGTTGTTAAATTAGATTAAAAAAGATTGCAATCATTTGATAGTCTGCAGAAATTTAGGTTTTGCTTAGAACCGTAAAAGAAAATTGGGTAGATTCACGTGAGAGTGAAATAAGCCGTTCTACTCTCCTGAAAGGTGCTTCTAAAATCAAACTCATCTTAACCTCATTGTATTATTTCGGGGAACAAAGGTTTTGTATAGTATAGTGATTATCCAAATTTAAGACCTAAATAACGAGGAGACATTTGGAAAGATTTTAGAAATTGCTTAAAATAATTAGAGACTCAGTCATAATTTTCAACACGATTAATTGATTTGCATGACAGCAATTCTGACATTTTATATTGAATAATCCAAGTTAAGTTGTTATGCGCTCGTAAAAATGACAATGTTTTAATATACATTTGAGATGAATTGATCCTTCGATTGAATTGTAAAGTTGCAGGTGTTGATATTAAAGAACTACAAGTATCTGCCGAAAATTTTCAAATTCAGATTTTCAACAGTTCCTTGCTGAGTAGTTATGATGGTATATCTCTATATCGTTGCAAAAATACTCACATATCTATACTGAACAAAATTGTTATCTTTTATCACCAAACATACAATGATTTGTTTAATTCTCTGTCGCCAGAAACTTGTTACTTTATCATTTGTTTTATTATTTTATATCGCTATTCAAAACAAAGAAGCAGGTTTAATCTTTAATTGTTTTCTGGTTTATGATGAAATTGAAAACTACTAAAACTATTAACAACACAAAAAATCTTTGCAAACCCCTATTTGCGTAAGTTTTTTGTATCGTGAATGTCCGGCCAAAATACCCACACAATTGCCAAATATGCAATAATTCATGTGTTGCCACATGTTTTAACTTGAAACTGCGGTAAATATCGCTATAAATAATATCTCTGATTGAAATCACGATATAATATTAATTTGTCGATGAATTTTTGGTTTTCATCAAGAAATGACGTCTCAAAGCTTGTGTAGAATTTTAGCTTTTGTCCAACTAGCTTATAAAAAAATATGGCAAAATCCTTTTTAAATTTTAATTTAACGACAAATTTACCTTTAGAATGATAGCGTTCCTATCCCCAGAACGAGAGTGCGAGTTTGATATGAGATGAGATTCGATTCAATTGAGAAATTGCGGCTGCTTTTTTCACTGCTTTATTAATTGCCTCTTAAACCTCATTTATTATACCTTTCTCATCTTACTGATATATAGTTAATAAGATGCTGTCATTTTATTGTAAATGATGTAATCTTGTTGAAGAAATATGTCATACATAATTTCATAGATCATATTTCACTTTATCTTCTATTGGCGGATAATGCCTAATTTGCCTGAATGCTTAGTTACAAAAATGTCAACTATTCAAGTACAGAATTAAGGAAACTTAATTTTTGGATGTTTCACCATTACGTTTAAAGGTTTCCGTTTACTTCCATTTTTTTAGAATTGAAAATGTTTGTAAATAACACAACCCAGGTCTTTTCTACAATCTTGTAGTTTCAAGTTCTTGCGCAGTCACATCCGGGCACAACTAACAATACAATCAATTGAGCGCATCTCAATTCTACTCCACGCTTTTTGGTTTAGTTTATTAGAATCCATTATTTTATAAAAATCTATTCTTGAACCACCTTGCTTAGTTATATGTATGTTTAATTTATTTATCAACAAAAAAAAAAGGAAATGATTCCATAGGGTACTGGTTTTAACTTTCATAAACCCAGGTGATGTCATCGGCTGATCTTGCGTTTCTGGATGTCGACTGATTGTTTACCGAACCGGTCGACTCAAATTTGGCCACAAACTTTTAAAGTGTCGGCTACCTCTTGTACTGTAAAATGGGTTGTACTAACGAAAACTCATTTTGAAAATAAAATTGTATCAACCATGTAACTTTTCATGATGACCTAACATAAATAAGTGAATATTTAACAAAATATTAAAAAGTGTCACCGAAACAATATGGCCAATTAAGCCAAATTGAAAAACCCTTAGTTTGTAAATATTCCTTTCTTGTTTTTCGAAATTGCTGCTTGTGAATTTTCTGTTTATATTATAAACTTTATAAACAATAGTACAATCACAGATAAGAAACTATACAGATGTCTCATCGCCATACAAAAAAATGTCCCATATTTTTTCAACTGCTGCTTGGCTATCAACCGACAGAGCTTTTTAAAAAAAACCATTTTCAAAGTTTTTTTTATAGTTAGACACACACACAGCTTTGAACAGGCAAGCAAATAATTATGTGAAATCAAAAACAGCTTTTTGTGTTTCAGTGAGTATCAATCGACAAAGAGCTTAAAAGCTTTATGTCGGTTGATAGCCAAGCAGCAGTTGAAAAAATATGGGACATTTTTTTGTATGGCGATGAGACATCTGTATAGATTCTTTACCATCATTTCGTTCGTCCCATATTTTTTCAACTGCTGCTTGGCTATCAACCGACAGAGCTTTTTAAAAAAAACCATTTTCAAAGTTTTTTCTATAGTTAGACACACACACAGCTTTGAACAGGCAAGCAAATAATTATGTGAAATCAAAAACAGCTTTTTGTGTTTCAGTGAGTATCAATCGACAAAGAGCTTAAAAGCTTTATGTCGGTTGATAGCCAAGCAGCAGTTGAAAAAATATGGGACATTTTTTTGTATGGCGATGAGACATCTGTATAGATTCTTTACCATCATTTCGTTCGTTACCATCATTTTGATACAAAATATAACAAATTTGAATTTCTCTTTCGCTTTTAAATAGCGAAATGCAATTTTCAATGATGAAAACCAATGATAGCTATAACTGGCCCCTTATTTAAGCATAAGGTGCTATCCGTTCTTCAAGGACAGAATAAGTATCCACAACTCAACAACGAGATATTACTATAATAAGATACATTTCTTCGTGCTCCCATATGTTAACCATACATTTCTTCGTCATCTTCGCGTTACCGTGTTCTTACAGATTATATAAATTAAGTAACATAAACATTTTATGATTGTAAAGCGTTATTTAAAACGTTTTTTTTTTGCATTTCTTTAAGTTTTGTCCCTAACAAAATATTTCTTATCAGTAAAATTGGTGAAAGTACCTGTTTTTCAATATAAAAAGCGCCTCAAATCAGTAAATATCTACATAAAATTAAAATGAATACGTCTTGCATGCATCTGCACCATTATATAAAAATTGACATGAAAATAATTATCTTATTCAAAATTATATACATAATAAGAAAGTATGATTGCATACCAGAAAAGCTTCATTAGTATCTCGGGTGGTTTTTCTGTTTAATTGATATAAAAAGAACCTTACCTTTTTAGAAACTATACGTGTTAAAATAATTCTGCAGAAAATATGTATTCATTTTAATTTCAGTCTGAAGGTCGAGGAACTCCCTCACGAAGGAGTAAATCTGAAGGTCCTCCAGCTGTCCCAAATGGCAGGGCTTATCCGATTGCCTCCGAGATCGATGGAACGGGCGTTGGGAATTCTACTGCACAGGTACATTTTCAATTTTCATAAGTTTTTTTAGGATTGTTTTTTGAATAAAACCTTTGCAACAAATTACCAAATAATAATACTCAAGTTAGCTGATGCATTATGTTCATCAAAAATATGTTTATGATGCACCAATTAATAAAGAAAGAAAGAAACAAACAAGCTGTCAGTGGTTGCTTATAGCATAATTGTATTTATTCTTATACTAGATCAAATTAATTACCTTTTTCAAAGACTTTATTAGGAATGATGTAGATAGAACGGTTGGAATGAGTTTTGTATTTTCCCCAGATTTTGGAGTAAAGATAACCTAATCTAGACCAGGAATAGCGAACCTTTTTAGAGCCTCGTGCATATACAATAATCTATACAAATTTTATAAAGAGAAAAGATTGGTTTGTTTCTTTGAATTGAATAGGCTCCGAAACTACTTGACTTACTTTAAAATTTCTTTTTCCGTTTTAAGGTACACTATCCGTTGGTGATATACGAGTATATAATATCTGCTTACTAAAACTCTAATAATGTATTATAAAAATCATTTGAACCCGATTATTATAAATAAATAGACATTTGACTCAACTCAAGAACTACCCGTGCGTTGCCGTGACAAGACAAGCCGATAGTACATTTCATCATCACTACATAGTATAAAACAAAGTCGTTTTCTCTGTCCCTATGTCCTTGTGTCCCTATGTACGCTTAAATCTTTTAAACTACGCTACGGATTTTGATGTTTTTTTTTTTTTAATAGATAGAGTGATTGAAGAGGAAGGTTTATATGTATGTATATATGTATAACTAGATATTTTGTTTTCAATCAAAAATTAATTTTTAAAATTTCATTTTGGCTGCGTTTCATTCCATATTAAAAGCATTATACTATAGTCAGTTGGGGTTTGCAATATCTATGTATATAGTATACTTTAAGGTGGCGTAATTGTCGTTTAATATGTACACTGCCAATCACTGGGATGAGGCCACATATTTTTTAATCGATTTTCGTTCTTTATATCTGCTGGAAATTTCGTACCCATACAAATTTACTACATTTGAGTAGGTAGATATTATCTTTAAAAAAAGTAATAAAATTAAGGGGTTAAATAGAAAAAACTGTTGGAATTTCCCTACATTAATTAAAGAGCTACTTAAAAACAGTATGAAAAAGTGCGTCACTTGGATGAGGCCACATGAAAAATCTTATAAAATATCAAGAAAATGAAAGAAATGTTAACAGTTTTTGGTTTTCAAACATTTATTTATTAAGTTTTTCTCAATTAATAATGAGTATGCCCCCCATTTTGATATATGATATGATATATATGATATGACCTCTATTAGACGGTTTGGAATGGAATCATAAAGTTTTTTTTTTTAAAAGTCAAATGAAATCTCGTCCCAGGCATCACGGATAGCTTCAATTAAGGAGTCCTTGTCTTCGAATTGTCTACCGCTTTCATAAACTTTTCGAGATAGCCATGCCCATACGTTTTCGATTATGTTCAAGTCCGGTGAATAGCGTGGCCATGGCAAAAGCTCAACGTTTTCTGATAATATCCAGCTTTTGACAACCCTGGAAGTGTGGATGGGGGCATTGTTTTGTTGGAAAATCCAAGGCAGAGGTCCAAAAATATTTTTCATCTTCGGAAATGACCGTTCCAACAAGCATTTGTAGCTGTTTCCGTTCATTGTTGTAGAAAGAAACTCCAATTCGATTTTGCCATAGTAGGTGATAGCTCCCCACACCATAACACCTGATGTACGGCTGTGATGTCTTCCCAAAATTAGTTCCTCTTTTCTTAAATCATGGAAATAAAAATTGTAACCATCGGGGCCGTCAAGGTTAAACTTTTTTCATCCGAAAAGACAACGCGTTTCCATTGACTGCTCCAAGAGACATGTTCTGTTGCAAAGTTCATTCGCAGCTCCTTGTGTACTTGCTTTAGAACAGGTTTCTTTTTGAGTTTTCTTCTCTAGATAGTACCATCTTTTCTTATTATCCTTCGGACAATACGTAAAATTAACCGCTTTTCTCGGGATGTTGTTGCTTGGGCTGTGCGTCCTTTTTGGTTTTTTCCATAGTTTTGAGGATCAGCAAGATAGTTGTTTACAACTGTCTTACTTCTGTTCAGCTTCCTTGCTATTTTTCGGCTTGAGAATCCCATTTCCTTGAAAGCATCGATTTATCCTCTTTCCGGAACCCATTTGTAATTGAAATTTAATAAAAAGAGTTATTTGTATAACTTTCTTAAATATTGCAACCAAAATTTTGAAAAAAATTGCTGATGTCAACTTCTACAACGAAATATTCGCAATGGCCTCATCCTAGTGACGCACTTTTTTATATCCTTTTTAGGTAGCCCATTCATTAATGTAGGGAAATTCCAACGGTCTTTTCTAATTAACCCTATAATTGTATCACTTTGTTTTAAGAAAATATGTACCTATCTCATGTAGTAAAATTTTCCGGGTTAACCCAATTCCAACAGGTATACAGACCGAAAATCGGTTGAAAAATATGTGGCCTCATCCTAGTGAATGGTAGTGTATATACATTATTTTTTGAAGTATGTATAGTATACTTCAAGGAAAAGGCGAACTTACATTCAATACAATTCAAATAAATGTTATTATAGATACACTTTTTGTAAGTTCGGAGAATAATGAACATTTTGATCGATTGTTGAAATATCGGCCAATCTAACAGCGAGGCAAGACAAAGTTAGCCGGGTCCTCTAGTATTATATAAATATTGAATTGAGTCGAAGTTGTCATTCATTTGGAATTCACAATATTTATCGTATTGCCTGGCAGTCAATAGCTTAATTTATTCTAGATTTTTTCGATAATTGTTGGAGTCCATATTAAAAGTAAACCAAAATTTGAGAAGTTCAAATTCACAGTCATCAATTTCTAAACATTAAATTTGGGCTAGCATAGATTATAAAATATGTTACATCAGTGTACATTATAAACTTGAGTATAGCTAATAACTCTTTAAGGTTCGGAATGAAACTTTTTTTTACGTATGTAGACTTTATGATTGAGAGCAAAAAAAAAAAAAGAAGAAAGAAAAACTTGATGTAGATAGACAGCATAAATGCTTAATCCAGTAAAATTAGATACTTATATCACCAGCCCAGCATAGCAGCATGCTGGTTCTTTTTCGCCAGCAATATTATATTGTTGTTGTTTGCCTAGGGAAATGTTGCTGCTCTAGCTATTCAGCAGTGAATAAAACACAACTTGGCACCGTCCTGTTGAAACCACACATCGTCTAGCACTTTATTCTCAATTTCTGCCAAAAAATCCATTATCATCTCACAAAAGCTGACTGCTTGGTTGACATCACACAGAGCGAAAAAAAGACTACATATGTACATAAAATAAGATTGCCTCATTGTGATACTTTGCTTAGAAATATTATTAAAAGTAATGAATAAATATGATATTTCCATAGAGAAAACTCATTTGTCTTGTGAAGCAAAAGTTTGTATAGTTCAAAAAAGTTTTGATAACTCCTTATATATGGAAATTTCTGCAATAGTGATACAAAATAAGAAAACCTTATCTCTCTCCGGTTTTAAAAAGATGAATTTATTTTAAATATCTGACCATTTAGTTTAATAAAAATCATCTTAAATTATAAAACAATTCCTTTTTAAGAGTATGAATTTATTTTCTCTAAGTGAAAACACTGATTTTTCTTTAAATAAGTTTAGCAGAAATTTTCTTTAAAATAATTTTTGAATTATTTATTTTCTATTTTTTTTTTCTTCTAATAAAATTGTGTTAATTTCACACTTTTTGAATAAGCGTATTTCATATTCTTTTAATATGATATTCTTATTGATTTTCACATGTAATTTATGAAGTCTTCTTATTATTTTTACAAGATTGGCTCATGATTTTCAATAATTTTTCTTATTGTTTTAAGAAGAATTTTTTTCTAAGGTTTTACGTACGTACATATGTACAATTGTACATAGGTGAACAATTGTTCAAGGTTACAGTTGCAAATACTTCTAAAATCGATTTATTGGAAAATAATGAATTAAAACACCATAGAAGTATTAAAATTATACATTGTATTACTAATATTGATGACAAACAAGTACCTTTTTTGCCTTGGTCTTTGCGCTTCGCCTGCTTTTTATGTAGTGATAAATTTTGACATTTGAATAGAAAGACTTTTCGACTTTCAAAGTTACAGAAACCCATTTTATCGAATGTTTTTGTTGAGCGCCTTGCCACCACCAACAAAAACTAATCCGTCGCTGTGCGCGAATTTATAATTTAACAGGTCATCCTCAGATAAATCACATGATAAAAGTAAATTTTTATTTCCAACAAAATTGCTTTTTTTAAGGAAAAATACCATAAAATATCAATTAAAAAGTATTTTACGATATAGTTTAATTAGATAAAATACATGACTTCAAATTACTTTCTGTTGAATATGAGCCAAAACTTACTTGTGAAATGAAAACTTTTGTTTATCATAATTAAAGGTGTTTTTGCACGATTTAACACAGCACCGCATATTGTTCTGTATTTTTTTTTAATGAAATATTGCATATATTCAAAAGAATCACTATTGTTTTACTTTTTTATTTGGTTTAAAAGCTTAATTATGACTATTTTTACAGTATTACAATTTCTACACTCTCTTTCGGGTAGGCAAAATGACAGATGAGGATCAAATTTTTTTTTTAATTTATTTTAATTCTTCACTCACGTACACTGTATAGTGTATATTGTGACAAATGCCTCATCCTCTATTTCTTATTCAATGCGTTGAATGAAATCTCGAAGACTGAATAGACGTCTAAAATATCTGTACCTACAAGTGTACAAACAGAGCGGAGAGGAGAGCCAAGTTGCGAAATTCTTCAGGGAAAGCAGCAAAGACCACGAGTGCTGAACAAGGATAAAGTCTAGCCAAAGTGAGGAGCATGCAAGGATAAAGGGAACATGTTGTGTTTTTCTTTTTAAGCTAAAAGCAGGGAACTGAACTGTCAAAAAATATAAATATACATATACTAATTTAAAAAACACTAAAAATGCAGCGTTTAAGATTTATAGAAAATTACTTTCAATTGATTCTTATGCAATTTTCTCTCGTCTCAGAAAAGAGTTTATATTTCTGTCTACATTTCTATATTCTAACTATATTCATTCATTGGAAAGTAATCTTAAGTGTAGTCCTATATCATTTTGGAATTTTATAAACACCAAAAGAAAAAATTCGGGATTTTCCACAACTATGATTTTTGAATCCTAAAGTAATTGTAGATTTTTTTGGTCAATTTTTAAAAAATATTTATAAGTCTTCTTCATCGGCATCATCAAATTTATCAATATATTCATTTGTTTCCAACTGTGTTTGATTGTTCATTTTTCTTGGTAGTGGAAGATTTCCATCATTGATCCTGTTGTTAAATCAGGCTCCAAAAATTTAGTATCGAACTAAAAACCAATTACTACACTATCAGTAGTTCCAAAATTTTTAGACGGCCTTGTTAAAAAAAATTCAACTCTATTATAAAGCAACAAGTAGGTAAGTGTTTATCAACAGGGTTTTTGGAAGGGGCGGTCTACTAACGAATCAAGTAGAATTCATGTGATATACAATGATTTCGTGAAAGCTTTTAGTAGAGTTAATTTACATATTCTTTTCATGGTCCGCTTCTTCAATGGATTTCATCTTATTTACTTGGACAAACGCAATATGTATAATATGTTCTTAAAAGTTCTCATTGGCTAATGTATGTTGGTGACATAAAGTTTTTTCGTCTGTTTTTAATGTTAATGATTGTCTTCTACTCCAGAAAGATCTAAATGCCTTAGTTGACTGGTGTAATTTAAATGATTTTTTGTTAAATGTGGACAAATGTTTCTATATGGTTTATACCAGAACACTGTTCAAAATTATTTCTAATTATTCGTTACACAATGTGCCATTGCAAATTGTTGATGAATTTAAAGATTTGGTCATTTTATTTGATTCGAAGTTGAATTTTAATTTACATATCATCTACATTGTCTCAAAATCCAATTCTTTACTTTTTTTAAAAGAAATTCTTTAGAATTTAAAGATCCTTATACAATAAAATATTTGTTCTGTAGCATTATTCGTCCAATTCTTGAATATAATTGTATATTTTGGAGGTACTACTAATTTAAACCAAAAAAGAATTGAAAATGTTCAAAAGAAATTTCTTCGATTTCCGCTACGGAATATTTTTGAAAATAATACGCCATATTCCCATCATTCTTATATTTCTAAATGTTACTATTAGCAATTCAGACAATTGAAACGAGAAGAAAAATGTATAGAATCATGTTTATTCCTGACATTTGGTCTAGTTCTATTGACTTTGAGAATTTGCTTTCTTGCATACATCTGTATACTCCTTCGATTTCTTTAAGAGTCAGACCGCTTCTGGCGATTGACCCACATCGCACGTTGTATCGACAACGTGAACCAATTACTATAAGTTGTAATATTTTAATACTTATATATATATATAATACTTATATATATATAATACTTATAAAACTTAAAACTACTAGGAAATCACTAGAGAAAGTACAAAGGCTCGCATGTACATATATGCATTACAGGAGCAATGAGAACATGCCCCACCGCAGCAATAGAAGTAATCCTTCACCTATCTCCTCTACACAAGGTCATAAATAGTGCTGTAAAGGTAGCAATTGTGAGATTCGCAAAAGAAGGAATATTGGACCAGGAAAATGTATAAGTCAAAGATTTAGATCCCGCATTCCAAAGCCTCTGTTGTGAATGTTATAGACATCCAAAGAGATGGCATAAACAAAAGTTTTAACTTTTAAAAGAAATATTTAACCAAGTTAAGCTGTAAAAAAGAGTGCGTAAGCGAAGCTACCAACTATAACAAAAACAAATGCCATCAGATGTATACTGATGGGTCGAGAACGTCCGAGCGGACTGGAGCAGGTATTTTTGGCCCACGAACCAAAATTTCGATACCAATGTGACAGTCTACAAGTATTTTCCAGGCAGAGGTAAATGCTATTGCTATATGCGCTGAACATAATCTCGAAAGGAGCTATCGTTACCAAAACATAGCCATAGTGTCAGACAGTCAAGCTGCTCTAAAAGCGCTAACATCCTACACTGTGAGCTCAAAAATAGCATGGGACTGTATTGACACACTGAATAAACTCGGTAAGGTAAACACAACACTGTCACATTCTATTGGGTATCTGGACATCTAGGAGTTCAGTGAAATGAAGAGGCAGACTCCTTAGCGAAGATAGGTGCTTCAACTCCACTCTTAGGACCAGAACCTTACTGTGGAAAAAAAGATGAGGAAGCTTAAGGAGCAAAAATCTGGAATGAACTTCCTAAAATGAGGCAGGAAAAAATGTTACTTGGTAACTATAACCAAAAACGTTTCACAGACTGCACGAAATTAAGTAGGAACAACCAAAGAATAGTGACAAGCATGGCGCAGGGACATAAGTACCGAATTTTTTTTCGGGACTTATGTCTCACCAAATAATGTTGAGTGTACCCTATGTAACCACAGGGTTAGAGGAGACGTACTGCACTTCCTAGAAATATGCCCTATTCCTGCTGCAATCAGAAGATGACACTGGGGAAAGAGCGTCTTAACTTTAGATGAAGAAAAGTTATGTCAAAACAGAGCTAAAATACCGATACCAAATCCTGAGTGAAGCCTTCTGAACGCACCTGAAATCAACCCTACAAATAAAAAAAAGAGAAGAATTATTATAAACCAAACAAAACAGGGATTTTTCGTCTTTTAATTACTACGACTTTTTTGAAATCATTTACATATCAGGCTATGTGTAAATTTGAATCTATCTACCTAAATCTCGGTTTAGTGCCGGTGAAAACGTAGTATTAACTCAGAAAAGAGTTCAGATTTTTCATAATGTTTTGTTTGACAGTTTAGGCTCTGCTCTAAATTACAAAATATTTACTATGAACTAAAAAAATCACCAAGCAAATTTTGCTCATCGTCTAACGATTTTTGGTAGTCTTAGGTATAAACTTTAACCCACCCAAGTCCTCCAGAAAAAGTAAATTGAATCTCATAATTTTTTAAAGAAAATACCTATCACAAGTTCATACTTTAGTCAGATAAATAATCAAAATTTTCAACGCCGCTCGGCTATATGGTTTAAGTTCACATATGTGTATGTGCCTGTCTTTTATGATTTAGGTTTATTTTTTTTATTACAAATAACCCAATTTTTGGGACAGCTGTATAGGACCATACATATATACATAATAAAGGTACGAGGCTGAGAGGGAAAATGTTAATGACATTAATTCATATTTAAATTTTAGAACCAACGCTCAAGAATTAACTGGAATACTCATTTTAGTAAAAAAAACCTTTCCAACGAATGCAAAACCGTATATATGGTTTTGCATTCGTTGGAAAGGTCTCGGGCTCCGTGAGGTTTATGGCAAAGAAAATTCAGGAAAAATTTCAACAGAAAAGTGGGACAAATTTTTTTTCTACATACATCGTCATAGCATGTACTACAAACCAATATTTTAAGTAGATGGCGCAGGTGCGTGATACATTGTTCGACAGCTACTCATTGTTCTCTGCTCAGTTAATTTCATGTGACAAACCGGTATTGTGTTCACTGTGAAATTGTGAAAAAAAAGTAAAAAAAATTAGTTATTCGTTTCCTTACATTTAAATTAGAAACCATCAAATCACTCACGTGTATTGTGCAAACTTTTATTAGCTGAAAATGGAAAAGTCCCAGTTGATGCGACATCAGGATTAATCACTCTTACCAACGACTTGTGCCGATTTGTAGACTCTCAATTAGCTCTTATTGAAAATGTTTTCCCAAACATTAGTGAGAATTATCAGAATTATGCTTGGTTAAGTCAACGAGCAATTCTTGCCGCAAAGAATAATGATGTACCTACACGCACTGAATTTCACCATTCAATCAAAAATTGCTGGCGATTTAGTGACTAACAAATCCGTTGATTCCATAATTCCAAATCCCGATGATGTAGTAAATTATCCAACAGAGTTTTTGAACTCTCTGGAGTTACCAGGATTTCCACCACATAACTTGCAACTCAAAGTTGGTACAGTTATTATGATATTGCGTAATTTGAATCCACCGCGACTTTGCAACGGTACTCGACTTTCGGTAAAAAGACTTATGCCGAATTTGATTGAGGCAACCATTATTAACGGAAAGTACGCAGGTGAAAATGTTTGTATTCCTCGAATATCAATGATTCCGACTGATCTTCCGTTTGACTTCAAACGATTGCAATTTCCAGTTCGCCTTGCGTTCGCAATGACAATTAACCAGTCGCAAGGCCAATCGCTTAGTGTTTGCGGGATAAATTTTGTAAATCATTGTTTTTCACATGGGCAGTTATACGTTGCGTGTTCACGAGTTGGGAAACCATCCGCTTTACTTAGAGAAGTTCAACTAAATAACACTTCATTTTTGTAATAGAAATGAATTCATTACTGTTGTAAAATGAAATTAAATTTTTTCTTTTCAAATATAAAACAAAAAAAATGTTGTCTTCTTCTTTTAATCACAAAACGAAATGTTACATAAAACGAAGCTATCTGGTGGCGAAACGGAGCCCGCCGAGTTTGCTAGTTATAAATAAAATTTAATTATATTCAGACAGAAAATCGTTAGAGCACCGTAAACTAGGAGATAAAGTCGAAGAACAACATTATAAAGGGTGATTTTGCAGCTGTTTTCTTTAATGCATCATATGCAAAGAACCCTCTATATACATATTATGTACATAAACGTTGAACTTGCAAGTGTATGATATGATTACAATGGATTATAACTTATATATGTAGGTATAAATATATACATATATAGGTACATACATACATACATATGTAGATCATACGAATGCCTACAATTCGGCCATGACTTGATTTTTTTTTACGTAAAGAAAAAACAATATATTGAATACATAATTTTACCAACATACTAAAGCGAAAGTTACTCGCATAAGATCGAAACTTTTAATTCCACAGTGTTTTTATTTCAACGTTTTCATTTATTGTGCACCACATACAGCTTCCTGTTTAGCGGAATTTATATGTACATGTACACAATGATAAAGAATCGGAGAGATTTGTTGATTTTCGATGTCCTTAATGATATACCTATCATAAGACTTTGTTTGATTATAGGAATCCTGTCCAAAATAAGGTTTTTATTAAGATAAATAATAGAATGCGCTCTGCTGCGATAAATGCCACAACCTAAGAAATGACGTTACACATTGACCATTGACTTAGACTGTGTGAAATTTGACAGGTGCCTTTCTAACAATTACAATTCTCGCGAACGAAGTCTGTGGAATTAATCTGAGATTTCCCATTTTTCTAAATAATTAAAAAACATTACCTAACATATAGCTCTCTACTTATTTCGTTACCTTTTGCTGTGGAGTTTTTAATTTTGAAAAGGGAATCTTTAAATCTATTTTAAAATCGTTTTCCAAATCTACATACATATTAATGCATACATACATATCTACAAATATGTATATCTTCAAAAAATTGAATTATGGCTTTGATTAATGCATTTTGTAGCACTATTCAAGCATTGATTAGTTCCTGCTTTCGATAGGCAGTAAAAGAACAACCTCATTTAAGACAAGTAGCGAAATCTACTTTTGAGGACAGATTACTGCTTGTGAATTGCATTACATCGGAAACAGAATGAGCTGTGATAGGTGGCATAAGCCACAGTGCGTACACTCTACCCAACAGTTTAATTTAGGAAAGCTCGGAATACTGCTCGCATATCTTGTTGCTTTGACTCTACATTGAAAAGCAACAGGTCAATTTTTTGAAGATCGGATCTTCCAAATCGTGTCTGAAACCTTTATCATAACGATTTCAGCTAAAGAGTTTTTTCAGATCATGCGAAGTTTTATTCATTTCTTGCATGAACTTTGTTATTGAGCATGGATGGCTTATAATAGGCCCAGTCAATTACAAAAATAAAAACAAAATTAACTACGATAAAGATGCCAGGAGTGGAATTGCGTAAGGCGATAGTAAATTGTTAATTATCAAAATATATGATTGCTCCACCTAAGGTGATTTTCAATTATATATATAGTATAGTTTTTTCGTGACAATTATTTAGTTGTCTCAAAGATAAGTCGTGCTTTGATTTAAATTGAAAAATAAGTAAAAAAAAAAGAAAGTAATATATCAAATGTAAAATAAAAGAAAGTGAATAATCGATAATGTATACATAAATGCATATTTTTTATGAGAAGAAATCAACAAGAAATGACCATATAGGTATACTTACATTTTTGCAGAAACAAAACTTTTAACTGCTGCAGTGCAAATTCAAAACAATTGAGAAAAATGTTCATAATAATAAGTAGTATAAAACAAAGTCGCTTTCTCTGTCCCTATGTCCCTTTTTTAAATCTTTAAAACTACGCAACGGGTTTTGATGCGTTTTTTTTTTTTTAATAGATAGTATTTGAAGAGGAAGGTTTATATGTTATGTTAATTTTTAAAATTTAATTTTGGCTGCGTTTCATTCCATATTTAAAGCATTATACGATAGTTGAGGTTTGCCATATCTATGTACATATATAGTATACTTTAAGGTGGCGCAATTATCGTTTAATATATACATTATTTTTTAAATATGTACAGTATACTTCAAGGAAAAGACGAACTTCAACTGAATACAATCCAAATAAATGTTTTTACATTTTTATTATTATGTTATATTATTTTTGTAAGTTCCGAGAATAATGAAAATTTTGATCGGTTGGTGAAATATTGGCCAATCTAACAGCTAGGCGAGACAAAGTTCGCCGGGTAATAAAACAGAACAGCTGATCGAAATGACATTCATTCCTGTTTGATAATTTAAAATTCACTCCAAGTTTGCCAAACTTACTACCATATTAGTAATTTTAAGCTATCACTTTTACATTGCAAAGAGAAGTTGATAATCAAAATCGCCCTACTCGATTCCACCCCAGGAGTACGAGTTCATCAGCTATTGTCAACACTTCAAAATAATAACAAGTGATTTTAAACTTTGTGAAAATCAAAATGATTTTCGCATGCTCAATTCCTTCGCTACGCCCTTTGGAATCTGTTAAAACCATCAATTTAATGGTGTTTAAATTTGTTTTTAAAAACTTGATTTACATATGTGATATCCATGTTTGAGGTGTCATTTCAAAGATAACAGTACTTTCTGCAAAATATATTAGAATAATCAAAATCAAACAGCATAAAAAATGTCGCTGAAATTGAAAGTAGTTTTCTTCTTTTTCCTGATATTGAACTGACTCTCATTTCCGGTCGTTGGATGTAAAGAGCTAATTGTTCTCAGCAATAAAGTTTTCATATTTTACTTTAGAATACACCAAAAATTTATTCATTATACTCACCCTTTATATTAAATATCACGCCTTTAAGATTTTCCTTTTTGTAAAAACGCAATTTTTAGGTCCTAATTATGACCATGTGAGGGGACATATATATTCAATTTTCAGTATTATTTAGTTTTGTTATTTGTACCCCTTCTTCATTTTAAAATAATTTGAATCAAGCACTTGAAGTCGCATTATGTATTAAGAAAACAACATTAGGTGTGTTTTTTTTGGCAATGCTATCTGCAGTGAAGTGGGATTTCCCCTCCCCCCACAAAAAAAAAAAAAAAACTAGTCAGTGCTACTTCTTACTAGGCTGAGATGCAAGTACAATCTTACTTCAATAGCAGTGCCAAAAAACACACCTATTGTTCGCCATCTACATAGACGATATAACGACACAGCTCTCAGCAATTATAAGAATTGATGATATTGTCATTAAAGTATTTTCTCTGTAGGCGACATACAAACATACACAAAAAAAGACTGAAAATGGTATTTTAATCTTTAATTAATCGAAATAGTTACCGAATATTAATATCTTCGTATTCTGCTACAACCTCTTATCTGTGAAAAAAAAAAACAGTTTTCAGCAAAAAAACAATGATCAATGATTCTTGGAAGAGAGTTAATTCACGCACTGGCATCCCAACATCACCAAAATACCGTGTTTATCAATCTATTATGCTTTCGGCCATGTGCTACAGCTGTTAGACATGGGATATATATATTGTACACGATAAAGTAGAAAAAATATAACTTTTTTATTTGGTTCTACCACCCAGAACTACAAATTACGTCCTTGCACTCGAAACTGGTCTACCAACTCTTTTTGTGTATACAATGAAATAGTTTTACAAAACTCAACAAAAAAAATTTGTTGATTTTTCAGATGAAGGTTTTTGTTTCTCATTTCACATTTACATGTTTTTCGAATAGAAAATTAACAAACATTTTGCTCTAACGGGTACACTCTATATAAAGCTTTCTTACAAATCTTTTGGAAAGCAAAGAAGTAGTGATAATTTTAAGCCGAAAAATATATTTTTTTTTTATTTAAAATTTTTAGTAATTTTTTCTTCTTCATCTTTTTTTTTTTTTTAATTCATTTTTATTTTATTTCAATCTTACAACTACTTAAAGCTAGACAAAAATTCTTAAAACTATCATTATATCAATAACTTACAACTAACTTACTGGCCCTATACGGACGCTCTAAGTTACACTAATATCTTAATGCTAAGGCCTTTCGGCGACTTAAAAGTAAAAGAAATTAAATAAATAAAGCTAAAATAAAACTAGAATAATACTAAGTAAAACTAACTTAAAACTAATTAAAACTAAATTAAAACTAATTAAAACTAGTTAAGACTACTTATAACTACTTATTTATTTACAACTACTTAAGAACTACTTACAAACTAGAACAGCCACAGTAAGCTTTTTTTTTTTTTTTTTTTTTTTTTTTTTTTTTTTTTGTGCCACCACGACTGTCCCTGCTTAACTAAAAAACACCTAAACCTATGTAAGTCGGCCAAGGTCAAGAGACAACTTTTTAAGTATCAGTTTGAATTTGCAACCACCAATATTGGTTCTCCTGCTTTACCCTATCTCTCCGGTCCCGATCGGACACAGTCCTACTGAACCGAAGGCGCTCAGCTCCGTCCTGTGCGAGAACGTCTCGATCATAAAGGAGCCGCCTATCTACGGTTCTGCGGCTGACGTGGTAGATTAGCGGTACTGCCTCTCTATCCTGAATCAGCCCTCGACTATCTAAATAGAGGAAAGCATCGGGCGGAATAAATCCACTTAAACGCACATTATCGTAGTACTGATTTTTTGGGTAATAGGCCCCAAAAATTAAACTGTTACTCGAGGACATCGCTCTAGCAATGTGACCCCGAATCAGCTTTATGAGGAAGTTATCTATTCTGTTTATGTTGGCTCCATTGTATAGAACCTGGTTGGAATAGTAATGTTTGTACTCCGACTCTGGTGTTCTGTGCAATTCAAGGCAGCGTCCAAGGCACTGCCTCTCAAACACCCGAATCTTTTCCATTTGAGATGGTGCAACGTTGAACCATACCGGGCACACAACCGTTTTGTCAGGGCAAAAGCTCCCCTGGCTCTGGTCAGGGCAGCACTTACATATATGTCTATCGAAATACAAGTACTGATCCAACCAGATGCCAAGGTACTTTACTACACTTTTATTCGCCAGTGGTTGTCGGTCTGGTCCAACGATCACTAGATTTCTCCAGTCCTTTCTCGTATCCCTTGAGGCTCCAGACAATGGAGTCCTAAACAGAATAGTTTCCGATTTCTGGAAGTTGATTTTTAACTTCCAGTCATCGCAATATCGCTGAATCGTGTCGAAGTCACGCTGCAAAAGAATTTTGATGACCTCGACTTTTGGGGCCGTTCTGTACGCTATTAGGTCATCGGCATACGCAATTGCCTGAGTAAGACTACCTATCAGATCTTCATCATCTTATGTGCCTATGAATGCCAAACATTTTGATGTGCAGTGCATACTGCATATCTCATTTTCGGATTTTTGGCATTTGCCGAGATTTGGAAAAAACACTCTTCAAATTACACTTTGACTATATTTGGAAAGTTCTTTCATTTCATAAATCAATCAAAGTACAGTTAAAACTCGATTAACCGGGTTGGTCGGGACCGAACCCATTACGGATAATCGAAAATTACGGATAATAGAACTTTTGTTTTTCTCAAAAAAAAAGATACTTATTTTACTTTTAAATTTGTATGTATTTAAAAAAAAACACAAAAAGAAATTATTCTATAAAACTTAAGAATTCATTCAGTACATATTTTTGTTTGTACTTAATGTATGTATGTATGTTAAATGTAATTAATAAAACAGATAGAAAATAAATAGTGCTTCGATGCTTTGCAAGTAATAAATGCTAAATCATTGATAAGATCGTAAAAGAAATAAATTGAATTAAAATTGAAATAACAGCTCTCTGGCTTTAAAATTGGCTTTTAATGACTAACTTTTATAACTTTTATCAAGTCAAAAGAGAAATTCAAAGTCATGACTTAAATGGAAATGCAATTTTTTTTTGAAGGTTCACATTATATGAGTTATAATATATCTGTAACAAAGGTGCAATCTCGAATCTCAATAATATTATCGTTTTATTATACATTCTATCGGTTTTTCTAAAGTTTTTGAAAAGGGCACGTAGTTCAGAATGCTATCTTTTTTAGATAAACAATTATCTTTGTTGTAAAATTTCACAGTATTTATAGCTGGTCAGCCTTATCTTTCAGCTTTTAAAAAATTTGTGAAAATAACTTTTCTATATCATTAATGGAAAACCATAGTTTCTTCCTAAAGAATAAAACCAACAAATTGGTAGGTATAGGATAAAATAACATAAGTTTAAAACGCAAATAAAAAATTATTCAAACTATTCAATTTTCTTGTACTTAAATTATATATTGCGTAGATTATTATACAAAAATGAGGTATTCCTTTCCGTAACGAATTATATCTTAAAATTTAATTCTAGACAGCGTTCTATTCCATATTTCATTTACTCCTAAAAGCTGTAATACATTATACGATAGTTGACATTTGCAGTATGTACACTGTACAGTGAGGAGCATAAATGGACACATGTTTATAATATTGCACTTATATTTATCATATAGTATAAAAAACAAAAGAAAATTGAAAAGAAAATTATATTTATTCATTTTTTATTTTATTTTTAATTAATCTGTATTTAAATTAAAACGATAAACAAACAACTCCATAAAAAAACAACAAAAACAACTCCTATGTATTCAATTATGCACTTTTCAGCAGTTTATGACAAATAAATTTCTATTAATATTTTGTCCAAAGACCCTTGTTGTTGATGAAACTCTTAATGCGTTTTGGCATACTTTCAATCAAATTTTCAATTATTTCTTTTGGAACGCTCTCCCATTCCTGCTCTACTCGTTGGTAAGGCTCTTGAAGATTCGTTGGGGCTGATCGATATTGTTCCAACCGTCTTTTCACTATTGACCACAAATTCTCAATAGGTCAGGACTTTGTGCAGGCCACTCCATTAGCTTAAAATTTTGTGTGGAAAGCCATTCCTTCACTACTTTCGCGGTGTGTCTTGTTGAAATGTTATTTTTTCCTCAATATAGGGACATCTTTGAATAAAATTAGGAAGGTGGGTCCTTAAAATGTCCAAATATTGCTCCTTTCGCATTGTACCTTCAATTTTTTGCAGTGGTCCAACATTCCACCATGTGAAGCAGCCCCACACCATCACGTTCCCTCCACCGTGTTTCACTGTTTCCTCAATATGGTGCCTTTGAATAGTTTCGCCGGGACGAAGCACGCCAGCAATATTGCTTTCCATCTGAAACCTGTTGAATTTGGACTCATCTCATTAAACTACACGTTTCCAGTCATCTATTATCCAAGTTTTGTGAGCCTTAGCGAACTTTAGACGAGCTTTAACATTCTTTGTTGACAACGCAGGTTTTGCTTTCTACACTGCTGCCATGTATCCAATTTTGTTAAGAGCTCTTCTTGTGGTCCATGGACTGAAGCGCTTGTTGATTGCTGCAGAAGCTTCTTGTGGTGTTAGTCTCTTGTCTCTTTTCATATTTAAAATCATAAGGCGTGCATCTGCTTCTGTTAATTTATGTTTGGGACCTCTAACGTTGTTTTTAGCTGGTGTTCCTCTTCTTTTTTGAACTTTAACAACTGCTCCTTTGTCATAGCAACAACACTATTTTCAACGTCGCTTGAAAGTTTCCTCATATTTTAATGGATCTATTGAATTATTGCAATGTTTTAACTTATTTGTTAAGTTTTTCAGAAAAAATTCTTACCACAAGAGCTAAATCACTTCTAATAGTAAAATATTAAAACAAACAAAAAGTATTTCCAATTTTAACGGTTATTTTTGAAAATTTTAACGAAATCCATATTGAACGAAAATGGGGTGCATTAATCAATTATGAGTTGTTTTTGTTGTTTTTCTTATGGAGTTTAAATTTAAATGCAGATTAATTAAAAATAAAATAAAAAATGGATGCATATAATTTTCTTTTCAATTTTCGTTTGTTTATACTATATGATAAAAATAAGTGCAATATTATGAACATGTGTTTATTTATGCTCCTCACTGTATACATAACATACAAATTCTGTTATAACGAACACTCACGGAAAACCAAATTTTCCTGCCTAGGTACACAAAACAGGAAAAGATAAAATTCTTTTTAATTTTCTTATATTATGTTTTAGGTAGTTATATCCGAACTTTATGACAAACAACGACAGTACCTAATAATACAAAAAATATTTTTGACTGTCAGTTGGTTGTCAAATTTTTATATTTCAGTCGTTTGTTATAAAGTTGCCTGTCACTTCGTCACAATTATACAATTATTAAATTTGTCAGTGCCTGAGATTTACTGGTCCTAAAAAACCCCTGTAAGAACGCAATTGGGGCGGAATGGCTTACCAACAAGTGAACAACCAACATAGAGTTGGCCATGGGAATAAACTGGATGTTCTTAATGTACCTACCAAGCGTTTGGCCTTGAGATTTATTAACTGTCATGCCAAAAGCAATACGGATAGGCAACTGCAAACGCTTAAATTCAAATGGCAAATCGTGGTGGAATCATTGGTATACGTGGTATTAAACCATCTTCGTCTTTAAATTTACCAGCGCAAACGAAGAGATTTGACGAACAGAATCGACGAATTCGAAGGCAGGGTCATTGGGCCATTGAACTCAAACTTCATGTGAATGTGCTTGTATGAATAAGTGCAAAAAAATCTCAACTCGAGTAGTGAAAATTCTCAAACCTAGTTAAGCTGAGTTGGACTTGGATCAAACCGAGTTGCAAACTGTTTGAAGTATGTGTGTATGTCTGTTCTATGTATATATCTATTTTACTCGGTTCATTTCCAATTCCATTAAAACATTCAAATTGAACTCGCTCCGAAAGAGCGTTTAAAGATTTGAACAAAATTATATTAACAAAAGAGAAAGACCGATACAACGAACCGAACTGAAACCCAATGCGCATTGCAACTCGGTTTGACTTGATTCGGTTTATTTTAAAGAATTTTTTTTTCTGACACCAATATGTAAAGATTGTAAACAAAACATTCAAATTCAACCGAGTCATATGCGCGCCGTGTCATAAGCCATACCGTTCGTCTACAATGGCAGTTGGGCTTTTTATGAGTTTGCTACAATCTTCAACTTAACGACTCTTCAATGTAATTTTGCATGGGGAAATAAATGAAATTTGATTTCTTTTTTTTAACCGATTTTATTTATTTTTTTAAAAGTTTTTTCTCTTTACTCTTTTTCCTCGTTCCGACACTAAAACTTCCCTTTTCTTTCGGTATTTATTTCAAAAGCTAAGCTTTAATATTGATAAAACACATAATTTATTTTCTTAAATATACAGTTAAAGCTTTAAATTCTCCTCGACAGAAACATTAAAGTAATAGTCCTTTATATGAAATGATGTGTTTGGAGCAGTTTATTAATTACATACATATATGCCAAACAAATGAGACAAATATGTGTCTCATGATTGCCATAACATTTTCCAATAAATAGACAGAAACATAATTTTTTTTTTGTTGTGGTTTTAATAGATTAAGAAATAAAAACTATTCTCGGTCCCTTAGCCCTATCATCCCAACTTACAATTTTTTAATGGGAATTTATTAGTTTGGGTCGCACCTCGCACCCCTGTGTCATTTTTAACTTAGCTTGAAAAACCATCTTCTGTTTCTTGGCCATGTTACCTTAAGCTATGTGATCAAGGTCGAAACTTGAATTAACAAGGTATAGGTACTGGATGTTAGGTACAGCAAAACCACGAACACAACTTGTAAGAGTATTATAATTATATTTTTAATATGCAGGAATCAGTAATCGATAAAAAAACATTATCTAAAATTATGCTTTTTATTGAATTTCGACTAAATAAAAAAATTATTAAATATTTTGTATTCCTATTTATTTTTTAATAATCCATATTAAAATTCTTATTTTCATTACAGCCGGGTGAGTCTAGTGGACTTTTCAAAAAGACAATCTCAAAATTGAGTACTGAATATCGTCTGCAATTCGTTTGGCCAAATGTCCGAAAATCAATTAAAGGACAGTCAAACGATGCTGTGGAAGTTCCAAAGTCCCAATCAATGGGTGCAATTAAATCATCACAAACAACTTCAATGCCAACGGTTCATAAAAATCGAACAACAAACCAAAAAGAAGGTGCGACAATAATTTGTCGCTATTTAATTCATAATAAGATTTTAATTCAAAATTTTATAAAAATAACTTTTTTACGAAAAAATCTACTTAAATTGAAATGACGACTGTTTCATTGAAAGATTCATTACAGTATATTTTGATTGTATATTCATTTTATTCCTTATCCATGTGTTGCAATCGTAGTAAAAGTAGAAAATTATACATCTGGTAAAATTAAAAAAGTAATCTTCGCAGTTATGTTTCTTAAAAAAAAAATAAAAATCAAGGAATAACCACCAACGAAATGAGTTAAGACATACAAAAAACTATAAACAAACTAGCATTATATGCAAACAAAATATTTTTAAATAATATTGTAATACATACGTACAGTACATAGCATATTATATACTTTTGCTTCTTTAGCTTTTATTTTTTTAATTTGCGAACAGAATTATATATCTGGATAATTAAAAAAAATAACCTTAATGCAAAACGAATTAACTAATTATTTGTACAAATTAAACAATTTTAAATTATTAAAATTGAAAGTGTCTATATATGTATGCGCCATTTTAAGAGGTTTAAGAAAACAATACTTTAAAACCTAAAATTTAATATAAAATTACAGTATTTTCCCAGGAATTAAAAAAAATTACATACATACATTGAAATTTTTGCAAATATTAGTGATTTGATGCGTTATGTGAGTTCTTTTTTGATATGGAAGGCAGAGTTGAATTATAGTAAAATATCTTTTACTCTTGAAATTTTTTGTCCTATTTCTAAAATTTATCATCATCATCGGCCTTACGACCGAGACTTGATAATAGTCTCGTTCAATATATCCCTCCAATTCGCTAGATCCAACTGCACAGGTCAAGACTTGACGAGTGCACTTCAAGATTGCTTACAGTTTCCGCTTGTAGCGTTTACGAAATCATTATAACCTCTCTTAAAAAATTGATTATTGAAAATTTGTTTTTAGAAAATATTGATATGATCTTTGAAATGTTTCTTTCATTAAATTGTGCTTTATACATTATACCAATTCTTAAAAGTAAAAATTTGCAATATTCATATTTATTGCTTTGTAAAAAAGTTTTCTTAACTTTCTATGTCTTTCTTTGTCTTGAATCATTCTCTTTTATAATGTTATTTTCGATTCAGGACATGTTTTTAAAGCCCAAACATGAATTTATTAATTTGAATCAAATACCTCTTAAAATATCTAATATATAGTAGTTAAGTCTTTATGTTTGAAAACACGAGGTTATATAGTTTAAATAAGTGCTCCCGATTAACAATTAAACTTTACCGCTAACAACTAACACTTTCCCCGCATTTAGTACAATTATTTTCATCAAAGTTCCTGTCAATTGTCAATTTTCTGCGATGCGAAAGGTAAATTATTATCGTTGTCTGACGTTTCTGACAAATGGAATATAGAAATAGAAAATCTACCAATCTCTTACAATTAATTGGTGAACTTTCTGAAAATAAATTGTCAGTTTACACACAATTTGTCAGCTCATTTGTAGATAATTGTCAGACATTGTCAGGTCTTACAATATCGAAGGATCTACCAATCGTGTATACTTAGCTTAAGTGTCGATTATTTGTTCAGTGTTTTATTAATTGAACTCGTAACTTCATTCTGTCGAGTTTCTGGAAAATGTTATAGCAAGATAATATTTTTTTTTTACATGCGGCATATTTCTGCATTATTACAATATTTTTATATTCCCTAAGGAAGTTATTCTAATCGATTCGCTTTCTATAAAGAAAAAATCTTTAGATGTCTGTTTGTCGGGTTCTCAAGAACTAGTGACTTAAAATAATATATAATATATGTAATCGAATTTTGATAAATATCGAAACAAAAGCTTTGAACACCTATTATGTATTTGACTTGCAAATTTATTAAAGCATAGCTACAGCGCATTTAAAAGTATCGTACGTATATTCTTAAAACGATTAATTACGAGCAAGTTAAATTTGTCCCTTTACTGAAAGTTTGTTTGCAGTTATTTTATAAGAATAAAATAAAAATTCATGTATTTATATACACGCATAACTTATATAAGCCCAATCCATTTTTTTAATTTTCCCGACATAAAATTTTGCATGTCTGCTTGCAGAGAATCTTTATTAATGTCGTCACTCATCACACACCAAAGAGCTTTTGAATAGTATCAAGATTTTTAGGACAATCTTATATTGACTTCAATTTTATTCCATACATTATGATGTTAAAAATATGAATAATGAATGAAAGAACTCAAATTAGACTAGTAACTTAAAGAGGGGTTGAGATCTTATATGGGACTCTTCGCAGTTTTTAAGGTAGGAAGCTAAAAATCAGTAAACAGACTCTGTTACCCACGAATAATACCTGCATTATTTTTTTTTGGAAATCTTCCTCCAGTCCCTAAAATGGGGGTTGGAAATTTGTGTGAGACTCCGCAAAATTAGTACAGGTTCTATGATGCAAACCAATAATAAAATAATTTAATTAAAACAAATCAATCAGTTCTTGAGATTAAAATCAAAATTTGAAACATAAATAAGTGTTACTCATGGATTCCGATATATGGCGCTAATATGTTTTGAAACTGCATACGGTACCTATACTCTGTTATTTGACGTTTGAATCACATTGATTTAACTGCTTTCGATTTTTAGCTATTCGTTTTGCACAGTTTTTCTCTCGCTGAGATAATTTTACCCCCACTCCTTAAATAAATGTGTGCTGTGAATTTTTGTGCACAAAACACTTGGAACAGACTTATTGTTTGCATGTATCTAATGCCCAGAATCTTTACATTCTATCCCCAAATCACTTCTGTATTCTAAATCAGCAAAGGGGAACCGTGTAACCACGAATTTAAAGCGAGCGAAACTGCGGGCAGAAGCTAGTAAAAGACAAAACAAAATATAAAAATTAAAGAAGAAAATATTAGTTCAACCAAAAAAAAACTGAATTTTCGTGGTAACTCATGTTACTCAAAATTAGTAACTCATGTAACACCCGCTTATGAAACATAAATAATAAAAAAAAACATTTTACTTGTCTAAAAGAGAGTGGTTGTGACCCACTGATAACTTCTCATTTTATCATTGAAAACTTGGCGTTTATTGAAGTCCAAATTAAATTAAATTAATTAAATTTTGAAATTTCTGTTATATTTTTAATTATGTATATAAAAACTCTTTTTCTCAAAAACAAAAAACAATTAACAATTCGATATATGTATGGGTGTATGTCAAAATTGTACCATTTGTTAACAATCGTATTATGTAAAAAAATATTTTTGAAGTCAATAGCAAAAAGCATTGTCAAAATATTCCAGTGAAGAAAAATTCTTAAGAACTTTTTAGTAGAATTTTTAGTTTTTGTGAGAAAAACTATCAATTTACGAGTTACCGTTAACTCATGTTACAACTTTGTGGACGCAATAACAGAGTCATAAAAATGTATTAAAAATTAAACATTACGTTGTTCTTATTTAGGAACTAAAACGTCATAGAAAAATAAAATTTAACAAATTTAGATTAAAAATAACTGAAATAATGTAAAAAGAATGAAGAATGGTTACTTACATTACAAGTACAAGATTAAAAACTAATTTAGCAATATTTAAATTTTGTGTTTGAAAAGGATTTTTTTTTAATTTATTTGTTTGAACATGTCTAACAAATAAATTTAAAAAAATCCCAAAAATTAAAAATAAGTCTTACTTACCGGCAAACACAACGAAAAACCTAAAATTAATATTTTTGGTATACAATTTTACACCAATTATTGAAAACTGGAACAACTTAATTTCAAATGATTTTATTTCGTTGTATTCCAAAAAAAAAATAGTTTTTGCGCTTGCATATGGTAATGCTATTTATAATTGATGATTTAGTATTAAAAAGGAATAGAAATTGTTAATTTTTGTTCTCCAGGTTCGTGACCTCTCTGCCGTGGAATTACCCAGCTTACCCAGCAAGTATTCAGTTTTTAAAAAATGTGTGCTTTCGTTACAAACAGATTTTTTTTTTTTTGCACTTGCATATGGTAATGCTATTTATAATTGATGATTTAGTATTAAAAAGGAATAGAAATAGTTAATTTTTGTTCTCCAGGTTCGTGACCTCTCTGCCGTGGAATTACCCAGCTTACCCAGCAAGTATTCAGTTTTTAAAAAATATGTGCTTTCGTTACAAACAGATTTGCATCATAGGCGCAAATAATGAGTAAAATTTCGTTTGCTCAATTGTCAGCACGTGTCAATTATTCAAAAGCTCTTGATCAATGTTCACGCTTTGAAAGCTTGTCTGCAATTGCATTTAATAATAGTATTTTTCTTGTTCAAAGTTTTTCCAAGCATTATACAGTCTAAGGACTTTTAAACATACTTGTTGATTAATTTGTATTATTATTACATTCATTATTAAAATAGTAAAATGTTATGTGTATACATATTTTACTAGCTGACACGGTATACGTTGCTCTGTCCTGTTCTTCAAATTGTGTGACAGAAGTTGCTTTATATCTTCATATGTAGGTTCTAATTTTCGGTTCGGAATTTTTAAATTCAAGTCGATTAATGGTTTTTAAAAATCTGGTAACGCAATTGATTTTTTGTTCTAGATCTTTTTTCTTCACATACACGACCAACAATTTTTCGTAACAATATACCAGAATACAGTTAACAAGTCGAGACTCATTTTTACGTACATAGCTTTCTATTGGTAAAAGAATTTTCAAAATCAGCGATACAAAATACTCGTCGACACCATTCATCAAATCTTTTAAAACTTTTAATTTCGTAATTTAAATCAAATTTAAAATATTGAAGGAAAAACAAATTTGTTTATACATACATATGTATGTTAATAAATATTTTTTTTGACATAGTACAATGTTCGATAGTGCAAAGATAAAAATGAGCCATTTTTGTAATTTTTATATTACACCAACTTTGCCCTAAAAATAACTAAAACATAAACCAAGAATTATCCAATTTGGTGCAGTCGTTCGAATATTATGGGCGTGCACACATTTCGAAGATCCTTTTTTATTTATATTTTATAGATACAATTAACCCTAATTTACCTATTGTAAGCTTTACTAGTTAGTTACTCCGGAGCTTTATGTAAAAAGTGAATGAAAATAACAGCTTTTTTTAGAAAACTAATATATATATATATATATATTCTTCTGGCTTATTTATCAAAAAAAAAAACTACTTCCTTTTTTCAAATTTCTTTCGGGGATATTTTGAATGCCATAAATGCACCAGAACAAGCGTTGCTGAAAAAATACTTCAAAATATTCTTTATACACGATTCTGGTACTTCACAGAGAAAATAACAAAGCGTATTCACTCGTCATCTTCCTTATATTTAAAATAATATCTGACTAAGTAAATTCTTAAAAATATTTTTTTATATTTTTCAAATTTTTTACGTGCTGAGATTTAGCTCCCAAAAAATCGATGAGACCAACGGAATTGTCGCCAAATTTTCGTTATCCGTAATTGAAACTTTTTATAGCACTTATCATCTTTTACGAAGATAAAGAGTACAACTCTAGACTAATATTACATTCTTCTTTATTTTACCAAGAAAACTACATATACATAGCTATAACTCCAATAATTTTTTTCGTCATAATGTGTAAGTTCACAAACGTCAAATTTTGCTGCTGTGATTCGGCATCACTGCTGCAGCTGTTGCTGATGCGATGCCGACTAATCACGCTGTCGTAGTGATGCTTTTTTGTTTTTTTGCGCATCAGTTTATGCAAGTTTGCAATAATGAACAGTTGACGAGAAAAATGATGCCAGAATCTGCGTTTGTGAACGTTTGACTTTGAACATCTGTAGTGATGCGTTTGTGAACTTACACAATATCAAAAAGTATGCTCTTAAAATCAATTATTGGCTAACCTTTTTATACTTTCTATAGAGCTGTTGTTATTTGCTAGTTTTTTAATAGGGTTAAATATGTATGTATGGTAATAGAAACATTTCATTTCATTCTGCTTACAGTGTAAGATATATTATCTTATTTATAGTGAAGCTTTATAATTGTACAAACAAAAAAAAATAATAAAGTTTATTTATGATAACATACATTTTCGTATGAAATTTTAGGTTAAGTAGGAAACAAATAATTATATATATTAATGTATGTACAATGTACATACTTATATTCCATATATTTTTAAAATGCAATTTAAGTTCTTTCTTTAGTAGAGTTATGCTATTTATGCTTCTCAATTGATAAGAAACTGGCGTTCAGACATCATATAGTTAAAGCGAGGGAGCAATAACTGTCGAGATCTACGTGAATTTAAAATTCTGATTTCAACGTAGAGATCAGTAGGTTGCTGAGTTAAGAGTATATCCGAAAACAAAATTAGGGCCCGAAAGTTGAGGAGGTGTTCAAAAGAAATTCCGAGGAACTCTGATACTCGTTGCCCTATACTGTAAAAGCGGCGTAGTCCATGAACGTATCGTATGGCACTGTTAAATGCAACCGTAATTTTTCTTTCACTTTCGTGGTCAAGATTGCAGAGAATTTCACAGCCGTAAGTAATAAGTGGTATAATTAGTATTTTAACGAGCAAAGTACGAATATGTAAGGCGGTGTAATGTTGTCTCGGCCAAAGTTTGCGAAGGACTATATGTTTTACCGGCAATATAAGCGACGTGGTTTTTCCAAGTAAGGCTTCTGTTAAAGATAACACCTTATAGTTTTTTGCTGATTCAACATACTCAATAGGGGCGCCATTTAAAAAAATAGATGGAAAATAAGAGATGTCTATCTTACTCTTTGAAATTATCAAACATTTAGATTTGTTCGGATGCAGTGTTAAACTATTTTGATGTGACCATCGTGAGATATCTTTAAGATCTTCATTTATGCAAGTAGCAAAATGTTCAATAAGTCCCAACGGACAGCTAAGGTATAGCTGGGAATCATCAGCATATAATCGGATAGAGTAATGTTTTATAATGTTACTAAGCTCATTAATATATAAAGAAAAAAACAATGGGCCAAGTATAGATCCTTGAGGGACGCCACTTTTATCCATAATATAATTATAGATGACTCCTTTATGTTCAACAGCTTGCGTTCTTTTGGTAAGATAAGAATATATCAGCTTGACTGCGTCTGGGGAGAAATTATAAAAACAAGAGTTTTTCGCAAAGAATTGAATGGTTTACCATGTCGAATGCTTTCGAGAAGTCAAGAAGTATCAAAAATGTAACATAATCATTGTCTAAAGACTTTCGAATATCCTCTGAAACACTAATTAATCCGGATTGCTTTGATGTTAATATATTATCTCGTTCAAGGAACATACTCATTTGCTTTTGCATGATTTTTTCAAAAACTTTTAAAAGAAATTGCAATATTGAGATAGGTCTGCAGGAAATTCGTTCGTTAATATATTTGAATTAAAAATATGTGTTATATAGGGCACTAGTATTGGCAATAGAATTTTTAAGAACGACTGGTGCATTTCGTCCAATCCAATAGCTTTTGATTTAATTGAGAGGATTCCTTCCACCACATCTTCAGCAGATATGGTAAGGAAGCCGAAAGAACTTTCAACTTGAGAAAAATACAAAAAAGTAAACGCACAAAAACTCAACCAAAGTTAACCTGGGGAGCCAGCACGTAATTTTATACAATCGAGTTTCCAAATATATTTTGGAAGCACGTAATTTGAAACGAGTTTCATTATACTTAAAAAAGTCATTGTAAACAATAAAGTGAAATGTCAAATGGGATTATACATATTTTTTTTAAATTCCTTCGCTCTTGTGCGCATAAGTTTACCCCGTTTATTTATATCTTTTTACATACATATGTACATGGATTGCAGGACATTTTAGCAACTTAAAGATTAAAGCATACATTTTAGCAATTTAAAGATTGTTTTAAAGGAATACTAATATTTTTTAAGAAGAAAACTACCAACGTGAGGTTTTACAACACGCAGAATGCATTACGCGATCATTTTTTTTTATTATAAGTGATTTTTTTATCAACATGTTTATTTATACAAATGTAAATATGAAATTAAATGTGTAACCTAATTTAAACCAAATTAAGAGACGAAAAAAGAATAGTTACTTTTCAAAAACCATGACATTTTGAGAAAAAAGTTGAACTATGTTTTTGTAACCAGTAGATACTCAACACCAAGTGCTCAGATTTTGTAGTTCTTAATTCGATTTAAGTTGTTATACCAAATATTGTATTCAAAAAGGACTTATGTCAAAATAGCATATTTTTTTTAAAAGATGAAATTGATTTCAGTTTAACTTAAAATAAAATTTGTATTACTGTCATTAAAAAGAAAAACAGAACAGTAGTCAGGTAATCGCCGATTTGTTCTCCAGCTAACACTGATCTTTGTTTTTCCGTTGCAAATTTCTTGATATTTTAAATGCATCTGAATTTGATTTTCTTATCAATACAAATCTTTTGGCATTAAAAATTATTCTATTAGAACGTTCTATAGATATCGTAATTTTCCCAATCGACTTCCCATTCTTTTGCATTGTAAAAATAAACACGCGTTGAATTTTGTTTAAGTATTTGGCCCTTCCAATTACAAACCATAAATAATGTCAAAAATACTTGTATAAGGAATGAATACTTCAGTTTGCTTTTATTTTTCTATAATTAACTGAATAAAAACAAAATGACAAAAGACAATCACACTTAAAATTAATGTGATTTGGGCACAGCTTTTTGTAATTTTTTGGAGTTAAATAAAAGGCATTATCGGATATTTAAATCTCTTTGAAATTTTTGTCATTGTCTGATATGTATAGTTTTGGTAGTCAAATCTGATAGTCACCATCCCTCTGTGTTGTGAAAATTTAAAATTGGTTTTAATATTATATTAAAATAAGAGTTTCAAATTATAGATTTTTTGTGATTATTGTTTTTTATCAATTTTTCGTGTTGTTTTAGCAGTTTCGTTTGAGCCTGGTAACGATTCGTATTGTGTCAGAAACGTAGCTTTTGGTGTACCTATTCACTGAAAGTGACTAACAATATTTTGTTGAGACAGCATACTGCCATATGTTTAAAGACTGTACATACATACATGATGTACATCTCATCGATTAAAATCATTGTTGTGCAAACAAATTTTTGATATTGTTGGCACCCCGTTGCACCGTTGCGAGACTAGTATGGGAGAGCGGAAAAAACTTCATTAATTCTAAACCACTGTACCGATTTTGTTGAAATTTTCAGGAATGATAATCGGTGAAAGGAGAAATTTTCCTTATTAATATCCGCCCATTGACGCGACTACATTTTGCTCGTTTTAATAAAAACTAAATCTCTAAACCGATTTCAATGAACACAAATTTACACTATTCGTTTCCACCCACTGGCACGCCCAGTTATTTCTCTTTTTTATATAAAATTTTTTTAATCAATGTGCTCTTAGTTCGATATAATTTGAACTTCTTGCACGGTTTTTATTAAATTTTTAGGAATATAAATGATAGTATAAGGAAAAACTAGTGAAAATATTTTCATCCAAGCAAGGTTACTGTTTTTAAAAATAAATGGGGAAAAACGGCATAGAAATGGAACAACTCTTATTTATTTATTTTTACGATTTTTACCTACACATGTATGCATGTACATCATTTTATTCTGTAATAATATTTAAAACTTAAGTACATATATTTTGAATTACTTCTTTAAAATTAAGGTAAACTTAATTTTAAATTAATTTAGGTCAATTTAACTTAGTTTTAATTTAGTTTAACTTCATTTGAATTCAATTTAACACAGTATTAATTCAATTAACCTAATTTAATTTTAAATCCATTGAAAAAAAAATAATAATAAATTCAATTCTTAGTAATGACAAAGAAAAATGTTAAACTATACTTTGTCCAATCAGTTTGTGCAGTACATGGAAGTCACAGCAGCTAAATCCCATTTAGTTGTGTGAAAAAAATAATTTTTAGAGCTTCCGTAATGCGTATTATGTATTATTTGTAAAAACCTCTGATACAAATCAAAAGGGCTGTCATCTATTCTTCATCATTTTCTACACATCAAGCACCTAGGTAATAGTATCTTTTTATGGACCCAAACGCTTTTCTTATTTTGATTAGCCAAACAAACTTTACAATGACTTTTTAATTTTTTGCAAACCACCAAGAAAAAATCAAATATTTGAAACATAAAAATACAACACCATCAATATTTTTGTCTTCAAGTATCCTTTAAAACTTAAAAAATCTCCCATTATTGAAAGCTCCCTTGAAAATTCCGAACAAAAATATGCACTTAGAAGTATAACCATTGCCACGGTAATTCTAATTTGTTGCGGAACACCCAAAAGGCGTTTTTCTTTTTTATCTCAGAAAAGAGTTCTGAACAGAGTCCGAGCATATCTGAGCGCTTAGAATTCTTTTTAAAACACACCTGAACACTTAGTTGTCACTCATTGCAATTTTTCTATTTCCTTATCATTTTCTTTTAAAAAAGCAAGAAATAAGATTTAAAACTAAAATTAAAATGGAAAAACTAAAAAAAAGAAACACAAATTGGAAGCTCTGAACCTGCAGAGTTAAAAAAAAAAACACAGTTTCAGAAAATTAGAGTTCCTTGCGAACTCAATTATTTAAGAAGGAAATTAAAAGAAACAGTTGTAGGTTTAACTATCAATCACATCTTTGTTTCAGTGTTTTTATGCTCTGAATCCCAATCTTATATCATTTATTCGTAAACCCCCACAAAAACCTTTGAGCAAATTGCACAAAATCCTGAAATGGGTCCTTTTATTAAGTTTATTTTAGATTTTTTTTGAATATGTAGATATTTTCAAAAACTGACATCAGGTTCGAATTCATCGCATCAAAATACATATGTATGAAAAGATACGCCTTTTTAAAAAATACTTCGAATTTATTATTATACGGAATACGGAAAAATCTTGCTGAGAATTAATGATAAAAAATGTTTTGAATTTAAAGTTCCGGAAAATTATAAACTTTAAAAAAATGAAAAATCAGAAAGAAAAAATGTCCACTGCGCTTGCATATCTGTTTATTTTAATATATTTCCAAAAAAGAAAATTTAAAAAGTCGAAATTCAACTGATTTTTTCAATGTGCGTTTGTGACCTGATTTAATGTTTTGTTTTTAATTTTGTGATATAACAAACGTATGTCCCTACTGTACATACATAATATGTAAGTATGTATGAGTTTTGTAAAGTTCCAGCTTTTGAAGTTTAAAAAATTTTGAGAAATTCCTTTAGTACTTTTCATTTTCAAAACAGGTATCATTCTAAAAATATTGTTTTTCACTTTTTTGGATGTTGTTTTATTGCAAAATTGTTTGGAATTAAATTAAATTTATAACAAAATTATAAGAAATCCAGAATACGTAAAAAAGAGCTCTTGTGTATCAGACTAACAAAGAACAAATTCCTTCTTGTTTTACAAACACTCTTTTAAAACTAAACTGTGCAATCACATTCCAAGAGGGGACATAAAGAGATACCAGTGGAAACAATTTATTTTAGAGTTTATTTGTTTACTCTCTGGATTTAAGTCTCATTAAGAAAAGTGTAGCAGTACAAATCGTTGAACTGCCTTCCCCTAAGTTCGATTGCCAGAAAAAATATTCCGATATTAGGATTGAAAAAAGTGGTAGATTCAACAGTTTTATAGTGGATTTTTATACAAATTTTTTAAAATTTAATTAAGATTTGACACAAATACCTAACACAATCTGTTCCACATAGTAAAATAATCAATTATTTTCCTTCAATAATTATAAAACCAAATGTTTAAAATATAGACCATTTCTCTACACAAAATATTATATTGTTAAATATTTGTTGTATTTAATTTTAATCTTAACAGAAAAAAGCAGACTGTAGTAATAGAATTTAAAATAATATTTTGTACTCTAGATATTGAATGTTTTTTGTTTAGTAAGACGTGCGTCGTACATGCATTATGTACAATATTTTATTCTCAAATTCAGTAGATTTTATTCACAGTTTGTGCATATATTTATGTCTGAAAAAGTCCAGAACTACAATTATTGTTAAATCAGGACCCTGTACTTTAATCCCATATTATTAAAAACTTTTTAAAAGCCATACAATCAAAAGTTCAAACAGAAGTAGCCAGTTCATAAATATTTGTTAAGGGTTGAAATACAACTGCCAATTAGTAGAACGTTCCGTTGAATGGTGCGAAGAAGATTTGAAATTTCTATCAAAATTTTTAAATTAGTGCAGTTTGATTTTGAGCTCTTGCTATTCTTTGGCCCGACAATAATTTTAGGGAGAAGTGCTCAGAGTCTAGTATTAATGGCTTATGGAATTGCTCTTATTTTTGTCCAAACGAACACTGCTGAAAAACAAAAATAATAATAAGATCATAATGAATCTGTACAATTATTTTGTCCGTAATCTAAGTAAGCTTAAGTTTGTAGGATATTTATATTGATATAGGTATAAACTTGTTATATATGTATTTATATATGGGCTGTTAAAAAATTTTACATTTTTAATGCCATCTTTTGCACTACTTGAGCTAGAATAAACTTTCCTTAAGTCATACAATTTAAGGACATCTATTAATCTTACAGATAAGAAATACCGCCTTCTATAAGAGAGAGTGCTAACTGAGAATGGTGCTTGAGTTATTTCGAAAAAAAAATAAATTAATTTTTTTTTTAACCATTTATCGAAAAATGCTTCATAAACAGTAGGAAAAATGAAGTAAACTACATTATGTAGGTACTCGTGTATCACATTAAGTGAAAAGACAATATCCTTCTTTATTCCTGAAGGAGATTGCACGAAAAAGCGGACTGTTATCGAATTCTTAATGCTCCGCTATTGAAGAAAAACACTCTAAATTTGTATAGATAATCGTTTATTAATCAGGTCTTTTTGCTTATCATCTCCTTGAATACAAATTCAACTAAAAGCTTTACAGCAAAAAGACCATCTAGAATTAGAACTGTAAGAGAAGGCGAATTTTTATTTCTGTTTTAAATAGTTTGTGGCTCTTATGTGAGACTTAAAAAACCACTAGGTTATACAAGGTCACGGTGAGAAACTGATTCTCCAATTATGTACATACATACGAGTATGTAGGTACATATGTATTTTAATTGATAACCTAGAATAGATATATGTAATACATAATAACTACAAATTCGTTTTGCATTAAATATACATAATGTATGTTGAAAATTAAATGCTTCTTAATTTTGCTGTAACATTTTTTTAATTGTAGAACTAGCTTGAACACTAAGAGAAAATAATAAAATTATTCTAGCAATTATATTTTTGTATGATTTCAGCTACTTTACATGAGTTGGAGCCACTGGTTACTGACGCTGAAGAAAACAAGCCTATCGAAAAGTATGAGTTAAAAATTAAAATACATAGTTTTGTTTTGCTTTCTAATTTCAGTATTCATAATTTGGATTTTAATCAAATTCACTTTTTCCATTTATTAATACAATTCGGACAGTCAAAATACGATTGTGGAAAAAAAATCAGTACGTCCATTTTCACAAACATTAAATCAAGATCGAAATAACCACTTTATAACAAAAAAAGAAAACTTTGGATTTGAACATCAGAAAAAAGAAAATCTTTTAATTGATGAAGTTGATAATAAACAAGTTTTGGTTAACGGTCATGCTGGGCCACAACTTAACTTAGATGAATGGTACAAGGAAGTAATTGAACTTAGAAAAAAAGCTGGGGAGTACAAGGTAAGGGGCAAAGACATATTTTGCAGGAATTGTTATTAAAATAGTTATGCCTTTATTTATATCATAGTGCCGAGGATGGGGAACAGATATTGATCCAACGGTTCTTAAAAAGCAAAAAGAACTCTGGGATCAGGTCTCGAAACGAAGTTCTTTATCAGCCTTATCGTTAGCTTCTTCCATTCATAGGTAAGCAAATTACAAGTAGCAACGAAATTTAAAAGTTTAATGCTGGCCATACGAGGAGCTAAATGTCTACCTATCTACATACATATGTATTTAAATTTCTGAATTGGTGAGCATAAATTATTGTATCGGGTGTTTTTTTTATAAGCTTGAGAAATTAAAATAATAATACAAGACAGGGCTATTATTATGAATAAATAGTTATGTATACTATTACAAGTATTTATAAATAAACAAAAAAATAATAATAATAAGATATGATTATTATAGTTTTTAGTGCATTTTATTCAAAGGTTTTACTTATTTTTCTTTAAAGACCTATTACAAAAGAAGAAAAAGAACAGGAAAATAACAAAAAATTCACTCCATTAAAATCAATTAATAAGCCTAAGGTTCCTGGCCAGGCCCATTTGATTGACAACAAAGATGAATCTTCACTGCCAACACGTTACAGTATTATTCGTCATCATTTAGAAAGAACAACCGGTTCAGGTGGGTACTCAAATCATTTAAGTTCCATAAAAAATCACCTCTCTTATTCTTTTTCTGTGTCATTGATATTAAGACATAGAAGAAGGTGCCCTTTTACCTTCTCCAACCAGGGAAAAGCTTATGCCAGCTATTCCAAAATCAAGAGAATCCGAATCACAAAGAGGAAGTCCAAAGAAAAGTGCTGCTTCTAGACATGGAAGTCCTCAGAAGGGCAGTCCGCAAAAAGGAAGTCCAAAAAAAACTATTAAATGTAAGTAAAATTTCTTTCCACTTAAAGTTATGTGTCTTGAATGATGAAGGCTTTAAAAAAGATATAGGTATTGCTTTTGCCATTTTACCTCCATGTTAAACAAAGCCGAATTATAACTTTATATTTTTACATTTTCCCATTTTCTACCAAAACGACAAGCTGAACAATTTCTTTTCACTTAAAGTTATATGTCTTGAATGATGAAGGCTTTAAAGGCTTTTAAAAAGATATAGGTATTGCTTTTGCCATTTTACCTCCATGTTAAACAAAGCCGAATTATGACTTTATATTTTTACATTTTCCCATTTTCTACCAAAACGAAAAGCTGATGTTTTAGTGAACCTTAAAATATATCTGTGAACGAAAAAAAATATCATGTTCATTTTGAGAATGTTTGCATAAATATATGTTTTTGTTTGCTATGTATAATACTTCTAGTTAATGGTTAATTCTAAGATCACTGCACAATATTTGATATTTTTTTCACGAAACAAAATGAAAGTGTTTGACTTTCCTATTGATACAATATTTTCAAATAAGAGGTTTTATTTTAATATTAAAAACACGGAAAACGATACACAAATGGTCGATAAAGCTATACGGTTGCAGCACCATATCCTCTTCACAAAATTTTCCCTGACCAATTCGTACATTTACGGCTAAATATTCTCTATATTTTAATGTTTTTCATCTTTTAAGTATTTAATCGATTGTAGATATTAGGAATAGACCTTGTCTTCTACGTGGGCTCATAGAAAAAAAACGGTATTAAAATACAAGATCTCCTTAGCCAAATATTGTGATCACATCTTCGAGAAATAACAAGGTCTGGAAACAATTCATGCATAATAAATGTTCAAATCAATATCACAAAATTTACCATTTAAAATGAACCAGCTTCAGTTTCCAATAAGTAGGTAAGGTCTAATCACTCCGCCATTGACAGCCCAAAGACTAAACCAAACAGTGGCACGTTGAGGATGGAAATGCTTTTCAATAATCAATCTTGAATCTTTTGAGCACCAAATGTAAATTGAATGTCAATGTCGAATGGCTGATTTCAAAGATCATCGAGGAATAGCAATAGACAAACTTGTTTGCAGAAGCAGTATTCTTAGTTGTTCTTGAGTGACGACCACGTACACGGTTTCGATTCTTCAGCAGTTCTAACAGTTTAATTACCAAAATTGCTTTAGTTTTGTGAACTGTGACTACAAAATGTTCACCATTTATGTAGTGAATTATAATTATCGTTATGTAATGGCGTAGTTTTTACTTGCCAAAAGTCAAAAGAAGTCAGCTTCAAAAGTGACGTTTGCCGAAATAGAAGGCTTTTCAAAATTTAACCTCTTACTTGAAAAACTCGTAAAAATTCACTGTGTACAGCAAATATAACCTATTAATGATTGAATAAGTGTTTTCTTACAAGCACACTTTTCTCTCTAGTGTCCGTCTTTCAATTGCTACACTAAATGTTGTTAATTATTATATACTTTTGATTAAATATTAAAAATTTTCTTCAGTAAGAATAGCACAATATTATTGTTATGACATGAGTATTATTTTAACATGGGCTCGACATACTATATTCAAATTTTGTGAGTGAAAGTGAATGTAATAGATTCTTGTTCAAAATAATTGATATAACTTATTCTTTTCAATTTCAGTGGTCCGCAGAACTTTTAATTTTTGTTGTCTCTCCAACTTAAAGTCTTTATAAAGTTTTTGGCGAACTCAATTCCAAATGGATTTGAAATTGAAATTCGTTTGAATTTTTTTTAAATTACCTTAAAAAATTAACTTAGGTACAAATATCTATAATTTTTTAAAACTGCTCTAAAACAATACATGACAGAAAAAAATCTTCTATGTATGCGAAAAACCTAACGAGGATGACATACAAAGTAACAATTCTTATATCATATTCGAAAGCAATACTCGTACATAAAAAACTTTAAGACCGCTTAACTTTAAATTTATGACAAAAGAAAATTGAATTTTGCTTACAAGTGGGATACAATTTTAAAACACATTAAATTTACATACATACATAATGTATGTATGAATATCTCAGCCTTATTTTTTTTATTTTTTGTTTAAAAGTATTATATGTATGTATGAACATACAATAGGTACATACTATAAAAAAGTGTATAAAATAGCTTTAACGAACAGGAAATTAATTGTATCATCTTTGTTTTTTATTATTATTAATAATCTGTTAATCTAGACTCTAGAGGCTGTGATTTTTTTTTTATAATTAAAAAAAAAAAACATCTACTAAATAGACAGTATTTTTTTCTTCTAACTTCTATAGTTTCTACTGAAAGTCCCCCGTGGAATTTGCAACAAGAATTAGTCAAGAGGTGCTAGATATAACTCTTGTCACCGACAAAATTCATCACACCAGGGGGCCCCAAATCAAAGTCAAATACAAATTTTTTATATTGGATGTATGTAAAGTTTAAGAAGTACTTACATATATGAGGATCTCAGTAATACATTTTTTGTATAATATTTTTCATCTTTAATCGATCTTAAGCAGAAAAGGTGACATATTTTTTAAAGTGTGGATAGTTCGGAATTAAGAATTTTTGTATGTAAAAATTTTAAATGTAAAAATACCATACAAGAGTATGTTGCAAGAAATTGGCACTTATGATAATTTTTGTCATAAACTCGTAATGTATCTACATTATGTAAGATACAAAATTGTATGGTGACCCAAAAACGATATTTTCTTAAAATGTATTCAACGAAAATATAGGTATGTACAAAAGTATGTATTTATATGTATATTATATAGATATAAATATGTTTTTCTAAATAGCATGTATAAAGTGAAGATGTTACTTAAAAGTTTTCTAAAAAATTAGACAAAAGGAAAATATTCACTTCGGAATTTCGTTCATTTTCTGTTTAAAACAAAAAACATAACTTTGCATTGCCTATAACTTTTTTCTCACAGCAAGTTGAGATTATCTGCCATATAAAAAGTTGATATCTGCGAAAATAACTTTCTAATGACAAAATATTATACATAAAATGTATTACTGAGATCCTCATATATGTAAGTACTTCTTAAACTTTACATACATCCAATATAAAAAATTTGTATTTGACTTTGATGAATCGCTGTTATTGGTTCTGGGGGCAACTCCCAAACATTTTTTGCCACTATCCTTTGTAAATAAATAATTTTTAAAATATTATCCTCGGACTAAAAGTTTTGAAAAATTAATTATTTTGTTTAAACTACCTTTTCTCAAAAATATACTTCAATATATGGGTACCTTCTAGTTTTGTTATGAATATACAGTGCTCAATTCAAAAATAGGCTGATAACTTCCCATTATATGTACTATGAAACCTTGGGATCATTTATTGAAGTTCTTACGTCACAATAATTTGCCAATCAAAGGAAATGTTGTTAATGTTTGTGAATTTGTTAATTTTTTAAAAAAATATGTAATACATTAACTTTTAATGTTGGTTGATAATAATTTTACTCACAAAAAAATGATCACACTTTAAGAAATTTCTAGTGATACTGTAGCGGGAAAATAATTTTCGGTAAATTTTTTTGAAGTTTTATATTTACATTCCTTTAAAAAAATTTCAATTTTATATTTTATGATTTATGGACAAATGCATTATGTTTAAAATATAATAGGTAATAAAATATAAATATAAAAAATATAAATTGTAAAAAAAACCGTGCCATATGTGCCTGGTTACACGAGCGCCAAAAAGAATTAATTCACGAAATAGAAAGGACGATTTTTGGAAGATTATGTGAAAGAAAAAGGGGATAGAAAAAATCTACCCTTTTCCTTTTTTCTAAAAATAAGCCTCTCTCTTTCCAGAATTAATTCTGTCCATAGCGTTATTTGTTATTGAGATATTAGCGACCGAACAAAATTTTTACTTTTTTAAATTGCTATAGTGAAAAAACCGCTTGATAATTTTTTTTTAAATCTTTTCTACATCCTTTGAAATTATAACCTGTTGAACAAAATATAATTGGAGTCAATATTTCTATTAGTTCATGAGCCCACTTTTTATTGAAAATGAGGTAATGATGCAGTTCTACTAGAATTTCAAAACTGTTTCTAAAAATTGTCCACTTTAGTCTAACCGGCAAATTTTCAAGTGAAATTCATGTTATTAAAATTGAATAAAAAAAAACAAAAAATAATAATAGAAGTCTGATGAACAAAACAACCTGACTATAATTAAATTTAAAACTTAAAAATCGTTTTCTCTAAAAGACTTAGAACAATTTTGCAATCCGCCGACCGACGATTTGTCAAAAAGTTGATGATTTAAAAGATCACATAAAGGGCCCCATTTAGCATTGCCGCCCCGGGCCTCCAACAAGCTTAGTCTGTCACTGCCTAAACAAATCTCTGGAAGTAGCTTGCCCTCTAATACAAATTAGAGGTCAAAAGAAACCACACTGGTGGAACTCAGGGCTTGATCCTATAAGAAAAGAGTGTAGGAAATTCTTTAATAAAGCTAAAGCAACTAGAGATGCATCTGATTGGGATACAATAAAAAATCCCTAAAAATGTATCAAAACAGAACTTAGGAGGACCAAACGTATGTCTTGGAGAAACTTCTATAAAAACGTAGAAAGTAACTCCGAGGCATCAAGGCTACGAAAAATCCTCTCCAAAACCCCAATAATGCCTAGTAGTCTAAAAAACTCTGATGGCTCCTGGACAAACTCAAGTGAAGAATCACTCAATTTACTACTGGATGTACATTTTCCATTTAGAGCTCCTCAGGTTGATAATCCTGACACTCATTTAGACGTCAATATAATCACTCCTCCTGAAGGCTTAATTATACAAAGGAAAAACTAAATTGAGCTATAAACAGCTTGAACCATTTAAATCAGCTGGGCCAGATGAAATAATTCCAGCGGAATTGCAAAATAATTCCGATACATTAATTCCTATTCTGAGCAACATCATGAATATTAATATCGCTCTGGCTCATATTCCTCTGTCTTAGAGGGAAGTCAAAGTTGTCTTTATTCTCAAGGCTGGCAAACCTAGCCATGTTAATCCTAAAGATTTCAGACCTATAATTCTATCATCATTCCTTCTAAAAACCTTTGAACGTCTGATTGATATGCACCTAAGTACAAACATTGATAAGTCATTACTATTTAATGCTCAACATGCCTACAACAAAGGGAAATCTGTAGAGACTGCTCTACACACACTAGTTCGTAAGATCTAATACTCCCTTCATCATAAAGAGTATACCTTGGTAGTTTTCCTAGATATAGAAGGAGCTTTCAATGACATCCGCAGTCACTTCTGCGCTGTCATTAATGAAAATAGATAAATCGATCAGTGAGTTGATCGATAAGCTGAATTATAAACTCCAAACTGGGCGTATGTACTATCCGAAGAACCGTCAGTAGAGGTGTCCTTTCTCCTCTCCTCTGGAACTTATTGGTGAATGAACTACTAAGTATGTACATTACAACGAGTAGGGGTGATGTGATTGCCTATGCAGACGATGTTGCCATAGCTTTATCAGAAAACCATCTCAACACACTAAGAGAACTAATTCAAAATGCTTGGAACAAGCTCATTGTCATGGACTCTGACAACTTACCTTAAACATCTTGACTACGCTGACGATGTTTGCTTGCTTTCCCATAAGATCATGGATCTCCATCAAATGGCAACAAGGGTGGAGAGAGAAGCAGCAATCGTGGGGCTGAAAATCAATACGAGAAAAACAAAGATGTTCAGCCTCGGGAGCTCGCAATCATCCGCTCCGATGAACATTGGTCAACAAATAGTAGAGAAAGTAGATAGCTTCCAATACCTTGGAATTGGAAGTATCGTCTCTACTGAAGGAGGAACCGAATTCGACATTGCCAACCGCATCGGAAAAACAAAGGATGCGTTCGGGGTGGTGTCCAATGTTTGTAGGAACAAATCTCTCAGCTTGAACACAAAGCTACGACTGTTTAACTCTAACGTCGAATCAATTCTGGTATATGGTTGCAGTACCTGGAAAATAACAACTACAATAACCAGGAAACTGCAAACCTTCGTTAATAGGTGTCTTTGAAACATCTTACGGGTTTTCTGGGCTAATCCTATCTTCGACGAGGACCTACACAGACGAACAGGTCAGGAACCCATAGACACCATTATACGAAGGCGCAAGTGGCATTGGATTGGACACACGCTTCGAAAAGGTAATGACTGCATTGCAGGCCAAGCAATGCAGTGGAACCCACTCACACAAGAAGGAAGAAGAGTTGGTAGACCGAGAAGTTGATTTTCAACTTCCAGTCATCGCAATATCGCTGAATCTTGTCGAAGTCACGCTGTAAAAGATCTCGACTTTTGGGGCCGTTCTGTACGCTATTAGTTCTTTGGCATAGGCAATTACTTGAGTAAGACTACCTATCAGATCGCAGGTGTAAATGCTGAATAGAATAGGTAAGTTAACGGCACATTGCTGAAGACCATTTTTTATATTGAAGTCTGCGGTAGAAGTTACTTGCCACTCTTGACAACAAACTTTCTACCATTGAGCATGTCATGAAGCATATACAGCAGGAGCTTATTTATACTAACTCTGGCTAGATTAAGATAGAGACCTTATAAGCAAATGCAAGCATTTACCTTGTCCTGAGGATCTTCGGTCATATAGAGTTCATCGTCCAGACGGCTTTCTCTGGATCTATCCCTACTCTCAAAAGTACGTCTCTGTTTTCTGTCCTCCTTTGAAGCTCAAGACACGGAAGATAATTATCCTAATTTTTTCTAAAGATCTTGTTAATTTGTGGGAATATACTCTGGTCGCTAGATTAAACGCCCCGAATTTTTCGGTCCCAGTAAAAATTAACAGACAATCGATAGTTCTCCTTTATCAAATGGTTGACATTTTCATCGCGGACTTCAATGTCCTAATCTCCAAATCGTTCGGGTCAGTAAACCGTCTATACAAAAGTTTAAGTTTCGTTGTTTCAATTGCTGAAACGCCGGACAGCCTCTTTAGTTAACGAGGTACCCTTCGCTTTTGCAAACTGCACATTTAAGGTGGGTCTTGTCCTCGATCCGTTCCTTCCCGAGCTTACACTCACCTAACTTGTGGTCCTCTTCACACTTAACGCAGTGTGACTGCGTTTTGCAGTTGTCTGCAGCATGGCCGAACCTTTGGCAGCACATGCATTGAAGCATGTCGACACGCTTCTTTAATGTATATCCCATGTTATAACCTGGTAGTTGAGAACGGAGATACTCCTCAACTTATCCAGTTTGCTGCTGGGCGATGACTTTACTATGAAGATCGGAAGGTTCCGCTTCTCCCGTCTGGCCTTGACAGTAGAAAAGGGCTTGACCCCTCCAGATCGTAGCCCGCTTTTTGACCGATCTCTTCTAGGAGCTCAGCTGAGATTATCGTTTAGTGACGCGACGCTTGGCCAAATTGGGGACACTGCGTCCTCTCCTCCTCCTCTACAAGGGAACATTTTCTGGCGGCGGCATCGTTCTTACCGCAGTTTTTGTGGTTACCTTTTGTGATGTTCAAGCCGTTGCTGGTTTCAATAATGTTGCCTTTGGTTGTTTGGCTTCATGGTTGTTGTTGTCGCCTTTGCTGGCTTCTTAACTACTGCCTTAGCTAGCTTCCACATCCGCAAATATTGCCAACATTTCCTAACCATTTCTTTAACCATGTTCATTCAGACAATCAGATGAATGGCGCTCCAGAAGTTAATGAAGAGTTTTATAAAAGTTGGACTGTTAAAGTTAACCAAAAAAATAAAATATGAGTGAGAAGGTGTGGTAAATTTAATAAAAAATTGCTTACCCACATCTTAATATAAAAAAAGGTTATATCAGTTTTTCAACTTTATGTTGAAATTTCTTTTAGTTATTTTGTGTTAAAAAACTGTGAATTCATTTTTTTTTTGAAAATCTTAAAATTTTCAACAGGCATGTAGAAAACAAATATAATAATAATATGGCTTCTTCGTTCTGAAGTCTCAAGAAGTTCGATTCGAAAAACTAGTGTTACCAGTTTTTATAGAACTTTTTTAGTTTATTATATTTCGTTAAGTAAATGCCAATTAAGTTTTTTTTTTAATTTTAACAGTTGTCAGAAACGTCTTTTGAAAAAAAAATACTATTTTTAGTTTTTGAAATACTCGCGCGTTAAATTATTTTTTAAAGTGTCTGTGAAAAAAACATACATGCTTTACATAATAACAAAAGTTTACTGAATTATAAAACCAATTATTATTACTATTTTGTGATAATAGCTATAAAATCTTTTTTTTAATCTTGTGTAAGGTATTGAAAATTTGATTGAATTGAGTAGTGGCGTTTTTCTTGTTTGACTCTGAGGAAATCTGAGAGCGATCAGAGTGGTCACATACGCATGATTCTGATTATCATTTGTAGATTTTTTGCTTTTAAACTGGAGGTGATTAATCAGTTCAAGATAGACCAGAGGCTCAATTAAAATGATATCTATGCTAAATTTTCTACAAATTTGATGATAAAGGAATAAAAGTTTTACCAGGCCTGTACATTGTGGTCCATTCGCTGAAAATATTTGATAAAGTTTTTATGTACATAATATGTATTTTTATGTATGTATAAATCAAGATAGGTGTTTTATTGGTAAAAACCATAGTTAAAGTTCCAAATAAAATGTTATTCACCTCAAAAAACAAATCAAAGGAAAAGCTGTTGAACGTTCTCAATTATTTAAAAATGGGGAAAACAAATCTTAACAATATTTAAATAACACGCAAAATAATTTAAATATTATAAAATGATTTTGCCGAAAAATTGCGTATATGGAAAATCTGTATGTAGTGATGATGACATTCTTATCTTTTTTATTTTGTTTGGCGTCGATGATTACACGCTCTTCTATTGTTAACACGAAAATTAATTGATGAAATTAAAAAAAAAACTTCAGCCATTTAAAACCACTGGCTCTAAAATGAGTAAAGTGGTTGTCAAAGTTGCAGTGTCAATATGCTTCTTTCATACTTTATTGATACAATTTATTTATTTATTTATTAACCTTAAAAGCGATTACAATTAAATCACGCTTTGAGTCCTTAAAGCTTCTTATTTTATAAAAATTGATCTGAGAAGTGCTACTGTTTAATAAATATGTAACCTTCAAGAAAGGGTTTCATTCTTGATTAAACTGTAATAGATTTTAAAGTTATGAAATAAAAAATTGAATATCTATATTATATCCTTTGAAAATAAAATAAAAAAATATAAAATAAATTAATTACATTTAAAGTTCCCCTATGACATGTGAGCTCTTAATTCATTGTGTAGCTTAAACTTGAGAGCTACATGAATTTGTGCCTGGTTACACGAGCGCAAAAAACAATTAATTCATGAAAGAGAAAGGACGATTTTTGGAAAGAAGAAAGGGGATGGAAAAAAAATCTATCCTTTTCCTTCTTTCTAAAAATAATCCTCTCTCTTTCGAGAATTGATTCTTTTTTGCGCCCGTGTAACCAGGCACTTTCTATATAAAAAAAACTATTTACTTCTTCCCTACTTTTAATATTATAAATGTGAATGTAAGTTTGTTTGTAACGCTTTCAAGCCAAAACTACTCAAACAACTACCATGAAACTTTGTACATATTCTTAAAAGGTATTAGAAAGGACATAGGATATTTCTTATTAAAAATTGCGGAGGGTACAAAATATATTTTGTCATGAAAGCTGAATTTATAGCAAGCAAGCACTTAGGGCTTGCACATTATTAGCTCTGTTTAACCACAAAATTGTTACTGTAAAGTAGTATAGCTCAGTTCGAGCTCATGGAAACTATGAATCAGCGCAAGTAAAATGGAAGAGATAATAATATAATCTAAAAATCCATCCAAAATGTTCACAATTTTTTTTTTGTGTAATTTGAATTTTAAAAAATGCGTATTAATTATGTGTAGGTACTCAATTTCTTAATACTAATCTAAATTTTAATAACGATTTAAAAAGTGTACCTATCACAATTTGTTATTTTATGTAAGCCAAAAAACTTAGTGGGCCTTAATTTGTTTTGAGTAGAACAGAATACTGACATCTGCAGATTTTGACAGTTTTAACCAACCTGCACTAGCTCAAAAGGTAGTACTTATTGAACGCTAAACCAGTGCAAGTCAGTGCAGACATTTTTGCATTGAACATCAAAAAGCAACACTTTCCGGAGTAGTCTAACACAGCTGATTGAACACACTTATTTTGGTTGAAGTTTCTAGATTTTCAAATTTTTAGCAAAGAATTATATCTGCCAAAAAATTTTTAAAAAAGATTTTTTTTTTTAAAAGAAGGTTCCTATTCCTCTTGTCCTTTCTCTTTCTTATACATATCTCTAAGAATATGTGTACAAGGTTTCATGATGATCGTAGCAGGTATAGCTTCAGCTGTTTGAATTTTTTTCTATATTCAATATTTATTTTATTTGCTATATTTTGTCCTATCACTTAAAACAACAGTGAGTAAGGAGCCAGTTATAGCATCATTGGTTTTCATCATTGAAAATTTTATTTTGCTATTAAAAGCGATAGAGAAAGTCAAATTTGTCATTGGAGGTATCAAAATGAAGCTAATGACTTGGAGAATTTTTTTAGTGAAAAAAACATTTATTTTAACCCAGAATTTTTCTGTAAGTTCATTTTTAATTTTTCAATGATGAAATCGTTTTCAATGAACAGCTGTTTCTATTTGGAACAAAATCGTTCCAATGAAAGCATTTCATTCTTGTTGTATTCCCGACTGTCAGTTTTTCTTTCAATGATCATTTTTTCTTTCAATGATCATTTTTTCTTTCAATGATCAACTCTAACCTGAAATACTTGGAAAATATTTGTTTATTTTTTGTTTTCTTTCAAATTATGTAGTTGTACGTAGTGTTTTAAAAGAAATTTAAATAAATCTATCATTTACGCGATTGTTAGAATTTTAATTTGTTCTTTTTTCCAAAGAGTAGAGGTGGTGTAAAAAACAGAGTTTCTTTTTAATTTCAATGATAGATATTTTCAATGACATATTTTTCAATGATAGCTATAACCAACTTGTCAAAAAAATTCCAATGATTGGTTTCAATGATGAAAACCAATGATAGCTATAACTGGCCCCTTATTTTGACCCATAATTTTTCTGTAAGTTCAATTTTACTTTTTCAATGATGAAATCGTTTTCGATGAACAGTTGATGCTTGATTTTATGAATTGGAACAAAATCGTTCCATTTTCTTTGTATTCCCGCCTGTCAGATAGAAGATAGAAGAAGAAGAAGATACACATAGAAGAGCGATAGAAACGCAATAACAATATTGGGTAATTCTTTTACAAATCGAACACTTTTTGACCGACACATCTCCGATTTGGCTGAAATTTTATTTGTGGACACTTTATCGAAAAATAAAAGATACGTGTCCGAGGATTTTTTTATATTTCACTTATTTTCGAAAATATAGGTGTTTGAAAATTTGAAAAAAGTGAATTTTTGGGCTTGGAGACTCATTTTTAAGAATTTATAACTCTGGTTCTAGTTAAGCTACATACTTGTTTTTTCTTTCGTTTGAAAGCTAAAGAATTGAAATTTAAGAAAAAAAATATTTTTAATAAAAGTTATTAACAAAGTCATATTGTTATTAACAATTTAAATATATAAATCAATTTTAAACAATTGCCCCCACCTCGTATCAAGTTTTTTATATTTTTTTTGTATTCTCCTTAAAATTTTATTTAAAAAAAAAGTTTTCAAAATATGGTATCTTTATTATTACTATTGTTAAAAAATCAATTTGTTTAACCCCATTGGCAAAACAGAACATTTTTCGTAAATAAAAAGAAATCATTAAATCCACACGAGTATGATAACTGGGCGTCAAGATTTGTTAACGGTTTTTTGTAAAAGGATCAAAAACAAGTATTTTTTATCATAGAAGGGGGGTCTATCTCCCCCCGTTGAGGCGGTAGGAGCAATTTAAAATGAAAATACTTTGAACGGAAAATAAATTGTTAAAAAATAACGGTTACACCTACAACTATATATTATACATATTTTTTAAGCCAACGCTCTAATCTATCAGCCTGTTTTTAAATCAAGTACGAAAAGTTCATAGTTCTCGAAAAAAATAGTTGTAAAGCCAAAATTTTCTCAAAAAAAGCGTGAACAAAATTTGATGTGTGTTTTTTCAAAAGATGAATCTATTCTCATTTTTTACTAAGAACGAGTTGCTCTAGTTAATTCCTAATCAAAAACTGAAAATTATATGAATTTATGTCTAATAGTTTTCGAGAAAATTGAAGAGAAAAAGAACAAAAATCTTATAAAGAGCAATTTTAATAATTTTCAATTTTCTCGAGACATAAATTCATATAATTTTCAGTTTTTGATTAGGAATTAACTAGAGCAACTCGTTCTTAGTAAAAAATGAGAATAGATTCATCTTTTGAAAAAACACACATCAAATTTTGTTCACGCTTTTTTTGAGAAAATTTTGGCTTTACAACTATTTTTTTCGAGAACTATGAACTTTTCGTACTTGATTTAAAAACAGGCTGATAGATTAGAGCGTTGGCTTAAAAAATATGTATAATATATAGTTGTAGGTGTAACCGTTATTTTTTAACAATTTATTTTCCGTTCAAAGTATTTTCATTTTAAATTGCTCCTACCGCCTCAACGGGGGGAGATAGACCCCCCTTCTATGATAAAAAATACTTGTTTTTGATCCTTTTACAAAAAACCGTTAACAAATCTTGACGCCCAGTTATCATACTCGTGTGGATTTAATGATTTCTTTTTATTTACGAAAAATGTTCTGTTTTGCTAATGGGGTTAAACAAATTGATTTTTTAACAATAGTAATAATAAAGATACCATATTTTGAAAACTTTTTTTTTAAATAAAATTTTAAGGAGAATACAAAAAAAATATAAAAAACTTGATACGAGGTGGGGGCAATTGTTTAAAATTGATTTATATATTTAAATTGTTAATAACAATATGACTTTGTTAATAACTTTTATTAAAAATATTTTTTTTCTTAAATTTCAATTCTTTAGCTTTCAAACGAAAGAAAAAACAAGTATGTAGCTTAACTAGAACCAGAGTTATAAATTCTTAAAAATGAGTCTCCAAGCCCAAAAATTCACTTTTTTCAAATTTTCAAACACCTATATTTTCGAAAATAAGTGAAATATAAAAAAATCCTCGGACACGTATCTTTTATTTTTCGATAAAGTGTCCACAAATAAAATTTCAGCCAAATCGGAGATGTGTCGGTCAAAAAGTGTTCGATTTGTAAAAGAATTACCCTATTGCGAGAAGAATTCGGTTTGCAGAAATGCAGGCCACACGCCGCCGCACAGTGGGTTGAGTAGTGGAAAAAATTCGCAAAAAAAAAAATTACTTTCTTGTTTCCAAATAAGCCAAATTGAAGCTAACAATCCTGAGAATATTATCCAAAAGATTTTTTATGATAAAGCTTAGCCACCAGCTATAGGCGCAGCTCTGAATGTCACCTTAACTGGCTAATTTAAATTAAGAGAAAACTATAGAGAGCAGCAATATGAATTACAATTTGAGTTTTAATTTTTTCATGATGTCTGATAAGTACAGTTATTCTCACTTTTTTTTTATTTCGTTAACTGCAAGTTGTATGGTCTTAATTCAGGGTAAAATCAAGGTTATTATTACCTAGAGAGTGCTTTATTTGAATAGAACTATTTTTCCCGTGTCATTACTTGTTGTAAATTTTTTTTTTTTGAAAATAAAGACAAAATTAAGATCTTTTAAAATAAATAAGATTCATCTGCCTTTACCTGCCTTTTTCCTTAATACAACCTATTATTTTCTTGCATTTTTCGTAGAATGTGTTCAAATAGAGAGATTTTTGAGGTATGGTTGTGTGCTCTATCAATCAAAGCTCCAAATCTTTTGCAGTTTGTGTTAAGAAAATTTAATATAGAAGGTATTTTGGAGCCTGAAGATGATCTTAAATTAAAATGTCACCTTTCTTACATGTGCTCAAACATTTATAAACGCTGGCTAAAAAGAAAAAGGACGAAAAGTATTAAAAAAAAAAAACAAAGACTGGCTTGACCAACCACATGTTTTTCCCGTGAACATTGAGGGTCTGCAGAATATGTCCGAAAATCAGGCTTCGGAAAATAAACGTGGCAGACCAAAAAAAAAAAGTTTGAAGCGTGTTGCAGCAAAACAAATAGGCAAAAAGTTGACGATTTGATAAGAACAAGGTCATTGGAAGAATTAAGGTATGCAGGCGTTATGAACTACTTACTTTTGATGTCGGACCCATTCATTAGTCCTCAGAGACAAATAAAACGTAGAGAAAATAAATATGATGCTAGAATAAAAAACTATTTACCTAGTTTGTGATGAACATTTTTATCCTCATCAGATGAGGAAAGTTAATTATTTATATATTTTAATGTTTAAGGATTCTGTTTAAGAAGTTAAAAAATATATATTCATATAAAATTATAAAAAGCACTTTAAACACGTTTTTTCATTTTTTTCCTCGGTGCCCATACATTCAACACACTGTGCGCCGCCGCAGTGGGGTATTCAGGCTTAAAACATGGCATTAATCTACATAATATGTGAAAAAGTGAAAATAGTGACCTGAGTTTTATTTTTATTTTTGTGAAAACGGAGCAATGTTTTTTATTATAAATACATACAATGAAATCTCAACAAGCATGTTTTAACTGAATTAGAAATATTAAATTGTTTACAATTTGTGTAATGTAATATTAATAAATAATAATTTAATCATTTAAACAATACGAAAATAAACATTTTCCATTGATTGTCGATTGGAAGATTTGTTTACGTTCTTCACAGATCCCCGCTTCGATTTTTATATGTTGTACGATAGCTGTGTATTTGTATTATTGGATTAATCAATGATAAAATACCTACAAATAATATTACAGATAAGACAAAGATTTAGGTATTACCAATTAGGAGATAGATGCGTCATTTTCTGTCGTAGCAAGTGAAATGCTGTTTCCAACTAACTAAACTAATAAAACACGGCTCTTAAATACGATAGGTATATTGGTTCAAAAAATACGGAACGTAATTCATATTTTTGATTTTCTTAAGTTTTGGTAGTTTCTTGCCGGAAAATTTCGGCGATTTATGAAAAGGCGTATTTGGCTTCCTCCAAGAACGCCATCTGTATTCCACCTGATGCAAAACGATAAACTTAGCCGTTTCTCATCCGTAAATAGAACTTGTTCTCAAATGGTTAAAAACATACTGAATCTACACCATCTTATTTTCTTTCAGAATATTCGTCTTTTTCGACTCACTCCGTTATAATCTATGTTTAATTATGACTACGGGTGACCACATTTACATTAATTTCATCAGTTATCTTTAGTTTTCCAGGAAGTACACAAGCAATTGATTATTTATTATTTTCTTCAACACTTCTTAATTTACCTTTCCAATCGATTGCCAATTTTATTTGGGCGGCCTGATATTCGTTTTTTGTAGTTGTTTTACTTTTTTATATTTACCAATTAGGTACATTTTGAATATTTGCATAGAAACAGGGCCTTATAAAATTTTTAGCGATATCTCCTAATGATTTTCCCCTTTATCCTTAACTTAATGCTATTTTTTTTATTTGCCATTGTGATGTGCTTATTTTTGCTTTGAACTACTATTGTTATTAATATAAATGTATATTGAAGCATTACAAACGTTTTATTTTCCAAAAACAAAGTTATCTTAAAACTGGAAAAACAAATTAAAAATTTGTATGTTCTGAAACCAAATGATTAAACTTTTATTAAGCAAAATATAAAAATTAGACCACTGTGCGCAGAATTTTTGGGCTATGTGTATTTTCCTTATGCTCAACGATGAGACCTGGTTTCCGCTAAGTAGATTTGCAATGAAGGGCAATCAAAAGTGGTTCGTTGATTGATAAACAAAACAAAAATTTGATAGTCACTTTACAGTGAATATGATGTTCCGTAGGAAAATGGAATAAATAGAGTTACCAGAGGCCTACACTTTAGCTGATTCCACCCATGTCTTAAACTGTTTTTGAATATTAAAGGCACTTAATTTTGTGGTGATAATTCTGTATAATTTTGTATGTGTTTGGAAAACTAGTATATGAATGTGTAAACCATTCTAATGACATTCTTGTGTTTTGTGTGTATTGTATTATGGTTTGATTTATTAAATTGGTGTACAACTTTTTCAAAATTAAGTTCAACATAACTTGTTCATGCATTTATCAGGTTGTGTTTGTCATTTAGTTATTATTTTCTTCAAATGTTTAAAATAGAACACTAATACTGTAAGTTTCTTCTGCTTAAGCTTTTATGCTTCTTAATAAGTCAAATATTGTAAATTATTATATATTTTATAGTTGCAAGGAATCTTCGAATTGTGTTGTCTTATTCTCCGAATATTATTGTATGTTCACATGTTGGTTTTAAAATTAAAACTTGTTATCGTTGAATTAAACATTGTGTACTAATAGCAAATGTTCCCTCAAAAATTAAAAAAAGGAAAATTAAAATATTTCAAAAACGTTTTAGCCCGTTCTCAATCTGTTGGTCCACGTGTTATCGAAAATGAATCGCCAAAACGGCAAATTCGGTCTTCTAGCACAGCTCCAGGGTCTAAAACAACAGGAAAGAAAACTCCTGTTTCGACATCGACCAAGGCGGTGGTGGCTGATAGAAAACTTAGACAATGTAAGTATACTACCTAGACTGTATATTGTAGTTTTTTTTGTAAAGCACTTGTTTTGTTTTATTTATTTTGTTTAGTTCTACATACCTCTCCATATTTGGACAGATTTATTTATCAAATTTAAATTTAACAATCTATTTTTAAAATCAAATGTTTCAACTTTCAAATTTAAGAAATGTTCTTTATAAAAATTATTTTTTATATACATATAAATATACATATAATCACAAGCTTAATAAATTTTCGAGGAAACAATTATATTTAGCTGCAAAGCTGTAGTTACTTCTGTTTATTATTTATTATATTCGTCGTTTAGGACTAGCTGTAACAGTGAAATAAGGGTTTCCTAATTTAACAAAAGTTAACAATATACATATTTAGGTATACTTAATATTCGTTTTCGAAATAATTCCAATATGTAATATTTCAATAAAAACAGCAGTTTTAAAGCATATTCGTTTATTGAATTACTAGGGATTTACCTCAAATACATAATGTATGTACGGATTCCCTACGATGGAGGGAAGTTTCTTCTCAAAAATCAAGTATGTCGAAAGACATTAAGTCCAAATTAAAAATCTACATATAAAATTAATTGTAATTCGAAAAGAAAAGTAGGTATTGACAGTTCAAAAATTAATTTTGGGTCACGAATAAATATCAAGATCTTGTAGTGTTGTTCTAATAAATAAGCTTATCTACTATATGTATTATGTAAAGTCTTTATGCATAATAAAACGCAGATAGTATAAAAGCATTTAGTAAAGTTTACAATTTGTTGAGTAACTTCGACTGCGCGGGATACAAATCGATAAAGGACGAAATTGTGGCGGATGTAACTTCCTTGGTACTCGTAGTTATGGTTGCCAAATGCCATGAATTTAAACATAAAATTGTACCATAAATGTTTTCTAAGATACAAGACTATAAAAATTGTAAATCAATAAAATAACTGATTTATTATAATTAATGTATGATGAAATTCGATAGAATGAGGGAGGTTAAAGTGAATACCAATTAAACCTTACAATTTTTTAAATATTTACGGAACAACGATTTTTCTTGTAGAATGATAAAATTCGAAAAATGTAGGAGATTACGTTTATATACACAAAAGAACAAAATTAAAACCTAAGATTTTCAACAATAACATTGATAGTGATTAGCCTTTGAAGGGTGTACAATGTACATATGTTGAAAAAAAATTCAAGAAGGATGCATTTATTATTCAAATATTCGTTTTTTACATCGCATCGGTTAAACTGAATATTTTAAAGTAATGTCTTTATAGCCTTTACCATATGTTTTATTTATATAGTAATTTATTCTTCATATTAAAACATATACACAATTTTTTCTTTTGCGTTTGATGTTTGATAATGTTTTTTATAGAAACGAAAACAAAATCTATACACAGTTGAATGTTCAGTAATTCGTTAAGAGACATATGTAGATTTTTGGGGATAACTAGAAACAAAATTAATAGACACTGCTGTAAGCGTGATTGTGACAGAGTACTTGAATTCATAGATAACTTAATCTCTGTCCGTCCTCTACTTGATAAAATATGTTAGCCCATATTCAAGAGGAGCAAATTAAACCATTAATATAAATATTTGCTTAAATTAATAGTTCTTGTACTAAAACTTAAAATATCAAGTAAGTACCTCATAATTTAACATTTTCTTCATAATACAATTTTAACAAACAAACAATAAACTGATAAAAAATGTTTTTTTGCCACACGAAGAATGATATTAACTTCAAATTTATTTTATTCATTAAACAATTTAAAAACAATAGATTTCGACAAAAATGTTAAAAAAAAAATGAAAAAAAAAACTACAAAGTGTGGACAAAAATGTTTTTCTTTTTGAATATTTTTAGACTCTTTTAAAATTTTTAATAAAATTAGATATTGTCAATTGGTAAAATCAGAAATAATGCTTAAAAAGGTTCGTGTGGTTTTTAATCTGGCAATATTTTTTTTCGGAGTTGGTCTTTTTGACTGTTGTCACTTAATTTATGCGCAGTTTGGTTTGCTATTATACATAATGAATAGACTTACTCCTGAAGAACGTTTGCAAATCGTGCAAATTTTTTACCAAAAATAATGGTTCGGTTCACGCAACCCATCGCGCGCTATATCCAATATTCTTATTACATAATCGCCTAGCAGAGTCGGTAATTCGAGCAACCATGGATCGGTTTCGCACCACGTTTACTCTAGTGGATAATGCGCATTCTCAGACACGCCATACAGTGCGCAACGAAGACGCTATTGCTGCTGTGGAGCAGAGAATAGAAGAAGACTCAAATCCGTCATCGCACGCCAAATTTGGAGCTGTCCCCATCCACTTTTTGGAAGATTTTGCTGAAGGATCTTGATTTGCGGGCTTATGAAATCAAAAGGTGGTTGTTCAGCGATGAAGCTCATTTTTGGTTGAATGGGTATGTTAATAAACAAAATTGTCGGATTAAAAGTGATCATAATCCAAAAGCCATTGTTGAGACGCAGCATTGTGAATGCCCATGTAAAGTAATTTCATATCAATCGTTCTGGAAATACTTGCTGTTCAACTGTTGCCATAACATAGACAAAAAAAGTAGATCTTCAAATGGAGAATCAATTTATTCTAACAATTTCGTCGATGATAGAGGCTAGGAGCAGAATCCAATTACAAAATGGTTAAGTTTCATCAAATAAGCGGCCATGCATCCTAATGATATAGAAGCAGAATGCCCAAAAACACTTTGATGTAAATTGTTCTTAGGCTATCTAGCAAATTTTATGGATATCAACATTTTAGGATTTTTTTTATAAGACTAAGAAGAAATTAGTTTTGTAACAATAAAGACATTAAAAAGCATACTGCTTTGTTTCTATTTTTTCTCACAGTTTATTAATTTTTCCTTATCAGCGTTAAGAAATTTATAAACACATTTTTTTAAGGCAATCGACATAAAGCGTATGTTTGTGATATTTCAAATTGATTGAAATTTTCTTGTCTTGTCCTGAATTTTAAAATCCTATCATCATTCAAGTTTTTATTAGGAATTGAATACTTCAATAATAAAGGTACGCACTTAAATACGATGACATTCACCAATGCCTTTTTTAAAAATGATTAAATCACTTGTATTATTGAATTTGTTCGAATGATGTTTCTTTGTTTGTATCAAGATCAAGAGTGGCATTTGACGAGCAGTATCTACGCAAATATATATTTAAACAAGTTATATTGTATATATAATTTGTTGATGAAGTGTTGCAGTTTTACACACTAATGTACATTTATCTGCTATACAGAAAGTAAAAATGCCTAAAATTTATTTACGAGTATTTATTTTAAAATCGAACTGATATTAAATCAAATATATTTTTAGATCTCATACTTCTTTAAAAAAAATGCTATTAAGTTTTAAGTATTTATGTAAAACATATTCTTTTTTTTTTACTTTATTAAGATGATGGAGAGTTTACTGCAAAGGATACTGGCATTTCGATTTCAAGCTTTAGTCCTCAACCAGCTCCTGAAATTCTTGATGAGCCCATTGTTAAATCACCCCCAGAACCTACTAGAGTTAAATCGCCTGAGCAAATTATAATGCGATCACCGGATCCTGTTAATTGGACCGTTCCATTAGATACTGGAAAAACATTTACTGTTACACAAAATGTTAAAGAAGGTAAGTAATTTTATTTAACTAATATAGATACAAAACATGTGATGACTGATGAGTAAATAGACATTTTTCCTAAAGTCTACAGAATAAAGCTATAATCTCTACCAACATATTGACCTTACTTACCTTACCTGTACAGATAGTATGAACATCAGGGGTGGAATCGCTTAAGGTGATTTGTGATAGTTGACAGCACAAAAAACTAAGTTGACAGCACAAAAAACTAATTTGGTCTGTGTAAGGCGACTGTCACTCATGTGACAATTACATTTTTGTGACATTTACTTGTAATAGCTATTTTTTTATCACATCTTCAAAAATTGTCGTGGTTTTGTTAATTTTTCATATATTTTCATACAAAATGAAAGTGTTTGTGCGGGTGCAATTCATTTTTAGAAACAAAAATGGTGACAATTAAAATAAGTACCGTAGACAAGTTCACTTATGGAATCTGAATCTGCGAAACAAATATATTTGAGCTACCAAAGTAAGCTTTTGTTTTTTTCATGATTTGTTGATGTCTTAATGACTGTTTTGATTTAATAGATTTCTGAAAAACTTTCGTGTAATAGGCTTGTGATGACCTATAGAAAACATTTAATTCCATTCCATAACGTTCTTAAAATAGGAATTCAGCATTTACATCCTTTTTTGCAAGTTTTTTTTTAACAAGTTATTTAAGTTATTGATTGTTTTATACTTTTACTTTCCGTTTCCACTTCTCGCGGTAAAAATTCGAATAACAACTAAGATGAAAAATAAACGTTAATGTTTTTCTTCTAAAGCGATATCAATTTTTAATATTTGTTGTGATCATCTTATCAAGATGTAAAATTAAACGTGATCACAGATGATAATCACCAATCATCTCAGCCGATTCCACCCCAGATCTAGCGTCTAATCAGGTTGTTCTGTTTTTTTTTGTCTGCTCATACCTAAGTATAAGCACTAAAGGCCCAACTATAATAGGCATAAGCAAACATAAGCTTATGTCAAAAACCCAACGAAAATTCACTTATGTTTGTGAAATTACGAATTTTGACATGTCAAAATAATATTCGCAGCTGTGTAATTTGGTTGATTTTTTGATTCAAGGTAACTTTATTTTTGTTTAAAAAAAATGGAGTTCAATACCAAATTAATTTGTTTTATTTTGATTCTTTTTACTTTTATTAACTATTTAATTTTGTTTTAAGCAAGAACTCGTCACAACAATCACAATACACAATAGAATCAGAAACAGAATGATAAATTCACATGCACACTGTCTCTTTCTGTGCTAACCCCACAGGAGATTTTTCTCTCCAACTAAATGTGAGATATCTGATTTCAGAAGATTTTGTCTTTTTTGTATGGGCATAGTTGGATATTTTCTGTCTTGACAAACATTCTGAGATAAATTATTCCCAGTGAAGTTGGCCTGTGTGTATTTGATCAAAGCTGTCAGATTTTACTTATGCGGCGAGCGACTGGGATCGCTCTCGCTTATGTTTGCTTAAGTGAACGAAACGGAGCTGGACTCCATTATGGTCACTCGCATTGAGTTTCTTTTTATTCGCACGTTTACTTATGCACGCATATTCTAGCTTATGCCTATTATAGTTAGTTGGGCCTTAAGAACCGGACTGATTAGTATTCCAAGTTTTTCACTTCAAGCGTCAAACGCAACACTTTAAAACCAGAAATATTGCGAAAATTCATCGATTTTATACTTATAGTGTGCGACTTCATCTTTATAAGTACATACCAGGGACGAAGCGTCCATATATTGAGTGGAATGAGTGCTTCCGTAAAGCAATTCAAAAAATTATATGATTTAAGCAAAGAAATTTTAATTCGAAACTGACCTAATCGAATTTTATTTAATCTCTTCTGTAAATTAATAAAATCTCATAATAAAAGTCGTTCAGGAAAAACAATGCAAAACTATAACTACAAAAACTCAAACTTCAATTCCACGGGGAATGCACAATATCACTCCATTATACACTCACGCTTGCAAACAAATATTTGGAATGCATACCAGCTAGGCATTCTGATATATCGACTACTCTCAACTCTCACTCAATCTCGTTCAAAGCTAATTTTTTAGTTTGTTGGCGTTCACATAAGAAGTGAAGATTGAATTGAGTGAACTCATTATGCAAACAAAAGTAGAGCAGGAAAGGAGAGATATGAGTTATTTGCTTCTTCTCATTCATTGAAATAGGGGTTGAAAAGTTTATTTAACACTTGTGTGTTCCTTTTTCTTGTTATGTTTTTTATCTGTGTGTGTGCCAATCACATTGTCAACAATGCTAATATTTTGTGATCAATGATATTTTTCTTAAAAAATGAAACTAACATTTAATTTTACATTAGTTTTAACTTATTACTCAATTTAAAATTTTACTAAATGAATTTTATAAAATTTTCTTTTACATTTGTGTAATAAAAGAAATATGATCTTGATAAAAACTTTCTATTTAAGTTCAATCATAAGTGCTTCCGCTTCCAAAAAAGTCACGCCTCGTGCCTGGTACATACATATGTATGGAACCGACTCCCTTAGACTCGATTTTGACACACTTGTTAAAAAAACCGGTGAAAAACCGGTGCCAATGCAATAGTTTGATAAGTTTAGTTGACGTGAGACTAGGAATGAGTTTAAGTCCCATAATTTTTAGTGGAATTAGGTTATAGTTTAGAGTTCGCATTTTAAGTAGTTACGCGATACGTTTATTAAAAAAATGTTGAACCGCAAGGCTGTTCGAAAAATTATCAATCATTGAAAATTTAAAAAATTGGAAAAGAAAACAAATGTATCAGAAAAATTTGGTGTTTCTTTCATTCCACTTTCGACAAAATAAAAAAAAAATCGAATAGAACCCAAAAACCTAAAGAAAAAGATAAAGCTACGTTAAAATGGGTGCAACTAAACAAGAAATGAAATTTATCACTTCCAAATCTTTGGTTGAACATAATTTTAAAGGAACCAAACGATTGCTGGACAAATTTAAAACACGGTAAGCCAGTAGGTATGTATGTATGTAGATGTCGTCTTGTTCGAAATAAAAAATTACTGTTTCGGTGCGATATAAAACAAAAAACATTATAAGAGGCTCAATGCTCATGTACCTGCATGTGGTACCTAACTACTATATGTGGATCAAAATAAAGTGTGCACCTATTATCTTTTTTTTTAAATGAAATGTTGAATTAAGGTGTTGCGCTCATTGATTAAAAGACACATGCCATTTTTTCAGACGATTTATTCTTAATGAAATGCCAAACAAAAATTTTCAAAAAATATTAAAATAAAAACACAATAAGAACATAACCAAAAAGAAATCACTTTTTAATAATAATAATCCGCGTGGCACTTTCAACGAAATTCAAACAATTAATGACTTAGAAACAATAACTGTTGTTTTTACGATAAACAGAACCTGTAACAGTATGTTCTGCAAGTTGTACACTGTCTTTTGACGTGAATTTTTTGACCTGTTGTCCAATGTTTGGAGGAACCAATTTCTCATTTTTTCTTTGGGCCACACAAACTGAGCTGTCAAATTATTTTAAGGCATTTCAACATTTAAATCGGTTTCTGTAGAAGAGAATGTATATGAGTGGTGTTGCCGTTTATTAAAACTTAATTTGCTCCTACTTTAAATACACATTTTTTGTTCATGTTCACATTGTGTTCATGGATTCTAATAAATTAATGAGTTCAAAAGTATTATTTGTTGAATATAAATAAATACATAAGTACCTACTAGCAGACCCGGCCACACGTTGCTGTGGCTAAGTGATTAAATAAATTTTAACGCCTGACAATAATTGCATAATTTGTATATTGCACCAATAGTAACTTTGGAATCAGCAGAGTAATTGATGTCTGGTTCATAATTAAATGCAAGACGAACAAATGATCCACGTGTTACTGCGCGGTTGGTTCGATGATTGTCTCGGTTTTGTTCTCTAAATGAATCTATGTGTTGTTGACGTGCCGCCCTGGTTCTGGTTCTCAATGCATTTTCCTGTCGACGATTATCACGCTGTTCTTGTAATCCTTGTGCACGAATTTCAGCTGTGCGAATTCTTTGCGCTGCATTTCTTTCTGCTCTTTGTTCGACTGACTCATAAGCTCTTTGAACACGTTTATATCGAGTGTCCTTGCTACGGGCATTAATGTTAGATTTTTTGGGTCGCATTTTACTAAAAATAGTAATTGAATTTTTAATTGAATTTCGCTGTTCTCTGACTTACATATATATTTAGCTGTATTTTATTTATTTAGAAGTGAAAAACAATGAAACTACGATCAATAACAACAATCAACGTTGTTGATCAGTTTATTATTAATTATTAATTATGGGGACCGTTAATAATAACTATCCTATCATCTAAGTTGGACCAAATTACATATATATGCCAACTTTCATGAATATCAGTTGAGTTGTTTTTGAGTTTATTCAAGACATACACACGGACATTGAAATTTTATATATTAAGATTTTCCCGATAATTGAATATTTTTCAGTCAAACTTCAAGGAGTAAAAACACAAATTGGTTTGAATATATTTTAAAAAGAAAAATTATTTAATTTAAGAAATATGATTTCATGTTTACTTTACAAAAAAAAAAAAAAAAATTACTCAGCTAAAAACCTCAAGTAAAATTTTAATGTTCTATACATCGCAAAAGGTGTACACTAATTAATTTCAGGTTACACGTTGATAAAAAGACCAAGTTCTTGCTCTCAGAAAAAAACTTGGAATCAAAAAAAAATGTATTTAAAAAGTGGAAGTAAACCATTTTAAACGTTATTTAGTGCATTAAATTTGTTATTGCAATTCATATTCAGAAATCTTGTTCAATAATATTACTTGCACCAGCATTTATATATAGTATATACCTTAAATTCACATTCCTTTGTAACGTAAATCTAGAAAAAATAATATTAAATCATCATGAAATATATCTGCTTTATGTTGCAAAATTTAATTAGGTAAGTTAATTTTATATTTTCAGTAAAAAAGTTATAAATTCTTTTAAAAATTCAATAGCCGGATTTAATTTCATATTTAACTTTACTCCTAATTTTTATTTACTTGACAATCAGTATTCGTTAATTGATGCCAAAACTAGGCTTTATGAAATAGAAAGAAGCAGCATACTTTGACAATCTTAGGATCTTGTATTTTTAAAAACTTTCATTGTTTTTTTTGAACCAATTAAATTCATCTACAGAAAGCAGATCGAAGTGAAAATAATTCTGTTATAAATTACCTTCATATTTTATATTTAGCATAAATCAATTTGTGAACAAAATTTCAGTAATTTCGGTCATTCACGACAGAAAATAACTGCGCAAATTGAGTTTACAAACCTGAGCAAATGGGACATTATACTTCATCCAGCGTAGTTCCACTGTTCAGTTCACCAAATGCATAAAATAGCTAACTAAACATTTTTTTTTTATTAAGACAAAACTCAAAACTGTATTGTGGGATCAATCAATGTTGAATCTGATGAAGACTTGACCTTAGGTTAGGTTAGATTACGATGGCTGCTGAAAAGAAGACTAGTCCATTTAGACCATCAATGGTCCATTGTGATACCACATGGATCGTAGGATCCTTCTACTCGTTGAACCATTTGGAGCTAACAATACAGAGGTTGAGATTGTGAAGGTCTGCGTTAATTAGATCACTGGGATCATTGTAATGGAAGTCTCAGAGGTGTATTTTACGTTTTTGTGCAAGTGCAGGACAATGGCAAAGAAGATGAGGAACTGACTCTTCTTCTTCCTCGTCCATACAGCTTCTACAGAAATAGTTTGCCGGAGCTCTAAGTCGCAAGGCATGTCTGGCTATTAAACAGTGATCAGTAAGGACACTTATAATGTGATTTACCTATGGAGATGAGTTGCTTTGAGCGTTTAGCATCAAGCTTTGGCCATATTTATTTTGTTGCCAGACAGGTGAGTGAATCACACCACCTGTGATTCACCATTTCAATGGTATCTTGCTTTAGCATGAGTTTACATGTAGCTAGTAATATACCGATATTAGGTTAGTTGTCTAATAGAGGTAGAGTTGTTCCATTTTTTGCAAGTTCGTCTGCTTTGCAATTACCTAGAATGTCTCTATGGCCTGGCACCCAGATAAGGTTAATATTGAATTGATCGACCATCTCCATCAGAGATGATCTACAATTTTGGGCTACTTTTGAATTAGTAAAGAATGATTCAAGATAGGACTTCTTTGATGGCAAGAAGTTCTGCTTGGAACACACTACAGTGTTTGGGTAAACGAAAGGAGAGACTTAAGTTCGGTCGTCTGTCGGAATATACGCCGCCACCAACTCCCTCACCTGTTTTGGATCCATCCTTTTGAGCCGGATTGCTGTATCGGCGGCAGTTTGTTTCCTAAAGATGTCTAGCGGTATGAGATTGAACAGAACTTCCAGCGCTGCGGTGGGGATTGAACGAATTGCACCACCCATAATTAGGCTAGCAGTTCTTTGGACTTTGCTTAGATTATCGCGGTTTGTAGCTTTTTCTAATGCAGTCCAACATACCGCTACACCATAAGTTAAGATTGGTCTGATGACCGATAAGTATAGCCAGTGTGTTATGTGGGACTGTTAGTCCCCACTTGTTACCTATGGCTTTTTTGCAGGAGAATAGAACTACTGTAGCTTTGTTAATTCTCCCTTGAATATTAGGTTTCCAGCTTAATTTCTTGTCTAGAATAAGGCCAAGGTACTTTGCTTTATCCGATAATTTAAGCGGAATTCCGTTAAGCGAGGAGAGTCTATGTGTGGGACTTTGTATTTCCTCGTTAAGAGAACAAGTTCTGTTTTCTTGACTTGCCCTTTAGTAGCCAAGAATTTTCAGAGGATTTGATTTTGAAAGATGTGAATGTAATTTAACATGGGCGCCGTTAGCACTGAAGTACAGTCTTTTGTATCTCAGCCTTTGAAACACTATAGTATGTTATTCAATTTGACAAAAAAAGACTTAAATCTCTTTTTAATTATTTTACTAACAGGAGAAAATTATAGCCGCCCTCAAAGTGAGATAAAGGCTTCGACACCAGTTGAAAAACCTCCACCAGCTCCACAATCTGCCCCTCCAGAATTGACAGAACAAGCCAGAATGGATAGTATGTATTTTTTTACTATTATTCATTACATTTAATATTTATCAATTCAAAAAATAATAAAATACACTTTTTGTTCACAAAAATAAATATCCAAAGTTAAATGTTTTAAAAATTGTAACTAATGAAGCAGAAACATTTGTTGTATTTGTTGGCTGAATTTAAAACAAAATAATTACTGGTCACATTTTGTATTTAGTTGCTCGACAAAAATTATTTCAGCTTGAGGCTTACAATATCTTTTTATCTTATCTAAAAACAAGTATCACGTATTAGCTGCCTCTTAAAAATTGATACAAAACTAATATACTTTGATTTTTTTTTTAGATTGGAAAGGAGATGATTTTAGTGATCCGAAATCGTCAGGTAGCCCAACTGGAGAACCTATACCGAACATTTTAAGTGCTGGTACAGCTGGCGGGAACCTTCGCTTTGATAAGCCAATACCAGAATCAACTCTACGTTCTTTAGAGGATTCAAAATTTGAATCCGATACATCAGCGATAACAGTTCGGAGCAGTGCAACAGATGTTTTGGAAAAAGCTCGTGATCGTTTTGATCGCTTCTGGGGAGGCAACAAGGAAGACAACGTCTAATGTTATTTTTATACATATTATTTAAGTGAAATTTATCTACGAGTAAACTGATTTTACTCTTACTACAGGGTAGTATATCTTAAAACCAAAACTAATAACATGGTCTTGAATTAAAAGAATTAACTAAATCAAAACAAAGAAAATACATAATTCTCTGAATTTCATTAAAAAAAAAAACAATGAAAAAAATATGAATTTAAATTTATTATTAGAGGAATACAATTATTTTTTTTTTTTTTTTTGAAACGACAAAACATCTAACGAAACATTAAATCACTTGCTCTTATTTTATGAAAAAAAAACTTTGTTCACTTCAATTTCAATTGAAACAAAAATCAAGTACCCAGCTATGGAATTCAGAGAAAATCGTTTTCAATTCGATATCTTACTGTCATACTCGCTTCGATTTAAAATTATCAATTTATGACAAAAAGTCTTATCTGCTATTAAACAGACTTACTCCAAATTCCAATGAGTACTTAATTTTTTACCCGAAAGATCTTAAACGATATCATCATCACAAAAAATCAAACAAAACAACCCGTCCAAGTAACATAAAGAACAAAAGCAGTAAACATTATATGGATCATGAAATAGTGATTAGATTACTAAAACCATCATTTTTAGGTTGTAGAAATTATATAAATCTGTCTGTGTCTTTTTTTATTGGCTTTTATAACATTACGCGGGAAATGAATTTTCCAAAACAACGGAATGTTACTGTTTATTTAAAAGAGATGCTGCGTTGTGCAGTCATCTTAACTACTATAAAGTTTTCTTGGAAAGGTTTATTTTTTTTGAAAAACTCAACACTGACGGGAAAATTTGAAGCGAATTAATTTAATGTTTTAAGACGGTATATTTTGGATTGAGTGTTTTTTTTAGAACTAAAAAATCTTAGAGCTTCAATGACTTAGGGTTGCTTAACAAAAGTAATGTAAATCCAATGACAAAATCTATAGATATTTGACAGCAACAATCTCAGACACCTGAAATGATTTATTCGCACTTTCCTTTAGATTCAATTTTTGTTGAAAACAAAGCTTTTTAATTAGTATCACATCGCAAATTTTAGGGTCTTAAGTTAGAATGGCTTAGAATAATTCAATAAAATGCTAAACTTTTGGAAGCTTTTGTTTGTTTTCTGAACGTTTTAAGTGTGGACTACAAATTGTTGTTTAAATACCACAAATACATATATGTATATTTCACAATGCTCAATGCAATTTTTGATTGTTTGGCGTTAAATATAATTTGTTATTTCAATTCTATTCATTTTTGGGACCACTGTCTGTTGAAGCGAATTGTGCAATATTAATGCTGAAAAACTTAATAAAAAAAGGAAATAGAATATATGAACATATTTCGTCAATATTCTTTTTTGGCACCAACTTCAACCTCTCGGAATTGGAGGTCTTAGAAAAGTGCCACATGAAGCTATGGCCGCCTTGCTCCCGCGTCACTGAGTTGCATCTCAGCAGAAGAAGCGACTGCTTAAAATAGAAACTATTTAATTGATTTTTTTAAATTAAAATAATTAAGTCATTTTAAAAAAGATGATCTTAGATTTGTTGGCGGTATATAAAATCTTATGTAACATATTAGGAGATAGTTTGGGTCATATTAAGATGGTAGTAGACTGGTGGGAGTCAATAAGATTGTATATTAATGTTTTGCGTCCTAGCACAAATTTTAATAAGAATAAAAAACAACATAGAAGTGAAATGACAAAATTAATCTCTGAATTAAATAATTTAGCAAAACATTAATACTGCACCTCATTGACAGCCTCTATATCAATAAGGTACACTAATTTCTTGACCTTGTCATTACTCACTGTGAAGTTGCTAACATTCAACGCAGTGTTAAATATATATGCACATTTATTAATAAATGTAATAAATGTAAAAAGTTGTTATGGTCCGATTCCGTAACGATTGCCTAACATCATGTCATATTCGGTTCTTAAGATAGTCTTTAATAATACTTCGATTATTATTAACTCGATTGACCAAACCAATTAATTTGCAGAGCAATCTTTTTCATCTATGCCAAACTACAAGTTTCCCCGGATGGATGCAAAATAAAATGTTAAGTTATCTATTTATAGATCATCCACTGAGCCGTGGATATAATTTTCGATTGCTAATCTAGAGATTGTGAGAAGCCCAGCTCTTGGCAGCGTTATTTCTATATCCCCCAATTTCTATTGGACACCACTATGCTTAAATCTTATTTCCTCTTCTTTTTCGGGATTATGTTTCATGACTCATCTAGTAGCAACACTTTTTATGAAAAGGGATGCGTCGAAACGCTGCAGCTCACGTCCTTACAATACGAAAAATATGATAAGATATATTATAATGATTCTGTTTACATACATACATAAATATATGTAATAGTAGATTCGTCCACCCTGTCCCTATAAAAGGATAGTCCTCCTCTTCCTCTAACTCTCGTCCAACAGCACATACCTCGCTTCTTTTAAACGCTGATTAATTTTCAGTTTAAGAAATATTTTGTAGCAATGTAGCTTTTAGTATAGTTTGACATCGAGTTCTCTTATAGAAAATGTGTGGTTTTAGCATCAACGGTCTAAAAATTACTTTTCGGACCGTATCTTCGTGAAATGCCTAATTGCATTCATCTCTGCCAAAAAATTCAACCGAAATACGCGTACTTCTAAAAATGCCCATCAGTTTTTACTTGAAACCAATATTCAAAATTTATGAAATAAAATATTAAAAAGTTTACTGTTTCTTATTAAAATTTTTAATTGAATACTGAAAACTATCAATTTTAGAATATGTTACATAAAATATTCTTTACAATCATCATACGAAAAACCTGCTAAAATTAAGTGACGTAATATTTCTATTGTTATTTTGCCATCCTAACAGAAGCTAACGGATAGTTACAATTGGTTCCCAATTTTATTGCTAGCTCTCAGTATTTATAAATCTTTAGTCTTTTGTGAATTTCATTTCAGTTTTTAAATTTACCGTGCAAAGCATTTATTACCAATAATCGTTTTCTTAAGCAAATGTGTTTTTATTGTATCATGCTTAATTTTTTTAAACCAAAATCTAATATAAAAATCTAAGGACACCTTATATTGAATATGTACCCAAATGAGAACCTTTGAATTAAAAAACATCACAGATCACATCTTTATAAATTAGATTGCTTCTCAAATTTTGTTACAAGTATATTTTTTTATGAGTAAGCCAACCACTTGCTCTTAAATGAAGCATCAGTATAATATTGAAATATATGTATTTAAATTCTTATATTTAAGTTAAAATGTTAATCTAAGATAACATTCTGAACTCCAATGTGGCTTCAGGACATACACGCTCTCAAAAAAATGTTAAGATTTACTTTCAGCTAAAGATTTATTATCCTTTCACAATGAAGTAACTCAGATTATCTATTTCTTGCTTTCCTTTTTATTATGTACATAAAATATCGGGACAATTGTTATAAATGATTTTTAAGATCGTAAGCCACGAAATTTCCCAGTTCTTATATTAAAACATTTGATTTAGTAATTGCTTTGCTTTTATAGAAATAAATTATATAATAAGTGTTATTATTCTGTCATACTTTAAATTGGAAAAAGAAATATAATGCATACAACGGATGAATGTATGAAAATTTAAAGTTGCCAAATTTATTTTAACGATTGTTTGAGAACACTATTTTTATAGTGATCATATACTAGCTTTCATTATAAACTTTGCAATATTTTAAAGTTAAATTTAAACGGTATAGTTATAACTATAATTTTTAATTTAAACTTAAATGTTTGTATTATCATTATCATTATCATTATCATTATCATTATCATTATCATTATCATTATCATTATCATTATCATTATCATTATCATTATCATTATCATTATCATTATCATTATCATTATCATTATCATTATCATTATCATTATCATTATCATTATCATTATCATTATCATTATCATTATCATTATCATTATCATTATCATTATCATTATCATTATCATTATCATTATCATTATCATTATCATTATCATTATCATTATCATTATCATTATCATTATCATTATCATTATCATTATCATTATCATTATCATTATCATTATCATTATCATTATCATTATCATTATCATTATCATTATCATTATCATTATCATTATCATTATCATTATCATTATCATTATCATTATCATTATCATTATCATTATCATTATCATTATCATTATCATTATCATTATCATTATCATTATCATTATCATTATCATTATCATTATCATTATCATTATCATTATCATTATCATTATCATTATCATTATCATTATCATTATCATTATCATTATCATTATCATTATCATTATCATTATCATTATCATTATCATTATCATTATCATTATCATTATCATTATCATTATCATTATCATTATCATTATCATTATCATTATCATTATCATTATCATTATCATTATCATTATCATTATCATTATCATTATCATTATCATTATCATTATCATTATCATTATCATTATCATTATCATTATCATTATCATTATCATTATCATTATCATTATCATTATCATTATCATTATCATTATCATTATCATTATCATTATCATTATCATTATCATTATCATTATCATTATCATTATCATTATCATTATCATTATCATTATCATTATCATTATCATTATCATTATCATTATCATTATCATTATCATTATCATTATCATTATCATTATCATTATCATTATCATTATCATTATCATTATCATTATCATTATCATTATCATTATCATTATCATTATCATTATCATTATCATTATCATTATCATTATCATTATCATTATCATTATCATTATCATTATCATTATCATTATCATTATCATTATCATTATCATTATCATTATCATTATCATTATCATTATCATTATCATTATCATTATCATTATCATTATCATTGTCATTGTCATTGTCATTGTCATTGTCATTATCATTATGATTATCATTATCAATATTATTATCATTATTCATTATCATTATCCTTCGGGGGTTTGTTGCTTCCCCTAGGAGGCGCGTCCTCAGGTGGCGGATAGAGGTATTGTGGGCGACCACACGCGGACCAAAAAGCAACACAACACAGAAAAATAAACATTGATATAGGGACATAATGGAGGTTTAGGTTTTCAAAATAAACTCAACAGAAAAGGTTAAGGTTTTTAAAATAACTGTTTCCATAAGAGGCATAACTATATTTGCTATACCAATACTACTAAAGCTAATGCGGACGCCTCAACAGCAGATGAAGTTGACAGAAACTATAACTAAGCCCACTTTCACAAAATAATTTCAAACACAATCTTCTCCCTATCTTGAGAAACTTCAAAAATTAACACATTCAGTCTGCCTGCTCCGAAGCACCATTCATTTTAAACTATTTTATTCATCCATTATAGACCAAATGTAAACAGAAATAAACAAAGCTCCGAAAAGACTAGAGGATCTAGGAGACTTAAGAAATGAAATGCACCCGCAGGGTTTGGTTTTATCAACCGTTAACTCTTGAGTAGATGAAATCCTTGAACAGACGTGACCTAAACGTTGTAATTGTAGGTAAAATCCGCATTATACCCGATTTGTCTACGCAAGACTACACACACAGGGAGCGATCACGAGTACATACTTTTTTGCATTAAAGTCACCACAAACCGAAGCATATCTCAAATAGTAAGATGGAATACGAATACCTAAAGACTTCACTCAACCGAACCAGTGAAGAAGAAAATGCGTCCGAAATCTGAACACCAAAATGGAAGAAAATGACACAATGCAGCTTTTTCGGCAGGAATATAATGCCTCAGTGTCTCGATAAATTTTCACCAACGCTAACCAACGGTGTCGAGTACAATAAAAACAAACTTGGATAATTAAAAAAACACCACGAATTCAGACGAGTTATAATACTCAACAAAAAATTAATGGAGTTTTGGGAACATATTTACAATGATCACAATATCATATCTCAATTAAAAAAAAAGAAGGTTGATAAAAGCTATACCGATGGCTCCTCAAAATAAAAAAAAGACCCCTGAGCTAGATGGAATACCAGTAGATAGAGATACTTGAACAAATGACTCAATGCTACCCGTAACTTCTTCTGAATATAATAATATAATACATAATTTTTACAACATTTGCATAACTGAATGCAAGCAAAAAGATTCCTGATTCCCCATTCGCCTTTATGTACCTATATGCTGGGCTCAACTGAATAGTAGCCAAGAATCAAAGAAGAGGAGAAATATATGGAAGACAAAGACAATATGGCTTCAGAAACATTTTGTCCACAATAAGAGCTACGAAAGAAGTGAGAGTCGTGCTGCCTAGAAAGCGGAATTTATGCTGTTTCCTAGAAAAATATCGGTACGGAGACGCTAGCGTGTCTGATGTTTTCATAGTCGCGGAGGAAGAAGTAATACAAATAGTGATATCCTTATGCTATACGAAAGAACTGTTACGAAAAAAATAGGTGTAAATTGAAATGGTTAAGGCGGCGATAGCGTTCACACAACGGAAGTATCAATGATGGAAAAAGGCAGACGTAAACAATTACACCAGCAAATTCCTCATTGGATAAGCATTCTTCAAGTTAAACAACCACAAAATGGAAAAACAAGAAACCCTACTTTCTAGTACAGAAAATCCACGAACAATGATGCTTAAAAACTAAGAACAAGGGAAAAAAGTTTTTGCTCTGTTCTTAATGTCCCAATCCTTTCTAGTTTTTGTTTGATAAATGATAAATTAGTCTCGTACAGATGAAAATTAACTGAATTTACTAATTAGACTTGTTATTTATCTAATATCACATGGTGTTAAAAGTTCTGAGTTTCAATCAATAACCTTTAGAAGTAAATATCAAAAATATAGAAAATGGTTCCAACAATATAATTGTTTTCGAACAACGTCTTTTATGTCCGTCTCAGAGCCTGACGCTACAGAAATCTAATAAATTTAAGTTTAAATTCGAAGAACAGTTCGCTCCCAAAATAAGTAGGTATCAACTTTCGAATAAACGCCCTCAATAGAATGATTTAAAATGATGAGGGTCTAACACGCATAAAATATGCATTGCTAAAAAGCGTAATACATGACAATTACATACAAGCGTACACATAACAAGTGTTACAAAAATCAGATGAACCTACATATCATTAGATGAAACAGTTAAAAAAAAGGTAAAATGGCAACTCAACTCAAAAAACTACAAAGAAACGAAGGAAAGAACAAAACATGCAGTGACTGAATAAAAGAAAAAAGAGTCAGAAAACTCCTCTTTGATTGTAAAAATTATGTAGTTTTTCTCAAATGGAGGGCTCAAAAGCTGTAACGAACCAAATCAGAAAAAGTGGATTCGAAGATAATAAGAGGTTTAGTAATTACTAAAATTAATATTTTATTCGTAATCAGTATGTTTATTTTTCCAACTTACTTCAAAAGTATTACAGATAATTTAAATTTAAGCGGAAAGTACGGTAACTAGGGCGCCAAGATGGTATTTTGTAGGGCGGCTCAAAACAAGCATTTTTTACTACGGGAGGTTGGGGTGCTCTATCTCACCCCGTTTAGGTGTAAGGGGCAATTTAAAATAAAAATACTTTCATCGGAAAACGAATTTTTAAAAAATAAAGGTAATACTTAAAATTAAGTATGATACATTTTTTCAAAACTAACAATCTATTCTATGAGCTTGTTTTTAAATCAAGTGAAAAAAAAATTAATAGTTTTCAAAAGAACTTATTTTAAAACAAAATTTGCCAAAAAAAAAATCAATCCGTTGCTCTAATTTCATTCATAATCAAAAAATGAAAACTATATGAATTTATGTCTAATAGTTTTCGAGAAAATTGGAAATTAACAAAATAAATATTTTAACTTAATTAATTTTATTAGATGAAAATACATTATAGGATAAATTTTATTTTTTTTAATACAGCTTACTTAAATTCAAAAGAAACTTTGCATTCACAAAGCCTCGCATCTACCCCAAATCCTATAGCGTGTTAGCAGGGGGGCATTACCACCATAATATATAGTTTTCAGTTTTTGATTAAGAATAAATTAGAGCAACGGGTTGTTAATGAAAACAGATTTATATTTCATGAAAAATTTGAAAAATAACACTAACTACTTTTTTTTGACAAATTTTGGTTTTAAAATTAGTTCACTTGATTTAAAAACAAGCTGATAGAATAGACTGTTTGCTTTGAAAAAATGTATCATATAGCGTTATTTTTTTAAAATTCGTTCTCCGATGAAAACATTTATTTTAAATTGCCCCTACCGCCTAAACGGGGTGAGATAGACCCCCCTCCCATAGTAAAAAATGCTTGTTTTGAGCCCCCCTACAAAATACCTTTATCAAATCTTGGCGCCCTACTTATCGTACTCGTGCCAAATTTAACAAAAAATTGGGGAAAACAAAATTATGACTTAGTTCTGTACAGCTGTGAGCCCTCCAAATACATAATTGTTATAGACCGATAAAGGTTTCCTGACTATGGCTACATCTTGGAGTAGAGTGTCGTTCTTACGTAGTCCAATATAATTTGTTTCGCCCCATAAATCTATCACAAACTCATGACTAATTTATTGGTAAGTTTTGCAAACACAAACATGTCAAAACTCTCCTGACGTCAATGCATTAAATGTTCTAAGAGGGAAGTATTAAAAATTTTGATCAAGCAGGGATAAAATTAATTATACAAAAGTACATATTATTTGCTACAACAAAAGCACTATTTTCAGACCACATCATCTCGAAATGATAGAACTAATTAAAAAAAACTTAAAGCAACCGCGATATAAAACCGAACTGCTAAAAATTTTCTAGGTATGGCAACTTATATATATGCATGTTTATTAATGTTCTATCCGAAAATACAAACCCCTGAGACAGCAAAAAGAAGAATTATTTAATGAGCTCACTATCAAGCATACATCAGAAATAAATATCAACCCTTTGAAAGGTTCCTTAATAATAGGTATTTGTTGCCATTTTGAATACAAATCTCTCAATAACCTTTATTTTCAATATAAAAAAATGTATCTCATCTGAAAATTAAGCCAATCAAGTTACAGTCGAAATGATGTTTCCTTCCTTGCATTTTATTTTAAGCGAAGAAAGATACAATCTGGAAGCATTTACATATGTATGTATGTATTAGTTACTTAATAAAAACAAGAAAAAACAATCACATGTAGGTACAGTGTATCACAAAAGTCTTGGGACAAGGACAATTGCAAAATGTACTTATATCTATTTACTGGTAAATAAAAGAAAAAGTTGAAACTTTTGTTAACCCACTGTTTTATTCAATTATTCCTTTTTAGGCCAAACAAAAAAAATACCAATCTATCAACAAACGGTAAAATAAGACCACACAATGTAACCAAGTTGAAAATCTCATCTCACAAAAGTGAAATAGGACAATTTTATTTCAATAATTTAAAAAGTAACGAAAGTTAACAACACAGTTTCTTTTAATATTTTGTTGGGAACCCCGTCGCTTCAATAACCTTCAGCAGACGTCTTGGGACCGATTTTACTAAATTGGTTGTTACTTCGCTAGAAATAAGAGCCCATTCCTCTGTTAAATTTTTTTTTAAATCAGCCTTCGAATTGATGACGTGTTTTGCAAGTCCTTTAATTACGATAAGAGGAGGCACTTCCCATCAAAGTGCAAAGAACTAAAGAACAAAAAGCAATTGCTTCTTTTTTCATGCTCGGCTTTTCACAAGAACATTACAGTACCTTGGGATGAATCGTTTTTTACTACAATTCGAGAAAGAACAAAAAAAGTTAGCAGGTGACAATCATATGTACGTATAACGGCCAGCGGTATTGGTACGATTTTTCTCAAAACAGATTCAATTAAAAAATGTTTGGTTTATAGTGGATTTACATGTTTCTGCATCTGCAAAATGCAGAAAAGTAGAAAGAGTCAGATATATGATCAAATCCAAAAGTGGGAAAGAATACACAGGTGGTAACTTTTTTTTACTTTCTATAAATTGCTATAACTTGTTAACAGCTGTAAATCATATGTTTTCCTTCAAAGTTAATTTGTATTTTGTGCGAAATTTGAATTTTTTTGAGAAATTTGAAATTTTTGTGAAATTTGGCCTTCTTTTGGCATCCTTCCATTTGGGGACGAAGAACAACCCAAAACGAAAAAAGGTTCTGGGTTCATCAAAATAAATTTTATTTAGTTCGCAAAATACTAATACTAATAATAAAAATAAAACTAATATTGAATAATTATGATTATAATACCTACTAATGATAATAATAATGATTACGATAATAATGATGAAGATTTCTTTGGAATGCAATTTCATGCTTTTGTTGCTGCTGTTGTTGTTGCGGCTTTTGTTGTTATTTCTGTTGTCATCATCGTCGTTATGTTGATAAATATGCTCGTCCATATCCTGGATATCCTCGTCGTCGTCATCCCTACCGGTTTTTTGTCATCTCGTACACCTTCACTTCCTACTCGGTAACTCCATAATGGTTGAGCTGGTGTGTCTCCATCTCCAGCCAAGCATCACTACTCTCATTCTACAGCACAATTTTCTTGCCAAAAAACTCAATTTACTTGCATCGAGCCCTGCCCCTGTAGTCCTATAATCTCTTACAAAAATTGCTAATCACGATAATCTGACAAAATACAAAATCAATTACATATAAGAAACAACAACAATTTAACTTAACCCCGTTCTCTGCCATTTCCATTTTAATATGTTTTTTTTTTATTATATCATGCACCATCAAAAAAGTTATAGGAAATGTGGAAATTTCAAACATTTACAAAATGCAAAAGAAGATACTATAATAAAAATGAACATGTTCGTCTTCACTATAATCTTGACTTCTGCATTTTTCGAATTTCCTATAATGCAGAAATGGAGTTCTTCTGCATTTTTTTCTTTTCTCTCTATCTAACAAGTATGAATTTTCTATTTGGCATCCCTTTATTTTTGCAGAAACAAAATGCAGAAACATGTAAATCCACCATTATTCCTAAAACTAATGCAAACTGCATTTCTATTATCAATGCAATAGAAACTGGTTGCAAACCGTAGCCAAGGTTTTAATGAATATTTTTCTTTTTAAGCTCAGAACGGAGAACTGAACTGTCAAAGAAAGATCTGTGTTTCTTTTTTAGCTCAGACACATGAGAGCGCTCAGGTCGTGTTTCTTTTTTCAATCGGAACTAGCCACGGAGATTTTGGCAGTTCAGTCCTTAAGTGTGTTTCATAAATATATCGGAGAGCTCTGCTCAAACTCTGCTCACACCATACTCGATGTGCCTATAAAATGGTTTTCTGATGTTTACATTCCACAGCAAATTGGAGATGACAATAGGGCCAACTGAACAAAAATGGAGATGGCAAAGTGCATGGTCATTCAATATGGGATTCATGAAAGCTTGCAGAAACGACAAGAATTCTTGTAAATGTTTTTTTTTTATTTCTATTTTTCATAAATATCTTAAGCGTGTAAAAAATAAAACAATTTATAATACATTTATTATGCAATTCAATTTTAAATGTTACACAAAATTAATTTTATGAAATAGCAGAGTATAATCTTTAGCCTAATATAAGACAGTGGTGAATGTACTTAACAAATAATATGTTATAAATAAATCGAAATAGTTCTTTTGATGGGGAAACAATGAGCAAGAGCAAGAATTTCAATAAGAAGTAAATTTAAAAAAGAGCATAATGGAAACAAAATGGAACAAAAAAATCAATAACATTAAAAATTAAAAAAATATGCAAATTAATATTACATCATAGTTTTCAGTAGAGCATCAATTTTACAGTGATTATGGAGAAACTCACTTTTTTACATCATTTAAAAATACTGTTTTCACTCTCTCACACCATAGTTTTTCGGGTAAACAAACGAGGGGCATTAACAAAAACAGTGGCAAAATGAGGTTATTCGAATGGTTGGCAAAATTTCTGGAGCTGATTCTTAAGTTATACACCCTTATTACTGTTGTCAAAGATCAATACGATATTTGATATTTATCAATAAAATTAATTAATCGGTAGTATCGTTGTCAAAAATCAAAATTTTTGATAAACTGTGAACGCTCTTCAGAAATTAGATCAATTGTGAATGATTTAAATTGACAGTCGAGTTTCCGAAAGAAAACTTAAATCAACGGTAGTCAAATGAAGTACCGCATAAAGATAAAGAGCAACTATAAAAAGTGCAGTGATATTTAAAGCGAAAACGCTCAAATATAGAAAACGCCGATAACTACTTAAACTTATGCTAGAGGTAGGCCGAAGATTATTAGAAGTAGTGCACCAGGAAGAACAAGAAAACAGTTTAATGTGTTGAATACAATTGAAACAAGAAGTAATATTATCAATCCCCAAACCATTTCAGAAGCTTTATTGCTCCCTGAGTCTTCGATGTGGATGAGCGCAATCGATTAAATGAAGAATACCAGAATCTGATATCCAGAAACAAATAGGATTTAGTAGAGCTTCCTGAAAATGTCGAACCTATAGGCTTTCAATGGGTTTTTACGGTTAAAAAGGAAAAGGATGAACATGGTAGGCTTCGTAACTTTTAGATACGGTCTGCTGGTCGCAAAAGATTTTAGCTAGGTTTTTGGGATGAATTATAGATAAACGTTTTTACCAGTCACATTTGGTACCTCCATAGACCAAAAATAAAAAAAATGAATGTAAGCTGTGAACAATCAAGAATTTAAAGAGTAAATAACGTTATTCAAACTCCCGTTAAACCAAAACTAAAAAAAATGTGACGCATTACTCCTTTTTCATTCCTTTATAGACATTCATCTTTGAATTGTATTAAAACATACAGTTTGCTTGTGTTAAAAGAGTTTAAATAATATTTTATTGTAATGGATATTAAACGACATGGTAAATACTGTCTGAAGCAGAGCATTTTTTATAGTATTTTTTATAGATTTCTTTACGGTAAATTAGAAATATAGTAGGTTTCCCTTCCATGAATTTGGTATTCAAATGTAGAATATTGTCCTACCTTTCGAAATAATTGTGTGATTTTTTCCCCTTTTTCCCCTTTTGAAGTTATAACAGCTTTAGTAGACATTATTACAATAAAATGACTGAAACAAAAAATAACAAAATATTTTGTATGTATGAACTATTTTACCTTTGCAGTATGTAAGGATTATGAATGCTGTTTCTCACGTTTGGCAGAAATAACAATGACTGATGATTCTATAGCCACAGTTTTGCGTAAAACATCAACAAAGTTGGATATAGAAGATGAAAAAGCTTTGCCTGTAACTTGTTCTGCAGTATTACATATCTCTTTTCGTTGCAGTGAAGTTAACAAAAAATCAATAGATACTTATTTTAGGTACTTATTCAAAAATTTGTCAACTAACAGTAACGTAAACAAGAGCTGAAGTAGATTTACAAGCTTTACTTGACCACACAGCAACTAGATTATTAATTAATCAGAAAGATGTTCTACAAGCACTCAGCAAAGAAACATCTAAAAGTCTTCAATTAGTGGGGATTTGGTGGAAGTACTGGCCAAAGCGAGTACAAGGAGAATTTTGCCATTGCAGCTTCAGTTAAAAAAGTATGAGGAAGAGATAATTATTTGTAAAAACCCTCGACCGGCTTCTACACGATACAGTTGTCTAATGAGGTTTCAGTTTAAAAAAGAAACTGCTGCTGTTTCTGTGTTTGAATAATTCATTGCAACCCTTAACTGTAATGATGGTGTAATGTAATTAATGGTCAGTCAACTGCAGCTTACATTTAACTATGGTGGACAATAAAGTTTGTAACGCGCTGAACGACTCCACATCATTGAAATGTTACATATGTGGAGATACACCCAAGGAAATGAATAACATTGTTTTGTACCTTCAAAAGGTGGTCAATACAAATAGTTTTTCTTTTGGCTTATCCCCACTTACGCTAGATAAGGTTTTTCGAGTTTTTTGTACACATTTCGTACAGACTTACATACATCATGCGTTTTATTATGCACATAAGATGAACTGGTTCAGATCATTAAAATAAAATGTGATTACTAGAATTTAATTATACTTCGAAAAAACATCTTGGTCGCACACGACACAGAGATGAAGGTGCAGACGAAGAAAATAAAAGAAAATGAATTCCCACAGGTTTCCACCGCAAATAGTCGACATGCATACCCAACCCACACACCACATAGGAGATCTGAGCAAATTATGTTCACAACAATAAAATATTTTGGTCTGCAGCGACGATGTGTGAAAACTCATTTTAATTTTTCTTCAATCTTAAAACTACTTAAAGCTAGACAAAAATTCTTAAAAACTAGCATAAGCATAATGTATCAATAACTTACAACTTACTTACTGACCTTATGCGGACTTTCGGTAAAAACTATGTACTTACTTACTTACTTAGGTCCTCAGACGTACGAAGTCCGTTGGTGTTCCCTAGCGGGACATACGGCCTCAACTACTCCTACGCGGCATCGTGTGCGGTTTCCAGCGATGTATTTAAGCTCCCTCCAGCTCTTTCCAAAAGAACTATGTAACTTAAAACTAAATATCTATATCTTTTTTTTAAGAAGAATTGCAAAAAATTTGGGGCCCAACCATGTAACCCGATTCTATAATAAAAATATTCGAATTCGCAAATTCTGGACCCTATAACTCTTTTAATGACGCTTTACAGGCCGACTCCACTAGATATCTGTATCGCCAACTAAATCTCTGACATCTATATCTGTGAAATGTCTTCTCTCTTTGCTGGGCAGTTCATGTCTTGACATTTCATTCATGCAAAAGACTCTGACTTGGAAGTATCTCTGGAAATCGTCAAATAGTAGATACTTCTTCCTCAAGCTTTTGAGAATATCTTATTTTGCATTGTTTGTTTATGTTGTGAAAAATTAGAAATAAATAAATTTTGTTTTTTTGCCTTTATCTCCTCTGTGTTATTAAAAAAGTTGAATTTTTTTTTTATTTCGTTCTCGAAAAAAAAATTATTTTGGCTCCAAACAAAACCTGCCGGCATGAGAATCAAAAAATAATGAGATGAAATGTCAGCTGCAGACAAAAAAGCAACAAAAACAAAACATCTGTCAAATTCATGTCAGACATCTATATCAAGACAAAACCTCTGAGATAGATCGCTGACATCATGTCATAAGATGAGATATCGCGACTCCATTGGAGATTTCATGTCATGATTGGACCGCATGACATAAATTATGTCCTGTGGAGTCGGCCTGTTAATATGCGATAATCGAACAGCTATAGTGGTGCCAGCTTGGTTTTTATGTACGTTCGTATAATCGGAACCACCTAACTCGAAAGTTAATGTCAAAACAAAGCAGACATCAAATGTGTTTGCGAGCAGATCGTTCGAAAATCGCAAATTTGTTGAAAAATGCTTGGCATTACTGGCTGAACCTTATTAAGGACTCGATGACACCGGGTATTTGGTACTCGGTAATAAACGTGATACCCAAGTTATTGCGGGTATTTCCCTGGCAAAATCCAAAACTATAATGAGTATGCCACTTTTTTGAGAGCACTAGCACAAAAGAGACGAATTGTGGAGTCAAGGGATTTGAAAATACGACGCTGTCTTATTCATATTATTTCAGGACATTCATTAAAAGTAGTACATGGTTCATGATTAAGATTTTCTTTGTTTATCGTCAATCTATGCAGATGATGTTAAAATATTCCGAATTATTAACTTCATCAACGACTGTAAAGAGCTTCAAGAAGATCTAAATAAATGTTGGGAATAGTGCAGTAACAATCATTTGATTTTAAATATGTATTTACAAATGTAAGACAATGTGTTTTACATGCAAACGATGTACATATCTATAATAAACTAGCTGTTCCCCGCTACTTCGTCCGCCTCAATTTATTATGATAGCAATTTATTAGATTAAGTTTCAAAAAAAATATATTTTAAAGTACTTCTACGTAAAGGATATTTAAGTTTTATTTTCTTGTGGCAGAAGATCATACTGATTTCCTCTGCAACCCGATCTTGACAACGGGACGAAAGCGCTCAAAGATGAATAATTTCCCCCGTTTTTGCAACATTTCCACTGGTTTTTCGCTAATATTAATCGTAGCTTAGTTTTATATAGCTTAAAACCTTCCTCGACAAATGGACTATCCAACGCAAAAACATTTTTTCAATTCGATCACGTAGTTTTTGAGATCAGCGCGTTGAAACGAATAACGTATGCCCTCAAAGATGAATAATTTTCGCCGTTTAACTTTAAATAGAGAATATATTTTTTTTTTTACCTTGGTGTTTTACTAGACTCCAAATTAACGTTGAACTGATATTATAAAAAAAACTAACAAAATAGAAATTATTATACAACGTAGATTTTTAAGATTTTGTTTTCGTTTTTTGCCCTGGCCTGGCAGACTTTTATTACCTCCATACACTTAAAGGCTTCCCTTCATAAAAAGACCAATCTTTTTGGTCACGAAGAGTGTTTCCAGTTCTGCTTTATAACTGGCGTAATGAGCTATGAGTAGTAGTTGAAACTATGTAGGTTTTATGTTTAGATTTAAGTATACATTGTAATCTGAACATTAGAATTTAACGTACATTCGATACGGTGTACTTTTATTCTTAAGTCATAAAGTGGGAATTTTATAAAAATAAAAAATATAATTTATGCAATTGTGAACTGAGGTATCCAATTTCACAGATAGTAGAGGCGGCAAAAATTGAAAAGCCTTAAAGCCAAAAATCTGGAAATCCGAAACTGGTTATAATGCAAAAATAAAGTTTATCGTACATTAATTTCAATGTACCTACTTGATTTTCAATATTATTTTCATTTTTTTGTTACTAGCGGCTCGTCCCGTCTAGATAGGTTTCACAGGTCAACACACTTTTGGTTTCTGGGTTCTTGGTAGGATTTTCTTGTTCCTCCTACATTACTAATTAATTATAAAAACTTTTACCTGAAAAAGTTTGTTTTTATAGCTACTAGATTGTTATTATGGATTTAAAAGTAGTACCAAATTTGTATGGTACTACTACATGATATAATTTTCAAGAAATCAAAAATTTTTTTTTTTTTGCATTTTTCACTTCTTTAGACCTTTAAAAATCACCTCCTACAATAATTTAAAAATATTCGAATTCTAACACCATAAAAAAAACTAAATATGTTTTCGTGTTTCCATATAAATACAATGTAATAGAAAAACTTTAAACGCGTTTTTCTCCAAATATTTATTTATCATTGTAACTGGTACAAAAACAAAGTTAAAAAAAAAAAAAAACAAATTATGTATTTTCCAATACAACGATTGAGAAAATCGCAATTTGAACACAGAAACAAACAAAAAATATTTTTTTGTTGACCTGTGTTATAATAGAAAAGATCATAATAAAAAATGATATTAATAGTAGTTTTTGAGTTGAGTCAAAAATTTGTTTATTTATACATAATATCTGTTAAAGATTTTATCCAGATCCGTTCATCCATTCTGGCGTGTTAGGAAAAGTGTGTATTTTTAACTCTGGATATTTTTGTTTGTTTACATTTTAAACTTTTTTTCTTTAAAAATGCATATGTTTTGTTTTCTATTGCCGTTGCCTTAGGTATTGTTTCCAAATTGAAATTTCATAAAATATGTCCCTTTTCAAGGCATTCTAAAAGAAATCTATTCCATGGTAACCATAGCATACTATTCCATATAATCTATCTGATCTGTGTGCCAAATTTCATCGGGATCCGTTCAGTCAGATTCGAGAAATTAAAAAAAATCCTTCTCACTAGAACCATACATTTTACGAATAAAAAGTAGCCTATGTCCTATTCCAGGCTATAATCTATTTGATTTCTGTGGCAAATTTCATATAAAACCGTTCAACCGTTCTTGTGCCATTTAGCAACAAACGTACATACATCCAATAACTTGAAAATAAAAAAAATTAAAAAAAAAATAATTTTCTTAAGCCTTATTTACAAAATTTCGGAGATGTTGAAAATAGTAGAAAAATTATATTTCATAATATTCACTTCTTACCTGTATAGTGTGTACTCTGGTACACACACAATATTTTTTTTTCCCCAAGTGTTCGGGTGAAGGTTTATTCCCGACCTCCCAGCGGATTCTTCATAAGTGATGATTTATTAATGTTTTAGTTACATTTCAGTTTATTTTAAAAATTGATATTTCAAACATTAATAAAAATACATTTATAATAATATGAATTTTAATTAAACATGTATTTAAGAAGAATTGTTCTACACAGATAAGAATTTTTTGTTGTAAATATTATTTGCTTTTACTTTTATTAAATTGGCTTACTTGCAAAACTCTCTATTTTCAAATGTTCTTTAAATAAATTCAAACAATTTTTTAAATTAAAATTAAAAAATAAACACATTAATAAAAACGTGTTGTTGGAAGTTAAAAATTTAAATTGTCACCAATGCTGTAAGTAAAAACAAATAGTCTGTATTTCATATATTTGATTGCTTTTATCTTAATTTTAATTAATTTCAATTCGATCTAATTTATTTATTATTTTAGTAATGTTATACATTTTTTCAGTGACTGCAAAAATATCACAGTTTTTGCAATAAAGCAGTCTTTGTTTTTGTTAACATCAATTAAAGAAGTTAAAAGAAATATTATACAGTTTTTGTCTTTAACACAAAAGAACAAATCTACATTATATTGAAATTTGAATATTATACCCGATTGCCACAGGTTTCTTATTAATCAATTTACGGTATTTTAAAATTTGTATATTTTTTAGTGATATTATAAGATTAAGCGTAATATTTTATTACTTGGTCTTTCAAAACAGTATATCCTTTTACAGTCTTAGCTTAAATTTAAATTTATTTTATTCCTTCCGTATTTTATTCTACCTTCGTTTTTTATTTTCCTTAATTTCATGCTAATAAACGTTGTTTTTTTTTAATTTTTCCTTAAATTAAGAAGGCTTAGGTTAATAATGGTTTTGATTTGGAAATTTATTTTGAGGAGACTGAGATATACACTACACATACATATATGGGTATGATTAAATAAAGAAAAAGACATTACAGATAATAATGTCTAAGATATTTTTTAGAATTTTATTCGAATTCTTGAAACATCAAGAAGATCAAAAAAAAAAAACCTACATAATGTAAATAATAATATACTTGTTGTTAATAGAACTGTTTTTTTTTTTTATTTTGATAAGTGATATCCAACATTGGGTACCGTTCTAGACAAAGCTTCATTTATTAATAATCCATTAGAAACTTATCCATAAAAACATTTTATATGCATATGTATGTATGTATGTATGTTAGGGTTTGAGTAAAAACAATGGTTTTTAAATTTTATGTTGTAACCAATAAATTGATTCGACTATGGTCTTTTAAGAAAATGTTGCAAGAAAGTATCAAATACAATATAATTTGGTAACAATGACTTAACTTATTGAAATTATATGAAAATTCGATGACTCCTCAAAATATAAACTATGTACTTATTTTAATACTTACAATGATGACTTAATTAATCATTTTCTTATCATTTATATTTTGTTTTAAAATTTGAATAGTTAAAATTGCATTGCTCAAATGGTATTTTAAAATCTAATATAAATGATTGTTCTTCAATGTCGCATTTTATTTTTTTCATATTTCTTTAAGATTAAGTTTCATAATTATATAATATAATTAAACATGCATAATAGACCGAGAGCCCACAGCAAATTTTGGTTTGTGAAAGTTAACCGAATATGAAGGAAAAGGGTATGAGTGGGAAGCTGTGGTAAATATAAACACAAAAATCTATGTCTTGCAGTTCCTTTTCGCGGCCTTAGTGGTTTAATAGCGGGTTAAAAACCAAAAAAAATCTTTGCGAAACATCATGTTAACCGAAAATTCTTCTCAGGCAGAGAAGAACCGCTATGAATTTGTCGTGGACTCACTTTATTGTACTGAGGGGGTCGATATCTATAGAGTGGTGAGAAGAATTTTCGATTAACATCATGTTTCCCAAAGTTGATTTTTTTGTGTTTTTAACCCGCATTTATGCCACTAAAGCCGCGACCAGGAACTGCAAGACATGGATTTTTGTGGTAAGATTTACCACAGCTTTCCACTCATACCCTTCATTTTCGGTAAACTTTCACAACCCAAAATTTACACTTGGCTTTTAGACTTTAACAAATGTTTTTTTCTAAAATTCTTATGATTTATGTTGCTGCATTTTATATTATAAAACATTAGTTTACTGCTCATGTTAATATATTTGTTAAGCTTAAATTTACATATATATTTTCATTTCAAGTATATTTCAAGGTGTAAGTATTTATATAAATTTTAAAGGAGTTTAGGGTGCTACCACGAATAAAATAAAGGAATAACATGATATTATTTTGAAAAGTTTGATTTTATTTATCTCCCCCTTTTCTTAACACAATCTTGAGGTCATTTCCATAATTGAATATAAAATATTTCATCATCATTTCCATAAGTGAAAATAAAATATTTCATCGACATTTATGTATATTTATTTTCCACCAAGTGGAGCGTAGCCCTTTAAATGTCGCGTGTAAACAAGCTCTCTTAAGCTGTCTCTTGTCTTCATTCAAACTCGCGTCTTTCACTCCAAAACTTAACACGAACTTTAACTTATTACCGTGTACAAACAATTTAAAATTGTAGCTACATAACTAAAAATATTTCTAAAATCGAAAGAATAAACTTTTTTTTTAACGTTTTGTGTTTGGGTAAAAGTGAAGAAATATGAATCTAAAATTGTTTAATATAAAACATTAATATTGTAGTTGAATACAATTTTGAGACTTTTGTTTCGTATACCTATTTTTTTCTAATTTAAAAAAAAAAATCTAGATAGAAAATATTTTTTCCAAAATCTAATTGTTCAAACAACATTGACTGACTTTTGAAATAAAGTTTTCGTTGTTTCATAATTTCTTCTAAAATTTGTTACTTCTGGTCAGGTTTATAACTAGTATTAAAACATGGCAAACCTAGCTATCGGTTTAATTTTGTTTGTTTTTTTAATGTGCATAAAACTTGAAGTATTGTAAAGGAAACTATACAGGGTAATTTGCATAAGATGCAACAGCGATTAGATTGGGGGAACCCAAGAATAAAATGAAATGGGAGGGAGCACGAGGGCGTCTATCTCCCTCCGTTAAGGGGAGAGGGGCATTTTATAAAAAAAAATACTTAAAACATAAAAAAATATTAAAAACTAAAGGTAAGACTTACAATGACAACATTGCTTCGTTTGCACCACAAGTCCTACACTTTTACAAATTATCAGCATTCTTTATTTTATGTTATTGTTTTCTGAGGTAAGAAGGCAAAGGGGGAATTAAAATCGGCTGAGTTTTTTTCCTTTTTTTTGGAGCATAACATAAAAACATTTAAAAAAAAACGTAGTAGTCTTAAAAAATACGTACCTATATGTACCTACAAAATGTTTTTTTTTTTTTTTAATAATTATGAATTTTTAAAATACATACAGACAAATTACTTTCTAAGTAGTATAACTATCAAACTCGTACAAATAATTTTTTATTTAATTTTGCGTTTAACTAAATTCATGTGTTTTAATTTAAATTTATGTAAATTCATAGAATGTAAATTTTGCTTAGTTGAATTTATTCTTGTACAATATAATATCTAATTGCTGTATTAGCAAACTTATAAAGATCATAAATTTAACAGTGTTATAAGGTTGCTAGTTGTAAGATAGGTGAATAAATGTTTAATTAAATGATTGTTCTAGTTCTCGATTTTACCAATTGCATTGGTTGATTTTAGCGTATTCATTGTCTATTATTAATAATATGCGCCCACCAGTTTTCCCGAAATTGCTCAATTTTTAATATTTCAATACACATACATAGAATGAATGAATTTTTATGATCAACACAACAAATTTTTTCTTTCATTCTATAGTGTAAACTATTTTTGATTTTTAATTGATTAAGAAATTTCCAACCGTCTATTATGAGCTTGTATTTGGTCAGTTGAAAGTCTATTAAAACCTCAATTTCCGATACAAACAAATTCAAGACATTATTTACGGTAGTACTAATTTTAAAAGATTGGTAAAAAAAACTAGAGAAATACATTCGTGTTATAATAATTATTATTATGTTATAAATCTGACATACGTATGTATGTATTTTTAGTTAATTATTAAATGTTATTTTTTCTACAATAGAGTGAAGATTTTTCTGTGGAAATCGAAAATATATTGTGTATGGTTTTGATTTTTTTTAGTTGAACAATTTCGACAGGTGAGGACGTAGTACTAAAATTAAACAAAAAACTATTTCATATTTTGAATTAATAGAAACAGTTCAATTATTTACATATGTGTTTGACTAATTTTCACAAAGGTCCTTTATAGCTTGTAAGATTCTTTTAACATGGCCAACTTTAAGAACACCTAAATCTTTTAGATCTCTACGCCCTAGGCTAAGAAGTTCTTTACCACGTATGTCATTCTTAACAAAAGTATCCACATACTCGGACATTTGCATGGTTTCGAGCCAAGTTACAACCTCATTTACACTCCAATTACTAACTGCATCTCTTGTATTAGCAGTTGGTTTAAATATTTGAGTGCCTGCCGTGGATCCACTTCGAAGACGCACCCAGAATGGTTTTGATTTCTTGCGCGCATCAAGCTTTAGAAACATAGAAAATGTTTTAAGATAACATATATAATAATGGAAAAGCACAACATAAAAGAAAACTTCTACTTACATCTTCATGTGGAGCAGCTGCATTGAAATATGCTCGAATCTTACCATCGATGCATTTTAGAACAGAACATTTCTTCAATTCCATTTCCATATTAGCTAAAGCTGCACTCAGTTTTGATTCTAAGTCCTCTCTTAATATCAAACTGTGACCACGTTCTCGAAGAAGACTACATGCGTCATCGTATAATTGTCGCGAAGAATCTATAACTTCTACTAATTTCGTTCTAAGAGTTGGCCCTTCTAGTAACTTACCGCTTGGATGAATGGACTCCAAAGCATCTGAAGTTCTGCATGCAACGTCGTACAGATTCCTCTGCAGTGATGGATGCGAAATTATAAGAAACTTTACCCATTTAACTAGTGAACTAATAGCCTCAATGAAATTTAACAACACATAATACTCCCTTTCTGAAAGAATCTCTTCAGAACATGGAGAAGCTTGTTCTGAAGCTATTGATGTTTGATCTCTTTGTATTGAAATACTATGTTGCCGCTGTTTTTCCTGCCATTGCTTTAAGGATATCTCCAGATTACGATTTCTACCAAGCATTTGTACTCTGTTTTTGTGAAGAATTCTTATCATTCCGGGTGGTTGAAGCCACGCTTCTCCATCAACTTGAATTGGAACTTCTTCGTCACCAAGAATATTAATTTGAACACTCTGACATTGAGCAATTCGATGATGCTGCAAATTAATGAGTCTTGATGCAGCCATTTGCACAGAACCAAAAACAGCTACAACTTCAAGAATACGATCATCAAAACTGGGAGCGAGAAAAATATCATCTTTCTTGGTACCTCCCCAAAAATTCGTGCCACCCATAAAACTAAAATAAAAACATTTTTAGTTGTTTTAAAATTTAATGTACGTAAATTTACCTGGGAATATTAAGAATTACAATTCCCTGAAGTGAAGGCAATGGAATTCGCTGTCCATCGCATTCTAGCTGCACACGCTGTTCCAAGTTTTTATATGTTTTTTGTAATAACTGCTTTGAACCCAAGACGCCATACCACATATAATTTCTTGCTCTTGATCGACATTTTTCTGGATGCTCTTCTCTTTTGTTATGAAAGTCAAGTGAAATCTTTGCATCAATCCCAATGCCAAAGTAATTATTCATAACGCATTTTTCATGGTAACCTTCAAGAAGAGTCTCATCTGGGTCCATCAGAGGACTGACAGCTGCACACAAAGTATCTGCATTAGCAAGTAGACACTTTGATATAAAACCTGTACCATTTGTTATGTCTGAAACCACATTTAAGTTATCAGTATTGAAAGAAAATAAGTTTATGATTAAATACTTGGCCATGTGGGTAGACGAACTAAAGGGTTGATAATAGGAAGTTTTTTATTTGCATCATCAATCGGGTCTTTTTCCTTCGAAGTTTGATCGTCCTTGTCCTTTCCGTCACCATGATCGAAATTTAACAACGAGGATCCCATTAATAAGTTTGATTTGGATCCTTTAAGTGTTGGCATAGACAGACCTTCATTAGGCTGAAAAAAAAAAAACATTTGTATAATAATATTTGACAAAAAAAATATAGTTAATTAATGGTGATTTGATATTTTTGTATGCCAACTTGAATTAGTTGTAAAATTAATAAGGCAAAATTTAAAGATTTTTTTTTTTTAAATTTGGATATCTTATATAACCCGTAAATCGCAATTTAAAAAAAACGCTTGTTAAAGTTTTCAATACCTTTGAACTTTTAGAAAGTCGATTAACAATTTCGGATTTCTAAAATTTACCTAATAAAACTTAAAAAATCAAAATGATGATAATTTAAATAAAGTTTTTTTTTTTTAATTTAACCCGCAGAGTCAAACCTTTAATTTATCGTTATTTTTGAAATACATTTTTGGAGCGCAAATATACAGCGATGATGGAAAAATGAGATCATCGTTCTTTTACTATAGCAAAGCTGTCCTTGACAACTGGTAACATTTTCGAAAAAATTTAATTGTAACAGTTTTTTTTACAAAAAATAAAAAACTTAAAAAAAAATAACCAAAAAATGTCAAAAGTTTTTTTTTGCATAACAGAATTGTTAAAATATGGTACATATAACTGAAAATTACAGAAAAGTGACAAAAATTGTTTTTCGGCTTAACACACACAATAAGCAATAAGGTACAAAACTACAAAAAATCTGAGAAAAATTGCTAGATATTGTTTTTCCGCTTCAATTTCCTGACAATTTTTTTGTAAGTAAAATTGTAAATTATGCATAATGATGGGAAGTAATCAGTGTGGGTCGCACCTAGATTTTTTTTAATTAGGTTTTAAAAATGTTTAAATTAAATTTTGATCACATGCTTATACACAAATAGATTGTCCGGATTGGAACTAAGCCCATCAGAAACCTTCGGAACAATATTATTTAATTTTAAGAAATTAAAAAATACTTATCACATACCTTAAAAAAAAATTAATATCAAGCGAAGACCTAAATGAAATTGATAAATGCATAATATGATATCTCTCTGTGAAAACACCACGAAAATAAAATTTTAAAAATAAATGAATTTATAATGAATTTCGCCCCCTCATATATATATGTTTTGGTAATAGATGGGAGTCGAATATGAAGATCATTTTTTGCATTACGAGTAATACCTGAAAGTTGAAAGTTCCAATTCAAAAAAAAAACACTGTGCTACTCTATTCTGGAAAAGCACCTGGAAGCGCTCGGGACGCTGGAGTTGGGCTGTTGCTAACCAAAACAGCTATCAATAGTCTAATTTCATGGGAGCCACTAGTTAAACGTATTATTAAGGCCAGGTTCCGGAGTAGAGTACGCAACATCACCATCATACAGTGTTACGCCCCAACGGAACTCGCCCCAGACGAAGAGAAAGAAGGCTTTTACAGTCGGCTAAGTGCGGTATACAACAACACACCGCGCGGAGACATCATAATGGTAATGGGACTTGAATGGCAAGGTTGGCAGCGACAACGAAGGGCTCAGGCACGTCATGGGAAAGCATGGAGTTGGCAGTTGGAACCGTCTTGTGATTGGCGGCACCATGTTTGAACATAAAACGTGCCACAAAATTAGCTGGGTGTCAACAGACAGACAAGCTTCTTCCAACCAAATTAATCACTTCGCGATCAGCCGTCGGTCGGTTCAGAAGTAGTCTCTTAGATTTCAGAAATAGAAGAGGTGCTGACATGGGGCTTGCCTGCGATCATCATCTTATGGAAGCTACCCTAAGATTACGTACAGCTGCAATTCAGAGATCAAATTCAAACATCAGAACAAGTTTAACACTGACAGACTAAAGGACCCTAACACTCGACAACAACTTAGGGAACACCTTTCGCAACATATGAGATCAATCAGCAGCACTGGAACGGAATCAATAGAAAACCACCTGTGAAAAATGCTTTCGTATCAGGTGCTGAAAGAATAGTTGGTCGTGTTCAAGGAAGAAATAACACCTGGCTTTCGGAAGAAACTTGGGCTAAGATCGACGAAAGAAAACACCTTAAAGCTCGTTTGGCAGCTGCGCACGGAGAAGAAAGAAACGAGCTAGAATGCACATACCGCATGAAGATAAAAGAGGTCCAGCGTAGTGTAAGACGTGATAAACGTAATCACACCAACGTTCTGGCCCTTGAAGCAGAAGCAGAGTTGTAAAAGAATGCATTCTTTTGGTATTGCATTCCGAAAAGTCCCAGTCATTTAACTGATTCTTCGGGAATGCAATAGAATTTATCATATCATTCTTTTAACTTCAGAAATCCATTCCCATTCCTTTTTTAAGTCTTAAATAATGCAATCATAAAAAGCAGTCAAAAGACTTTAAATAAAAACAATGCATTCTTTTTAGACTGCTTGCAGTCTTTGAAAAGTCTTTTGCATTCTTTGCATTCTTTGAATTCTTTGCATTCTTAAAGTCTTTTAAATGCATTTTTATTACTAATTGAATACTTTTCACTGCTTTCGACTAATGTGAGACCGCTGTTAAAAGTAATAGATTTCAACAATTATGTTATTAAACATTATATATATTTTTTTTTATTTCTGTTAAGACGGTGTTTTAAATGTATATATTTTAATAACACCACTCAATTTTATTAAACATTATAACAACAATATAGCTTTAAGGAACATCTGTAAACTAAAAATATCATTTATAATGATACTCGTATATAATATAGTCATAAAGGAAAATTGTGCGAAAATCGTTTAACTCCTATAATAACTTAGTTTTGGCAAAACTTTGATTTTAAGAGATTTAACATAATTGTTTAAATTTATAACTTTCAACAGCGGCCTCACATTAGTCGAAAGCAGTGAAAAGTATTCAATTAGTAATAAGATTTCAAAGCAGTAAAAAAAACTTCAATACATTGAATGCATTTAAAAGACTAAGAATGCAAAGAATTCAAAGAATGCAAAGAATTCAAAAGACTTTTCAAAGACTTCAAAGACTTCAAAGACTGCAAGCAGTCTAAAAAGTATGCATTCTTTTGAATTGAATTCATTTGACTGCTCCAGATGATTTTAGAATCAAAGACTGCAAAATTGACTGGGACTTTAGTTTGAAAGTCACAATACTGAGTTTAAATCAAAAGACTGTAAAAATAGTCTTACCATTCAATTTAACGCCAATACTAAAAGAATGCATTTTTTTACAGCTTTGAGCAGAAGAAGCTGCAAACAGGTGCGACAGCAGAACTCTCTATAGAATAACCAAAGAACTCGCTGGTGTGCAGAGTTCTAAACAACACCCAGTTAAAGATAGAGAGGGGAACCTGCTGATATCGGATGAGGATCAACTTAGAAGGTGGAAGGAGCATTTTGCTCTAGTCCTAAACCATGTTTTTGACAGTAACATGCAACTGACATCTCCTGAGTTGTCCGATGCAAACAATTCCCGATTGCGCATCGCACCCCCCAGTAAGGAAGAAGTATGTACCGCCATCAAAGCACTTAAGAACAACAAAGCGGTAGGACTTGACGGCATTCCCGCAGAATTGCTACAAGCAGCACCAACAACATCAAGCGATCTGCTGCAACCGCTCTTTTCTCTATGACCGGTGGGTCTCCGAATGCTTTTCCGAAGAGTGGAAAAAGGGAATGATTGTCCAGCTCCCAAGAAAAGGAGACTTTATAAAGTGCGAAAACTGGAGGAGTATCTGCGTTTTGCCTGCAGTCGCCAAAATAATAGCAAAGATTGTTTTAGATCGCATCAAAGAACACCTCGAAGGAGAAACTCATTGCTATTATTAAAGCGTCTTATGATGGGTCCAAATGTCACGTCTTACACGGAGGTAGGTTGTCCGAAGAATTTGAAGACCAAAGTGGGGTCAGACAGGGCTGCATACTGTTGTTGGTGCTGTCACAAATCCTGTTTTTATTGGTGATAAGTGATGTACTGCGGATGGCTTTGACAGGAAGCGGAGGAATAAGATGGACTATGACAACTTACCTTAAACATCTTGACTACGCTGACGATGTTTGCTTGCTTTTCCATAAGATCATGGATCTCCATCAAATGGCAACAAGGGTGGAGAGAGAAGCAGCAATCGTGGGGCTGAAAATCAATACGGGAAAAACAAAGATGTTCAGCCTCAGGAGCTCGCAATCATCCGCTCCGATGAACATTGGTCAACAAATAGTAGAGAAAGTAGATAGCTTCCAATACCTTGGAAGTATCGTCTTTCCTGAAGGAGGAACCGAATTCGACATTGCCAACCGCATCGGAAAAACAAAGGCTGCGTTCGGGATGGTGTCCAATGTTTGTAGGAACAAATCTCTCAGCTTGAACACAAAGCTACGACTGTTTAACTCTAACGTCGAATCAATTCTGTTATATAATTGCAGCACCTGGAAAATAACAACTACAATAACCAGGAAACTGCCAACCTTCGTTAATAGGTGTCTTCGAAACATCTTAGTGGTTTTCTGGCCTAATCCTATCTCCGACGAGGACCTACACAGACGAACAGGTCGGGAACCCATAGACACCATTATACGAAGGCGCAAGTGGCAGTGGATTGGACACACGCTTCGAAAAGGTAATGACTGCATTGCTTGGCCTGCAATGGAACCCACTCACACAAGAAGGAAGAAGAGTTGGTAGACCGAGAAGAACAGTCGAGGAAGAATCTGCGAGATTGGGAAAGAGCTGGAGGGAGCTAAAATACATCGCTGGAAACCGCACACGATTGCGCGTAGGAGTAGTTGAAGCCCTATGTCCCGCTAGGGAACACCAACGGACTTCGTAGGTCTGAGGACCTAAGTAAGTAAGTAATTCAAAAAATAAAAGTATTTAAATAGAGACACATTTCAAGTTATATACAATATACTATACATACATATCTTTGTGGGATATGGCTCGATATCGCACAGTTTGAAATAGAATTTATCTTTTAAATAAAACACGAACGTTTTAATTAACAAATATAAAGTTTTTTCTTGCAACGACCGCTTTGCACAAGATGAGTTTAAAAAGACTGACTTTTTAAATGAAAAGCGAAACCGAAACTGGCATTGATAGAAAAATACTGTGTCCCATTCCCTTTTCTCCGTTCCTTCATCAAAGTACGCATAATTACGAGTACATGTGTATAATTAAAGTAACTCCTGGTAGTATTTAATTGCAAAATTTTAAAGTGAATAATTGAAATTTGATTCTTTTCGATATTATTTTTTTTAATTAAAATTCAATTTCAATAATTAATTATTATTTTGTACTTAATATAAAATAGTTTTCAAAGGATTTTATAAATAAAGCTGAAATGTACAAACTATTAAGACTCTCCAAATGGCTAGTGTTAAGCGATTTTGTATGTGCACTCTTATTTTACACCTTTATACTTACCTATACATTTGTTAAAATAATTTATCTCTAAAATAATTATTTCAAATTAATCACAAACCTTGAATAAACTTCCACAACTAATTCGTCTAGTTGCTGCAGGAGAACTGTTCAAAAACTTCATATGTTCAGGGTCTAAGCTAAGTAAATTTGGATTAAAACCGGAATGGCGTCTATCTTTTTCTTTCTCGAATTCCTGTACAGTTAAGCTAGGAGAATGACTAGAATGCCTTCGTAAATCAAGAGGCACATTTGTTGATAGCTTAACGTTGTCTCCTCTCAAAGGTGTTGGTGGTCGAACTACCACACTTATCTGTGGATATTTGGGAGTGTCATCAAAGGATTCTTTCTTACAGGACTCATCAAATGTTATTCGTTTTACATCTTGATTATTGCTAACAGGTACTTTTAATTGTTTCTTCGGCGAAGTATTTTGTTTGATTGTTCCAGCGTCCGAAAGATCTGAGTGTGATGTTTGAACTTCAATTTTAATTGAACATGGGGAGGAATCGTTTTCTTTCGATCCAATAATACTTGATGATGAAGGCTTTGGAGTAATTGGGTGTGATTTTCGGCGCTAAAACGTAATATGAAATATTACTATGTTAAAGGAAATAGATAAAATACCGACCTTAAAACTTTTGCGTGCAATATCATTTCCCTCTACAAATTGTGCCAAGCTGCAATACCGAGGTGGTTCACGTATTTTCTGATCATCACAACGATTGTCTATTTCAAAAACTATGTTTTCAAAACCAAATTGTTGTGGATTATCCTCAAAGTCATCAACACAAGTCATTCTTGGTGGTGAAGATGATCTGCGACTAGACAAAATCTTCCGATTCGGTGGTTGAACTACATCTGTGCATAATGTAGTTGTATCTTCTGTGATTGTACTATCCTGAAGAGCTGTCATCATGTCGTTTCCTAGAACGGAACTTATATCATCCATAATACTTTCACCGGGCATTCCTTCGGTTTCATCACTTGTTTCGGGAGAATCAATATGAGTAAATGTTTCCAATTCCAAATTCTTAAAGTGGAAAATTACTTTCATTTAATATAATGTTTAAATGTGTATGCATTTTGTTTGTGTTTTGTATGGTAATTTTTCTAAATTTAGTATCACACCATATCTCAAAAACAATGAATATGAAGGCTGGGTGTCCCAGATCGGCAAACTCAAACTTCATGTAAATGACTTATTTTGTGTTAGTAACCTTATTTGTCATAAAGTCAGGAATTTTGTTATTTTGTTACTTTTTCTCTCTCTTTACGCTCTTTTTGAGCAAGAATAGACTCAAAGAAAATATCTGTCATTTTATTTAGAGCTCATAGAGCGCGCTATTAGCTACCTCCGACTAAAAAAAGAAACACAATCTGACTCTTATGTGTCTTAGTTAAAAAAGAAGCACAGATCTTTTTTTTGACCGCTCAGTTCTCTGCTCTGAGCTTAAAAGAAAAACGCCTATTGTTCTCCAGGCTTTCTACCACTCGAATTGGACGTGCAGTGCACTTGCTTTGAACCCGTTAAAAAAAAAAAAAGCTGGTTTGTCATTACATATTCCTATTGATACAAAATGGCATAAACAACCAACAACAAAAAATATTTGAGAGCAGTTGGGCGAGACATATTTCTTTTTCGCAGTGGAATTTTTGGGAACTGAAACTTCTTTATGTGCTACACGCAGGAATATTAAAAAAAAAAAAACAATTTAACACTTTCAAAAATTAATTTATAAAAACCAGCACCGCAATTTAAATTTTTAATTGGAAATCAATAGAAAAATACTGAAAAAAAGCTAATTGTTATTTTGGCTTTTTCAATGAACATTTAAATTGTTAAATAAAAGTCATAAATAAAATCTGTAACTGGTGTTTACAATCTGGTGTAAAAATATATTTAAATAAAAATAAATAACTACGTATATGCAAAAAGCTAAAACAACTCGATTCACAAAAAAAAAACAGTGCAAACCCCTGTTTGAGCGATTTTTGTTTGCATCTTGAATGGCCAGCCTAATGTAAATATTGAATCTGTTAGTAGTTCAAGTATTTTAGGTATATTATTTGACACGAAGTTTAATTTTTAAAAGTTTTGTACTGAATTTAATTAAGAAACTAACTATTAGACTTGACATTTTAAAATATCTAGCATCATGCAATAGCCTTGTGAATAGTAATACACTCATTACCATAGCAAAAACAATAGTTTTTTTTTTATCAAAAATTGAATATGGGTTAACAATTTATGGCAGGTGTTCCCCTTCTAACTTAAAAATCCAAAGCCAACCTACCACGCAGAAATAAGAACGAGCCTCAGAGCTTTTCGTAACACACCAATCAAAAGTATGATGGCCGAAGGAGGATTTAATAGCATCGCCATAAAAGAAAGACTTATTTACCGCCCGTTTGGTACTAAAATTTTTCGAGACTTATAGATCGCCGATACACGAAGAGATTTCATTCTGAAACGAAAAAAAAAAACACCAAAACGACCTTCAATCTTATATGCAGCTATTTCCTCTGCAAGAAATCTCGATATCCATAGTAACATAAAATGTATATTGTATACCCATCGAAAAACAACCCCCATGGTACTACCACCCAGTATCATCGACACGACCCTGGCAAAACATCTAAAAAACATAACACTAATTGAAACATACACACAACTGTTTTTGGAACTCCTCAGCAGATATCCTGAAATCAAATGGAATGTTCTTTACACGGACGGTTCCAAGTGCGACGTAGACTGTGGTTTCGCAGTTGTCAACAAGCATGGTGAAATTAAAAAAGGACTTAACAAAATATATCAACCAAAAATTTCGAACTAAGGTCAAAGAAAATAAGAGTTCATATATGCAAATATACTAGTTTCAACAAAGAATGCTCACCAATAACCTACCTATCAGGTACCTCAACCAGTATGTATGAATAGATGCTTCATTCGAGCTTCATAGTATTTCAAAACAGGGGATGCAGGTGATTGTGTACAATAATTAAGCTTGTTCTTGACACTCCCGACTTGCTCCCTTCATATTTAATTTCATATTTAAATACATACATACATATGTATATCTATATCTATGTATGTATAAAGTGTAGTTAAATTTTAAGGGCTGATGTTGAATGTGAACCACACCTAAACGTCAAGTTTTATTCTACATTTCGTTTGACATTTCTCAATTTGAACCATGGCTTATTATAAAAATGGGCGTTTTAATCAAAATGCAAATGAAGAAAATCAACTTCAGTGATGAGGCACATTTTCACCTCAGTGGATTCGTCAATAAGCAGAATTGCTGTTTGGGCAAATGATAATCCAAGAGTGATTGTCGAAAAACCAATGCACCCACAAAGAGTGACTGTTTGGTGCGGTTTATGTTTATGTATGTTTTCCAAAATGAGGCCGATCAGGCAGTTACTGTGTAGTGTGTATGGCGTTTGCTATCGTGAGATGATAACGAACTTTTTATGGCCCGAATTGGAAGATATGGATGTGTACGATATGTGGTTTCAACAGGAAGGTGCCACTTGCCACACAGCTAACGAAACAGTGGCTTTTTTGCGCGACTAATTCGATTGCCGGGTTATCTCATGAATAATGTTAAAATCCACATCCAAAATAAATATACCTAAACACACAAAGTGATATAAACACGACATCCGGTCATAGACACTTCCCAGCATTTGGTTTGGCATCATGCTGAGTTAGTATGATAAATCCAAACAATTAATTGTTCCATAGTGGATACAGCACATGAATAATAAAATTTAGAGTTAAATAAAAGGTACACATCTTGTATTTCAGTCTCAGTTTAATATTAGATGCCTATGAAAAAGGAGTATCATTATATTAAAAATAAATTTCTTTTTTTTTTACGTACAAATCTGAAGTTTTATTTAACTTACGTGGTGGCGATTTCAATTGGCCGCCAAGATCATGTGATTTGACACTGTTGGACTTCTTTCTTTGGGGTTATTTGAAAGAAAGGTTTACGTCGATAAGCCAGCAACAATTCAAGACCTAAAGGATAAGATAATTCGGCGCATTAATGATAAATAACCTCAATTATGCCTCAGCTAAGTCGCGGTGGCCATTTAGCCGATGCCTGATATTTTGTTCCATACATACATAATTGAACCATACCAATATTATCATTATAAATAGAAATGACAATAATTTCCTAAATAAAATCTTTGTTTTATTCAATGTCTTTTATTTGAAATCAACATCGGCCCTTTAAAATGTAACCACTCTATATATGAATATACATATGTATATGTATATATAAAAAAGTCGTGTTAGTTACACTATTTATAACTAAAGAACGGCAGAACCGATTTGGCTGAAATTTGGCACAGAGACAGTATGGTTCCCGCATGATAGATTTCTTTAGATTTTTTCAATCACGCCAGAAAGGTTAAAGTTTGGAATAGCACATAGGCTACGCTTTATCCCGGTAAATTGTATGGTGCCCGTGGGATAGATTTCTTTTTTTTTTTATGTTTAATAGAATATCTGAACGGATCTGGATGAAACTTGGTACAGAGATATATTCTAGTCGGGAAAAGCACATAGGCTAATTTTTATCAAGGTAAAATATGTTTTATAAAGATTGTGGTCAATGTTTTAAGCAGTCTACGGTTATTGTTTTACGTTCAGCAGAACGAAAAAAATGGTTTCATCAACTATGATACGAACTTCGGTTGTTCCACCGCTCGATCCAATTTTTAATTAACTTACGAAGTACACCGGGCCATCTAGAAACTATTAAAATTGCATTGAAAATCGAATATGCAACGAAAATATTTTTACAAAGCTTGAGTTTCTGCATTAAATTATTATATAGTATATTATTATAAATTAATTTGTTAAACTCCGTCGGCGTCGCCCAACCCAAAAGCGTTCACTTTTTATTTATTTAGTTTCTTTTTGTTTCTACAGTTTTTGTTTTAGATTATTTTTTTAGTTTCATTGTCTTTAATTGTTTCTTTTTTTCGATCTTTTTGAACTATTTCGTATTACATTTTTTCATCTTTGAATGTTTCGTTTTCTATTCTTATGCTAGAATTTTAACGCATTTAGGTTCTTTACATGCAGAAAAATTAAAACAAAATACATATGCACATATATACAAACGGTGGCGAAATGATTGAAATCGAAATAACCAACAAAATTTACAAAATATAAAAGACGAAATAGAATATGTAAGTGTGCTTCATAATTATGAAATTGCATTCAATAATTTTACCTCACCTTCTTATTTTTAACGAAAAACACAAGACGGCAAACAATCAAAAACTCACTTCATAAAAACAAAATAACAGCATTTCAAATCAAAAGATAAGATCCATTACAATACTTTTCAAAGGGAAGTTAAAGAGACGTTTACAAAGTCAATGTTATATTATTGAAAATGTGATACAAGACAATTTCTTTTATAAAACATTCTCCAAAAATTTCATACATATTAAGTTAATATTCGCACAACTTAAATTTTATTCACTTCATAATTAATAACTAATATAAGAAATTTACTTTTATTATACCTGTAACAAGTCACCTAGCTGAAAAGGTTGATATGAATCTATGTTTTTGTCCAAAATTTCTGAAGCCAAGCTATATTCTTCGTTGCTGATCACTGATAGAATATCACTAGGTTCTACTGGTAGATCTTCCGATAATGATTGGTCCTATAAAATGAAATTTTAAAAGAAAATTTAAAAAAATATTTAACGAAATCGCAACAAAAAAACATACTTGAGCATCAGTATCAATGATTGTCATGCTTTCACTTATGTATACATGGGAATCTATTTTAGGAGCAACTACTTCTGAAACCTGAAGAGTTGTCTTGCTCTTAAGGCTATCGGTACTTGTTACACATTTATCCCCATTCTTTGCTTTCTTAATTTCACATTCTTCTCCACTAAAGGTATTTAAATCATCATGTCCTCCACTTGGTAATTGGTTTACACTTTGCTCCCTAGTTCTATACAAATTTCTTTCAAAAACCTCTATAGGGCGATAATCAGAAAGTGGATCAATAAGTTTTTCAGCTGAAATGCTTGGTAAGCTCAAGAAATCGGTCTTCCGAACATCTATTGACGAAGCTGAATTCAGAATAAATGCCTTGCAACTGTTATCATCGTCTGTGATTTGTATTTGTAAAGAACCATTGTTTTCCTCAGCTTCCTGTATGCTTTCAGGAACTCCAGAGCTTCGACGGCTGTCTGCAAATTCTCTCGGAACTGGTAAGCTCATGGTATTAAAGAAATTATCATCCATTGAGTCTCGTCTGTTATCTGGCAGTGGGGATAAACATATTAATTGAGTCGTAGATAAGGATGGGGAAATTATATTTATTGGAGGAATTGGAAGTGGCGAAGATGAAGGAGATATTTCAATTGATGATGATCCCAATTTCATTGCTTCGAAAGGAGTGATTGAAAGCTTCCTTTGATAACGCTTTGGTCTTCCCGGTTCAGAATGCTCAACTACATTGTAAATTGCACGCTTTACACTATTTGCTCGGCATTGAAGGGATTCCTTCTCTGTAGAATGGAGACTTCGAGAATGTGTGCGTTCTTTTGAATTCATGTGATCTTTTTCAGTCTTTTTCAAAGATATGCTAGAATTTCTATAATATATTAAAAAAAATATTAGAAACGTAACTGTAGAATTTTGAAACATATTTGTTAAAGACCTTCAATATTGGATTAATAAGTTATTTTAAGTAGTAATTATATAAAGATAAAAAGATACTATTCATAATTGAAACTTTTAAATCAAAAATCGTGTTTTTAGAGTTATGCCGGTTTTCTTAAACAGCGACGATATGTACGTAAACTGCGATGGCTTATCAGATAATTCAAATATAAAAAAATAAAACTCTATTTATCTAAGTAAATTAATTAAATTGAATTATTTTCGTATTATTTCGACAAAATATTCTTATATTCGTCCAAAAAGAATTAATTTAGTGAAATTGTTCTACATTTATAATGAAATTTTAGTATTCATAAAATTTTATACACTGAGTTACAAAAAAGTGGCGCAGTCATACTTGTTGATGTTTTGTTATCATTTTGACAATATACCGCTATGTTTTTCCAAAGCTTATTTTTGTTTTAGTTAAGTGGTATATTTGTGTATTTGTTTGCAAATTATTTTTCCATTTTTCTTGTTATACGTAATTTCTTTTGGGAAAAACCCCAACATAATCATTTCTTCATACCAGATGCAAGATGTACGGATTTTGGCTTCCGTGACCCCGTAAATTTTTAAATAAGTTAAATGTTTTAGGCTTATTTTAATTGGTTGATTTATTAGTTTTTTAATAATTTTGTGAAAAAAATACGCAAAATAACGGCAGAAGAACTCGCCAGGGGGTTGGCTTTGGCTGAGGATGGACGAAGTGTGCGGTATGCCGCTGTTATGATTAGAAAACCGGAGACGACGCTAGAAGAACCATTAGGATACAGGCGTAGCCCGGTGTCAAGGTTCAGGTCACACCAGAGCTACACCTGATGCAAGGGACGATCGATATTTGGTACTTCAAACCCTGCGAGATCGTCATCAAACAGAGGTTGAGCTGTCTCACAGAATTAGATCCTATGGATTGAGGGCTGTGAATGTACAAACAGTGAGGCGGTGATTAGTGGAGAGTGGCCTGAGAGCAAGAAGGCCATTTCGTGTACCAAGACTCACGATATAGCACAAGCACCAGCGGATAGAATTTGCTAGCCTTTACTAAAAATGGACCGAGGTTGACTGGATCAGAGTTCTTATTACTTATGAGTCCAGGTTTTGTCTGCGGTCGCCAGATGGACGTAGCAGAGTGTGGAGGCGATCAGGAGAGATGCTCTTCGGTAACAGTTGTCCAGCTTGAAAATTTCTTGAGAGGTTCCGTCATGGTGTGAGCAGGTATTTCCATGCAAGGAAAAACCGAGCTGTAGTTAGTGGAGGGGTCGGTGAACTCCAAATATTACATCACTAACAATTGGGATGAATATGTGGTTCCATTCACACCATTTATTGGCGAAAACTTCCTTCTGATGCAGGAAAATTCTAGACCAAATGTTGCCAGGTGTGTTACTGATTACTTGCAAGAAGTCGAATTTGACGTGATGGCTTGGCCTGTGATGAGCCCAGACATGAATCCCATTGAACATGTATGGGACATGCTGGTACGAATGATTAGGAGGCGACCTGCCCTTCCCGAGACACTTAGTGGGCTGAGATCTGCTCTAATCGAAGAATGGGACAATTTGGACGACACTATCTTAAGGAACCTAATCCAAGGTACTCCCAGGCGAATTAAAGATTTGTTAGATGTTTGGGGTTGAAATACCCACTACTAGAAAGGAAACAAGACTCGTTAAAAAAAAATAAAAATAAAAATTTAAAATGTTAACTTTTTCTGCTTATTTTTGTTAATTTATTCTTCATTCGTAGGTTCTTAACTTTTTTTTTTCCTTTTTTATGCGAATTACTTATTTTTAGCTCAAAAAACAAAATTGCATTAAAAAAATATTTTTTTGTCCATCTTTTATGAAATTATAGCAAAATTTCAAGGTGCGCCACTTTTTTTGTAACTCAGTGTATATAAATAAACGAAATATAGCACCCAGCCTTCGATAAATTTGTAATTTGACATTAACTTTTAAAATAAAAGCTACAAATCATTTTAAAGTTATGATTTGAAATTTTTGACTCAAAGTCAATTCAAATGAATTTTCAATATTTCTTTAAATATTGGGAAATCATGATAATTATTAGACATTTAACTAACAAAAATTTTAAATAAGAATGATAATTCATATGAATTTCATTACAATAAACATTTAATTGTGGTTTAATGTATTTATTACAGTTGTTGTAGATAACCGTTAAATTCAAATACTCGAAAATAAGTTCTTAAAGCTCATTTACGTTTGAAAATGTAGCATCAGTTTATATAAACTTGTGAACTCTAATATGTATAGGTATAATATATATGTACATACATACACAGTACATGTATCTATAAATTCATATGTTTAAGATTATTTACATATACGTGATGGCCAAAACTAAAGCACGAAAAATTATCACTTTATAAACATCCGAATAAAATGTGAAAACACAAATGATATTTTTGTAATTTTAATTTTTTCTTATTTGAAAAATACACTGTGCTTGAAAATTTAACTTTTTTTTACTACAGATGGCGCTCATATCTCCTAAAGATAACACAGGTCAACAAAAAAATATTTTTTGTTTGTTTCTGTGTTCAAATTGCGATTTTTTCAATCTTTGTATTGAAAAATACATAATTGTTTTTTGTTTTTTTTTTTAAACTTTGTTTTTTCACCCTTTACAATGATAAATAAATATTTGGAGAAAAACGAGTTTAAAGTTTTTCTATTACATTGTATTTATATGGAAACCCGAAAACATATTTAGTTTTTTTATGGTGTTAGAATTCGAATATCTTTAAATTATTGTAGGAGGTGATTTTTAAAGGTCTAAAGAAGTGAAAAATGCAAAAAAAAATTTTTTGATTTCTTGAAAATTATATCATGTAGTAGTACCATACAAATTTGGTACTACTTTTAAATCCATAATAACAATCTTGTAGCTATAAAAACAAACTTTTTCAGGTAAAAGTTTTTTATAATTAATTAGTAATGTAGGAGGAACAAGAAAATCATACCAAGAACCCAGAAACAAAAAGTGTGTTGACCTGTGTAATTCGAGGATGCTGAACACAATGGCGTATACTTAGTTTTTCTAGATTGAGAAAGATATTTGCATTTAAAGTTGTTTGTTACAAGTCTGAAATTACCGAGGAACTCCGTCATATAGTTTTTATTTTTTGATTTTATATCGACGTTAATTAATCAAATTATGTATTTTTAGTAGAAATACAGTTCAGATATGTATTATATCTAAAAAAAATTAGCAATTTTATACCTTAACACAATTATTTTTGGCAAAAAAACTCAGGTTTTCTTCACATTTCAAATTATAAGTACATAGTTTATTCATTACAATTGGCCTATAAAAGTTTCAAATATTTCGTTTCAATTAAATAACACTAATTCAAAGCTAGTTCCTACCAAAAATCAACAATTTTCGACCAAAATATTTTTTTTTTTCATATTTTCTTTAAAATTGTGCATTCTTCATAAGTCTTCGAATGTCAGGCCCATTTAAAATTCCTGTTAAGCATTAAATTACAAGTCTTACCTTTGTGCTGGTCTTTGTCCAAATTAGCTAGTTAAGAAAAATGTGTTAAGAAAAAGCCTTTAAATGACCTTGATGACTAAAACTGGACTTGTTTTTACTCTAATTAAATTGGGTAAAGAGAGTGAAAATACCGTTTTTTTTGTAAGAGCATAGACTTACAACTCGAACTATGCAATCTACAGAGAGTCAAAAGAAAATTTAAGAAAATATGAAAAAAAAAAATACTTTGGTCGAAAATTGTTGATTTTTGGTAGGAACTAGCTTTGAATTAGTGTTATTTAATTGAAACGAAATATTTGAAACTTTAATAGGCCAATTGTAATGAATAAACTATGTACTTATAATTTGAAATGTGAAGAAAACCTGAGTTTTTTTTGTCAAAGTATAAAATTGCTAATTTTTTTTAGATATAATACATATATGAACTGTATTTCTACTAAAAATACATAATTTGATTAATTAACGTCGATATAAAATTAAAAAATACAAACTTTATGACGGAGTTCCTCGGTAATTTCAGACTTGTAACAAACAGCTTTAAATGCAAATATCTTTCTTAATTGAGCCAATCTAGAAAAACTAAGTACGCCATTGTGTTCAGCATCTTCGAATTATCTTTAGGAGATATGAGCGCCATCTGTTGAATTTTTGAACTAGCACAGTGTTATTATTAAAATACAATAACGGAACTTTTAATCAATCTGAAAATAATTTGAGATTTAAAACTTAAAACAAAATGTAAGAACATATCAATTTTGCTTTTTTTTTATTTCATTTCAGTTTGTTTAATTGTTCACTTATATGTATTCATTTATTTTAATGAATATGTATATATGTACATATATGTATGTACATATGCATGAAAAATTAATAAAGTTTTCTATATTTTACCTGCCTCTGTAAAATTAACTAATAAAAAAGATTATAGATTTTTGAGTAAAACTTCTTTAGGCACGCTTGGTAAACTGGCGAATGCATTACGAGAGCGTTACGAAAAAAGTGATGCGAACGGAAGTTGAAAAAGAGTGATGAGTTACATCACATGTTAGTAAAGATGGAGAGAGAGAATTACGTTTCGTATGTATATGTAGGGACAAGAGAGAGACTCTATTTCCTAGTGAGACCCAATCAACTGATATTGCATAACAAAGGTGAGTGCGTATATCATACTAGTTGCTGGTGTATGTCGTAGCGTTATCTACAGCGTTCCTTTTTTCTTGTCTATTTTCTCCTTCCATAATATAACATAAAATTTTACTAAAACGTAAATAAATAAATACTTATTAATTGTAGAGGTTCACCATTACAAATAATTAGTGGCATTATGATTGAACATGACAATATTTAAATGGAAGTTGATGATGAAAATCTCACTAGAGGTCGACTTTCGTCTGTTCTGTTCCTTTATCTCTGTGCCAAATTTCAACCAAATCCGTTTATCCATTCTGGTCGTGATGGGAAAAAAAAATGAAATCTATCCCACGAGAACCATAAATTTTACTGGTATAAAAAGTAGCCTATTGCTGTAGGATTGTTAGAATGAGATACATATGTCCTATCTTTCCTGTACTGCACAAACTTATTAGACAGAGTATAGCGTCAAAATTCGTCCAACCAAATTTGCAGTACAAGCCTTATGGCAGAAGCTTTCTCAAAGAAGGGGCTCCTGATGGAATTAAGAAAATTTGCCTCATAAAAAAACCAAGCACGCCGCTGACTTGAGATTTATACCTTCAATTCAATAATGTCTTACATCCTCTACGACCTTTCAATTCGCATGCTCAACGCAAAAAATGAATTTTTTCGAAAATGCTACCAGATATTAGAGATAGCATATACTATAGTAAAAATTGTTTTGAAGATGATATCATTTTTCTTCATTGTATATTTGCTCACTAAAAACTTTTTTATTATTTTTTATTTAAAAAAAAAATAAAATAACTGTAGGTCTGTTTCTTTACTCGCCCGCGGGATCCCAAAACTACCCAAAACGTGTTTCTTCACTTTTTTCTGGCACGAAAATGCCAGAGCTTTTCATTTTTTTTCGTTTCCCCTCCAGTAAAAATTTACCCGAACATTTTAGCTCGGGCCGTTTCTTGCTTGTCAAAATTAAATCAGCTGTTCGAAAAATTTGAAGTTTGTGATTTGTGAATTGTTGTGAAGAGATTGCAAATTGAAATTTAATAAAAATAAACAAATATGGAAGTACTGTTATCTTCCTCATCATCCATTAATAAGAATAATTGTTTAAATTTTGTTTTAAATTCCTCTAAGTGGCTCATTTTAAACAGAAAGAAAACAGTTTCCCTACATATACATACATATCTGTCTTCAAATTTGAAGTTTACCCAGAAACATCCCAAATGCGTTTCTTTACTTTTAAGTTCGGGCAGCAAATTACAAAAACAACATCAAAAAACTCGACCCCGAACTTTTTCCTGAGCTTTTTCCCAAACTTTACCCGAAAAGTAAAGAAACAGACCTTGTATGTTAAACTATTTCCAAATTTATACCTAACCTGTTATACATTGCAATCTACACACTAAAATTTATTTGAAGTCTATAGCATTTTCCGTTCCTGAGATATTTGCGACAAACTAAAATGTTCACTTTTTTAAACTGCTATTGTGAAAAAAACGCTCGCCTATTTTTAAGAAAGTCCTATCTGCATCTTTTGAACTTTATAACCTATTGAACAAAATTTAATTCGAGTCGATATTTTTATTCATTCTTGTGATATCGTTAATTAAAAAGGGTATCTTGAACGTACTAACGAACGTCCATACATACGTACACATACACAAACATACATCTCTCAACAAATGATGAATTTAGATTCTAGGAACAATAAAACGTCCACCTTTAAATAATTCTTGTTAATTAAGAATCATGCGTAGTTCTTATTTCATATACTTAGGAAGAATTCAGGTGATGATGATGGTCGTAAGAATTTCACCAACACTGAGAAAATCTAGAAAAATAGTTTGCTTTCTTTTTTTTTCTTAATTTTTAAAGCCGCAGTCTTAATTACTTTATTTTATGTCACCCTTGAAATTAATACTTGTTTTTAAATTTGGTGTGCAATTTGTATTTATATTCACCAATAAATAAGTATTTGTATTTGCAAGCAAGTAAAGACTTTTTTATGCATACGGAACTAAGTAAATACTGAAAACCAGAGGTCTTACTAAAATTTTAGTAGTTATTTAAACTATATACTACTTAAATTAAATACTTTTGTGTTATGCATACCACCCATTACCTTGACTTTATGTGAAAATTAAGTTAAAACATTAAAATTAAATTTAAAAAATGTATGTAACATCATATATAAGTGTATTTATAAGTGCTGTATGTATGTACATATGTATATATACACAAGTATATACAATAGCTGTTTGTTTGTCCTGTTAAAATTCGATTTAGCTAGTTTTGGTTTTGTTTTTCGTAGTCCAGGGAAGGTTTAAAAGACAACTTACTGTTCTACATGCAAAAAAAGTATTTGTGATTGTCAATTGATCGTCGAATGCTTTAAAATAATATTTTAGTCGTCACGTCATTTTTGTCATTTTCCATATTTTATCAATATTATACAACATTTTTAAATGCAATACTTTTAAAATGCTTTAAATTAAACTTCAACTTAATACAATTAAATGACACCTTAAATGTAGTTTTATGCAGGTACATATATACATATTATTAAAGATCTTACAAACCAAATTTAAATACTATTAAAATTACGTTTTTCAAATTTTTCAAGGGGTGTATCTAGGGAACTATACATGTGAAATTAAAATTCTGGTGGATTTAATTTTTCGAGACCCTAAGAATGATTTCCATATTTCCATGATTTCCACAATGTTTGAAACAATCGAACATATCGAAAAATGCAGTACACGCAATGCAAAGCTATTTAATAAGACTGTTTATTTTCTTTTCAAATACTATTAGACATTTTTCATGACATTTTTTCATAACATTTTGTGTTGACAGTTTTTTAAATCTCAAAAATATTAATGTGACGCCACCAATACAGACTGAAAAAGGAAAATTTAAACACCTAATTTGTTGACATGAGAGTTTGTATGTTTGTCATTTTAGCGAAAGGAGAATTGAATATCATCAGGATATGCAAACAAGCTAAATATTTGATACATGGGACAGTGATGGTGTTAGATGATGTTAGTTTTATTTAAACGATTTAAGAAATAAGAGAATTTTTAGATCTTAAAAGATAAAATGATGATTTTCAATTTGAAATTGAAATTTTTTGACGAAAAAAAAAACTAATAAATTAAAATCAAGTATTATGTTTACGTACATGAATTACATATTGGCATTGCTTAAATTAAGCTGTACGAGTAATTTTTGTATTCAAGATATAAAAAATAAGCTTAATCCATCTTCACTTACATGTATTCAGCAGAACTCCTAGATATAATGCTTCTGATCGAAGCACGCAATTCATCACCCGAGTGTTCGCCAGTTTCTTCAATTTTAAGAGCATCCAAAAGCATATTAAGCTTCTGTCGAAGTATATCGCATTTTATTATCAATTGGTCGTCATCCTTTCGATTTTCGCAAATTTTATTCAAGAGTTCTTCAATGTTTTCGCATAAAATTTTCGTACATGATACCAACATTGATAAATCATCTGTTTCGACTATCGAACGCAGATTTTCGTTCGCTGAAGTTACCAATCCGGTCAAAAGAGCTTCTTGTGCACTTGATAGTGACATTTTTGGTGGTTTCACAGATATTGCCTTTTCAAAGACCATGATACTCCAACGGTCCAACATTTTTGTGCTAGCTGATTCATATCGCTCCAAAATCTGTGGTAAATGGGCATCATCATCACAAGATGAACCCCAACCTAGCACTCGCGCCAAATCGTTACCAGTTCCTAAAGGAAGAACCGCTACTTGACATTGTTTCTGTAAAAAAAGAAAAATCATGAGCATTAGAAAATCAAATGTTATTGTTTTAAGCTTACGTGCATGTTAAAACGATCAATTTCACTTAGAACCCATCCTACTGAACCATCACCAGAACACACAAGAATTCTAAAAATGTCAAAATGTCTAAAGAGTCGGAGTCCCAAGCTCGGTCCAGTAGAAATTAAGTCGAAAACTTGTGCGGGATTCAGCAATTGCTTAAATCTTCTCAAAAACTTTACACCTTGGTTATCTCCAGATTTAGAATTAACAAAAACTAACAAAGGTGAAAAATTTCCCTTGGGACTTACAACATCCCAAGGTTCATCAATACCAATTGAGTGTACGCTTGTGGGTGGCACAACCGATACTTTTGCTGGTCCAATTGGACATGCCACTGACAATTGTGGTCTGCATACTGTATGTACTGTGGCACGACACCACAAACAGCGCCAGTCTTGTAAGCGCAAGACAGACCCACATGTCTTTTTGCATTCGAAACATGTTGATGCCACTGGTAAATTACCTTCCATCCATTGATGGGGCATAACTATACTTCCATCTAGCTCCTCAATAATATCTTTTCCAACAGTTGCCAGCGTTGTCCATTTGCAGTTAGCAATTGCTTTTGCCGCACATCTTTTGTGTACTTTACATTTACATACTTCACAAGAGAGTCCATGTGAAGTGACTCCTGATAATGCTTCCCGACACACATTGCAGTATGTTGGTCTTGCATGCGATGTTGAATACCATTGATGATTGTTGGAGAGGATATCATGCTGATCAATAGCAGGCTCAAAATATTCCCGACTTGAAACGGACTTTAAGGATGAAAGCCAGTCTTCCATTTCGAAAACGTAGTTTCACAATTTAATCAAAGAGAGTTGAATTGCAAATACCTAAGAAAGAAATGTGATATCGAAATAAATTAAATTATTAATATGTAATTATTAATATTACTATGTGAGTGATAGTTTAGTGATAGATTCTGAAGTTCCACAAATACTAATAACTACCAATTTTATCCTTTGAAACAAAAATGTATCCGGGGTTCAAATTAATTTCTGAAGTTAATAGCAATTTTAGTTATAAATAATAATGGTTTTTATATTCGAGCAATTAATTTTTTTTTTGTTTCCAACACTCAAAGCAAAAAATTAAATGGAATTTGCAACAAAATAATTCTTTTCAGTTTTTTTTTAGTTAACAAAAAAATAATTTAAATTTGCGTAATGAATTTTTATCGTTAAAACAAAATATTTACTAAGCACTAACGAATAATAGAAAGCAAATCAGAATCAATGATCGTGGAAAATTTAAGTGAAAAAAAAACTCATAAACGGAGTTCTACATTGACATGGAGTTAAAGGTGATAATCAGTGGATCTTCCCCTTCCTATCCATCGGCCGTTAAAATGATTTATTTTTTACAGTCAGGCTAAAGTGTGCTGGAGCTCCATCTTGTTGGTATATTAAATTGTCTTTTATTGTCAAATGGACGTTTTCTGACAAATCTGGCAGAAGGGTTTTTAGAAATTGCAGATAAGATTCTCCATTTAAAACCATATTCACACATTACAACTAAAGCAGTGCTGTGATTTATTTTGTTTTTTTTAACAGATGGACTGTTGCGACTTCAGTAATGAAAGTTTTGAAAATTGGTGACTCCATCTTTGGTAACCTGCACAGATGAATGTTTGGTGCTAATAGTGGAGTTCTTTGAGTCTCCAGCATTCCATTTTCCCGAAGATGACTGTGAAGTCTTGCAAAAAGTGTTAAGTGGAGATTTCAGCATGCAATCCAATTTTGTTAAATTAAACACATCCCAATAAAAAAAGGTGAAATCTATTTAATGCAGTTTATTTCTTATATTATGTGCTAAAAAGCGGATGTTATGTACATATATGCAATACTAGAGGACCCGGTGAACTTTGTCTAGCCTGGCTGTTCATTATTCTCGAAACTTACAAAAAAAGGGTACCTATAATAACATTTATTTGAATTGTATTGAGTTGAAGTTCATCTTTTCCTAGAAGTATACTATACATATTTAAACTATAGTATAATGCTTTTAGAAGTTAATTAATATGGAATGAAACGCAGTCTATAATGAAATTTAAAAATAATTTATTGAAAAAACATTATCTAGTTATACATTATATACAAACTATGAACCTTCCCTTCAATCACTCTACCTATTAAAAAAAAAAACGCATTAAAATCCGTTGCGTAGTTTTAAAGATTTAAGCGTACAAAGGGACATATTGACAGAGAAAGCGACTTTGTTTTATACTATGTAGTGATGATATGATTTTTCAAAAAAAAATTTCCTTCATTGTATATACATACCCACATACATATATTTACTACATACATGTATACATATGATCGCCCAAAACTTTTTTTTTTAGTTTTTCTATTTCAAAAAAGTAACGGTATATGTTGATCTTTCTCTAAATTTATACCAAATCTGTATTACACTTTAGTGTACACAATACAATATTATTTGAAGTCAATAGCATTCTCGTTCCTGAGATATTAGCGACCAACTAAAATTTTCCTTTTTTTAAAACTGCTATAGTGAAAAACCGCTCGACAAATTTTTATAAAAGTCCTCTTCGCATCTTTTGAAGTTATAACCTGTCGAACAAAATTTTATTTAAATCGATGTCTTTTCACGTTCAAGAAACGGTGGATGTACATACGTATGTACACTTACAGTTATTTTGAAAATAATAGTAATTTGGGCCTGTTTTTCCTACTCTGTTTTTTTTAAACATTTTGTCGACACTATTATATTTTTGAACAGTTGATTTTGTGTTTTTATTTAGTTTTATTTTTTTAAATAATTGTTCTCGAACAAAACCCAAAAATAAACCACAGTTAAATAATCAAGGATAAACGTCTGTTTAATTAAAAATTAAGTTTTGTGAAAATAAGTTATGTGTTATAGTTTTATAAAGCAATTAATCATTCCATGAAGCGCACTACTATTATTTTGAACACAACTGTACGTGTACGTACAAATGCAAACGTACAAACGTAGGAACGTACCTACACACGCTCACACCGACCGACTTTTCTCTAGATTCAAGAAATGACAAATTTAGATTCTAGGAACGTTAAAACGCCCAGATTTGTCAAAAATTTAAATTTGATAAATCCGACTGATAAGAATTACTACCTATGGGAAGTTAATAATCCGGCAAGATTACTAACGGAGCAGATCAAACTCGAGAAAACAAAAATAATTATTTTCTTCCCATAAACTATAAGATTAGCATACCGGTATAAAAATTAGCCAATGTGATTTTCAAGAGTGTCAAATTTTATCCAGATCCGTTCAGCCATTCTTGTGTGATTGGGATAAACCGTAGCCTATAGACTATTCCAGACTAAAAATTTAATTAAATACATAATTACTTACATAGATACATAAGATTTTGCAAAAAGTTCCAAAACTTTGAACCGTTATTTTTTAACAATTTTTTTTTATTTAATATGAATTGTGCCCATCCCGCCTAAACGGAGGGAGATAGTCTCCTGCCCCCTCTCTTGTCCTAACCTAACCAACTTATGCAAATTACCATGTATGTATATGTATCAAGTATCTTAAATTTCAAATCTATTTTTACAATTGAAAGATTGAAATTTTTACTATATTTTTTATTTCTGAAAAAAAATTGGCGATTTTCTGGTCCAGTCGAATATATTTTCTCTTGTTCTACTTTTGAATATAATTTTATTAATTTAGCCCGATGCAACACTGAACTCAACATAACAAATTTTTAAAAATCGTTTTCGTTATGCAAGTAGGTACTTCATTATATTTACTATTTTCCAATAGGTACATACCTATATAAACTAATTTATGACAAGATTTTTGGTCAATAAAACTTCACGCAAAAATAATGTTTTCCTAAATACTAATATTATTTTAATTACACTTGAACTTCACTTTAATTGTTTATACACCACCGTAAGATTATCTTCTTCTTAATTACCTCATTTTAGGAATAACTAATCGATATCTTGACACTTCATCTTAGTAAATAAGAAAAAATCGCAGTGGGAAAATTAAAGAAACAGAAATCTGGGAAAATTGTAAAAAAGGAGAAATATATTTATTTACGCTACAAATAACCCATTAACCTAAATAATATCTATAAAAAAGAGCAAGAGGTACGCCAACGAAACGCAAAACATCTATAAAATCAGTAGTTATGACCTTCGCATACAAAAGCTGCTCGGAGAGAGTACCTACAATGTACGTACATATGTATGTATGGCTTAAATATTCTTAAATTATTACCTGTAGAGATTTTCTTGTTCATAATGTTTCATCCTTCTTTAGATTCAATCAAATGTTAATCATTATTGTGTATGGCGAATTAAAATTAACCATTCCATAATTTTGTTGTGCTGATTAGGTTCGCATGACTTTAAATACGCCCTAAGATATGTATTCAAACTTTTTTACTCGGCATTGTTTTCAAATAATTTAAAGTCGATACACACACAACTTTAGAAAAGTTTAAGGTACATTGTTTTGTTTTTAACAAACAATATCTAGCACTAATTAAGTAATTTTTGTTGTTTAAGTATACACATCATTCAGGAAGATACATAAGTTTGACTTTAAAAAAAATCTACAAAAAAAAATTAATGATTTTGGTCGATTGTCGGATTGCTTCGTTGTTCAGTGTTTGTGACACATTGGATCTATCTAAACTGAGAAAGAGAAATGTATCAGGATATTTTAATACTGTATCTTAAACTTACCGCAGACGTTGCGGTGCAAGTCTTGTATTCACCACATCAAAAAGCTTCAGAAAAGTTATATGGGAAAGCTTATTTTTCAGGATTGAACTCCAGAAATTCTATCCTTTCATTGAAAATGCAATGTTGTCACTGCTCAAATCCTAACATCCGTCATTTCAAATAAACATAACTGCTGTAGCTTTTTTGTTGTAAATAAGGTTTTGGCAAAAACATATTAATACAAAAGTATACAATTTTAAATCATATTTTGCCATGTTGAGTTTAGGCTTTAAAAAGGATTTTCGCCAATGTAAGGACCAAATAATGTGGAGTTTTTTATAAATTAGTTATTCCTACCTTGAGATTTAAAGTTACAAACCATTAGGCACTAATTGCTTTTTGATTGTAAATTAGAATCCACAAAAAAAAAAAAAAACATTTGGCTCACTTAATAATTTGAATTATCTATGTACATAACTATAGTTATTCTATGGCAATAAGAAGATAGGATATACAACTCGGTTCATTTCAATAGGGCATAGGCGATTCATTTAAAGTGAAAACGAAGCTCCATAAAGCGTGTTTTAGTGAAAAAAAATAATTGCATTCCTTTCAACAGTAATACTCAACTCACACTTCATAAATTGCTATACCTTTGAGAAAAATTTCGGACATACATAGATACTGTTGAGTACAGTGATTTTTTCTCTAAATGAGAATATGAAGAGCCGTTCCCGCCTCAATTTTTCCATTCACAGCTATATTCAGACATTCAAAACCATTTCGCAACTCCATCACCTTTTGAACCATATCCGATCGAATGAACTATTTTTTAACAAATTCATAACTCCATGAGTGCTGACGCAATAAAGTGTAGTTGAATAATTTGTTTGGAAATAGACTATCCACATTGATGTCATGAGGCTACACAACCAATGAGTACGATAACTAAGGCACCAAGATTTGATAACGGTATCTGATAGAAGGGTCAAAAACAATCATATTTTACTGAGTGGGAGGTGGTGGCAAATTTAGAAAAAATGACTTCTTAAAAAAAAAAAAAACACTATGGTTTTGAATGTCAAAAGTCTGTTCTATAATCTTAAAATTAAATTAAATTTTGTATGTCAATAGTTTTCAAAAAATTAACAAACAAACTCAAAATTTTGATTAATTTTTTTTTTAAGTTTTGAACTAATTTTTTTTATTTTTGAAATAAAGTCGCTTATAGTGGTCAATGTTACTATTAATTCTGAATCGAACACAAAAAATTGAAAGTTTTTATGTCTTCTGGTTCTTGAGAAAATTTAAAACTGCTTTTTTATTAAATTTGTATGTTATAACTTTTCGAGTTAAGTCTAAAAAAACATAAATATAATTTTATTTTTCAATTTAATACGTTTGAACTTACATTTGCTATAACCTATAAGGTTTCTACATCAGTTACACTTCCATTTTATTTTGTATCATTATTATTTGTTATTTTATAATGCTTACAATTAAGTCTAAGCCAATAGCTGAACTTTTCTGTGCCCAATTACAAACTCGTGTATTTGAATCTTCACATATGCTCAGTTTCCGCAAAGAGTATCCCTTATACAAGGAAGTAAGTTAAGAAACACGCACTAAGCAGATCAGAGATAACTGAGTTAACTTGAGCTAAGGATTTTCCCTTTGTTTTTGATCAATTATTCAGCCCAATCACCAATTGTATTGGAACATTTTATTCCAGGGAAGTAAAAACTTTTTTACGGAAATTTTGTGTATATTTTTGTATAAAAATAAGAAAAATATTCTTTTTAAGAAATTATTTAATACAACAAAGTTCCCAAAATGTATTCTGTAAATGTAGGAGATTCTTCAATAATTACCTGGGTTTTCACATCCTTAATTTTGTTTTTTTTTTTCAAAATATTTTACATTACTTTATAACATTATTCAAAATATCGTTATAGTATGAAAACTTTGCGATGAGAATATAACTAGAATGATCACTTTTGTACTTATTTGCATTATTTTATTTTCGGTAAATAACAAACTTACCGATAAAAATTGCAAATAAGTACAAAACCAAAAATTTCTTTGAACCTATTTTTTTTTTTTTTTTTTTGGATCTTCGGATCAGAAAATTTTCTATCGAGGTATCCGTTCCGATAAGCATTTCGCATAAATCTTCCGACAAAATACATCGCATTCCTTCGCTCAGCGGTGCAATGGGATTAGGCAACAATTTTTGACAGCTACGCGTTGAATTTCTTCAGAATTTACCCGAAGAAAAATCATTGCGGAATCTATTGGGAAATTTAAACTACAAAATTGTAAGTATAATATTGAAACGAACGCGATTGTTTGCTCCATTTAATTAGTTCCGCAACAGATACCTCGAAAGTAATATGAATTCCGATCGGAATTCACTTTCGTTTCTTAAATTCTCCGAACGAATACCTCGATAGGGCTTATTGTTTATTGCTTTAATGTACGTTAAATTTTTTGTAAAAAAAAAACTCTGGCATCTCATTTCTAGATCGCAAATTATCGAGTCTGTCGGATCTCTTAACTCCTAATAACTTCCGACCTCTGTACTGGTGCACTGACAAATTTAAAGTTCTTCACTAACTCAGTCCCTTATATGCATTTGTTTTAAGAGAATCAGAGAGCATGTATTTTTACTAAAATTTATTTTTTTTTTATTTATGTTCATTATTTTGTAATTTAATTTAATGTAATTTATCTTCATTGAAATAATTTTATGTTTGTATACAAAATAATATTTTACAAGCCATGTTGTCTGCTTGGGGTTTAATTCAAGGAGCTAAACGCTCGTAAACCCAACCGTTCTCCCCACAATGAACTAACTTCTCATCGACGTCCTGCAAAAGAATAAAAATGTAGTTTAAGTGAAATTGTGTGTGTTATTTATGTATACAGATGTACAACACAATCATATTATTATTAAATCGTTTTTTTTTTTTTTACTTACATCATTTTTATTGGATTCCTTACGAAATCGGATTCTATCATGCAGACGATCTGTTTGCCCCTGCCAAAACTCAATCATACGTGGTTTTATTAAATAACCACCCCAATTTGGTAATGGAATTTCATTTTGTCCTAGTTCAGATTTTATTTTTGATTCAACTTCATCTAAAAATTTTCGACTTGAAATAACTGTACTCTGAGGACTTGCTAATGCCCCAATTTGACTGGCACGTGGCCGTTGATGGAAATAATTAAGCGAATCAGCAACTGGAATCTTTTCAGCTTCTCCTTCTATTCGAATAGATCTTCGTAGTGGACACCAATAAAATGTTAATGCAACGTTAGGGTTGTCCAGAATGTCTTGTGCTTTCCGACTTCCATAGTTCGTGAAGAATATAAATCCCTTTGGAGTTACTTTTTTTAACAAAACAAATCGATTTGATGGAAATCCTTCCCTAAGAAATCATAAGAAAAACAAAATAAAATTAATACAGTAAAGTTAGTTCGGCCATTCAAGATAGATCGCTGAAATATATTAAGATTGAAAATATTTCGAAGCGAGAATAAATAATTTTGTACCATTGAATAAATAAAACACTAGATTTTTTAAAAATGCAAACACAACCAAAATATAACTCTTACTCAAATCGGTTCCATATTTACTCCCTACCAAACTCATCACTCAACTCTAACACTCCCGCACAACCCGCTCAAATCATTCTAAGAAAAAATCCAAAATTATTATTAGAACCCCCGAAAACGTTTCCTTCATTCAGACAGCACTTTAGAACCCGGAATTGGCAATATTGTTAAAAGAAACATTGATTGCACTATCTGTTCACCCAGACTATGTCAACACAAAATAATATGAACTATCCTAACATATTCATAGAAGAAAAAACTAGCGCTTTATGGTTATGATTCTCTTAAAAACTCACAATTAACTTCGCAGAACACGCAATGCTGCAAGTCAAAGATTAATTCGAGCAAGTCAAACTAACAACCAACGCTACGCACTAAATGCAACTGAACGAAATAGATCGAATCGAAATCAACTACATATGTATGTATGTTCAATTTAATACAAATCGAGCTGCATTTTATTAAAACTTGGCAATCAACTACAATTTACTGCAAATCGTTACCATTGGACCAATGAACGTTGTGTGTCCAAATTGTAAGGCAATACAAATAAAGCCCTTTAATTGTGTTGCGGTAGCGGCCAAGTCAAATTGCCAACATGGCCTTTGGTTATTTAATATTAATAGTTAAGACAGGACAACCTCTGTCGGGTCAGCCAGTATTTAATAAATTTATATACAAATTGAATTAGCTAAGATAAAATTTGTGGTACCATTTTCTCAAAAAGTATTTGACCAATTTCGATAAATTGTATATGGTTAGAAAGCACAATTGCAGATGTGCACAATATTTAGTATATTATGTCTTAGTGACATAATTTTTAAAAAAAATATTAAAATATGTATAAGGAAAAAAGTTTTTTACTTCAATATTTTCGATCAAATTGTTTGCGAAATCAAGTCTAAGGGAGTTAAATTTCGACACTCGGTGATAATAATATACATACATATATGTACAGTACATACATTGTACATATGTGTATAATTAAAAAAAAAAGTGAACAAATACATACATATTATGTATGTAAATACATGTGGTTAATTCCATGGTAAATATTCCATGCATACATTTTAAATCAATTTTTTTAATTTTATCGGGGATTATAAAAAAACATAAGGAAGTTAAATGCAAAATTGAATGAAGATTCGTCGAGCTATCCGATGAAGTGAAAAAAATGTTTGGAAAATTTAACTGTTATTGATTAGAACTCGAATTAGAGTGGTAACTCAAGTCATAAAATTTCGAAGTCCTTTTTTGACTTAAAATTTTCTGAAAACAAAAAGATGAAACAAAATATAAAAAATAAAGAAGAAAAATACAAAAAAAATATTAGTTCAACCAAAAAAGGCGAGTATAGTGTTGATTGTGTGATTGCACATGTGGCATGAGTGATTTCAAAATTTTTTGATATTTTTTTGTTTGTACAAGCACGCATGAGTTATGGAATCACTTCCAAACTAAAATACTAATAAAACCATACCAAGCATATTTGCTTGAGTATCATAAATTCAATCCACTTAAGTGCCCCCATTAGAATCTAATATAAATAAAGATCGTCAAATATCAAAAATCAAATGTAAGCAAAGATCGTCAACGATCGACAAATTATTTACACAAAGATTGTCAATGATTCAACCCCTTTGAATCATAAACGAATGTAACTTATGCATTTTCTTATCAATCCAATCCACATAATATGCAGCATCACTGCATATACCCAAGATTTAAACATATAAAAGGGCTAGCATTTAGATACTGGAGTCAGTTCAATTTCTCAACTCCATAGCTAAAGATTTCCCCCACCAGTAGTAAGGGATCTAAGGCTTTTTTGAATTTAATAAATAAAAAGTGAAATTATGAAATTTTGTGTTTTATTTTTTAAAAGTGATTCTGGAGAATCAAATTTAAAATTCATGTGTAGTGTGTGCTACGTTTTCTCAGTTTAGCCGTTTAGCGATTGATTTTGAAAGGCAAACAACTCTACCTGCGTTATAAATGTCGGAAAAAATATTTTTATTATTTATTGCCAATGCAATTAAAATTGCTGATGCAGCGCCCTCTGAACTTGACATATTGTCTACTCAGCGATGAACACACAAGTAAATATTGTACAATTTGCACGAGTAGTGTATGATTGAAGCGTGATTGCGCAATCACTGTATTGCGCATGCACGCATGTGTAGTGTATGGGCCCTATTATACATCTTTTTAATTTTCTTTTTTTGTAAAAAAAAAAACTGTTTATTCGGTTTGATTTTGATTTTTCTATGAGAACTTTCTGGCAGAATTTTTCGTGAATTTTAAATTTTTTTACGAAGTAAAAAATTACATATTTTGAAGTTGTTGTAGTGACCTTGAAACGTCAGACCGATTAATAACTTTATATTTGAAGTTAATAAAAGTAACTCATATTTCACACATTGTGGACGCAATAACACCACATACAAATATTACGTTGTTCTTATTTAGAAACTAAAACGCTGTAGAAAAAGATGACTGGAATAATGTAACAAGAATGAATAATGGTAACTCACATTACAAGTAAAGCATTCAAAACTAATTTTGAAAAAGATTTTTCTAATTTATATGTTCAACTTATTCCCAAAAATTGAAATTATGTTTTACTTCCGGCTAACACAATGAAAAAACTCTAAATTTTCAATTTTTGGAATAAGATTTTACACCAATTATTGAACATTGGAACAAGATTTTGTACTTAATTTGAAATGATTTTATTTTGTGTTAAATAAAAAAAAACAATTGTTTTACACTTGTATATTGATGATATTTAGAATTAAAAAGAAATAAAAAAGCATAATTTTTGTTTTCATGTTTCGTGAGATTGTTTTGAACTTAAAATCATTATTTAAGAATGTTTAAAAAAGAGAGAACGCTGTATTTATCTGCATACAATATTTTTAAATTATTATTATGTACAGTGAACCAAAAAAAAAAAGTTGTACAGTCGATTTTCTTTTGTTAAAATGCAATTATCTATGGAGTTAATAGCAATAAAAAACAAAATACTTACCAAATTAAGTTAAATACATTTTTTTAATAAACTATTTTAATACAAAAAACTAATTTTAACAAAGAAAGTCTATTTTATAAAACAAAAAATACTTGTACATTTGAAAAATTCAATTAAAAAACAGCAACATTTCGAAAACCCAAATGGTTTAATATTTTGTATAATGTCCTTTTGCATCTATGGCATGGTTCTTTATTTTTTATTTTCCTTTCCCTCAACTTTTTTTCAACATGAGCCCAAAGATGTTCAATTGGATTTAAATCCGGACTTTGAGGTGGATTAGGGAGTACTTTTTTCACGTTATATAGCAACCATTCCTTCACTATCAACGAGGAATGTTTCGGGTCATTTTCATGAACGAAACTAATATTATCTCCCAAGGTCCAATTTTGATGCAGTACTTCTTAAATTATTTTTCAAGATGTTCAGGTAATCGAACTTATTCATTATCCCTTTGACAAACTGAAAATTTCCAACTCCTTTTGCTCCCATAGCACCCCACACCATAACGCTGCCACCGCCATGTTTACCCCTTTTTCACTAAACAAAACTTCGGCCATCGGATCCAAAAATTTTGAATTTGGATTCGTCGGTATAAATAACGGAAATCCAAAACTCTATCGGCTTATTTATATACTCTTTGGCATATTGTAGGCGCTTCTTTACATTTATGGCGGATAAAAGTGGTTTGTTTCGAGGCGTAAAACCTCTAAACTCTTCCGAATGTAAACATTTCTTACCGTCTGTGGATGAACTTGAACAATATTGTTGCTATTGAGGTCTTCCACTATTTCCACTGACGAAATTTGGGGGTTACTTTGTAAAATCCTTTTTTTTTGGTTCAATGTACATAAATGTACAATATGTACATAGTACATACATACATGTAATTCCAAAATTGTTTTTGGATTGCATATTGTCAAAATTGAAAAAATATTTGATTTTGCTTGCTACTTTCACTTTCAACGGGAAAAAAGGAAAGCATATCTATCACTGATGTTTACATTATACAACTAGAATCGTCCACTTTCGCAAAGAGGCTATCTGATTAAAGTGAAACTGACTTTCAATCAAGTATAATTAAAAGAATTTATCGTATTTAAACAATGTAAAATACTAGGTACTTTCACGGACTTTTGACAGGTTCTTCTATTTTCTATTCTTTTTTCCAGATTTATGTGCCGAAAAATTTGCTTTTGAAAAGTAAACATACAATATCGAATACTTACAAAGGCCACATAATACATTTGAGTAAAAAACATACTTGTTGACTGTTGCTAAGCAAGCTGCGTTTGGCTCTAATATTTCTTCGGTTTTTAAGGCGATTTCCAGCCATTCGTTAAATAAACATATGGGTTCTTTAACTTTTATATTTTCTTCGAGGAACACTTGTTTTTTTTCCATATATTTCATTCTCAACGCTGTAATATAATTAAAACAATGTTTATATAGAGTTTTACATTTGTATACCAACAAAATTGTCTTACAGGAGATATTTGTGTTTATTGATGACATTGTTCTTTTAATTAGACAAATATGTGTTTTCATTAAATTAAAAGCAAAGGTTATCAGAGTAGAAAAGGTACAATTGATAATAAAAAAATGAATCTGCCCAAACTCCAAATCTCCTTCTCATTCTCCATCACCTTCACCTACAGTCTATCACGATTCTAGTCAATAGTCATAGACATAGAGATCATTGAATAAGAACTACAGAAAGGGTATATCGAGAAAAAATTGAAGCATTTTTCATAATTGTGTGAGTTACACAAACACAAATGCTTTGAAACAGGGTCGAAATGAAAGTAGACGGCTACTACTGGTACGCCCAAATAAATTGTTTGCAGCCTTGAAAGATTTTTTTTTAGTTTATGTATGTAGTTTAATTTTATTTGATTAAATAAATAATGGAATGAAAGCCTTTTTGGATTTATTTGCTTAGCTGGGTTATAATAACGAATAAAGCAAACCTGAAGTAATAAAATAAAACGTATGTATCTTTTACAGGAATCTGAAATTTAAAATGGAGAAATGAAAATACATACATATAGTTTTTAGTTTTAAGTTTTATTTTAATGAAAAAAAAAAAAAACAATATCACAGATATTTTCCTTAGTCAAACAATTTGAAATTTTACTTTTACTCAATAGCTAGTTACATTCCTCTGAAATGAACAATTAAAACGTAGAAAAATAATTCTACACTACGGGCGCTCAACGATTTTGAGCGCCTTGAAATCACCAATAAAAACTAATTCGTCGCTGTGCGAGGATATATAATTTGACAAGTCATCCTCAGGGGTGGAATCACGTAAGGCGATTGTTGATTATCAAAATATATGATTTTGCTCAACGTAAGGTGATTTTCAAATTGACTATCACTTTTCTAGTGTAGTTTTTTGGTGACAGCTATTTAGGTGTCGCTTTCATACATTTTTCTTAATTTTTTGACAGAGATAAGTTGTGGTTTGTTTCAAATTGCAAAATAAGCTGAAAAATTGAAAAATATATCATATTTAAAATAAAAGATAGAGAATAAATACATAATGTTCACATCAATGCATTTATTTTATGAGAGGAACTCAACAAGGAATGACCACAAAAAAGTTCAGTTGCTAAGAATCAATTTGTGTGGTCCTACCAGAACTTGAAAGGGCATTGTACGATTTGGCCAGCTCAGGATGTGATTCGATGTAGCTGGTTAAAATTTCGATTTGCTTCTTCGTGATATTCCTTTGAAAGAAAATATTTATTTATAACTATGCAATTTTATATATGTACATATGTATGTACTTAGGTATACTTACATTTTTGCAGAAACAAAACATATGTATAAACTACAGCTACAATGAAAAACAATTGAAAATAATTTTCATAACAAAACACGATAACTAATAGAAATGACATTTATTCATGTTTGATAATATAAATTTCGCACAAAGTTTCCCAAACTTATTTAAGTGCTACCAAGTAATTTTAAGTTTTAAGCGATCGCTTTACACAGAGCAAAGAGAAGTTGATAATCAAAATTGTTTATCAAAACAGTGACAATCACCTATCGCCTTACGCGATTCCACCCCAGATAAATCACATGATAAAAGTAAATTTGTATTTCCAAAAAAATTGCCTTTTTTAAGGAAAAATACCATAAAATATCAAAAAGTATTTTACGATAGTTTAATTAGATAAAATACATGACTTCAAAATACTTTGTGTTGAATATGAGCCAAAACTTACTTGTGAAAAGAAAACATTTGTTTATCATTATTATAGGTGTTTTTACACGATTTAACACAGCACCGCATATTGTTCTGTATTTTTTATATTATTATTATTATTATAATAATATTGCATATATTTAAAAGAATCACTTTTGTTTTACTTTTTTATTCGGTTTAAAAATATAATTATGACTATTCTTACAATATTAAAATTTCCACACTCTCTTTCGGGTAGGCAAAATGACAGGTGCGGATCAATTTTTTTTTTTTAATTTTAATGCTTCACTCAGGTACACTGTATATGTGACAAACGCCTCTTCCTCTATTTCTTATTCAATGATAGAGATAGAGAGAGAGAAGAACCTACTGTTAGCTGTATGTCTCTCTCTATATATATATATACATATATTTTTCAAATAACTTATTCTTTATTAATGTTTTCAAACTTGTATAACTTTTTTATCATACCATCATGAAAAATGCCTCACTTTCTTCTAACAAGGGCACTTCCTTGTATTCTTCTTCTAAGTCTCTGATATATTAATGATACACAAACACACTTAGAGCACGAGTGAAAAAAAGATTCATTTTCGATTATACACACAGGGAAAAAAAGTAAGTGGACATGCAACACTAAAAATTTCGATGACAGAAAGTGTAAAGTTTCGCATTTTCCTCATTTTCTGATAGGAGGTTTGCGTTAGAACTCATGATTCTTTCTTAAAGCGTTCTCTTTTTGACAGCAATTTTCATTTTTTTTGCCGGCAAAGGATATTGTTCACTGCAAATTGCCTTTTATTCTATGACTAGGGGTCGCCCAATGGTCGAAATTCGATCACATCTAGATTTTTCATTTTGTTTGCTTTTCCGATGCGGCTGGTGATGTCTAATTCGGTTCCTCCTTCAGGAGAGACGATACTTCCAAGGTATTGGAAGCTATCTACTTTCTCTACTGCTTGTTGACCAATGTACATCGGAGTGGATGACTGCGAGCTCCCGAGGCTGAACATCTTTGTTTTTCCCGTATTGATTTTCAGCCCCACGATTGCTGCTTCTCTCTCCACCCTTGTTGCCATTTGATGGAGATCCATGATCTTATGGGAAAGCAAGCAAACATCGTCAGCGTAGTCAAGATGTTTAAGGTAAGTTGTCAGAGTCCATCTTATTCCTCCGCTTCTTGTCAAAGCCATCCGCAGTAAATCACTTATCATTAATAAAAACAGGATTGGTGACAGTATGCAGCCCTGTCTGACCCCGCTTTGGACTTCAAATTCTTCGGACAACCTACCTCCGTGTAAGACGTGACATTTGGACCCATCATAAGTAGCTTTAATAATAGCAATGAGTTTCTCCTTCGAAGTGTTCTTTGATGCGATCTAAAACAATCTTTGCTATTATTTTGGCGACTGCAGGCAAAACGCAGATATCCCTCCAGTTTTCGCATTTCATTAAGTCTCCTTTTTTTGGGAGCTTGACAATCATTCCCTTTTTCCACTCTTCGGGAAAGCATTCGGAGACCCACGCTTTATCTATGAGCGGTTGCAGCAGATCGCTTGATGTTGTTGGTGCTGCTTGTAGCAATTCTGCGGGAATGCCGTCAAGTCCTACCGCTTTGTTGTTCTTAAGTGCTTTGATGGCGGTACATACTTCTTCCTTACTGGGGGGTGCGATGCGCAATCGGGAATTGTTTGCATCGGACAACTCAGGAGATGTCAGTTGCATGTTACTGTCAAAAACATGGTTTAGGACTAGCGCAAAATGCTCCTTCCACCTTCTAAGTTGATCCTCATCCGATATCAGCAGGTTCCCCTCTCTATCTTTAACTGGGTGTTGTTTAGAACTCTGCACACCAGCGAGTTCTTTGGTTATTCTATAGAGAGTTCTGCTGTCGCACCTGTTTGCAGCTTCTTCTGCTCAAAGCTGTAAAAAAATGCATTCTTTTAGTATTGGCGTTAAATTGAATGGTAAGACTATTTTTACAGTCTTTTGATTTAAACTCAGTATTGTGACTTTCAAACTAAAGTCCCAGTCAATTTTGCAGTCTTTGATTCTAAAATCATCTGGAGCAGTCAAATGAATTCAATTCAAAAGAATGCATACTTTTTAGACTGCTTGCAGTCTTTGAAGTCTTTGAAGTCTTTGAAAAGTCTTTTGAATTCTTTGCATTCTTTGAATTCTTTGCATTCTTAGTCTTTTAAATGCATTCAATGTATTGAAGTTTTTTTTACTGCTTTGAAATCTTATTACTAATTGAATACTTTTCACTGCTTTCGACTAATGTGAGGCCGCTGTTGAAAGTTATAAATTTAAACAATTATGTTAAATCTCTTAAAATCAAAGTTTTGCCAAAACTAAGTTATTATAGGAGTTAAACGATTTTCGCACAATTTTCCTTTATGACTATATTATATACGAGTATCATTATAAATGATATTTTTAGTTTACAGATGTTCCTTAAAGCTATATTGTTGTTATAATGTTTAATAAAATTGAGTGGTGTTATTAAAATATATACATTTAAAACACCGTCTTAACAGAAATAAAAAAAAATATATATAATGTTTAATAACATAATTGTTGAAATCTATTACTTTTAACAGCGGTCTCACATTAGTCGAAAGCAGTGAAAAGTATTCAATTAGTAATAAAAATGCATTTAAAAGACTTTAAGAATGCAAAGAATTCAAAGAATGCAAAGAATGCAAAAGACTTTTCAAAGACTGCAAGCAGTCTAAAAAGAATGCATTGTTTTTATTTAAAGTCTTTTGACTGCTTTTTATGATTGCATTATTTAAGACTTAAAAAAGGAATGGGAATGGATTTCTGAAGTTAAAAGAATGATATGATAAATTCTATTGCATTCCCGAAGAATCAGTTAAATGACTGGGACTTTTCGGAATGCAATACCAAAAGAATGCATTCTTTTACAACTCTGCTTCTGCTTCAAGGGCCAGAACGTTGGTGTGATTACGTTTATCACGTCTTACACTACGCTGGACCTCTTTTATCTTCATGCGGTATGTGCATTCTAGCTCGTTTCTTTCTTCTCCGTGCGCAGCTGCCAAACGAGCTTTAAGGTGTTTTCTTTCGTCGATCTTAGCCCAAGTTTCTTCCGAAAGCCAGGTGTTATTTCTTCCTTGAACACGACCAACTATTCTTTCAGCACCTGATACGAAAGCATTTTTCACAGGTGGTTTTCTATTGATTCCGTTCCAGTGCTGCTGATTGATCTCATATGTTGCGAAAGGTGTTCCCTAAGTTGTTGTCGAGTGTTAGGGTCCTTTAGTCTGTCAGTGTTAAACTTGTTCTGATGTTTGAATTTGATCTCTGAATTGCAGCTGTACGTAATCTTAGGGTAGCTTCCATAAGATGATGATCGCAGGCAAGCCCCATGTCAGCACCTCTTCTATTTCTGAAATCTAAGAGACTACTTCTGAACCGACCGACGGCTGATCGCGAAGTGATTAATTTGGTTGGAAGAAGCTTGTCTGTCTGTTGACACCCAGCTAATTTTGTGGCACGTTTTATGTTCAAACATGGTGCCGCCAATCACAAGACGGTTCCAACTGCCAACTCCATGCTTTCCCATGACGAGCCTGAGCCCTTCGTTGTCGCTGCCAACTTTGGCATTCAAGTCCCATTACCATTATGATGTCTCCGCGCGGTGTGTTGTTGTATACCGCACTTAGCCGACTGTAAAAGCCTTCTTTCTCTTCGTCTGGGGCGAGTTCCGTTGGGGCGTAACACTGTATGATGGTGATGTTGCGTACTCTACTCCGGAATCTGGCCTTAATAATACGTTCACCTAGTGGCTCCCATGAAATTAGACTATTGATAGCTGTTTTGGTTAGCAACAGCCCAACTCCAGCCTCCCGAGCACTTCCAGGTGTTTTTCCAGAATAGAGTAGCACAGTGTTACGAGTTGGAGACTTGTACTTGCCCGATCCCAACCATCTTACTTCACTAATCCCTAAGATATCCAACCTATACCGCATGAATTCTCTCTCTAGTTGGAGGAATCTGGAGTTGTGAGGACCTTGATTTCCTGCTTCCAGGAGCGTCTTAACATTCCAGAAACCAATCTTTGTCCAGATACAATAGCCAAAAGTCGTCAACGTGTGATCAATCCTTATCCGAGGTGTAGTTTCGGTTTCGGTAGCACAATTTAATTCAGTTACGAAGAATGCTAACCTCCGTAACCTATCCCCGAGAAAGCTGGGAGCTCTGCACTTACAATTTTAGCTTATTTTTGTATATAGGTATACAAAAATAATTACCGGGGACCACCACGGGGAGGTAAAGTAAGCACTTCGTGGTGTCTGAAAGTTGCGCTGCTGGCCTAAGCCAAGTTATAGGCAATCAACAGTTACCTGATCAGACTCGGCGTAGGTCCGGCCAAATTCATGCTTGCAAAATTATAATATAGATTTATACACTGCTACTGCCCATAAATCCTCATCACTGTACCCCAAATGAGAAACAAAAAAAATGGTTTTATGGTGGATTTACATGTTTCTGCAAAAGTTAAGGTATGACAAATAGAAAATTCATACTTGTTAGATAGAGAGAATAGAAAAAAATGTAGAAGAACTCCATTTCTGCACCGAGAGATATATTAGTCAATATTATAGTGAAGACGAGCATGTTGATCTTTATTATACTACACAAGTGTAACAATCGATAAATTGTATCAATCAGCAGTCAGCACATCACTATGCGGGCACTGGTTCAGTTCAGATGTTCAGAACAAGCTCGACATCCTCCTTGATTAAGGGTATATAACTATATATATAAGCGCTAGTCACTACGTTGTCAATTCAACCTCATTCTTACCCTGGTTACAAGAGGAGATCGAGGAATCGAATCGAAATTGAATTGAGATTTCGATCCAGGTATACGATGTCAGTGGATCGAGGAATCGAATTAAAATAGAATCGAAATAACATTTTGGTTATATTTGTGTGCGTACTGTGTTGTGACTTTGTGAGTATATTTTCTCAAATTATTCATACAAACAAAATAATGTTTACAACAACAACACAATAAAGACCACCAAAATATACTCATCTGAAAACAAACAAGAGAGAAAAAATATCACACGCACACAAGCAAAACCTCACACACCAATAGGCGTTTTTCTTTTTAAGCTCAGAGCAGAGAACTGAGTTGTCAAAAAAAGATCTGTGTTTCTTTTTTAGCTCAGACACATCAGAGCGTTCAGTTTGTGTTTCTTTTTTCAATCGGAGCTAGCTCGGAGCGCGCTCTACGAGCTCTAAATAAAATGACCGAGCGAATGGAGTAAAAAGATGAGCGCGACTATGTCACTTTTTTGTTCATGTGGTATGACAGAGACAGACTGCTTTTGGCAGTTCAGTGCTTAAGTGTGTTTCTTAAATATATCGGAGAACTCTGATCAAACTCTGCTCAGAGCATACTCGACGTGCTTAGGCTCTGCTCAGTGCTCTGTTCAGAGCTAAAAAAGAAAAACGCCTAATAACTCGATTCCCCGATTCGGGTTTACAAACAAATTTTCGATTCGATTCACCTTGTTTTGTGGGATCGGATCGAGTAATCCTATTTCGATCCGATAGAGGTATATGCGGCGCTAAATCCTGATTCAATTCTCCTTGTAAACTGGGTAATAGTTTAAAATATACAAACAGGGCCTTAATCCAAATTGCCCAAATGCAACTAAGAAATAAATTGAACTTTCCCCTCCGACGACGTAGTGTAAAAATTTCAACATTAAAGTTAGTTGATAAAGATTTTGACTTATCGCTCTCATTTGTTAAAAGAAAATACAATTTTTATCTTATCTTATAATAATAATAAGAATAATAATAATCTAATATATATAAATTACGTGTCACGTTGTTTGTCGGCGATTAGCCGATTTTAATCAAATTTGCACACCGCGTGCAGTTTGATCCTACTTAAAAGATAGGATAGCTAACATCTCAATTTATGATCACAATATTATTTTATTGCATATTATTTGTCTATTATTTGATAGTCACAATTATATGTTAGCTCCAAACTATTATATCAGATAGTGACATCTGTGCACTGGATTGAGTAAGTTAAGAATTCAATAGATGGCGCTATGTCAAACGTCTAAACGTTCCATATAAGCTACAACTTGATAGAATAACCACCACATGTTGCTGAGGCTAAAGTACAGGTTAAATTTAGTTTGTAGTAAACCGAAATACAGTAAATTTTACATTTTCAATTTTTGGTTTTAGCGTTAAGTATTATCAAATAATTATATATTTGAAATATACATATATAACATAAAATTTGGCACAGAGATAGATTATAGTCTTAAATAGCACGTATGATAATATTTTACATTCATTTTACATTCAGCACAACGAAACAGATGTTTTCAAAAACTTCGGTTGTCCTGACGATAAATCCACTTTTTAATAAACTTGTACGAAATTCACCGGGCAATCTAGAAAAAAATTATATGGGAAATCAAATAAGAAACAACAATATTTTTCCATAGCTTCAGTTTTTGCATTAAATTGGGGCAAGACGAAGTTTGGTGGGCCCTCTAGTTGTATACTATAATTATGATCTAAATTAAATTATTTTGCCTATAATATATGACTTCATCTTAACATCTCTTATTTTATATCATATATTTGATTTATTTTAAAATAAAAAAAAAGTTTATGAAATCACAAATATTACTCATTTAGTGCTTACTTTTTCCATTAATATGACAGTTTACGATTGACAAGGTCTGTAGTGCATTAGTGAATGCGCGCCCATACACCTTTACAAACTAGCCAGTTCATATTTTTATTATTAAAATTACCTCAGTTAAATTGACTTGACAGAGCATGACCATGAGGATGAAATATAAACAATGTTCCTGATCCAGCAGTCAAATGAGCTTTTCTTGTTTAAATTGTGCGATATAGATTAATTAAGAAATCAAATCAAAAACATTCTCGAGAGTTTATACTGCAATAGTGAAAAATTATATGAAAAAATTTGTTTATTTTTAAAAGACAATGAAAATCTTAGACTTATAAACTGACCAAATGTTTGTCGTTCTCAACGAAAAATTGTCGAAAATACCATTTTATAAGAAAAGAGTACAAAAATTTATACTTTTTTTAAGTCCAATAAACAAGCAAATATAAAAAACCATGTTAATAGAATCTTGAATACTATTATAATTTGGTACACAACGGGATTATCATTCTCACATTTAACTATTGTTTAATCCAAAAAGAAGTCCCTTTGTTGTATGTACAAGTTTTGAAAAGAAGAAACATCGTAAATTAATATTCGAAGCTAATGTTCTACTTCATTGTTTATTATATTATTTGTATTATTTGATAGTCACAATTATATGTTAGCTCCAAACTATTATATCAGATAGTGACATCTGTGCACTGGATTGAGTAAGTTAAGAATTCAATAGATGGCGCTATGTCAAACGTCTAAACGTTCCATATAAGCTACAACTTGATAGAATAACCACCACATGTTGCTGAGGCTAAAGTACAGGTTAAATTTAGTTTGTAGTAAACCGAAATACAGTAAATTTTACATTTTCAATTTTTGGTTTTAGCGTTAAGTATTATCAAATAATTATATATTTGAAATATACATATATAACATAAAATTTGGCACAGAGATAGATTATAGTCTTAAATAGCACGTATGATAATATTTTACATTCATTTTACATTCAGCACAACGAAACAGATGTTTTCAAAAACTTCGGTTGTCCTGACGATAAATCCACTTTTTAATAAACTTGTACGAAATTCACCGGGCAATCTAGAAAAAAATTATATGGGAAATCAAATAAGAAACAACAATATTTTTCCATAGCTTCAGTTTTTGCATTAAATTGGGGCAAGACGAAGTTTGGTGGGCCCTCTAGTTGTATACTATAATTATGATCTAAATTAAATTATTTTGCCTATAATATATGACTTCATCTTAACATCTCTTATTTTATATCATATATTTGATTTATTTTAAAATAAAAAAAAAGTTTATGAAATCACAAATATTACTCATTTAGTGCTTACTTTTTCCATTAATATGACAGTTTACGATTGACAAGGTCTGTAGTGCATTAGTGAATGCGCGCCCATACACCTTTACAAACTAGCCAGTTCATATTTTTATTATTAAAATTACCTCAGTTAAATTGACTTGACAGAGCATGACCATGAGGATGAAATATAAACAATGTTCCTGATCCAGCAGTCAAATGAGCTTTTCTTGTTTAAATTGTGCGATATAGATTAATTAAGAAATCAAATCAAAAACATTCTCGAGAGTTTATACTGCAATAGTGAAAAATTATATGAAAAAATTTGTTTATTTTTAAAAGACAATGAAAATCTTAGACTTATAAACTGACCAAATGTTTGTCGTTCTCAACGAAAAATTGTCGAAAATACCATTTTATAAGAAAAGAGTACAAAAATTTATACTTTTTTTAAGTCCAATAAACAAGCAAATATAAAAAACCATGTTAATAGAATCTTGAATACTATTATAATTTGGTACACAACGGGATTATCATTCTCACATTTAACTATTGTTTAATCCAAAAAGAAGTCCCTTTGTTGTATGTACAAGTTTTGAAAAGAAGAAACATCGTAAATTAATATTCGAAGCTAATGTTCTACTTCATTGTTTATTCCTTAATTAAAAATATTTTCAATATTGGTTTCCAAGTTCTATATAATAATTTTCTGCAATAATTTAAACTATGATGGGTAAGTTGTCTACTGTTTCTTAAGGCTCAATGTCATTAAGCTTATATAAGTTTTGCATGTCTTTTAACAGCATTAAGTAATCTTTTTTCTGAATTATATTTAGTTATTCAGTTCGTTTTCATTGCCAAGTTGATGAACCTTGTAAAATCAATAAAATACGACCTCTCTGTATTTACATATATCAAAAGAATTAACTTGAATGTTTATGTTCCTGTAATAGATGTATACGACGGTAGGGTGGTCCTTAAATGAAACATGTATTCCACTTTTAACTCACTTGGCCTCGCCTTTATTTGGTTCAATTAAATATTTTACTGATTTTGGTACTTACGATGGAGATACTTAGAAAATTTAACAATATGCAAGGGCATATAATATGTACTGTACATAGACAGTTTCAATAAAAGTAAAAAATACAGAAATCGAGCAACAACTGTAGACATACAAATTTTAGTTAATGGCCAAAGCAAGTTTAAAGACAGAAATAAGTTCTGTATTTCGTTACAAAAAATGAATTTAAATTCAAAAACATTCTAAATACTGCATTTTAAATAAATAAAGGGGAAATATTCAGTGAAATGCACTTAGCATTGTCATTAAGTCCGGTTGAAATCAGGATCTCTATTTAGATATATTGTGCTAAGCTGGCTCTGACCTACACAAATATTTCGCCCCGTGTAATTAGAATCTTTCGAGATATTTTGTGCTTAATTCACCCAAACACTGAAGAAAATAATATTGTCTTTTTTATGTACTTACATGTATGTATCTTCGTCCCGTTTTCGCGGGGCATAGATGGTTAATAATAGAAAAGCACATCATATTAATAGTAGTTTTTGAGTCACATGCTGCTTCTAACAATTCTATCAATTCAAATTGTTTATTCATAAAGTCTATTAAAAGCTTGAATAAAGAAAGCTATGAAAGAAATAGTATTTTCAAAACTGGGTTGTAAAAAAGTGCTAACTTCATTATTTCTTATTCGATATTAATGATAATAGCTGAGATAAAATAATTTAGAAAATATATTTTCAAAAAAAAAACAGTTGTACAATTGATCTTCAGTTGCTTAATTGACCTTCAGAATTAACTGAGTTATTTATTGAGCATTTTATTTCCTTCATTTATGTTTGAGCACATTCTCTAAAAACAACGATAAAACAGTATACACTGGGTAACATCCTAAATGATCCAGTTTATTTTGTAAAATTTAAAGCTCAGTATTTTCGATTCGAACCTAAATAAGATATCTACAGAGTTAAAATTACACATCTTATGTTATAATATATTGAACACGTATGCTACTTTAGATGTAACCAATGAAACGTAAATAAAACTAGATTATATAAAGATGTTTAACAGTCAAACTTAATATTATTTCTGAGTTTTTGTTTTTTTTAATTTATATTTTATTTTGTTTACTTCTGTCGTTGCCTTGGATTGTTTTCACATTGAAATTTCATAAAACATCTGTTTAACACATTCAAGCGTGATTGTAAAAACTTAAAGAAATATATCCCACGAAAACCATACATTTTACGGGGGTAAAAATTATTCCAGACTATAATAATCTATTTCTGTGCCAAACTTTATCCCGATTCATTCAGATAGATTGGAGAAATTAAAGGAAATCTATCACATAGGAACCATAAATTTTACCGAGATAAAAAGTAGCCTACGTACTATTCATGGCTATAATCTATCTCTGTAGAAAATTTCATCCAAAAAACGTTGAGCCGTTCTGGTGCCATTTCGCAACAAACATCCATGCATCCAAACTTTCACATTTACATATATGTATTAGAAAGATTTGTTCTGAGTATCGTTACCGGAAATACATATATGTACATATACAAAAAAAAAACAATTTTTTTTTTGTATTTAAAGCGTTTGGATTGTTTCCTGTTTATCTTTGTATTACTAGTATATTTATGAAGAAAGTAACTTTCTGATACCCTTTTTATACATTTTTTTGACGAATATAGGCATAAAGTATTTACCATTTCGGAAACAGAAGCCAAAAAGTATTTACATTTTTCGAGAAAGTGGTCGGACGACTGATTTTTCTTGATAATTCTTTGCACATCTTGTATATTTGGTATTTCTTTATTTTATACAATAAATAGACTTTTAACTAACCTTAAAGAAAAGAAAAAAAGCTATCTTTTTTCATAGTGATCGAACTAAGGATTGCTTCCTGAAAATCGTTGTGCAACCAGTGGATTCATAGAGAGGAAAAACGTACCTTTCATTTGATACCAATTTCATCCACTTCACGTATTTTGAAGTGGTCGTAAAAACCTTTGCACCCCGATTTTGCTTGTCCGACCAACTGTTTTAGAATCTACATTAAAAGTTCTTACTTATAACAGTAAAAATTTTCGATGGATTCGATTGGATAGGTAATTGTACCGGAAGTCTCCCTCTCCCACCGAAAGTTTGTCCGACCACCAAATTCATCATTAGTGACCTCCAATCTACCGATCTTATATGGTTACTTTCTGTCTCCCAAATGGATAGGTAATCCCACGGTCGACCTAAATATTGTAACATTCACTTATTTACTTATGAAATTTTAAATTAAATCTTTTTTTCAGATAATATTGTGATACTGTGATGTACCATTCAGTAACCCATGAAGTTAAAACAAAATCTGTTACTCAAAATAACTTAGTAAAGCCTCTCGACAATGACATTTAAGATATTTCGCAGAGGATCAGCTAGATGCATCTGTCTAGTTTCAGCCTTTGTCACGATATTGATTTGCCTCTACTACATATCAATTGGTCAACCTTCTGTTGTTCAGCAAAAAAATTTACGATTAATTGGTCAGCTTGAACAGAATCAAAGCAATGTAAAACAACGACAAGAACGACGTCAACCACAAACAATTATAAGTTCAAGTTCACTCAACAAACGAGAACCAAATTATCCTGCAGATAAAAGAAAACCATCATTATCATTGGTCAACGAATGTTATACTTTAAATGAACAAGAAACTAATATAACGGCTTTTAATGAGTACTCTCGTTTTAATTTTCAGGTAAAGCTTATTAAATTTTGTAAAATACATTCATTTTATTTTAATGCTTTTTTATTTAATAGCCTGAATGGATACGAACAAAAGAATATTGGGATAAGTCATTTGAAGAGCGATATGAGCAACAGAAGAAAGATGATTTCCGTCAACCTTTAAAAGTAAATTTTTAATACTAATTTTTTTATGTTAGTATTAATTGATGTTTCTTTTATAGATAATCATTGTTCCACATTCACATAACGATCCAGGTTGGCTAAAAACATTTGTTAATTATTTTCAATCAGACTCTCGTCAAATCTTAAATTTAATAATTACGAAAATGCAAGAATATACTGACATGACGTTCATATGGTCTGAAATTAGTTTTTTGCAACTTTGGTGGGATCAAGCTCATCCAACTAAACAACGAGTAGCTAAGATTATATAAACTAAAAAAGTTCGCTTTAAATAAATTCAATATAAATTTTATTTCTAGGCTTTAAAACGACTGATAAAATCAGGACGATTTGAGATCACTACTGGAGGTTGGGTAATGACAGATGAAGCAAATGTACACTTGTTTCCAATGTTAGATCAATTAATTGAAGGTAAATTATAAGATTTCATGTTTTTTAAAAATTCGGGTTACTTCTTGAAAAATAGATTTTCAGAGTATTATAATTTATCGCTACTTTGCTTTAAACGTATCTTTCATTTTCATCTGTGTTGTTCTTATATACATTTTTCCAATTGTTTGTAACCATGATAGAAAAGTTTAAAACTACCACAGTGTGCCGCTAACAGGTTTCAAACCAAATGACTTTCATTTCATGTATTTTTAATAATACACTTTGTTTTCGCCCGCTGGTAATAACATACTTAGTTTTCCTCTGATAAACTTATATTTTGACTTAAAACGTCTGCACTCACATTTATTTTTCCTAGTAGTAGTCTGATAGTAATATTTTCACATTGGTAGCCCCAACAAAGCATCTGCTTGAGAAAATAGCAATTACAGAGATTTTTAATCAAATAGTAAAGTAAGTGCTATAGCATAAAATATTGCAAGTAATTATTTTTTTGTCAGTAGTATTAAACTTATATTGTTATTAAATGTCACAATAAATTCTTCTTTAAAATTCGGATACCCAACTGAAATGAAGTTTCTAATAGCCAACGGTACCTAGAAAAGATTGTATATCTATAGCAGTATTAGGTGGATTTCTTTCTTCTGTTTTTTTTTTTTTCGAAGTCGAAGTCTTATAAGGAGGCAAGATTTATTTTCACCCGGATCGATGTTGTTTTACTTATATTTTCTTTCTAATTTTTTATCTCGACGTGAAGTGTAGCTTTTTTAATACATATTCTAATTGTAGATATGTATTCAAAAATAATTAATTCTATTAATTTCTATGAATACTAACCTTACCTTTGTGTTGCCTGAGAAAATCATTTCCAAGAATGTGAGATACAATTGTTATTTCTTTTAAAATTTAGATAGTATTTTTCGAAAGATATCATTTTTCATTTATTTCCCCTAGGTTGAAGAGCAGTATCTACTAAAAAAGTACAGTTTTTCTTTTGAGATCGCTGGAATAAAATTCGTTTCAACAGTTTTTTGAGTTTTTTACAAAACGAAGTTGTATGACTTTGTAGTTAGTTTAGCCTGTGTTAACCTGTGTTCGTAACTGTAAGATGCTATGATATACCTTTGTTATATATGTAATGAAAGAGCATGTTTATATGCTTACTTTGGGAGAAACAAATTTGTCTTAAAGAATACTGTGACTTTCACAGTCTGGCTTTACCAAATTCTTGTCGGCCTGTGTATTCAATCAGGAAAAATAACCGATAGGATAGCTAACTCCCGACCACTTCTGAAATATTTTCATAAACATATCGATTCTAATCTCTATAATGCGTTTGCTTCCAACCAAAATTTCAAGAATTTTTTTTTCCAACTGATTGTTATGTCAGTTGTATATAAAGAGGTATCTTTACGTTTTTTCATATATTGATCGATAGCAAATGTTTCTGTTGATTGCTTACTTTCTAAACAGTTCACTTAGACCTTTCAATTATAATTCTATTTATACATATATGATCATGGTACACATATTTAAATATTGATCAAACTTTGCTTGACCTGCAATGCAGTCATTACCCTTTCGAAGCGTGTGTCCAATCCACTGCCATTTGCGTCTTCGTATAATGGTATCTATGGGTTCCTGACCTGTTCGTCTATGTAGGTCATCGTTGGAGATACGATTAGGCCAGAAAACCCGTAAGATGTTTCGAAGACACCTATTAACGAAGGTTTGCAGTTTCCTGGTTATTGTAGTTGTTATTTTCCATGTGCTGCCCAACTCCAGCGTCCCGAGCGCTTCCAGGTGCTTTTCCAGAATAGAGTAGCACAGTGTTACTTGTTGGAGACTTGTACTTGCCCGATATCCAACCTATACCGCATGAATTCTCTCTCTAGTTGGAGGAATCTGGAGTTGTGAGGACCTTCATTTCCTGCTTCCAGGAGCGTCTTAAAAAAATCTTTCACTAGAACAGATTCTCTTCTTCGCTTAAGTTATTAAGGTATATGTATATCCAGAATTCTACGTTTTTCCCTATATTTGTTGCAAAACAGTCTACGTTTGACCGTGAAATTTCTTTATGCAATTTTTGTATATATGTGAATATATTTTTTAGACACATTCTATTAAATTTTATTTTCTACCGAAAAATTAGGAAATTCAAAGTTTAAGGTTCAAAATATAAATTATTATAATAAATTAAATTAATTGGAATTGAGTGCACTTATAAAGTTCCTCCAAATCACATTACTGTCCCTTTTACCTTATTTTAAAAGGTTGAGAGTGCGGGAGGTGCAAATCGTTGAAGCATCAACTTTCGAGCTTAAGATAGCTGATATATTTATTCGGCTGTGGTTTTAATAACTTTAGAAAAATTTTTACAGCCACCATTTGTAAAAGAAATCCCAAAAGATGCAATTATGCCTTGCAATTTAAAATCCAATTACCAGCGATTGCAATATAAGTAAACAGGTATTATGTATACATATATACACCCATCTTGTCATTGCGGATTTTGATATTCAGTAAGTACTATTCTGCAGCTTATATCTAATCAAAAAAAAATCGCTGTTCTTACCTCAAATCATTTTATGTGAACCATTACTTGTTTTGTAACCAATGTTTATCCTTGTCAGTCGTAAGCTGAGAAATCAATTTGGTGACAGCATCGGTGATATGTGGTTTGTGTTATTTTTGTTTAAAATAAGTTCATTCTCAGGATTTATTAAAAATAATTTAAAAAGAATTAATCATTATTTTCATGCACATCAGACCCTTTGCGGAATCCCAAGTAAAATGTTTACCTATCAGAAATTTGTCGTCCTGGACAACTATGTTCTTTTGTGGATTTTTTCAATGAAGCACTTTTAATTTTTCTTACATTTCTTTCCTTAAGAGATTTAGAATTTACAAGTACAATTCAGATTTTTTCACGGGACTTAATCTTCAAAGCAACAGTTGCTATAAAGTGTCTTGTGGCTTTTTGCTTTAAAAGGAGATTTTACGATATAATCTGAATTGCTGGACCAGATGAATTAATCAGATTTACACGCATCTGCAATGTTTTCAAAAGGTAAGCGGTCTTCCAAATTGTATTCCGTGTTTTTTTGGAGAATTCTCTCTTTCATCCTGTTACAATTTTCTAATTGGACTACCTCTTCATAACTAACAAATTCCACATGAAGGTCATCATTATTCTCCATAATCGTTTCAAGACTTTTTCGAAGGAGTTTAAATTACAAAATTATATTTTTTTTTCAAGAAACTTGGGTAAAATTTTTCGGCTTATGGTTGTTCGGGTAAGGTCTATTTCTGTCCTGTTTTGTGAAATTATTGGGATTTATTAACTCTAATTAAGGATCAAGAAACCCTTTTAGGCTGAAACAAATTCATTAATTATTAATAGTTTTTAATCTTTTTCTGGATCACTTAAAATATTTAGAGGCTATTCTTGCACCTCCATCATATTTAAGAGAAGAAGATATCATCATTCAACACTATAATACCGCGCCGCACAGTGGGGCCAAATGGTATTTTGCGTCTCAAAAATGTTTTTTTCGAAAATAATGTGCGAGCCAAAATTTGTATACAAATGAATTAAGATAAGGTCAAATTTTAAATTGCAATACAAATTTAACGAATTATTTTGCGTGATTTAAGAATATGGCTACCTGAAGTGGTCACTTCACACAACCTTACATTTGTGGCGAAAAGAATCACGTCTTTAATAGAGTTTTCTTTAAACGTTCCATGATAGGACTATACAAATTTTACATATCGTTGGAAAGCTGGCTGGATTTTAAATCAATGAAAATAATTTTAAAAACTTAAATTTTTGTACTATATTTAATCATTTATATTAAAATGCTTTGCGTTTCTTTTACTTCTATCTTTGATTAAGGTTTCTGATGGTTGCGCTGTCTTGCGCTGTTTTATCTTATTGTGCAATTTTTTCTTCATGTATTAATAACAAGAATAACCAAAAAACTTTGCTCCAAATGTGCAATTTTTGAAAAATGCCAATATATGTTAAGTAGGGTACGACCAAAAAAATCGTATAAGCTTTATTTTGTGGCTGTTTTCTTTCTTAACTTATTTTATTACACTCGCAATCGAATTATTCAGTAAATGATAATATGTATGTGTTTTAAATAAATATATTATGGATTTAAGTATCCAGGGGCGTAGATAATGAAAAAGGGGTACCTCTGCGTCTGCCCTCTTTTTGGAAATCTCATATTTTTTTTTGTTTTTTGATGAAAATTACTCACAATTCAGTTGTTGTTCAATGCAAGAAACTATAAGTATCTACATATAAGAACAATAAATAAATAAATTAAGCTCTAGCAAAACACCTGTGCTACTCAACAGAGACTGGCAAAACTATTACTTATTTTGGAGCTAAGGTTCGGTTACAAAATTTATTAATACGTACCCCAAAGAGTACATACATAGACGCACATGCACATATGTGTATACATAAATATATTGCAAATTTATTCAGTTTTCAAACCTGGATCTCTAAAATTGAAGCTTTTTACGAAATATGGCTTTGATGTACATACAAAAACTAAATCAAAGAATTTCAAGCTTGTCTGGTACTGAAAATGATGAATACAACATAAATTGTTGATGAATAGAACATAAATTGTTTTTAAATGTTAAACAAATTAACATGTATGAACAGAAATTACTTCTTGTTTGGTTTGTACAATTAACTTATACCGAGGTTTTATGTTATTCTTCAAACACTTTCACCAGGTTCGTCCATATGTACTCACAAATTTACATAACTAATATGCATTCTATCCCAAACGAATTTATGTGGATAAATATATGAAAATATGAAAAAATAAATTCGATACAAATCAAGTTAGGTCAATTTCGAAGACTTTGAATACACTGTAGAAATTAAAACTCTGCTGCTGCAATTATCCAGAAATTAATTATTTAGGCCTGTATGTTTGAACTTTTTATATTTTCCAATCACCTTTGTGTTTAACGTAAATGTATAAAAGATGAACAAGTCAAAATATTTATTTATTATATTGCAGGTCACCAGTGGCTACGAATAAATCTTAATGTAACACCCACAGTGGGATGGTCTATTGATCCATTCGGGCATGGAAGTACTATGCCTTACCTTCTTTCAGAAAGTGAATTTGAAGGTACCATCATACAAAGAATCCATTACGCGTGGAAACAGTGGTTTGCGAAACACCAGAGTGGCGATTTTCTATGGGTTCCGTATTGGAATTTAATTAAGGAAAACAGTGAAAAAGATAAAATACCAAAACATAGCTTGCTTACTCACAACATGCCGTTTGATATTTATTCCATTAAGCACTCATGTGGACCACATCCTTTTATATGCTTAAATTTTGACTTTCGTAAAATTCCTGGTGAATATACTGAATATTCTATTAAAGCTCAATTTATAACAGATGAAAATGTGGAAGAAAAAGCTCAGTTGTTATTGGAGCAATATTCCCGAACTGCATCATTGTTTCCTCATAATGTGGCCCTTATTCCAGTAGGTGATGACTTTCGTTACAATAAAGAACGTGAAGTTGATCAACAATACAGAAACTATAAAAAACTTATTGATCACATTAACGCCAATAAAAAAATTTACAACGTGGATATTGCTTTCGGCACACCAAGAGATTACTTTCGGGAAATTAAAAAACGCTCTGATAGATTCCCCACTTTTAAGGGTGATTTTTTTGTATATTCGGACATATTTTCCGAAGGTCGTCCAGCTTATTGGTCAGGATACTATACTACACGTCCATTTTATAAGATTCTAAGCACTGACTTGGAACACAATTTGCGAGCAGCTGAAATTTTATTTACACTTGCCTACAATACAGCTCGTCAGTTTAAACATGAAAATGCTGTGAAGGTTTTCGAAAAGAATTATGAAAAAATGATACTTGCCCGCAGAAATCTTGGTTTATTCCAACATCATGATGCTATTACAGGAACTTCAAAATCTGCGGTTATGCGAGACTATGGATTACGCTTATTTGAGAGTATACAAGATGTTGTAAAAATGCAAGAATCAACAATTGAACTTTTACTACAAAACGCAACCTCAAACCACAATTTTCTTTTAAGTGAATTGGAACGAGACAATTTTAATAAATTGCCACGTAAAACTCCAATTTCGCTCTCAGAAAATAATGAAGCATCATTTGTTGTCTTTAATTCCCTTACTCACAAACGATTAGACATTTTAAACATACGGACAACAATCCCAAATTTGAAAATACTCAACGAAGAAAACGTTGCATTGCCAATGCAAGTGAACCCAGTGTGGAACATAACTGATAATTATGAAAATCCTAATTCAATGCACTCCGAGCGAATAAGAATATCTACAAAGCAATTTGAGATTCAGTTTTTGGTGACGTTAGAACCCCTTTCATTGACGACTTTTAAGATTGTCCCTGACGATAATTACAAAAAGCAAATGGCAACAATATACTGTGATGAATGCAATGATGGCACTGGAAATAGTGAATTCGATGTTAAAGCAAAACCCTCTGGTGATATTCAATTAGAAAATAACAAAATGCGACTCTTATTCAATGAGAAATCTGGCTTCTTAAAAACAATCACAAAAAAAAATTCCGCGCGAGCAATGCAATGTGCAGTGAAATTTGCTGCATATAGAAGTGCCCAATTTCATTCAGGAGCGTATCTCTTCAAAACAGATCCTGAACAAAATGAAGCAGAAAAAGATGTTCTTGAACAGTATGAAGATGTTCGCATAATAATCACATCAGGGCCAATTACAAGCGATGTGACTGTGATATATGGCCCATTCTTGGCTCATACGATGAGAATTTTTAATACCCACACCTACATAGACAACGCCATTTATATTGAAAATGATATTGATTTTGAACCACCACCAAAAAATAGGGAAACCGAACTTTTTATGCGATTCCTTACAAACATTGAGAATGGTGGTGAAACCCCAGAATTTTATTCGGATCAGAATGGTTTTCAGTTTCATAAACGAGTAAAAATTTCAGCGATCGGTATTGAAGGAAATTATTTTCCAATCACATCAGGAGTTTTTATTCAGGACAATAACGTTCGGCTAACTTTGCTTACAACTCATGCACAAGGTGCAGCTAGTTATGAACCTGGACAAGTTGAAGTAATGCTCGACCGCCGAACTCTTTACGACGACTACCGAGGCATGGGAGAAGGAATTGTCGATAGTAGGCTAACAAGGCACAAATTTTGGCTACTTGTAGAAGAAACGGCTTTTCAAGCTAAAAATAAATATGAAGTTCTGAGTACAACATCAAATTATTTAGCAAATGGTCTGCGCTACCCACCAAATATATATTTTATTGAAAATCTAGAAATACAAGCACCAGCGAATTTACGAAGTAAGGTCGCCCTTATTTCTGAACCATTACCTTGCGATTTGCATTTAATTAACCTTAGAACGTTATCTGATGAACAATTAGAATTATTCCCCACAAGGTCCGCTTTGATGATATTACACCGTCAAGGATATGATTGTAGTATTGGAAACCAAGAAAATGTAGTACCCTGTAATGATTTACCCGAAACAACTGGTGCACTAACCCAAATGACATTTAATAACTTAAGTATTGAATTAATAGAAAGTACCTCATTAACGGGAGCGCAGAGTAAGAATAAGTTAAGATCATTTGCCAATATAAGCTTAGATCCAATGGATATTAAAACATTCATTTTGACATTCAGTGGTTAAGAAAAAAAATTGTTTCGGAGTCTGGCGTCATAAAAAAATCTGGCAGTAAAAAATCTGAGAAATTAAACAAGTTGTTAAAATATTTCTTCTTGTTCCAATGACTTATAGAAAGTTTTTCTGTTTCAAGCCTTGACCTTGTACAATTTACAACAAATGCATTTTTCATAAGAAATATAATTTGATAAAAACTATTGACTTCTGATACATTTTGTTTACAATCGGATTACATTCAGTTTTTTCCTTCATCAAATTTATGTGATCATAAATAATTATGCATTTTAAAAATACTTTACTTCTTAAAAAATTAAATAAAAGGGTATTAATAAGTGAACATAAACCTGAGAAGTTTTCCAATTACTAAAAGATAATACATACCTACATATATTTATATTCAATCATACTTTTAAAAAAAATTGTTTTTTCATCTCATTGGAAATTAGTCAAAATATTTTAGTTTTTGAGGCAGTTACGTTCTAGATTGCACAAATACCAAAGAACGACAGTCGATTCTTTTTTTACGTTGAAACAATTTCATATGAAAACTCAGATTATTGAAAAAAAATAATAATAAATCTAGTAAACAACGTATTTTTAGTCCTTAAGTTTTATTGTTTAAAGATCAGAATTACTGAAAAAAATATCGGAATTAATAAATACAATATGATTTTCATTTTAGAAACTCATGTAGGGAATGGATTAATGATTCATTTTATGGCACGTAGTACTCAAAAAAATCTATGTTTTAACGTCACTCTCAAAAAAACTACTCTGCTGTCTGTTCGACAAAAATTGTCAGCACAACCCTTATTATGAGGACATTTTAAGATTCGAAAAACTCCCTACATTTGCACCATACATTTATCAAACCCAATATTATTATATTAGTCAATTTGGTAACTTGTTACTACTGTTCAAAGTATTTTAATTTAATTAATTAAATTTTTTTAATATTAAAATATTTGTGTAGATTTTTTTCGATTTCGAAATGCTTAATACGGCATCTCTGTGAGAGCATATTGCAAGAGCACTTATGGATTACTAAAAATTTTTGAAAAGAGGAAAATATCCCAACCTTCCCTGTATTGACAATTTTTCCTGAACGGAGTATAATTAAGTAAACATGGGTAACAGTTTTTCCATTATAAAAAATAGTTATTAGTAAAAAAAATAAAAGTTCAAATAATATAACATCAGTTTTTTGACAGCGCAGATATACTTGCAGTATTATAACATCTCTCGTAATGTTTAACTAACCATCAAATAGTATGTTGGCTCAAAACTTTAAAATCAGAATCAAATAAAAAATTTGTAAAATAAAAATGTTGACGCGATATTTGAAAATTTAAGAGGCAAACAATTTTTTTTTATTAAAAGTTACAAAAATATCTAGAAGTTATATTTCTACATTGTGTTTGTAATACCTTTATAAATTAAACTATTTTTCTGTCTTTGAAGGTTATTATTTTGTTTGTGTAGGCTTATTCTAATTTTTTAAACATCATAGATTTTTTGATATTCCTTAAAAACGCACGTATTTTGATGGTCGAGTATCTAATTTTGAGATCAGACTCCATTGCAAACCATAAGCTGAATGTCAAATTTAAGAAATCCAAGTCCAATAAAAAATCCTTCCACATTTCACTCTGAATCTTCTAAAGTTACCTTTTGTTTCAATAGAATCAAAAATGAAATAATTTTTGGATTTAGATATAACTGTAATTCTCGACACCTGTATAAATCAACCAACTATGTAAGTTGCGAAAAAATGGATAGAAAAAGACGGAAACCATTTACCTACGGTTATTGTAGCATCATATGGGTGCGGTCGCAAGCGCCCATATAGAAGGTGACCCTTCGATAACTTCTCATTTCACTAACAAAAACAAAAAATTATGATTAAAAATATTACATATTAAATATTTATTAATGATACAAAATTGTTATTATTTGTTTAACTTATCAAACAAATCATTATGTGGCTTAAGAATGACTTCAGTATTTTATTTATATCTTCAACAAAAATGTTTCGACTAGTGATTTAAAAATTTAATATTTCTTATATATAATTTATTACTTTATAGTCTTATTGCAATTATATTTTATTTGATTTTTGACACTCGCAATTAGGCTATACATTTTAAATATTGAAATTATACAAAAAAGCTTTCTCAAATATTATTTATTAAATATTCTTAAGATGAACAGAGGCAAGTAAAAAAAAAAAATAAACTGTACACACATAGACAATTAAAATAAAGTTTATTCCTTGAATATTAGAGAGAGAAAGGTAAAACGTAATAAAAAAAATTATTATTAAATCATTAATTTATTCATACAGAGGAAAAATAAAATTCACGACTGGATCGTACGATTTTGCATTTCTAATTCGTCTTTAAGGTAATTAAACACTGAATACATAGGTACTTAGTGGTAAAAAAAAAAAAAGATATTGAAAACATTTAATATACCAATGTTTTCAAAAAATAGAAGTGTGTTTGACTATCTTTCATACTGGAAACAATTATCATTCACCGTTATTTCGGTAGGCGTTAAAAGACATAAAATAAAACAGTTGACTTTATTTTAAGATAGTCGTTGAACGCCTACCTGTCGAATTCTCTTCTGGAATTTATTCGTTCGGTATTCTGTGGGTTGTTTCTTTTCCTAAATCGACACAATATAGTATAGAGGACAAGAAGAAAAAAATTAAAAATGAACTTTTCTATTCTTTTTTTTTTCTTATTTTTACAACTTTACATTATTTTTGAGGGTGAAAATAGCAAATCAGGTACAAATGCAAACGCTACTTGAGTTGATGGAAGAAAACAAACATTTAGCTAAATTTTAGTGGTGGAGACAATGAATGAGAGGAGCGTATTATTTCTATTCCATAAGAAACTAGTTCAGTAGAGAAGATACATATAAGATTCGGGGTGGGTAGGTTTTCTTTTATAGTCCAAGAGCCCGTGAACGCCAGACCTTCGTTATTTTATAAAAGCTGAAATTTTGTCAGTGCATTCTCCTAGCAAAGTTATAAACGAATATACCGTTATGAAGTTTGGGTAGTGGTGGCTTTGGCAGGATAACGGTACTAAAGATGGTAAAAATGAAAATCTACTTTCGTCAAATTATAAAGGCTGATTTTTTAGAATTACATTCAGAATATTATATGAAAGCATGACAAAAATTGCCAGACACTTATAATGGTGGCAAACCCTTGCCAGACACCCTTGAAGTTCATAAGATTGTAATTCTACTTTCGTCATAGTATAAAAGCTGATTTTTATATATGTTATTAAGGTATTCATTAAATGACGTTTCCTCGTTTCCCAGACATTTTTGATAGTTCTAACCCATTGCCAGACAAGCATGTAGGGTAGCTGTAGAAGCAAGCGCCAGGCAGTGTATATAGAAACAGTATAAACGGAAAAACCATTATAAAATAGCAATGCTAAGACTTACAATGCCATGTGATACCGTTTTGGAAAGCAAGAAATATCTTCTTTAATTTCCATTTTAATTTAAGTTTATTTTGTTAATAGTTTTCGAAAAGTTAATTTTTAAACACGAAATAAAAAAAATTAATGAAAAATTTTAACAAAAATTCTTTTTAATTTTATAAGATTTTTATGTATATACAATGTACATATGTAGACAGATAGATAGATATTTTTTATTCTGTGATTACCATTTTGAAAAAAACATTTTTATAATTTTTTAATAAATGTTAAAGACATGACATGAACTCTCGTCTGCCTGAACGGCATTCTTGTTTATATATTGTAATTGAGCAATTAAACATATTAAAACATAATTTTTATTTTTTTTTATTTATCATTTTAAATTACGATAAGTAACAAATTGTAATTGGTTTTACAGAATGAATAACTTTTTTTTTAATTAAGAATTTTTACTTAAGTTAAAACAAATTTTTAGGACTTTTAGATTAGGTAAATCAAAATATTGTACGTAATTTATTCAAATGAATTTAAACAAAATTTAGCAGGATTTTCAGTTTAGTTAAAACCTTTTATCATTTATGGTATGTACATATGTACTTAAAGGAAAACACTTTTGTTGTTTGATTGCATACATAATATGTATATTATATCCATTTATTTTTATTAGCAAAAAATAAATAAAGCAAATTTATAAAATAATAATGTTATTTTTACAACCGGTATCCTATTCTAGTAAAAATTAATCATATTACTATAAGATGTTTTCGATATCATAACCACTCTTCAGAAGGCATATATTGTATCTTCTGCTTAGAAAAAATTCAATTACATAGTAGTTTTTTTGCAAAAAAAAAGATGAAAAAAATACAACCAAAAATTGGTAAAAAAGGTTTTTTGACTTGAATATCTCGAGAATGGACATCGATATTTACTTCAAATTTATTTAAGTTTATTTAAAATACAATTATTAATATATGCTAAAATTTAAAAAAAAAATATCGATTTGACATTTTTTTACGAAAAATAAAAAAAAAAAACTAAACCTGAAATTTACCGAAAAGTGTCAAAAGTTGTTTTTTCGGCTCAAATATCTTCACAACAAGCAATTATGTTGAATTCAAATAAATTTCTTTTTCTTTCATTATAATGAATTTGTCAACAATACCTAAATAATAGAATTTTGACGAATATCAAACTGACATTTTTTTTTAAATTAAAGAACTACAAAGAGTCTTACCAAAGTCTGATAATTTTTTCGTTAGAAAAATTGTTATCAATTAATATCAAAAGTACGAGTAAATCAATAAATATCAAGAATAAAGCGATTACACAGTTTTTGTAAAAATTAACAAGTTTACAAGAATTGAAAAAATTATTTTATGCTTGAAGACAACAAGGGAAAACTTCTGTGACACAAAAACTTCAATAAAAGTCAATTTTTTAAAGTAAAATGGGAAGTTATCAGTCTGGGTCACTCCCAGCCTCTTTTTATGAATAAGTATCCAAAGGAGTTCAATTCACAGCCTGACGCCCAGCCATGTAACTCGGTCATCACAGAATTTAGTACATTTGGGTACATTTCCCATATGGAAACATTTCACCATACAATCTCTTTCCTTTCCAACTGGAAACAAAAAACAGTTTTTCTTTGAAAAAGTACTATTTTTTTTTAATTTTCAAAAACATTTCAGCATAAGGTGTTCTTTTGTATTTAATATTGATAAGAGCATTACATTTTGAAGAAAAAATTATACTTTATCGGATAAAATTAAAAAGAAAAAAATAATTAATTTTTATTTTTTTATTTCATGTTTAAAAATTAACTTTTCGGAAACTATTAACAAAATAAACTTAAATTAAAATGGAAATTAAAGAAGATATTTCTTGCTTTCCAAAACGGTATCACATGGCATTGTAAGTCTTAGCATTGCTATTTTATAATGGTTTTTCCGTTTATACTGTTTCTATATACACTGCCTGGCGCTTGCTTCTACAGCTACCCTACATGCTTGTCTGGCAATGGGTTAGAACTATCAAAAATGTCTGGGAAACGAGGAAACGTCATTTAATGAATACCTTAATAACATATATAAAAATCAGCTTTTATACTATGACGAAAGTAGAATTACAATCTTATGAACTTCAAGGGTGTCTGGCAAGGGTTTGCCACCATTATAAGTGTCTGGCAATTTTTGTCATGCTTTCATATAATATTCTGAATGTAATTCTAAAAAATCAGCCTTTATAATTTGACGAAAGTAGATTTTCATTTTTACCATCTTTAGTACCGTTATCCTGCCAAAGCCACCACTACCCAAACTTCATAACGGTATATTCGTTTATAACTTTGCTAGGAGAATGCACTGACAAAATTTCAGCTTTTATAAAATAACGAAGGTCTGGCGTTCACGGGCTCTTGCTCTATTAGCTTTGGAATTGAATTTTTTGAAGGCATGAATTTGTGAATGGAATTTTAAAGATTTCTGAAATGTTTTACTTTTATTTTACTTAATAGTTATAGCTTATTAAAGGTACGTTGCTAGGTACGCATTAAATTATTAAGGTAGGTAATTAAATTTTGTAGGTAAATGAGAATTCCTACCTAATTAAGTAGGCTTCTATCGGAAATGTATGTAGCTTCCTTTATCTTAATTCCTAACCAAAGCTAGGACAGTATTTACATATGTATATTATAGAATAAGAAAAAATAATAGGTAGGTAAGCCTGTGCCTAGTTTGAAAACTGTTATATACAAAAAAAGATACCTACACCCAAATATTCTTCTATTTTTAACTTCCCATAGGGAGTTATTAGGCGTTTTTCTTTTTAAGCTCAGAGCAGAGAACTGAGTTGTCAAAAAAAGATCTGTGTTTCTTTTTTAGCTCAGACACATCAGAGCGCTCAGTTTGTGTTTCTTTTTTCAATCGGAGCTAGCTCGGAGCGCGCTCTACGAGCTCTAAATAAAATGACCGAGTGAATGGAGTAAAAAGATGAGCGCGACTATGTCACTTTTTTGTTCATGTGGTATGACAGAGACAGACTGCTTTTGGCAGTTCAGTGCTTAAGTGTGTTTCTTAAATATATCGGAGAACTCTGATCAAACTCTGCTCAGAGCATACTCGACGTGCTCAGGCTCTGCTCAGTGCTCTGTTCAGAGCTAAAAAAGAAAAACGCCTATTGTAATCGGTCCGATTTGTCAAAATGAAATTTTTTTCAAGGTCCCTAATCCGTCAGTTGTAGAGAGATGTCTGCGTGTTATATACAATCGCGCTCAAATATGCAATGAAGGAAAAATGATATTATATTCAAAAATATTTCCTACTATGTGAAATGATGGTTTTGACATCTGGTGAAAGTTTGAAAAAAATTCAATTGACAGTTTTTTTACAAAAAAATAAAGTACAAAAAATTCTACCAAAAATTGCTAAAAAATGTTTTTTAACTCGAATATCTCAAGAACGGGAAACTTATTTTTACTCAAATATACATACAACTGTTAACATATGGTACACTTTTAACAAATATCGAATTGACGAAAAATAAAAAAACTAAAATTTAACGAAAAATGTCAATAATTGTTTTCGACTCAAATATCTTCACAAAAAGCAATGATATCGATGATGATATGTATTTTTTTTTTTTGTTATAATAGGCGCGTTTTGTTGTTCATTTTATCCTTAGGTTAGTAAAATTTTACATAGTAAACAACAACAAACGAAAACTGAGGAGAAACAAGTTAGTAATCGAGCTCAGTAATTTACTAAGGATACAGTTTCGGCAATTTGACACATTTTATTTCAAAGCAAAATTTTGTTTATTTCTCTGAAAGGTTTTGACGTTTAATTTGATTTTTTTTCTCTGAAAAGTATTGACATTTGGCTCAAGGGGAACCAACTTTTAAATATAAAACGAAAGTCAGTTTAAAACTTTTTTTTATTACGATTCCGATTACTAAGCTAACCTAAGTTTAGCAATAAAACGCGCCTTTTATTACTTCAAGCTTGCCTTGTTCGTTATTATAACCCAGCTAAGCAAATAAATCCAAAAAGACTTTCATTCCATTATAAAATTAAACTTAACTAAAAAAAATTTCTTTCAAGGCTGCAAACAATTTATTTGGGCGCCCCACTAAGTAGCCGTCAACTTTCATTTCGACCCTGTGTTAAGGCATTTGTGATTGTGTAACTCACACAATTATGAAAAATGCTTCAATTTTTTCTCGATATGCGTCTTCCTGTAATTCTTATTCAATGGTTCTAATCACTATTTCGCGAGACAAATTTTGACAGCTCTCACAAACACAAATCCATTTCAATTAGGAGGGAGTTATTTTTGATGGCAAGTTACTAAGGGGCTAGTTATAGCTATCATTCGTTTTCATCATTGATAAAATATTTATTATGTTAATTTCCAATTTACTCGAAAACTATTAGACATAAATTCATAAAGTTTTCAGATTTTTATTAAGAATTAATTAGAGCAACAGATTGTATGTTAAAAAAAATATATTTCATAAAAATTTGTAAAATTATTCTTCAAAATTATTTTTAAGTTTTTTTTAGGCAAATTTTTGATTTTAAAATTAGTTATTTTGAAAACTATGAATTTTTTTCACTTGATTTAAAAACAGGCTGATAAAATAGAGTATACGCTTAAAAAGAATACATCATACTTAATTGCAGGTATTACCGTTATTTTTTTAAATTCGTTTTCCGTTCAAAGCTTTTTTATTTTAAATTGCCCCTACCGCCTAAAAGGGGGGAGATAGACCGACCATCCCATAGTAAAAAATGCTTCTCTATCAAAAACCGTTATTTGTAACGGAACTGTATCATTATTCATATTCATCTCTTTACCCCTGTTTAACATACCATTCACTATATTTTTTAAGGTTACACGATACTCTGGTTCTATCGAAACGCGATAATAGGCTATGAACTTGTTACTTATTGAGTGTTTGGGATTAAAAGTAAGGCATGGGAGTAAAGGGAATATTTTATAACCAACACCAGATAAGGATTCACATGTGATAGCTGGGATACTGCTAGGATAGGATGGGAACAATTTGGGAAAAACTCGGAGAAATCTGGTCCACGTGCCTCGTTTAATTAAAGTTGTAATTGTATGTAAGAGTTATGTTGATATTTTTGGACTTTTTAATCAATATGTATTTGAATTTTAGATTTTTATGTTTTAATACTAGAACTACTATTATTCACTTTAGTTATGTGGAATACCGACTGCGCCAGTTATATAGCATACAAAAAATATTTCCAAGTAGGTACATAAGTCTTTATTGATCGGAAGCTGGATCTCAAGTGATCGTACAAAATAATTCTTACAAGCTAGATTTAAATTTAAGAGAACATAGATTTCAAAGAGTAACATATACATTTATATACACTAGAAAGATTTAATGATAATAAGAGTTTGTCGAGCCGGTGATGATCATGATGATGTTGATGAGTTTGACTTCCCATAGGAAGTTATTGTAATCGGTCCGATTTGTTAAATTGAAATTTTTGACATATCTGGACGTTTAAAGGTCATACAATATATATCTGTCATTTTTAGAGAGATGTCTGTGTGGCGATATCTCAAGAACGGGTAGAGATATTGACTCCAACTAAATTTTTTCGACATGTTATAACTTCTGAAATACTTAATAGAAAAACTGAAAAACAATGTATTGCTCAAGTATTGCTCAAATATACAATGACCGATAAATTATATAAAATTCAAAATGTAAATGACCGATAAATTATATAAAATTCAAAATGTAAAATAACGTTTTTGACATTTTGGTGAAATTGATTGATTTTGAATTCATTTTATTTTTCAAAAATAATAAAATTTCTTAAGTCTGATGAAGTCTTTTTACTAAAATTGTTATTAATTATAGCAAAACCAAAAATAAATCGAATATATAGTTTTTTAAAAAAAAAGAGACTGACTATTTTGTATTTATGGTAAAAAAATGTCAATTTGATATTCGTCAATATTTGATCATTTTTAAAATATTGAAAATAAAATACAGTTGAATACTATATCATTCCCCGTTCTCGAGATATTTGTCCAAAATTTCAATTTATCAAATTTGACCGATAACAATATCTCCTATATGAGAAGTTAAAAATAACAAAAAAAAAAGGCTGGGTGCGACCCACACTGATAACTTCCCATTTTGTATTTATTGTACAAAAATGTCAAACTGATATTCGTCAATGTTTTATCATTTTTTAGATATTGACAATTGATTTCAGGAAGATATGTAGTACGAACTGTGCATTTATCATTAGAAATGATTTAAACTGCAAGCATAGGGATTGGGGCTGTAGTAGAGCTAACTCTTGGGGAAATGTGCCTGTTACTATTATGTTTCCACCTAGTTTTAAATATTTTCGCTAGTTCTCGGGGAAGTCCATCTGTTATAGACTTATTTGTTGCTAATGTTCCTGGTCTTATGTCTAACCCAATTTTGATAAATGAGATTAGCTCTGATCACAATCCAGTCATCCGTGATATTTCATGGTCTGGTTTACAAAATGTGCAATATTTTCAGGATTTAAAAAATGCAAACTGGACAAACTATAGAAAACAAGTAAAAAGGAGGTTTCAAACAATCCCTACAAACATATTATATAAAGAGGACGTGAATTCTCTTGGGCATCAATTTACAAACCATGAGCTTAGTTTAGCAGATAATAATATTCCAAAAGTAGCTGTAAAATGCCATGGCGAATAAATTCCACCTCAAATTTTGGAATATATAAAAATCAGAAATATATTTAAACGAAATTGGCAAAGATATCGCCAACCTGCTTCGCGTGGCACAATGAAATAAAATAATAAATAAATGCATACAAGACCATACAAATAAAGAATGGAATAACAAGCTTCAAACTTTAGATTAAGGTTCGAAACCCTTTTGGAACATTATTAAAGTTGTTAAAAATAAGAACAAGTAAATATAATGTCTTAAAAATGGTTCTAAAACCTTTTTTACAGATACTGAAAAATCGAATGCCCTAACGTCTTACATTTCTCAAAATCATGTTGTATCACAACATTTAGGAGATACAATCACAAACTCTACTGTTCAGAGTACTTTACAGTCTTTCAATATAATTTGTCATGAAACTCCGTCAAGTGAATTCATAACTGACTAAGACGCAAACTATTTTGTAAATAATTTACACATTAAGAAAACAGATGGAAATAACCAAATAAAAAATATTTACCTCAAGAAATTACAGCGAGATGGAATTAAATTCCTAACTTTTATACTTAACTGCAATACTTTCCAGATGAATGGAAACTTGCAAAGGTCATCCCAATACCAAAAGCAGGTAAGCCCATAGAAAGTGTCAAAAGCTATAGACCAATTAGTTTACTTAGTTCGGTAAGTAAAATTTACGAAAGAATCTTAAAGGAAAAAATGATAAAAATTATAATTGATGAACTAAAAATATACCCAAATGAACAATTTGGTTTCAGACGTTCTCATGGAACTTCTCACCAAGTTTTAAGAATATGCGATGCTATTAAAAAGAATCGTGCTTTAGGTAAATCAACAGGCATGATTCTGCTTGACATAGAATGTGTTATATCTATACTAATATATAAAGCTGAAGACTTTGGTTCGAATTGAAAAATTCTTTTTGTGTTGGAAAGCCCATTTGCCAAGGAAGGCTATAGCTTATACAACATCACGGTGCTACCAATAATAACGAAGAACCAGTGGAAAATGTTGCAAGAACGGGACAAATTATTCATCTTGGAGGGCTTCTGTTCTTTGTTTTAACGCTCTAATCTCAGGAACTGCGTAATCGAATTTAAACAATTCTTTTTGCGTTGGATAGTCCATTTGTCAAGCAAGTAATGAGATGGGGCATATATCATCGAAATGTCCCCAACCACCAAGAAAGGTACGATGTACGGTTTGCAATAACGTTGGCTACGAGTCGGAAACTTGTCGTGCAAACTAGTCAACAATCGCCAAGGTCGAGCAAAATGAGTTAGCTGCGCAATTTATTCCTCCTGTCATGAAGGATGTTGTTTTCTCTGGACAGAAGCATTCAGCATTTGTTGACACGGGAAGTGATCATTCATTTATCAACGAATCAACATCTCCAAAAGGGTTATCACGAAAAGAATCTGTAAAGCAATTTAAAGGGTTCGGAGGTTCCATCGTAGAATCAAAAGAAGTCATCGAGGTTGTTCTGCAGATGGATAATCAAGAAATGCACGTTACGTTTCAGATAATACCAGATGAGATTCTACCTCAAGGGATTCTTTTGGGTCGCGACGTTCTATGCCGGAAAAATCATCGTATGATACTCGAAGCTGGAGTTTTGCAAATTCAATCGAGAACATCGAAAATCCCCACCATCGGTGACGAGCTGAAAGTGAGTGAACGTAAGGTGGTGTTTGAGCTTATCACAAGATTTGAATATTGTTTTAGTGAAGATATTTCTCAACTGGGTCGATGCAACATAAATACAAGCAACCCTATAGTTGGAAAACGATACCAGGTCCCATTTGCCTTTAGGGAAAAGCTGAATGCAATCACAAACGACCTTCTGAAGCATAATATTATTCATCCAAGTAAGTCGCCACATGCAGCATCGGTGGTTTTGGTTCCAAAATCTAACGGAGACAGTCGAATGTGCATAAATTATCGTGCACTCAATGCAGTTACGGTGAAGAAGCAGTGTGTAATGCCAGTGGTGGAGGAGCAGCTGTCACAATTAGCAGGTAACAAATTCTTCTCTACTTTAGATATGACTGCTGGGTACTATCAGATTCCCTTAAAAGAAGAATGCAAGGAGCTTACAGCATTCCTAACTCCAGATGGGCTATTTGAGCACAACGTTATGCCATTTGGTTTGGTAAATGCACCAATGGTTTTCCAAGAGGTTATTCAAGAAGACGAATTGATTATACATAGCAACGAATACATTTCACGAGGGTGTAAATGTGTTAGAAGAGGTGCTTCAAGCGATGACACGAGCTGGACTCACGCTTAGACCATCGAAATGTGTTCTCTTGGCAACAACGGTTAATTTTCTGAGACATATCATTGGTCCTAAAGGCATACGGCCAGGTGAAAATAAAACCAAGTGTATTGAGGAGTTTCCAAGACCAACGAACGTAACCGAGATACGTCAATTCCTTGGAGTTACAGGGTTCTTTCGGAAATTTGTCCATGAATACTCTTGCATCTCTCAGCCGCTTACAAGACTTCTTAAAAATCACATCAACTTCCAGTGTGAACCTGAACAACAGGAAACGTTCGAATGTCTTAAGGCTTCAATCACTAAAGAACCAGTTCTCGCATTTTCGACACGAAGAAGGAGCACGAAGTGCATACAGATGCATGTTCTATTGGACTTTCTGGAATTCTGATGCAACGAGAATCAGACGGACTCAAAGCAGTTTCGTACTTCAGTCGTCAATGCAGTGATTCCGAAAGTAAATATGCCAGTCACGAATTAGAAATCTTGGCTTTCGTTGAAACTTTGGAGCGATACAAGATTTATCTATTAGGTACAAGGTTTCGAGTCATCACTGATTGTAACGAGATTGTAACTACAAAAAAGACAACACCTTTACCGCCACGCATAGCAAGATGGTGGTTACGACTACAAGAATTTGATTTCGAGTGTGTGCACCGACCAGGTCTAAGAATGCAGAATGTTGACGGAATGAGCCACATTCCAACTCTTCCACCAAAGGAGCCCATGACAGTAGCTGACCAGGTATTGAAAATAGCTACTTTAGATGACAACTGGATATCAACCATGCAACTGCAAGATAAGAAACTCGCAGATATCATCAAAATTCTCAAAGAGGGAACATCAAAGACGACACAACAAATACGAGAAGATTACGTAAAGTTGATGGGAAAGAGAGGTTGGTGGTACCAGAGCTGGTGAGGTGGCGAATAACCAGAGCTTGCCACGATGAAGCTGGACATTTTGGGACTGATAAGACCCAACGTATTACAAAACATTTTTGGTTTCTCAGAATAAGACGATATATGAAGTGATACATTGCAGCCTGCCCAGAATGTTGCTTGAACAAAGTCAGGGGTGGCAAGACTGAAAGTCAGCTCCACGTAATGGAGGTTATGCCGATTCCTTTTCGAAATGTCAACATCGATCATCTGGGTCCATTCCCAAAGAGCTGTGAGGAATACGAAGACAGCACCGGTTATCAGTATGCTGAACGAGATAATGTCAATTTTTGGTCAACCGTTACGCATTACATTGGATAGAGGTACAGCATATACTTCGAGTGAATTCATTAACTTTGTCAATCACCACGGCTTGCAGCACGTCAAAACAGCTGTCCGCACCCCAAGAGCTAATGGCCAGGCCGAAAGGGTAAATAAAACCCTACTAAAAACACTGAAGTGCTCAACCAAAAGTGATAAGGATTGGGACTTAGCATTGCCAGGCATTCAATGTTTTTTTTGTTTGTTTTATGTTTAAAGGTCGCATTCCAACTGGACAAACGGCGAACAAAAGAGAAAATAATTAAAATAATGAAAGAAAAACCCGGAGGTAGCAATGGGTTTGAAGCATCCACTATCCTTCTACTCTAAACTTCTTCAGTACCATCTTCATTTACAATTAATACAAATTCCATATTTTCATTGTTATTTAATTATTTTATGTTTTTATCAAACAAATTTAAATTATTAAACAATAAATAAAACAATTACCATTTAATAAACAAAGATTTCACTTTTTGGTTTTGACATTTCACAAGCACTTCTTTTTGATACTTTAGTGTGACCAAGTGTGCACGAAAAAAATTAAAATTTAGAACGAGTCATGAACAACTTATTATTTTTAAGAATAGTTTCAAAACAACTGATTTGATACATGAATAATCAATATGTATTTATTTATGGTTAAACTTTACTTTATAATGAAAAAATGTATTGGTGCTTATTTTGACATTCTCTTTCGTTCGAAAGTGAGTCGAATTCGTTGAAACTTGATTTTGAGACTCGGCGATTAGAATGTTAATCGCACAAATCGAAAGTTCGTCCAATCCATAGAAAGTTCATTCATTTGCGAAAACTAATTCAATTTTGACATTTGAAGAATAGAATTAAATGTCATTTTTGTGTCGTTTGAATTTTTCTGTCGAGTAAGAAACAAAACATGTAAGTTTTTAATTATTTCATGGAAAATAAATTACTTTTATTATTTTTTTTTTTGTTTTATGTTTAAATGTCGTATCCAACTGGACAAACCGAATAAAAGGAAAAATTAATTAAAATAATGGAAGAAAAACCCGGAGGTAGCAAAGGGTTTGAAGCATCCGCTATCCTTCTCCTCTGAACTTCTTCAACACCATCTTCATTTATAAACAACACAAATGCCATATTTTCATTTTGTATTTAATTATTTTATGTTTTTATAAAAAAATTAAATTATTAAACAATAAACAAAACAATTACAAATAAAAAGATTTCACTTTTTGGTTTTGACATTTCACAAACACTTCGCTTTTGTGTTTGATACTTTAGTGTGACCAAGTGTGTACGAAAAAAAAAGAAATTTAGCACGAGTCATGAACAACTTATTTTTTTTTAAGAATAGTTTCAAAACAACTGAGTTGACACAAAACATGTAATGAATATGTATTTATTTATGGTTAAACATTACTTTATAATGAAAAAATATATTATTTATTTTGTTTTATGATTCTTTATCCAACATCTATAAAATGTTTCGTAACAAAAAAATGTAAAACGGTCATACTAATTCAAATAGAAATATAGTAAATGTCAAACAGCTGATACTGAAAATGATGAATATATTCTTCAAATTCCATTAACCGGTTTTTATATTGCATTTTCTGTTCTTGATGCAAAAAGGAAGAAACAACCAGCAATATGTAAACCAACAACAAAAATATTTGAGAGCGGGTGGGCTGGGCATATCGCATATTTCTATTCCGACAAAAAAAATCTCTCAAAGCGCTAATATCGCAGTGGAATTATTGGGAACTGGAACTTCTATGTGTGCGTGTAAAAGGGAAATTTCAAAAGGAAAAACACAAATTTAGACACTTTTTCAAAAATGTATACAAAAAAAACAATCACCACACTTAGAATTTTTGAATTGGAAAACAATAGAAAGAATACTGAAGAAAAATAAAAAGAAAATATGCACAAGCATTATTTTCTCTGGAAAGCTAATTGTTATTTGGGCTTTTTCAATGGACATTTAAAGTGTTAATAAATTTTTTTTCGAAAGATTCAATCCATCACTCCCAATGTAATTAACTGAGCTATTCAATCAAATAAATAAAAAAAAAATAAAGTTCAAAAAGCTAAATAAACAATGAGGGACATTTAAATGTCCTAAAAAAAAACGTTTTTTGCGTTTTTTTATTTTTTAAACTTTAAAAGTGAATTATTTAAAAAAATTACTCGTATTAAAAATGTTTGAGACTGGCTTTAAAATACTTTCTGTTTCAAAGAAATACGTTATAGATTAAAGAAGTTATTCCTGTTCAAACACGCCAAACCCATTGAAAATTGCATAAGATTGGACTAATTTTTTGCCCATAAAAAAAATTAAATAAATTAAAGTCAATCCTTCAATCCCTTAATTAACTTAATCTGCTTTGAAAACACCAAAAAAATTAAATAAAAATCTTAGTTATACCAAAAATAAATGGTGCATTTTAAACGACTACAAAAATAACGACAAAATTGTAGTTTGTTTCACTCTCGGAATTATTATATTATACATTTAAAAATTATAATGATGCAGTGTAGTAGCCTTGTTTATTTAGAATGCGTTAATTTTTATTTCAATCAATTAGCATTCGAAATGTAAAAGTTATCGCTTTATTATTATTTTTAACGTTCCAGCCGTTTTTTTGGCTGGCCACCCAGCCTTAAGTAGGTATACATAAACACTCACGCACATCAATAGAATGTTTTGTCAAACAATCGGTGAAGAACTTTCTGAGATTAGAAGTCAGGAACAAACATACAATTACATTTTTATTATGTAATATAGAAGATAGATGTAGATAGATTACTTTGAATTACGTTTAATATTATTAAAAATAAATATTAGATCATGAATTAAAGGTTTTATGTAGAGACCCCTTAAATATCTGAAAATAAAAAAAAGTATTAAGGGCTTAATACTAACGGGCTCTGATTTGTAGTTTACTGATAGTCTACTTTTTAAAGAATCAATTAGCTACTTGCTTAACCTTGAAGTTCATTAGGTAAAAATTAATATTACTGTGTTTTACATGAGAATTTTTTTTTGCACAAAAAAACGAAAACTTGTTTTTATTTTAAACTGTTTATTTTAAATGTTTTCAATAATGAATTCATATAAATCTGTTCCTTTTTTCAGCAAATATCCTTGCATGTTAACAACTTCTATGATATCAACAACACCAAACTTGATTCCGGCATGTGAAGCCACATCCTTAAGTTCTTCGAATTTGAAAGTAGTCCTTCCCAGTGCATTGCAACGTATCTGAAGCATTTTAATGAATCTATTAACTTTACTTCCAGAGGTTTTCCCTGAAAAACTTTCATTTAGTTTCCCATTAACTCTGTCCAAAGCTGATGTACAGCTAAGTCGAACGAGTTTAATTATGTCATCGGCATGCTGTTTATTTGCTTCGCAGCATAATTCAGTTCGGGCTCTCGCTTCCGTTAATAGAATAAGCCCTTCAAGTTGTCTATAAAAAAATTAAAGTATATGAAATCTCTTATAAAAGGTATAAGGGTTTTTTTTAAGCTCAGAGTAGAGAACTGAGCTGTTACAATAGATCTGTGTTTCTTTTTTAGCTCAGGCAAATCAGAGCGTTCAGGTTGTGTTTTTTTTTCAATCGGAGCGCGATCTTCGAGCTCTAAATAAAATAACCGAGCGAATGGAGTAAAAAGATGAGCGCGGCTACGTCACTTTTTTGTTCATGTGGTAAGACAGACAGGCTGCTTTTGTCAGTTCAGTGCTTAATGTCGTTTTTAATTGGCAATCCGAAATTGGAATTAGAAGCATTATGAAAAATTTGAAGTTTGGTGTGACTATATTGGTAGTTTTGCAATCTTGGCTTTTTGGAAAACTCCTGCAAAAAAAGATTACCTGCATCTCTTGCATCGCCATCACTTGATAAAGAAGATGAGGAAGACGACTCCAACAATGTTTCTAACAAATTAGGAACAATTGTTAAGATATTTTCACTATTATTTTCCATTTTTTTATATTTTAATTTTAATTTCCAGCAATCACTTCACAGTTCGTAAAATTTGTTAATTCAAAAAATATGACATTTATCAAGTGTGACATTTAAAATCTTTGAATATGTGAGTGATTCTGTTTTTGCTTCTGATTTCAAATCCAGAAGAGAAATCTCTTCTTTTTCTCAGAACTGTCACTTTTGCCCAATTGAACGCTTATAGAATGATATTTTTTCTGCTTCCAGATTACCAATTGAAAACGCCATAAGTATAATTAAAATATTGGAGAGCTCTGATCAAACTCTGCTCAGAACATACTCGAGGTACTCAGGCTCTGCTCAGAGCTAAAAAAGAAAAACACCTATAGAAAGTATGTATGTACCTATATAATAAGAGAGATAGATAGATAGAGAGAGCGAGAGATGCAAACCTTATGCATAACCTTTAGTGACGCGTGCAAAGTGTATAACTAAAAATTTTCGAAAATGTAAATGGGATTTTGATGCCATCTTTTATATTAAGGCATATTTATACATATATACCTTTGTATAATCAGAGAATCCCCAATTAGTTCATAAAAAACAGTTAAGTGCAAAAAACTGGTAGGAAGGTTTTTATTAGGCTCACCTTTAAAATTTTGTTACAAAATGGAATTACACACTTTGCAATACTAAGTACACTAAGTGCATAACTAATATACTGAACTGTCCCGAAAAAATTAGGGAATTAGAATGACCTTTTGAACTGGACGACATTAATATTAAAAACAACAGACACACAAAATAGTTTTAAACCTTTTGAGAAAGCCAATATTGCTAAACAAAAATTACTTTACATTTAATCCATATTATGTAATTGCGATTTTTTTCTTTTAATTATAATTCATTCTTTAATTCTTCGTACTAGGTTCCTACTTACATATGTATTAGAGATCCCGATTACACGGATAAATCAAATACACGGATAGTAACAGATGTCCGTGTTTCCATTATTTTAGTTTATTTTATTAAAACTTGTTTAAATTTAATTACATGTTGTTAATTAAGATTCGTGTACACGGACAATAAGAGAATTAATTACACGTATAGGTATTAAATACACGGATAGTTTTTTGGCATTTTCTAATTACAGACTCCGTATATCCGTGTTTTTCAAATACACGTACATAATCGTGATCTCTAATATGTATGTATATATAATTGATATGTGTAGGAATACATACCATACATAATATTGATTGACAATGAATGCTAATTCAGGACAGATGAAGTAAATAAAAATTAAAACACTCATATTTCTATACGAAAAGGAGTTAAACGAAAAGTGCAGTCTTAAAGATTCTTAAAATTTGATTTGTTAGTTATCAAAATTACCTTGTAGTGATTGAAAATAATTCAGCTTCATTTTTCTCACTTCTCAGTCCCATATAATACTCTTTTATTTTGCTTGAAGCTTCCTTTGTAAGCAATGGCTTGATATTGTTTCGTGCATATTCTTAAAATATTAGGAATTTAGGATCAATATAAAAATATTTTAATAAAAACCGTTATTAAGCTACAATTACACGGTCAACGTAAAGGGTAAGTGCAGAATTAGCAGAATTGTATACCGGGTGAACGCATCATTTAATTTTAATTTAAGGTGAATTTATATGTACATATGTACATATGTATGCATCTGTATTTGAGTTCTTCAAAAATATAGGGAATTCGAGAAAAGCAGACGCCAAGAATATGGCAAAGAAACATGGTCTTCTTTTCATATTTATTGTTGAATACTCGTCTGCATTTTGTAAATTTGTGACATCTTCATATTTTCTACACATTTTTTTTGGCGATATCATGAATCAAAATAAAAAACATACTGAAATAGGAGAGAACAAATGCAATATTTTTGTTTCTTTCCTGGAGGTAAGGATGAACCCAGCGCCCTTTCTTCTTTTTGGGTTTTTGTTGTTCTTCATCTTAAAATAGGAAGGATGCCAAAATGAGACTTATGGCCGTTTTTTGTCCATCATCGTTTTTCAGAGGGTGAACGCGATGACACTACGTTGAAGTTAATTCAAATAAATGTAAATTCGACTCATTTCGTCGTTTCAAAATTTTATCTTGCTACTATTTATTTAAAAAAAAAAAAAGAAAACATTTGGACATATGTATGTATATTTTTATAAACAAAAAAGTGAGTGCGAGATGAAATGATAAGGTTTCAAAATGACGTAGAGTTCTGTCAAAACTTAAGCTACAGAAACAGAAGTACATTAATTAATAAGTTAAGCTTTATAATTGTACACGAATATTTATAACATGACCGATACTTGACAGGTTTTTTATATCTCCAACTTCAAGCTTATTGCAGAGATTAGAATTATTGTATAGATAAATTTTTACTCTGCTCGGCCTGCGTACTAGGCTTTAATGTTTAATCTTTAAACATTAATGTATTGAAAGGAAAATCAAATAAAATAAATATGATTACTGCTACGATCAAACGTAGTAGTTCTACTTGATTATTTATAACGCCTAATGCTCTTTATAATAACATTATTATTTCAATTTTAATTTGGTAATGCATATTAATGGGATTTATGTTAGTCTCGAATAAATGTTTATATATTACCTATATATTTTTTTAACAAAACTGCCGGTAATAAGTCTAGTTGTTCATCGGTATTAACTTTCAGCTGGTTATCAAACTCGAATTCTTCAGTTTGCGCATAATAATTATAAGGTTTGAGTTCCATTGTGTATTTGGATGGAATAGATAAAACTTGTTTCATTCCTGAATGCAAGGCCTTAATATGCTCTGTAAGGGTGTTATCTTGATCTTTGTCAGCTTTATCACATATTACAAAAACCAAATGAAAAAGTGATATAAATGATGGGTTCAAATGCACATTTTCACGAAGTAGTTTTGAAGAGTCATAATGTCCACCAGCCGGATTAACTGCTGCAATAATTGTAGATTTTGCCAGTAATTTAAAAGTTTTATTTTGACTTCGTGAAGATATCGACTTTGTTTGCATTGTATGTATAAGGACTTCTTGATTTTGAGATAGTTTTTCGATGTCATCAATACAACAGTGACCGTTCTGAGACATCATTATTGATCCCGTATCAATTGTGTTGCTTATATTTGTACAAGTTGGCATGAAATTATTTTTTTCTTTTACTGAAAGAAATTTTCCTAAAAAATGTATTTTTTAATAGTTTTATTAATTTTGGGTACTAATTTTGAAATTATTAACTCTATTTGTTAGCATTTATACTAAATCTGAAAATTATATTCATACAACGAGAATGTACACATAAAAAGTTATAAGAAATGTAGATGACATTTTTTTTCACTCGCATTTACTGAAGGTAAAAGATTTCATCAATAAATTGCAGAATACGAGAAGCGTTACCAGGTTAGATAGGAGCCATTCATGTCTGCTGACTACGGCAAGAGCCCCTAGATGGATCTAGATCGTTCGAAAAGTTGATTTTTTTGTATACTACAGAATAACAATGTGACTGGGTAATTAATTACAAAACAAACCCCCAAGAATTTATTGAGCAGGTGGCGAAAAATACGGTTTTTCTTACAATTTTTAAGTAAAAAATCTTTTATCTGACTATTTTTTTTATCTATATAACAAAATTTCAAAATTACTTTATTAATTTGGTTTTCAGTCTCGAAGCGCTTTACTATTTTCTGGCTAATAAAACAACCTACAAGATAAAATCAAACCTGGAGCAGCAAGAATATAAAACTAAAATATATTCATCTATTAATTATACATAAAATCAATTTTTTTTATTGAATAAGGCTTGGAATACCTTTGCTTCTACATAAAATAAACGAGGCTTTGTATACTTTTTTATATGTACATACATATGTACAATATAGTAAAAGCTTATAATTTGTTGTTTAGTGCGTAAGACTCTCAAATCAAACTTCTTTGTAGCTTATTATACCATCTATTCTAACTATTTTTATTTTTAGGAAATGGCAAATTCTTCTTATAAATTATTTTTTACATAAAACGCACATACTCGTTATAAGAATTTATTCCTCCATTTCTTTGAAACATGAATATAAAGTCATGATGGAGAGTGGTTAGTAAGTAGGCCCAGTTTAAGTTCTTTCTATTTTTTTTTTTTTAATTCTACAAATTTGAACAACGAATTAAGTACATACTACTACAAAAAATACTGTACCTCTCTGCGAAACTGAGGCAGCATTTTTAAGCAATTTGGATTTTCCCAATCCCGGATCAGCAACAAGCAAAACATTAAGTTCACCTTCATCACTAAGCTGTGATCCAGATCCACCAAACAGTGATAGCAACACAGCTAGTTTAATCATTTCATGGCCACAAATCTCTGGCGCAAGTGACTGTACCAACAAACGTAAGCAGTTTTGTTCCATCGTTATCATTTGAACAACGTCATCATTTTTCTGACTTTTATGCAAAGGGTTATTATTTGCTAAAGAAACAGCTTGCAAGTAATAATTTTTCTTATTGGTTTTCTGGTTAGTTATATGTTTCATTCTTAAAACTCCCACTACAGTTATTTCAAGACCTGGATAAAAAAGATCTACCAAATCTTTGCGCACCTCTACATCTATACTCAAAGAATCATCCAAATTTGTCATTCCTACTTCATGGAGTTGTATCATTTGAATGCATTCAATTTGTGTGTATGGAGAAGAACGTAGCTCTATAAAATTTCTCTTACTATTACATGGAATTCGGCAGCGTATGGGCTTCGTGGGATATTCCTTTTGGTAAATGGCCTGCTCGTGCCCACAACATTTGCATTTGTAAGCAACCCATGTACATTTTGTTTCTTCAGCAGTAATATAACTAACGCGCCCATGGACAACCAACATATTATCAATATGCTCCGATTTAATATCAGATAAGTTTGTCAGGTCTAGAAAATCAATTGGCATAGCGTTAATTTTAGGAATAACATCACCTTTTCTAATCTTATACTCATCTAGCCTAGAGTTAGTTTCTTCTGCTGACCCACTTTCAACAGCTATTGTCGTTATGACTCTATGCATTCCTAAACCAAGGCAAGATAAAACTGTACAAGGATTAACATGAAGATCTTTAGTGAAGTTGGGCCATGATTGGCCAAATTCGTCGTCCAGCAAGAGAATACCGGCAGAAACGTTGAACAATCCTTGTTCACGTATTTTTGACAACTCATAAACTGCAGGATATTTTTGTATATGTTTTTCAAAAGCTTTTATTTGGATTACCAAAGAAGAGGATTCGGAAAATATTTCTGTGGAAAAGTATAACCGCCATCCAGGATATTGTACGGGGTTTATTATGGATATAATTTGAAGGTTTCCGTCAACACTGTCTACTGGAGCTGTAAAGAATTCATTCTTTTGTAAGCTATCAGCTAGTGCTCCTTCAGTTACTTGAGGAAAAATGCTAGGAATGTTTGTCCTAGATCGTTTCCCTCCATTATTACCAGTTCGAAAATAATAAGGCCGCCTATTTTTCCACGAGCCTATTCCTCGACTACGAATAAATCGTGGATTCGAATTTGCTCCAAGATTGTTATTATTATTCATTTTATTTTATATTTGTAAGAATAACAAATTCTATCGCAAATAGTTTTGTTACCAATTCTGCAAAAGAACCTTTTCAGATAAGATCCGAATTCAAAAAACTAACACAACACATAAGAGCTAATTAATTTGAGTTCTTACTCAGACTCTTTTATGTATATTGAAGAAAGGATATTGCATTCGTACGCTTTAAGATCTCACTTCTCTCTATTATCACTGGCGTAACTTACAACTAACCAAAATAATTAATAATGGAAATACAAAATTTAAGAAAATAACAAAAGTAACAAAAACAAATAATGTCTAGTGTCAGAACAAAAATGTTATGAATGAACTAGTCTTGGTTCTGGTTAGTGGAAAAGTTTCAATATTTGATGTTGATTTCTAGGGTTCAACTCCATACTCATTCTAGATTCTAGAAGAAGAAATTCCAGGAAGTTTCTTTCTTAACGAAGTACAGCATTTTTCATAATAGTGTTAGTTATAACTAACACAAACGCATTAAAACAGGAACACAATGGGAGCATTCACTAATGTAGTCACTACATAATCGAAAATCAACTAGCTTTGTGAATGCAAAATGCACTACAAAGCTAGTCAATCGTAAACTGTCATATTTTTGACAGATGTGAGAATAAAATGAAAATCATTTGTGATTTTAAAATAAATCAAATCAAATATAAGATATAAAATGAGTGGTTTCGAACAAGATGAAGTCATATGTATGCAAAATAATTAAATTTAGGTCATATGTATTATAGTGGTTTGGAAAATTAAAATTGTATTTTTATCTAACAGCTGAGAGTGAAATGTCAAAATCACTGTCAACTACCTTAAGTTGAAAATTTTTACACTACGTCGGAGGGGAAATTTCAACTAACTTCTTAGTTGTATAAAGAGGAATAGCAAAATAACGAATGAGTGAAAAAGAAATGTCGAAAATGAGTAGTGGAAAATTTGGACAGCGGCTCATCTGGCAAGTTCTCTTACATTTCGTTTTTTTTCGAATTTTGTACATATCTCTCTTTCACCAATGTAGTTCGAAAAGAGTCACAACACATAAGTCATAGTGAAATGACAGTCATTATTACATTCAAGAACAAAAGTTATACAAGTTTGAACACATAATATGTAAATAAAGAATTAGTTATCTGAAAAAAAAAATATACATATGTTTATTTAGTTATAACTGTAAGCAAAACACGGAGTGCAATGTAAAACGACAAACAAAAACACTTTCGTAAAAGTGAGTTTTATTATATTTTTCTTAAAAAAGTAATTTGAACTGTACAAACCTATTGTTGTTAACCATCAATCAAGCAAAACGTTTTAAATAATTTTAATCAAATGATTACAAAATATTTTCCCAAAAATAGACATGAACTACTAACTTCCCTACAAAACAATTCAAACAAAATTAAAAAACTGATTTATTAACAAAAATATAAAATCCTCAAAGGCTTAACAAATGATTCCGCCTTATAATTATCAACAAAAGTACGTCCCTGTGCAGTTACTCCCAAAAAAGTGTTTGCTTTTTAACATATAAATAATAAATAAATAAATCATAAATAAATAAGTAAATACAAAAAATTTATAATAAATAAACAATAAATTATTAATAACTAAATAAATAAATAATAAAAGACATCAATAGCAGGAATAAAATGAAAAATTTTAGAAAAAAAATGGTTTTAACAATTTTAATAAATTCAACGAACAAAAAAAAATATAAAACAAAACTAAAATAAAAAAAAAGCAACGCCAAACAAACCATGGGGATGTGTTGCCACCCATTTACCACCCGCGAAACACTCTTTATAGTGTTTTTTTTCTTCGGTCTCAAACGGAGCCCTAGCTTCCTACCCCTATAGCGCTCTGTAGATGTAGCCTACCAGGACCTACACAATCCCGTGTACCCCACGGCGACACCTCTCCTCGGGTTGTAATCGGTTACTTACAATTTTTTTTATAAAGAAAACTACATACATTAAATTAAAAAAAACTTCCACGCCAATAAGAGACCTTAACAATTATTAACAACGAGTAATATAAAAAAATAAATACAGGACAAACACATTGAATAATAATTATAAAGATAGGAATGTTAATAAATTTGTAATCGTTAAAAAAAATATACATGGTATTGTATCAGTGCGGGTGAGAACTTTTTATGTAGGATACTTTTGAATTCAGTACGGTACGAATGTGAGGCGCGTCGTAACTGATCAAAAAAAGCTCTCCCATAAGGCCTGTACTGTACATTCGATTTGGATGGAGTTAGATAGGGGTTGTTTTTTTCTTGATTTTATTTGATAGGGATTTAAATTTTGTTTTTTTGTTACAAAAAAAAAAAACTTCACACTGGTTCTCACTTCAAACACAGCAGTTCTTTTTTTTGTATTTTTTCGGGTTTTTAGTATTTATCGTTTTCTCTTGTATTTTCTTTTAATTAACATTTTAAGTTTTAAATATTTTTCTTAATCTTGTTGGCCGCTCTATCATAGGTCGGCACCTCACGCTCGTTAGATGCATACATCCCTTAGGATCTGAGCTTACTTCACAATAATTACAACAAATTAATAGCAACCACGATTGGACGAGTGATGATTAGTTAACAAAAAAAAAAAAAATTTAATGATAAACGGGTACACTACGTTTGACATAAAAAGCACCCGAACAGAATTCCCCATCGATCGGCTACACCCCACTCGTATAACACTTTACTATGATCAAATGTTATACCACCTCCATTAATGTTCAAATGTTTCGTATCTCTCCTCTCTCAATACATTTCTTTGGGTAAGGTTGTCAATTGTCATTTGCCAATCTTAAATAAAGTACAAACTAACGAACAACACCGGCAAAAGTAGAAGGTAAGTACTTATTTATTTTACATTTACGTTTGTTGATTTTATCATTTCTTCCCTAGGTTAGGCTCTGATACACCGAATCTAAACGGGTGACAGGCGTCCGTAACATTTAGTTTATTAAGAGTGTAAATTGTTTTGCTTGATTAGTGATTAGATTTTTTTGACCAAAAAAATAACTAAACTATCCCGTGAAAATTAATGCTTTTAATTATACATTTTCTTTTATTTTTACACAATTTTAGACTGCACTTCATATTTTTTTATTGTTAGTATCAAATGTAGACAATTCTTTTTTTTTTAAATCATTTAAAATAACTATTTCTTCGATTTATAAACACTGTTTTATTAATAATTTAGTTTTACTTTGTTTTGTTTTTTGTTGATTAAATTAAAAATTTGACATTTGAGACCCTAAACCAAAGGACATGACAGTGACCAAGGAATAAAACATCAAATAGGACTGAGAACATATATAAGCCTAAATTCTTCACAAAACTGTCAAACACTATTCGCGAATGGCTCAATTTATGCGAGAAACAGATTGACACAGCAACTCCAACAGCAACTTTGACAACTACATCACTCATTTTAGAGCCAGTGGATATCAACATCAACATTAGACCTAAACTTTAAAGTTGATGTTGCTGTGCAAATGCTGCCAACCTTAAGGCGACATTTTTCAAAAACATTGACGCCAAACAAAATACATATAAAGTTAATTTCATCATCACTAAATACAGTTATCCATATAATTTTACGGCAAAATAATTTTTATAATGTTTAAATTATTTTGTGTGTTATTTAAATACTCTTCAGATTTGTTTGATGTTATAATCGCTGTTTGACTTTCTAATCTGTTCCACATGAATTTTGCTGTCGAAGTTTTCTTTGCTGTCACTGTTGCTGTTGAATTTGCTATATCAATCTATTAACCCAGGAAAATTATTTTAGAATGATTTTGTCTTTAGTCGCGACCAAAAAATTCATGCGTTGCAGTGTGGATGTTATGTGGAACGCGAGCAGTATTTGACAGTTCGTAACAGTCATATCGACAACCAATTTATTGTTATTTTTAGCAATTACAACGCAAAGTTTTAATATGCATATATAAACATTAGTTTAAACTGGATTTCTACCTTTTTGTGAAGAATTTAGTCTTATATAATGTCTTAAATCCTATTTGTTTTTTTTATACGTTGGTCGTTTGTCGCTCTTATGTGAATAGTCTTTTAGTTGGGTTTTTCAAATTTCAAATCTTTGCTTTAATAAAAAAAGTGAATACAAATAAAATTCATTAATAAAAGATTGTTTATAAATCAAACAAATAATATGAAATATTAAAAAATTACGTATTTAATAACAATATTAAAATTATAAACTGCATTGTAAATTTATGTAAAAATAAAACCATTTTCACAGACAAGTTTAATTATGTTTTACAAAGAAAACGATGTAAATTCAATATAGTTTCACTAATCAAGTAATACAATTTACACCCTAAATAAAATAGGTATTAAATTATTGAAAACTAGCATTTGGGAATAGCTGCTATATACTATATGTCAATTTTTGGTGCTATGTAACAGGGACATAGTTTTTTGTTGGTAATTATAAGACGCAACTATTTGTTAAAAGCCTTTATGTAAGCAAATTATTTTTGTTAATAAGTCCATTTTTTAAATTGTTTGAATTGTTTTGTAGTCAAGTTATATTAGTTCACGTTTATTTTCTGGAAAATTTTCAGTAAATATTTGATTAAAATAATTTGAAACGTGTTGCTTCTTTGATTAGTAATATAATAACAGAAGGTATATTCATACAATTCACATTACTTTTGTAAGAAAAACACAATAAAACTCACTTGTGTACGAAAATGTCCATCGTTTCATGTTGCACTCTATGATTCTTTTACTGTTATTAGTAGATATAATTTTTTTTGATAACTTATGCTTTATTCATTTTTTCAAACTTGTAGAATATTCTTATGATTCAAAAATATGAAATTTTTGACAAATTTTGACGTCCTTAAATCTAAGTCCGTTATTATTAGAAAGACATTTTTTTAAAAATCATTTTTATTTTTATTCAATCAACAAAACAAAAGACAAAATTTGTTTAGAAATAACATGATTATCAATAATTTACAACCCAACTTACTGGCCCTATGCGGACGCTTTAAGTCAAACTAATAACTTATTGCTAATGCCTTTCGGCCTAAGAACTAACTTAAATCTAAATATATAACTATATCTTTTTTATCACCAAGAAGAAGTGCCAAAAAATTGGCTTCTCTATGGGTTTTTATTTATTTTATAAAAAACTTAAAACCAAATAAAACTAAAATAAAATTAAATAAAACTAACATTACACTAATTAAAACTAAATAAGACTACTTATGTATTTACAATTACTTAAAACTACTTAAGAACTATTTACAAACTAGAACAGCCGCAGTAAGCTTTTTTATTATTTTAATTTTCTTATTTAAGTTTTTTTATTTTTTTTGGTGTCACAACAACTGTCCCTACATATGTAAGCCGGCCAAGGTCAAGAGTCTCGGTAAACTATTAATTTATCAATTTGAGTTTGCAACCACCAGAATTGGATCCTGCTTTACCCTATAGGACACATACCTACTGAACCGAATGTTTACAGCTCAGTCCTGTGCGAGGAAGTCTCGATCATAAAGGGAACGCCTATCTACGGTTCTGCGTCTGACGTGGTAGATTAGTGGTACTGCCTCTCTATCCTGAATCAGAACTCGACTATCTATGGTAAATAAAGGAAAGCATCGGGCGGAATAAATCCACAAAATCGCACACAAAAATTAAACTGTTACTCGAGGACATCGCTCTTGCAATGTGACCCCGAATCAGCTTTAGAAGGAAGTTGTCTATTCTGTTTATGTTGGCTCCATTGTATAGAACCTGGTTAGCTACATATTTTGGTGAGCTAGTTCACATTTGAAAGTGAGGTAGCTCACATTTGAGCAATCAAAAAGAGCTAGATCAAAAGTGAGCTGAGCTGAAAACACTGCAGTTGCTTTAGCAACTTTCAATTAAACAATTAAAAATTTTCATCAAAATACGAACTATAGTACAGTTGAAACTCGATTAACCGGAATGTTCAGGACCGAGCCCATTACGGATAATCAAAAATTCTGGATAATAGAATTTTTTTTTTATTTTTATATACATATGTATTTAAAAAAAAGAAAACAAGCATACAATTATTCAATAAACTTAACAATTCATTTTGTACATATTATTGTTTGTACATACATATGTATGTATGTTAAATGTAATAGAAAATTCCGTCAGTTTAGAGAAGTAAAAAAAACTTGTTCGGTCCTGGGTCCTCTTCCACAAAAAACTTATGAACTTTTCATTTTCCACTATTCAAATTGATTTTTTTTGGAAGAGTGATAAGTGTTTTTTTTCCACAATATTCTTTGCAAATTTTACTTTGCACTAACCAAAATACTAGGACTTGGCACCCTCATTTAATCATCTTTGCACTTTTGTCATATCACTGTTCACTTTGCATTACTTTTCAAAATTGATAATAAAACATTCTGCGATCGTTCTCTTTGCAAACTTTTGATACATTATTCAAAATTCGCTTTGCAAAAGTAAAATTTGAAGTTGTTGTGGAACGAAAACGATACAGGATATTTTTTGCAAAGTCTTCCCAAATTGCACTTTTCAACATTAACTTTTCACGTTACACAAAAAATTGCAAAGTGAATATGTAGGTACATATAATGATTGCAAAGGCTTTGCAAATTACACTTTTCATTTTCAACTTTTCACTTATGAGATTTTATAGTTCTATGGAACAGGATGTGGAAAGTTGATAAGTTGTTTTGTGGAATGGGGCTCTGTTTGTTGTCATGTTACGGATAGTAGAGTTTGTAACGGATAATAGAGTTTAAATAAATACATTGTCTTTATTGTTTAGAAAGAATCTCAAATATTTTCATCACAGATAATAGAGCGTCCCAGTTAATCGAATCCCGGTTAATGAAGTTTCAACTGTATTCCAAAATAAATGTTTTTTAATTTAATAGAACAGTAAAATGAGTAATATTTTATCTATTTTATATTTAACATTTTTAATGGCTTATATTTCACGAAACTTTATAAATTTGAGAAACTAGAATTTCAGCTTTTTAGCAAAGTCTCTTATTTTATGATCTTTTGCATTTTGAAGAATTTTTAACATTCTTTTGTATAGCAATAAAAGAAAAAATGATTTACTCTTGAGTATGCACAATTTTGGTCAACAATTAATATATGTATGTATGTAATATAATATACATTAATTACCAATATTTTTAATAATTCAGATCTCGCCACATTTAATTTCATTCTTCGAATAATAATGTGTGTATAGTATATGAATCATATCTCGATTTCTGCATTATTATACAATGCCTACTTACTAACGAAATACTTCAAGGTTTTATATGTATGTATTATAACCACGTCTTTTTTCTCTTATTTAAAGAAGAAATCAATTTGATTACTGTAAAATCTTTTCATGTAGACTCTCTTATCAAATTGAAACTATAGGGAATGAAGAAATCGGTTTGGTATTCGGTAAAACTTATTGTTATATGCCAGTATGTGAATATAGGTAAGTTAGTTTAATTTTGCTATATTATGAGTAAATGAGTAGATTATAGTAGATTGGATAATAAAGGAATTTGCAAATCGAAACAAAAAAAAAATTGGAATTTAAACAGAAATTTTCTGCTTACTTAAAGAAATAAAAATTAAATTTTGATTTTTCATACATGTATACATACATATGTATGTACATACATTGAAAATCTTGCAAAACTATAATATCTTATTTCTTTAAGGGTCTGAAATAAGATAAGATATTATAAGAATTTTCTTACTTAATATTTGAATAGAAATAATTTTTTTTAATATTCAATAATTTACTGTATAGATGCTTATGAAACGCAAGTTCGATTTTTGCACAAACATATGTATATTTTAAGTAAAAGTTAAATATTTACATACATGCAATGCATAGTTTTTTTTTTATTTTTCATCGCCGTCATTTACTCCGTGAAGAATGGCTAAAATTTGTTAGATAGGTATATATATACATATGTATGTATGTACATGTACAACGTACATTCAGAAATGTGTTTGAACTATTGAATATTGAGTTGCCACCAATATGCTTACGCGACACACGAAGTCGAACCAATAAAAACGAAAGACCTGAGCAGAAAACTTGTTTTGAGAGAATACTTGCCACTTGCCATACTTTAAGTATATTTTAATCCCGATTCTCTTACACAACAACAGGGTGTGTTATAAGAAGTTATTAATATAACAATTTTATAAATGTATTTATGGCATAATTTAATGAATTGATAAGCTATAGGATTATTCAATTAAAATTGGATACCTACAAACAATCAATTTAAACAACTTTATCTGAATAAGAGATTCTTTATTTTAAATTTATTTTAGTTGTTTTGGTGATACAAACAAGAATAAAGTATGATGTATGTTAAGTCCACTCACTTGGTATTGTATTTGTCTATATAGCTAATCATTGCTGACAAGTTTAAAGATTGTATACAATTTCCAAAAAAAATGTATCTTTTAGTTTTTATACACAGACAAATAAAATACATTCATTTCTTTTCCGATGAAATGTTGATCTTGTTTTATATGAGGGATTGATTTTTGCAATGTTATTTAAAACTTGCTAAATAATACTCACAGTTCAACTTTTCCTTTCAATATTGTTAAAGTTATGACGAATGCAATATTTCTCTTTTAAAACATACATTTTGAAGTCGTTTCGTTTTATTATTATTATTTTTTTTTAAAGAGAATTTCAATCATTGCATTTTGTTGTTTTTATTCTCTTTATTTCGTATTTTTCTACGTGGCCGGTTTTCATACCACAAGAAAACAAGATACCAAAGAGGAAAAGTCTAGTAACAACCTATCTTACCTATCCGCCAACGAACTCCATCCATTCCATTTCTATACCAAATTAATTATCTTTAGTTGGAATTCGTACCCTGTACAGTGACGACCATAGCCGTGCAACAATCAGTGCGTTAACATAAATATCTGTGATTCATAAAAATACCTTCACTAAATTAAATTCCACTACAATTTATTTTTGTCTGAAAAAAGTACTCATGTTTAATCAATTAGCAACAAATCATCTTAATGTTTTGATATAATCTAATTTCATAATCAAAAAATATTTATACATATGTATATATGTACATATGTTCATACATACTCATGTTTGTACATATTTACTTATATATTTTTCTCTTTAGTTATAGTTAGTAGTTCAAAAAAACTAAATTAACTTTTAAGTCTAAAACCAAGCCGTTGTACCTTTATACGAATATATGTACGAATATTTTTAAAACTATCGATTCCAATTTCATCACTTCAAGATGTAAAAGGGGATACAATTCTTGTCAAACGAAAGTAATACAGAAATATTTTTTTTAAACCTGTGTAGTGTGGTGCCCATATACGACCGTATATCCGGCCGAAAAGAGAAATAAAATTAAGTTATGTGTACAAATACAAAGTGAAAATAGAAAATTTCAATAAAATAAGAAATTTGAAAATATTTATTAACTACTATATGAAAGCAATATTTTAAACCAGTTATTTATAATAAAACAACATAAAAATGTATTTAAACAAAAGAAGAAAAACTGAATCCATTCTTATAACGTTTGTATTGCTATTGCTTGGATATGTATCTGCTGACGATGTGACAGTAGCTTTTGACTCTGGTTTAACAATGACTGAACCAATCTTAACAACACCTTATTTATTGGATAATTTTCCCAGTAAATTAGAAAATGGTAAGTACATATTTCAATTGGGATAGAGTTCATTTTAAAATAGTTCTGTGTGGCTTTATTTGTTGAACCTGTAATACTACGAGTATACATATGTTATGTTCTATGTATTTATTGTATACATAATTAAATAGAAGTTGTGAAAATATGTAATGGATCAATTTTTTTTGCAGTTAAGGTTTTTTCAATTGTTTATAGTTTTTTATCTTTAATTTTTTTTATATTTTTAATAGATAATATTCTATAAAAAATGCAATTTACATTTATTTTGAGGCGAAAAGCCGAATGTCGAACCGTTAATTTTATAAGGTTATGAATAATGATGTCAATCAATGACTCAATCAATGGCTTGTTGAGGTCTAATACGGTCCATCGCAATAGTCAAGGTTTTAATTGATGTCAAATAATATAATCAATTTAACTTAAAAACACATACCCTTTATACTTTCAAAATTGAAACACTTGTGCCCCGAGTTGAACCAAACAAGTCCAAAACTTGTTCTCTTATGATGGATATTTATTTCAGTCCAGTTTGAAGTAGTCCCAAAGAAAGCTCATGATTTAAATAATGCAAATAAAATACTAAAAAGGATTTACAAAGTCTCAAAACTTAAGGAAATATAAATGACTGGGTGTGTCTTAAACTGTTAACTTCAAATATTGGCAGCTGTGGAAACAAGAGGCCGGATGTTAATAGTCTTGAAATTACTTTCCGTATGTCGTCAAATGTATATTATGTTAAGGTATTTTGATCTTTCATATTCGAAATTAATTAAAAGATAATTACAGCGCTATTCTTAATAAATAAAATTAACGACTAAATTAGTCCAGTCGAATTCGGCAGTAAGATAACAAAAGATGAAGTAGCCCTGAGTTTTGTATGATATAAAATCCAGTATAGGGTGTAGTTTAAATCCCAATTTGAATCTTTCAACCAAAAGTAAAAATTGCATTCATATTTCTAAAATTTTTTAAGATACCAAAACTGATTTTCATAATACAAAAAATTCTTAATATAGAAAGTGGACATTTTTTCCTTAAAACGAAAGAGAATTTTTTATAGGAAACCACTTTGAACATTTAACACAAAACTTAAACTTTTCTGAAGGAACAAAGTATATTAGCTACATATTTCATAAATTTGGAAATAGTTTTTTGTTAAAGTGTATTCTTAAAGTCAACCTCATTATTAAGGGTTCACATGGATGGTCAAACCAAAATCTATTTGCCTGTTATGCTCAAGAAAAAGAAAACAATTAAATTTCAAGCGACCTATATATAGTAATTAAAATTTTGTTTACATTAATATTCCGAACTGTAAACCATTTCTTCGAGTATAATTATGTACAGATGTACATACTTTGTACATACATACATTACATATGTATGTATAGATTTTATAAGAATAATTTTAATTTTTGATCCGATTGCTTAAATGTCCATATACATATGTTAAAATATGTATACATACATTGTTTTTATACACAATTTTCACTCTAAAAGCATACGTAAAACCTGTATGCCCGAAAATTTTAGATTGTTAACAGTTTTTGAGTAATTAAGATAAACTTAGATTTTCAAGGTTCTCGTTTTGGACTATATATTATAGAATAATTTAATACAAGATTTCAAAAAGATTTTGCTCATTTCTTTTTCATTTTATAAGTTCGTAATTTTTTTAGCTCTGAATTTCTCTCCAACAAGGAAATTGTCAGAATTGACGTTTTCGCTAACAAAATATGCACGTCCAAGATCTGAGATACATCATACACGCCTTGCGTCTATTAGTTCATTGTTGATTTAGTTGGCGCACCATTATGGTTCCACCACAGGTCGCTCTGTAAATACCTACATTTAAAACCTAGTTCTACTTATAATCGTTTAACGAACTGCTCCAAAGACTATCCCATAAGGGATAAACATAGTCTCCACGAAACATAATGTATAAACTTATCCGTCGAAGATGTCTTCATCCTGGACTCTTACAAATTTTGACTTATATTTTTAAAAACAGTTAGCTTTGATACGGACCACGGACAGGAGATCACTGCTAGAGTATAATTATTTGAAGTCATCTACTCGTTTATTAGATAACGTCAACGATAAAAAAATCAAGAAGAATTTTAGGTTTTTAACCAGATTACGGTCCAAGCTTACGGCTTTGTTATACATAGGTGCAACATTCATGCAAATTATAACCAATATATTAAAAAAGAAAAAATAAATGAAAAAATACCGAAGTACGAAATTATTATTTTATTAAACTAGTTGAATATTTCTTGATGATGTTTTTTTTACTTTTTCAGAATCAAATACGATTGCACCGGAAACAAGCACAGTAACAGAAGACACAACAATACCTTCTATTGAGGGAGATTTGACAGAAAATCCCAAAATGCTTGTCAACGATACGGATCATAATTTCATTAAGCCTTCACTTTCAGTTATTCCACTTAATAGTGTTAAAACAAACATTAAACAAGAAGCAAACATATCAATATCCACAAAACCAACTCAAGAAAAATACTTCTCAGAGAGCACAGCTTCAGTAATTTTTAATCACCAAGAAAACTTTACGGAAAAAAACTTGGACAATAACACGAGAAATGAATTCAAGACTGAGATACCGCCAACATTAATGCCAATGACGTCTATCACAGAGCCAGATGTTTTTATGTATACAACTGATTCCGATATGAAAGCAGACAATAATTTGTCACTAATTCAAGATACCAATTCACAAAGTGCTTTAATTACAACAACAGAATCTTATATTGAAGAAGACCAAACAACAATGACTAGTTATACGGAGCAAACTCAGAAATCCATCAACAATATCGACTTAAAAATTTTGATGAATACGGAATCATCCATAAACACAATTGAAGAGGAAGTACCTTCAAATCATTCGAAAGGATTAAATGCGAATTCAACACATGTTGAAAACTTAATCAACATGAAAGGACCACAGGTAGTGGATGATTTAAAAACTTTTTCACCAATAGTAGGTACCTCGACTCCATTGGATATTTCAACAGAAACAGAAACAACAGAAATGACTTTTAAGGATGTCTTGTCAGTAATGCAGGGTAATGAGTCAAATAAAAATATGTCTTTTGATGATAACAGAGGCGAAGAAGAAATAAGCCTTTCGATTGATGCACTCAAAGGCCGATCAATGAATCTATCATCGGAGAATCAAAACGAAACATATTATGAAACGCAAGGACGGCCCAGTGATACCAAAAGTATTGATGAAAATAATTTCTACGTAAATAAAGCTCCAGCTGTTGCTGAAGGACGATCAAATACTGACGATGACTACAATAATAATTATAGAAACTTACATTTCAATTTTGTGACAACAGAAAAAAATGAGGAAGGAAAAAATTACGAAAATCTGCATTCTAATGGATTTATGGACCTGAGCGATGTCAGCATGGACAGAGAAGATTTAGATTTAAATGGACAGAGAGATAATATTGGCAATGATGAAGACCCTTTGGCACTAGAACGACAAGAAGATTATAAAATTGATGAGCACGGTGATCTTAATGAGTATGATATGAATCAACAACTAAAAATTAACGAAGACAAAAAAACCGATGACAATAAATTCGTTGATTCAACGAATAATGAATGTTCAGAAGATGGTAAAAAATACAAAGTAAGTATATTGAACTAAAAAAAGTACAATGTACATAAAGATTTTTTTTAACATCGTTAATGTTTACTTGGAGGAAATATTTTTGATGATAGGCAGTGAGTTTTTACGAGGTTTTTTGCGGGTTTTGTCTTCCGTGACATATTTATTCTTAATTGATGATTATCGATGGCAAACAAGCCTTTTTATAAATATAACCGGTTCATCAATTCATTACTTTCTTAATATGCACATATGTATGTATGTATGTGTATGTATGTATGTATGTGTTTATTAAGTTCATGAATCATGACTTACTTTGTTGTTTTACAATTAAAGACTCAAAAGAAAAATTGCTATACCTACAGCCGGTGCCGAACCTGGGACTTTTGCCGCCCCACGCAAACAAAATTTTGGCGCCCCAAACTTTAAAAAATGAAAATCGTACAAATTAATACTTCAAAGTTTTATTTAATACATTTTAAGGATTTTCGATGAAATAAGTTTACAAAATATTGACATTAAAATGCTGCTTTTCACGATTTCATTTTCGCAAATCTTGTAGCGATTTCTTCTTCTTCAATACGATTCAGTATGTCTTTTTCAATAGAAATTGTTGTCAAGGCTGTTAATCACTCTTCTTTTTTTTCTCTAAAAAGTATTGAAATTTGGCTCAAGGGGATCCCACCTTTAAATATAAAACGAAAGTCAGTTTAAAACTAAGGATAGCGTTTTATTACGATTCCGATTACTAAGCTAACCTAAGTTTAGCATTAAAACGCACCTAAAGATACAATTGAAGCTAAAATAAGCGTTTTAAAAAAGAAACACTATTCGGGACAGCAATTATGTGTAGATACGTCAAAATCACATACGCAAGATTCTGGAGTTTTTTTTAAGAATTTGAAAACTTTAAATAATGATACAAGAAACAAGACCGTAATATTGTTTGAATGATTAATTACTTTTTAATTAAATCTAACAATTTATGGCATTTACTTTTTAAATATGACTTCACGTGGCTTAAGAATTGTCATCGCTTCATATAACCAGAAATGAGCTTCATCACTAAATACTATTGTATGGTAAAAATGCTCTATGATCCACGCCAACAGTTTTTTCCTTTCCTTTTTTGGTACGAGGAATTCTCAAATATGGTACAATGGTTTGAGGTGCCCAAAAGCGATATTAAGCTTATAATGTATTTATCAGAGTTGGAAGTGAGAAGTCTAGTGTTAAGGCAAATTTACTAGAAATTTTAGGATCCCGATTTGATTCGTCAATAAAATGAATTATGCTGCTTATCTCAGCAAAAATCTCGATATTCCTCCCCTCCAGTGTTATCATGAAGAATGTTGTAGATTATAATCGCCTGTGACGATGATTTCATTGTGCGGAACAAGAGATCTAGCTCTCTAGATAGTGTCGGGCATTTAATCGAATTCATTTAGGTTTCGGGTACCAATAATTTCACAATCCGCTCGTGTATACTCAAAAGTAATAACCGAAATTTATGTAATTGTTGGTTAATATTATGCTGTATTATGTAAAGTGCTACACTCTATAGTGTGAAGCTTAATAATGCATTTTAAATTTGATTTATTTGGTCTTTTTGGTATGTTTATTACAGACTATATTTTTAAAAGTTCTCATTTATTTAAAATGTCAAAACGCTAAAAAAATTCTTGCTTTTTCTTTGCCTATTATTTGAAAAGTCCATTTTTCAGAAGCTCGAGTATTATTTCCATATTTTGGTAAGCTCCAGAATAATCCACTTGCATTTTTTGGACCGTTGTTTAATAGAAACAGTTGTACATTTCGAACACTCCCAATGTTATTATACTATGGCTGTTTTTATAAATTTATTGCGATCTAGTAAAGTTTTCTGTTGAATTACTCTAATAAAACAATCAAAACAGTTTTCCCTTGAACCTATTTTGTATGTAGTATGCATTCCATCGCTTTTTAGATGTTTAAACAGATAAAGTGGCTTAGTTACTGCTTGTAAATTCAAACTCACCCTCTTTAACGCTCGCACAGTCTTTCATATTATAAGGTTTTTCATAACAAACCAATTTTAAAATTTAAATTGAATTCTCTATTAAAAACGGGCACTTGGTCACGACTTAATAGTGACAGTTGGTTATATGCAATGTTCCCCCCTAAGTTAAAACTTCAATCTTTAAAGTTGATAAGTCTACAGTTTGTTGTTTGGTCTTGGATTTTTAGGTTTTCAAACTAGAAACAAATTGTTACCCTGTCAAAGTTATACCTAGAATCAAATTTTTCATTGTCTAGTTTAGGGCTGTCCAGACCAGATATGATCCCTGGCCAATCATCATCATCTACGGCTCGACAAGTGGGATCGGGTCCTGGTCTTTTTTTAACAAGTTACTCTCTCCATTTATCCCGATCCAGAGCTGACGTGACCCAAACATATAAAATTTGTCGAAATTGGTCAAATAAGTATGTATTTATGCATGAAATAAAATGTTCAAATTTTCCTTGTCTATTTTGTAAATTAACAAAAAAAAAAATAGCTTACGAACTACAATTATAAAAACTACACAAATCCTCTTTTAAGTAAAATTGTGAAGAACACTTTTCTAATAAAATGACAGATGTCATTTTAACTTTAAAAGATTCGTAAGAATTTCTTTAAGATTATCAAAACCACAAAAAAAAAAAACAAAACTTTGTAGCTCACTAATTTATAGAAAATGGCTTCGATCTGTGACATTTTATAAGCTAGTGATTAAGATTCGTAAAATAATATGAAAAAAATAATTATTGCGTACACAAATAAATTCTTAACTATGGTTTCAGACAGGTTCAAAAATTGACATAATATAAATACATTATGTAGGTATTTCATGTTTAATGTTTTTAAATAGATGATCTTAATTTACTAATAATCAGATATTAGTTAAAAAAATTAAATCAAACAAATAGAAACAAAAACTTGTACTAAGAACTCCATATGCGTTATTTATTACGTAAAGATTGTAACATGCACTCGTATAAGTTTTTATTTTGACAGAAACTACTACGTTGCTGCGTTGTATGTTATTGCTAGCTCTTCATTTGTTGTTCAGCATCAATACTATATTTTGATTGGTCAAATCCATTCATAATACATGAAAAACGCATGAAGAAGACCAACTAATTAATATGAAGTGTATACTTTTTGAAGTAATACTCCTTTAGGCACTCTTGGCTTGGGGAGTAAACTGGCGAATGCATTACGAGAGCGTTACGAAAAGTGTGATGCGAACGAGAGTGATATGGAGTTACATGTTAGTAAAGATGGAGAGAGGGAGTTACGTTTCGTATGTAGGTACATAACTGTAGGGACAAGAGAGAGATAGAGAGAGAGAGAGAGAGAGAGAGAGAGAGAGAGAGAGAGAGAGAGAGAGAGAGAGAGAGAGAGAGATGTGCGTGGACATTTTCTTTATCTCTGACTCTATTACCTAGTGAGACCCAATCAACTGATATTGAATCACAAAGGTGAGACAAATTATTGGAGTTATACTTTGTCTCCTAAAAATTGTCAGTACAGGGAAGATAGGATGTTTGCCTTTCATTCGCACTATTTTCTTTTTAATAAGTCTTCGTTTAATATTGAAATTCTTTTTTTTTTTATAAAAATGAAATAATATTTATCTTTGCCACACCACTAAGAGGAAATATAAAAGGCGCGTTTTTGAAGGGGATCCCCAGTAGGCCTAATCCCTATTAAATAAATAACAAGTGGAAAATAAACATGTATTCTTTCATATTAATGTAACAAAAAATAAAATTAACAATTATAACAAAAACAATATCACAAAAATACACGAAGTATCAATAAACCGACCACACGGTACAAAAATCTACGCAAATAATCATTTTCTCTGCAGAAAAGAGCTTATGCTTTTATAACTGCATTTAAACGGATTTCCCGAACATTGCAATGCAAAATGTTCAACAACAAGTAAACACTTTCTGCTTAAGAACTTCTTTAAAAGCCCTAAAAAGAAAAGCTCGTGAACAGCAACCATAGGAAGAACGACGATACAAGTTACCTACATTGGTAAGGCAACACTGCATATCATAAATATAATATGAGGGTTGAAATGCCATAGACTATACTCAACTCAGTCCACACCACACTCAGATGTGTGGCAGAAAGGTTGTGTGGGAGCTGCGTCAGATGAAATTAGAAATTCAGTGGCGGGTAGTAATAATTTTGTTTCGACTTTTTTCAAGTCAGTATAGAGTGAAAATAGGGCGAGCTACTGCTTCAAAAAAAGCTCTCCCATAAGGCCTGTACTGACAATTTTTAAGAGACAAAGTATAGGCCTATACAGGCCCATTGCCTGTATTGTAAAGATAAAGAAGTTTTACTTCAGTTGTGTGGTCTAAAGCACACTTGTTTTTTTTTATTACCTAATGCGAACTTATATCTTTTTTTTATTTTCAGAATGGAGAAACAATAGATCGCGAATGCAACGAAAGGTGCACGTGCAATCGCGGGGAATGGATCTGTAAACCAAGATGTTCTGGGGTAACGTTTAAACGTGGACAAGTAGTCGAAAAAGCTAATTGCCATGAGGCTCCATTTGAAGATGATGAATGTTGTGCTATAATGCAATGTACTGAAATAACTACAAAAGAACAACCTCCAGTTAATGGTAATTTGTATTCACAATATTTACCTGTTCATAAAAAAACCTATCTTAATAAAAAACATTTGTTTTCAAAAAAGCTCTAATGATGGTATGAAAAGGTAAGATTGCGGTGACGTAATGCGTTGAGCTTGAGCGTCAGCTAAGAATTAACGAGCTTATTGAAGGCTTTAATCACAGTGACTATTGAAAGACTTTTAACTCATCTTTATAAGACTTTAGACTTACTCTGTTCAATTTGAATAATCAGTACAGGGAAGATAGGATATTTGCCTTTCACCCTTACAAGTACAGCTTTCAGTAAGCTATTTCACTCTAACATCACTACTATATTGCCGCCCTGAGCATTAATAGTTGACATAATTCTATTATAAATGTCACCTGGGTTGCCAACTATTTGTTATAATTTCATGATTAAAAAAGTGTTGATCAATTATGTCATTGTAAAAATAACACAATTAAACTTTATAAATCTTTGTTGAACGAATGTATGTAAATGAACACATAATGTGGATACCATGCGAAAATAACTTATTCTTTCTAAAAGATCAAAACAAAAAAATTGAATTGCTTTTTAATGACATTTTTTTGAATCTTCTTCGTAGAGGTAGTTAATGTAGTTAAAAAAATGTAGCTTCCGTTGTCAGTTCAACATCAACCGCCAGATTACAAAAGTGATAAGAAAAAAGAAAGTTATACATGAAACCTAGTCTTTAACAATCTCCCTGCTCCTCCACCTGACCTCAATTCTATTACTCCTATTTCCTTGTCACTGTATTACCAAAATGTCAGAGAGCTTCGTACCAAAATCTCAACTACATTTCTCAGCTCCCAAAAATTGTTATTTGAAATATTTGCTCTAACGGAAACGAACCGTATTCTCAGTAGTGAACTCTTCACTTCTGACTTTTTTGTCTTTCGCGCAGATGATGGTCAAATAATTAATAATGCTCCCTGTGGACGCGGAGTTCTTTTAGCTGAGCACATCCCTTGTGGAAGTCTCCAAATCTGCATTTTTTGAACTAATATGCATCAAGATTTCTGCTTTTAATCGATGTTTTTATATTATCTGTTTCTATATTCGCCCAGCGCAACCCAATACAGAATATAAGAAAATGATTGACACTATAGATTCACATTTTGAGATTGCGGAATCTAGAGATAATTTTACCATCGTCGCTGATTGCAATCTACCTGACCTTGTCTGGATTCCTTCATTCATTGTACTTCATCATCATTATTGAGGTAGCAACCATTGAGGGCTTTCGAGTGCCGGGCTTATTTTATTCTGGCTTGCACCAACTTTCTCTGACTCCAGAACTCAAGCGCCTTATTTTTGAACGATCTATAACTTTGTATTGATATTGTTGGGATACTTAAGCCGACATCTTTTAAGTCACTACTTCCGATTATGTCAGCATTTCAATCTGATACCTATAGCTGTTTGATCGCTTGCAATTCCCAAACTTGTTGGTTTTATTCTCATTCGGTTTGTGACTGGTTTGGTCTTTAGCTTTTTAGCAGGCAATATCTTGAAGTCGGTTGTCCCTAGAATCAAAACTTACAGAAAGGAATCCAACACAGTTTGAATAAGGATTATCAGTTTTATACTGTATAATAGTCTTTTCGGGCTTACTTTTGCTACTTTATCTTGCTTCCTCCTTAAGCTTTTTTGTCAATATTTCTAATTGATAACTTTATCAAAGCTCTTTGATCAATCAAAGTGAAAATTTTGTACATGTTCATTGGAACAATGCTGAAAGAAATCACACTGACAAGAGCATGTTATATCAAAAAGTGTATCAGAAGGGCTCATAAATGGTTGAAATAGCTATTTCAAATATTCGGGCGAATTTTTCTTACAACTGACGTATAAGATTTAGTAGAGAGTGAAAACTTATTCCATATCTGAACTAAACTGTTTGTTTTTTTTTTTTTAATTTTTTATTTTTATGTTCATCTTAAATAGTAACAAATTCTTTTATTGCATCTTTAAAAGTTAGCAAACACCAGACTTTTAAAAGTTCTGGCTTACAAACATTCAGTTCCAGTTGTTCATGAACTGGCTCTTCGTGTATAATAATACGCGGTGACTATGTGGCTGGTCGTTCATCCTCAACCCGTAGCGTCGCCATCGTACGAATTCTGCTTCATTTTCAAAATCCAAATAAGTAACAGATCTTGTATTTACTTGGGAGGTAAACCCATTGAATAAATCCTAAGAAAAGTTGAGTGTTTGTTAAGGTGTTTGATTCTTAAAACCAAAACCTAGAACTAGAGGTTCGAGGAATGTGTTTCAAATAAAAAAAAATGTATACTTAGTACTTATGTATAAAAAAGGAAAACATTTTTAAACAAACGTGTAAGACTATCATTGGTTCTAATTCATTTCTAGACGAATTGCATTTTTTATTTAAAAATTTTACTTGGAGTCCTGCCTGTAGACATTATAGATCCTATCTTTGTAGGTTCGGATGTAATTAGACCTCAAATAACGCCATCACCAATTGAATGCCACTTCAACGGTGGAACTTACAAGTTTCGTGAACGTCTTGAAATTGGTTGCGATGAAATATGCCACTGTGACGAAGGTGGTAAAATGAATTGTCGCCCTAGATGTGCTGAACGAAACCATACTCGTTTGGAAAAGTGCGTTTTAGTGAAAGACCCAAAAGATATTTGCTGTCAGCTTGAGTTGTGTGATGTTACATTAGATGATCATGAGCAAACTCCATCCCCACCATCTCACCCTGGAATTGAAAATTCTATATCAACTAACGAAGACTTACAGTCATCAAACTCATGTGTAGCGAAAGGAGTAAGCTATAAAGTTGGACAACAGTTCCACGATGGATGCGAAGCTCTCTGCATATGCACTAAAGAAGGTATTCATTGTGCCAAACTTGATTGCCCATCAAGTTTCGGGTTAGATGTTCTTGATCCACATTGCTTACGTTGGGAACCAGAGCCAGCTTCATTTCGTGCGATCGCTCCTAAATGCTGCCCAGAAAGAATGCGGTGTGTTGATAACGGGACTTGTGACTTCAAGGACAAAAAGTTCGATAACTGGTCCCAAATTCCTTCTAATTTAACCGGTGAGATTGGTTGATAATTTAATTTAAACAAAGTGTATAATAAATAATAAAATTATAGGTTGTGAACAACACTGCTTTTGTGAAAATGGAATAGTTGAATGTCGCCCAGCCTGTCCACCGGTATTGGCATTGCCACCAGATAATTTACCATGTCATAAATCATTAGCTAGACTTCTTCCAATACCTGAGGATGAATGTTGTAAGCACTGGGCGTGTGCTCAAACAGCTGGAATAGTTCCCCTCCCTACTACAAATGGTAATTTTTTTAAATTGAAATAATGTTCCTCAAGAGGATTTATAACGATTTGCTGAATTATTTACTTAAAACATTTTTTTACAGCCTTTGGTTTAATAAAAAAAAAATTGTGCATCAGTACCACGTCGAATAATTCCTCCCCCAAATTTATGCTTTCTATTAAAATTGTGTTATGAATACCCTTATAATGTTATATTTAGTGCTATAAAGTAGGTTTTAAAATTAAATACCAATACACATTGTCTGTCTGAGCACGACGAAGTCCTTTACATTCGTGTAGTGCAGTTAATGAAAAAATCTCTATCATTCAATACCCAATTAATTCGGGTAAGTCCCGAGTATTGGACGGGTGTACAAGTATTGTCCGGTTATTATACTTATTTTATTACCACATCCACGGATTTATCGAACGAATGTTGTACCTAGAAAATCTATACGTACACTGTACAGTGATTGCACCCTAGTGAAATCGTTAGCCCTAGTTAAAAAATTGTTGTTTTAATTATAATCTATCAACTGTATGGTAGGTCAAATGTAGGTTTTTTTATTTCGCTTCTTTATCTAATTTTACGTAACATAACTGGCTTTAATTATACTGTTTAATTTCTTACTTGCTTTACTTGAACTCTACTTTACCAATTGATTTTTAAGTCAATAACTTTTAATAACTTTTCGCATTTTAATAAATTATTAATAACATGATCATAATTTATTTACTTTTACTAGTTGAACACACATTATTTGGTTGATCTCTGTCGTATAATAGTTTATTCAAGTACCACCTACATATGTAGGTATGTACACAATTACACATGTGCACACACATACATACACTATATTTATTAATATATATCTATATACATATACATATATATGTAATAGGTAGATAACAGCCGTGTTTTATTGGTAATCTATCCCTAACATAGTATTCGAAGTACCAATAAAACACTGTATTCACTTTTAATTATTTGTCTTCTTAAAGTTTTGTGTCCCTACATTATTTGTCAAATTATTGATAAAAGGAAAATTTGCACTTGAAAATAGAAAAAATTGAATGCATTTTGCAAACAAGTTGACAACTTTAGTAACTCCCTGTTCAATTTCATTGGCGTATTGCGTATATGAAAGAAGGAAAACAATGGAACTAAGTTTCCGGCAACTTTAAAGACCAGTTGAATAATCGTGGTTCACTATTTTCTTTAAATTATTATTCAATTTATTATAAAGACCATTTATTCGGATAGTAAACATTCTTTTATTCTTTTTATTCAATAAACTAGCTGTTCCCCGCGACTCCGTCCGCCTCAATTTATTATTATAGCAATTAAGATAAAGTTTTAGAAAAAATATATTTTAAAGTACTACGTAAAGGATATTTAAGTTTTATTTTCTTATGGCGGAAGAACATACGGATTTTCTCTGCAACCCGATTTTGACAATGGGACGGAAGCCCTTTAAGATTAATAATTTTCTTTACTTTTGCAACACTGATTCTCCACTAATGTTGGTGGTAGCGTAATTTTATATAGCTTAAAACCTTGCTCACCAACAAAAAGAATTTTTCAATGCGATCACTCAGTTCCCGAGAACAGCGCGTTGAAACAAACAACGAAAGCCCTCAAAGATGAATATTTTTCCCCGTTCTTGCAACATTTTCCACATTTAACACAAAAAGAATTTTCCAATTCGGACCAGGAGTTCCTAAGATTAGCGCGTTCAAACAAACAAACTCTTCAGCTTTATTTATTAGTATAGACATAGAGTATAGATAAGATATTAGAAGACAAAATTCAACATGCAATTATGAAGATATACTTAATAAAAATTTCGAGAAGTTTATAATTATTAACTTATTCTACTCAATACCATATCCATATTACTTTGGGTGTTTTCATAAATGCATGCTTTGTTTACATGCGATCAATTGTTTTTATAATTTCACATTTTGTTTCTATGAAAATCGGACATTTAACATTTGCATTTATGAAAGGTATACATTCATCAGACTTTCGCAACCATGCATTTATGGAAGCCCCCTTTCTTAGCATATTTCAATAATTTTTTCATAACATGTTATGGCTAAATACACAAATCCTAAAGAAAATTCTTTTATCTTATATGAATTGATCCTAAAAGTCTTACCAATTTTGTGAAGAATTGATTTTAGAAAATTTACATATACGAAATATTTGTGTTTTCATAATTTCAACCGAAATAAATGTTTGGTGTGAAATTTGTGGAAATTTATTATCGAACACACCCTCATGTTTGCCAACATTTGTTTATTTCTTGCACTTCTTGACTGCCTCCTACATTTAACTAAATACTAGCTTCTTTCCATGTTTTCCATGTAAAATTTTACTAGCTAGTATTTTCGGTTACCAATAAAACACGGCTAGTAATAGAAAAGCACATCATACTGATAGTTGTTTTTTAGTTGAGTCAAATTCCCATTCGTTGAGCGTTATTTGAAAAAGTCTATATTTTTAAATCTATAGATTTTTGGTTGTTTTTATTTTAAACTTTTCGTTAAAAATTTATACTTTGATTTGTTTACTTTTTCCGTTGCCTTGGATTGGATTCTAGATTTAAATTTCACAAAATATCTGTTTAAAGGCATTCTAGCGTGATTAAAATAAAGTAAAATTAAAAGAAATCTATCCAAAGGGAACCATACATTTTACCGGGATACGAGTAGGTATTTTATATAGGTACTTGAAATGTTTCAATTGGCTTATTATGAAAGTTAAAACCAGAATGATTTTTAATTTTGTCAACAAAAAGTCAGTGATGGTTTTGCTTTAGCTTTTGTTTTCTGGTTTCGAATTTGTTTTATTTTTTGATTGAATTGTAATTAGCCCTTAATTACCGAAAGTAAGTACCCAAGGTATCTTAACAAAAATATGCTTACGTTTGATTTTCATTTTTATACTTAAAGAAATAAGACATAAAACATGTGGTACATGCATCTATTTTCATAATTTCCTCCAAAATGTTCTATTTTATCTATTTTTTAATCACTTCAATATCAGTACATCGTCCGTCAATATCAACTATTCAAAACACAACATCTGTTTATATCGATGAGAATAAAAAGGAAAACAGCCTTAATAAAGCACATGGACCAATAACGGATGGAAAACTACCCAATGATATAAATTTATTGAAGAAAAGTGATGAAGACGAAAAATCAAAGAAAACTAGTGAACAAAATAATATTGGCATCAATTATGTCAAACATGATAGTGGAACTTCCATACCTTTAAGAAGTCCTTTTGACATTTCAAATGACCAGACACTTCGTGCTCAACAAGCTGGCTTAGAATATTTTAATACCTATGAACCAAATGACGTTCCCCAAGGAAAGCAGCAAGGTGATGCTGATATTTATAATATTGTTGGGGAAAACAAAGGCAGTCATAAGAATATAATTCCATCTCAAGTCCATTTAGAGCACATATTACAACAATTCCATCTTAACGATCCAAGTCAAATAGGCTATGGTCAATATCCAGAATTTACATCTGCTGTTACCGGTCATGGACAGATGGCCGGAGAAACAAGGCCAGTATTAGTTTTTAATGGACAAAATATTGATTACCTCGGATATCAGGATGTACTTCCGTCAACTGTTTCCAACCCACATCATGGATCTAGCACTCACACAGGTTGACAATCTAACTATAATTTCAGTTTTTCTTATAACCTTACATAATGCTCTAACAAGTTAGAACGGTGATGGTAGCTTTTTACATTAACATTTACATATATCACATCTCTCACAACTGCTTATTGCTTTTGAATACATAGGTTCATATACAAACACCATTTAAGCCTCAATGTTAAACATTCCTTTAATGATAATTTCATACAAATTACTCTTACAAATTAGATAGCAAATTTTTGTCAGATATGTAATTGAGTAACCATTTCCGAAAATTAGACACATTAATTTTATCTCGGATTTTTTTTTTGTACTTTAAATGGAATTTGAAAACAGATCTAAATAAAATTGACCGTTGTCAAATTGCGTGGGCAAGAATAAATTGGGTGACCCATCAAAAACATTTTGTTCTATTAAACAAATATAAAAAGTTTGTTTAAAATTAATTTTAAGAAACTTCACCAGATTAACCTCACATCAACATCTATATTCTCTTCAAATTGTCTGACAATGAAAAAATTATAACATGTTGAAAAAGGGCATGTTCTGACTTTTAGAATCGTCGACAACGATTAGAATTGCTAGGCTTACAATAAATCGTGTGTATACTTGGTTGACGGTTGTCAGATATCTCACAATTGAATCATCTTTTAATTAATTGTCAGACACATTTTAGGATTGTAAGATAGCACGATTATCAGCTATCGTAGACACGATTGTCAGACAGTGACCTTATAATTATATTGTAAGACTACATAGTTGTAAGACATTATCCACCTATTCCTACCTACAAATGAACTGGGTTTACCATTCTATTTTATCTTCTCTACTTCCATTGAGTTAAAGGTAAAAATTTCCCCGGAATGAACCTTAACTATCGTTTTTCATAGGCAGTATCGTAGCGGACATATTTTAGGTCGGTTTTTTCTAGCAGTTAAGTTGAAATTATGATTTTAAAGGCAAGTGCGGTGATAAACCAATTTGTTTTTTGAGCTAAAACGGCGGAATCTTATGTCACTTAACTCCCTAAATGTTCCTGTTGAAAAAAGGATAGTGAGTTTCAAAAACATTTTAACAAATTTCTCGTGCAACAAATTTCAGTTAAAACAATATCAAAGAGAACCGTTTGGCTGTAGTAGAAAGCTTAATTCAACAATCATAACGTACCTATTTTTCGAAAAACTTTGACTATTACTAAACTTCATCGATAATTAAGTTATTACCTAATGGTATGGTAGCCAAACATATTGTTTGACACATGACACTGAGGAAAACTGGAATATGTTTAAACAAGCTAAGAAGATCTGTATTGTTTCCCAAATTTACCGTATCCATAAATTAATTTTTATCTAGATCCCAAAATAATCATTTATAAATAAACTTGAAACTTACTATCTACTAAATTGTTTCTGTTGATAGGGGTTGATTTGTCAATAAATACAGGAAAAGTAACGAACAAAAAAATGCGAAATAAGTATAGAGATAGGCAATATTTGTCACGAACTAGCGATATGAATGGGAGCATTGTCTTGCTGAAAAATAAAATGTTCATCGGCAGGGATGTTCATAAGGCATATTCCAGCTTCTCTCTGTATGTTTGGCCGTTAGTTTTGGGTCGTACAAACATCATGGTAAAACCAAAAGCACCCCAAATCATAACATTGCTTCCTCCAGAGTGGCGACTCATTTTAATAGCTTTTTAGTCTCTCAAATCCATCCTCAAATCCAGATTAATTTTTTTTTTCGTCACTAACAACAACGGATTCCCACTCCCTGGTCCACGCCATGTGATCTCTTGCTTATATTTATCTTGTTTCTTTGTGATGTTGTTGTAGCTGTGGTTTTTTCATAATTTTTGTAACGAAGGTTATGATTTGCCTTCAACTCTTGTAACAGTAACGGGGAGTTATAATTTATCTTTAATCTGCTTTCTTTCATGACAAATCATATTCTTTTTTCGATAGGTCAAAATATTTGGTCAACCAGATCTGGCAGCAGCATTATAATTTTAACTTAGATTAAGAAATTACACACAAAGGAAACAGATTTACCAATTTGTTATTGTTTTATAAGAGAGAATATGTTTATTTATATAAATACACAAACATATATATTTATTTATATTAATATACACATAAATAAACATTGCATAACTTTTGGAACTTAGCTCTTATGTAAATTGAACTGTATGTATCTTGAGATCTTTTAAAAAATACATTTTTAGAAACAAAAAAAAGTCGCAAAAACTACCTACATTATTAATATTAGTTTGAATATAAAAATTGAACACCTAATGTTACTTTTTGATTGGCGAATTCATTGTAACACAAAACCTTCAATAAACGACAAGTTAAGTTTTTAAGAACACCAATTGGAAGTTACCAGCGTGCGCGACACCCAGCATACCTACTTTTTTTAAACAAAAAAAGTTTTATAAGTCCTGGTCCAAAAAAAAAATGTGGCTCCCCGTTTTAAACTAACATTTTATATGAATACAGCCTTAACTTTTCTATAAGAAGAAATTCTGCAAAAAATTATAAAAAAATAATAATTATTTTTTTTTTCAGGACTTCCCTTGAATAATTTACAATCCGATTTACAAGTTATCACTCTTGAAGCTATAAGCGCACGAAAAGTTCGCATAGTTTTTACTGTGCCAGAAGCATATGTTAATTTGCATGGCAGAGTTGAACTGCGTTATACGAAGAATTCTAACAATGATACATCAACTTGGGAGTCTCAAGTATTCGCACCACCAGAAGATCTTATTGCCACATCGCAACTTGAATTTGATTTACCAAACCTTGAGCCAAATTCATTGTATAAAGTAAAAATAAAACTGATTTTGAAGGATTTGAATTCCCAGCCATCAAGCCAAGTTTACACTGTTAATACACCACCTGAACGTACTATCACACCACCTCCACCAATCTCAGACTACAGACCAGACTTTGAAGATATCTTGAAAACTGTTGAAGACCCCGAATTAAAAGTCAGTAATACCAATTCAACGTGGTTGCAGTTGAATTGGAACATATTGTCAAATGATGAATTGGAATACATCGACGGAGTTCAACTAAAATACAAAGAACTCACTGGAACAATTTATGTTTCAACACCAATAATTCATAGGACAATATCTTCATACAAAATAGCAAATTTAAAACCAGATACAGGATATGAAATTGCATTGTTTTACATTCCATTGCCAGGGCATGGAGCAGAGCTTATGGCTGGAAACGTAATTAAAGTACGCACTGCTCCTAATGTTGATATTTTCGATTTCAATGTGAATGTTAATGTTACAAAAATAAAGCCCACTTCTGTTGAAGTTTCTTGGAATGGTGTACCATATCCGGAAGATAAATATGTTAATATTTACAGAGCAGTTTATCAAAGTGATTATGGCAAAGAAGATTCTAGTGTGTTTAAAATAGCCAAAAGTGATTCGAACACAGGAACATTGATTATGAATCTTAAGTCGGGTACTAAATATCGACTTTGGCTTGAATTGTATCTGACAAGTGGAAAAATAAAAAAGAGCAATGTTGTTAGCTTTGTGACAAAACCTGGCGGTTCTGCTCCTTCTGCTAAAACTGGTAAGTATTAGCCAAATATTCCTTATTGCAGAACTCTTATTATGAATTAATATAAATAAATTTAACTTTAATACTTATGCAAATGTGCATATTGTTCAAGCAAATTCGTGCACTGCGGTAATTATTTTTTTTATATACATAGCTAATTTTGTTTATGTATGTAAATCGAACAAAAGAAAGGAAATTGCGTACAACTCGTGCTGTTTTAGTTTATTTATCTCCAACTAAACTAATATCGATATTAAAACCGAATGGGAAACATAGTACCTAGTAACTACACTACTACCTGTAAATGAATAAGACCACTTGGGTGTAAGATAAATGGTATACCTATTAAATTTATTTCAACAAAACAATTTCTTATGAACATCTTTGTTTTTCCCGTATTGCTTCTCTCTCCACCCTTGTTGCCATTCAATGGAGATCCATTATTCTATGGGAAAGCAAGCCTACATCGTCTGCGTAATCAAAATGTTTAAGGTAGGTTGTCAGAGTCCATTTTATTCCTCCGCTTCCTGTCAAAGCCAACTGCAGCAAATCACTTACATATCACCAAAAAAAAAACAAGATTGGTGACAGTATGCAGCCCTGCCTGACCCCGCTTTGGACTTCAAATTCTTCTGACAACCTACCTCCGAGTAAGACATGACGTTATAGCAATGAGTTTCTTTGGTATACCCCTTCTCCGCAAAGCAAGCCAAATAAACTCCCTGTGGACGCTGTCCAAAACCTTCTCCAAATCAATGAACTGCAAGTGAAGTTGTGATCGATATTCGACGCACTGTTCGATTATGATCCTCAAGGTATGGATATGATCGATCGATCGATACGGTAGCTACCATAAGATAGTGATCGTGGACAAGCCCCATGTCAGCACCTCTTCTATTTCTGACATCTAGGAGACTGATTCTGAACCGACTGTAGAAGCCTTCTTTCTCTTGTACTTGCCCGATCTCAGACATCTTACTTCACTAATCCCTAAGATATCCAACCTTTACCGTATGAACTCTCTCTCTAATTGGAGGAATCTGGAGTTGTGTGGACCTTCATTTTCTGCCTCCAGGAGCGTCTTTACATTCCAGAAACCAATCATTGTCCGGGTACAATAGCCAAAAGTTTTCAACGTGTGATGAATACTTATCCAAGACGCAGTTTCCGTTTCGGTAGCAGAGAATTATTCAGTTACGAAGAATGCTTACCTCCGTAACCTATCCCAGAGAAAGTTGGGAGCTCCGCGCTTAAAATTTTACCTTAATTTTATATATACTTAGGTATACAAAAATAAATACCAGGGACCAACACGGGGAGGTAAAGTAAGCACTCCGTTGTAGCTGAAAGTTGCGCCAAGTCATAGGCAATCAACAGTTACCCGAGCAGACACGGCGCAGGCCCGCAATGTTTATCATTACGCTTTGTTAACGGGCGATACTAACCTTAAGAGGAAATTGTAACTTTTAAAACCGAAACATTACATTTTTACCCATTCTTCGTTATCGGTTAAAATAGTGTTGCTAATGAAATTGCGGCCAAGTTATGTGACACAAAGTTTCGTTCCATTACATAATCTCAGGGCATCCAAATTTCGCATAGGGACTAGGGACGCCCAGTTTATAATATCAGTATGGATTCGGTTGTATCATAGAACCTGTACTAATTTTGCGGAGAGTTTTACACAAATTTCTAACCCCCATTTTAGGGACTGAGGGAAGATTTCCAAAAAACATAAGGCAGGCATTTTTCTTTGGTAACAAAGAGTCTGTGTACCGATATTAAGCTTTCTACCTCGAAAACTGCGAAAAGTCCCATATAAAATTTTACCCCTTTTAAGGGTTTGGGCAGATATTTTGTTTGTCACAAATTGTCCGCATACCAATTTTTAGCTTTCTACCTTGAAAATTGCGGAATGCCCCATACAAACTTCCACTCCCCATTTTAGTCAAGTGAGTGGTTAGAAAGAGACAAAAAATAGCCTATGGAACTCTCCATTCCTTCAACTATCACCACTTAAAAAAGCATGTCAATGCGTCGCTTCCTTTTGCCGTGAAAGACATACTTTAAAATTTATAATATTAGTATGTATATATGTATGTATAGTATATATAAAAAAACGAATTGTTTCGTAGTTTTGTTTTAAGTCCAAGTTCTACCTAGTATCTTCACCACTGACTAAGCGGTATCTAGTTCTGACAGATATTCTCATTGTCATAAAACTTTTATGTTAACTCAAACAGGAAATGCAAATTTATGTTTTAATTAAAAATAGAGTTCCTCGGTGTTTCCAGTTACAATACCTTTTATCTTAATAATCAATGAATAACACCTTTGCATGCGCCTTAGCAATGCTTTATTTTTTGAGGCATTTTTTAAAGCACACAATCTCCAAGCCATTTCTGGCTTCTACCAGAGAACATTTAAAGTTATGATATTTGGTGTATTGTCAGACACGATAGTAAAATAAATCGTGTCCATACCTCCAAATACATCGGAGTTCGTTTTAATTGTAATTTTATTTCCACCTTCATTTGCGAATCTGCAAGTATAAATTATAAATTGGTTGGTGCCCAAGACGACAGGGCTGTTTTTCATCCCAATAAATGTATTGTACATATTACATAATCAACAGACAAACGGTAGTTTTCTTTGATCAGTTATGGTTAATTTTTTTGATTGATGATTTCAGTATGCCAATCTAACGATTAAGTTAGTAAACAGTCGAAATAAGAGTTTTAATCTTGGCACAAGTTCAATTTTTTTTCTTTCAGTGTTGTTCTGTCCATTGTTCTTGTAATTGTTTCATCGATTTTATGTAAAAAAAATCTCTCCTAAAAACTAAATAAATACTGTACTGTACCTATGTCAAAATCGAGCCAAAATATTGATTTAATTTTTGTATTTTGTACATAACATACATTCATACATACATATGTTAATATGTATTTTTGAAATTTGGAAATTATTTTTTTTTAATAATAAATTAATAACAATTCTATGAAACAGTGGTAAAAAAACCAAACAAGTAAAAGACTAGTGAGCCAAAATTCAGCTGCTTGGTGTTTAACAAAGTTTGTTGGTTGTCAAAACATGCCATTTCAAAAAAAATTACTCTGGCATTTTTTAATTGCTTTGAATCAAACTTAACGGTTTTATTAATTTTATTTTTATTTAACATTTTAGATAAGCTTTTAACAGCTAATTTTGGGGACCAATCCGTTGGCGATTACTATGGACCACTGGTAGTTGTGTCAGTAATTGCCGCTCTTGCTATAATGTCAAATCTAGTCCTGCTCTTGATACTCACAAGACGAAGAGTTCACCAAACTGCATCCATTACATCACCACGAAAAAATGATGCTGCTTACGATAACCCATCCTACAAGGTTGAGATTCAACAAGAAACTATGAGTGCGTTTAATTAAAGGTTTATAAATTTTTAATGGCTTATATACTATTTAAATTTTTATTTTCAGATCTGTAGCGGATTTTAACTTCATAAGTGATCCAAGATAGGATTTTGTAAATACAAATATATAAATGTATTTAGTTTGGTATTGTTTTTTTTTTTTGTTATTATTAAAAAAGTTACATTGGTAAACATTATTATGCATTATTTTTTTTTCCAATTATTTCACTGTATAAGTTTTAATTTTTCTTGACTTTTAAATATTTGACTTTTGATTGAAATTATGTATTACATTTACTCTGAAGGTTAACTTTCTTAACTGATTTATAAATAACATATACTCGTGTAAGTACATATGCACAAAAACAGAGTGTCTACCATTGTCACCTCGACTGACGAAAATAGTGCATTACTACTTGGCTTATTTTTCATTTTAAGTGAAATAAAAAATAAACATACATGTGTATTGTGTATGTATGTACATTGTACGTGTATGTATGTTCTCTTTTTTAACTTATAATTATTCTCTTCTACTTGAAAGTGGCCGTGGTAAACCCTGTACATTATGTATATACATGCATACATACATATATGTATGATTCTTATTTAAAAATATAACCAGTAAGATAAAATAAATTAAAACGAAAAGAACATTTCTCTGAATTTAACTTTGTTATATTGTATGTAGGTGTAGATAAAAGATTTTTTTTAAATAAAAACGCAATTAATTATAACACCTATTTGAGAAATCGCATTTACATTAAATGAGTACTTAAAAATGGAAGTACTCGTTCTTAATACATGTTTTTCTATAATTTACAGAACAACATTTTAACTTTGCTTAAAAAACAGAAATATCAAGCCAGTTGAAATGATTTGAATTTTCATCAAATTTTCTGTAAACAGTAAGCATGACAACTCTCGAAATAAAGAATATTTAAGTATTCAATTTTTTAGTAATTTAAACTATGTATGCAGGTACATAAATGACAGTTCGGCCCTCATGTGTGTCTCATAATTACCTATGTATATCAGAGGATCTAAATATAATCTGTTCGGAGCTTTGCTTAGACATTTCTTCAGACTCAAAAAGAGAAAAATGTCAAATGAAAAGACGAATAGAGGCCAGAATAAGACTTTTCGAATAAAAAAAGAATGAACGTTAACAATTGTCTACTGATTAGCTGAAAATAAAGTTGTGTTGAAACGGTTTAAAGAAAATCTATTAGTACATTACAATCTATTTGCAGCTATGTATTTAATATAACAAATTTGTAACGGAGTAATTATGTACGTAAAAATATTATTGAGGAATTGCAAAATAAAACAGCAATTGCGACAATTTTCATTGCCTGAAAAGTGAATTACCTTAAATCAAAATTCAGTGCAAATAGTCTGACATTGCAAAAATTGTATGATGCTAGAAAAAGTAGGTACCTCTTACTATTTATCGCATTACAATTAATTATTTTGGGTTACATTTTCTGACAACTACTTGAAAGATTACCAATTGTCAGGTAGCGTAGACATGATTGTCAGATTTCTTACAATTAATTGCAAGACGATGATCTAACAATAAATTGTCAGACAAATTTATATTCTGTTTTGACAAGAATGCGTTCAAATTATCAAATATTTTTGTGAAGCCACAGAAATATCAAAAATTTTTGCAAATAATTTGATGAACGTTCACCTTCTCAAATTCTAGTCAATCAAATTAAAGGTATGATCAAAAATAAGCTATTGTTACAAAGTCAACGAAAACAGTTCGCCAAATGGTTTGGGAGACTTCATATATAATAGTATGGAAAGCTCAGTTCCGAATCCATTTGCAGGAGTCAAAATTTGTATAACAAGGCCTTTTTCTTTTTTAATTCTGAGCAAAGTCTTAGCGCATTAAGTACAAGTACGTTTTTTGTAGTTATTAATCAGAGCTTTCCGATTTATTTCTGAAAAACGCTCTATATTCTGTTCAATTTGAATTTGCAGTACAGGCCTTATACTACGTTTTCACCGGCACAATTAGATTTATTTTGACGTTTGGTCTGATACATTTTACAATTCACAAATTTAAAAAAAAGGATTTTTACTCTTTCAGTCGCCAAGACTTGTTTGTCATCACATCATCATTAGTAACAGAATGTATAATTTTGAATAGTTTTTTAGTTCAATATTTTCCTACAAATCAATTTTAGCTGCATTTACAACAATATGGTATCCATGTACGTACAGCTGCGTTTCAAAACAATAAGACATTTTAATGAGTTCGTTGTATTCAGTTAGGTGTTCGTAGCATACAAATAGGCGTTTCAGTTCACTGAAAGCATTCATTATTTGATCATTTGAAAGAATAAGCTATTTTCACATGATCTCCATATTGTGCTTATATTCGTTGAAAAATGATTTATAAAGTGAAATTGACATAATTGATCAACACTAATACATACATATATTCATGAAATTATTATAAACAGTTCAATTGAAAAAAGAAACATAACCTTAACGCTATTAGCCGCATTTTATTATACACGAAGAACTAGTTCATGAAGAACTGGATCAGCACTTTTCATGTACTACAACAACACTGCATGATCTTGATATTTTTCTGGTTCAATTTTCGTGATCCAAAGATTGATCCCACTACCAAGAAGAAGGGACAATTTGCAACAGTAACTTTGACAACCACATCAATCATTCAAGAGCCAGTGGTTTAAAATGGTTTTGAACACATTAACACAGCAATATCGACATCAACATCAACGTAAGTATAATATAATTAGACCTAAACTCTAAATCTGATGTTGCTGTGTAAATGCTGCCAACCTTAAGGAGACATTTTTCAGATTTATTAACAAAAAAAAAATGAAAATATGACTATGGAAGAGCGGCTATAATTGAGTTTGTTAAAACAAATCCCTTTTTGCACGATAGAAGACGTAAATCGTACAAAAACATTGACGCCAAATAAAATAAAAAATTTAGAATGAATGTCATCATCACTATACTTCATCCAAATCGAATGTGCAGTACAGGGAAGATAGGACGTCTTTATCTCACTCTATCTTCAGAAGAATTCCCTTTAGTTGTGTGAAAGAAAAAACTAGTCAGCGTAACCGTAGTACATATAATAACATTGCAAAAGCTCTCCAGAAAATGAAAAAAATTGCCGTTTCTGCTTTATTGCTTGTACTCTCATGGCTGAGATCGAATGGTGCGGCATCTATTTTTTTTTTCGTTAATCGTCGCGTGGAGACATTATTTAAAGATGGGAGACATGCAACTGACGAGAATTAAAATCGAAGTGAGACAAGGAAAGACTATACAATTTTTGTGAGAGTTAGAAAGACTAAAAAACGGACATTTTGCTGTTTTGGGAGACTTTGGTTTGTTTACCTGCATTTTTTTAGTCGAGTATGCTTTACGGTAATCGTCTTTACCAGACGACACACAAAGCAGATGAAAGAAACAATTTTGGGTAGACATTCGTATTCCTGTATGGTTTGATCTTTGATGAATTTTGTGTTGTTGATGATCAGATGGATGTAATTTAGATAGGTAGGTATTTAAATATAATTATTATAATGTTTTAAAGCTGAGCGTTAAGGAATATAAAAAAGGTTTGCAAGAGTTTTAAATTTTTGAAAATCCAAAATAAAGCTAAATATTATGTGAATGGTTATGCTATGCAAAACAATGTAGGTTCTTATTCATCTTTAAAAGACTACCTTATTGAAAATTATGAACTTGGTAGATAAGTATAAGGAAATTATGTTCATATTTAGAAACAGAAATGGTTTAAATATTATATATTCTCTTTTTAATACTTGCCATGAAAAAATGTTGTTTTAAATGTAACTGCATAGGTCGGTAGGTATGTATTTTTTTTTCTTATTAAAATAAGATCTTTAAATGTTTCTTTTAGACTAGTTTTTCTTACTCATCATCTTATTTTGCATTTTTAATTCTTTTGAAGCTTCGAAAAGAAACTTGATAGGTAGGTAAGTAAAGCATTTTTTAAAATTTACATTACCTACTTATGTGTGTACCTGTAGATGTGTTAGTGTCTTTTATTTAACTAGTTAAATACCTTATCAAAACTTTTATGTCCTAGAAATGATGGGCAAAAAAAGCCAGACACCGTGACTTACCTAGGTAGATAAGCTGAAAACAATAATGATCTTAAAATAGTAGTGTTATTGTGAAAAAAGCGTTGGGCGCATTGTGGCATATTTTTCGTATATCGAGCGCCCCACAATAGCACTACTATTTTACGATCATTATTGTTTTCAGCTCAATTTATAAATTATTTTTAATTTTTTGATTGTTTGATGTGCTCAGCGTGTATTATTAGTTTTTTAAAACTATATTTATTTTTCATTTTTTAGTTCGATGTGTTGTCAAAAAAATTATTTTTTAAGTTTTCGTAATTTTATTTAAAAAAAATGATAAGCCATGGCTGGGATTTGAACCCACGACCCTTGCCAAATCCGAGGCCAAAAATGAAACGTGGCGACGCGTTAACCCACTGAGCACTCATAGCTCATAATAAAAGCAGGTAGAAACATAACCTATGGGAGGAAAATATTTAATCCTGATAATCCTGATAAGGATATTGAGATAAACTTATGAAATTATTGTATTGCCACTGGTGTTTGATATGTGTATAAAGTTTTTATAAAATCGGTTCGTGTAAAGTGGGTCAAAATCGAGTGTAAAGGAGTCGGTTACATACATACATACATACAAGTGAAGCTAATATAAGCGTGTTAAAAACAGTATTGTTGTGAAAAAACGTAGGGCGCTCGAAATACGAAAAATATGCTATACCTAGGCTCCCAATGCTTTTTCACAACAATAGTAGTATTCTTCATTCATTATTGTTTTCAGCTTAATATAATTTTTTTTTTAGTTTGATATGCTTAGAGTGTTTTATTAGTTTTTTTTAACTATACTTATGTTTCTTTTATCTAGAAAATCTCCAGTTTTCTTTTTGTGAGCGTTTTTATCCCAGCAAGCTGTGAGAATTTTTTTAGTTATGTATGTAATCAATGGCAGCGTTAGGTTTAGGATTCTATAGGGTTCCTGAAATACCTTTAGATCTGATCCGTAACATTATTTATTCTCAATGTAGAAAAAATTGAGAGCAGGAAAAATAAACACACGTTATCTACCTACATTATCGCATTTCGTTACTATGATTCTTTGTTTGTTTCGAAAAAAGTGTTGCATAACAAAAATATTTTTATTAAAATCTTATATCGGACAGTAAAGAGCTATATGTAAATATGTACGAACAATTTCAAAATACCTACCTCGAGTTAAACTCCTCCCATCTGTTGTTTTTGGCACAAATGAAACATGAAACAAATTCAAATAGATTTAATAATTAATTTGAACTTAAATAAGTTCATAATGCTTTTATAAAAAGAAGAAGGGACACTATTAAAAAAACAAAACAATAAAATTACTTAATTAAACTACTTAAGTATATAATCATTTTAAAAATCATAAGCAGTGGAAACCATTAGAAAAGACTTATTGATTTTATATCACTTATATAAAATATTTGCGACTTAAATAACTGCTGCGTGCTTTTTTACCACGATCTCGCACGACAAGTCATAAAATGTATTTAAGGGTTGTACCTAATTTGTACATAAACCTAACGTCATTTGACATATATATAAATCATCACGCAATCGATGTTTTGTGAAAGTTAAGCTGACCTACTTCTTATTGTGAAAAAATACGTTCGTGACAATTAAAGGCAAATGTCTGAAAGATTAAACTATGCAATGATGAGTACGAACTAATTATTGCTAATGTAGTTAATTTATTCAAAAAATTTTAGCTTTACAAATTATTATGTAATTTCTTCGTACAAATATTTCGCACAATGAAAATATCTAACCTACAATTTAATGTAATTGATTTACACAGTGACGTCATGAGTCAGATGTTAAATTCAGCGCAATTAAAATGTTAGTGATAGTAATAATTTACTCAACAAAAAAAAATTGGCCAACCAAAATGTTCACAAAATATTTTTCTGTATTAAAAATATATGCTCAATTTCTTATTACTAATCTAAATTATAATTACAATTAAAAAACTAGATCACAATATTTTTATTTTATTAAAGCCAAAAAACTTTGTGGGTATACTATTTTGTTTTGAGTAGTATAGAATAATGACATTAGTCGATTTTGACCTTGCACTAGCCTGCACTTGCTCAAAAGGTAGTGCAGAATATTCTGCTCTAGTGTTAACTAGTTCATCTCATTGAACGCTAAATCAGTGCAAGTCAGTGCAGAAATTTCATCATTGAACACTAAAAAGCTGCACTTTTCTGCTCGGAGTAGTGCAACTGGTTGAACAATGAACACACTTATTATCTATCTTTATTAATTTATTTTTTGTAGTTTGATTATTTCTTACTTAATTTGGTGTTGATATGAATTAACTTTTTCATTTAAACAGAAGAAAACCCTGTATCAAATTTATTTGATCAAAATCTTGTATTACTTATAAGACTAACATCATAACCAGCTAAATTTGATCATCAGGGTATTAGGAAATGATTCCTCTTCACGTCGCAGACTTGACTACTTTACTAATAAAGTTAAAATAACCATTATTTTTTTAAGTAGTAAATATTAATTATTTGCCTTCTTGACTGCAACTTTATTTAGAAAGAATATTAGAAAATTAATGTTTGGATGTAAAGTCGTATTTAGCATAATAAAGCTAACAAAATGCTTCCATAAACAATTTAAATTAAATTAAATTCTAACTAGCTATTTTCAAGAGTAGAAATATTTCATAATCGATAGCTTTTTTAACACGCTTATATTAGCTTCACTTGTATGTATGAATGTATGTAATGTATGTATATACATATGTATATTGTATGTACGTATGTACAGTGCACGAAAAATTATCACTTTATGAACATCCTAATAAGATGTTATTTTTATAATTTTAATTTTTTCATATTTAAAAAATATTGTTCTATATTTTAAAACTTTAAATTTAATTTTAGATCTTAACATATTTAAGAAAAATTAAAAAAGTTAAAAACTCATCAAAAAGAAGCTGGACAAAACTAAAGCACATTTTTGCTTTCATGTACAAAGTAAGTAAAAAAAAAAGTGGTAATGTTATTATTTAATGGCGTAACCATTATTTTTGATGACTGAATAATATCGACAAGGCATTGAGGTAATTATATTGTCAATTGTGTTCATGGGGATGTTTTCCCAGGCAGTTTGAACTTGTTGGAGCAGTGAAGTCAAACTGTCACATTTTGTGTGATCAATCCTCTGATCTACAATTTCTCATAGATTCTATTTGGGGCTCATCAGTGGATTGCGCTGGCCACTTCATAAGTTTAATATTGCCTTCATTGAGCCAATCCTTCAACCAATTTAGCGGTATGCTTCGGATCGTTGTCATGCTGGAACGCAACGGTATATTCTCCAAGCATGACGTTTTCAAGGATTTCCTTGTACATGAAACGATCCATTATACGATTAATTTTATGAATTGGCCCAACTCCGTCGCTGGAAAAACATCCTCAAACAATAATGTTTAACCCACCATGTTTCACATTTGCCTGGTGAATCGAGAATTGAGGAGTTCAGTGTATAAATACCATTCGTTTTTATTCTTCAAAAAGGGGTTGCCAAAAAACTCAATATTTTGAAAGGGGGCAAGTTGGGGCAACTTTTTTTTTTCTTAAATCCAATAATACAAATATACAGATATCACCACATATAAAAATCATAGCGGGGATCTGTGAAGAACATAAACAAATCTTCCAATATATATCGACAATAAATGGAAAATATTTATTTTCGTATTGTTTAAATGATTCAATTATTTATTAATATTACACTGCACAAATTGCAAAAATTTTAATATTTCTAGTTCAGTTAATATATGCTTCTTGAGACTCCATTATATTTTTGATAAAAAATGTTGCTCCGTTTTCACAAAAAAATAAAACTCAGGTCACTATTTTCACTTTTTTCACTAAAAAACTTGGACTCTCAAAAAGGACCGACTTTGAAATGACATTTTGATCCACTCGTTTTACCGATTATGTTAATGTTTTGTTTTTCTGATAGCTTTGATATATAGGCTTAAAATGGCATTTAATTTTTTCTTATTTTCTCAAAAAAAATAAAATGGGTTAATGCCATGTTTTATGGCTGAATACCCCACTGTGCGACGTGTGAGAGACACATTTGGGCTTTCTGCAACTGAAGCCTCAGCGGCAGCCTACGGGCACTTCTTTGTCTCACTGGCACAGGATTTTCATACATTATGTATATATACATATAGTTAGATACTAGAAAGATAGATAAATAGGGGGAGAGTACGATAACTTGGCAGCCAAGAAAAAATAACGGTTTTTGGTAGATTGTTTATAAAGTGTTATTTTTCAATTTTTTAATGAAATATAAACATTTTTTGATTTACAATCCGTTGCTAATTTATTCTTAACCAAAAACTGAAACTATATGAATTTATGTCTAATAGTTTTCGAGAAAATTGGAAATTAACAAAATAAATATTTTAATTTAATTAATTTTACTATGTGAAAATACAATATACATATGTACTTAGGATAAATTAATTTTTTTTAATACACCGAGCCTCGCACCTACGACCTACCCCGATTCCTATAGTGTGCTAGCAGGGGGCAGCTAACACTAATCTACGAGTATTTTTAAATTTCAAGTATTTTTGTACGTAAGTAAGAAAAAAAAACTCTTCTAAAGAGTAATTTTAGTAATTTTCAAATTTAGTAATTTTCAATTTTCTCGAAAACTGTTAGACATAAATTCATACAGTTTTTAGATTTTGATTAAGAATTAATTAGTTAATTTCTAAGTCAAGAAATGTATATATTTCATGAAAAAATATTAAAATTACTCTTCAAAAATATTTTTAAGCTTTTTTTGTGTTAATTTTGGTTTTAAAATTAGTTATTTTGAAAACTATAAACTTTTTTCACTTGATTTAAGAACAGGCTGATAAAATAGAGTATACCTACGCTTAAAAAAAAATGTATCATACCTAATTGTAAGTATTACAGTTATTTTTTGACAACTCCTTGTTTGTTCCAAACATTTTTATTTAAAATTGCCCCTAGCGCCTAAACGGGGGGAGATAGACCCCCCTCCCATAGTAAAAAAAGCTTTTATTGAGCCAATCGACCAAAAACCGTTATTTTTTTTTGGCGGCCAAGTTATCGTACTAGTGCCATAAATAGATATATGTATACTTTTTAATTTTTTTTATTTTACTTTCTTAAAGCTTATCCTCGCCCAAGAGCCACAAGAACGTTACTACATATTTGACGTATTTAGACATCACTCCTTAGTAATATGTATATTGCACTTAGGATATATCACTAGTCGAACCAACATTTCTTCCATAGGACTAATGTAAGAAAAATCATGAAATCGAATCTCCTGAAAAATAACAAATATTGACTTACGTTTTTGTGGTACTAAAGCGTATATTGGTATATTATTACATGTTATTTAAACTTTAAACATAAACTTGGAACTTATAGAAGATGAAAAGAATCAAGAAATATTAATACCTACAAACAATATTTTACCTTTGAAATCGAATTTAATCTTAATCTTTAATGATTTGTGGATCAGAAGTTGCTTTAGACTTATAGAAGGAATCAGATTGTAAAATATATTTTGGGACTTACTGATATAATGTGGCTAATACATATAATATGCATAAATTGCATATCTAAATATAATCAGGTTCAAATATTCATGTATGTATCTTATAATCAATTTTTAAATGTAATTTATTTAAGGCTCGTATATAAATACATATATGTACATACATATGTAAGTTTCTTAGTAGGGATATGCAGCAATCAATTTACTTATTTACCAGAGTCACAACTATTAGTTTTTTTTTGGATACCTAATTTAATAAGTGAGCAATTTTTGTATGTACGTATGTACATTGTACATACATATATGGAATACATTTATAACATGTTACATATATTATTTATTAAATTGAATTTAATTGTACCCAATTACTTATTTGTATTTCATTAAATTCATCTATTTCTTATAAAACATTGTGATTTCATTGATTCCTTTCAACATGCACTGTCTGCTCTCACTCCTATTTTATATTTTTCCTTATTTTGAAACAAATGGAATTTTTATTTGCAAATCCTTTGAAATTTCTGAAGATTTTCATCTACCATTTTGTATAAGATTTTTTCCCTAGATTCAGTATACAATAACTATTGCATACATATATACCCACATTGGGGAACCTTTGAATGTATTTGAAGCTGAAATAGTATGACGGGGTTTGTTGATGGATGTATGGAAAGACGGACGACGACGATGCATGGTAAGAACAATGTACTCCTTGAAACTTTATCGGATGGTGTTACAGGTATATATGGGCACACAATTTTCATATTGTAAGTTCTGCAAAATATTGTTATTGAAACAATAACAATAAAGGTTTGTGTATAAGCCAAATACAAGAGACGCCTGATAATAAGTCACAGTTGGCCGCTGGTTGATTTGCAAAACAACAACAATAAATCAAAAATTGAATAACAATATCTTTAAATGCAATATGTAATTGTTTCGTTTTAGTAAAAAAGAAAACCTTCCATCTTCAAGATAAATATGATTTACTTTGAATGTATTGAAGTATTAAATATACATACGTATATTGTATATATTTGAAACTCGTTGAGTCTGTCAAAAAATTAGATCAGATTAAAGGAAAAACAGTTTAGGACCCAAATTGTTTTTTTTTTCATTAAAAATTTGTGAAAAAGTACAATAAAAATCATTAATTTTATACATATGTCATACTTGGTTCAGAATATATCCTTAAAACTTTTATTATCTTTTATAAATTTATTAAAAATAACTATTGATTTTACAAATTGTTTATGGTAATAGCCAAGATTTTTTTTCAAAATGAATTTATTTATAATTTTGCACTTACTTTGGTATCATCAGGTGTACAAAAATTCTAGCCGTTTGTCTAACGTCCGTTTAGATGTAGAATTTATCAGCCACCGACCGCACTCGCCATGACGAAATAAGTTTCCCTAAACTAATTCTTAAAATTGAGAAGGAAACTCCTAAAAAACGAAATAGCCACTCGACTCTGGCAAAATTTATTTCATTATACTTTTCGTCGAAGCCCTAGAAGGTAGGCCTACCGACTATAATATTTACTTTTAAGGCCGTTTTATACGAAACGAGATCGTCGGCATTCGACATTGCCGCTTAAAAAGGGTGGTTAAATTTTAAGGGCCAATGTTGATTTTGAATAAAACAAAATTTATTTAGGAAATTATTTCTTTTTATTATGATAATATTGGAATGGTTTAATTATGTATGTATGGAACAAAATATAGCCCAAATGGCACACCTCCATGCGATGGTCAATGACGCTGAGGCATAATTGAAGTTCTAAGCCGTTAATGTGCCGAATTATCTCATCCTGTACATCTTGAATTGTTGCTGGCTTATTGACATACACATTTTCTTTCAAATAACCCCAAAGTAAGAAGTGCAACGGTGTCAAATCACATGATCTTGGCGGCCAATTGACATCGCCACCAAGTTAAATAACATGGCCATTGAATTTGTCGCGCAAAAAAGCCAATGTTTCGTTAGCTGTGTGGCAAGTGGCACACCCATCGTCCACATCCATATATTCCAATTGGGTCAATAAAAAGTTCGTTATCATCTCACGATACCGAACACCAATCACAGTAACTACCTGACCATTTCGGAAAAACTACGTCCCGATGATGCCGCCCATATACCGTCACTTAAACAGTCACTCCTGTGGGTGCATTGGTTTTTCGACAATCACTCTTGGATTGACGAATCCACTGAATATGATTTTCTTCGAAAAGTGCATTTTGATTTGAACGCCCATTTTTATACAAAGCCGGAATCATTTTATCGCTTTGCTCGATTGTGTATCTTTCTATGGTTCAAATTTAGTTAGCCTGAAATTAAGAAATGTCAAATAAAATGCAGAAAAAAACTTTACATCGGCCCTTAAAATCTAACCACCCTTTACAATCATTGTCGAGTGTACGAGTAAATACCTACGTTCATAAACTTTTTCGTAAATATGAACGCGATAATTTTCAATGATTTGGTTTTTAATTTAAAAACGAAGTAAAATTGTGTTTTATAATGTTCATTTGGTTCATTTGGTTCAGTGTTCGATGTTTGTATTTGAAACCCCAACAAAAAATTACGTTTAAATGTGTGATTTATTCTTTAATTACTATAATGGGTAAATAGCACACTTTTTTTGGTTGTGTCCGTGTGCTTTTTTTTACTTGCGAATTAATGTTCCTATTCTTAATTTTATTACGCCTAACCTTAACGTGCTTTGCTTTGGTTTTCATCTTTATCATTTCGTTTAATTTATGTTAAAGTAACAGAACAACTCATTTAAACAAAAACCCAATTATTCTTTTTAATTAAAAAATCATTTTAATACTTTACTCTTATTTATTGATAAAATTTTGTTCTTATTATAATATTATGAATAAACTAAAAAAAAAAGACTCCAATCTATCTCTGTTCCAAATTTCATCCAGATCCTTTTAGCCGTGTTGGTGTTATTGAGCAACAAACATCTAAACTTTCACATTTATATATGTATGTATAATATTAGAAGAAAACATCCATAAATCCAAACTTGCACATTTATAGATAATATTAGAAGAATTTAATTTTCAATAAAAAAATTGAAAACTGGAAGCTTAAAAAATGACAAGTACTTTTTTCAAGAAAAACACTTTTTTGTTTTTTTCAAGTTTGAATATAGAATATCCATTTCTTATATTTTATCCGGTTTGAGCAAATAATTAATTAGATCTCAGCTTTTTTCATTGAGGTATGTGTTCAATTTAAAAAATTTTAAATGTTACCTAAATAAAAAGGACTATCTTACCTACGTATGTTTATATATAAATAGGCTAGGGAAAATGTTGTGGTATCTCAATTTTCTCAAATTTATTTGACGATTTCGATAAATTTGGTATGGCTGAAATAAATAAGGATAGATTGAAAAATTGATTTAAACAAAATAATTTTCTTGACTTTACTTGGTTGAGATTTTCTAGATATCATAGGATAGAGTATTTGTGGATATATGTTAATAAAGTTAATTTTTCTACAATGCTCAGACCAGTCAATGTTGACGAATTCTAATTAAAGTTTAACATTTCCTGGCAGGGAACATGACTTGCGACGACGGGAAAACCAAAACTAATAAGCTTTTTGGGCATTTATTTCGATTTCCCATTTTTTGAAATATTTTTTTTTAGTTTATTTAGAGAAACTTGCAGTGTATTGTGAACATCCCTGTAGGTACATTACTTCTGAATAAATAGCTGTATCATCAGCAAACATGGCAGTTTTGAAGTTATCCCTAAGTTAAGGAAGGTCAGATACATGTAACTATATTAAAAAGGATGGGCCAAAGTACCGAACCTTGCGGCTTGTGGTAAACCGAAAACTATACCATGTGAAAGGACAATTCTTATAACCATACAATATAACCATAAACTTTTAATCGGATAGGAAGCTTTGTATGATTTTTATTGTGGATATTGAAGAATTATCTTTTACATAGTATATGTTTTTTAACTCTTTCGATTTGTTGAATAGTGTTGTGGCTTTGCCTTCTGAAGAGTGTGGATCATATCGAAAATTTCTTATAATATAATTAATTTTTACTACAATAGGCTAAAATTTGAAAGGTATACAAAATATTTCTATTTAATTAAGTAATTTTTAAATTACTTGCAAATTATAACTAGTTGTGTTTATGCAAAAATAGAATAAAATAAAAAAGTGTTTTTTTTTTTTGAAAATTGATCTATCTACTTTTTTTTTAATTTCTCAAAAACTAAGATAAATTTTAGCTTTCAGTTTTCTGATTTGTATTCAAAATTAATAAGACAATCGAAAACAAATTGTTGTTAATTTATTGTTTAATTATGAAGCTGTGTTGGAAACGAACTTTGCTATGTTTTGAACACAAATAAATTTACTTTCTTTCTTATTCTAATTAAATACTTTTCAAAATATTTTTGATAAAATATATCTAAGGTGAATTATCTTAATATATATATTAATAACAATGTAAATGTATATTTGTTCCTAATCGCTAATCTCAAAAAGTTCTTCTTGCACTCAAGCTTGAGTGTCTATATAAACTTTAAACAAAAAAATTAAACAAATTTGTGGATTGCTTGCCATAGAGGACATTTGTCCCATTTAGGTAGGTTAAAAGCCCATGAATTTGCTATGAGCTTAAAAAAATCGATTTTTGGTCCAGAAAAATGTGAGTTAAATTTCATACATTTTTAAGAGCGTTAGTCAGATAAATAAGTACTTTAACGTTCACATTTAAATCTGAACTTATGTACAGTAAACAAAAACTTAAATATTATGTAGGCACTTTTGGCTTACCTAAGAAGCCAAAAATCGTTAGATGATGAGCCAACGGACAACATATGCAGGGTGATTTACAGCTCTTTGATGCATCTTATGCAAATAAAGGATGCAAACCACATAGCATTGTAGTTGCAAGTGCATAAGTGCATTTAAAAATAGGGACCCTTACTAAACGAAAATTTATTAAAAAAATATGAAAGAGTCGGAAAATTATTAAAATCTAAAATTGACTCTGCAAAAACACCAAAAAAAATTAGAAATCATGATTTTGAACTATGTAAAGGTGGAAAATTCATTGTGAAGTTCCGAAAATTTCGAATAATTGTTAAATTCATTATTACGCTTTACATCCATTTAAGGTGGTCTCTATAAATAAAAAAAAACACATTGAAATTTGATCTATCTAGGTTTTACTTTTATTACTCTGATCGAGTTTATGTTAAGGCATTAAATTGGGGCGAGACGAATTTCGCCATACCTAATAATAATCAAATTATAATATAGGTATAGAAAGTAATTTTTTAAATTCGAAAAACTAATAAAATTGATGGGTGTGTACATTGTACATGTATACGAAATTAGCAGAATTAAAATACGAAAATAAGAATCTTGCTTTTTGAATCTGTTATTTGTTTTTGTTGTCACTGACAAACCTGGGCCTCAACCCATATGCGTCTCCAGCCGGACCGGACTCCCAAGCTAGCTGTCTCCAGTTTTGCATGTCAAGCAGGTTGAGGTTCTCTCTCACTTGCGTGCGCCAAAAATGTCGCTGTACAGGCGGTATGCAGTTCGTGGTTTTATATATTTCTCCAACCTCCAAAGATCACCTGTAGGATTTTTCTTTCGAAACAACCTGAGACGGCGCAAAACATAAGGATTGGGATGATAAGCGTCTTATAAAATGTCACTTAAGTTAATCGAGAGAGGACTTTAGTAGGTACTTTGCTTCTCAATTGCATTCTGAGTCCAAAGAAGCAGTAATTGCCAAGAGTTATTCTCCATTTGATTTCTGAGCTGGTGTTGTTGTCTGAATTAATAACGGTGCCTAGGTAGACAAAGTCCTTAACGCCTCGTATGTACCTCAAAGTTATAGCTGTCTATGGTGACGTTTTGCCCAAGACTTTGTTTTTTAACTTATCATGCATTCTAAGGGTAACGTTTATAAGAAAATATATATATCTATGTTAAAGTTAGAGAAAACAGAAATAGCTATAAATCCTGCAAAAAATAAATTTATTTTACTCTTGTATAAAAGTTGTACCTACATATAACCTATACAGTCCACATAAGCGAAGCCATATCTTTCGAAGCCATAATGTTTTATTGTCCTGTAGAATTCTAGCAATAGCCATAGATAAGAAAAATGTTACATATTATGACCATTTTTCTCAAGTATTTTTCCCAACTCTTCGTTTGAATGTTTTTTTTTTTCGTTTTATGTCCTCTTACAAATTAATTTTTGTTTTGGTACAAGTAAATTTTCAGTATTAAGGTAAAGCTTTATTTATCAAGTCTCATGTATTAACATTTATTTACTATTTAAAATAACACGATGCATTGACGAAAAAAAATATATGTTTAAAAGAAACAGTAGTTACAAAGTAATTAATTAAGGTTGTAAATGTATCTATGTAATCTACTAGAAAAAAAGAAAATTATAAAATACAGAAATAACAGGATGACAACCCTTTTTCCAACTTCTTTGATAACACTAACACACACGATACTGCGCAGGTTCTCCCTTGAGCATGAGCAAGCAAGGGGATGATACTTCAAACATATTGAAATAATCTCATCAACATCAGTTCGAAGATGTATCTTTGAAAGCGCGATTCTCGGGTTAATTCGGAGGTTCTTAAACAAAAAAAAAAATAAAAAAATAGGATACTCAAAAATGTTAAATTTTAACTGCGATGCAAGAAATGTATCAGTTTTAATAATTTTAGTGTTCGTTTGTAATATTGTGGCAGACGAGAAAATAAAATGTTAACATTTTGATCATATTCTGTATACATGACACATAAATATCTTGAGTTAGTAAAACAAATTTTCAAGGATGCCGCTTTGCCCTTGATCCAACCATTTACCATCAGTGTTAAATTAAATAGATTCACAGATTTTATCAGTTCAATAAAAATTGTGACAGTCCAAGACAATTCTGAAAATAATTATGTCATTCAAAAAATTCATGTGTTTTAAGATTAAGTGAGTGGAGATTTTAAACCCATATCTTAAATTGATTCTTAAAAGTGAAAAGGATGTGTCCATCTTAATTATTTTTCGTTTGAATATACTAAATTTTTTTGAACGCATATTGAAATTTAGTGTACCTACACCTGTTGGGGAGTCTTATCCATTGTTAACATAATTCCTCTTCTATTAGTTTTATAAACCTTTTTATTTAATCGTGATTTTAATACGGAAATCTTGTGGAGTTATTTTTAGATACTAATCAAAATCCAATTGTGAGAATTTTTTTAAGTTCAGAAATGTGTAGGTATACACAAGTTAAATTTCTTTATAGCTGAGTTCCAATTCAATGATGTGCATGCAATGATAAAGGAATACAAGTGAATCATATATGTATGTTATATTATATCAATACCTACTTATTGCGAAAAATTAATAAATATAGTTTCACAACTCTAAAACAATAATTTACTTTTGTTTGAACTCTTTCAAATAGTAAATAAATATTTTGGGTAGTTTAATTTAAGTATACTTCTATGGAAACCATAAAATAATGTACGGACCTTACACATCATACTAATTCTAAAAAAATGCGTTGATTCAAAAGTAAGCATTCAACTAAGTAAATTTCGACTTAAAAAAAGTAAGTATATAAAAACCAAACATGATTTACTTTTATTATTAAATTATTTTTTTGCGTACTTACAATCCTTTAGACAGAATAATGCGACGATAAATTAATATAGTATCTTCATATTGGATAGTGGCTGTTTTTTTTTCACGGCTACTGCATTTTGCGAGGAGTTTAACATAACGAAAAGAAAAACACTTGTCATCAAATACTAGCCCTCAAAGCTCGGATTTAGATAGATATTATTCATGTAACTGTATTTCTACCATTATGGGGATATAGGAATTGTTGAGAATTGGAATTCACAATGCTGTATTTTGTTTTTTGATCTTTTATTAATAAATTGAATTGATGGCTTCAGTTTATCTCTCCAACTGACAAATTTTAAGAGTTCCGTGGATATTTTGGTTATGCAGTGTCAATGAAACTTTTATACCATTTAAATTTTACAACTTTATGTATGCATGTTGACTCCGAAAAAAAAACACAGTCCGGTCCATTTGCCCATCATTCTCTCTAAGTACTTGACTATTAGAAAACTTTTTTAAAAAATGTCTACACATAGGAAATATAATAACGATAAATAATTTTACTAAGTTTTTATTCAATGGAAACTATATAAAAAAAAATAAGCATAACAACTTTTTTATCATAAAATGTGTATTTCGGCTAGACGCAACTTATAATAGGTATAATTTTGTAATAAGCCATTAGGTCATAGTTCATAATGTAATATTATTATGAAATGAAAAGCAAATGTTGAAAAATTAACGGGTAAACGGTTTTTATTTCTTGTGATCATTTATTAATCATCCCACTTGCACGTTTTCGTCGAGGAAGACAAACTTTAAGTTCTGTTTTAACGTTGTTGTATTAAAATACAACAATTTAACGTTGTTGTATTAAAATACATAAGAAATCAGACTGTGAATTTCATATTCATTTTCATTTTACCAACTTATGCAATTACAAATTTTACGATTTTTTAACCAAATTTTAGTAGAATCTTGTTTGGTTTTAATTTTTTCTTAAAATATTAGGAACAATTTTACTACATATACATAAGTACAAAATAAAAAAACGATTGTACCAGTTTTAAGTAGAAATTCTCGCGTTTCTTGTTTTTTTTTTTGCATACAAAAAACTCATTAAATACATATTCTGTTAAAGATTTAACAGTTATTAAATGTTGAGGTTGTAAGAAATGGGGAACTGCTAATATTAATTATCTGTAACTGAATTAGTGAGTTAATCAGGATGTAACGGCGGCGGGCGTTTCAACAATGGCTTGTAAAATATGATCAATCCAAATACGACAATTTTGCTTACTAGCGTACCCATTCAACCAAACATGAGCTTCATGCACGAGTTGGATTTTGTAAGTCCGAAAAACCAAGATCCTTCTGCAAAATCCATTATTTTGAGTAACAAATTTCAACTTTTTGCAAACTTCGTTCAAGAATAAATCTATTTATTATGAAATGGCAAACAAAACTGAAGATAAAACCGAAAATTGTATTATACCACGACTTAAAAAAACACCCTTTATTACCACCAAGAAAATGTATATCAAACTTGGTTCAAATACTGAAACCAACTCGTGCCTGCATTTAATTTTTTCCTCGAATAAGAAAATACATAATTTAATTTGAAAATTTAACTTTTATATTCTCTTGTTCTGATACAACCAACAAAATCTGATGCGTTTCTGTAAATCATTAATAAGTGAAATTACGTGAGATGTGGTATTTGAAATTTTAAATATTATTGTACATATCATGAAATGTATACACGAATATATAATTTGTAAATACATTGTACCTACTTCCTATAGAACTTATTTCATTACTTAGCAGATAGTGTACACTTATTTTCAGAATCCAAATAAGGGATGCAAACGGCATGCTTTAATAATAATAATTATTATTTTATATTATTCTAAAGTGAATAAGAATTTAAATGTATATATTAAGGTACATAAGCCCACAATCCCTAAGTTCTGTATAATTTTGATCATAAAAACTTTTTAGAAAAATTAAGAATAATTCAAAATTGATATTATTTTTTATTTATAAATATTGTGTTAAATGTTTTAGGTATCAATAGTTAATTAAAATTCAGTATGCGTCTTTTTAATGAGAATTGCTTCTTGGTAAGGAAAACTGTTCATTGTATGATAGGATAGGTATTAGGTATCTACAACGTTTTAGGCATTTAGGTATTCATTTTATCTACAGTGCTGTTTTAGCAAGAATACGATAAGGTCGGGTTTTTTTTTTAAACTATTTGCGGTTATTTTCTGGAATTTGAATGCACTTAAAGAACGGTTAACTTTGTTTCTAATTTAGTTTCAAATGAAAACAAAATGCTTAATATATGAAATGCAAAGTGAAATCGCAAGGCAGTGAACATGAAAGAAAGAGATATCGACAAATTTTGCTCCCATTAGAAATTTAGGATGAAATAAAAAAGTGAGTATCATTTATTACAAAAAAAAGTAATGTCACAGTGTCGTGAATACTAAATTAAAGTTTTTATTAAATCATTACTTTATTTTTCAATTATTGTATCTATCGCTGACCCTTTCAGTGGTTTTTATAAAATTAACTTAAAAGTCTAAAGCGAAATTTCCAAATTTTAAAAAAATCACACTTACATATATCGGGATTGTCAATTTTCAAATGTTTGAACGTTGAAAAATCTATCAATCAATTTAAATTTCGGGATTGCGTTAATTATTTGATGAAGGCATTTTCAATAGTTGATGAAATTGATGGCTGTGAATGACGCATATCTTTGAAATCTGAAAAAGTTTATTAAGAAAAAATGTATGTATACAAAATGGATTTGGTAGAGTTCTGGTGTGAAAATGTCGATCAATCAAGTTTTTTGGAAATTTAAAGAAGACGAAGACAGCTTAGGAATGGTTCGAATCCCTCAGAATTGTAGGAAATCTTGTAAGTATAGATTTCCTTTATAAAAATATTTACATGAAATTCTACACATCTTCACCAGGTTATTCTAGATTCGTTAAATATGTTTGCAATTAATGCTCACATTTTTTATAAATTTTAAGAGAGATATTGTGTAAATTTAATCCAGCGAATTGGATCAATTCAATTCCAAATATACATATGTACATAATTTATGTATATATTTTGTTGCTTTCTATTTTAGTTGTTTTATGAAGATAATTAAAATTTTGTGGATGATATTTATTTACAAATTAAAAAATGAATGCCAACGGTTGACACTAGCAATATATTATGTACATTTCTACATAATAAATAGTAGGATTCTCAAAAATATCGAAAAGATTGACATAATACGGATTTAAAAAAAAGTATTGATGAAAGTCAATATTCAATTTAAAAAAGCTAGTATATGTATGTATAAAGCCCCTTTAAGACGATCAGTTCAGTTTCAGTTGAGCTATCAGTTAAGCCTTTAGTTAAATTAATGTCTAAACACAAAAACTGAAAAGTTTAACTGAAACTGATGGAATTCCCAACCGTTTGTCAGTTCAGTTATAAGCTTAAACTGATCTGATACTTTTCAGTTCAGTTATCATTTCAGTCATCATTTCAATTGCAGTCGGCGGTGAATTAACATTGAATAATAGTTAATAAAGTGCCTTGTTTTTTGCAACATGTCAAAACAAAACGATAATTTGGTAGATTTTATAGATATCTATCGAACGTGTCCATGTTTGTGGAAAAAGAGTGATTCTTTTTATCACAATTCTGCCAAAAGAGAAGCAGTAGAAAATTTGTAACTGCATAAGCTAAAAGAGGTGGACTCTGAAGCTTTGATGTATAGGTACATATGTATGTATGTGCAAATCTTTTAAATTTTAAATGAAATCTGTTAGGTACTTCGGAAAAATGAACGGATTTGTATGAAATTTGGCACAGAGATTATTATTATTAGATTATTATAATCTCAAATAGCACATAGGCAACTTTTTATCCCAGTAAAATTTGCATGTTTCCGGTGGGATAGATTTCTTTAAATTTTTCCAATCACACCAAAATGACCGAACGGAAAATTTGGTACAGATATAGATTACAGTCTCCCGGTAAAACGTATCGTTCCCTTTCCGTATCGGCTTTTTCTATGTATGTATCTATCTATGCGATGCACATAGTACATATGTATGTATGTACATAATATGTAAGAGTAACTTGTTTTTTTTTTTGTCTTGAAGATTAAAAAGGCATTTCATTAATATGTATGTGTATTTATTTCAATATTATGTAGGTAACAATGATTAATATAAAAAAGATACATTTTTATTTAAAAAAATCCATTTTAAAGGTTCGTGTGTCGATTGTTCTGTAAATACTTGGATAGGATATTTGACATTATTTTTCGCGTGAAGATAGATAGTTATTCGTTGGTTGTTTTTCGTTGTCAATAAACTAAAGGGGATGACATTTTCTCCAAAGACATAGCTAATGTTGTTGTTTTCAGTAGTGACGAGCTGAAATTTATCAAATAAGAAAAAAATATGAGTCATAATATCAGTAATTCAAATCAGTATTTCAAAAGAATATAAAATTATGTTTATAGATAAATATTTTAAATGTTCCTCTAGTCTACAAATAAAAAAAGATACTCACAGATCTTACTACTATTGTTAAGAAATCACATAAGATTCTTTTCCTGATTGTTTAGTTAGACAACAAATATCAGTTAGTTATATATGTATACCGTATATATTATATCAAAAATTAAGAGCTTTGTATTTCATCAAAAATCCTCTCCTGTAGACAAATTTTGTTTTGTTTTTAAATATGAAAAAAGACAAAAATCAAAATCTTGCATTTATAAATTATTTAAATATAAAATCCTAGAAAAATATAATGTTTTCATTTCAGTACATTCTATGCATATAAATTTTCCATTCAGATTTTTGCTAACTTTTGTTATAATTTACTGTAATAATTACATATGTAAGTGATAAAAATATCTTACCAAGAAGGGGCCTAGCAGGATGCTTGGCCCACAAGTAACGGTTCTTCACTGGAGACAAAAAGGAGTCTCTGATCAATGGTGGAGTGTAAGACCTCGGGTAGCCACGGTAGGGAGCCAGATCATCCATATCCCACCAAAAAGGGTCACGGCTAAATATAGAAAGAGGAGCGTTTGGATTGGGTTCGAACAGGTCCCTAAAACGGTTCCTCGGATGAAAGACAGGAAGTCCTAAATACAAAAAAATACATATATGTACATATTTTATAGAACATAATGCACATTCAAAAGTTATAAAACTATAACATCAAGAGATTATTCCCATTTTAAGTTCTCCGTTATAATAAGGAACTTGCAGTAAATAAATTAAAACAAACATTTCTTATAATTGCACACATTTGGTCACAATGAAATAACAATGCAAAATTTGGGACGTTTACCGTTGGAATCATAAGCTACTTCACTTGGTCGTGGTCCCCAGCGACCAGGTTTTACTGGTGTAGGTGAACCAGCTCTTTCAAATGCACTTGGATTTTCAAACTTACTAGCGAAAACATCAGCTAAGTAGGGATCCACTGAACGCGAACGAAGAGGCATTGGTTCAGCCGAAAGTGCACGGTAGGGCCTTGGGGTGACACTTGGAGCCCTATCGTAAGCTGGTGGAACATAGGGTTCGAGTGGTGGTACACTCAAGGAACGGGGTACACTTCCAGCCCTATACAATGGAACAGGTGAAGCCGAGCGACGAGCTGAAAAGAATGTTTAAAAAGTTCAAAAGCGTTATTTAATTGCAAAAAAATTAATTAAAACTATTTTTTTTATAAATTGACTGCTTCCTGAGTTTAACGGAGTTTGATAAATAATAATGTATGAGCTAATTTTCTTTATTTAATAGATAATCATTTTTATGATTTTTACTGAATTTGGATGTCTTTTGGTATGTGCCTAGTAAAATGCTTCAGAGAAATGTTGGGGAGTTCAATTTTTATTTGATTATTACCATAGACATTAAGTAAGTAGAATTAATCGATTTTATATGTACAAATAAAATCATGTTTTCGACATTAAAAGAAAACCTTTTAGGCATATCGTTAATGATTTCAGTCCTGTCTTTTGATATTGATATATGGTTATAATGGATATAAATGCAAATGTGTAATACAATAAATTTCCGTCAAAGACAGAGATATTTTTTACTAAGCAAATTATTTAAATATTATTAAATTTTAATGGCCACATTCGGTACATGTGGCTCTTAAATATACAAGGTGGCGCAAAAGAAGTCATCCGATGTTGTTTGGCTCTCATTTTTTTTGTAAATGAAAAACTTTGATTCTGTTTTTTGATAATGTTTATTTGAACCTTTAGAATTTTATGAGTTAGATCGCAAAGATGATATCGGCCAAACGGGCGCCGTTACAATTGATTGCCAAGAGGGCTCATTTTATGGCATTTTTCATCACTTGCGCGAGAATTCCGGGCGATAAATTCTCGCATTCGTGTCGGATGTTTTCCTTCAGGTCTTCCAAGGTCTTGGACTTGTTGATATAAACACAGGATTTCAAAAAAAAACCATAAAAAAAGTTTAGCCAGTTCAAATCGCTGAAACGCGAAATTAAGCGACTCTGGAACGCGGCCTTCAGAATTGTGGTTCGTGCAGTGTGTGCCATTGCTCCGTCTTGTTGAAACCAAATGTCCACCAGTCCTAATTCGTTCAATTTAGGCAGAAAAAACTCGGTCAACATGGCCCTATAGCGTGGTACGTCGTCGTCGTCTGGTCGATGTTTCGGGGCTCACTTCGACATTTTCGGCTACAGCGGCGATATTCTTGGCAGAACGGGCGCTCCAGGGCCGGCCACTCTTTGCAACGTCTCGTGTGGTCCCATACTCTTCAAGGTTGGTGGCTAAACAGTGCATTGTGTGCGCAGTCGGTGTCGGACGGACGGCCGGGGAATCGACGACGAAATTCGCGTTGTGCCAACTAGAATTGTTACGCAAAAAAATAGACACAATTATTCTGCGTTCTTGAGGTGTGTATCGCTCCATGGCTTATTCACTTGTATTCTGTATCTGTCTAGTACACAAATGTCAAAAAAGATTCGACATTGACGACTATTTGCAAAAATGAGAGCATCTCCCAATAGGGTGATTTCTTTTGAGCCACCTTAAATTTTAAAAGTCTGTTATGAAGGACATTTTTTATAAAATTGCTTCAACACTACAGTTAAATACCAAAAAAAATATTTTGACGATTTATTTATTGTAAGATAGTTGTCTGCTATTTTTTTTTTGTAAGAAATCTAACAATCGTGTAATAAAGGGCGTGTGGTTTTCAAGAAGAAAACATATTTAATAATAATAATACAAACTAATTTAATGTTATTTATCTGTATTATAAGCCATTAAGCTTTAAAAATGATTTCGGGCAAGTGGCCACCGGGTTTATCTACATACGTAGACAAGCGACTTCACATATGTAACCCCACAAAAAATAATAATCCAGCCGTGTTAAATCGCACGAACTTCATAGTGATACCAAATTTGACTTTCTCTGTCGCTTTTAAATAGCGAAATAAAATGTTTACCTAATAATGAACACCAATGACAGCTATAACTGGCTCCTTAAAGTACGCATTCAACGTAAAATTAATTTTATCGTTGAACAAACTTTTCTTGTGAAAATCGTCTAAAAACAACACCCTTTACCTATAACAATTAATTTTTAGAAAATGTAGGCATACATGACAATTATTAATAGTAAGACAATAAATATCTAACAACCATGTACACGCAATGAAAAAATTTACAAATATTTTTTTTTCAACAATTTTGTTTTATTATCAGAAAAAATAAAACAAAATTGCAAGAACAATAATTTTACACCACAAAGATTTAGAAATCCTCATTTTCTGAACTTGAAATTATTATTGGTCGACATTTATTGTAACTATGTAAGTATTGTAACTTAGAAGTATTGAAAATGCCCAAAAACAAGAAGACACGCCTGTGTGTGTAAAATGAAAGTAGAAGCCGGTTCGTTAAAGCTACATATATTGAATTCATTGTAATCCTACTAAATTTTATAAATGTGAAAGTGTAGATGTATGGAAGTTGTTACTAAATAGCACCATAACTGCTGAATTGATTTGAATGAAATTTGCCACTGAGATAGATTATTATAGGCCACCACGTGGTATGGATTTCTTTTAATTTTTCCAATAACGCCACAATGGCTGAACGGATTCAGATGAAAACATCACAGAGATATTATAAATAAACAGAATGTTGGCTCAACTGAATGACTACTATTAATATGATGTTCTTTTTAGATTACTTATCTATCCCGTACGAAGCAGGGATGAGCCGCTAGTTATTGCACATATATTTGTTATTTATTGACACAAGTCTTTATTAATTTTAAAAATGTATGAATAACTAATGTTGGGTCATATTTAAAACCCTAATCTAAATGAACTGGAGTTTAAAGTTAAGATCCAGGTTAGAAACAGGTGCTCATAAAGAATTTGGTACCTATGTTTAGTTAGAAACGGGGTTAGGATATTCTACTACAATCTTGTTTCATGTTTTATTTTGAATGCTGTTCTTCAAAATGCATTAAGAGTTTTTGTTTCAGGTCTATGAAAGCCAATGTGTGATATTTTTATTTCATCACAGCCTACCAATATGCCAGGAGCTCTTGCTTTAGCACAAGAGTTAGAAGCAAATCACTCGCGACATGTTTTTGCAAACTCTTCCTCTATCAGAAATGACTCTCTCTCTCTCTCTGTCTCTCTAACAGAAATGAACCACTATAGTCCGTTTAATTCTCCGCACCGATCCAACGCTTTCTCACTATAATAAATCCAACACTTTTCACAATTTTCGTCAAAATCCAAGCAATATCCAAGTTTCATCAAAGGGCCCAATGGCTAACAATAATCAAACACGGTCTCCGAAACAATCTAATCCAAATTCTAAATCTGTACAGCTAAAGAGACATCGCGATTCTGATTGACAAACACATCCAATGTTTCAAAGAGTCAATCACATCCACCAAAACGAGTGTTGGCCCACAGCTAGCGAAGAAACCCAAACTTATGCACACGATTATGATTCAGATGATATCTTTGATTACTATTACGATAACGTTGTCAGGTGATGAAGATGGGCAGATAGCTAAACTTAATTTAGGTTGCAATCAAGTGCCATACGATGAAATACATTTTTTTAGCGAAAAGTCTCTCCTGCCCTATGTATGTCGCATCCTGGAAGATAGAGAAATAAAGCTCTTGATGGTAGACAACGGTGCATCACAGAATTGTATACGAAACTTCGACACACTTAAAGGTATCGCACCTATAAAGTATAAATGAACCTTTCATGGGACAAGCCATGTTACGTCCAAGTGTATTGTGAATATTTTTAATACTGTAGGAATGCAACCTTTTTTGTGCTTCCCACGCTAAAAAAATTCGATGATATTCTGATTTTCTTAACGAAATAAATGCAAATCTTAACGTGTCTAAAGGAATTTTGTTTGTTGTATTATACAATGGGGGAGATTAAAAATTGATTTTACCTCTAAACAGTACACAAAACAAAAATATTCCTTTTGATGAAAATAAATGAATCTCTACCGTTTAATATAAGAATTGTTGCTATTATCCGAACAACTGATAATTACCCTATTTATTTCAAAGCCTATAACTATCAAATGTCAGCATCCGAGCTTTTAAATAAAGAAGTTTTAAATCTGTTAGAAAATGGTATCATTGTGGGTGTTGATTAAAAGGGACTGGCGAAAGGGAAAAAGAAAAATGCGGCTAGTGATCGATTTTCGATACCTGAATTCAAAGACCGTTAGCGATAAGTATCCCATTTTCAAAACTTCAACCATTCTAGCTAATCTTGGAAGGCTTCTTTTTTTACGACGATTGACCTGAAATCTGTATTTCACTAAATAGATCTTTGTGAGGGAGATCGAGAAGAAACATCTTTCTCTATAAATAACGGAAAGTATGAGTTCTGCAGGCTTCCATTTGTTCTTAAAAATGCACCTAGTATTTTCCAAAGAGTGATAGATGACATATTGATGGGAAATGTTGTCACATGCACAAGTACATTGATGACGTCATCATTTTTTAGAAACAAAAGACCAACACCTTCGAGACATAGACAACATTTTGCAATTGCTATATAAAAAGTCCAGATTTTTCAAAAATGAGGTTGAATATGTAGGCTTTCAAATGTCCAGCAAAGGCATTAAAACTTGTTCTGACAAGGTCAAATATATTGTCGGTTACGAAACTCCTAGAGCCCTTCGAAGTTTGCGATCTTTCCTTAGGCTTTCAGGGTATTATAGAAGGTTTATTCTTGACTATGCCCAAATCACAAAACCTCTTACTAGGTATTTACGAGGTGAGAATGGGAACTTTAGTAAAAATCAATCACAAAAAACAAGAAAGGTTGAGGCCTTTGAAAAAGTTAAACAAATATTAGCCTCAGAGGATGTTTTACTTTTATATCCCGACTTCAACAAACCCTTCGATTTGACCACTGACGCCTCTTCCTTTGCGATTGGAGCTGTCCTCCTGTCCTGATCTCTAGAACTCTCTCCTCTACAGAAGAAGGCTTTGCTACCAATGAGGGAGAACTATTACCCATAGTTTAGTCATTGTATCAAAAACTGCGAAACTATTTGTACGGAGTCAATCGGCTTTACATTTACACAGAACACCAGCCGTTGACTTAAGCTATATCTGACAAAAATCCGAACACAAAACTCAAGAGATGGAGACCATTTGAAGAGCAATTTTCACCAACATTTCATTACAAGCCAGGCAAAGACAATTTAGTTTCGGACGCGTTGTCAAGGCTTGAAGATCGAGAAAACTCTAATGCATCAACAGTTCATAGTGTAGTCCCTTACAATCAATACATATACATATTACATAATTGTAAAGAGATCACTTTGGAATAACCATGTATAATACACCACATTGTATTATACATGTGTGTTACAAATAGCCAGGTAGAAAGGTTTCATAACACTTTATCTGAAATAGCAAGATGAATAAAATTACGAAAGAATATATCAATATAACTGATACTTCTGAACTCCTTTTACTTCCTACTGTCAATTACAATACATAGGACGAATTACTCAGTTACTAATAAATTTATTGACAGATTTCTCACATTTGCAACAAGAAATTTGGGAAATAATATCTGAAACTCAACGGAAAGATCTCGTTTACCATAACAAAAAAGGATTAACCTTGATATATGTACATATAGACCCGGTGATGAAGTTTTCGTTAGGAAAAAAAAGCGAGTCGGAAACAAGTTTCGAAAAATGTTTACAAAGAAAAAATATTCAAAAAGATCTAGGAACAAAATTTGAGATAGTTTTTTTTTAAATAGCTGTTCAGAGATAGTAATTCTTTTCATTTAGTAAATTTGTAAACATTAAAAATTAAACTAGAATTAAAGAAACAAATTATTCAAAAATGTCAAAAAACGGTGGTTTTTCCGGTCTCTGTAAAATTTGTGTTTGACGTAAGAAGATAGTATTTTTTCTGTTAAGCTATGAATTTTGTTTTAAAATTTTGTTTTGTAAGAACCAATGTTATTAGATATTATTATATTTTTGAAAACGCCTTCAAGGAAGGAGAAGAGTTATGACATCTGGTCATCATAATGTTAATTCCTCTTTTCTACTCAATATTTCAATCAAATAAAAAATAACATACATTTGGTACAGTTGCACATTATTAACTTCAGTCTGTTCTGTTCTTGAAACTGATGTAGTAGAAAAAATAAACTTATTTAAGGTTCAAAACGTGAAAGGTCTCCCATAAGGCATGTTGTACTGCACAAACTGATTGGACAGAGTGTAGAACATATTAAAAGCAAGATTGAGGAATCCAAGGCTAAACAGATATGATAAAGATGTATGGTCAAAAATGTAAAATAAATAGTACTCCATTCTCACGGAGACATGTGCGAAGTTGGTTCCTTTCATGCCTCCTTTCATATTTAAGATTGAATATGCGAGAACTTAGCTCTTATACTTTTGGTGTTCATTTTTTGATGGGATGATAAAAATAACAGTTGTCTTTTAAATATTGGACCTGGACCAGCTTCTTATATTCGAAGCTTGAATTTTTAATTTTTTATGTCGTTTTCAATTGGAAATCTGGAATCATAAAAAAGCATTCTAAAAGCTTTCAATTGGGCAAAAGTGACAGTTCTAATTCTGAAAAAGAGATTTCTCTTCTGGATTTGAAGTCAGAAGCAAAAACAGAATCACTCACACATTCAAAGATTTTACATGTCACACTTGACAAATGTCATATTTTTGAATTAACAAATTGTGCGAACTGTGAAGTGATTGCTTGAAATTAAAACTAAACTTAAAAAAAATGGATGATAAATATTGACAATATCATCTTCTTCATCAAGTGATGACGATTCAAGTGATGCAGTTAATTGTCTATTGCAAGAGTTTTCCAAAAAGCCAAGATTGCAAAACTACCAATACAGTCACACCAAACTTCAAATTTTTCAGAATTCACAAAAAGTGTTCAATTGGGATTCTGCTTCTACTTCTCATTCCGGATTGCCAATTGAAAACGTTGATTTTTCAACTTCTATTCAACCCAAAAATGTGTACATTACTTAATAATACAGAAAACTGTTAATAACGATGACAATCAGTCGTACGTTTCAAAACAAAACTCATTTGTTTACAAAAGCCGTGTTTTATTTTTAATTTTTGGCTAGCAGTAATACAAGTTCCAAAAACAATCTTATTCAATTTTTCTCTCAAAATTGGTATCCTAACATTACGTTATTAGTTTACTTTGTAAAAATTTGTAATACATTTCTAAAATCAAGAAATGTAGATCTAGTTGGTTTTATAGAGTTATCCTCAATATCGAACTTTAAAAGATGCGTTTTTTGGTCTTAGATCTACTACCCACAATTAAAAGTTGTTCACCCATGCGTATTTACTAACCAAAAAACACGGCTATTGTTGTATATGTAATGTAACGTAAAGAGTAGATGTGAACTCAAACTATGTTCCGGACTTCACTTCAGGATGTGTAGATTCTGTGTATGTTTTTACGATTACATAGAATCAATTCTACATTAGGCGTTTTATAGGGAAAAAAATTATTGGTATCTTTACACTGATTTTATTCGTTTTTAACACGCTTCTATTAGCTTCACTTGTATGTATGTATGTTATGTATATGTATGTAACCGACTCCTTTACACTCGATTTTGACCCACTTTACACGAACCGATTTAATTAAAACTTCTTACACATATCAAGAACCGTTGACAATACAATAATTTCGTAAATTTATCTCAATATCATTATCAGGATTACCACGATTAAATATTTTCGTCCCACAGCTTCGGTTTCTTCCTGCTTTTCTTATGCGCTAAATATTGACAGACTGCCGTAATTTTAAGTATAGCGGTGGGTTAACGAGTGGCCACGTTTCATTTTTGGCGTCGGATTCGTCAAGGGTCGTGGGTTCAAATCCCAAACATGGCTGAACATTTTTTTTTTAATAATATGCTAAATCATAGGCGCGACTCGCCGGGTTGTCGGTTCAAATCCCAATCATGGCTGATCATTTTTTAAAAACAAAATTACGAAAACTTAAAAAATAATATTTATTTGACAACACATCGAACTAAAGAATGAATAATATGCCACAAGTCGCCCAACGCTTTTTTCACAATAGCACTAGTATTTTTAGTTCATTATTGTTTTCAGCTTAATTTAAAAATTATTTTTAATTTTTTTAGTTCGATGTGCTAAGCGTGTCTTATTAGTTTTTTAAAACTACATATATTTATAAAATAGGGAATGAGTGAAAATGAAATGTCAAAAATGAGTCGTGGAAAATTTGCCAGTGACTCACAGGGCAGTTTATTTTCCGTTTCATCTTTTCGATTCTTGTATCTCTCTTTCACCAATGTAGTTGAAAAGAGTCACGACTCATGAGTCATCGTGTAATAAGAGTCATACTAAAATTAAAATTCATAATTGACTTTTTGACAACTCATATTTTGTATGGGAATTCAGAAGATTAACAGAATAGAACAAATAAAATATCTCGCCGAATAGGTCTAATTATTGTAATACATTAAATACAATCAAAAGATGGTGGTGTTTCTTTTTTCAACTGGAGCGCGCTTTATGAGCTCTAAATAAAATGACTGAACGAATGGAGTAAAAGATGAGCGCGGCTAACTCACTTTTTTCATGTGGTATGACAAAGACAGACGGCTTTTATCAGTTCAGTGCTTAAGAGTGTTTCATAAATATATCGGAGAGCTCTGATCAAGCTCTGCTCAGAGCATACTCGACGTGCTCAGGCCCTGCTCAGTGGTCTAAACTAACCGAATTGTTTAACCGCTAACCGTATTGTTTAACCCGTATAAACGACTACAGGGTGTAGGGTGTTTTTCAATTCAATCAAGAACAAATATGAAATTTAAAACGTCTTAAAAAATATTATTTTGACAGCCAGCTGCTTTAAAAAATGTCTTCACATAAAAAAGATACAGAGTAACAAGCAATAGTATTTGGCAGATAATGTCATCTTCCATTAAGGTATAGTCCCACATATATCTGAGTTAAATAATGTCATGAAACGGATGAGTTTCACAAAGCTTTATAATGTTCATTGCATGTTGTTTAATAGTAAACTAGTAAGCAGATTTTGGACCAGCTTCAGTCCAAAACTGTATATTGTATAAAATCGATCGAACTTCATGGCATTCCATATGATATCATATACTAGGAGCGATGGACGAAGTAAAATTCCGACTGTTCGTAGCTTGCCGAACTCTATATACAATGAAAGCGATGCAACTTTGGAGTGTTCTTGAAGCACAAGATAATTTAACAAGAAGTGAGGAAGTTTTTGAAAAAAACGACATAGGAAAAGGCATTGAAAGCTAAAACTGAATCACTGAAATGTGCTGTGCTGTTTGAAAATCAATATATTATAGCAGAAGTGTGTTGGCTATAGCCAGGTAAGAGGTAGGTTAAGTTAAGGATAGAAACACACCAAATGGACCCAGTATCAAATATGACTGAAAGCAACAAGAATCCTGTCCAGAAATCGTGTTCCGTTATCACACAATAATCTTGTTGTTTTGGTTGACAATTAATTTGATATTTCCAACGATTTTCAAGAAATTGCAAATAGAGTTACTAGTACAATTAGATTTTAAGATTAAGTATTTATATGTTTAACTTCATTTTTACTAGGCATAAACATTGAATACAATAAATTACAAACATTCAGTTGCAGTTTGTAACTTATTGTAACAGATTTTGCGTCAGAGGACTGAAACACTTATTATTTAAAAAGTTAGTGGCGTTATTTTTGGAAAGTTGAAATAACATCAAAATGGCTATTAAAAAAAATGGAATTCCCTTTCTGAAATAACATTAATGACATGATCTCAATATCGAAAATTTTGGAGTTACATATTTTGCACGCTTTAAATTCTTTAAATTAAATTAATATATAATCAAGATACTGCAGTTGTAGAAACTTTTTTATATTTTTTACCTTCAATACAATTTTTGTATTATTTTGTATGTTTTGTGACACAGTTGTAACATATTTTGGTTATTATAGTTGAAATTGCATTTACTTTCCTATATAAAATCTTCAAGTTATAAATTCCAAGTAAATCTGTGCTCTCAAGATATACTATATAACACACAAGGACTTTATTTGTCTTATTTTTTTTAACAAAATTACAAAACAGATTCGGCTAGACATAAAAAACTCAGTTTTGACTTAATTGAAGTTAAACGGTGAAAAACTCGGGAAATTATTAAAATGGAAAAATGATTCATGATGCATTTAATCAAGTGATTTAATGGTTTTAAACGACGGTGAAGTAAAGGTGGAAAATTCGTTTTAAAGTTCTGAAAATTTCGGATAGTTGTAAAATTCATTATTATGCTTTGGGTCTATTTTGGGTGCTTACATTAAATTTTTTTTTACTAGGTTTTATCATTATGTACTCTGGAGTTTATGTTAAGACGTTAAATTTTGGCGAGACGAAGTTCGCCAGGTCAGCTAGTTATTTATAGGCATTACGTGAAAGTTCCTTATGATATTTGAGCTTGAATTTGACAACTGTGGCACTTGCTGTTAAACATTTGTTTGAAACTCACAATTAAATATTTATGTATATAAATTTTAAATCTTAATTTGGTGATAGTAATAAGTGAGATGAAAAATCAAACAAAATGTTAAATGAATAACAAAAGTTATTTTCCAAAAAATTTTCTAAATTAAAAGCTTTAACTTTAGCTCTTGCAAAGAAATTCATAGCCAAATTTGTATGAACTTTAAGAATTAATATAATATTTTTCAACGAGTTATTTCGAAAAACCTGCTAATTTCAAAAATATCTAAGATGTACATACCTAATTACATACCAAAAGAAATGTATAGTGTGCGTATATATACAGCATACATTATTTTTTTAACATTGAAACACTATGCGAGAGTTAAAAATGAGAATAACGGCCAACAAAAAAACAAAGTTTATAGAGAGTGATAACATGAGAAAAAATAGCAAAACAAAGAAATGGTTCAAAAATCAAAAGACCATAGTTTTGGTTTTGTTTTAAAAGTGTATTATTAAAAATTTTATTTTATTGTAGTAATTGGTTACATTTTTATTAAGAGAAAATAACTGTAAGTATGTTTTGATGACATTTTATTCGAGTCGCAATTTTTTGGTATTCTTTAAAACAAAATTTAAAACATTTATTATTGTTTTTAGATATGTTTTTATTCAAGTATAATTTGATTTTTTCTATACATTTAATTTTTGTATATTTGTTTGTATAACTGTTTGTTTACATTTTCGATTTCTTATTTTTAATTAATTCAATTATTTGCTTCCCATTTTCGATTTGTTATATTCGTGGCCTTAATATTAATGTGATATTTGGTTTTTAAGAGTTAGAAATTAATTTTGACAGAAAAACTTGTAAAATGATAAAGCACTGCTTGCATTTGTTTGAACTGTATTTTCTAGCTATTTTGTGATGTTTATGAAAGTTCTTTAGTGTTTTTTTTTTTACTGTACATTGTATTTAAGCTTTCGATGGTTTTATGATATAATTGAACTTGCACGAAATTAGTAGGAACATGTTGATTATGATGCATCACAATATACATATGTTAAATTAAAATTAAATAAGTTGACACAAATAAAATACCAAATAATGATAAAAATGCAAGCTTAACTTTTTTCAATAACTAGAAAATATGGTTTAGAATCATTTAAATAAATAAAAATACATTTTATTTGGATTGTTATAAGTGAAGTCAACAGTGAAACATAAAAAGAAAACAATATAATATTTATTTGTGTATGCAATTTTATAAAGACTGCATTTTTTATTTATATCAATAATAATATGTTTTAATTCAAATATAACATTTACAAAAATTCGTGTCGTATATGCATTAAAACTTGTTGGCCCATACTGACTTGAGTTAATTTTCAAAACTGACTACTATTCTCTCACCAATAATTATAAAAAATCGGTTGAATCGAGTAAAATCGATAGTATGTGTCCAAACAAACTTTCATCTTCATTGCTAGCAATGAGTTTGAAAAAATTCAATTTTTTATGGAAATAAAGCTATTTTTAGGTAAAATATATGTATATTTATTTAGATATTACTTATATCCTAACATAAAGTCATTTTTACTATGATGGGTTCCTTTTTTTTTTGCTACGAAAAGCTTTTTTTAATTTAATTTCTGTTTCTATGTTTTATTTCTGGATTTCACATAATCGTATTTTTGAGTGCTAAATTAATAATCCTTACCCTTATTCAGTTGCTGTAAAAGTTTATCTTCGGGTTCATATTCCAGAGGAATAAGGGAATTTGGAGCAGTTGGCTTGTCCTTAAGGTACAGACCATAGCGAGATGGGTACCTATTGAAATTAAAATTTTGTGTCAATGTTTTTCAAAATTATTTACTTAAAAGAATGATTTTTAGAATATGCATACATTTTTTTTTCGTTTATATTAAACAATACCTATACATGTGTATTGTGTAATAGAAAACATATTGTAATTTCCGTAGACTATACGGGGAAGATAGAAAGTCAACGGACTATAAAGTCTCTGTGCCTGCCACCGCCGCCACCCGCGCGCGCCGCCGCCACAGGTCAAAAGGTAAAATTATAAAATTTAAATACATACATACTACGTATTTGTTTCCAACCAAAAAAATTGAACTTTATTCAATTGAATTTTATTCAATTTTTATGTTTGCATTGAAATATGTAGGTTACTATATTTTAACGCGGTCAACATGTTATTTTTAAGTTTTAACATGTTTGTTTTCTTCTATTTTTCTTTTAAAGTAACATTTTGCTAGTTAGTAAATTTTACCTTTAAACCGACGATGTATTCTTTTGTTAAGGCTTATTTATTTTTTTTTTATTTATTTATTTATCAATAACATATTGAAATGTGTTACAAATAAGGATCAAGAGCACTAGCAAACAAGGCTATCGGCTTAAGGCACATGAACATTTTGCAATCGATCTCATAATAACTTTACAACTTCCAATGGATAGCAACTAGCTATTGTCGGAGTTTACATGTACTAAATAATGATGATTACTAAGTGTGTGATGTAATTCAAAAATGATAATACAAGCATATATGAGGATATTTTAATTTTATACGAAGGATTTAAAGTGGTTCTGATCTTTTTTAATGCATACAATTTATTAAAGATTTTTTAAACTTTCAATAAAACATCATAAATAGAATAATCTCACCTGTGCTCAATTTCCTGCATGCGCTTCAAGTGCTCATTCCATGCTCTCTCAGCATCATAGCTAGCTGGAACTAGACAAATAAAAAAAAATTAATACAATGTGAAAAAAAAAAATTGTTTCATGAAATGAACAATGAACATAGAATTTTCAATACAAGCAGAAAGATAACTTTTAATTCGATAAATATGTAACGAGAATCATCACAGTTTTCCAAAAACGACAGACAATAATGAAATTTTTTTTTAGTAAGGATGCAAGTCATTCTTAACATGAATTTATTATGTATTTAAATATTGTTAGTTATGAAGACGCTAAAAAATTTGTCATTCCTATCCGCCTAAATTGCTGACGGTATACTAAAAGGTAACAATTGCTAAAAGGTAACAATTACAACAAATAAATGCATGTACCTATTACGTATAGGCAACGCACAAATGCATTTCCTGAAAATAACAATCCATCACGCCTTTTAAATAACATTAAGGAGTAAAAAAATGTTTGTTTATATTCAACAACTTGGGGTATAAAAATTCTAAAATAGCATTCGTAAAACTAACCCAAACATTTATATATATTTTTTATACCTGTAAAAGTTATTTTGAAATAGCAGCCAGGGAACTCAATGTTATGAAATTTAAATCTAAAATTATTTACTTTCTTTATTTTATATAATCTATATAAGATCTTTAAAAATATTTCTATATTTTATTTAAAAAGACCTTTCTATTTTTTTTATAAGAAGCATATACGCATGTTTATAAACTAAAAAAAATGGCAGGTGCTTATAATTGCACAATTAATCTGAAATAAATAATATAAATTATATAAGAATCATTTGAATACAAATATACATATATACAAAGCTATGTTAAAATACACATGGTAATTTTCTTTATTTCTAGACAACACAAATTAAATAAAATTCTTAAGAATACAATTCTTTGAATGCTTTATCAACTTATACTGGCATAAATTTCCATTTGAAAAATTAAAAAAAAAAATAATTTTTGAAATGAAATAAAAAATAAGAAGTAAGAAGTGATGCAGATTAGGATTAGAAAAATGTGTAATATAGAAAATTTATGAATACTTTTCTTTTAATTCATCACCAAATCTTCTAATTAAAAATTAATGTACCTTTATGTACATATAATTTACTTAACCTTAGAATTGTAATAATGTATTTCTATTTTTGATTTTATTCTCCACTAATTGAAAATAAATTATACATAGATTTTTTAGACCTAAGGCTAACTCAAGCATTAATTATTTACCAACCAATAATAAATTGAATTCTAAGCCTACTGGTGTATGGATTTTTAATATTTTATTACCTATGCCAAAAAAAAAACAATTTTTACCAGTTCTTAGCAGGTTTTTATTATTTATTGCTAAAACTGTCAATGTTTTTCAAAAAAAAAAAAAAAAGATAAAAAAAACTCGAAGCCAATATCATTGCTCGTTCCGGGACTTATTCCACAGAAAAACGTATCAATTTACACTTTGCATTTTTTCGGTGATAAGTGTTTCTGTTCCATAACATTCTTTGCTAATCTCACTTTGCATTAGAAATGTTTTGCAATGTCTTTGCTCTTTTCATTGCATTGCTAAATAGAACTTTGCAGTAGTCAGGCATCCTGGTAGCAGGAAGGAGAGGGCGAGCTAGGTCGTGCTTGTGCAAGCATGTCTGAACACCCTCATCTTTCTGCAGCCAGGATCAGCCTCTAAGGCATGTAGCTAGGGGTGTAATAATGGTAGAGGTCAGAACCATTAGTGGTTCCGTTACAACTTTGTTGAAATGGCAACTATAATTTCTTGTCATAACAAAAATTCAAGTCCTAACATTTTGAAGGCTTCACTAGTTTTAAGAAGTTTTTCTCAATTTTTTGTTTTACATTCTGAGATTTAAAATAGATTTTATTACTACTTAATCAGTATTTAAAAATAAAAGAACAATATAATGTAAACGGAATTTTGAATTGAAGTAAAATACAGTAAATAAATTACATTACATTAAAAATAAATGTATTATATGTGAATATAACATACTCGTATGTATACACTTATAAAATTAGTTTTATATTATCATATAGATTATAAATTAACATAACACATTAATAAATGTGTATCAATATACAAATAAATAAATAAAATAAAATAAGTAACTATGTAAATAATAAAATGAACAAATAAATTCAAAAATATATACATAAATTAACAACAACTACACAAACTTTTGATAAACTTTTCCATAAAACAACGTATCAACTTTTGACTTTACTTTTCAAATTTTTTGTCAATTCTGTTCCACAGAACTATAAAATCTGATAAGTGAAAAGTCGTCTTTGCAATTTTTATATTCATTTTGAAATTTCTGTTCCACGTACGTTCTTTTTTGCAGAGTGCAAAGTTAATATTGTAAAGTGAAACTTGCAATTAAACTTAAAATTCTATTTTTGCAAAGCGAATTTTGATAAATTCGTATTGTTAAAAATATTGTTTGGATGTTGTTAATTTAACATATTTATTCATTTTATTATTTTTATATCTATTAACTAGGAATCTAAACCGTGGGGTCATAGGCTTTGTTAAAAAAAAAATCACGAAAGGAAAAAAAAAATTAATTTTTAAAACTAGTGAAACTTTCAAAATGTTAAGACTTGAGTTTGTGGACTTGAATTTAAAAGATAGTGCTTTCGTCTAAATCAAACTTAATTTGATGTTATTTATTTACAAATAAATAAATAGTCATTCTTTGTGAACTGAAAATGAAGAAATGGTTGCCAGTACGATGAAGTTACATTTATGCACGGTGTTGCAAAATCAACAGTTTGCGAAACCGTTTAAAGAATTGTCTATGCTGTAATAGACGAGCGATGGCTCATTTTAACAAGTTCTATTTAGCAATACTAGGTTAATGGATCGAGCGGCAGTAAGTTCATGTCCTAGTAGTTATATATTATATAATGTATATCGTAAACTACCGAGTCAATTTTTTTTTTAAATTTTTAAAACTGAAGTAAGAATTTATTTTTTAATACAAAATCATGAAAATAAATTAAAATTAAATTAAAGGTCCGTGATAAAAGGGTGAAATTTGCATGAATTTTGTAATGCCACATTATAAAAAAATTGTCAAAAAAATAATGTTAGCGGTGGAAAACCCTCAAGACATAGGGGTTTGAAAAAAAAAATAGTAGCCGATTCTCATACCTAATGAATATGCATATAGAATTTCATACGAATCGAGCCGTTTCGGAGGAGGATGGGAACAAACATTGTGAGTGTGACACGAGAATTTTATATATAAGAATATATGTATGTATATATTATATATGTATATAGTACATATTCATAGGTTTATTGATACTATATAATTTAAAATGTATTTATTAGTTTGTCGTATTTAGTCGTAAATTGCATATAGTAGGCATTATTCAAAATTGTTTAAATTGTTGTTCAATTGATAAACTAAGTTTATGAGTAAAAATATTAAGGGAAATCACCGAATTGATTCAAGAAAGTGAGTCTCTTTCCTAAAATATTATTACAACATACCGTTCAGAGCTATTGTCGGCTATATAACAAAAGAAAAAAACGAAGAAAAAGTTTAAAAGACAAAAAATGCAAAGAACTAAAAATATCATTACATAATCGTATTGGAAAAGATATTTGCCTGAATGACGTTCGTTAAATGATGAATAAACTTATCGTTGAAGCATTGCCATTACAAAATCGTTTATTTTCAAAAAAATATATATTGAAATTTGCATATTGTTCCGTAATGGTTTTGGCTACCTATTAGCCCTTTGGAGGTTGAGTGAAAATTGTAGTGAAACTTTTCACCATTATATTGTGTCTCTGAATTTGTTTGGAAGTTAAAACTAACTATCAGTATTTAAATACATACATGTACATATACTCTGTCCAATCAGTTTGTACAGTACAGGTGAGATAGGACATGTGTATCTTATCTACTCTAACAGGAAAGCAATCCCGTTGTGTGAAAGAAAGAAATCTCCAGTGCACATTATAAATTTGCAAGAAGCTCTGATAAATCAAATGGGCTGCAATATATACTTTTTATAATTTAAAAAAAAAATTGTCAAAAGCGTATGACGCTTATGATCTCAGTTGGCATTCGACCATTTTCAATATACTTTTTTTATGAAAGATTTGTTCGAGATCTAGAGAAGGTTTTAAGTGCTATGTGCTTATGTGTTTTGGTTTTCTATTTATGGCTGTTTTTGTGAGCATACGTTTATACGTGTGTACGCGTTTAGTGCTTACTAAAATATTGCCAAAATCTCATGAACTAATACACATAAACAATAAACATAAAAATAAACAAATAAGGTCTTTAATGCTATATGTATCTATCTTTAGGTAAGACTTCGGTCAATACATAAGGGCCCTTATATTTAGGCAAAAGTTTTTTACTAACTCCAGTTGCTACTATATTTTTTATCTATGCTAATATTATCAGGAGGAAAGATTTTATTGTTTGTTTGAATTGAATAGGTTGAGAAACTACTTGAAGATTTGAAAAATTCTTTTTTCGTTGGGAAGCTACACTATCATCGGTTGATATAGGCTTTATTATATTTAAAAAAAAATAGGGACCCTTACTAAAACAAAGTTTTTATAAAAGAAAATTTAATAAAAAAATCTGAAAAAGTCGGCAAATTATTACAATAAAAAAATGACTCTGAAAAAACACCAAAAATTAGAAGAAGTTTTGCAATTATTCACATGATTTAATTATTTTGAACGATGTAAAGGTAGAAAATTCATTGTGAAGTTCTGAGAACTTCGGATAAATGTAAAATTCATTATTACGCTTTGCATCCATTTTATGTATCTCTACTTATTTCGATTCGGTTCAAATAAACCACATTCAAATTTTAACTATCTAGGTTTTATTACTACTCTGGAGTTTATGTTTGGGCTTTAAATTGGAGCGAGACGAAGTTCGCCAGGTCAGCTAGTACTTTATAATTTTAATTTAAAACAAAGATAAATAGGCAATTTTTTTATGGACCAAACCCCACACGATCGAAAACCCACTCAAATAATTTTTCTAATTTAAAACAGGTAAAATAATATGCCTCTTTACGGGTAACCAGGGCAGTTATACATATATGAAGCTATCATTGACTTAATAATTTTTTTTGTTTCAAGATTTATAAGCGATTGTGAATGTTAAATTTGAGTTGGAGAATTTTTTTTACATCGTTACAATGAAGTCAGTTTTTCTTTCAATGGTCAATTCTAACGATGCGTTTTTTTTTTTAATTGTGATAGTAAAAAATGTAGTTGTGCGTCGGATTTTTAATAAATAAAACTAAAAGATATATAAACTTTCTTATGAGATTTTAATTTGCTTTTCTTTAACAGCAGTTAAACTGGTATCAAGACAGAGTGTTTTCATTTTTCAATGACAGCTATAATAAAATTGTCAACAATTTTCCAATCATTATAGATTCAATGATGAAGGCCAATATAAACTATATCTCCATAATATTGAATATTAAACATTCTTCCCTAAGTAATTTATTAAAGTATTTTTTTGTTTTAATTTTATGATTAACAGTTATTATTAAAATACCGTGTTTTACGAATAATAACGAAATAAATAGACATTTATAATTTTTTTCTTAAGTGTAGCGCTCATTTGTATCTTAAAAACATTTGTCTGATTATTCTTTGGAGCCACTGCACTGTTTAGGTATACTCGTCTCGTATACGTTACGTGGTAACAAAAGGAAAAGAAGGAGCGTGATAAAAGCAATAATAACTTTCACAACCCGAAGGACCAAATCCCTCTAAGGTTATAAGACAACAAATACTTTTGAAGTGTATCTTCCACAAATAAAATTCCAAAACTAAAACATATACCACCAATACCTACCTTCTGCGCACTATCAGGAAATACACCTCGGGTAGGTACATATAGGAACGCAGAGTTCTGTTTTTCAATATGTGTTTAATATAGCCAATTGATATTATTTTTATAAATTAATATATAAAAAATTATTATGTAGATATCTCAAAACCTTAACTTATTATTATGTATTTCTACGTGGGTATATTTTACCTAAATTACGTATTCAAAATTCAGTCCGAATATGTAGGTACGTCTTTATACTTTTATGCATTTTCTTTTAAATTATTGTACAAACTATTCAAAAATAAATATTTTATTTAGATTGAAAATTATAAAATAAAAGCTCAACTTTTTTAACTCACCTAAATCGTTGTTAAATTAACATATACTAGTAGGTACCTATCTGTAAACTGAGCATTTACTATTTTTGAATTAGATTCATTACATTATTTCTCAAATAAAGGATGAATACAATTTTAAATGGCGAGTTTTCAAAAATTATTGTAATCAGGTATCACATACCTAAAACATAATAAATAATCAAAAATATTCCTAAGAATAGTTGTCGTAGGTGTAGCTAAAGAAATGTATAATTTTGTTTACAGTTTCTTAAAAACGCATAAGTATCAAATTTTAGAACTAGAGCAAAACTCATTTATTAAAAAGTCGAAAAGGTTCATATATAGAATGGGAAATCAAGAATATTGAATGACGTAATTTATCTAAGTCTATTTTTAGTTTGCATGTTGGCTCATTTTGCTTTTCTAAAAGTTTCGAATTTTCGATAAATTTGCACAAACGATGATGAGAAGAATGTGTAGCCTTATAGCAAAATTCTTATTATTAAATTCTTAAAATAAAAATAACTTACTTGTTCTGCTGTAATGGTGATCATAGATAGCGCGTGGAGAATAACCGTATGTATCTCTAGACACGGGTTGGTATCTGTATCCTACTGAATGAATTCTTTCAGATGGAGTTGCAGGCTCGTCAAAAATACTGCGGTAAGTTGATGGCGAGTCAACGTATGCGCTGTATGGCCTAAAGGAACGCACTTTTGGTGTTTCATGGGCACGGATATCTTCAGATCCTTGAATTTAAAGAATAAACAGAAAGTTTAAAAGGATGTAATGATATTACATATTCTGTTGAATCTTAGGCATCCGTTAATAGTATACATATTATTTGAATTCCAAAGCTCAACACACAGATTATCAAAGAAGTACCAGTATTAATATTTAAAAGAACACTCATAATTTTCGGTAAAAAAATTAATTTTCAGTATTAATAATAAAATAAGTAAGAAAGTAGCATCTATTATACCTAAATACAATTTATTTTTAGAAAATGTTTTTGTTTTTCACAGAAATGGTGTATACATTAATGTAGGTATATTTCAATTTTATTAAGAGTGATTGATTAGTTTTGATATTAAAGTATAAAGAAAATTGAATTTGAAGATCGAGGTTTTAATTATTTTGGCAACGTAATTGTTTACTTTACTTCATGAGAATATGGAAAATATATTTTATTATAGATATGTTTTCTCGTTTCATAGGTACATTTATAATAAAATAAACTTCACCAACCTTTAAGGGATCGAATGTAAGACTGCCAGAATTTAGCTTTTTTGCTTGGGGTTTCATTCCTCCCAATCATTTCCAAATGATTTTTAAACATTTTGATGATTGTTTTATATTCCACTTATATTATAAAAATAGCTTTTTATTCGATTCCTAGTCTCGTTCGCTGTAAGTGTAAGAAATCGAAAGACAAAGTATATTATTTTTGTGTACACATTTGAAACTAATTACAAAGAAATCAATGAGATGTTCATAACTTAATGCACTTTTTCACATTTTGTATGCACTAGTTAATAAAAAAGTTTTTATGCAACATTCACAATGTTCACAAATTATAACGAGTTTTGGCTTAAATTATGATTCCATTCACATTATAAAAAAAAAAGAAATTGTCTTATATCACTTGAATTTATTCGTGTTTTATTGTTTAGTATTGTTGAAACATTTTTTTTTCTTTTTATTCCAAATCAAGTTCACAATTCTTATTTCGTTACTAAATAAATATTTTTTCTTACATCTTAATTCCTAAAAAATAGCGATCTATCCTCAGCGATGAATTTTTTCAAACTGCCAACAGATTTAATTTGGTTTCATGAAATTTCTTCGACAAAACTACATTAGAGATGATATTATATATGTACCTACATTTTTACTTTTAGAATTCGTGTTCCCTCCTGTTCTTTTTTTATAATTTTTGTTTGGCAGCGAGTATTTTTGAATCAATACGAAAATACAATGATAAATTTTAATATTTTTTCTTAATTTTTGCTGCTTAAAATACACAAGGTTTATAAACACATACTACAAAGAAAAAGCTCAACTTCAAGATCATCTCTACACATAGCCAAATGCCACGTATTAGCAAAATAGCTATATAGAAATATATCCGTGTTTTTGTGCACTGTATTTATGAATTTTGTATAGATACACTATGTATTGATATCTTATAATATAAACCTACATACTTTATGAAGGTATGTACTTCGAAACGGGTGACTGCTTCCTTTTTCGAATTCCTTTGAAACTTTTCCAATTCCAACCTGTTAAATAGAGGTGGGATGTGTGTGTGTTTGTTTAAACCAACAGAAATATTCGTGTTTGTACTTAATATGTAAAACGCAGTACAGACATATTGTTCATAAATACCTACATATTTCTCTTTCGGTTTCTGAATTTCAATAACAAAATTTTAAAGTACACAAACACTGATCTTAATTTCGGATATGATTCACAATTTTAGTTGAAAAGCATGCAAATGTATATATGTATTTAATAAAAACATTGAGATTATTTTTGGAGTATACCTATGAGCTTCTTTAAAAAATGAACTTGTTCTGCCATTGTTTTTAGTGTATACGAATTTTTTTTTTAATTATAATTTTTCAACAGTGGATATTTCAATTTTCCCATATTTTCTAGGTCAAAACTTGCTCAGATCTACTTGAAATTATCAAAATCAGAACTTTTGTGTTATTCCATAAACATACCTGGATGCATTTTAATATTACAACCTCTATTTCTTAATTCTATAAAAAAAATTATAAAATCATAATAAATTGATTTCTAAACGCTTCAACACATCAGTATATATGTATGTATGTATGTAGGTGCATATGTATAATCAAATTAATAAATACTTTTTATGCTTTGTTATTTATTTTGTTTGGGTCACGAAACTTTGTAGAAAAATTGTGTCTAAGTTATACATCTGATGGATACCAGAAATTTCAAAAAGAAGAGGCCCACACTGACAACTTCGTCATAAAATAAATTTGGCAAAATTTGACCGATAACTAATAACTCGCTATGGGGAGTTACATATATAATTTGTTGGGATTTAGAAAATTAATAGAAATATTGGTTGTTTTCGTTGTAAATATATGTTTCTCCGCATAAATGGAAACAATATGGTGGCGATCTGATAAATCTTTTCCTTCTCAAAAAAGTTAAATTTAATATTTTGAATTAATCTACGCCGCTTAGGTCAGAATCTGAATATAACAAAAACTCATTAGGTCAGAATTTTTTACAACAATTTATTACAAAAATTTCACAAAAATAAAACTTTTTTGGTTACAAACAAAGAAAAACCTGCGAACTAGATTTTAGTAACCTCGTATTAAAATCAAAAACGCAATAATTCTTCAATGACGCATTTGGATTTAGTTAAAAATGATTTGTTTAAGATACTAAAAGTTTGTACATTGAGAAAAAATGAAGCAATGTTAATTAAATACAAATTAAATTTAAAGAGAATAAAGAAACTAGCGGTACTGGCGACATAGCCAAAGTTAGAAGGGATGAATAATTTGAAGGATCCCTTTTTTTAAGTTTTTTTTATCATGAAACACAGTAAATGTGAAAACGAAAAACTTTACGAACTAACCACGAAAATTAATTAATTAAAAAAAAAAAAAAAATAGGCTGGGTTCGACCCACACTGATACTTCAAATTATACTTTGCAAATTTGGTATTCCTGATATTAAACGATTTACTTTTGATGTTGATTGATAACAATTTTATTAACATAAAAATGATCAGACTTAAGAAATTCCTTTTTGTAGTTTTTTATTTATTGTTAAAAAAATGTCTCTTCTATATTTGTCAAAAATGTACCATTATATTAACAGCATTATGTAAAAAAAAAAAATAAGTTTCAAGTTAAAATGATTGACCACTCTCGACATTAAGTCAAGAAAAAACTTTTAAAATTTGTTGGTAATTTTTTGTTTAAGATTCTTATTTTTCGTACACTTGTCAGTTCGATATTTGTCAATATTGTATCATAATTATGTTTACAGTTGTATGTATTATGTATTATGTATTTTGAAGATAATATCAATTTTCCTTCATTGCATATTTGGGCGATAAATTTATTTTTTAGTTTTTGTATTTTAAAAATACAAAAAATTGTACTTCGAACATACGAACGTACAAACGCACGAACAGAGGCACACACAGGCACACACACACTCTCTAGAAAAGACGGATTTAGATTCTGGGAACCCTAAAACGTCCAGATTTGTCATAAATTTCAATTTGACAAATCGGACCGATAACAATAGGTTTGTTTTTTTGGCAAAGCCATCCTTAGTCAAGTATTACATATACAGCACCCTCACTTCCGATAAAAGTAGAAGTAGGATCACACTACGGATAGAATCACCAGCTTTTAAGTTGAAAAATCACACCACTGCGGATTCATTTTATTGGGAGATCCCACTTCACTACGGATGGCTTTGCCAAAAAAACACACCAAATAACTCCCTGTGGGAAGTTAATAATTTAAATTTTATTAGATATCGCAGTATCGTTAAGTTTTTTGTTTCATTTTTTTTCTTTTCATTTCAAATCTTCTAGAAACAGGGCTTTTTAATTCATTCAATTCAATATATTGGACTTCTGTTTCAACTTAACCCTTGTTTACACAAATCTAGACCGATAAATCGTAATGATGGCATTATACTTATACAAGCTATGAAAATACACTTACAACATGAAACAATCTAAAGAATCCAACTTTTACCTTTAAGCTCCGCCTCTGTTTCCTTTGTTCGTGCACCCAATTTTCAAATATTTTTTTACGTTTTAGTAAGTATTGATCTAAAAATATGTATTTACTTCCACTTTATTCAAAATTTACAATAATGTCATCAATGTTGTCTTTGTTTTTATTTTATTTTGTTTTCAGAATGGCACTGAACCAAGTTATTCGGTTTAATAAAACAATCTAATTTTCGGGAATATTTTCGGTTTGCATTTTCAAGAAGCGTTTGAAAAGAAAACCAAATTTAATTGTTTTGAACTTTCAAAAGTTCTTTTGTTTTTCGTTTGACATTGATTTCACTTTCACTCTAGAAAACAATGTAAATAGTACTTTCATACATACATATGTATGTACATGTTACGACAAGGTGATCATTTTGAACAATTTATATAAGAGTTCAAACACTTAACTTATTTAAAAATAAATACGTGCCGCAGCTCCTGTTTGTTTTACTAGAGTCCAATTATTACTCTATTTTAGAATAGCTTTATAAAAAATGTAGAAACAAAATCGAATCATAAAAGTTTTTAAAAATTATCACTTAAAGATACTGAAATTTTTTGTTACATATGTATATTATATTATATGTAAAACAATCTTCTTTAAAATCAAAGAAAAGCTTAAGAAGTTTGTTTTCGGAAAAACTTAGGAAAGAATGAACCCAAATTTTAGTAAATCATGTCAAACCTATAGAAAAACATTATGAAATATCTGATTTTTTCATTATGAAGTACATTGAACCGCACTCAGATACCAAGTTTGTTCTGTTATTATTTTGAAAAATGAGTTTATGTGAATAAGTAGGCTTTTCTTTTTTTTCGATTTTTATCTTTATTGCAATCTATGTATTCGATTTACAGAATCAAACATTTTTAAAAATCTCAACATTTCGTCGGCAGAAAGCAAAATTGTTATTATTTTGCGGAAACTACTTCATATGTAAGTAATTATTTGGATTCAGGACAACAAAAGACAAAATACTTAAGAAATGTAGGTATGGTTTGGCATGTAAAAAAATAAAAATTAGAAGAATATTTGGGTTTAAGGTACCTAGACCTACCTATCTATTTTTGTATACCTACAGTTACTCTCAAAATTGAGCGTACACTTACAAGAAATTGAGTGTTATGGTTTTTTAAACGATTAAAATGCAATGTTTTTGGTAACTTCTTTTAAATTTCTTTTATTTAATACATTTATTTACATAAACAAAAGAAAAAACTATGAAAAACAATAAAGAAAACAGAATAACAATTCAAAAATTTAAAAATGGTTAAAATTCATGTCACAAAATTGAGCGTACACTTGAAGTCAAATGCAAAAAAAAAAAGTTGAATGGTGGTAAAAATAAAACTTTAATATTTTGTAGGGCCACCTTTAGCCGCTATCACAGCTTGTAGGCGCCGCGGCATCGATTCCACGAGTTTTGTTGTGAAAGAAGAGGGGATATTCTCCCAAATTTCTGTGATTTTCGCCTTCAACTGGTTTTTGTTGCTTGGATTGCAATTCTGGAGCCTTCGCTTGATTTCTTCCCACAAGTGTTCAATCGGATTGAGGTCCGGTGACTGAGGTGGGGTCTTCAGCTGATTTCTGGCATTATACAGCAACCATTCCTTCACAACAAATGACGTGTGCTTCGGGTCATTATCCTGTTGGAAGTAAAATGCAGCTGGGAAATTTAGTTTTTCCGCAGACTGACGCATGTTTCTTTTGAGAATGTCAAGAAATTTCCACTTGTCCATAATTGTGTCAATGAATTCAAATCTTCCCGTTCCACTTGCAGCCATAGACCCCCATAACATGACACTACCTCAACCATGTTTCACAGTGGGACGCAAATTCTCTTTTTTAAATGCAGTATTTGGTTTTCTCCAAACGATTTGCCTTCCGTCAGAACCAAATAAGTTGACCTTGGTTTCGTCTGAGAACAAAACGTTGTCCCAGAAACTTTGGGGTTTGTTGAGGGGCTCTCTAGCGAACTCAAGACGCTTTCGCCTATTTATCTTTGAAATGAGAGGTTTTTTTCTAGCTACTCTGCCAATTACGCAGTTCCTCCGAAGGACACGACGAACAGTTTCGGTTGATACTGCTTTCTGAATAACAGTCGCCATCTCTGCCGCCAGCTTGGGTACACTAATTTTGGAGTTTTCTTTAACTTTTCGCAAAATTACCCTCTCATCTTGTTGAGACAACATTTTTTTTCGTCCCCTTCCAGCTTTGTTAAGGATCGTACCTTCGTAACGGAACTTGTTTATAATTTTTTGAACTGTGGAATGAGTTCGCCCGACAATATCACCAATTTCCCGCAAAGATTTTCCTTTCAGGTGTAATTTTAAAATTAGCTGCCTTGTAGAAATGTCGGTTTCTTTTCTCTTTTCTGCCATTTTACCAAAAAAACTTTAAAAGAAGTGAATTTTCGCGACGATTGAATTCTCGACAGTAACTACGATCAAATTTAATGTAGTGACAAGTAAAAGTAGCGGTAAATTTTTTGTCTGTTACATTTAGCAAGCCATTTATACAGGGTGTACGCTCAATTTTGTGTGATGAATTTTTAGCATATTTCAGGTTTTCTTTAAAAAAATGCGCTTTTTTATTGTTCAAGTAATTTTTCTTCTTTATATGTGTGAGAAAATATAATAACAAAAAGAAATTTAAAAGAATTTGGGAAAAATTGGACATGTAAGCCATTAAAAGTAAAGAATTAATTATTTATATATGGGTGTACGCTCAATTTTGGGAGTAACTGTATAACAATTTTCACACCTGGCATAGGCTTCCTTCTCCTTCGTAAAAAAAAAAACAGCGACACTTAAACATATTAGAAGAGTTCAGCAGTAATCTTGTGCGCATCAAGTAGAGTCCTGCTTTGAAAATTTTGCGATGAGGGTTTACCGGTGTAACTGTTTATAACTCTCGTGTAAATCTTGTCAAATCTCACAAACACAGACAAATCGATTCCAACTGGGATGGAGTTATTTTTACTAGTGCCATAACAGCTATTTCTTATTTTTAAAAATGATTAATCTTCTTAAAAGTTCAACAGTTGCTGTTGCTGTTGCTCAGCGACGGATACAGAGTGGGGGTCCTGGGGGTCCGGACCTAAAAAGGAGTTAGTAATTTACTAGTTAGCAAAACGAAAAATTTTGGAGTCGTTAGCAAATTGTTAAATATTTAGCAAATTGCTGGTTAGTAAAATGATAAGTCCTTAACAATTGGTTGTTGAACATTTTGCGCCAATCTATGTATGTATTTCGTTGTTCTAATATGATTTGATTCTTTGTTTTTGACAAATATTTTTTTCTGATGAACAAGAAACAAAAAATTATTAATTGCTATATAACCGACAATCAGAATTCAGAAAAATGTTTCCATTATTGCAATTTTTTCTCTACAAATCTATATTTAATCTTTTGTGGTTCAAATTTGGTGTAAGTAATGCACAGTGGTGTGTTGGGTTAATAATTGGCTATGGTTTGTAGGTCAAAAATGTTGGTTCAAGTGTCATAGTTAGGAATAGTTGAAGTTATTTATTTATATATGGTTAATCTGGCAAACAAACACACTTTATTTTGATTTCAAGAATTAAGTATACTTATTTTTAATATTTTTAAAATGGAAATGGAAGGACATTTTTTTGTTACATTGCACACCCCGAAAAACAAAAATGAATTCCAGTGCAAATCAAATCTATTATTTTTGCAAAATATATACATATATTTTGATTATATAAATCAAACATTTGACTTTGACAGATCAACATTTTTAACTCATCTCCTAGACATAAGTTGGATATAGTTAGAAATAGTTAGTATTTGACACACCAACCATTCATTTCCGTACGATTTTATGGTTACACATATCGTAGCTATTTGCAATTCCGAACGACAAACCGAAAGCACCTCAGTTCATAGAATACAAACAAGGACAAGATTCTATCTTCTATATTCATTCATTATCCTTTTTCTTCTCTGTTCTAATTCTGTGTTTGGTGCAAGTAATGTATGCGAGAGTGTTGGGACTTCTACCACTTAAGTGATAGATCTACCACCTTTTAGCGCCTACAAATATTCACAGAGATGTTGATATGTCCAGCTATGAAATCTTGGACATTTTTGCTAAAAGCAAGAGAAAATTAAATATCACTTTGTAACCGTAAGTTCCTATTTTGTTTCTTCGTTCAAAACTATTTTAAAAACAGTTTTCAACAACAATATAAACGAAAATTTTCAAATTGTTATTTTTGGACCCCACCCGAAATTTTTTCTGGATCCGCCCCTGCTGTTGCTAATGATGGTTCTCTTACTGACGCTTTTGTTGCTGCTGGTAAAGTTTCTGATGGTTTTAATGATAAATGTGTTTGTGTTGGTCTAGGTCAGGGCTAGTTTTTGACTGGTGAGTTAACTCTGGGGGTTAGTTAACCCTGATCCTAGATTTAACTCTTGAATCAGTTTTTCAGTGAAGAGTTAACTCTCTCATCAAAATGTATGTGTCCATTACACTTCTTTCTGTTTCCTAACTGCGTTTTCTGCATCTTGCTCGATTGGACAATAATGTGACTGTAAACAATGTAATTATGCTGTATTTAAATTAATTATTCCGAAAAGCTCTCTACGTTGTACAAACCTAATTAAGAAAGATGCAGACTCTACTTCACTTCGCTATGTGAATTTCAAGCTAGGTATTCCTAAAAACTATTTTAATACGACCTAAGATCCATCAATCTGTCCTTTTCATGTTCAAATAAAAAAATTTGTAAATTTTCCAAGGCGAAATAATGAAAGCTTCAACGCTTAGTGTATATATTTTCAAAAAGCTGGTGGTCTGCGGACTAAAACAAAACAGTTTTCTTATCATCTTCGATTCATGAATTCGATGTAATTACCCGCGTTATATTATACACGAAGAACGAGTTCCTGAAGAACTGGTTCAACACATTTCATGTATTACAAGATTACAACAACACTACAAGACCTTGATATTTTCTGGTTCAATTTTCGTGAACCAAGACTGATCCCACCACCAAAAGAAGGGAAATTTTGCTTTTGCAAGGGGTAGTGTCTTTGTTCTGAGTTGTCAAAACGAGAGTATTTCCATAAACCATATTTTTTGGTTTAGGACTCGAATCCGAATCATTATCGCATAGCACACATCTGCACCTACATCTCTGTATCATGTATGGGCAAGATGGTTTGTTGGAATATAAATAAATTCCAATAATCACAACTGGCAAACATAATTTTAAAAAAGTGGGAAAATATGATCCGTATTGTTTTATTTTAATAATCTGAACCAGTTCATCTCATGTGAATAATCAAACGTGGCTATTATCATAGTCGAAACATGGCTTAATTCAAATTTTAACTAATCAGAGCTTTTCAACTCCTTTTTTAACGTGTAACGTAAAGATCGGTCTACTACAGCAGGATGGGATCGAGGTGGAAGCGTCCTGATTGCCGTCCGAACAACAATAAGCAGCAAACAATGCAATCTCTTGAATGACTTAGATGAAATTGAGCAACTTTGTGTTAGTACAAGTTCCAAAGATTTTGCTGATAGTATCTAAATATGTATTTATTTTTTATTGTAAGTTACATTCGTCCCATGAGTGAAATAGAAGTATATACTGAACATTTTTCAAATGCCCAAGCGATAGTAAATGATTTAGCATTTAACCAATTCCCATGTATACTCTGCGATTTTCATCTACATGAAATCGACTGGAAATATTTGGAAGATGATAATATTTTAATACCTTTTAATGTAATTAAAAATGCAGAAATGCTGGTTGACTCATTCTCGGCTATCGATCTTTTTCAAAGTAATAATGTAAAGAATAGCCTAAGTAGAATATTGGACGGTTTATAAATAGTGAATTAAAATATTCTTTAAATTTTTCTGATTTTCCTTTAATAAATAACTCCATTCATCATAACGATTCATAAGGCTGTATGTCTATCTTTTGAATTGTATGATTATGCAAATATTTTACGCAAAAATCAAAATTTTTATAATTTCGCAAAGGTAGATTTAATTGGACTTAATAATTTTTACAATAATCTTAATTGGAATGAGTTTATGTATTGCAAGTCATTACAAGATATGTTTTCTCAATTTAAATTAATATTGTTTGAAGGTATAGAGCGTTTTGTTCTCAATAAGAAAAAAAAAAACTTTCAAGCTTCCATGATTTAATCTACGGAAAAAGAACCTTGAAAATGTTAAAAATAAAGCATTTAAATTTTCCAATTAAGGATAGAATTTGACTTTCTTTACAAGTTTCTATATAGACAATATCTGCTTAACACTGAGCCTAAGTAACCAATAATCTTTATTATTCGGTTAAGGAGCTTGTCCACTTACTAGCATGTTTTTGTAAAAGGCAACATTCGTGAGTTTTATTATATTTCTCTTAAAGAAAGTGATGTGATTTGTTCATACTTATTATTTAGCTATGAATCAAGTAACTCGTTTGAAAATGATTTTAATTAATAACTTGATAAAAATATCAATTCAAAATGTATTCATTATTAAAATCATATTCTCAATAAATATAAATGGGCATAAAAGAACAGTTGAGCCTTATAATAATCACCAATAGAAAAGTACGCCCCGGACAGGTGTTTTTATTTCTCCAACTTCAAACTTTTGCGCGGACATTACAAATTTTCTTGTAGGGATTAAGATTGAAGAGATTAATTTTGTCTTGTCTCAATCTGCGTACTAGGCCTTAGAGGTAAAACAATTTTTTTTTTTATATTTTACTGAAAATAATTAACCTTTAATTTTAAGTGTGTTTTTAATTACTTATATTTTATATCATCCATTATGAAATATTGAGATACAAATTTAGAACGATAATATTTTTCTAATGACCACCCTGTAAGATACTTATACCCATATGTAACTATATTTATAGAAACATAATGCACCACACTATAAAACATAAAATCTGAACTAAGTAAAGTAAAAGGAAAATGTTGTTGATTATCCAATAACTTTATTTTTAGAAAAAAAAAAAAACAAAAAAAAACAAATCAATGTGCATTTTATATTTATTTGTGTATTTATATTTATAATTTAAATGTGTGCTTTGTATACAGTAGGTCTAAATAATGTATTTTTTTCCGAAGAGTACAAGGTCAGTGTAAACTTGTAGTAGATATTACTTTGACTTAGTATAAGGAACAACAAAAATGTTGTTGATGAAAGAAAAATAATAGTGAAAAATTAGGTCGATTTTTTTAATTATAAAGTTTCGGATATTATTCCGAATTATAAAAACAGCAACAAGCTAAATCTAAAAATTGGTTTCGAAGCTTTTTCACAAGCACAAACATATGTATGTCTGTACTTATACAATATATACCGCATATATAGCCCGTAACATGCGATGTGTGACCAAGCCAAGTAATAGCTTTTTTCGTTACCGACACTGAGGTGATCTTTTGAGTTGAAAATTCGCTCTGAAGTGTTTCATATTTAACGCATCAATTTTTTTCAAAATTTTGCAGTTTGAAAAAAAAAAAAACAACATCTACAGCAGAAATAGATCTAAGTAAAAAAAAAATAAATAAAAAGTATGTAATTTGCATACATACAATAAATTAATTTATTTTTATGTTCCCGAATGCCATCTTATAAAAAGCATCCATTAAGAAAGTTAAGATATTAAGAATTTTGAGTGTCTATTGACCAATTTAATCACAAACATTTTAAAAAAAGTTAGTTTTGAATGCGAATAGGTAAACCGCTTTATCCTAATTGGAAATCTATGAAATTAAAATGTAAGTTTCGTGGTCTCATTTTATTTCGTTAAAAATATGTAGGTAGACGAATTAATCACCAAACAAAATATAAGTGAAATTAATTAAGCAAACACAAAAATATTTAAAAAGTGTGCAGTAGAATTCGAGGCAGTCAATTTCTCGCCGTAACAATATGTCGACGTTTTATAAACTTCAAGTGCGTCGGAAAACAGGGTTACACCTGTACATTGTACCCGCCATACAATCACCAATTTGAACGATTTTTATGAAATTTTCAGGCATGCGAAAAATAAGGGAGAACAACTGTCGATGTTTTCCAGTAATATTAGAACCGTATCCATTCTTAAAGACATCGACCTTCATACTTAAATCAGATAAAAACCACTTTTGTATACGTTCCTTTTCTATTTCTTTTATTGGAAGAGTAGTTTTCATAGTCCTGTTCTGGAGGAGGACTAAGGATTCCTAATCCTAAGTTAAAAATATACGCCATAAATTTTTTCGCACATAAAATGAGATTGTAAAATAATGTAAGATGGTCCTTACTGTATTGATACTATTGTCGTACTGAAGGATTGTTGGTCGCGACTTATTTATCTCAATCTCAACAAACTCTTTTTCCAATCTTATCAACTCAGCCAGCGCAGCGGTTTCTTTTAAACACTGAAACCTTATTAATATAAAGTATCCACGTGTGGTTTGGAATTTTTTACTTCTTGGATTTTCTTAGAACTGTACCTCCTCTGATGACTTCACTGCCTGGATTCCAAGTCAATTCAGCCTGTGTAAAAATTGATAGCGGAAGATCAGATCGTCTGAAAACTTCATCTTGAAAATCATGAAAATTCCTTGTAGTGCTCCAGGTCTCCTTACCATCAGTCTGATTTATGATGTAATGTATTGCATTATTGTACCAAGGTGCGAATATTTTGCCATAACTATACAAAACATTAATACACAATCTTACGGTAGTTTATAATGCTTAAATTCAGTTTTAAAAAATGTATGTTGAGGAATGTATGTTCATAACACCCGGTTGTATGTTAGGGAAGTTTTCAGAGTAAGTTTGTTAAAAAGTAAGTATTTCTTCGGGAGAAGGTACTTAATTATATATCAAATTAGAGCTTACAAATTTTTATGTATTCAAAATAATGCACACAAAAATATGTCATTATTGAATGTTATGGACTCAAAGGATTTATTTATTTATAAATTATCGGAAAACAATTGAGCCCGTTATATAAATCCCGGAAGGGAAATATGATAACCCCCCTGAAGTAATGCAAACAGCAGTTCCGTGGGGGGGAGGTCAGAAACCGAAAGGTTGGAGGAGTTTTGGTCAGTATGCACTACGCGAGTCCGACACACAAGGATAGTCAATGGGTCAACGCCGTTAAGACTTTCTTACGGTACATAAAGCATTTCTCCTGTCTATTCCATAAAGGAAAACAAAATTATTATTATTTTTATTATATGATATATTTATATGATATATATATATATATGAACATACACTGCCAATCACTAGGATGAGGCCACATATTTTTGTATTTTTTAATCGATTTTCGTTCTTTATACCTGCTGGAAATTTCGTACCCATAAAAATTTACTACATTTGAGTAGGTAGATATTTTCTTTAAAAAAAGTAATAAAATTAAGGGGTTAAATAGAAAAAACTGTTGGAATTTCCCTACATTAATTAAAGAGCTACTTAAAAACAGTATGAAAAAGTGCGTCACTTGGATGAGGCCACATGAAAAATCTTATAAAATATCAAAAAAATGAAATAAATGTTTACAGTTTTTGGTTTTCAAACATTTATTTATTAAGTTTTTCTCCATTAATAATGAGTATTCCCCCCTTTTTGGGATATGACCTCTATTAGACGTTTGGGAATGGAATCATAAAGTTTTTTTTAAATAGTCAAGTGAAATCTCGTCCTAGGCATCACGGATAGCTTCAATTAAGGAGTCCTTGTCTTCAAATTGTCTACCACCTTCATAAACTGTTCGAGATAGCCATGCCCATACGTTTTCGATTATGTTCAAGTCCGGTGAATAGGGTGGCCATGGCAAAAGCTCTACGTTTTCTGATAAAATCCAGCTTTTGATAACCCTGGAAGTGTGGATGGGGGCATTGTCTTGTTAGAAAATCCAAGGCAGAGGTGATGTCTTCCCAAAATTAGTTCCTCTTTTCTTAAATCATGGAAATAAAAGTTGTAACCATCGGGGCCGTCAAGGTTAAACTTTTTTTCATCCGAAAAGAAGACGCGTTTCCATTGACTGCTCCAAGAGACATGTTCTGTTGCAAAGTTCATTCGCAGCTCCTTGTGTACTTGCTTTAGAACAGGTTTCTTTTTGCGTTTTCTTCTCTGGATAGTACCATCTTTTCTTATTATCCTTCGGACTGTCGAAATACTGGCTGATACTCCGCTTTTGGACCTTATTTTAGTAGCTGATTGAGTAGAATTTGAAGCAATACGTAAAATTAACGGCTTTTCTCGGGATGTTGTTGCTTGGGCTGTGCGTTCTTTTTGGTTTTTTCCATAGTTTTGAGGATCAGCAAGATAGTTGTTTACAACTGTCTTACTTCTGTTCATCTTCCTTGCTATTTCTCGGCTTGAGAGTCCCATTTCCTTGAAAGCATCGATTTGTCCTCTTTCTGCCACTGTCAACGTCTTTCCGGAACCCATTTGTAATTGAAATTTAATAAAAAGAGTTATTTGTATAACTTTCTTAAATATTGCAACCAAAATTTTGAAAAAAATTGCTGATGTCAACTTCTACAACGAAATATTCGCAATGGCCTCATCCTAGTGACGCACTTTTTTATATCCTTTTTAGGTAGCCCATTCATTAATGTAGGAAAATTCCAACGGTCTTTTCTAATTAACCCTATAATTGTATCACTTTGTTTTAAGAAAATATGTACCTATCTCATGTAGTAAAATTTTCCGGGTTAACCAAATTCCAACAGGTATACAGACCGAAAATCGGTTGAAAAATATGTGGCCTCATCCTAGTGATTGGCAGTGTACATGTCATGTATATTTTTTCCTTGGGTGTTAAATCCTACCAAATTACCTGGATTTAGAGTGATCTTATAACAAATAATAAATAAATAAAATAAAAATTTTGCAAATCGCTTCTTAGTCAAAAGTTTATTGAATATTGACAACCAACCACAAAAAATTAATGAATCTCGTTTTAATATACATTATACAAATCGAAGAATTAATTTATTGAACCGTTCCTCTTTTCTAATTATTATTGTTATTATCTCTGATTAAAATTAATTTCATAGTTAATAGCTAAATCACAGTCCGGCGGTAATGGGCGTTTTATGGATTAAAGATACGCGACACTAGCATTTGTAAAACAAAACTCACTCGTATGTATATGTATGTAAGAAGATTCAAGTCTCAAGCGTTGACTGACATATAACACTATTTTTTAAAAACTAAGCAAACAAATCGTTCATCTTATACATATACCTACATCTCGACAACTGAAAAAAAGAAATTGAAAATACTATTTTTAATTATTTTCTTTTATTATACATATAAATATATAGTACATACAATTTTTTTTTTTAATTCAAACAAAATAACTGACAACCAATAGCTTTCCAGTTGTCAAACGTCCGACCGAATAGAAAATAGATGTATGTATGTAGTTTTGCTCGGCTCAGACGTTTACGATATCAACGCTTATGGTAACATTTCAAATTGCCTCATATAAGCGCAGCGACCGAAAGCGAGATTGTGATTAAGCTACCTATAAAAAAGAAATAATTTAGACATCAAATGCTATAGTTATTTGTTTTTTATACTTTCAGGCAAGAAAATAACACAAGGCACCTAGTGTTTTCTATAAAGTCTCTTCAATCCTACGTAGTTCCATCCCATTCTTCGTTTTCAACAAACAAATTTGCTGAAAATCTTAATGGTGGACAGTCGTACCTACTTACGTTGATGGAGGTCTTACCGAATCTACAAAAATATGTATCATACAGCGTGATCTTAAAATTTGCAAACTGGTTTTAAAGCCGTAGGGGTTTGAGAAGTAGAGAAGGAATATGACGGATTATAAGGTAGGTTTACCGAAAGTTTTTTTGAATTTCACTTAACAAAAATTTCTTTTGGTAGCATAAATAAAGACACTGCTATTAAATAAGCTTCAAGTAAATAAACACAAATTGTTTTAATTTTATTATTTTATACATTATGTACATAACTACGTACATAATATGTATATCATCAATTATTATATTGCCCATGCTGTTAGCTGAGGGTATGAATATAAACATGTTTTGATTCCTGGCAAAACATAAATATGTACCACAATAATATACATATTAAATGTGCGCATGCCCACGTACCGATCGTGCAAACTATCATATCTTATTCTAAGAGATTTCGTTGCCTCATAACTTAAACTAAAATCATAATTATAAAGAAGTTAGTACTATAGAAAGCATGAGCGATGGACGATATATTTAATACACTTTGATTGTTGATATAAACTACTAAAAGAAAAAACATTTCGCTGAATTAAATAAATATACTTCCTAAACAATAAGGTTTGCAATTTTGTCTCCATACAAAACAAATGATGTTTTGAAGCTAAAATTTCCACGAATTATATCTCTATTGTGTGAAATAGATAGACCAAAATGCTTTCTAATGTGTTTGCATTTTACAGTGAAATTTATATCGTTGAAACTTACTTGGCATACAATTCATTTTTCTATGAACTTGATTACCTACTTGAGATTTCGAAAACTATTTCAGTAGAAACTTGATTATCTCGGATTATTTTAAACATAATTTTCCCTGCACAAAAAAAATAATTTTAATGTTTGGTACGATACATATGTCGTTTTTAATTGGCAATCCGGAATTGGAATAAGAAGTAGAATCCCAATTGAACAGTTTTTCTGAATTCTGAAAAATTTAAAGTTTGTTGTGACTGTATTGGTAAAGTGTGATATGTTTTAACTATATATGTGTATTTATGTACGGAACAAATTAGGAACAATTGTTAAAATATTTTCAATATTATTTCGAGATACCCTTCTTCATCCACGGTATCTCAATAACGGGTAGAGATATCGACACCAATTAAATTTTGTTCGATAGGTTATAACTTCGAAAAATGCAGAAAGGACTTTCATACAAATTTAGTGAGCGTTTTTTTCACAATAGCTGTTCTTAAAAAAAATTTTGGTTGGCAGCAAATATCTCAGGAATGGATAGTGCCTTTGACTTCAAATAAATTTTATTATATACATTGTAATGTGATACAGATTTGGTACAAATTTGGAAAATTTTACTCACCTTAATTTTTTTTAAATAGAAAAACTAAAAAAAAATGTTTGTCGCTCAAATATACAATGAAGGGAAAATGATATTATCTTCAAAACTATTAGCTACTTCATTCATATTTATTTATTTTTGTACAATATACAACTGTAAACATATAGTATAATTTTGACAAATGTCAAATTTACATTATTTGACAATAAATAAAAAACTAAAAAAAGTTCTAAAAAATATTGGTACATATTGTTTTTCCACTACAATATCTCGAGAAATTTTTTAAGTCTGATCATTTTTTTTTTGTTAATAAAATTGTTATCAATCAACATCAAAAGTAAATCAATTAATATCGGGAATGCCAAGCTTTCAAAGTATAATGGGAAGTTATCAGTGTGGGTCGCACTCAGCCTCTTTTTAGTGTTTGGGTAATGTGGCGGTTGAAAGTAAGTTTAGAATCGAGATATTTCACTTGAAGGCCTCGTAAAACCGCGTGGTTGCTTGGAAGTTAATAAGCTTTTCTTTTTCTCGTGAAAAAGATGGCTTGTATCTTGTCAGCGTTAAGTTTAATTTTCCATCGGTTACAATTTTCGTCTAATATTCTCATCGCATTGTTTAAGTTCGTCTCAATGTTTAGACCAAACGTATATGAAGAAAGTATTGCAGTGTCAGCAAATAGCTGCTTCACAAGACGGTAATGAAGGAAAATCAAAGTTATACAAGTTATTCAGGGTTGTATGATCTCCAAGATGTCTGAGCTATATTTGTGATGAAACTTACCTTGAATAACATAGCACCATTGTGATAGATTTGGCACTTTTTCTTACTGGTGTACGCAAGGTCTCTAACATAAATTTTGTTCTCCTGGAATTTAAACACTTTTCTAAAGAAGGCAAGAATATGTACAGTATATATGTATGAATCTATGCAAAATCGGAACTTTTCTAGGAGAACTTAAAATTATTATAGGTAAATTTTGCTTGCATGCTTTCGGCATGATCCAGTCATCAGGAAATATTATAAATGCTAAAGTAAGATATATATTTTTTTCACTTTTTAAAGTTTAACAAAGGAGCGATAGATATTTTTTTTCGCACCATCTCATGTAAAAGCATCTACAATATCTAACAATTTAAATTTTTGCCACTCTGCTATGCCGTTGAATAAAATTTATTTTTAAGTTTTCGTTGTTGTTAATTGCTTGCATTTAAATATAATAAATAAATAAATTTATAGTATAGATTAATATAATTAAATATAAATAATTGCTTACATTTTTTCGTGTGAAAATATAATGCATAAAGGGGACAATATTATTTGTATCACCTTTTTGTTTATTTTTCAAAGAAACGGAACGTGATGACAAACATATTCACATACGGTTTTGGCAGTCGCAGTCTGTTAGATTTGAATTACTTTCATTTGCTTTGAAGTTTTATTAGGTAATACATTAGAGGAAAATTATTTTTACCAAAACTTTGATTTAATTAGTTCGACATTACAAATGCTTGCAAATAGAATTCCAGCCGTTTTGCTAGTTCTGCATTTTATATAGAAAACGAATTCTACTATCTTACATTTATTGAAGTAAAAAACAACCTTTAAGTAAATACACGTTCATTGTTAATTTTATTTTAACATTTGAATCAAATCCTAGAATAATGGTGCAATTCAATAATGTGTGTGGTATCAGTGATCAAAAAGTGATAAAATAAATTTAATAACTGTTTTTCTAATTAATTTTTGTTTAAACTTCCAAACATCAATTCAGAAATTACGCATACGCTTAACGGCCTAACAGTAATAAAAAACAAGGTGTTATTTTTGTCGGTTTTAATATTTTTATTAGCAAAAAATCTGAAAAAATATATGCAACTTGGAAAACAATTTTGATCAGAATAAAACTTTCGGCTTATTTTTTTATTTCATCAAATTCCAAAAATTGAAATTTACTTATAGTATAGAACAATTTTTAATTTATTTTTTTTCTGATGTTTAAATAATAAATACTGATTATATTCCAAAATCTTATCAAATCTGTGTTACGTCATAGTGTGCAGAATAAAATAATATCTTGAGACAATTGCCACAAACCAAAAAAAAAATGATTTCAAATTGCTTGAGGTTTTTTAGCTTCTGGCTTATTATTATTATTATTATTATTTCAACATTTTTAACAACTTGAAATTGTGATGTGACCCCTTTTAGACTATCATTTGTGTGTGAGATATTTATAAGTTGTATTACATGTTGCAAATATCAGTGGATTTGTTTTTTGAGAGTAGATGTTGGTGGGTTGTTCCTTGTTGAATTGTGACCGAGTCTGACGACAAAGATTGTGATTTTGCGCTTTGGTTGGCTTGTAGGGTATTTTGGTTTTGTAATTTGGATCCATCAGTAAAAATGAAGTCTCAACCATAGTTTTTGAGTTCAGATGAGATATCTGAGAATAAAGAGCGGTAAAGTGAGTTATAGTGGGCCAAATACATAAGGATGGAATCAGATTTTATATGTCATGGAGGTTAAGATAAGAGATAGTTTCTTCATTTCTTGAGTTCCATTTCTTGAGCTTTTTATCAATGATTTTGCTAATTGAGGATGGAATACATTTTTTACATCTATTTCTGATGCATTGATGGATGTCCTATCGATGGCTGAGTTCTTTTAAAATACAATGGTTTTTTAATTGGTAAAGTAGGGAAAACATTAATTCTTCGCCTTGCTGTCTAGTGGTATGTTGGCCTTAAAGTTTTCAGAATGGTCTTATTAATATATAAACCATAGTCAATCTTAGTTAAGACTAGCATTTTTGTGATATGTATGATAATGTATTAATATGTACCAGTATATTCCTTTTATTACTTGCTAGACACATTTATATATCTTAATATATATAAATTATGTGTCACGTTGTTTGTCCGCGATGGACTCCTAAACTACTTAGCCGATTTTAATCAAATTTGCACACCGCGTGCAGTTTGATCCAACTTAAAAGATAGGATAGCTTACATCTCAATTTATGATCACAATATTATTTTATTGCAAATTATTTGTCTATTATTTGATAGTCACAATTATATGTTAGCTCCAAACGATTTTATCAGATAGCGACATCTGTGCACTGGATTGAGTAAGTTAAAAATTCAATAGATGGCACTATTTCAAACGTCTAAACGTTCCATATAAGCTACAATTTAATAGCATAACTACCACATGTTGCTGAGGCTAAAGTATAGGTTAAATTTATTTTGTAGTCAACCGAGAAACAGTGAATTTTACTTTTTCAATTTTTGGTGTCTTGAAAAGCACGTACTCTAATTTTTACCCCGGTAAAATGTATGCACAACGAAACAGATCTTACGAAATTCACCGGGCCATCTAGAAAAATTTTTTGTATGGAAAATCAAATAAGCAACAATAATTTTATTCCATATCTTGAGTTTCTGCATTAAAATTTGGGCAAGACGAAGTTTGCCGGGCCCTCTAGTACACATATAAATTTACATAATATATGTACATGTACATCTTTAAAAACTCAACATACAGCCTACATAAAACTATGTACCTAACCTACTCCTTATGGTTCACATTCAACATCGGACCTTTAAATTTAAACACCCTCTATAAAGCTCAAGAGTTTGTTTAAACGCACTAATCTCTGGAACTCCTGGTTCGAATTAAAAATTAATTTTTGTTTTGTCAATTTGTCGAGGAAGGCTATATACTAACATTACGATACGATTAATATGAGCGAAGAATCAGTGGAAAATGTTGCAAAAACGTTGACATTATTGAGGATTTATTTTTATATTTTATTTTACTCCTGCGAATGTCTTTTAAAATTGACCCACCTAAACCTATTTTATTGATATCTAAATTGGTCGAAATTAATTCACTATTGCCAATTATGTGCCAAATTTCATCCAGATCCATTCAGTTATTCTGGAAGGGATTGGAAAATTTTTTTTAAAAAATCTATCCCACGGGAATCATACATTTTACTTTGATAAAAAGTAGCCTATGTGCTATAAATTTTGTTTCAAAGTTATTTTTAATTGGAGACGGTAAAGTATCTCATTTTGAAAATGAAATTGATCGCAATTAATGAGAAAGAGTGACTAACATTGAGGATTTAATATCGAAAGTGTACCCTGATATCGTCTAAATAGAAAATAAAGATTTACAATGGATGTGTCAAAGGGCAATTTTGGCGGCAAGAAACAGTAGCGTTGACGAAATTTACGACCTTATTTTTAACTAAACTTTCAAGCGATATAAATACCTGCACGTCTATTGATAATTTAATGGATCAAGAAAATGCGGTCCATTACCCACAGGACTTTCTTAATTCCTTAAACCCAAGTGGCCCTCCCCACATTCCCTCAAGTTAACAATAAGTGCCCAATAATTTAACTTAGAAACCTTAAACCACCAAATTTATGTAACGGGACCCGACTTAAAGTCAAATATCTTTGCAATAACGCGATCAGCAGTTGGTCAAACTTATACCGAGCCTCCCAATGATTCCAAATGATTTACCTTTTAATTTTAATAGAATTCAATTTTCCGTAAAATTATCTTTTCCCGTAACAATTAAAAAATCAAATATTTAAACTGTCGAGATCGGGTTGTAGAGAAAATTAGTATATTCTACTACAAAATAAAACTAAAATATCATTTACGCAGAAGTACTTTAAAATATATTTTTTTTTAAATTAATCTTAATTTCGATCGTAATAACTGAAATTGAAGCGAATTAATTCGCGGACAATAGCTAGTTAATTAATGTTTTGTATTTTTTTTTTTTGTATCTAGTATCAGGTGACTAAGTAGATAGAATCATCTTCCACGATGTATGGGCTACTCTTAGAAAATCTCTCGGAATACATAAAGTCCGTTTATGGAGAAGAAAAATGGGAAGACATTCGTCGCCAAGCTGGTATTGATTCTCCGTCTTTTAGTGTTCATCAAGTTTATCCAGAGAATTTACTTAATAAACTGGCGAAAAAAGCGCAGCAAGTTCTAGGAGTATCAGAACGTGAATTTATGGACCAGATGGGAGTTTACTTCGTCGGTTTTGTTGGACAATACGGCTACGATCGGGTATTATCCGTTCTTGGTCGACATATGCGAGATTTTCTTAATGGCTTGGATAATCTACATGAGTATTTAAAGTTCTCCTATCCAAGAATGAGGGCGCCGTCATTTATTTGCGAAAACGAAACAAAGCAAGGCTTAACGTTGCATTACCGATCAAAAAGACGGGGGTTTGTGTACTATACAATGGGTCAAATAAGAGAGGTATAAAACTTTCTGTTTCTTTAAAAAAAAATAATTGTAACTAACCAAATTTCAAAACTATTGTAATTAGGTGGCTCGACATTTTTATCACAAAGAAATGCATATCGAATTAGTACGAGAAGAAATTCTTTTCGATACTGTTCACGTCACATTTCAACTTACTTTTGATAATAGAGCATTTACGTTGGCATCACTAGCGATGACAAGGGAAGAAAAACACCTTCCTATAAGTGCACATGTCTTATTTGAAATTTTTCCTTTTTGTATAGTATTTGGGTAGGTAAATTAAATCAATATTAATAAATAAAATGCTTGACTACTTGTCCCTATTTTCAGCTCGGACATGGTAATACGAAGTATAGGAAATTCTCTAATGGTTATTTTACCGGAGCTGATAGGAAACAAAATTACAAATTGGTTTGATTTAGTTCGACCGCTAATTGCCTTTAAATTCCAAACTGTAAGTGAATATATTGAAAGTATTTAAAGAAAGATATTTAAAGACTTGTTTATTTAAAGATTTTGAATAGGACAAATAATATTTTCGAACTAGTAACCGTGGAGCCGGTGCCTGAACGAGTTGATGCACAGAAAAAAAAGGAATTATTATTCAATGACGATGGTAGTGATTTAGAAAAAACTCTCCGACTTAAGGGTAAGAAAATTACAAATTTATTTAAGATTAAATAAAAAGCAACATAATTTATTAATATAATTATGTATAAGATACATAATATGGGGATTTGTATATTGGAAGATAGAACCCCCTATCTTCCTCTGTTTATGTGGGAGGGGCAATTTAAAAAAAATGTCTTTAAATGGAAAAGAAATTGTTTAGAATTAAAGGTAATACTAACAATTAAGTATTATACATTCCTTTAAGACAACACTCTATTCTATCAGCCTGTTTTTGAAATCGAAAAAAGTCAGTCTCGTGTCGATATCGGCTCCCGCCTTTAGTATTATAATTGTAAATAATTTAATTTTTAGTTTCGTACTGTCCCAAGTATTCGAACAATTGAAAAATATACTAAATTATGTACAATGTACAAACAATTTATATCTACTTAAATTTATTTATTTATAATAATTAATTTTATACAAAATTAAAGAAAATATTAAAGCACGATTATGCAACTGGCCCTAAGGTGTAGGTACAAAGCCTAACAAAAAAACGAGTTTTTCCAAAGTCTAGTCTCACTCAAAGAACCCGTTAGGCATTTCAATGAGTATTTTCAGCATTTGGCTACTTTACCTGAGATATATATTAAAAATTAAAAAAAAACACCCCAATTAATGCAGGAATACCAATTTTGAGAATAAAGTTAAGTTATAAAGTGAATAAAGGCTTTTTTATCTTGTATTACAAATCTAGCGACAATTACCAAAATAAAACCAATTATTTAAGGTTCTTTGAAACGTTGAGGTTCGACAACTTTCTGTTTAAAATAAAAAATAATAATATTTGCATTAATTACACATCATTTCAAACATTTTTTAACTATGTATGTAGGTAGAAAATATTACTGTTTAATATAATTATACATACTATAGCCGTGTTTTATTGATAATTGAAGATACTAGCTAGTTAAATTTTACATGGAAAACTACAACTCCTCATTAGTGAACAAAACAAAATTATTTCGTAAGTAAACTTACTCAAATTGATTCTCCACAAAATTTTTAAGACTTTTAGGATCAATTCATATAAGATAAAATAATTTTTTTTTTTGAATTAGTGTATTTAACCTAATCATTTCGATGCCTTTCAAATGCAAATGTTAAATTTCCGATTTTCATAAAAGCGAAACTGAAATATTTGTAACGCAATTGATCGCATATAAACAATGAATACATTTATGAAAACACCCAAAGTAATATTAATATGGTATTGAGTAGAATAAGTTGGTAATTATGACTCTGCAGGTAACTTAAAGTATTTTTTTATTCAGTATTTCGTTATAATTTCATGTTGAATTTCGTCTTCTGATATCTTATTTATTGAATAAAAGAATGTTAACTATCCAAATAAATGGTCTTTATATTAAATTGGATAATAATTTACAGAAAATAGTAAACCACGATTATTCAACTGGTCTTTAAAGTTGCTGAAAACTTAGTTCCATAGCTTTCGCTCTTCCATATAAGCCAATGAAATTGAACAGGGAGTTGCTAAGGTGGTCAACTTTAAGCTGTTGGCGGTAAATCTAACAACAAAATCAATATAATTTTCAAAGTTTTACTACAAATATAATAATATATATATAATATAATGAGAAAGCATTTTAAACCAACTCGGTGTGCATTTTCATGCATTTTCCAACTCGGCCCAATAATTTACACAATACATTCTTCGAACACCTCTCATGTAGAACAGCTGTTGTTTATTTTGATTTATAACTCAAATTGAAATTTTTAACTAAAGTGTAAAGATGTTAGCCAGAAATTTCTTAAACAAGTGAGTTTGTATATTTACAACTTTTGTTTGCAATATGCATTCAATTTTTTCTATTTTCAATTGCACATTTGCCTTTTATATTTTGTACGTGACAGAAGATTTAGAAATTTTGACATCAGTAATTTGACAAATAATGCAGGGACACACAACTTTAAGAAGACAAATTAAAAGTGAATATACAGAGCGTTTTATTAGTACTCGAATACTATGTTAGGGATTACCAATAAAACACAAAAGAAATTGTTTTCCAAATTGAAGTGAATGGTTAAATAAGACAACTTTTATTTGTGTAAATCAGCTTTTCAATTTAAATAAATGTGTAAGATATTGCCGGTGGCATTTTAAGCAAAGAGTTTTCATAAAAAATCTACGCAAAATACTTTACTATTTGTAAAGTTTTTATTGCAATATAACTATCAATTACAGGTGTCCTTTTTAGACTTCATTTTCAAGGTTCTGCTGAATATAAACACAATACCTATTTACTTTTAATTTATTAATTTTCAGGTCAAATGGTGTATATGGACAACTGGAGAATGATTATGTTTTTGGGAACACCAGTAATGCCAGACTTAACCTCATTGATAACCACTGGACTGTACATTAATGATTTATCAATGCATGATTTTAGTAGGTGCGTATTAGTTTCGACAAAATATTCAATTTCAGTTCACAAAATAAATGTTCTCTTTATCTTATTTTCATATTTCCGTTTTTGTTTTAGGTATAGCATTTAATTTATCTTTTTTTGTTTTATCAGGAACGTTTAAAAAGACGCGATTGCTCATGCTTCAAAGTAGTTAAGCCCCGTACAGATTTATAAAAAAAATATTATTGTTCTTAAGAGAATAGATATTCGAAATCAGATGACCAATTTTAGCTGTTTTGTTGGATTTGTTCTGAGTCTCAACAAAAGCTCATAAACATAAATCATTATAATGTAGTATTATGACTTTGGTACCAAAGAATGCTTTGATATTTTAAAATTCGTTTGTGCACTTAGTTGAGAACAATGATTCTTCAATTTTTAATAAAAGACAATTTTATTTGATTTTATTAGCTTTAATTTTCAATTTATAGATGTATAAATTGGAAGATACAAATATGCAAAAACCAGACAACGTCAAAACCAAGTATGAAATTTAAAAAAAATACCCGTTTAGCTTTTCTGTAACTGTTGTACAAATATTTTTATTTTAGTTAAAAACAATGAGCAACGAATAAAAACAAATGTTATTTAAAACATACTTAAGTCTAAATTCTTCATAAAAACTTTATAAAATGGTAGAAATCTACCTAAATTTAATGTAAGCAATTTAGCATATTAAAATTTGTGTTGTAATAGCTAAAATAAGAGAATTAAAAAATAAAAATTGGTCGTCGCGAATTCCAATATGACTGCTACGAACTGTCAAACACTATTTGCGTTCCACATACCATCCACACTGCAACGAATGAATTGTTTGCGCGCGACTAACCTCAAAATCATTCTAAAAGGATGTTCTTGGCCAATAATGTTCTTGGCGAAGAATAAAATAAAGTTCATTTGAACGAAATGTCAAAATGGACGAATTTTCGTTCATTCGTTGGTCGCTCTCATATGAATAGTCCTTAAGGGTATTTTAGAAGGTATTAAACTGTTCTATCTTTTTGTAGTTTGTAAAATTTTTGTTTGGCATTTTTTTGCAATTTTGTTTAAGTTTTTCGGTTTAATGTCTAATGATCCCATAGATCCGATTCCCCCTTAATACCTAATGTTCCCATAGATCTAATTTCCCCTAACTTAAAGTCAGGGGACTCTGTTGCATGTTCTTGCCACAAAAAGTGAAATGTATTAATCTAGAATTAATATAAATTCACATTGTAAGAAAGTGAAAATATAAATTATACTACTCTTCCACTGACCGATTCAGTTCTATGTATCTTTAAAATAATTTAGAGATCTTATGTTAGCTGGGACGCAACAATCTGTAGAACTTAAATTAGCCTTAGATCAAGAACAACAAAAATCTAAAAAACTGGAGGAATCTATGAAAAAACTAGATGAAGAAATGCGAAGAACTGATGAGCTGCTCTATCAAATGATACCAAAACAAGTCGCTGATCGTCTAAGAAGAGGAGAAAATCCTATAGATACTTGTGAAGTATGATATGTACAATGATTTGCGGAAAATTCGCCGAGAACAATTCATCGAAAACGATTCACCGAAAACACAATTCCCCGAATCACAAATACTGTTTTAAACTATAGTGGACAATATTCTTTGAAACCTTCAACTACAACGGAAAACATTTACAAAAATGTTTAACTACAGCGGGAAATAGTCAGAGATTTTCAACTACGCGAGATACTTCGTTTCAAAACAATAACGTAAAACATTTTTAGAGATTAACTTAATATACACTCCTCGCCACTTGAATAGGACACCCTTAAGGTCATTCTTCCATCGTCTATTACATCCTAACGAAGCGTGCTAGAGACTTTATTGTTTTTTTTTAATGAAATTTCATTTATTTGTTGCCATATTACCTGAACGAAGATTTAATGGTAAAGCTTTAAGTTTTGCCAATCAATAACTAAAAATAACTTGCAAAATTTGGGGTCCTAATTTTGCGCCACTTGAATAGGACAATTTAACAAAAAAATACTTTTTACAATTTTATGATACGTTTTATTCAAAAAAATCTTAAATTAAGGATAATTAAAGTATTAAGATAAAAAACTGATGTTTTAAGAGTGTGTTGAGCCACCTTTCTGCTCCAAAACTTCACACATCCGATTTGGAAGCGATGCATACAAATTTCCCAAATAATCCAGTGAAATCGTACTCCAAGCTAATTCGATGGCTTGGGTTAACTCAGGTATACTTGAATACTACTGTCCTGATCCATATACTTGACGCGTCAACCATCCCTAAACATTTTCTATTATATTCAAATAAGGTGAGTACGGTGGCCAGCTTAATACCTCCACATTTTGGCTCAGTATATACTTTTTAACTACTTTAGCTGTATGTATTGGTGCATTATCGTGTTGATAAATCGACGGCAGAGGTCCAAAAAGGGTTTGAAAGAACGGAAAAGCCTCTTTCAATATACCGTTGTAAGACAATGAATTCATTGTTGTTGACAAAAAATTTAGTTTACAGGTAACATGATAAGAAAGCCTGTCATGCTATGAAGCCTGTCCAAATGATGAGCTCCCGTGCAGAGGTTGTGAAAATAATTGCTATAGCCATCGGGCCTTCCCAGATTAATATTTTTTTCGTCGGAGAAGACTACTCGATGCTACTCCGAAATCCAAGTCACTTGTTTACGATAAAAACTGAGGCGTTGCTGTTTTTGAACTGAGTTAAGGGGTGGTTTTTTTTTATTATTAGTCTTTTTATGTGTTTGGCTTTTGAAATAACGTGACGGATAGTTGTGGGCCTTGCTTTGATACCTCATTTTTCCTTGATTTTTGCCAAAGAGTTGTGAGAATTCGACGCTTTTCTTAACAAAAGTCTCCTCTCGGCATTGGTAAGCACGCTGCGTGTGCGGCATTTCATATTTTTTCCATAATTTAATTCGTCACTTAAAAGTGCTGCAATAACATGTCGACTTCTCTCTATTTTTTTAGCTATTTTGGCAATAGATAAGCCAAAGTCTTTATAGGCTTTGATTTTTCCTTTTTCCGCCTCGGTTAATGGTTTTCCTTGTCCCATTTTACTTTTTCTTTTAACTAAATAGTCGAAATTCACATAAAGTTCGATCAACTAAAAATATGAATCCGCGAACCAAAGAAAACTGTCAAACTAAAAACATGTCCTATTTAAGTGGCGCAAAAATATTGCTCCAATATCATGAAATGTAAGCATAAAGTGGCGAAAAACTTATAACGGCTCTTTTCTGAACCTTCTAATTTGTACCAGAGAAAGAATAAGATGATTGCAAAAAATTCTGGTCAAAATACCATTGTGTTATAATTCTGCTTTCGAGTTATAAGCAGTAATGCATAAAGTGTGTAGGGTGTCCTATTCAAGTGGCGATGAGTGTACAGCGAAAAAATTAATAAATATTTCTAACTAAAAGAAGATATTTTTGAAGTTTTTTTTTCGACCGCAATAGAAAATATTCTTTACAGATCGGTAAGCGGGAAATATCCATTTCTGTCCTACATCTAAAATCCTTTCAACTCAAGCAAGTAAAACTACCAAAAATCGTTTAAAAAGTAAATACCTCAGTTGAAATCATAAAAAAAACCCTTGGCATGCCCTTCAAGACGTGATTAGCAACGCCAAATCTGGCCAGAATTCATACGGTGAATATTTTGGATTCCTAATTTCAACGATAATAATAATAATATGATCGTCTTTAACTTACTATAACTTATCTACATATGTCATGACTATTATTACAAAATAGAAAAAAATTAAAAAAACCCAAACAAAATATTAAAAAAGAAACATACAAAAATAAAATTTTATTTAACTTCAAACAAATTTGAAAACCGAGAAATACAAAAAATAATTGAAAAATACAATAAATACAAAAATGGAGTCGGATATCCGCTACGCTGACTCCGATGCGGATGAAAGCGGAAATTTATTATTATGTATTTTTTGTATTAGAATTCGATGAATAATGATTCGGTAAATTGCGATTCGACGAAATGTGATTCGGTGAATTGTGTTTTCGGCAAATTGCTTTTTCGGCGAATTGTGTTTCTGGTGTGGTGAATTGTTCTCGGCGAATTGTTTTCGACGAATTGTTTTCGGCGAATTTTCCGCAGACGGATACGATTCCTTGTTTTATGTAGATATAGTACTTAATTATTGTTTGTTTTTTTCTTCATATGTAGATGTTTGATAGTGTCTCAATCCTTTTTTCTGATGTTGTAACGTTCACTGAAATCTGTAGCAGAATAACTCCTATGGAAGTTGTATCAATGCTAAATGCTATGTATTCGATATTTGACACACTCACTGAAAATAACAACGTTTATAAAGTCGAGACTATTGGCGACGCTTATATGGTGGTTTCAGGAGCGCCAGAAAAAGATGCTAATCACGCAGAAAAAGTTTGCGATATGGCATTAGATATGGTGGATGCAATAACCGATCTTAAGGATCCGTCAACTGGACAACACTTAAGGATACGTGTAGGAGTTCATTCTGGAGCTGTGGTAGCCGGTATAGTTGGCTTAAAAATGCCAAGATATTGCCTATTTGGTGATTCAGTAAATACTGCTTCCAGAATGGAATCTACAAGCTCCGCAATGAAAATACACATATCAGAATCTACCAAAGATTTACTAGGACCAAGTTATAGAGTAAGTGATCGTGGTGAAATCGAAGTCAAAGGCAAAGGTACGATGAAAACCTATTGGCTAAATGAAAGAGAAAATCGAAAAACCCTTCAACTGGAACCAGCTGTTCTTAACCCAATGACCAGTTTTGCAACCAAGCAGTTAAACGGAGCAATTGGGTTATCCGATCGACGTGTAAGTCTTGGTCAAACCAGCTGTGCTCCTCTTGTATCAAGTCCTATAAATAGTAATCCCACTCTTGAAGAACGCCCTCATTATTCACCAGTAACATTTAAAGATGTTGAACGAAGTATCGCAAATTCTCCCGTCCGAAGCTTATTCAGTGCAGAAAAAGGAAGGGAATCGCGATCAAATTCAACAGGGCATGTTTTCATGCGTTCACCTAGTGATGTTTTCGGTTCTTTAATAAGTGATACAGAGGAATTCTTAGAAGATATTTGCAAGTCATCTACCCAACATCGGAACTCGTTAGTGAATAACGTTTATAATTCTTCATCACCTAGTTCATCAGCTTGCTTTAGTCCGATTCCTCCGTTTAGAATTGGAACAGCCCCCTCTAAGCCAAGATCAAACAACCCCGATCAGTTTACAGAAGAAGAACTAGCCTCAATGGAAAGACCAACGCCGCCCACAACAGCTCCAGCAACACAAACGAGTTGCTCAACAACTCCATTATACAATACAAACAATACAAATAAAACAAGGTGAGTTGAATATTTATTTGATTCCATGTCCCAGTAAACTCACAACTGCAGAATTGACATGTTTACTTGTACATTAAATTTAAAATTTAACGTGAAGTATGTATTGCTTTTATGATTAAAAGAACAGTGTACATGTACATTAATTTAAACTAACTGTTTAGTATTTATTATGATTCCTTAAGATGAAGAAATTGTATAAAATTTTTAATAGCAAAATGTCTCAATTTGCCATTTTGAACAAAGTTTAAAAAGTTTATCTCGCCTAACGTTAACCTTAAGACAAAAAAATGTATCAATAAAAGTTTTTGAAACATGGAATGTACTTTACAAAAGTTATGTGAAAAATAAGGAATATTTTCCATTATTTAATATTAAAGACGTAAGTTACAGAAAGATACCCAGTCGTCTTTCTTTAAAATGGCTACCTGTAAGACTATGATGTTTCAACACAAAGTTTTAGTAATTTTGTTACAACCACTATAATTATGACCAGCAACACAGTCATTGTTATTTTTTTCTAGAGAATTTGAATTTAGACTCTTTAAAAGTTTAGTTTAACTTCCGAGTTACTTCAAATATTTTAACCAATTGTTGTTTAGTTATACTAAACTGACTGACCAGGTATTATATTTTCAATTGCGTCATGTAGCATTTCATTCAAATGAATTCCATCGATTCAGCTAGTAATCTTCTTTGAAATTTGAACCTGTTAAGTTGTGATTCTAAATTTTAATGGTTAATGCTTTAAGAACTGTATAGAAATATTCAGTCTCAGAAAAATCTATTCTTAAAAGGACCGTTAAAATTAAAATTCTAAAATCAAATTTCTATAATATTTCAGAACTAAGACCATGTCATACAAAAACACTGGTTGTAAAAACAAAGAAGAAAAAAGTGCCAGCTTAAATATAAGTAATTCGAAAGCAGCTCGGAAAGCAATGATGGCCGCCAAACAGTCAAAAGCAATTGAGAAACTGGACAAAATGGTTGAAGAAGTTTTGGAGACAGATCTTCCCCAGTTGTGTCCTTTTAGCTTACCACCTCTGCCAAGCTCATTATCAGAATCTGGCATATGCAGCCATGGGTAAGTAATAATAACAAAAAAAAAAAACATTTATTTGAGTTTCCTTTTTTATATTTTCAGTAGACACACGCACGGTCACTCAATGAATCCATGTCACCATGAATCAAAAATGTCTACTAGCCAAAGCTTTAGTCACTCTCGTGAGCACCAATGCTGTACTGGTTTCAGCCAACATGCAAACGGGCGACACAACCGTGTTCATTCAAATGCCTGCGAAATCCTTTAATTATTATCAAATAATGGAAAAGCCTCCAAAAGCCGAAATTGCAAGGGAAATGTGAAAAGGATATTTATGGATGTATAGAGTCATTACCACGAATTCTCCAGTCAATTTTACCTCTTTAAACGACAATACACATTCTTTGCGAATAGAAACAATGCTAAGCGAAAATTTGATATACATAATGTAGTTTGTTTTGAAATTCATATGCTTAAATTTATCGCATTTAGATAGACATAATTTTACCATTATGTAAGGATTAACAAGCAAATTAGATTTAAAAATATTATGTTAGAAATCGCGAATAAGTGTGCTATTTAGGTGCTATAATAAAATGTAAACTTCACGTAGTTTCAACAAAAAATACAATTACTGATATCTTGATTTTGGTTTTTTTTTGTACATTATTTTAAATCATGCAGATTAAATCAATGAACTCTATGCACAATAATATCTATATTTAATAAAACATAATATTTTTGTATTTGTAACATATTGTCGGCTTAGAGTGAAAAAGGGTGACTCCAATTGTGATTTATTAACAAACAAAATATAAAAAAAAATAGTTTTATCTAATATTTAAAAAAATCAGAATTATCAAACATTTTGTAATACAATTCCATTGAAACAAAATTTTTTTATTAATACATTTAAAGGATTTGATAATTTTTCTGTATTTATAAGTATTTATAAAAATAATAATATAATATGTATTATGTATCTATGTACATAGAATTAATGGATTTAGCCGGTTTTCAATCTAAGCCGACGGTATTATGGATTGACAGATAAATTAAAAAACTCTTGGTTATATAGTATTTTCCAACATTTCTCCCTTATATGTACAGTTTTTTTTTCAGTCACATTATATCATTACCAAATTAAAATCCTTTTGGCCATTGATTTTCAAATTTAAGAAAAAATGATCCTAGTCACATTTTTTAAGTAAATTTTTTTCAATATTCCAGCTACTCCGTCAAAAATTACATTCATTTATAACCGCTAAAAACGGTTACCAATTAACAATTAAATGAACTTATTGATATTTTGGTATAAGGATCGTTGGTTAGTAGATACAATGTATGGCATTATTTCTATGAATTAAAAAGCATCAGTGGTAAGTTTATATCACTTGATCTTGATACATAGTGTAAGTTCACAAACGCATCACTGCAGTAATGATGCCCAAATATTCAAAGTCAAACGTTCACAAACGCAGATTCTGGCATCATTTTTCTCGGCAACTGTTCATTATTGCAAACTTGCATAAACTGATGCGCAAAAACTAAACAACAAAGCATCACTACGACAGCGTGATTAGTCGGCATCGCATCTGCAACAGCTGCATCAGCAAAAAAGCAGTGATGCCGAATCACTGCAGCAAAATTTGACGTTTGTGAACTTACACATAGCTATAATATAGTGTAAGTTCACAAACGTCAAAGGTGCAAAAAACTATAAATACTAAAGACAAATGAACTGGTTTTAACAAAAAAAAATAAAAACTAAAAGAGTTCCTAAAAACAACTAAGCTTTTCTACTACGAGCAATGGAGTTATGACTTCTAGTTAATTTCTTATTAACAATTGGTAAATGTTTGACAGAGTACTAAATTTTAGTGGTGGAGACTGCAATTTTCGTGGAGACAATAGGTCTGTTTTTTTACTCGCCTGCGGGATCCCAAAACTACCCAAAACGTGTTTCTTTACTTTTTTCTGGCACGAAAATGACAGAGCTTTTCGTTTCCCCTCCAGCAAGAATTTACCCGAACATTTTAGCTCGGGCACTTTCTTGCTTGTCAAAATTAAATCAGCTGTTCCAAAAATTTGAAGTTTGTGATTTTTGAATTGTTGTGAAGAGTTTGCAAATTAAAATTTAATAAAAATAAACAAATATGGAAGTACTGTTATCTTCCTCATCATCCATTAATAAGAATAATTGTTTAAATTTTGTTTTAAATTCCTCTTAGTTGATCATTTTAAACAGAAAGAAAATTGTTTCCCTACATATACATATGTACATATCTGTCTTCAAATTTGAAGTTTACCCAGAAACATCCCAAATGCGTTTCTTTACTTTTAAGTTCGGGCACCAAATTACAAAAACAACATCAAAAAGCTCGAGCCCGAACTTTTTCCCACACTTTACCCGAAAAGTAAAGAAACAGACCTAATATTAATATTAAAGAATTCCTGGTTTTTCGATGGCTCAAGTAAAATATTTACCAATGTTTTTATTTTATGCGTAATACAATTGTTTTTATTATTTCGAAAATTAGACAAACGTAGCATAAATATTTAAAAGAAAAATATTTAACAAATTAAATAGTAATTGTTATATTTATAGATATGTATCTAGTGATGGAATTCCAAACTAAGTTGTTAAATCCTGATAAAGATAAGTATAGCCGAGGCTACGATTTGACTGTTATTGTTTCCCATTATTAATGACATGACATACCTTCCTCTTTGGATGGAAATAAACATCAGATTATAAATAAAAAATACCTCTTATTGAAAAACCCTGTATAATTTAATAGAATTTAAATCAAAACAAAGCACATTTAATTTACAAAGATACACACATTCACATTAGGTATGTTCCAAGTGTTTTGTGCACAGATCACCGAAATTCACAGCACACATTTTTTTAAGGAATGGGGGTAAAATTCTCTCAGCGAGAGAGAAACTGTGCACAAAGAAGTGGAACGACATTTCACAGAAAATCACAGACTCTACGAAACGTCAAAAAATGTCAACAAAAAATCATTTCAAAAAATTTGATTCGAAAGCGCGTGAAAAGTTTATAATTGTTTAAAATTAGTTAAAAAATGGATTTGTTAAAATTTGTACTAATAGAGTGCTCAAGAGAGTCTGACGAGTCGATTTGGAACTCAATACTGGTGTTTTCCATAATGAAAATTGGAATTTTAAATTCAATTACAAAAAATGCTATTTTTCAAATTTGATAGTCTTCAATTTTCTGTGCACAGAAATGTTTGTGGCTGAAATTCGCAGGGTGGGGAAATATTTTGTTCTCTCAAGAGCTCTCTCTTCTGTGAAAAAATACGAAAAATGTGAAACTTGGAACCGCTTTTCACAGTTTTTCGGTGATTTTCGGCGAATTTCACACACTTGGAACAGACCTAATAATTCCTTTGAGATCTAGAACTACAAGAAAAAAAGTTAATATGTACTTCTATATTATTTGCCAACAATTAATTAATACGAACGGAAAAAAATTTAAGATTTTGGTATGCCAATCTTATCAGCTTAACATATTTTTTCTTTGCACATAAAAAAAACATGTTTTTAAATAAATTATACAACTTCTTCATCATAAATTCAAAACATTCCTGGAATTTTGGTTTGATCTTCCAAAAATAAATACAGTTGGGAATATTATCATAAATATGATTCATAAACATGTTGTATGTATTATATTATGTATATCATGGGCTGCTTGTAACTCTATAATGGTACATATCATATTTATTGAAGTTTTTTTATATTTAACAAAAATGTTACATACATACATTTTTAGTCTTTTTTTTTTTTGTTCCTGCACTTATACTTTCTTGCAATACCAACGTATAAAAATAGTTATTGATAAGTATGATAGTTATTAGGAATTTTTGTCTAACTTTAAGATATTTTAAGGTTAAATGTTTAAAAATAATACTCAGAAAATTATACAGGGTAAGTACATTCATAAAACTAAGAATAAAAATTTATAATAAAAACAATCGAAACACACTACAAAAACTGCATAGGTCCTAGGAGTGTTACTGTAGATACAAAAATTTCTTAGTCGTTCGGAATGAAATGTATCTTTTTAAAAATAAATGAGTCCTTTTGAATCTACTGTTCTATCAGTAATAATTTTTATATTATATGAATTTTTGTTATCTTTGAAATGCATTAGGTAGGTGTGAAAAATATTACCCTTCCTAGTACGTTAACAAATACCTTTGCTTTTAATATGGATGTGCTATTCTTTTTCTCAACCGTAAAACAAATTTGAATATTATTATTTTTCAAATTATTGATGGCAAAATTTCTAAATTTTCTGTCACGGACAAAATATAAAAGGGAAATGTGCACTTAAAAATAGAAAAAATTGAATGCATATTGCAAACAAAAGTTGTAAATATACAAACTCACTTGTTTAAGAAATTTCTGGCTAACATCTTTACACTTAAGTTAAAAATTTCAATTTGAGTTATAAATCAAAATAAACAACAGCTGTTCTACATGAGAGGTGTTCGAAGAATGTATTGTGTAAATTATTGGGCCGAGTTGGAAAATGCATGAAAATGCACACCGAGTTGGTTTAAAATGCTTTCTCATTATATTATATATATATTGTTATATTTGTAGTAAAACTTTGAAAATTATATTGATTTTCTTGTTAGATTTACCAGCCACAGATTAAAGTTTACCATTCTATCAACTCCCTTTTCAATTTTATTGGCTTATATGGAAGAACAAAAACTATGGAACTAAGTTTCTGGCAACTTTAAAGACCAGTTGAATAGTTGTGGTGCACTTATTATACAAACCATTTATTTGGATAGTTAACATACTTTTATTCTTTTTATTCAAAAAAAAAAATGAAACTCTGACATTTATCATTTGCATTTTTGAAAGGTATGCATTCGTCAGACTTTCGCAACCAAGCATTTATTGACGCATCCTTTGTCAGCTTTGTAATGAGAACAAGAATATTTCAATAATTCTACCACAATATGCGATGGTTAAATACACTAAACCTAAAGAAAATTATTTTTTCACTTATGAATTGATCCTAAAAGTCGTAAAAATTTTGTAAAGAATTGATTTTAACAAATTTACTAACGAAATAATTTTGTTTTGATAATTTAAACCCAAATAAATGTTTGGCTTGAAATTTGTGGATCGCTTGCACTTTTCAATGCAGGCGAAGAAAAAAAGAAGTGTATTTGTTACCGAACACACCCAACATTTGCATATTTTTGCACTTCTTGACTGCCTTCTGCATTCTGCATTTAACTATCTTCACTAAAATACTAAGGAAAAATACTAGATTATTTTTGTTCACTAATGAGGTGCTGTTATTTTCCATGTAAAATTTTACTAGCTAGTATTTTCAATTACCAATAAAACACGACTTATGGATTGGATATAGGCTCATCAAATTTCTACCTTATTATTTAGTTTTTTGGTCTTCTTTATTGGGCAGAAAAAATAAAAAAGTGGAATTTTTAGTGGGTATTGCTAAAATGGGGGAGAGTACGATAACAAGTTCAAATCTAGATTTTTTTTTAAATTAGGACTTTGGGGTCTATCTCACTGCGTTTAGAATATAGGGGTAATTTTCAAAAACAAATGACTTAAGTTTTAAATGACTTAATATTAAAAACAACGGCAACATTTACAATATAGAACTTTATCGGTTTTGAAATCCAGAAATCTGTTGAACGAATATAATAATTAATTAATATTATATTATTTGTGTCAATATTTTTTGAAAAATGTGATGCAAGATCATAATTTTTATTAAAAAAAAGTTTTGACCAAGTTTTTTTTTGAAACAAAATGTTAAATTGACTTTTTGTGGTTGATGTAGCAAATAATGTAATTTTAATTTATTATTATAGAACAAAATTGTGGCTTTCAAAACCGTTGTAGTACTATATTGTAAGTGTTGCCGTTGTTTTTTTATATTTTTTTTTTTATTTTCAATTTAAGTCATTTTTTATGTTTGCCCCTACCTTTCTTTCAATTATGTATAGATTAGTGTTTCAAGAGTTGCTTGTTTAATAAAAGGGAGTAAGCAATTTACTAATTAGCAAAACGAAAAAAAAGGTGTAAAATTTTGAAGTAGCTAGTAAATTGCTAAATATTAAGCAAATTGTTAGTTAAGAAGCTAAAAACAGGGGCGCAAAATTTTAAACAACCTATTGTTTAGGGCTAAACATTTTACTAACTAGCAATTTGCTAAATATTTAACAATTTAATGATTTTATTTTAATTTATTTAATTTTAAACCCTTTTTTTCATTTTGCTAACTAGTAAATTACTAACTCCTTTTTATTAAAAAACGGGCATCCGAACATGTCCAAATTGTCACAGTTCGCGAGAATTAGCAAAGCAAACATACTTAAACGGACCCATTAGTTGGAAATGACCCAAATGTAAGCTGGACAATCCTATGCAGTCCAATAAAATAAAAATACACATGAACACAGGTTTATTCTCGTATTCCATTATCCTAACAGGCCGACTCCACAGGACATAATCTATGTCATGCGGTCCAATCATGACATGAAATCTCCAATGGAGTCGCGATATCTCATCTTATGACATGATGTCAGCGATCTATGTCAGAGGTTTTGTCTTGATATAGATGTCTGACATGAATTTGACAGATGTTTTGTTTTTGTTGCTTTTTTGTCTGCAGCTGACATTTCATCTCATTATTTTTTGATTCTCATGCCGGCAGGTTTTGTTTGGAGCCAAAATAATTTTTTTTCGAGAACGAAATAAAAAAAAAAAATCAACTTTTTTAATAACACAGAGGAGATAAAGGCAAAAAAACAAAATTTATTTATGAAATGAATTTCTAATTTTTCACAACATAAACAAACAATGTAAAATACGACATTCTCAAAAGCTTGAGGAAGAAGTATCTACTATTTGACGATTTCCAGAGATACTTCCAAGTCAGAGTCTTTTGCATGAATGAAATGTCAAGACATGAACTGCCCAGCAAAGAGAGAAGATATTTCACAGATATAGATGTCAGAGATTTAGTTGGCGATACAGATATCTAGTGGAGTCGGCCTGTAATGTAGATTTCTCAAAAAAAAAAAACACTTTTCTTCACTAAAACTTCAATATTTCGAAATCTTCGTCTTCCGATAACATTTTATTGATTAAAAACAGCCAGGTTGTTCAAAATTTTACGCCAATTTATTTATCGCAGAGTGGGTGTTCCTTAGATATTATGGTGAGTAGATTAGGGATGTTTTAAATTATTCGTCAATCTCTAGTAATAAAGCTATGTTCATTTTCATTGTAAACATTACTAGACTTATTTATTAACTCGTATTATCGGTGGAGTAAAGTAACTCCGACTTTACAACGCCTTTAATTCTGAAAAGCTTATTTATAAGAAAATAAACCAGTATTAGAGGCGGAGTAAGCTAAAACTGGCTCATAGCAGTTTTAAAGCCTCAGTAAAGCCGTTTTAGTATCTAAGTCATTTTTACATTTCAAAAAAAAGGGTAAAAGAATTGTTTTTACAATTTTGAGAAATGTCGAAGTAAGTAAGTTATTTTGATTTTGTGAATGATTTAAATTCTTTTGTGGCCGTAACTACCGGAAGACCAAAGCATTATAAAACTCGGTTTAATCCCATAACAATGAGAGATGGAAATTTCTGGTCTTTTATTTTCAATTATGCAAAACTTTTCTTTATTTAACTGTGTAAATGCACGTAAAAAATATATTTAACGATTCGTTTGACGTGGTGTAAAGATGGTGTAAGTGATACAACTAGTTTTAGCTATTCCTAGGTTGAAACGAGTATTAGTAAAATCTAATAAATAAGCATGTACTTCTACTAAATTACAACCAAGGATATAATTGGAAAGAGATCCACCACTTCGACCGTTGACATTATGTACTTCCTCATACAGTGGTTATAGAACCAAATATACACAAAAAGAAATATTTCCTGAAGAAATCCAATAAATTAATGAAGAAGCATAGTTTGAGAAGTTTTCAAAATTAGAACCTACAATACGACAAATAAATACTCAAACCAGAACACATATTTTTATTTGAGAATCAGACGAAAAAAGCCTTAAGGCTGGATAGAAAGCAAAAAAAAAACTGCTGGAATGTTACAAATAAGGCGATAACTTTTAGATTTCGAATGGAAAAATTAATGTAGGTATATTAAATAAACTACACTGCGTCATTATTTTTAGCATAAGTAAAAAAAATGTTATAAATAGTTTCAAACAATAAAAAAACTAAAAACAACACAACAAAATGTTAACACTTTTAAATTTCATCTGTTGTTTATTTAGTCTTTTGAACTTTTTTTTATTTTATGGACTTTTTCGAAAAAAAATATTAAAAATTTAACTGTTAATTGGAAAAGTCCAAATAACAATTAGCTTTTCAAGGAAAACTTTCGCACGTTTTTCTTAATTTTTTAATTTTCTTTCAGTATGTTTTCTTTTAATTTCCAATTCAAGAATTCTAATTGCGGTGATAGTTTCTTTATTTTTGCAAAAGTGTCTAAATTAGTCCCTCTTTTTGAAAATTAATTTTTTATTTTTCTTCAATCTTAAAACTACTTAAAGCTAGACAAAGATTCTTAAAAACTAGCATGCTTTTTAATAATTAACAACTAATTTACTGGCCCTATGCTAATACCTTTCGGCGTAAGAACTACCACTAAATATCGATGTATTTTATATCTTTTTTGCAAAAATTTTGGTTTCTCTATCGGTTTTATTTATTTTTTAAAAACTCAAAACTAACTAAAACCAAAATAAACTAAAACAAAGTTAATCTTAAATAACACTAAATAAAACTAACTTTAAACTTAATTAAAACTACATACATATGTAGATAAGACTACTAATTTATTTACAATTAATTAAGACTACTCAAGAACTACTTACAAACTAGAACAGCCACATTATGCTTTTTTGTTTTATTTTTGTTCTTTTTTAATTCTTTTTTTTTCAAAAATACACTAACGCCATAAAAAAAATATGAACACAACACAACGCCCCTGGAACCTTTCTGTTGCCAAGCCAGAAATCATAAAACATAGAAATAAACAATAATCCTTAAACTTTTTGTCAATTAATCCTGTGTCGCAGCTAGCAGATAGTTTCTTATGTCTAATCCAATTGCATTTTGAAATACTTATTTTTTTTTATAGGTGAACTAAAATTTGTCGCAGCAGCGTCATTGACAACAACGTCAGCATATACATATTTTTTTTCTTTTTTCAGTGACTTTTCTGTCTCTTTCAGAATTAAAGAGTACAGCAGAGAAATTTAAAGAGACCTGCGCAGTAGAATAGTGCTGTAGTTTCACAAATTCCGAGAGTAGCACTTTTAATAAAATTTGGGGAGCATTTTGGGACGTTGGGGAGCCTCGTTTAGGGGCCAGTTATAGCTATCATTGGTTTTCATCATTGAAAAATTTGTTTGGAAATTATAAAGCGATAACGAAATTAAAATGTGTCATGTTTGGTATCAAAATAAAACTAATTAGTTTTAGAATTTTATTTAGTGAAAAAAAAAAATATTTATTTTAAACCAGAATTGTTCTGTAAGTTAATTTTTAGTATTTCAATGATGAAATCGTTTTCAATGAACAGCTGATTCGATATGGAACAAAATCGTTCCAATTAAAGCATTCAATCGCTTTGCATTCCCACCTGTCAGTTTTTCTTTGTGGCTACTGGCTGGTTACATTAACGCAAAAAAGAATTATTTCTCGAAAGAGAAAGCATGATTTTTAGAAGGAAGGAAAGGGATGGAAAAAACTCATCAACTCATGTAACTCAAGCTCTTTCAATGATTTTTTTTCATTGATCAACTCTAGCATCAAATGCTTAGATAATGATTGTTTATTTTTGTTTTCTTTTAAATTGTGCAGTTGTACGTAGTGTTTAAAAGAAATTTAAATAAATCCATCATTTACACGGTTGTTGAAATTTTAATGTGTTAAAAAAAAAAAGAATCATTTTCGTGGATACACACAGAAAGAAAAAGTAAGGGGCCGGTTATAACTATCAGTAAAATCGATCAGTAGGTAAAACTTTTGTTTTTAGTTTTTGAACATTTTACAGATTTATTTCTAGCAAAAGATTGATGCAATAAGATGAATCCTATATTCAAGTATTTTTTTTTCAAAAAGAAACAACGCATTTAAAGTTTTATTTAATTTATAAAACCATTTTAATTTTTTTAATGATGAAATTTCATTTTACTGAACAGCTGACTGCCAAAAGCCAAAAATAATTCCATTACGTTTTACTGTTGGTGTTCCAATTTTTTACTGTTCCGATCACATCATTAAAAATTTTACTGATGAAAGCAACAGTAAACAAATTGTCTGAGACGCGAAGCTCGATGTTATGATCGAAAGAAAACAAAATTTTAATAACAATAGCTATAAACGCTCATCAGTAAAACATTTCAGATTCCTCTTGTTTCAAATTTTACTGATGGATTTTACTGATAGCTATAACCGGCCCCTAAGTGGACACGCAAGAAAAATGCACAGAATGATCTGAAATTAAAACACTAAAAACTTCGAAGAACTATGTAAGTCACATGAAATTTTGTTTAAAAACTTCTGTTATTAATTTGTATTTATTGTTTTTTATGTTGCTAGAGTTTTTGGGTTACGGTTATGATAAAAAACAGAAGAATTCATTAGAATTTTTGGGCGGCAGCAGGATATAAATTATAGAAAAGAAATCAAATTTTAGTAAACCTTCGCCAGCAAAAATAAAATGAGAATTGCTGGCAAAAAGAGAACGGTTTAAGAAAGAAACATGAGTTGTAACGCAAAACTCATATCAGGAAATGAGGAAAATACGAAACTTTGCATCTTTTTCCATCCCTTTCCTTCCTTCTAAAAATCATGCTTTCTCTTTCGAGAATTAATTCTTTTTGCGTCAATATAACCAGCCTCAAGCTATAGGAAGTATGCAGAACAATATGGTTTGTGGTTAATCTACCTCATTGAATAAGAACTACAGCAAGAGGCAAATCAAGAAAAAATTGAAGCATTTTTCATAATTGTGTGATTTTCACAAACACAAATGCTTTGAAACAGGTTCAGAATGAAAGTAGAAGACAACTTACTTACTGGGGTGATTAAATGAATTTTTTGCAGCCTTGAAAGAAATTTGTTTTTGGTTTAGTTTAATTTTATTCGATCAAATAAATAATGGGGTTATAATAATGAACAAAGAAGCTTGAAGTAATAAAATAAAACTTAATAGCTAAGTCACAATACATCGTTAGGTCGGTCGGGCTTTGACATTTTAAATAGAAACTATGTATTCTTATGAGGCAATCCGAAATATTACCTCAGGCGTTGCTATGACCTTATATCGTAATATCGTAAACGCCCGTGCAAAGCAAAAGTAGATCTCTTTTTTATTCGGTCGGGCGTTTGACAGCTGAAAAGCAAAACGATTTTATTCAGTGTGCCAATACAGTCTATACTATTTTTGAACTAACAGTGTAGGATGTTAGCGCTTTTAGAGTAGCTTGACTATCTGACATTATGGCTATGTTTTGGTAACGATAGATTTTTCAAGATTACGTTCAGCGCATTTAGCAATGACATTTACTTCTGCCTGGAAAATATTTGTGGAGTATCACATTAGTATCGAAATTTTGGTGGATTAACAACATGTTTCTGCAAAAATAAAGGGATGCCAAATTGAAAATTTGTTAGAGAGAGAGAGAGAAAAAAATTCATCGGAACTTCATTTCTGCATTATAGGAAATTTGAAAAATGCAGAAGTCCAGATTATAGTGAACACGAATATGTTCATCTTTATTATAGCATCTTCGTCTGCATTTTGTAAATTTGGGACACTTCCGCATTTCCAATTACTTTTTTGGCGGGTGCATGAAATCAAAAAAAAAAAATTATATTGTAAAGGATGTAAGTCTACTTTATTTACATTGCCTTCAAAGTTAAAATATATGTTATGTTTGTAACATTTAAATAAGCTTCCATAGTATTTGTGTTTTCCACCAGCTTACCCGGAGTAAATTTCCTGCTTCTCGATGGAACATCGATGGACAAAAGGAAATCGGTGTAACTAGCACCACAGGAAGCACATCAAATTAAAAAAAAGTTTAAAAGAAAGGTTTGTTGCTCTGTAGTTTCGTTGCCTAATACAGGGATATCAATTCAATTCCTTTCCGAGCTACGATTTCGTGTTTTCTGTTGATATTTCTGACCATTCAACACCCCTCAAATTAGCGTTCAATCGTGAAGAGAACCCTTGACATGCGGCACAGACTTTCATACATAAAAATAGTCTACCTCAATTATATCCTGATGAAGTTGCAAATTTCGTTGTGAAAGATGCAAAGAGTCAGGTAATGTGTTTATCAAAAAGCGTTTAAATTATTTTACTATTTACGTTTTGATTTTTTTTAATAGTGGCTATCAAGACCTGTTTACTGATAGCTCATGATATGTGTCTGGTTCAGCTGGAAGTAACACATCTGCTGGCAGAAACACTGGAGCTTCTAGCTACGGCTCCCGCCAAAGGAAGCACTTTCTATTGACGATGGCTTAAACTTTTGATGAGTGTGATGCACAGAAGATCTTTAAAAAGTTGAGGTAAAGGTTTTATTTCCCTTAGATTTAGTTTTCGCCTTTATTCAATTTGGTGTTCTTTAGCGAACTTTAACAGGGGTTTGACATATTTTAGCTACATTTCAGGTTTTGGTTTCTTTATTGGATGTAGCCAATGTTGTAGAGAGCTGTACTGGCAATCTAACGACGAACAGAGTTATTAAGTGCTGAAGAAGAAGGGACAATACCCTTGTCATCTGCATTGTCATAAAGACGTGCATCCGTTTCTGGTATGGCCTCCAAGGTAAGCTTTTACTGGTGTTTCTCGCCTTATTTTGCATTTTTGAGATGGCGGTTTGGCTATTATTAGTCGTCTAAGCTATTGTCTGAATCTTGGAGCCACATCAACAACAATATCTTCAACGTCTATTGAAAGTTTCTTCGTGTTTTTTATGAAACTGTGGAGTAATTGTATTTCTTCAATTTATTGTCTATCTTTTCCGAAAAAATATGTGCTGCACACACAAATATCAAGTTTTTCTAATTATAACTATAAATTTTGACATTTTTGCAGGAAAGATATCCAACAAAGCTTGGGTGCAAAATTGAGTACATGGGAGTTGTTTTTATTTTTTGTTGATTTTTCTTAGAGTTTTTATTTACAGTTCTGTTAAGAATTTAACATTAAAAAAATATATAATTTTTTTAAATTTTATTTCTTATTAACAATATTTAACAGAGGTTTGACTCATTTTTGCACCGTACTGTATATTGCGCTTCTTCATCTGTAGGGTGGCAGCACAATGTAACTGGTTTTTAGGTGTGCTGAAGGACGAAATGTGAGAATGAGTGTGTGTGTGTGCCGCATTTATTCGTCTCGTTAGTTTGTTTACAAACTGAAATGACAGACTTGGTTTTAATAGTGTACGTACATTTGCTGAAAACAATAAACAAAAAAGGTGAACCGAAAATTTTAGTACGGGTGGGTTTAATCATCGCAACACCGGGATACAATTTTAATTAAAATTTTAAGGACCATGTCTGTCAGTAAAATTTGTAATAAGGTTTTTGGGGAAGACATTTTTAATGCAAATTTAAACAGGACAACTGATGGTAATGCATTTAAAAGTGAAACTGATCCCCCGTTGATGGAGTATGTAAAAACAAAATTAAAAAAAAGACTGGTCAACTAAATTTGTTTATTTTCCTTATGTTTAGATATGTTTCTACGATAAAACGTTGGCTTAAGCTTAAATTAAAAAAGACAGAAGAAAAACACAAAAGTAAAGTTTTTCAACAGGAAACTTATCGATCATCAAGACTTGGCCCAGAAAAAGTAATGTTCGTAACAGATGTAAATTCTTCTGTATGTATATCTAGTGAAAGATTAAGCATTCGTTCAAACGGTAGTTTCAACACTTTAAAAGCTAATGTTTGTGTTTTTAAAGACAAATGGATGTATGAAGTAAGTGAATGTAATAGTTAGTTAGTACACACTTGAATATATGTTAAATATACTCTATACATTAGGTTCAATTACATAGCAAAGGAGTAATGCAAATTGGTTGGTGTTCCAACAATTGTATCTTCAACGAAAACAGAGGAGTTGGTGATACAGTCTACAGCTATGGATTCGACGGAAGTAAACAACAAAAATGGCATATATCAACACACAAGTAAGTAACAGTCATTTCAATAAAAATTATTGCATTATTCGTTCATATATTTTAAGAAAAAAATCGTTCTAAAGTAGGAGATTTTCTCAAATTTTTATATGTCTAGTCTAAGAAGATACTTACATTTTTTGTTCCCTGTCCCAAGTTTATGTTGATAATGATAATAACTTATTGTCAGAGGAATTACCAACCTTTGAATAAATTTAAATTAAATTAATTTAAGAATTATTGTCTCTAAGTTGTTTTATTTCGTGCCCCATAAAAAATATTAATTAGTAAAATAAAAAAGAAAACTTCGCTAAAAAATACTTCCACTCGTTGAACTCACATATACAATTGAAGGGTCCAGAGGAAAAACGGCACAAGTCACATGAAAAAAATTCCGAGAAATATTGATATTAAGGTTTACTTACTCACACAGGCTAATATAGAAGAAAAAATAAAAATTCAAAAACATGGTTTTTTAGCCCATCATTTTCTTAGATCCAGACTAAAACTTAATGTTCATTTCATGGATAAATAGATTTAATAAAAATAATTTAATGAATAAGGGACGTGACTTAGGCCGTTTTTCCCTTTTAATCAAGCAGAAAATGAAATTATAAGTTTAGTTACTTTTAACAGCTAAATTAAAAAGAAAATAAAAATTCTAAAAATACATACTTTTGTAACAGATTATATTTTTAGTAACGAAAAAAAAAAAAAACATTTTTTTATTTGATTAATAAATACTATGGGACTTGTACCGTTTTTCCCTTTTGATCAATTGTGCATCGGTGGAATCGTCAATGAATTATTCGTCACTTTTGAAATTACTTTCAATTATTTGGCAGAAAGATTTGTTAAAAATCGGGTAATTTTGTGTAGTTTACTAATATTTAGGTCTTCATGCAGGTTCACTTTCTTAGAATTTTCGAGAGGTTTTTGATGCAGATAATCACATTCTATGACCTTCAACAAACCCTTTGTGGTTTAAAAAAGAGGTACTCTTTTAAATCTTTGGCTGCTACTGGCACTCACTCTCACTTATAAGAAACAAACATACTTGTACATTATGTTTATAACAAAAGTAACAATATAATACGATAATTTAGTCCATTTAACGTGGACTTGTGCCGTTCTTTCTCTGTATGGCTTTTTTTAAATGGTTTTTTAGGTAGAATAGCACTTTTTTAGAAAAAGAATAGAACAGCAGAAAGTACTTGTAAAAACCTACACGATGGCATCATTAGGTTACTTTTGAAAAAAAAAAATAGACTTGTGCCGTTTTTCCCCTGGACCCTTCATTTGCTTATTCTTGCAGTTTTCCAAATGCTATCAACTTTTTTGATTTCACATTATACACTAACTTATTTAATAAATTATTCAACTAAAATGGATTTATCAGAATTGAATTGAATGGTATATTAAACTTTTTTTAATAATTTGTAAAACATAACAGTTAGTTGATGAACAATAATAATGATGCAAAAATGATTTGATGACCATCAGCAATGATTCTGATTACCTACAATCTACATCATCAAAATAAAAAAAATTATTATCAAGTGTTGAAAAAAATTTATTAAATTTAACAGCAAATATTTTCTCAATCCTTTTCAAGTCCTTATCCTTCCTACCGAATTTGCTTTGCGCTGTTTTGCAATGAGCTTAATTGTACTTGATAAATCCAAATTGTTGAATACTTATGTACATGCATTCATTCATTTATATTTACATGTATTCTAGTAGCAGTAAAACAATTTTATTAACTTTCTGTAAGTCGTTTTTCGTTCTTAAAATCGTTTTTTAAAAAAAGTTTATTTAATAATTAGCGTATTTTAAATGTTTTTTTTTTTTTTTTTTTTCATACGAGTTTTCATCTCCTTTTATTTAAAAAATTCAGACGAGCCATACCTGACATAAAATAGACTTGATTCTTTTTAATTTTAAGAGAAATATTTTGAATACATAATTTTAACAACATGATAAAGCAAAATTACTCAGCCTACATATTTCACAGTTTTTGAATACCAAAATTTTCATTTTATTGTCCACTGCATACAACTTCATGTCGATTTGACTGTTTGTTTGAATTGATGAATTTACATTTAATCTCATGATTTAATGATTTTGAACGATTTAAAGGTAAAAAATTCATTGTAAAGTTCTGAAAACGTCGGATAGTTGTTAAATTCATTATTACGCTTTGCATCCATTTTAGGTTCTCTCTATAAATAAAAAACCACATTTTAATTTGAACTATCTAGGTTAAGGTGTTAAATTGGAGCGTAGCGAAGTTCGCCGTCAGCTAGTTTTTATAAAAAAAAAAAAAACAAACAGAAGCGTACTTTCGCATGCGCGTTGTTCCAGTTAACTTAAATTTGAAAAGTGTTTCTTCACAAAGTATTAACAATGGGATTCCGAATATAAACTAGTGATGATTAAATTTGTCGAGAATTTATTTTGATTGTGTCCAATAAATAACACTTTTTGAATTTAGAAAAAAAAACATTTTAGCATATGTATACCATGTCATCATTATTTTTTGTAATAATTGTTTTATTTCAAAAAAATAATTTCAGATACGGTGAAATTTGGCAAACGGGGGACATCATAGGAGTGTGTTTTGATATTGATAAAAGCACAATTGAATACTACAGAAACGGTGTATCACTAGGAATAGCTTTTGAAAATATAAAAAAAGGACCCGGAATTGTTTTTTTTCCTGCTGTATCATTGGGTTATAGGGAAGGATTAAAAGCTAACTTTGGAAATTTTCCTTTTCGTTTTCCAGTACCAGATTATAATGCTCTACAAAGCAAACCTTTTGTAAAAATAGAAAAAGTTGATTTTTTAGTGCATTATACTGTTAATTTGGCTAGCATTATTTCACGTTCTAAATATAAACAAAAAGATAAAAAAACTAAGGATGATCGGTTTTCATCGAAGAAGATTGTATATGGTCTTCTTTCCTCAATACTTGTTGAGCACTTAGCGGCAGTTTTCTTAAATGCATATGTAATTGAAGAGATTTGTATTCCCTATATAGTGAAATTATGTATTATGCGGTAAGATTTTTTTTTTATTATCAACAGCAAAATAATTACAATATTTTTAAGGTCTGAAATTGATAAAAACAACGTGGTTTTACCTGGAAGTTTAGAAAGCACACTCGGCACATTTTTATCCATGCTTTGGAACTATCTTCAAACTGATGAAATTACATTTGTGTTGAAAAATCTTTTGAATATTTTACTCAGTCGGTATAGCGAAACAACGCAAGGTCTTGAATATGACGAAAAACGAAAGGTTATTTTCGTTCTTAATTACATTTGCAATCATCGCAAAACAAGAAAATTTTATTTGGAAAACAAGTTTTTTAAAAAACATTGGTAAGTTTTTTTAAATTGAAACTAACTTTATTTATTGTTTTTTACATCCTAGTTTAGCGCTGTTATTGTACTTGAGACCTCCAGAGTACGTAGTTATGGTAAATAATTTTCCGGATGAAGTAATATGGACCGAAGGTAATTAATCTTAATTACTAACGTATAAAAACTCCATCATCAATTTTATTCAAAACCGTAGGAATAGGCGGTTCAAAGGAAGATTACTTAGTGGCTTCAGGCAATCTATCGAAATCTGTTGACAGTCTATATTCTCTCCAAGTAAGTTTTCTCCGAAACTTGCTAACAAATACTGATGGCGATACATTGTTTCCTTCGAGTCGCAAAATATTTACAAATAAATTGAGAAGATACGTAATGGACTCTAGTATAGAACAAAAAGTATGAAAGATTGAATAATACATTTAATTTACATTATGAAAAGCTTATGATTATAATTACCTTTTTGAGGCAAACATTTTTTTTTAAATTTTTTTTTATAATGACGTGTCATGTTTATAACCTTTTTCAGGTCTATAAGAAAACCCATTAACATTATGTATATAATAGTAACAACTAAAAAAATTTTACTGTGTAATTAAAAAATCTAGTTGTACCTACCTTTAAAATTTTTGGAAACTACTTTTAATACCTATTTAAAAAAAGTTTTATAAATGAAGTACTATTGCTTGAACTTTGAATTTGAACATTTTTTAATTTTGTTTGTTAGAATTCTACACTTAAAATAAGCTAATTTTTAAATTTTTCCAAAATTTTTATTTTCAAAACACTAATTTAAAAATTATTAATTTTTGAAATAAAGCCGTTGCAGTCGCTGTTTTTAATGCAAAGCAGTGTATACTATCCAATAGAATCGCCTGTAGCGCTATCATTCCTCTGCGTTCTTCTTAATGTTATTCAAAAATTAATGGAAGAAGAAGCAACTGGGCAATCTTTAGCAATTAACCCTAAATTATTTTTTGATGGAACGTTGAAATATCAGCATTTTGATCGAGTAGGAGGAGTCTTATCACATCTTTATAAAATACATAGAAATGATGTGGAACACGAAATTGGTAACGAGAGGGTTACAACCTTAAGTCTTCAAGAAGCAAATTCATTACTTACCAGAGATATGGGTACGGCGACTTATTTTTTCATTCAATCAATAAAGAAAAAACATACATTTTTACAGATACATCGGTTCTAATAAATTCAGCTAATCTAAATAATATTTCAATACTCGGGCATACTCACAGGTACATACGTATATTATTTGCAATATTATTATTTTGAATTTTGATTTTTTTTAAAGAAATATGACCTCATCATTATCGCAAATACAACTCTGCCGTCAACAAATTGAAGATCCTAGTCCAGGAAATGCTACAGCAATTCAATCACTGCATGAACTTCTTGACGCCACAACTGTTTATTATTATTCTGTTGGCCATAAGTATATCGTTAAGGTAACAAATATTTATAGTAACTGATTATTATAAATTGTACTTGCACAAAGCTTATTTGATTATATTTATTTGACAAGCTAAAACTTCATATTTAGCGACTTTGAACAAAAATAATAACAAATATAAGTGCTTAGATTTTAGGGCCCTATTATGACTTGCGAGTCGCAAGAAAAATTTGATAAATGTGACTATTTGGTATTACCGTTTGCGAATCGCCTAATTGACGTTCGCCTCAAAAGTCAAAAAATCGGCGAATTGAAATCTCGCTCTATTACCATTAGCGAACGTTCGCTTTTAACTGTCAGAATCGGTCGAACTATAAATCTACGTGACTTGAACAAAATTAACAGTTTTATATTTGAAAGTGGTGTTTTTTGTCTGAATATAATTTGTTTTACTCACAATAAAATGAGTGAAAATATAAAGAGGTAATTTGTTTAAAAATTATTGAAACCTCGTTGAAAAATAATAAACCAATTTTATTCTTATAGCATAAAAAGAACCAACGCGAACCAATTTTCAAAGCTTGTTGAAATCATGGAGGCGAATCCCGAATCGGTTCCAATACCATTTTGGTAGCTCCCACTACCGAGAAAACGCACTGCACATGCAAGTTTTATGAGTGGTGGAATTGCAGAACTTTGACTTGTTTTGAACCCTGATCTTATTTTGTTTAAAACATAACAAAATGCATGTTTATTAAGGCGAAAATATGACACAAACCTATAATAAGAATAATTCAATTAGAACTGAAATAAAATTTACGATTTGGTTCTTACAAATTATCTGGAAGTTGGAGTGGGTTGGACGTATCTCTTAAACTTCGTCGTAATCTACACATCATTGTTTTCTCCGCTCTCTCCTGTTCATCTTGATCTTCAAAAAACAAATCAACACTGCTAATTATAGTTTGTTTTATTTCTTATTAACTTCTTTTCCAAATTATAAACAAATATTTCACAAATATAATTCTGATTGACTGACGTTTTACCTATTCATGACATTACATATTTCGCCTTTTAAAGTTGGTAGTTCTGTTTTTAAAAGCGAACGTCGCAGTTCGCCTTTCATAATACCACGACTTAGGCAATTCGCCAAAACGTTCGACTTTAGGCGAAGGTTCGACTCGCGAGTCATAATAGGGCCCTTAGGTAAGTTTTTTTCTGATAACTTCTACTTGTTTTAATTTTAACTTTTTCATTTTTAAAATTTTTGTTAAGATTATTTACTTAAAAAAATCAAGAATTTTTATTTTTGTTAAAATATTTTTAGTTCCGTTTTGGAATTAATTTTAGTAGTGAAAAATGCAAAGTTTAACAAGTAATCTGTTGCATAGATATTCGTATATTCTTCTTCATATAAAAAATATAATCATAAAATAATCTTTTTTTTATAATTGAGATTTATGAATTTAAATTATTTGCTTTTGACACGTCTCTTAAAATAAATGATCTTATACAAACTTATGATGAATTTGTTCGTATAATAAAATTAAAGAAGCGGATTTGAATAGTTCTGCACCCGAACACTTATTTTTTATGTATTGTAAAAGCAAATTTGTTTGTGCATCGTAAACGGAAATATATAAATAAAAAAAAAATGTCTTCAAAGTGTTGGTGAAGGATTATTCCCTGTTTATCTTTGTACTACTAGTATATTTATGATATCAAACTTTCGTTTGATACCGCTTTTTTCCATTTTCTTGACGAATATAGCAATAGAGTCTTCACCTTATCGGAAACAAAGTATTTTTTTCCCTCAAAGTGGTCTAACGAAAGATTTTTCCTAGTAAATCTTTGCACATTTAGTATTTTTGCAAAGAGGGCAAATGTACCTTTCATTTGGTACCTCTTTTCACCATTTTCCCAACAAATGTATAGATTTTTAACTATCTTAAACAAAATAAGAAAAATCTTTCAGTTTGCTCCTTGAAAATCGTTGTCCGACCAGTAGATAGGTAAAATGTACCTTTTATTTGATACCAATTTAATTCCGTTTTAGAATCTACACTAAAAGTTTTTCTTGTAACAGTACAATTTTTCTTTGCCCCGATTAGAAAAATTCCTTGACCTCCTACCTACCGATCCTTTATACCCGTGACACACATCTAGTATAGACATATAGTAGGAAAAGGACAGCCTATACATCGGTCACTTTAGTTGATCACTAACTAACTCAAAACTATACTTTTTGAAACCTTTATTGCTCATTTCCCACAGTTCGCACTTTCATTCTGGGGGTGCGATATACACAGTCAATAAATCAAATTTCTTTAAACAAGACACGGAATTTGCCTTTATAATACTTTTGACTTGCTTGTTTATCTGAAAAGAACATGTTTTATGTATCTTCTTTTAGATCTCTTCAGTTCGTGATGAAATAGCTGCCTTAAATGATGTTCTGATTGAAACCAAAAGAAATAGATGCGATATTGAAAAACAGATTGATGATTGCACTGATAACATTTCCTCACATAATTTCAATGAAATAAGCAGTTATATGTTAATTGAGCTTAAGGAACAACTTGACCAAAGAATAAATATATTTAAAGTTAGTTATTTTGTTGCTAGGATTTTTTTCATCATTGGTTAATTAAATTTATTTTTGTTTCTAAATCAGAAACGTTCCATTGAATTAGCTCGAAAACAAGCATGGTACAGATCTGTAGCCCTTGGTGATCACCGAAAGAAACTCTTATTATGGCTGTTGAATACAACTTTGCATACATTAAAAGTAATACTTTAACTTTAAGAATAATAATTATATATACATACATAAGTTTTTTTTTATAGAAATCCTCTGAAAGGGGAGCTTTATTTGCGTTTGTTCCTGAAGTGTATGTTAATATTTTACCAATACTCTTAGACACTGTTTTAGATTTCAGCTTCCATGATCTCAGTTTGCAATTTGATATAAGCGGTAAATAAATTAATACACATTTTGTTCTTATTAAATATTTTAATCAATATTTTTTTTATATATTAAGAAGATGCACATAAAGAAATATCAACAGTTGCGGATTTTCTGGGGGAGCATTCTGCTGACCCCAGAATAATTCTAGCTTCTTGTAAGGACTCTATATTGCAAGCTTTAGGAACATTGATTTGTCATGAAGCAGGCATTCGAGCATTGGAAGCATCTCCAAAAAAAAGGTTACAAGAAAATAATGTTTATTGCATAGATATTTTGCTTGTATTAATTAATTTATAATCTGGTAGATAAAACTTAATGGCATTTAATTTTTTAGTATAATTTCGGTATATATTTTCCACGGCTACGAGTTACATATGTATTTCATTCGTTTATTCCAATTCTTCACAACTTTTTTCAATAAATATGGCCGTATGGCGTCAATGGTGGCTTTAATATTTGCTTCTAACGCTTCAAGAATTACTAGTTGGTCATTTAGCACAGCTCCATATACAAAGTAACCGAGAGGCGTTAAGTCACAGGAACTAGGCGTTTAGTGGACAGGACCACTTCTGAAAATAAAATTAAAGCTACATTTATTTTGCAATAAAATGCTCGCCGTAAAGGCAACATTTTCCTTATTTAATTAAAAATTCAATTTTAATGCATTTAATGGTATGGTATACGGAAATGTTGCTTATTTCGAAGCCTTTTACTCAGAAATGAGTAATAAACACATATAATTCTTGCACGAGCTGTATTTTATAGCACCTAAGCCTACAACTTAAAGTTGTTCTGGCTTTTAATATTAATGATAAAATTACAAACCTTACATAACAAAAATGTTAACGCATTCCCAACCATCAAACAAAAGATAACATTCATCGAAAATTCTTATGCAAATAAAATAAAAACATATTCCTTCAACATTTTTTTATGAACGGGTAATAGTTTTTAAAATTAAATTGTGGGTAATTTACGCAAATGATTTTTATTATCGTAGGCTTTAAGATTTAAATTCAACATAAGGGCTTAAAAATGCTTTTATCTTACACCGAAGAAAAATTATCACAAATTATCTAAGATTCAATTTGTTTCGACAAAATGAGATAATTTAAACTTAAAATTTCAGCCAAGAAGCATTAACGCAAGCTTTACTAAGACCGTATGAAAATAGAGCATGGGGCCAGAGCAATTGGCTTTTACTACGATTCTGGTTAGGTCATGGATTTGCATATAAAGATTCTAGACAACCTATTATTTGGCAAGGGGGGAATGATCCATTAATTATGGGCTTATTCAGAAGTAGAGCAAAGAGTGAAACACATACAGGATTATTGCATCATGTTGCACCAGCATATCCTTCTAAATATTTTCAGGAATTAATTGGATCGCAGTTAATGAAAAATGAGCCTTATGCAACGGAATTTCTAAATTCAGTATTAAGCCAACTAAATTGGGCATTTTCTGAATTTATTCTGCTTCTGCAAGAGGTAAGTTATTCTCTCCCATTAATATTTGTACTGGATTTAATATTTATATTATTCTCTAAATAATCTATTGCATTTAGATTCAAAACACAGCTAATCGACAAGAAAGTACAGTATTTGATTCAAAACAATTGAAAATTTGTTCAATGTGTTTTGAGCTAACAGTTTCACTCATGCGTTGCCTTGAAATGGTTATATCTATTGCTCCAGATGTTGTACAGGAATCATCAAGAGCAAATAGTGATTTAATATTAAACAGAATTTGTCAGTTGATAAGTCAAGTCTTATTGCGAGTAAGCTTACCACCTGGGTGCTTTCAATTCATTGTTGATATGTGTTCACCAGACCTATACTCTGTTACGCATTTCGCTATTATAACTGCAGCAATTGGAATTTTGCTCTCATTAATGAAAAATGAAATAAACGATGATCAAAAATCGACAAAGGTAAAAATACAGTTTTTTTAAACTTTAATTTTAAGAAATAAAATTAACTGTATTTCATTTGGTTCAGATAACTCGCATTACACGGTCTCTTCTTACCGATCCTAGTTTTCAAATAGCTAATTTAGAATTCGGAATTGGTGAATTAAAAACCACTACATCGCAAAAAGTTGACATTCCAAGGGGAAATTTTAATCCACAAACTAGAGCACATATTGATCCACTTACTAATGATGTTCGAGTTCCAATACCATCGTCATCCAACAAACATATACGACCAGATCCACCTGTTATTAAATTCTCTTTGTATGATTGTAAGTTTGAAAACAGAAATGAAAAATTCACTATATAAAAAGTTTTTCTATTTAGATCCATCGTATGTAACCGAAGAAGATATAAAAAGCTATACAAAATTAATTGAAATACTTCGAATAAAGCAATCGCTCTTATCCAATATTACTCTACCGTCTGAAGATTCACTGTGCCCAATTTGTTGTGCCAAACCGATTGCTGCTACCTTTAATCCGTGTAAACACCAATCATGCAGGTATGTTAAGAACTTTTTGTCTGTGATGTTTAAATAAATTATGTTTTGTTACTATGTATTTTTTTAATGACTACATAATCAAAAAAATTTTAAGATATATTATTATTAAAACCTAATTTCCTTATCCCTTATGATTAGTTGTAAAAACAAAGTAAAATTTTTATATATGAATAGTCATTTTAAATAGTAAAAACATACATTTATACATACATGATTTTATTCAATATGTCGTTATTTTTTGTAAATGAAGCAAACAAAACTTTTGTGGTTCAAATATACAATGAACAAAAATGATATCAACTTTTATATAATTTTGTATACATTATGTGAAAAGACGTTTTTGACATCTGATAAGATTTTCGAAAAATGCAATTGGCAAATTTGTACAATTGTCTGAGGAAACTAATGACACAAGACTTTTCGCCGAAGAAAAATCAGAAGTAGAAACAAAATATTATTAAATTATATTATACAAATACGAGCTAACGGCGATGCCAAAGCTTTCAATTCATTAAATTATGTTAATTATGCAAATTAATTGAAAATTAGGAATAAAATTGAATGGAAAATTCAATCATCTGGTGAACAACATAAAAAAACTATTTGTTGTTTCAATTTTAACGATTTTAATGTTGTTTCCTGCAAAACAAATATTCATGAATCACATTAAACTTTCTATTTAATATTTATTATGTTTTCGTTTAATTTGATGATAATCATTTATATCTTTTTAATTATTTCAGGAACTGTATTATGCAACATCTTATGAACAGCAAACTTTGTTTTTACTGCAAGGCATTGATAAAAGCTATAGAAAACGGTGAAGGCAAAATTATTTATGGTCCTATTGAATAGAATAACTGTAACTTTTACATTTAGTTGGACTTTATTAAACATTAAAATTACCGCAATTACAAAAATCTTGTTTTTACGGCTTTTTGTTTTATTTCATTTAAGTTAAAATTTAACAAATTAACTTAATATAAAATATTACTAGAAGGTTATTTTTTAAATCTTAAAAATAGTTATAGTTACAGGGGTCTCTCACTAACTTGTACATATATAACTTAAAAAATGCAATAACTTCAACATGCTGCGAACTTCGTCTCACCCAAATTTAACGTCTTAACATAAACTCTAGAGTACATAGTAATAAAACCTAGATAGTGGAACCAAAATGGATCAAAGCGTAGTAATGAATTTTACAATCATTCGAAATTTTCAGAACTTTACAGTGAATTTTCCACCTTTACGTCGTTCAAAACCATTAAATCATGTGATTAAATTTAAAACTTCTTCTAATTTTTGGTGGTTTTACATAATCATTTTTCGATTTCAATAATTTCCCGACTTTTTCATATTTTTTGAATAAATTTTCTTTTATAATATTTTGTTTTAGTAAGGATCCCTATTTTGTAAAAACAAAATATAATAAGACCTAATTCAACCGGAAATAGTGTATTTTTCCAACTGAAAAAGAATTTTTAAAATCGGTCAAGTAGTTTTGGAACCTATTCAATTCAAACAAACAATCAAATCTTTCCTCCTTATAATAATAGTATAATATGTAGATACAAAATATAGCAGCAACTGGAGTTATCAAAAAACGTTTGCCTAAATATAAGGGCCCTTATGTATTGACAGAAGTCTTACCAAAAGATAGATACATAATATATACGATATGATAACACATCCGATTTTTGTTCATTTTCGAGGTCCTTAATGCTATATTATTTTCCCTGCTAAACAGCCGTATGTCATTTGACTCCTCGTTTACGTTGATCCCAGACAAATTTTGACCCATCGTCTAACGATTTTTGGCCGTCTTACGTAAGCCAAAAGTCCATAATGTTTTTATTTTTTCGGATTACCGTACATAAGATTTGAATGTGAATGTTGAAGTGCTTATTTATCTCACAAACAATCTTAAAAATGTACATGTATTTTTCTGGGATTTTTAAAAGTTTATAGCAAATTCATGGGCTTCTAACCCATCCAAACGAACCAAAAGTCCATTATGGCAACCAATGCACGAATTTGTTTTGGGCGTGATGTCTTTAGTCGTCACTAATTGATAGAAATTATATTTTGTTTTTGTTTTTTATTTATATTTTTTGGCAAAACAAAAAACTAAGAATTTATTTTTTGATACGTAAAGGTGCTTCAACTCTTTATTTCAGGAAACCATCCATAACCATAACTTCACATAAACCATCTACTGAGTAGTCCGAACAAAGCCTAAACATTTGTTTTGGATACGTGAGCCCGTTCTTGAGTTATTAAATTATGTACAAAGAAAAGTGGCATTGATTTTTACATACATATATATATATATACATAGATAGATAGATAGAAAATAGAAGAAGAAGATAGATTAATATAAGAGGAAAAATGGTCTGATTGTTTTGGTAGTCTTATTAATTATTTCATTGAAAGAGTTTCTGTATTAAGCAGCCCTTTCTTCAATTTTTTTTCAAGGTGTTGCAGGTTATTTTCGATTTATTTATTTTTTTTAGACAAAAAAATGTTTTTGATAATTTTTTTTTTATTTCAAAAATTATAATGAAAATTCTAGTACCCCCTCAAATAAGTGTTCGAAAATACATTTGACTTCTTTTTTTTGAAATGCAAAATAAATTTTTGTATTGCTTGAATTTAAATTTTGAAAACATGTTTCGAAAACAAATTTTCGCACAAATGCAAACTTTCAAAAACATTTTTCAAATACCGACAATTCAAAATTTGTTACAAGTAAACCCATGTTCCTCTTATTCATGTCAACAAATACTCACAAATAAAAGCTCAGTCCTCAAAAAAAAAAAACAATAACAATAAACTAATATCTGTTCTCAGAGTCTCTCCTAAAAAAAAAAAATGAAAAATTTGATGTCTAAAAATAAATATGCAATGATCGTTCTAAAATAAAAAAAGACTTCCCTCTAAGTACCTACTTTATTTCTGGCAGCACCTTTGTGAAAAATGTAAAAAAAGAGGGCTGAAATATTTCTCATATCTCCTGGAATTTCTAAAATATATGTAGGTCCATAAATTTGAAACAATGTTCAAAACAATCTAAACTATTTAAAATAACTTTAATTCGATTTTTGAATATTGGAGTATTAGGACCAGAAAAGTTTTTCGGGGTCTAAAATCCCCATTATTTAATATTAAAAAAGAAAAAAAATTAACAATAGGTAAGAAAGTTAAACTTTTGAATTAAAAAAGAGGCTGGATGTTGCTCACAGTGATAACTTCCCATTATACCTACTTTAAATACATTTATTAAAGTTTTTGTGTTAGAATAAATCGCAAATCAAAGGAAATGTATCAAGTGCTCCCGCAGAGACAAACAAAAACTATTTTTGTCAATTATTGTGAATTTGTTCATTCTTGTAAGAACTGAGTTATCTTTTATTCTTGATATTAATCGTTTTACTTTTGATGTTCATTGATAGCAATTTTATTACAAAAAAAAAACTTATCCTACTTACCAATTTTTGTATATCTTTTTGTATTTTTTTTTTATTTTTTATTTATTTTTTATTTATTTTTTATAAGAAAATTCAGTTTGATATTTGTCAATATTTTATCATTTTGGTATTGACAAAAGCACTATGTTGAAAATAAAATGCATTTGAAGTCAATATCATTGCTATTTGTGAACTCAATATATGTGAATAATTTCTAACAGTTACATATTATATATAAATAAAATAAATTCAAAGTTGAAATCATTGAAAGGCAACTTTTTACATTTCTTAGTAATTTTTTGTTTAAGTTTTTTTTTTTTATTTTTCTTTAAAAAACTGTCGATTCGATATTTGTCAAAATTGTACCATACGTTAATAAATTGAATTACATACATAAAAACACTGTAACTTTCTATACTTAACTCATTGCACAGACTGCAGCTTTTTTTATTTTTGGAACTAAAATGATCTCTCAAACCAATATGAAGGCAACCATTATTTCTTTCACCTATTTTTATAACTTTGGAACATTCGTGGTTTTTTGTGAAATAAAATAAAGAATGTGAAATTTAAAGGCGGGAATTCGCATAAAAATAATCTAATTAAAAGTGCTTATTTCATGAAGTTGTTTGAATTTTTGATTAAAAGTGGAAGGATATCGTTTTGTGTGCCTTTAAAATTGTTTTAGCTAAATTTTTTTTTACAGAATCTCATCATGCCATGTGGAAGAATTTCACATACAAATCACACAAAGATTGTGGCCTTTCTGATCGATAAATTTCCAGAAATATAGGGAGATCTAATACAGTGGGAGAGTACGATAACTTGGCCACCAAGAAAAAATAACGGTTTTTGGTAGAGGAGCTCAATGCAAGCTTTTTTTACTATGGGATTGCGAATCTATCTCCCCCTGTTTAGGTAGTAGGAGCAATTTAAAATAAAAATGTTTTGAACGGAAAACGAATTTTTAAAAAATAACGGTAATACTTACAATTAAGTATGATACATTTTTTAAAGCGTATACACAATTTTATCAGTCTGTTTTGAAATCAAGTGAAACAAATTCATAGTTTTCAAAATAACTAATTTTATTGTTATCGGTCCGATTTGTCAACTTGAAATTTTGACAAATCTGGACGTTTCAAGGTCCCTAGAATCTAGATCCGTCACTTTAAGAGAGATGTCTGTGCGTGCGTGTGTACGTACGTTTGTACGTTCGTATTTTTGGGATACCATTTTTCGTCCACGGTATCTTAAGAACGGACCTTGTTGTGTTGGATGGAGGTAGCCACAGCGTGAACGCAAAATTATACGTGGAAAACGTTTTGGAAGACCATACTATGCCTTTAGTACCATTTATTGGTACAAGGTTAAGGTTAATGCATGATAACGCTTGCTGTAATACCGTAATAAAAGAAGTTGGGATATTCCTATTGAACAAATTTGGAACTGCCTCAAAAAACGTTTCCGAGCTAGACCACATGCCCCTACCACTCTTGGAGGGCTTAAGATAGCTGCAGCAGAGGAATGTTACCATATCCCTTTGCCTCTGTCTGATATTAAAAAAATAGTTGACGGAATGCCAAAATGTATTCTTCTAATAATTCTACCACTCTTTTAACGTTATAAATAACGTATTTTTCTTGTTTGAAGAAAAACAGACAAATCAAAAATGTCCAAAGTTTTTCTGCGTTTAAAAATAATTTGCTCGCAAAAATGGTCTTCTACCGCACTAACTGTTTAATAAATATTTCTTTTAAAATGTGTAACTTAACGTATCGTTAGTGGGCCGCAGAAGCCATATTGTACTCTTTAAAAAAATTGAAAATGTTTTTGAACATAAAGCTTTAAGTTTAATTTTGGACTTAGAGATAGAGACCATATTTTATAATGTAACCGGTTGGAATGTAAATAGAAGTTTTTAAAATATCCGTTCTGGTCGAGCTTTTGGAATAATTAAAAAATCAATAAATATTTTTTTTGTTTTTGTTTGATTAATAATTAATACTTTATGTTTGTATTATATTGTATATTTATATTTGTAGAAAAAAAAATCAATTGAAAAATATGGTTTGCTTTTAGTTTTGCATTTTTCACATTTATACTTATGACAATGTTTGTTATTCAAATAATACATACATACCTACATAAAATTAATAAATAATACAGTTTGAAATATTTTCTAAACATCTCTGGTTATAGGCATATAATTTATTCGGCTTCCGCATATGAGTTGAGTTACTTGTACTTGTAAGTAAGATATTTGCATGTCGGCTGCTCATTTCGTTTCGTGTAAACATCGTTTTTCCTTGAAGCATTATATAATCCGTTAATTTTTTATTTGATACCATTTTAATTGATTTGACATCAGATCTTTTTCTGAGATAATTAAAACAGCATGACCTTGTTACAAAAAATAATAACAATTTTAAATAAACGCTATCAACTTTATACTCAATAATCGTGTACCTGAAATGTTTTGTGCCACAAGCGTTAGCGCACTCATTTCCGCATGAATCACAGGGAATACCGAAGCAAGATAAAAAAGTTATAAACAACACATCTACAAATGATGTCCAAGAACATCATATTTATCTATATTAGAAATTTTAAACTATTTTTGTAATATTTTAAATCACTCACATATAAAAATATATTGACAATGCATTTTGTACACGAAGGTTCCTATTGCCAATAATACGTTAATAAACAAAACTCAAGTCTTTAAATTAATTTTATTTTATCAAATTCTGCTTTCGTCTAACGATGATGAGACCAGCTGACCAACTGCCAACAAAACTAAAACAAGAAGGTTTTAGGTAAACACATTCCCTTGTGAAGGAGATACTGCTTAGAAATGAGTTAAGACGATAAAAGTATTCATCTTTTATGCTTGCAATTTTTTTTTTTTTTCACAAGACAGATTTATTTTGTGCCACTGGAATAATGTGTTTATAAAAGGATATAACTTTCATGCATATAAAAGATATTGATACAAAAGGTCCAACTTATGCGACTCATGATGTAATGCATTTCAAACAGGGAAAAGTATATTAGAATAGACGGGTATAGGTTAGTATTGCATAACGCAAAATTATGACTTAAAAAACTAATTTACATAATTTTTCACGCGCAAAAGTTCGAATTAGTTTCCATACATAAAATACACTTCCTTTTTGTTAAATATGGTGCAGGATGGAAAAGTAGAATCAAGCCCACCCACTAGTATCTACTATGGCATTATTTGCTATTTAAATAAAGTCAAGTTATAAAATTAACATAAGACTTAGGAAAAGTTTTTCTTTGCTTGTGTTCATAATATTTGTCTATTCATATACTGAATAGTGATTAGTATGGTTAGTAATATGATACGTTGTCCGATTTTGGTTATTGTGAGAGCAAATTGTGGTAATTTTTTATATAGGTAAAGTGAAATTTTATATAGAGAAAATTCAGAGAACATTCCATTCCAGGTTTGTATATGGGTTCAGTTTAATAAATATTAAAATGAAATAATACTTATCCTTTTTTCCAACACCTTAAACTTTAAAATAAATAAACTGAAGAACGTTAAATGCTTGGTCACATCGTCGGTTTATATTTTGATTTCTAATTAAATTGCTAAACTAAAAATATTACAATTAAAGTTATTCACAACTATGCTGCAGTTTCTGTTATTTCAGTGGTAGCCTGGGTTTTTGTATCTGAAGCTGAGCTCTGAGGTTCAGAACATGTCAGCCAAGGCATTTTTTCCCTCAACACTTGTTTGTACTTTGGATGGCTATAAAAAAAAAAAACAGATTAGGTTTAAGTTTTTGAGTAGTTTTCTTTTGTTAACCTTAATCCATAAACAATAGGGTTGCAAACAGAATTCGCTTTTGCAAACACTGACCCACAAATAGTGCTTAAAGGCGACAAATTAAGTGAATTGAAAATTCCTGCATAGTTAATTATTGAATACGGAGTCCATGCAAGGAACCACAATGCAATTGTACATAGTGCTACTTTGGCTAGTTTAATTTCAACTGATTTAGCTTTGTCGTCAGCATTCCGCAAAGATTGGACGTTCATTTTTTTCGCTTGTTCTCGCATAGCAGCTTCGTGAATTCTTACAGCCTGAAATTAAATAATAATAAGTTAAAATTTTAAGGCCAAGATGCTATACTGTAAACAAAAATATAATACAAAAACGACAGACTTAGTATGTAGGTACAGAATTCAATCATACATGAGTCTGCAGTAAAAAGCAGACATAAAATACAATATTGACTTTTAACAAAACACCGATGTTTTCAAAAGTTGATTTGGTCAAAAGGCCGCCCGCATTCGTTATTCCAAAAAGGAAAAGTTGAAACGATGACTAATCAAATCCTGGTTCTTTATAAATTGTTGCTTCATCATTTAGTGCATAACTGCACTAAGGCTGTTACATAAATTAGACAAATGCAACTAAAACAGTTTGTTATAAAAATAAGAGATTTCTTTTCATTGGCTGGTTTCGTCAACGCTTACGAAAGTTCTCACGAGCTCAGATTAGTCAAAGATGGGAAGTAAAAATCAAGTAAAATTCAGTTTATCACATACAGGTATGATTTATAAGCCTAAACTTACTCGTATATTACCTTAAATATCAATACATAAATTAATAAAAAACATACCTTCAATATGTGGTAGTAAGAAAAAATTATGAGTGTTAAGGGAACCACATAGGCCCACGTTGAATATACAATGATGTAAGATCTGTTAAACCAATCCTTGGCAAAATAGTCCGTTCCGCATGCAGTCATATTTCCCTCAGGAACATAACGATTCCATCCAAACAAAGGTACTAATGCCCAGCATCCACAAACAAACCATACAAATACCAAACGAAGAATTGCCCCTTTTATAGACAATGGGGCCCTAGTTATACCCTTCACAATAACATTGTATCGATCAAGAGCAATCATTGTCATGGTCCATATCGATACACAGCCAAATAGTGAACCAAATAGCCCATAGAGTTCACATAAGAACGGTCCAAGAATCCAAGTTCCATAAAATCCGTTTAAAACAACTGGTGGAAACATCGTAAACATCATACAGAAATCGGATACAGCCAAATTGACAACAAATAGATTCGATGAAGTCCGAAGAGATTTGGCCGATGTAAAGACATAAATTACAATGAAATTACCAATTAACGACATTACACCAAGCACTGAGATAACAAAACCGATTATACCAAACCACATCGGTTCCATGGGAGGGTATTGATACCAATATGGATCGATCATGTGAAAAATTTCTGGTGGAACACTTTCGGCTAGGGATGCATTTTTATTGTTGGTGGAAACTTTAAATTTAGGGTATTCCATGTTTTCCATTATAAAGCTATTTTTTTTTTAAATAGAGCACAATTAACAAAACAAATAACTAACTTTTCATTTCCAGCTAAATTTGAAGCACAAATTTTGAAATGAAAAGATAAATATAATATTGTTTACGTTCCTTTAACCGCTCAAAATCTAGATTAGTAAAAGAAAAATTCATTCTTTTATATGCTAAATTAAGGCAAGCAATATAATCCAATTATGTGATTATTGAAAAAATAAACATATTTTTTTGGATAAACTCAGGTGCAAGGGATGTGGGGATGTATATTTTGTTTTTCTAAATAGAAATTCGCTATAATGGGATAATAGAAAATTAGGTATCAGGTTACATAACCAATAGCGTGATATTATCTAATTGTGCCAGAGAATTGAACTTCTTGAGAAAGAAAATAAATAAATTGTATAACTTAACAGTGTGTCACAAGAACTTTCTTACAGAAGCTTATATGTTCAAGGATCTGATTCGTTAAACCATTTTTGTCTTGAAATGAAGAGTAAGTATTAGTATAAAAGTCATACGAAAAACTGGTTTATTTCTTTTTACAAACGTTTAGGGCCGGTCGGAACTTTCAAGTGGTATAAATAGTGAAAAATTCTCACCGGTGTTTTTAAAATTTATTGAAGATTATGAATTACCATTATAAATTTCCCAAAAAATGATATCAGATATGCAATTTCATTATTCTATCTTTTTGAGCCTTTTATTATATAAAAAATGTTTGTTAACTTCCCATAGGTGGTTATTGTAATCGGTCCGAATTGTCAAATAGAAATTTTTGACAATTCTTGTTTCGTTTGTCTTTATTAACTATAACTTATAACTATTACATAATAGGAATAGATATAAAGGAGAGATGCAGTTAGCATTGGCTTTGATAGTAATCATAGGGTTAGGGTACAATACACTCCTAAAGTCAATACTTCTTCTTACACCTCGCCTTTGAGTTTAAAAAAGTAATATTTTTTTCAAAGATTATTTATACGTAAATGAGAATTAATACTGAAACTGAATTTAATACAAATTATGAAGGTATTTATGAAAGTTTAAAATTTTACAATAATTAATTTATTTTATTTTTACAAAAAATCCTCCTGTTTTAATTTATTTTATTTACTTACAGTAATCATTTAATTTAATTTTTTATTTAATTTATTTTAACAATATTTCATTTGTTTATTAACCATACATGTAATATAACTTTTGATTAGGTTTACTGTTTATCGATGAAAGAGTAGACTTAAGACGTTTTCTAGTTGAGGTGATCGTTATTATTTTGGAGTTCTTGTTCCATTTATCGCAATCAGTAACGTTGGCCAAAACAGGCAAAGTATCTAAACCATTTGTGTAAGGCTTAAGGTGATTCGTTGTTCTACGAAGTATATCTTTTGTATTTAAATTAACTAAAAACGATCTTTTTTTTTAACTTCTCTGTAATTTTTCCCTGAACCCATTGATCTTCATGCTTAACTAGCACCTTATCTCCCTCTTTATAAACGTTTTTTTCGTCTTCGCTTGTTTGTCATAGTATTTTTTGTTTCTTTAATTTTGTGTTTCTATTCTTTTTGGAACCATTTCAACATTTAGACTTAAACAACTTTTCATTAACAAAAAAACTTTGGGAATATGTACCATGTGAAGCAAAAATTGGTTTCAGTATTGATATCACTTCTGAGGCAAATTTATTTTTTAATCTGAGTACCTCAATCCACTTCGAATACGAATCTACGATAGCTAAATAGCTGTCACGAAATATTTTTTCTAACGGATAGCTAGGTGTCTTATGATGAAGTAGGGGATCTTTTTGGGATTTATTTGAATATTTTTGGTATTAAAGATTCAATTCTAGCTTCCTCGAAACTAGCTGTTGAAACTTTTCCTTATTGAATTAAACGTTATTTTCAAGTTTTATACTAAAAGTAAATAAATAACTTGACTTCAAATCTATTCAACTCCTTGGGATCTAGCCAAATTTTGGCATTATTTGGATTTTGTACAATTACTATATTAGATGTCCATTCAACTGGCTCTTCAATATTTTTATTTACACCCATTCCCTTAAGACGATCTAACTCTTTTTTTAAAGGTTGAATTAAATTTTGTGCAAATCTACGAGCTGGTTTTGCAATAGGCTCAAACTCTTCTTTTATTTAAAGTGAATATTTATCTGCAAATTTCCTTACACCATTAAATACACCTCCATATTTCGCAACAACTTTATTTTTACTGTTTTCATTTTTTAATGTCACATTTTCTAATAGCCCGATTCGTTTCAAAAAATTAGCTCCTCGCAAGCTCCTCTTCCCAATAGTGGGACTGTACCTACTCTCCCCACTCTTCACTAACACAAATTTATAATTTCTTGTTATCATTAGCCTCACACAGTAAATTAATTTTTCCCGCTACTTTAATATCAGAACCACCATAAGCCTTTAACCATATTGGTTTTTTCCAATATTACTGATTGGTAGAAAAATTTTGTCCCACAATTTTTGTGTAACCTTGCCACGCTTCTCTCATTCCTCCACCAGAAGCAGCAATTACATGACGTGAATAATACACACCATCCTCATCATTCAATGTAGAGGTAACTGTTTAATTAGTATTGTTAGCTCCTTGTTCACCTCATACAGCTTGCACTTCTCAATTCCCTTCTCAATGTAAGTTCCCGATCAGCCAACATTTTCTGCTTCAGTTTTTTGTTAAATATTCCCATCACTATACGGTCTCTAAGGATTGATTCTTCAACAGCACCATAGTCACATGACACCACCATATGGCGTTAATCCTTTAAGAACAGCTCGAAAGATTCACTCTGTTTCTGTATTCTAGAGTTGAACACATATCGTTCAAATACCACGTATTTCTTCGAAGTATAGTAGTTGTCAAACTTCTTCAGTACGGAGCCCATTGATTTTTCTTCGGTAGTTTTAAGGCCGAGGACATTGAAAATCTCCACACCACCTTCTCCAACTTTGTAAGACAAAGCCAACCGATCTCGTTGGCGAGTGAGGTACTAATGCTTCATTGTCTTTAAGCTTAATCTAAGATTACAATAAGATATTTTTTTATAAATGGTATATAAGAAGAGGTTAACATTTTAATTCTCTTGAGTGATTTATTTTTAAGGTGAGTTGCGTATTGTTTGGCTTTCTTAAACATCGTATTTATGTCTCGTATTCGATTAAAATTGTATGTTGGTATTACAGGAGTCGGACATCCGACTTCACTTGCATACATCGCATACGACTGACTATATTTTATCGTTATTCCGAATCTCGTACTCGTTTCAATTGAAGTCGTATTTGTTCACATTATTAGTCGTTTGAAATTTTCTACGCGAGACTTATTTTTTTCGATTAAAATGAATAAAAGTCAATTTTTTTAAATGTATGTATGTATGTATGTACATACATACATACTTGGACTCAAAGTTCGGCCAATGATTGCCTATGGTTGCCCGGTATGGTTCAATGTTGCCCCATCTCAAATGGAAAAGATTCGGGTGTTTGAGAGGCAGTGCCTTAGACGCTACCTTGGATTGCACAGAACAGCAGAGTCGGAGTACAAACATTACTATTCCAACCAGGTTCAATACAATAGAGCCAAAATAAACAGAATAGATATAATCATAAAACTGATTCGGGGTCACATTGCAAGAGCGATGTCCTCGAGTAACAGTTTAATTTTTGAGGCCTATTACTTAAAAAATCAGTACTACGATAATGTGCGTTGAAGTGGATTTATTCCGCCCGATGCTTTCCTCTATTTATGTAGATAGTCGAGGGCTGATTCAGGATAGAGAGGCAGTACCGCTAATCGAGACGTCCTCGCACAGGACGGAGCTGAGCGCCTTCGGTTCAGTAGGACTGTGTCCGATCGAGACCGGAGAGATAGGGTAAAGCAGGAGACCAATTCTGGTGGTTGCAAATTCAAATTGATGTTTAAAAAGTTGGCCGACTCTCTTGACCTTGGTCGGCTTACATAGGTATTAGGTATTAGGTATTGTTTTAGTTAAGTAGGGACAGTCGTGGTGGCACCAAAAAAAAATTATAAAAAAAAATAAAAATTAAAAAAAAAAATTAATTAAAAAAAAGCTTACTGTGGCTGTTCTACATAGTTTGTAAGTGGTCTTAAGTAGTTGTAAATAAATAAGTAGTCTTAACTAGTTTTAATTATTAATTAGTTTTATGTTTGTTTTACTTAGTATTATTTTTTGCAATTCTTCTTGGTGATAAAAAAATATAGAAATTTACTTTTAAGTTAGTTCTTACTCCGAAAGGCATTAGCAATTAGCATTAAGATATTAGTTTAACTTAGAGCGTCCGCATAGGGCCAGTAAGTTAGTTTTAAGTTATTGATATATAGTGTAAGTTCACAAACGCATCACTGCAGTAATGATGCCCAAATGTTCAAAGTCAAACGTTCACAAACGCAGATTCTGGCATCATTTTTCTCGTCAACTGTTCATTATTGCAAACTTGCATAAACTGATGCGCAAAAACTAAACAAAAAAGCATCACTACGACAGCGTGATTAGTCGGCATCGCATCAGCAACAACTGCATCAGCATCAGCATCGCAAAAAAGCAGTGATGCCGAATCACTGCAGCAAAATTTGACGTTTGTATACTTACACATATCCTAGTTTTAGGAATTTTTGTCTAGCTTTAAGTAGTTGTAAGATTGAAGTAAAATAAAAATGAATAAAACAAAATAAAAATTGGACTCATTTCGACGGATTTCGACACGAAATTTAATTTAAAATTACCCCCTGAAAAGCCAGTTCTGTTATTGAAAATGAATGTACAAGTACAAAAATATGCTGTTTAAATATGTTTAACATTTATCTTAGTACCTTCTTTTGAACATGTAGGTTGGGCGATTGCTAAACTTAAATCTCTCTCAACCTCTGTTTGGTAGTTTCCTACCGACAAAAAGCTCAAAAGGGCAGCCATCATAAGAAAGCACATTGTACATACATTTGAAATTTAACCAAAAATTTGTATTATCAGCTGGAATAACAATTTATGGCATTTAACTTAAATATAATATCATATAGATATGTACATACAATACATACATATGTAAGAATTTGCAACGACTACGTCTGGTATTCGATCTATCTAAATAAAAGAATTAAACCAATTTTGGGCAACTTGTACGACTGGTTTCTATAGCAAATAATGCTAAAAGGTCAAAATAAAACACAAGATTTTCTTAGATTATAAGTAACTAGCGGCTCGTCCCGGCTTCACACGGGATAGATAGATAATATACGTAGTAGTTTTCCAGTTGAATCAAAGGTCTGTTTATTTATAATTTCCCGCACCGCTGCGTTGCCCGGCTGGCTAGTCACTTCACGCCGCGCGCCGCCCCGAGCCTTTTTTATGTATTTTTGTAATAGTAGGTAAGTACTTACCTAATAGGTATCTTTTGGATGAATTAATAGTCTAAAGGTAACCGATTGAACAATTCAAAAGTTATCTAGAGCAAACTTTTATAAGGATTAAACCATTTACTTCGAAATCCCGTCGCCAAAATGACATTACTTTGGAGCAAACATCTAAATCAAAAAAACGATTGTTATGGGTAAACTTTAAAAGGTAGACATATGTATGCTCTCGCGGACTTTTTTAAAGATAATGTTAAGATGAACAATTCATGCATAGAGCATTTTTGTATAACTTTAACTATATGCTCAGCGCACGCCACGGAAGGCCTCAGAAACGATACTTTTCCACCGTTTTTGAAACATTTTCGGTTACTGCTCCACAACTATAGGACCTAGCGTGAAATTATATAGCCTATGTTACTTCTGAATACTGCAGCTTTCTAATGGTGGAAAAATTATTGCAATCGGTCCAGTAGTTTTTGAGTTTATTCATTACAAACATACAAAAATACAATTCTTTCCTCTTTATAATATTAGTATACATAGATTAAATAAAGTTTATTTAGGAGCTCGATTTTGCACGAGCCGTTAAAACAGAAGAATTCAAATCCAAAAAATAACAATAGACCAGTTCAACTCAATGCTAAGTTAATTTTATACATATCCTCCTAATCGCAGCATTCCTTATCCCTGTAATTTTAATCTTAAACGAAAAAAAAAGAAATTAAAAAAAAAATAGCTTTAAGCTTTGTATATAAAAACTATAGAACTCTCATGGCTGAGGTCAAATGGTGCGGCATGGAGAAATTATTTACAGATGGAAGACTTGCAACTGACGATGACGAGAATTCAAATCGAAGTGAGACAAGGAAAGACTATACAATATTTGTGAGAGTTGAAAGACTAAAAAACGGACATTTTTCTGTTTTGGGAGACTTTGGTTTGTTTACATTTTTTTAGTCGAGTATGCTTTACGGTAGTCGTCTTTACCATACGACACACAAAAGCAGGTGAAAGAAACAATTTTGGGTAGGTATTCGTATTCCTGTATGGTTTGATCTTTGATGAATTTTGTGTTGTTGATGATCAGATGGATAAATTTAGATAGGTAGGTATGGAAATATAATTAATTTAATGTTTTAAGTCCGAGCGTTAAGGAATATACAAAAGGTTTGCAATGAGTTTTAAATTTTCGTGAAAATCCAAAATAATGCTAAATAGGTATGTGAATGGTTATCATGGCCAGGCAAAACAATGCAGATTCTTATTCATCTTTAAAAAATAATCTTATTGAAAACCATGAACTAGGTAGATAAGTATAAGGAAATTATGTTCATATTTAGAAACAAATGGTTTAAATATTATGTGTTCTCTTTTTAATACTTTCTATGAAAAAATGTTGTTTAAATGTATCTGCATAGGTCGGTAGGTATGTATATTTTTTCTTACTAAAATAAGAACTTTAAATGTTCCTTTTTAGACTAGTTTTTCTTACTTATCATCTTATTTTGCATTTTTAATTCTTTTGAAGCTTCGAAAAGAAACTTGTTAGGTAGGTACATACGAGTATGTACATTTATGTAGGTAGATAAGTTAGGTAATAGGTACCATCTGTTATTTTAAGGACAAGAGTAAAACATTTATAATTTTAACATTTACTTACCTAACTACTTTAGTGTACTTGTATAGATAGGTACATAGATATGTTAGTGGTTTTATTTAACTAGTTAAATACCTTGATCAAAAATTGTATGTCCTAATAAATGATGGGCAAAAAAAGTAAAAAAAGTATTTTACTAATTTAGATTTTTACAAGTTTGCATTTTTAATCGACTTGAAGTCAAAAATGTAGCTACTATGTATTCAAATTCATTCCAAAATTTTCATTGTTATAGGTAACATTTGTTTTTTTAGAAAATAGAGTTAATTCTCACTTCTTCGATCGATTTTTTTGTTTTTTACGAAGTAAGTTTTTTCTTGATAGGAAGTTTGTGCGAGGCGAGGAAGAAAAATGTGTGTATTATGAATAGTAGGTATAGGTATGTACATATATACATTTGACTTGAAGTTTTGTTATAAGATTCAGGTTGTTTTTTTTAACTTTGGAATTGAATTTTTTGAAGGTATTTAATAATATTAATTTGTGAATGGAATTTTAAAGATTTCTGAAATGTTTTACTTTTATTTTACTTAATATTTATAGCTTATTGAAGGGATTAAATTACTAACGTGGGTAATTAAATTTCGGTTTGTAGGTAAATTGGAAGGTTCAATATTTGTTATTTTAAGGACACAGCAAAACATACCTAATTTTTTTTAAAGGATTTTGTTATTTGTTGTCCTGAATTCAAATAATTTTTTTTGACTCTATGAAATCTCGAAATACTTGAATGTATGTATGTATGTATGTATGAATGTACATATATGTACAATATGCCTGATTAAAAAAAAAACAAGTTTTAGAGTCAAGTTCTTGATTTTTCATCCAAATAATAAACTGAACCATTTTTGGTTTATACATTTATACTACATATATCTTTTTTAGACAACGTTTGGACGGCTGTTTTGGTTTCTCAAATACCTATCTCAGGAAAAAAATATGTTATTTACCTACCTCAAATAAATATTTATTCCATTCACTGGAAAATTTTCAACATAGGTACTGTTATTTTTTTAAGTAGAAAAACTAAAAAAATGTTTGGGGCTCAAATATACAATGAATGAAAATTGTATAATACCTATTCAAAACTATGTTCTACTACATGAAATGATTATTTTGACATATGGTGAAAGTTTGAAAAAAAAATCAATTGACAGTTTTTTTACAAAAAATAAAAAAAGTACAAAAAAATCTACCAAGAATTGGGAATTAACTCTATTTTCTAAAAAAATAAATGTTACCTATAACAATGAAAATTTTGGAATGAATTTAAATACATAGTAGCTACATTTTTGACTTCAAGTCGATTAAAAATGCAAACTTGTAAAAATCTAAATTAGTAAAATACTTTTTTTGCCCATCATTTATTAGGACATAAAATTTTTGATCAAGGTATTTAACTAGTTAAATAAAACCACTAACATATCTATGTACCTATCTATACAAGTACACTAAAGTAGTTAGGTAAGTAAATGTTAAAATTATAAATGTTTTACTCTTGTCCTTAAAATAACAGATGGTACCTATTACCTAACTTATCTACCTACATAAATGTACATACTCGTATGTACCTACCTAACAAGTTTCTTTTCGAAGCTTCAAAAGAATTAAAAATGCAAAATAAGATGATAAGTAAGAAAAACTAGTCTAAAAAGGAACATTTAAAGTTCTTATTTTAGTAAGAAAAAATATACATACCTACCCACCTATGCAGATACATTTAAACAACATTTTTTCATAGAAAGTATTAAAAAGAGAACACATAATATTTAAACCATTTGTTTCTAAATATGAACATAATTTCCTTATACTTATCTACCTAGTTCATGGTTTTCAATAAGATTATTTTTTAAAGATGAATAAGAATCTGCATTGTTTTGCCTGGCCATGATAACCATTCACATACCTATTTAGCATTATTTTGGATTTTCACGAAAATTTAAAACTCATTGCAAACCTTTTGTATATTCCTTAACGCTCGGACTTAAAACATTAAATTAATTATATTTCCATACCTACCTATCTAAATTTATCCATCTGATCATCAACAACACAAAATTCATCAAAGATCAAACCATACAGGAATACGAATACCTACCCAAAATTGTTTCTTTCACCTGCTTTTGTGTGTCGTATGGTAAAGACGACTACCGTAAAGCATACTCGACTAAAAAAATGTAAACAAACCAAAGTCTCCCAAAACAGAAAAATGTCCGTTTTTTAGTCTTTCAACTCACTTCGATTTGAATTCTCGTCATCGTCAGTTGCAAGTCTTCCATCTGTAAATAATTTCTCCACGAGAGGTTCAACGAAAACAAACTAGATGCCGCACCATTTGACCTCAGCCATGAGAGTACTATAGTTTTTATATTACTATAGTTGAAGTTGAAACAAATGGAAGAGTTTCGGATGGTGAAGTATTCTCGAGCACAAAATTCTATGACCATTTCGAAAACGATAATCTCAAAATTCCAAAACCAGAAAAAATTCATACTTTTCCTGAGGATATGCCGTATGTTCTGGTTGCGGATGACACGTTTCCTTTAAAAGAAAATGTAATGAAACCGTACAGTGACACTAGACTTTCGAGAGAACAGGAGAATTACAATTATCAAGCTTCACGTGCACGACGAATAGTTGAAAACGCATTCAACATTATTTCTTCTCGATTCCGGGTGCTACTAACGACAATTCTGTTGAGTACGGAAAAAACAACAGATGTAGTATAGGCGATCTGCTAATTACACAATTTTTTAAGAAAAAAAGCCCAGAATAATTTTTGAATTTAAAATACTTTTTAATAATACCAAAATAAAAAAAACTTGAAAAATTATACAAAGATGCATTTTACTTAGTTCTTCGGCTTCTTTCGTTGAATTGATTAAATCCCTTCTTGGTCGAACAAAAAGAAAAGGTCGTTGAAGTACCATAGTGAAGAAACATAATATCTCCTCCGTGCCAGACCAAGATCTTTCACTTGTTCTTTTTTGTTTTAGATCTCTCCGAAAACAAGTTCGGATTGTATTTTTTTTAAGTGTCCATTTGAGTTAGGCTCAATTTTTTTTAATTTTTGTAACAGCACTAAATACGCTTTATTTTTTTATTTTTATAGTACTCACTTTTAATTTGCGATGTCTCTGTAAAACTTCAATACATAGATTTCAAAAAAACTCCCTCCAAAACTCGCAATTACCGCTAACAAAAGCCATTTAATTTTTCGTACGATCCGTACACTTTAAAATTTTTTTTAAAATGAAATTTCCACCTGGTTTGACGAGAATGCGTTCACACTATCAAATATGCTTATCAAGCAAGCAAAATATCAAAACATTTCAAGCCATATCAACACATCAAGCCATGCTTGTCAAGAATGCTTGATAATGTAATGTAATGTAATGTCTTATAGCTCAATTAGTCGCTTACAATAAATCCTCTACGTGTGTGTAGCACCAAATCAGAATTACCTTGGTAATAGTAATGCTTAAAAATGTATATTTTTGTTCCTAATTTTCAAGAGAGCTTTCAAGAATGGAAGCTTTTATAAGCTTTTAAGAAAACTTGAAGACAAAAATGTTTCCGTTTGCTTTTTTGATGGAAATTAGAAAAAAGAGGTTAATTTCAATTGATTTTCAAATGCGTGCCGTTTGGTCCATAAAAAATCGCCTTATCTTTCCGCTTAGTAGTGTGAAAATTAATTTCATTGTTTCAAATTAAAATTCTACAATAGAGATGGCAGCCCTTTTGATTGTAAGAGCTTTTTTTGCTTACTGATAATGGGCGGTAACACAAGCTTATAGGGTATCCAGTCGCGTCACGTTCGGTCGTTAAGGACAATTCATATGAGAGCGACCAACGACCGATGAATGAACGAATATTCGTCCATTTTGGCATTTCGTTCACATGTACTTTTTTTATTCGTAGCGAATGGGGTTTACTTAGACCAAGAAAATCCTATTAAAATGATTTTGAGGTTACGCGAACAATTTATTCGTTGCAGTTTGGACGGTATGTGAAAAGCAAATAGTGTTTGACAGCCTTCGCATAGTCCTTAAAGAAATGGTTGGCCTTTCGGCATGATCTTCCTCATCAGCTAAACATTCTAGTATTAAAGATTTTAATTATTTTTTTACTTTTACCTATATAAAATCAAAAATTGGAGTTGTCAAAATTTTCGAAGAAATATACTGCAATTTTTTTATTTTGTAAAATTGGTTGTACTTCTTTCCCGAAAATGAGATTCCGATGGGATTCCCGATAAGGAGAATAATTAAAGATTCCCGGGAAAGAAGATCTACTCTACAACTACTAGTATTGAATAATAATATTTTTTTTTACAAAAAATCATTTGACAGCACTGTACATACTCATGTGGCAATTCATGTCACATGCAAAGAAACCCTTAAATAACTGTTTTATTAATCCCAAACAACAGATTCAATCCAATCTATGTAGTTAAATACTCGAGTGTATACTCCAGGATATCCGATAGTACCACATGCTTGACCATAGGATGTTACACCAATAATTGAATACATACAAGGATGTTTTGGATGAACAGATTGTAGTGGGCTACCAGAATCACCTTGACAAGTGTCTTTATTATCTTGTTTCGAGCCAGCACATATTTGGGTTCTTTGTTTTACTCCAACAGGAAGTGCGCTTTCTGCATCTTCGGTGAAAATTTCATTGCACTCATCTTGATCAAAAAGTTGAACACCTGCCTTTTGAAGATGTGCTGCATTCCTTCCTGCTAGTTGTGTACTGCCCCAACCAGTTATAATTAGTTGAGATTGATTGTTATAATCTTGATATGGTAAGCATGCGGGTCTCATATACTCATTAAATTCAACTTCAGACTTTAGTTTAACTAGTGCAATATCATTATATCTTAGAGAAGTATTATACTCTGGATGAGGCAAAATATGTGCAATGCTAAAGTCTCTTGGCTGAGCATCATCGAATTCAATTTCAACGTTTAAGTCTCCAAGGCGCACAATATCAAGGTTTTCACTAAAAAAAATATTAAATAATGTTTAAAAAGTGCTTTTTAGAGTATTATAATTCAATATAATGTGTGTCAAGATTTAGATTAAAAAAATGTAGTAGACATGTCATTGGAGAGGAGTCTTAATAAATTAGTTCTTCAATAAGAACTATTCACTATGTGTAATATGTTAAAATTAAATATTTACAGCAGGAATTACAATAACCCCCAGGCCCTGATGCCTGGGAGCCCCAAAATCAAATGTAAACACAAAATGCTTATATTGAATGTACCTATGTATAGTTTAAGAAGTAGGCATATGAGGCTTTGAGTAAAAAAGTGTTGTTATCCACTTTTTATATTATAAAGGGTGACTTAAGGCCAATTGATATAACACTAACATTTAACCTTATGTCACTTCGCCTTAAGTCACGGTATCGATTCTATCGATATTGTTTTTTTGGAAACTATCGATACTATCGATGTTTAAGCCATCCTAGTTTTAAATATTCAATCCTCAATTCAAATTAAAAAAAGAGTTTGGGTGCGACCCACACTGATATTTTCCCATTGTACTTTCAAAGCTTGGCATTTATTGAAGTTTTTGCTTTACAATAAATCGCCAATCAAGGAAAGTGTCAAGTGTCCGCTTGTAGTCCTGAAAGAAAATATAATTTTGTTTATTCTTGATATTACGTAGATACTTTATTTACTTTTGATGTTGTATGATAACAATTTTACTTCCAAGAAATTTAAGAAATTTCTCGAAATGCTGTAGTGGAAAAACAATTTTAACTATTTTCGGTATTTTTTTTTAAGTTTCATTTTTTTTTTTGTAATTTTTTTCTATATTTTTAAACATTTTAAGTAGTTAGAATATCGGACTTGAGGCATAAATTGCTCCTCCTCCATACAAAAATGTTGCTCCGAGCACCAAAACTGCTCATTGAGGAGCAAAAAAAAAAAACACCAAAAAGTGTATGAACTGAATATATGGGAAATGTGTGTGCATACAAAAAAAGGTTTAGGTATAATGCATCGAAATTGAATGTTGTGTGTGGGAAAAAGGGTCTAGGTAGAATGGAAAATGATTGTCGTGTGCATAGAAAACAGGTAGGTATATGGGATATATTGGATAGAATATATTGTTGGAACATTAATTACTGGCGAGACTGTAAATGATCCCTTTTTATGCCAGAAATACAAATTTGAAAATCTCATCGCGTGTATTTGTTGTTGTATATAGAGTAGTATAAATATCGGACTTGAGCAATAGAGCAGTTTTTGAATGATTTTTCTGGTGTAAAATTTTAATTTTCGGTTCGAATCAAATTTTTGTGACTGTGAGTTGTATAATTTCATAGGAAAGAAAATCCAGGGGTTGGTTGATGGAATTTAAGCAGGTTAATATGTGTGTTGAAAATGAAAGATCATTGACTTTGAGATGGATGAAATGCTATTGGAAAAATATTTGAGGAGCAAAAACAAGTATTTTCCTTTGTATGAGTTGTAATTTGTCTTCTTTTTTTTGCAGGTTGTTATTTATGAATCCATGAATTGTGGGTGGATAGGGAGGCAACTCATTTAACGTGTAAATTGCTTCGTTTGTATAAAGAACAAATGATTTTTTTTAAAAGAGTGTAATAAGGCCTAGATGGAATTAAGAAAAAAACATGTTTCAATATGAGTACAATATAAGTGCGATAGTAAAAAAGAAAAAATATGGTTGTGGGAATGCATCTATACATTTAAAATCAGTAAGACTATAAACTATAGGATATAAACTATCAAATAGAAAGGTTTTCTAAGTGTCTAGATAATTAAAGTCTTATCTTTAAAAATTCATCTGTCCTTTTTCGTGTGTATCCTAAAATTTTCTGTTTTCCTAATAGGTACTACTACTTTTCTTATCTTAAAATTATATGTTTTTTCTAAAAGACATGAGGTTTTCTTGCAGACGTGTTTAAACTTGTTTGAATTGCCTCCATGGTCCTTTAGTGAAAATGTATAAAAACCAAGTTGATATCCTCACAACGCTATCATTCCCAAAATATAATCTCAACAGTATGGACTCATTCCAAAAATATATTGATGCATTCGAGAGGACCTGCTGGGAGTATCCAGAACTAGTTTCAGCACTGAAGGAGCTAGCAAACAAAAAACCTAGGACCCTGGTGGAACTCAAGAAAGTGTGCTGCGTGTTTGCAGGTCTGCATGACTTGGCCGTGGATTACGACCCACCTGAATTACCAGAATTTGTTAAAATTATTATAAATTTAAGACAATAAAATATTTTAATTACAAAAAATAAAATAAAGTTATGTGTTTTTATTTTCGCTAAAGGTATCTACACTCTCTATCTGATTTCGGTTTTTCTTCTTCTGATTTGGCTTTTCTTTGAGGTGCATAATATTTCTGTTCAGTAAAAAATCATATTCACATTTTCTAGTTTTTATAAAAAAAGTTTCTAGTTCTAAGAAAATTATGTTTATTTTTTAAGAAAAAAATTTAAAAAATTGTTTATAAAAAAATGAATAAAAAAAAATAAAAAAAAATAGTATTTGTTTTTATTACATGAGAAACTACGTTAAGAACCTAATATCGAGTTTTGTACGTTAAGAACCTAACATTGAGTTCATAACGTGAACCCGAAAACCTTAAAACTACGTTAAGAACCTAATATCGAGTTCATATAACCCTATTTAAATGTTGATGTCATTAAATTCCTTGCAGTTGGATGGAAAGTAAGATAAAAGAAATAATACTGTTTTTAAGATGATAGAATAATATTATTTATTTTATTTCAGTAGGTTTACATTTTTATTTTTCAACTTTTAAATTCAAACAATTCTGTTGACAACTTGATCAAGTGGATTATATTCAATAATACGATCATGGAGCATAAGGCAGTAAGCTGAAGTGTTTGCAGGGATATTTCTTGATGTTCTCATCTCCAAGCGTATGTCAACTGCTCCTGTTTTCAATGTCTCATTTTGATGTCTACAGTCTATTACAAAAATTGGCGCACGTGATTTAAATATATCCCAGGATAAAAGAGGCTCAGTAGAAGTCTTATTATAGTAAGTTTTCTGAAAGTCTGCGTACATTCTATAAAACAGACTATATCTATTCTTTTCAAAAGAAACATTAAGGTCTTCATGAGGATAAACATCAGAGTTTAGATAAACTTTTAAGTCAGTAAGATCACAATGATCAAACGTTGTTGAATCAGCTGATATTTTTTTATTTTTTTCAGTTTGTAGAGCAACGACAATATAGCGAGGTTTCTCTATTTGGGTTGTTGTCTTAACATTCCAGATGTGGTGTGTAGAGTTCAACAGCGTGGGGTATTCATAAAGATCCCAGTTTCGGAAAGCAATTTTCATAAAACTATTTTTGTTTATAGATTTGTATAAAGATAATTTCATAGAATCTGATAAAGTCACATGAGGCATTTTCCACTGCACCTTATGAAGTTTTATTTGCACATTTTCATCAGTTGGAGAGATAAGAGCATTTTCATCCATTCTAGCTCGCGTAATAATAAGATCATGTCGAGCATTAGGAATAATTTTTGTGTAATCTTCGGCGAATCCCAAAAGTTTGTTCAGTGGAATGCAGTAATTAAAATGAGATGGTTTCAATTTAATAGAAGAGTCAGGAGACCAAGATGCATTTAGTAGCATGTCACTTTCATTTTTAGTTAAAGATAAATAGTTTTTGATCGTTGATGTAATTCCAACATTTCGATTACAGTCGATTTCCTTGCCATTTAGTTCATATCGTATTTCATCAAAGAGAAAAGCCATTGCATTATTTACAAATTTTGTAGCAAGGATTTCTTTTCCATCTGCTTTAGAAATTGTTCCTTCAACATACAAAAAACTTTCCGAAGGAAGAACATTAAGATTTTGATGTTGTATGGAAATCTGAATGATGTCATTTCGTTCAAAATTGTTTTGATATGGTGAGTAAGTATGATATTCATATTTAGAAATACTTTCATTAATCTCAGGTTCTTGAAAAATGTTCAACATATTTTCTTTTCTATTTTGTTTTGTTTATGCTTTAATGTGTATCCTAATGATAATACAAAGTCCTGATTATCTTTTGTAAGAGGAGATGTTACCGCAGTTGAGTTCGAAGTTGAATTAAGTATCAAATTGTTTTGCGTATTATTTTTATATAAATTTGAATTTATTTTATTATGTTCATATACAATCATGTTTCCGATTTTAAATGCAATCGAGCTGTTATTTTTTCCCCTCTGAAATTGATATCTTTTCCGTCCTGATCAACAATCTTTAAACACAGTGATGTTATCCTCTTGACGTTCACAGGTAAATAAATGACATTCGTTGGAGCTTCTATGATTTTATAGCCTGGACTTACTTTCACAGCAAATTCATGCAAGATATGTGCTGATTGATTATTAATGTACGTTCCTTCAATGATATTACATTCGATGCGGACAGCATTTACTCTATTTATATCAACATAAAGATCTGATTCATGTAGCATATTTGATTTAAGAAGTTGTTTACTAAACCCTAGAATAGCTCCAATAGAATTTGGTTTAGAGAAGTCAATGTCTTCTGAGCTAATTAATTCACATTTCAAAGTATTATTATTTGCTTTGATTTTAATTTCACTCTTTTTTGATCCACTTTTTTTGTTTTTATTGATTTCGCTAAGTTTCTTCTGTATTAAATTATTTATATCTTCTATCTCATATGAACCAATAGGAAAAGATATAACACTATCACCTGCATACAATATGTTATTAAACTCATCTATATTTGGTATAGAGTTATATGTTTGGAAATCTATAAGGCCACATACATAATTAGATTTCAGTACAATTGGTGGAAAATACTCAGCATTAAGAGTTGATTCATTTCCACTTAAAGTAAGTGTTAACGACATCTCGATTAAAAGATAAATGAAACACTTTTTATTTTTCACCATCATTATATTCATTTTTTTATTTTAATTTTTGAAAACAACATAACATTGCTCTAATAAAAACCTTAAGCATAAATGACCACAAATAAATGTATCAAAATCTTGTTCTTGAATATAATTATAATATATTTTATTACCAAGGTAGCTTACTACTTCAGTAGGTGGTCTTAAATTTCCAAAACTATCAAAATATTTAACAGTATTATGTTTTTCATCGTTTTTAATATATGCTACCCAATGAGTACCCACACCAGATTCATTATCCAGATTTATAACACCACACTCCTTATCCATTGATACTTTTGGTAAAGAGTTTCGCATGAAAACCCCTCTAAAATGCTTTAAGTGTTTTCTTCCAAACTGCTGAATATCAAAATTAGTTAAAGGATGGTTAGGTAGCAGATCAATTAGTTTTTTGTATTTGACGAGTTTAAAAAAAGACCAAGACCATTTTTATATGGTCGTAAGAATAATCCATTTCCTTGAATAGAAACAGATTCCATAACCTTGTTATGACGCTTGTTCTCTTCAAACTGTCTTTTAGCAGCTCGTACATCATTGAGCGCTTTTGCAACGCCAGCTGCTCCACCTGTTAGTGATCCTACAGCTGATAAACCGGCAAGAATAGGAGCTAGGAGCGGGAGAAAACCACCACTTTTTGGAAGTGGGATTATTCTAGGTGTTTGAATATGGTCTTTTGTCTTATTTTTAATTACATTCTTTGCAGCCTTCACAGCAATATTAGCAATTGATGTTGTACCACAACAATTGATATTGTTTTTAATAGCATTTTTTGCTTCGTTTATAGCCTTTTTAAACATGTTTTGTTTGCAAACCTTTTTTGATTTCGTCTTATTAGTTCTTTTAATCTCGTTTTTGGCCTTGCTGTTACCCATACCAAATTTAGTTTTAGCTTTCATCATGTTGGTTACTAGGAGACCACTTAACTTTTCAGATGCTGATGAGTCGTTTGCTTTGAATCTTTTCCACGCCTGCTCGGTTAGAATTTTATCAGCAACGTGTCGGTCTGAGAGAGAGTTACTTTTAGAATATGCAATATCGTGTAGACGACAAGCCTCATCCAATGGATTGATTCCTTTATCACCTCTACGCAAACGCTCCTCCAATTTCGTTCCAGGTCCACAGTAATTATATGAAGGAATATGTAGTTCAAATGGTAGTTTATCTATAGCTTTATTCAAGAGCCCTTCTCCTTTAAATGTTTTTCTCTTTTTATTATACTGATTCCGGATGTTATGCTCAATCATATTATGGTTAGCACACCTTCTTAGTTGAAGGTTGAAACATTTCTGATAACAAGTGTATAAAAACAAAATGTTTTATTAAGAAACATCTTAGTCATCATAATGCGCTTTGTAAAGCAGTCAGAAGTCATAAAAGTAAAGAATTTTGATTCCAATGTAAAAATTAAGAAAAAAAAGCATGGATCATTATTTCCAAACAGCATTCGAGGTATTATCGTTGGACCATCAAACTGTGGGAAAACAAATGTAATGCTAAGCATTCTTCTTGACCCCAATGGCTTAAAGTTTGAGAATATTTATATTTATTCCAAATCCCTACATCAACCGAAATATCAATACTTAAAAAAACTGATAACATCAATCAAAGGAATGGAATACAATGAATTTTCAAACAATTGTGAAATAATGGCTCCTTTGGAAGCTAAAAATAATTCGATATTTATATTCGATGATGTCGCTTGTCAGAAGCAAAACAATATAAGAGACTATTTTTGTATGGGTCGTCATAATGGAGTTGATAGTTTTTACTTATGTCAGTCCTATACTCATATACCAAAACATCTTATTAGAGACAATGCTAATTTTATTATTCTTTTCAAACAAGACGAATTGAATTTGAAACATGTTTACAAGGATCATATCAACTCTGATATGACATTTAATCAATTCAAAGAGTTGTGTTCACACTGTTGGACTGACAATTTTGGATTTCTTGTAATAGACAAGGAGAACAGTATTGAAAAAGGTCGGTACAAAAACAGCTTCCATAAAATTGCAATACTATAAATATACATATATCATTTAAAATCAAAACATTCTGTCGACAACACTGTTTGAGAAAACTAGTCCTTCATATTAACGTTAAAAAAAAAAAAAAAAAAAAATAAATGGAGGAACACGTGTTAAAAGATTTAATAAAAACAAAAAATGTGCTAAGAAATAAATATTTAAAACTAAAAACCGGTAAAATGACTAGAGAAACTGAGTTAGAAGAGACTTTCAAACCTATTGTTGAACCGTTGAACAAATTAGTTGGAAATGTTACAAAAGAAACAGCAAAGCAGGATGATGACACAAAAATATTCAAGCGTCGTAAGCTACATTTCAAATCTTTCGATGAAAATGAACAGGAAGAACATCGTGATAAAACAAGATCCCCCTCATTAGAAATGGATAGTACAGATGATTCCATTTTGTTTAGTACACCAAAAAATGAGTCAACTTCAAATAAAACATCTTCTTTCATTCAAAAAATATTTACAGAGACAAATCGAGATACAGCATATGGTCCATATTTTGACGTTATTTCAAATTCTATTAAATTAGGCAAGTGTAGGTTTGTCGTGAATGATAACGAAATTATTATTGATGATGAACCTTTCACCCGAACACCTGGTCTCATTGAATTAATTTTAAAGAAAAATCCGAGTAAACATATTTATACCAGCGATGACTTAAAAGAATATGGAAAAATCTTACATAAAACTAATGCCCACAAAGCTAATCACGATAGTTCAAGTCGAATCAAGGCAAATAGAGGGACAAAATATACTAAAATAATTAAACAACTTGTTGCTGGATATAAAAGTGAAACAGAAAAAACTGGTAAATCTTATTCTGATATAACTGAAATGGAGTATACAAACAAAAATATTGAATATGTGTATTGGAACGATTCCAATGAGCTAGTTAATAGACTAAGACTTTTAATGGCGTCAAAAAATGCTGGTAACAATAACCATCAGAATGAAATCAATTCTATAATCGAAGAATTGAAGGAGTCAAATATTATATATTAACGCTATTCCAAGCTAGAGTCTACACACAAAAACGATGAACGTGGACAAGTTCGGTAGAAGCTGTAAGCCCTCTCTTAAAAACACAGAAGATGCAAGTCCTTCAGGAATAGGATTTAAAATTCTAGCATCGGGTGATTTTGATATGGGGCATAGATATTTAAACAATATAGGAAAAAAACCTAGACATCCAAACCAAGCTGCCTGCAAGGGATATGTTGATGATCAAATAAGTCTTAAAGAAACCGATATTATAAACCACATTAATTCTTCGATAAGTGAAGTTTTATCCACTTTTAATAAGGAAATTCACATGCTAAAAATTCACATCGACTCTTCGATAAAGGAAACAATAAAAACTATGGAGCAGGAAAACATGGAATCATCCTCAACTACTCAAAAACTTAATGATTCCACAGAAGAAAAGTATATTGATGATAAAATAAAAGAAAAAGTTGAGTACATTATGAAGACGCTGTTCCCTAATGTACCCTTTACACCCATAGATTAAAATAATTTTAAAAAATGTTGTTATATTTGTATTAGTTTTATATATTTCATTATGTATACATACTATAAGTGAAAACGAAGAAAGATTTTTTGTTTTTTCATTTTCATAAAATAAAGTTTGTTAGTTAGCATTCAACACTTAAACAACAAGGAACTTCAAAAATGGACTCTGTCAAAATAATAAAAGATATTTTCGATTTTTTAAAAACAAATGGGGAATCAATATTGGATGAACACTATGGAGAATTTACTAACTGTATTTCAATGGTTGGTAAATTTAAAAATACTATATACATGGAATCATTGCATGGACATCATTATTCTAATTGTTGTTGGTCATCCAACCAATGTGAAGAAGGGCCAGATACTTGCGACTGCTACATCATGGAAAAATTGTTAATTAAAATTAAAAAACTTATGTTATTGTATAATAGATTGCAATAAAAGAAAAAAATATATACATATACATATAAAAGTGTTTTCTTTGATTTTGTTGAATTCACTCTTTGTAAATATGAGTAAGCGTGAGGTTGTTGAGGAGTTGCATAAAAGTGCACGTAGAAACTTCAAACGTCGTCATGTTATCATCAAAGGCTACGATGACTTATGGCAAGCTGACTTGGTTGAAATGATACCATATAGTGAACAAAACAGAGGATTTAATTATTTACTGACAGTTATCGATACATTTTCGAAATTTGCATGGGTCATCCCAATGAAAAACAAAAAAGGTATAACCATTACGAAAGGAATGGAACAAATATTTATATGTTCTTCTAGAATTCCAAAGAATTTACAAACGGATGACGGAAAAGAATTTTTCAACATAAATTTCAAAAGCTTGATAAGAAAATATAAAATTAATCATTATTCTACATTCAGTTCATTGAAGGCTTCAATAATTGAAAGATTTAATAGAACTTTTAAAGAAAAGATGTGGAAAGAATTCAGTTTCAATGGCAGCTATAAGTGGATAAATATTTACGAAAAATTGCTTCATGATTATAATCACTCTTTCCATAGAACAATTAAATGTAAACCTGCAGAAGTAAATAAAAGAAATTCAAAGTTATTATTACCACTTTTTAAAAATAATGCAAAAGAAGTACGTAAACGAAAATTTAAAGTTGGTGATAAAGTGAGAATCAGCAAGTATAAACATGCATTTGAAAAGGGCTATACACCTAACTGGACAACAGAGGTTTTTAAAATAAGAAAAATCAAAGTTACAAAACCATATACATATCTTCTTGAAGACTATCAAGGAAAACCTGTTCAAGGTAGTTTCTATGAACCAGAACTGATGAAAACTAAATGTGCAGATATTTTTCTTGTGGAAAAGGTTTTACAAAACAGAGGAAATAAGGTTCTTGTTAAGTGGTTGGGATTTCCATCAGAACATAACTCCTGGATTAATAAAAACGAATTAATATAAAATATAAGAATTGTAAAATAAAATCAAAAGAAATAAAAGATAGATTTTTTTTTTCAACTGGATATTTATTTTTTCTTTGTTTATTATTATAATTTTTGTTTTTTTTTTTTAACTAGATTGTATATTTATAACAATATTTTTCTTTTTAAGGAATGAAAATTGATTATTATTTCATTTTCATAAATTTTAGTTCATGGGTTGATCCGATTTGTCTTACAATCTCTAAGACATAGCCACCTCCCCCAATTGTTGTCATGGTGCTTACCGAAAGTTGGGAATATCTCTGAGGTAGAAAAGTCTGTAGGAATAAATAAATTACAAATTGCTTTAAATAAAGAACAACTAAAAAAATGTATATCTTTTTTTTTTTACTTACTGTGAACTCTCCAAGATCTGCGACAATGCTATCCCCCCAACGCGTTTTAACTTTTCGTAGACCGAAAATATTGTATTTAATGTTTGCTTCCAGCTCAGATATTTTTTTGCATGGTTTAAAATTGCTTATTTCGTTAAGCGAGTTTGCTTCTCTTACAGCAAAATCATCAAGAGTGAATATGGAATATTCTTCTTCAAAATACATGATGATTTCTTTTCGGCTTCTCTCGATAAACTGTTTCCGTTAATATGAAATAGTTTTCTTTTTATAGAAGATCGTACACTCAATAATCATGGATTTTGTTTTAAAATTTTCATGTTTTTTTTTTTTTTTTTTTTTTTTTTTTTTTTTTTTTTTAATTACGTGCGCCAATTTTTGTAATAGACTGTAGACATCAAAATGAGACATTGAAAACAGGAGCAGTTGACATACGCTTGGAGATGAGAACATCAAGAAATATCCCTGCAAACACTTCAGCTTACTGCCTTATGCTCCATGATCGTATTATTGAATATAATCCACTTGATCAAGTTGTCAACAGAATTGTTTGAATTTAAAAGTTGAAAAATAAAAATGTAAACCTACTGAAATAAAATAAATAATATTATTCTATCATCTTAAAAACAGTATTATTTCTTTTATCTTACTTTCCATCCAACTGCAAGGAATTTAATGACATCAACATTTAAATAGGGTTATATGAACTCGATATTAGGTTCTTAACGTAGTTTTAAGGTTTTCGGGTTCACGTTATGAACTCAATGTTAGGTTCTTAACGTACAAAACTCGATATTAGGTTCTTAACGTAGTTTCTCATGTAATAAAAACAAATACTATTTTTTTTTATTTTTTTTATTCATTTTTTTATAAACAATTTTTTAAATTTTTTTCTTAAAAAATAAACATAATTTTCTTAGAACTAGAAACTTTTTTTATAAAAACTAGAAAATGTGAATATGATTTTTTACTGAACAGAAATATTATGCACCTCAAAGAAAAGCCAAATCAGAAGAAGAAAAACTGAAATCAGATAGATAGTGTAGATACCTTTAGCGAAAATAAAAACACATAACTTTATTTTATTTTTTGTAATTAAAATATTTTATTGTCTTAAATTTATAATAATTTTAACAAATTCTGGTAATTCAGGTGGGTCGTAATCCACGGCCAAGTCATGCAGACCTGCAAACACGCAGCACACTTTCTTGAGTTCCACCAGGGTCCTAGGTTTTTTGTTTGCTAGCTCCTTCAGTGCTGAAACTAGTTCTGGATACTCCCAGCAGGTCCTCTCGAATGCATCAATATATTTTTGGAATGAGTCCATACTGTTGAGATTATATTTTGGGAATGATAGCGTTGTGAGGATATCAACTTGGTTTTTATACATTTTCACTAAAGGACCATGGAGGCAATTCAAACAAGTTTAAACACGTCTGCAAGAAAACCTCATGTCTTTTAGAAAAAACATATAATTTTAAGATAAGAAAAGTAGTAGTACCTATTAGGAAAACAGAAAATTTTAGGATACACACGAAAAAGGACAGATGAATTTTTAAAGATAAGACTTTAATTATCTAGACACTTAGAAAACCTTTCTATTTGATAGTTTATATCCTATAGTTTATAGTCTTACTGATTTTAAATGTATAGATGCATTCCCACAACCCTTTTTTTATCTTTTTTACTATCGCACTTATATTGTACTCATTTTAGAACATGTTTTTTCTTAATTCCATCTAGACCTTATAACACTCTTAAAAAAAAAAATCATTTGTTCTTTATACAAACGAAGCAATTTACACGTTAAATCAGTTGCCTCCCTATCCACCAACAATTCATGGATTCATAAATAACAACCTCCAAAAAAAAAAAGAAGACAAAATACAACTCATACAAAGGAATATACTTGTTTTTGCTCCTCAAAATATTTTTCCAAAAAGGACCAAGGAATTTTTAGATAAGACTTTAATTATCTAGACACTTAAAAAACCTTTCTCTTTAATAGTTTATATCCTATAGTTTATAGCCTTACTGATTTAAATGTATATGTAAATGCATTCCCACAACCATATTTTTTCTTTTTTACTATCGCACTTATATTGTACTCATATTGAAACATGTTTTTTTCTTAATTCCATCTAGGCCTTATTACACTCTTTTAAAAAAAATCATTTGTTCTTTATACAAACGAAGCAATTTACACGTTAAATGAGTTGCCTCCCTATCCACCCACAATTCATGGATTCATAAATAACAACCTGCAAAAAAAAGAAGACAAATTACAACTCATACAAAGGAAAATACTTGTTTTTGCTCCTCAAATATTTTTCCAATAGCATTTCATCCATCTCAAAGTCAATGATCTTTCATTTTCAACACACATATTAACCTGCTTAAATTCCATCAACCAACCCCTGGATTTTCTTTCCTATGAAATTATACAACTCACAGTCACAAAAATTTGATTCGAACCGAAAATTAAAATTTTACACCAGAAAAATCATTCAAAAACTGCTCTATTGCTCAAGTCCGATATTTATACTACTCTATATACAACAACAAATACACGCGATGAGATTTTCAAATTTGTATTTCTGGCATAAAAAGGGATCATTTACAGTCTCGCCAGTAATTAATGTTCCAACAATATATTCTATCCAATATATCCCATATACCTACCTGTTTTCTATGCACACGACAATCATTTTCCATTCTACCTAGACCCTTTTTCCCACACACAACATTCAATTTCGATGCATTATACCTAAACCTTTTTTTGTATGCACACACATTTCCCATATATTCAGTTCATACACTTTTTGGTGTTTTTTTTTTTTGCTCCTCAATGAGCAGTTTTGGTGCTCGGAGCAACATTTTTGTATGGAGGAGGAGCAATTTATGCCTCAAGTCCGATATTCTAACTACTATTTTATGTTGAAAATATCAAAACCATTGCCTGTTGTGAAGATATTCCAGTAGAAGTTTTATTTATGTTTTCGACACTATTCCGTAGATTCTTACCAGACGTAAAAAAGTCTTTTCAGATAGTAGAAAATTGATTTGAGTGCATTGTGTATTTGTGGGCAAAAAATTTCTTTACAATTTTTTTCTTGTATTGTATTTTGTTATTAAAATTTAATAAAAAATAATATTTATAGACTAGTAAAAAATTACATTCATTACTATTTCTTGTATAGTATAGTATATAATTAAGTAAATTACAAATATAAAAACAAAATCAACAGAAACTATATATTGTCGGAGGTTTTTAATGTGAAATGATAAAAAAGTGTTTTTAAGAAACAGAAAATACAAACAAGTATTCAAGTAAATCAAAGTTTTAGCTGGGGCTAAGAAATGAATGACACTATAGGAAAAAGTTTAAATGAATTTTGAATGATAAGGTTAGCCGAAGTCACCAAATAAAAAGTTTTTGAAAAAAATGTTAATTTTATCTCAATACAAAAACAAAAATATAACCCTTTTATCTATCTTCCAAGAGTTGCAAAGCCTCTTCCCAAAGCTCTTTCGATAGCGAAGTTTGTAGTTTTTGTTGGGTTGAAATTAGCGGATCTGATGTTAGAAGTAGGCGATAGAATACATCCTCATTGGTTGGTTCTGTGGAACATTTTCTGGAATGTGTCCATCTAATTTTTGTATAGTTTTTGTTTCCCGACTCTTGGGCATCCTCTGAACAATTGGCAATATCGCAAAATATTTTATAATAGCTTTACCATGTAACAATATTTTGTGACAGATGATGGCATGTATTACCATTTTTTGTATTTACTGACAAATAGCTGAGCTGTGTCCAAACTGAACTTACCGAATATCTTTGCATTAACATGCAACCCTGATGACAGTGTTTGCAATATTATATACATAGAATTTCAAAATAAACTCTTTGTTTACTCTTGTTATTTCGCTGTTGATTGATAATTTTGAAAAATCTGCGTGCTGCGTTGCCGTCATTGCTGTTTTATGTCCCTTGCCGAGGCTTATCAATATGTATGTCTTTTTACTGCTTACTGCTTGACATACACAACATTGAGGAAAAAAAAATAAAACTTTAAAAAAATGGCCGCCAGCAAAATCAATACAAAAAAAAAGATTGACGATAAAGTGTGAAATTTCAAATATTCAAATATATAAATGTATTTTAATTGTATCCAATACTAACAAAAACAGGCTTTTTTCGGTATATAACACTTGTGGTTTTAAATCACTGATAATTTAAAATTATTCATTTAAAAATAAGCTCAAGAAACGATTGAATTTTAAAGTTTATAGGTACTTTGGAATGCGTCAATTAAGGGGACTTTTGACTTTTTTCTTTTCATTTTCGCATATTATTTTAAAGTACATACTTCTGCGTAAATGATATTTTAACTTTATTTTCTTGTGGCAGAAGAAAATATTGATTTTCTCCGCAACCTGATCTTGAAAACTCGATGGAAGACCTCAAAGATGAATAATTTATAATAATTTTCCGCGTTCTTGCAACATTTTTCACTGATACTTCGCTCTTATTATTCGCAGAATGATGTTATAAGCCTTCTTCGAAAAATGGAGTATCCAACACAAAAAGAGTTTTTTGACTAGAACTTGTAGTTGCTGAGATTTACGCATTCAAACAAACAAACTTTTCAGCTTTATATATTAAAGCATTAAGATAGAGTATCGATCTTTTTTTCTTTTTTTAGTATTGACCTGTGACTTAATTTAACTTTAGTTTCAACTTATAATTCTCTTCGATATATTATTACTTTTGAAATGAAGCAGGTCATTATGTTCAGATTTCTTGTACTGGTGCAAGTTTTGTGGATTTATTCTAAACAACGATTCAGGCTTTTATTTAAAATTTTTGGAGAATTGCTACCACATGGAAAAAGATTTCTATGGACTTTTAACAGCGCTGGAACTTTCCGAATTTCCTAGGTGCTATTGATGGAAAACATGTTCTAACATTTGCCCCAAAGAACAGTGGAGGTTTGTACTTCAACTACAAAAAATCGTTTCGTACAACTCAAAATATCAGTTTTTAACGTTTGGGAGCAATGTAGACTCAACAGATTCCAGCAGCAGCCCTTTTGGAAGCGCTTGGCCTTATAAACCTAAGAAACTCAATGTTCCAGATGATTCAACTTTTGGAACGATAAACAAATTTTTAATTACAGGTAGTATTGGAGTTTGTGACTATATAGTTTTATGTTGAAGACTTATTCCTGCAGATAATCCAGAGCAAGAAGAGTCGTAATAAATGCCTTTGGCATCTTGGCCCATACCTGGAGAATTCATTAAATCAGGAAACAAACTAATATTGTGTTGTTGTATTCTTCACAACTTTCTCAGAATGAATACAGATGAATTCGAACCCTCCTATTATTTTAACATCCGTTTCAGGATATGATGTCAGAGCAAAATTTGCTGACTGGTGTTCAGATAAGGGAGACGTTTACTTTCAACATATCATGATGTGAAAATCTAAAATAAAAGTAGATTTTAATATAAAACAACAATATTTAATTTCACGTAGGAAAGTCTCGTTCAGTCTTTTTAAACATATTTATATGTATTCCTATATATTAATTAAACTGCTTATAAAATAAATATGAAAAATAAAAAAAGAAATAAAATAGGAGACTTTTAATGTTTATTGAAGTTTTTGTGTTACAAGAAAACAGCAACAAAGGAAAGGTATCAAGTGTTTCTTTGTAGAATTCAAATTCAATTCTTGTGAATTTATTTTTTTGTAAAAATAGTGTAATATTCGATTTACTTTTGATAATGATTGATAAAAATTTTATTTACAAAAAAATTAGTATAAAATATTTACCAATTTTTAGTATTTTTTTTTATTTTTGGTAAAACAAATTCAATTTAATATTTGTCAACATTCAACCGTTAAGGTATTGACAAATGCACTATTTTTATGAAATAAAACACATTTAAAATGAATATCATGGCTTTTTGTGGAGATATTTAAGCCAACTACTTGTTGACTACTTTATCTCGGATTGTAAACTATCTCGTCTCAACAGCTTTAAAGATTAAAGAGTCTTTTTCAATCACCTTATAATTCGCGAACATATTAGCGCAAAATTTTAAAAGATTCAGTAAATTGTTAAACCGATTTTTAGCAATTTGCTAAGCTAAAAAGATGGTTTTGCTAATTTTAAACTATTTTAACATTTTACTATCTCTTAACATATTGCTTAAGTTAAAATCCCGAAAACCCTACTTTAACTTTTAGCAATTTGCTAAATCCATATGATATCTGCTGTCATTATCCTAAAAAAAAAAAAATTTCTTTCCAATTTCACTTCAAAGTGTTGATTCGTGTGTTTTTCATAATTCGGGAACTAAAAATTGTTTTTAATCAATAAAATGTTATCGGAATACGAAGATTTCGAAATATTTGAAGACTTTGTACAGAAAAATGCTTTTTTTGTTAGAAACCTACATCAGGATAATGGAATACGAGAATAAACCTGTGTTCATGTGTATTTTAATCTTATTGGATTGCATGGGATTGTCCAGTTTACAGTTGGGACATTTCCAACTAATGGGTCCGTTTAAGTATGTTTGCTTTGCTAATTCTCGCGAACTGTCACTAGTTGGACATGTTCGGATGCCTGTTCTAATAAGAAAAAGTTAGCAATTTACTAGTTAGCAAAACGAAAAAAGGGTTTAAAATTTTGAAGTCGTTAGTAAATTGTTAAATATTTAGCAAATTGCTAGTTAGTAATAGGTTGTTTAAAATTTTGCGCCATTAACTTTAGTTAATTAGTTGAAAAGCAAACTCCATGATAGGCTTCATAAAACGATGGACAAAGGAATATAATGATCCATTATGTAACTTTATTACTGTATAACTGGGGTTCACAGTATCAAATATGTATGACAAATTTGCTTGATGATAATTTGATGGTTTGAAGCCTTTAGCGTTCACATTTGTCAAACATGTTGTCAAACATCATTTCTTTTTAGAATTTCGGTCATGGCGGGTATACAAGTAACAACTCCCATTGCTGTAGAAACCGATGAACAGGAAGAAAAACTAATGCAATAAAATGAAAGAAAAAGAATTTGCTCAAAAGAATGGATAAAGACACCCAAAATATTCTTCCTTCAACTCATTCACCTCTTTATTTTTATTTATTTGTTCTCTTGTTGTAGATCCACACTTATCGAAAACTTTTGAGGAATGAAATTTCCTCCTCGTTTAACAAACGTGAGTTCACATTATCAAATATGTTTGTCAAACCACCGAAATATCAAATAATTTTGATTTTCATCAAGCATGTTTGACAAGCAGTTTGATATAGAGTTCACATTCTCAAATTCTAGTCAATCAAGCATGTTTGTCATACATATTTGATAATGTGAACCCCCCTATTTTCGTCAAACCAAGAGAAAATTTCATTTTTTTTAAAAGAATTCAAAGTGTACGGATCGTAAAAATTAAATGACTGTTGTAAGCGATAATTGCGAGTTTTGCAGTGAGTTTTTTGAAATCTATAGAAGTTTCCTATAGACATGTTAGGAATCAGGATTCCACGGGGGAGTTCTTCGATACATTGGAACTGGCAACGGCACGCTTGCGGTCGCTCGGCTTTAGCTCGTCGCTTGGGGTGGTTCTAGCCATTTCCAGATGTACCTTCCTGCTCGACTTATCATTAATTTATCGTCCATAAGGTAAAATATTTAAAAGCAAAGATCTAATACGATACAAGTCTAAGGATACCGACAATATTCTAAAGAAAGCAAAGTTTGGTGCTTCAGTGAAAAAAAAACTAACCTAGCTGATCTAATAAAAATAATATGAAACCATCACCAATATAGAATAATATACCTAAAATAAGAATTAATATACAAATAGATATAAAAGAAAAATCCCTAAACTAATGCCTAACCTAATACCTAAAGCACACAGTTTAACCTCTCCAAAATATCGTCCCGCTAAACACAAACGTTCGTCTGATGGTGCTGACAATGGTCTAGCCAAGCCGCCCAAGTATAGTGAAGATACTTCCTTCGCTATTTCCTTGGCCGAATATAGCGGAAATATCCCCTAAGTTGATCCAACCAGTCACTAGTCCGTCAGTGAATTAAATGTCTGTCATGTTGAGTTCACCACACACTTCACATCTAGATGGCTTTACCAAGCCTCCACACACCGTCAGAACAAAAAAATTAGCACCACATTATTATTTTAATTTCAAATTCATACATACTTTTTATTATTAATTAAGATTTAAAAAATAATAAAATTTAAACTTCTTCTTAAAATAATTTAAATTTAAGCTAGATATATAAATATGTATAGTGAGTTGACCTTAAATAAGTTATAACGATATTTTGATCTATGTATCCTGAATTTGTCAATACTCACTTTGTTTTGACACCTTCCAATGTTGTCCTGCCGGTAGCACTTGTGAGGTGAAAAGACACTTTAAACTACTTAAACAAATAAATTTAATATATAATATCTTTAAGATCACTTTTATACGTTTAAGATTACTAATCTAAATCTTATTTAAATTTAGAGCTGAATTAGCTTATTTTAATATTTTAGCGATTTATGATTTTATAGTCTCTTTATATATGTATTGTATATATATATATATATAATTTATATATTTATTTAATATATTTCATATTTCAAAATTCAAAATTTTCCTTATTTAGATTTTATTTCTTTTCGTTTTTCACTTAATCTTTTCTTTTCTGTTCTTGGATTTCATTTATATACTTGTAGGTATATATATGCCTATAAATATATGTTCTTTTTGTCCTCTGACAAAATGTTCTTTTTCCTTGGAACAAAGGTCTACTGGAGCCAAAAAAAATTGCCAAAAAAATGCAGAGGCTTAGGACTCTGGATAAGATCCTAGAATTTTCCTAAACCTATCAACATCAAATTATCGCCCATCAGTCAATATTTTTTTGAATTAGTTTAGCAAGTAACATACCTCTGCTGAAATAAGTAATTGGCTTAATTACAGAATTTCCTCAGGTATCTGAGCTATACTTTTATTAGTATACCTATAATCACAAGATATATGTATTATATGTGGATTCACACTTTGTTTGAAATTCACACTTTGTTTGAAATTGTATTTGAAATTAAACGACGGTTTCAGTTTTCACAGCTGAGTAATCTCGCAAAATCAACGATAATGAGCATTGAAATCCTTATTGGTCTTTTTTCACTTAACTAAGTAAATAGTTACCCCTACATCTGAGAGAGATAACTATTATCAATCTTTTATTTAAATAAAACAATGGATGGATGGACAATTTCCCATCCCTGTCAGTCTTTTCCTATACACACACATTATCATAACTAATCAATCTTAATCAATCAAATAAATTTAATTAATCATTTTAATTAAATCTTAATACATCCTTTCAAAACACTAAATTCCTTCCATTCCAATTCAAAAATTTCCTTTCCTACATTAACACTAAATTGTCCATTATATTCCTATCATTATCTTTTATAATCTTGGCGAATTCATTCTGCGAATGCTCCAAAGTATTATAATTTTGTTCTTTAACCCTTTGAAAAAGTAGGACAAAACTACTTCCGTATACGCAAAAGAGTCCGGCCCTATGTGTCCTTTTACAAGTAAGTAGGTACATACAAAAAAGTTAAATGTCAAAAGTTAAAAGTAAACAACCAGCATGGCCGCTAATTGAAATTGATAATTTTTATTTATTGGATTAATACTATTTAAATTATTATTATTATTATTATTTTATTTAATTACATTTTTATTTATTTAATTTGTTTTTAAGGTGACGATGGAAATTTCTAGCTATACACGGAGTAAGTGCCATACATTTAAAGGGTAAAATTTGTGTTGCGAAAATTTGTGTGTAAAAGTATTCAGATTTGTAAAAGTTGTTGTTTTCATTTTCACGACACAAAATTTTCTTTTCTTTTATTTAATGCTTCGTTTATTTTTTTTTCTTAAATTCATGTTCTTTTTCAACATTAAAAAAAAAAGAAGAAATAGATCCAGTGGTCACGACGAGTATAGAACAACAACAACAACCACAACGTTAGACATTTATACGAACAACAACAGGTATAGTGTTTAACGAGAAACAAATTTAATTGTGTGTACTGTCGAAAGTCGTCCAGATGCGGCGGCGGCAGCGTCGGCTTTGGATATTATTATTGTTTTGGCTACGTAACAGACATGGCAAATTAAAAGCGATGACTATAAAAATAAAAATAAATGCTTTTCCTTTTATTTTCTTGCCTTTTTTTCTTCTTCTTTTTCATCTTAAGTAATTGATCAATTACAAGAGCTGTAACCGCCATGGTTGAAATTCTAATAGTGAATTAACATTTTTCTGCATCTGCAAAATGCATAAAAGTAGAAAGAGTCAGATATACGTTCAAATCCAAAAGTGGGAAAGAATACACACGCGGTAACTTTTTTACTTTCTATAAATTGCTATAACTTGTTAACAGCTGTAAATCATATGTTTTTCTTCAAAGTTAATTTGTATTTTGTGCGAAATTTGAACATTTTTGAGAAATTTGAAAATTTTGTGAAATTTGGCCTTCTTTTGGCATCCTTCCTATTTGAAGACGAAGAACAACAAAACCCAAAACGAAAAAAGGTTCTGAGTTCATCAAAACATATTTTATTTTGTTCGCAAATAACAATAATATATTATTATTAAAATAATATATAAATATATAAAATAAAACTAATATTGAATAATTATGATTATAATACCTACTAATGATAATAATAAAGATTACGATAATAATGATGACGATTTCTTTGGAATGCAATTTGCTGCTTTTGTTGCTGCTGTTGTTGTTGCGGCTATTGTTGTTATTTCTGTTGTCATTATCGTCGTTGTGTTGATAAATGTGCTCGTCCATATCCTGGATATCCTCGTCGTCGTCATCGCTGCCGCTCAGTGTCATCTCGTACACCTTCTCTTCCATCCTGGTTGAGCTGGTGTGTCTCCATTTCCACCCAACCATCACTACTCTCATTTTACAGCACAATTTTCTCGCCAACAAACTCAATTTACTTGCATCGACCCCTGCACCTGTAGTCCTATATTCTCTTTTAAATATTGCTAATCACGATAATCTGAAAGACAAAATACAAAATCAATTACATATAAGAAACAAATGAGAATTTAACTTACCTCCGTTCTCTGCCATTTCCATTTTAATATTTTTTTTCTACTTTTTTTATTTCATGCACCATCAAAAAAGTTATAATAAATGTGGAAATTTCAATCTTTTACAAAATGCAGAAGAAGATACTATAATAAAGATGAACATGTTCGTCTTCACTATAATCCTGACTTCTGCATTTGTCGAATTTCCTATAATGCAGAAATGGAGTTCTTCAGCATTTTTTTCTTTTCTCTCTATCTAACAAGTATGAATTTTCTATTTGGCATCCCAAATGCAGAAACATGTAAATCCACCATAAAGATGCTTGACAGCATGTTTGACAAATGTGAACGCAAATCCATCAAGCCATCAAACAACTCATCAAGGCGTGCTTGTCAAGCATGTTTTTTTTTGTATTTTATTTATTCATTTATCTTACATCTAACTTAATACTAGCAAATACATCTAGATTTCATTATTATCTTAAAAATAACTTACTGGCCCTACACGGGCGCTCTAAGAAATTCAATTTTTTTTTTCTTCTAATGTTTTAAGTATATTTTAATATATTTTGTATTTGTTTTTTGTTCCTATTTTTGGTGCCACCATGCCTATTCTACTTAACCTAAGACCCTAAACCTAAAACAGATATGTAAGCCGGCCAAGTCTATAAACCCTACCCCGACCCATTGTTGAATGCTGATTGAAGCCACCAGTACTAGTTCTCCTGCTTAACCCTATCAAGTCTGTCCCTTTTGGACACAGCCCTACTGAACCGCAGCTGCTCAGCACCGTCCTGTGCGAGGACTTCCCGATTATAAAGGAGCCGCTCATCAACGGTTCTTCGTCTGACGTGATAGATTAATGGAACTGCCAATCTATCCTGTATCAAACTGCACGTATCAAAATAGAGGAATGCTTCAGGAGGCACAAAGCCATTCAAGCGTGTACTTTCATAATATTCGTTGTTAGGAAAGAACGGTCCGAAGATTAAGTTTTTGTTTGAATTCATAGCTCTTGTAATGTGACCTCGAACAAGTTTTATCACGATATTGTCAACCCTGTTGATCCGAGCCTCATTGTATAGAACCTCGTTAGGATAATAATGGGTATAATCAGATTCTGGTGTCCGATGCAATCCGAGACAGCGGACACCAGAATCTGATTATACCCATTATGTCAAGCATGTTTTTTCCGTACTGCCTATTATCAGCTAGCAAAAAGATCTGATAATAATAAAAAGGGCTGCCATCTCTATTGTAGAATTTTATTTCAAAATATACCTAGAAATTCATTTTCCCACCACTAAACGAAAAGCTGCATTCGAAAATCCACTCAAATTATTTTTTTTTTCAATTTTAACCAAAAAAAAAATGCAACGAAAGCATTTTTATCTTCAAGCAATCGTAAAAGCCTATAAAAAGTTTCTGTTCTTGAAAGCTCCCTTGAAAATTAGGAACAAAAATATACATTTCTAAGCATTGCTATTACCACGGCAACTCTGATTTGATGTGACACACACAAAAGGATTGTAAGCTCGGCTGACGGCAAAAGCCAATGCTTTATTGTGAAGTTTGTACTAAATACTGAAATTATTGAATCAAATAAATCACTACTACTACTACTACTAATTCGTTTGACTTTAAGTGGAGATTTCAATGTGAATTTTTCATGAGATAAATCTTCGAAGCTGGTTAAATTTTTAAGTGACAATTTAAATTAAGTGACAAAAAATATCACAAGCATCAGCAACAAGATCTGTTGCTAGAATTCGTGAAAAGTAAAATACATATATCATACATATGTCTTAAATTACAAAAAAAAATATTTAGGTAATAATGACAACAACAATAATAATAATGCGATCATAGTTGATGAAATATAATACGTATTTCATAATAATTGTATAATTTTATAATAGTAAAAAACTTGAATTTCTTAATCCCTATGTACCAAATTTCTGTGATGTTGTAAATAATAGAAAAATTATATATCATAAACTTACCTGTGTATACGTACTCTGGTACAAAAAGAGCTTCTACTGAAGATTTTCTAATTCTATTTACTTTAAATCGAAGCATAAACTTTTTTGTATGATTTTTTGTAGTACATACTTTTTTCGAATGCATAAAAACTAGTACATACTTTTTTTTGCAGTAAATATTTATCAAATGTATAAATGTATTTGCCATCTATCTGTCAATAGCGCCAGTGTTGCCGTGATTCTCAAAATTGAGATGGAAAGTTTTTCCAGATTACCTGCAACTGCAGAATCGGTAACATCCAGTACAGCCAATTTAGAAACAGGTCAAACATTGCCTCCGAATTTTGTCTGGACGACCGACCACACTTATGTTGTGTTAAGCTCTATTACACGACCTTTAGGCCATTCATTTCTTATTGTATTTTCATCCGCTATTATGACTATGTCCTTCACAGAGATCGGTTTTGTGTGCTCAAACCATTTTGAACGTCTTGTCAAGATTGGGAGATAGTCGTGGTTCCATCTTTGCCAAAAAGAACTACTAAACTGCTCAGCCATCATCCAGTTTTGATTATACCTTCAACTTCAGCCGTCATTGTCTGGAACACCTCACAACTCGGATTTCTGGTTAATTTAATTTGAGCAAGCGTATGCTTCACCGATTGAACTAACCACTCTCAGCATCCACCCATATGTGGAGCTGCTGGAGAAATGAATGACCATTTGACCCTTTCTTCACCTAAGCTTTTGACTAGTTTCTTATTATTTATTTTTTCAAAAGATGGTTGCAATTACCAACATGCTTCCCAAAAGTTGAAACAGTTGTCGGTGAAAATTTGTATTGGAGTTACCTCGTCTTGATACATATCGTTTCACAGCTTGGCTGCGTGAGCTGGTGGATAGAGAATGCGATGCGACTTCCAAATGAATCGCTCTTATAGTAAGACAGTCAAAAATTACACACCACCTTTTTTCCACTCGTATCCCCACTGTTACAAGCATTGGTCCAAAGTAGTCGATGCCAATGTAGGAAAACGGCTTAGTAAACGTTTTTAACCTTGCAGCTCTTTTGTTACACTGCTAAAATTTTGAAATTTTCTTTGTACTTTTTACCATTAAACGCAACGTGGAAATGTAAAATCGCTGACTACAAGCTTGTGTTTGGCAGAAACACGTCTCAGTATTTGCTCTATTGAAGTCAGATCTCTTCATTGAACAAGTCCCTCTGTACGCGCCTTCATAAACAACGTTCTGCATCATCGTCTACAAAATTTTGACGTGTTTCGAGTGAAGTACCAATTAATAAAAAGGTAAACTCTTGACATAGAATTAAGAAGTTCCCTCGAATTTGTCAATTTATGAAAATCAATTATCCATTCTTGAATGGCATCTATAGTGTGTGATGCAGATGTTCAGCTGCTTCATCACTTTGAATTTTAGAATCATGTTCACCCTTTGGCCGGAATTGTTCTTTTGTCGACAGAAAATCAGGACCTCTCTTCCATGGGCTTTGCGATGATTTTTCAATAATTTTGCCCACTCTCAGGGAAACGAATTGCTGCTTGGTGTTCTGATTCAATAGATTGCGGGTTTGAATCAGTCCAGTATACTTGCCGTGTAAACTTAACTGATTGACTTTTGATTATTTTAGTTGCTAATCTACTCCCAAGAACTGCAGCTTCAAGTTCCATTCTCGATATGTGACGCAAGGATACTACCTTTGTTTTTGAGTCAATTAAACGACACTCGATTTCTTTTTCACGTGTAACTCGTATAAATGCCTCCGATGCCAATGCCTCAACACTTGCATCACTACACTATCTGCATTCGCAAAGTGGGGCACCGTTAAATACCTCCAAGAAATTTTAATATTGTTTATCTAATGCAAAAGACGCAGCCATTTTTTCCAAATAACGAAGTGCTTGTCCCTTATTTGTTCGTTCCAGTTAACACCAGATGTTTACTAAAATGTTAGCGAGAAGACCTAAGGGATCATAAATCCTCATTAAAAACTGAAGATGAAGAACTTCCCCTTTTTGCTGGTTTCAGCTTACCACTCATAACTTCGGGAATCATGCGATCTCCACTATACATGAAAAACCATTCATCGTTTGTTGGGGGATTACCATAGGCCTAGAATTTTGACAACGTCCGATAAATATACCCTGAAGAACTCATCACCTGTACGACTTTTTAATTTGTCCAATAAACTAGAAGAATTTGACCGATTCTGCTTCAATTTTATAACTGGCAATGAAATCTTCGAACAACATTTGTAAGGTGCTGATGACCTGCTTCGAACTGCGTCAAGTGCTTTCCCTCTCAAGCTTGCCCGGAGGCGTAAACGATTTTCTTCTGGATTTCCATTAAATCGTGGGAGATCTTTTGGTGTGGTTTGTCTTGCAGCAATGCAGCCAATTGTCGCCGTTTCAATGTGGGAACCTCTTGAAAATCATTTAAAATTTCTTTGGGATTGTGATTATTGTGGCCGTTGACTGAGGAAAAGATTGTGTTTTAGGATTTGTTGCGTTTGTGCTTTTATGGGCATTAAGGCCTAGCCATTTATAATTTAACGTGATTTTCGGCAAATCTACATTGAAAGTTACATTTCCTCCCTTCTTTTTGCATTTTTAACCAGTTATCCAGTTATCGAGAAAGTGGGCAGACCATCAGGGTTACCGTTGAGATCATCGTCTTCACCCTCGTCATCATCAGAAATATTGTCCTCCAGATATTAATATTTGTTCATTAAGCATTTTTCTTGATGGAGCCGTTCTTCATCTAAGCGTTTAAGTTGAAGGTTTCTGATTCATCAAGGTTTGTATATCTGTTGGACTACTGCTCTTGTCAGTGGTGGTAAGTTTGGCGGTAGTGCGACTGGTGCAGTCAGTGATGGTGCAATTGATGGATCTCAACCAAGTGGTGTTGGTGAAGTCTATGGTTGTGGTGGACTATCAGGAGGAGGATTCATTCCACTCATTTCGGCGACTAATTCGCTTACTCGTTTTGATGGCGGCGGGATATGTTGCATTTACTGTATGGACGAGGAAGAAGAGTTAGTTCCTCATCTTCTTTGCCATTGTCCTGCTTTTGCACAAAAACGTAAAATACACCTAGGAGACTTCTATTACAATGGTCCCAGTGATCTAATTAACACAAACCTTCACATTCTCAACCACTTTATTGTTAGCTCCAAATGGTTCAACAAGTAGGAGGATTTTAAGATCCATGTGGTATCACAATAGACCATTGATGGTCTAAGTGGGCTGGTCTTCTTTCCAGCAGCCACCGTAACTTAACCTAACCTAACCTAACGTTCTGGCCCTAAAAGCAGAAGAAGTCGCAAACATGTGCGACAGCAGAACTTTCTTTACAATACCAAAGAACTCGCTATTGTGCAGAGTTCAAAACAACAACCGGTTAAAGATAGAGATGGAAACATGCTGATATCAGATGAGGATCAACTAAGAAGGTGGAAGGATCATTTTTCTTTAGTCCTAGTCCATGTTTTTGACAGTAACATGCAACTCACATCTCCTGAGTTGTCCGATGCAAACAATTCCCGATTACTCACCGCATCCACCAGTAAGAAAGAAATATGTACCGCCATCAAAGCACTTAAGAACAACAAAGCGGTTGAACTTGACGCCATTCTCGCAGAATTGTTACAAGAATCGCTAAACAATTACTAGCGATAGTGAATTGCTGCAACCGCTCATAGAGACAGCATGGGTCTCCGAATGCTTTCCCGAAGAGTGGAAAAAGGGAATGATTGTCAAACTACCAAAAACAGAAGACTTGATGAGGTGCGAAAACTGGAGGGGTATCTGCGTTTTGCCTGCAGTCGCCAAAATTATAGCAAAGATTGTTTTAGATAACATTAAAGAACACCTCGAAGCATAGCTCAACACTGAACAAGATGGCTTCCGCACTTGGTCCAATTGCATTGATCACATCAACACCTTGAGGATCATAATTGAACAGTGCGTCGAACATCGATCACCACTTCACATGCTGTTCATTGATTTCGAGAAGGCTTTCGACTGGCTTGCTTTGTGGAGGAGGGGTATACCGGAAAAAACTCATTGTTATTATAAAAGCGATTTATGGTGGGTCCAAATGTCACGTCTTACACGGAGGTAGGTTGTCTGAAGAATTTGAAATCCAAAGCGGGGTCAGACATGGCTGCATACTGTCACAAATCCTGTTTTTATTGGTGCGGATGGCTTTGACATGAAGCGGAGGAATAAGATGGACTGACAACCTACCTTGAACATATTAACTACGCTGACGATGTTTGCTTGCTTTCCCATAAGATCATGGATCTCCATGAAATGGCAACAAGGGTGCAGAGAAAAGCAGCAATGAAAATCAATACAGGAAAAACAATGATGTTCAGCTCGCAATCATCCGCTCTGATGAACATTGGTCAACAAGCAGTAGAAAAAGTAGAGAGCTTCCAATACCTTGGAAGTATCGTCTCTACTGAAGGAGGAACCGAACTAGACATCGCCACCCAAATCGAAAAAGCAAAGGCTGCGTTCGGGATGTTTTTCAATGTTTGGAGGAACAAATCTCTCAGCTTGAACACAAAGCTACGACTGTTTAACTCGAACGTCGAGTTCTGCTGTATAGTTGCAGCACCTGGAAAATAACCTTCGTTAATAGTTGTCTTCGAAATATCTTAGGTTTTCTGGCCTAATCGTACCTCCAACGAGGACCTACATAGACGAACAGGTCAGGAACCCATCGATACCGTTATACGAAGGCGCAAGTGGCAGTGTATTGGACACACGCTTCGAAAAGGTAATGACTACATTGCAGGCCAGGCACTTTTCGGCAACTTTTCTTCGAGGGAGTCTGGAATAGGGGTGAATAATATTGGCAATCTTTCGTTTTATACGATCTGGATTATCTTGTTGAAGCAGGTCTATGTACAGCTTCTTTGCCCTTTCAATAAAATGATTATCATTATGTTTTTGAGATGGAACCAAGTTATTTTCGATGTTTTTTATTTCTTGTCGCTCAAGTGTGAAGCATCTATCCTCCTTTGTCTGCAGCTCCGCATTACATTGTTGTAGCGCCTGCAATTTCGTTGTTATTTCTGCGACGTCAGATTTTGTTGACAGATTTTTTTAAGTCGTGCATCAAGTATTGATTCTAAGGAAGACACGATCATGGATTTTGCATGTTTCCCACTTCCAAGTTTTCAGTATCCAAATGAATTTGAGGTGAAACCGCCGAAAATAATCTTTTGTTTTTGAAACCCTGCTTATTGTGCTTCTGTTCGTTGTTGTTGTTTGGTACTGTTCTCTTGCTTGGAGGTGTTCTTTTGATACCCATCATTTTTATTTCACTGTTTGTGTATTAATCTTAACAAATTAGCTTGAGTTCACTTTTAGGTATGTAAATTCTCATTATAAATTTCTTCCGTATTAGCTTGATTAACTTTAATAAAAACACTTTGCAAACTATAATATTCACAAATTTAAAAGAATAAAATGACAAAAAATTAAAACGCTTTAGTAAAAAAAAAGACCCATGTAACCATCCAAACTTTCAATAGGTTTCTTCTTTCTTTTAAAAATAAATTCTTAGATCATGAAATTCGAATCTATTATAGTTTCGTTATAGCTGCTATAGAGCTAGTGCAGCATTCAAGTGAATAAAACGATCAAGTTCAATGTATGTAGGGGGAAAGTGGGAGACTTGATCGCACGGGAGACTTGAGCCACTCTCAATAATTTACTGAATATCCATTTAAAACTTTCATGAGTAAACTCAAACGTTGTATACATTTACCCTTTACCAGCACACAAAAATAATTCAGCATCTTTATTTTATTTTGGCTGATAAAAGTGAAAGGGGGTTTTGGACCAAAAAAGTTAGTTCAAAAAAAAAAATTCCTTTTTGCGATAAAGTTTTTTTTTAACCTGGTAAGTAAAAGTAATTAACATAATCTAATAAAACAGTTGTTTGACTATGTTAACATTAAAAAAATAGAAGCTAGATAGTGTTTTATAAAAGTTATTAATTTTTAATTGTGAAAAAACCTGAACGGGAGACATGAGCCAGTTTCTTTGGGGAGACTTGATCAGTGGTTCAAGTTTCCCGTTTGCTGTATTTTAATGTCAAATGTGTGATAAAATAATTCCTTTTTCAGTATTTTATATTTGTTATGTTTTTGAAGTTTATTTATTTATTTTTTACATTTTTTATCTAAGAGTTTAATAACTTTAAATTCTTATGTTCATTTTCATATAATACTTAATTACTATGAAAGATAGTTTATGTTTTTAGATTTTATTTAGTTTTTTTTTTTTAATAAAAACGTAAAACACAGTTTTTCTTGTTCATTCATAATACGGCATTAATTTTAATAAGATATGAACTGAGTGAATTATTTGTTTTGTTGTTTTTTCGAAGAATATAAGTATGATCAAGTCTCTCCAAAGAGGTGGTCAAGTCTCCCGGCTAAGTGGGAGGCTTGAGCCAAAAATCTGTTACCAATTATTTAGCATTTGGAAAAAATCACTTACGTGTATGTAAAGTTTATGAAATTAATATTAATGTAGATAAATGCATCTTTAAAAAGATGTATACAACATGTGGCTTAGATAAACAGAAAAGATTTTATGAACGATTTAACAAAAAGTGGCTCAAGTCTCCCGCTTTCCCCCTACATTATATCGCTAGCACAGATGCTATTATTTTTGCTGGGTTCTTTTTCGCCAGCAATCGAACTGTTGTTATTTGCAGAGGGAAATCTTGCTGCTCAAGATACCCAGCAGTGAATAAAACACAGCTTATAATATAAAAAGCGATAAGCAGTGGTAGGTTGTCTTTTTGGAAGTTCATTTTAAAACGTATTTCAAACAGAACGATTTTCTTACCATTTCGTAGTTTCGAGGCAGTGAGCAGCAGTAAGAACGTAATCCGGGCTTATTAAGGAAGCCCCGCAAACCCAAATATATTTTCCTTTATCGTCTTTACACCCCAATAATGCCATATGGGGAAATTCTTTCGGAAGTGCGTTTTCACCACCAACAACCAAAGGAAAAACGTGCTCAGAACATTTTGAAATAACTGATTTAGTCGGTCGGCTTCTAGAAACGAGACTCGTAGAATAAAATTCAGTGTCAAATGATTTCGCTTTGTATTGTTCACATTCTGAAAGAATAATTTTAGAAATAAAGTCAAATAATAATAAAATATGTTACAGATAATATTATAAGCAGTATTATTTTATTTTTTCTAAATAATTGTCGATAGTTATCAGAAAATTAATTAAAGCTAACTAAATTGCATTCTGATATTAAAAATAGAAGTTATCCCTAACAAGTACAAAAACAATGCATTTTAGTGGGTGAGGCTGACAATATGGTACAATATTAGATAGAGGGACAAAGGAGAAATAAGAAAAAAACAGATCTAAAATGAAAATAAAGTGAATTCTTTTTATTTATTTCTCAACACATTTTAATATTTGTTATACACAACTTAATTATATTTCTTAAAATACTAATTAATTAATTAATGGTCTCACATCTTTTTCAGTATGTATTTTTAAAATACTTTAAATGTACATAATACCACAAATTTATCTGTATCTACGCTGATCTTCAATAGTATCTCTGTTGTAAGCTTGAGTTATTCAAACGATTTCATGTTACCAACTTGTAGATAATAGAAATTTGGGTTCATTGGACTGTTTCGAAAGTAAGTTAAAAGTCGAGAAATATATTATGATCTTATAAGTTATATTAAACCTAAGTGGGCCAAAAGTCCAGAAGAAAGTGAGTTAAAAGTTCATAATTTTTATAAGAAAGTGGATCGCTCAAAATTAAAAGTCTATGCTTTAGTCAAACAAAGAATTAATTCAACGCGGTATGCTTTTACTTCATATAAAAAGATGAACTCATGTTATGCCATAAATCTTTAGAGATTTATCGCTTTTTCCATTATATTTAATGGGGCGCAACTTTCTTTTATCGAATATTTTTCATTTATCAAGCCTAGTGAGCAGATCAGGAAAAATTTTGTCTCCCATAAAATTTTTGTCCCAGGACAAATTTTGTCTCAGGTTGTTTTTCCGCACAGTACGCTTTTCGCGTACGGGGCTCAATACAATGATTTTTACTATGAGAGGAGGGATCTATCTCACCCCGTTTAGGCGGTAGATAAGCGTAAACTCTATTCTATAAGCCTGTTTTTAAATCAAGTAAACAAATTCATATGTAGTTTTCGAAAGGAGTAATTTTAAATAAACTCCACAGTAGTAATAAAACCTAGATAGTTCAAAATTTAAATGTGAGAGAATACCCAAAATAGATGCCAAGTGAAATGATGAATTTTACAATTATCCGAAATTTTCATATAACTTCACAATAAATGTTTTACCTTTACGTCGTGGCGTTCAAAATCATTAAGGCTATGTCAACCGGGCATATGTAGTGTAGCCTCCCAAGTGAAAAAGAATTTTCCCAATCAATCAAGCAGTTTTTGGACGTCTTAGGTAAGCGAAAGTCCATAATGTTTTCATTTTTTTGGTTTACTGTATATAAGTTCAGATTTAAATGTGAACGTTAATAGTAGGGGAGCCCATTATGCTAATTGGGGATTTACTTGAGCGTCGTGGAGACCTATTGAAATTGGTAGATAAGTTAATAAGAAGAAATAATTTTAGTACCGTTTTCACTTTTAGCGCTGGGGGTAGCGTCTACAGACCTTTCAAATTTAAAAAAAAAACACAGTAAAATGTATGTACATACATGAGCGCGTCAGATATTGATATTTTGCATGTGCCAACATGTTACTGAAATATAATATAGGTACAATAATCTGACGATTTACGTGGTGGGTGTGGCTATAAGGGACGGTTTAAAAACTTTAAAAAATGCATTTACTCGAGCGCGTCAGATTTTCAGACGGGGTGTTATGTGAGCCCTACAGATACTCCCAAATAAAAACAGAAGTTTACAATAATTTATTCACGAAAATACGAGTTATTACACAAAAAAAAAAAAACACTTCCTTTAAAAAAAATCGATTTCACTCAAGAAATTTTTGGAATTACTTAAGATTTCTTTAGTTTAAAAATGTATCTTTGAATCCAAATTTTTTTCTTTCTGTTTACGCAATGAAGAAGTAATACTGCATACCTGATTCTAGAGTGTCGAATTTCTGGTGTTACGACATTTTCGTATGCATTAGGTAATTGATTTCCTGTGAACCAGGTCATCTCGTACCGTCTATCGATATTTGTACAACCATAATCAGTGGATGACATGTTATTAACATCTTTATGATGTGCATTTAACAATAAACATTTCTTAGATATGGGCTTACACACTTAAGTATACGCTTAGGTATTATACATTTTTTTAAAGCCAGCACTAGATCAGTTAAAGTTTTAGCAATTTTCAATTTTCTCGAAAACTATAAGGCAAAAAGTCATATTGTTTTCAGTTTTTGATTAAGAATAAATGAGAGTAACGTATTACAAATTAAAAAAATTGTATGTAATATTAAAATTTTGAAGAATTGAACTTCAAACTTAAAAAAAAAAAATGTTTGACTAAATTTTGAATTTAAGAAGAGTTTTTTCGAAAACTATTAACTTATTTTACTTGATTTAAAAACAGGCTAATAGAACAGAGTGTTGGCTTAAAAAAAAATGTATAATACTTAAGTGTAATTGTTACCGTTATTTTTTAAGAATTTGTTTTTATTTAAAACAGTTGCGTTTTTAATTGCGATTTTAAGTACCTTCGGCTTGAGGAAATGGTCAAATTATATATTTTTTTTTATTCTGATATCATTTATTTTAAAATAAAAAATAAAATTATCGCGCTCGAGTAAGTCCACGCATCAGTTTCTTTCTGCAACTTTGTTACCCTCCCACACCCTTGGGTTAGGCTCAAATTGTCAGATTAGCGAAATGTGTACTTCTTTTTTATTAATTAATCTATGTTATCTTAATCTGACGCGCTCGAGTAAGTCAGGTGATCGATTTTTTTTACTAATCTGACGGGGCCCCCAGATCAAACCCCCCAATATTGTGAGCTCATACTCGCTGGAGATGTTTATCAATAGGTAAGCTACCTCCCTTATCTTAATCTGACGCGCTCGAGTAAATCCCCAATTTCCTTCATGGGCTCCCCTACTTTAAAGTGCTTACATATTTATTTATTACTCTTTAAAATTGTATAAAATTCAAAACACTTTTTTTCTTTTTCTGGACCAAAAATCGATAGACGACGGGCCAGAATTTTTCTGGGATTGTTTTAAGCTCATACAAAATTCATGGGCCAAAGATGCAATATATCAAGCAATGCACTATTTTGTGTTGGATGTGATTAATTAATGAAAACTAATTTAAAAAAATTATATGTACATATCTACAGTGGCTCACAGCTTTTATTTTCAAAACAGAAGCAGTTTATCTTGCAGGATAAAATGCGTTTTACTAAATTTAAATGTAGTTTACTAGCTTATCATGCTGGAAAGCCATAGAGTACAATTTTAATAAAAATAATTTTTAACCTTTTAACCTAAATAATTATGAATTCAAATTTCAAACTCAAAAAACACCTCACAGCTTATTTGATACAGCGAACATAGCCACATTTTCTGAAAAAAAAAAAAAATAGGCAAATTGTTGATATTTGTTATTTTACTCTCACTTTTTGTTTGTTTGTGATCAATTCGTCATAATTTTAAGTTTGATCTTTTTTCCGAACAACAATTTTAATCTTAAAAAAAAAAAATGGGTCGCCGCACAACAATAGAAGTACGTAAGTTGGTTATTAATCATTTTAAAAGTGGAAAATCTATACATACATATATATATTCATAATATGTATCTATCTTTTTTTCTATTTTGTTTATTTATATTTTTGACAGAACAAAAAATCTAGGAATTTGTTTTTTTGATACATAAAGGTGCTATAACCCCTATATTTCAGTAAAGGTAGTGTTGCATTTAAGTCTACAGTATTATTTTTGTTTGATGCTGAATGCAATGTTCCGTCAAAATTTGAAAGCAATCGGTTAAGAACTTTCTGAGATTAGCGATTAGGAACAAACATACATTTACATTTTTTATTAATATAGATAGAAGATAGGTATAAATAGATAGATACATAGATACGAGTAGATATATAGATAGATAGATAAAAATAGATATAAATTAATGAAATTAATTTTTGTTTTTCTTACTTACGTAGGTAAATATGTACATAAATACTTGAAATTTGAAAATAGATCAGTGTTAGCTCCCAGTATTATGGTGAATAAAAAGTTCGGTATGTAAGGGGGGGCATGCTGTACACTATATGTTTTAGTGTACGTGCGAGGCTGGGTGTATGCAAAGTTTCTTTTGAATTTAAGTAAGCTCTTTATTTATCCTGTATTGTACATATGTATTTTCATCTAATAAAATTTATTAAATTAAAATATTTGTTTTGTTAATTTCCAATTTTCTCGAAAACTATTGGACAAGAGTAGGTGTAGGACGTGTTGGAAATGGAAAGGGACCGGAAAAGGAATGGACAGGAAATTTGAAAAGGAACAGGTCAAAAAGGTTAGATAGGAATGTCAAGATCCGGGGGACACGGCCTGCTTGTTAAGCGCGGCAGTTAGCTCGCCGAAATGGGGGGATTTTGCCCCCGGATCTCAACCTCATGTAGAAACAAAAAAAAAAACTCAAATCAGGCCAGAAAAAACTATCTTAAGGTCCACGGACGGACGATCACTACTTGGAGAACACTACTGGAGTTGTTGTAGTGTTGCCAACCCACCCAAACTAAGAAATCCCTGTGCATTTTGTCGGATTTCCCCTTAACAAGACGATTTCCGAGTTCCGGTTATCCCATCTTCACCGTTGCCATCTGCTACTATCAGCACCCCTGAAAAATCACACTCTTAGAGAGACATATTCCGTTGAAACGAAACAGAGAAACACAAATAGTTCATCCAAAAGCGTTTGAAGTTTTATTATTGTGTACAGAAATTAACATAAAAAAAAATTAATTATAATCGTTACTATTTATTTGGAATTTAAACTCTTATTTTGCAGATTCAATTTTAATAGTAATAACAACAAAAAATCAAACAAGTGAAAAAAAAAAACGTGACCCAGCCATGTTTTTGCTCAGAAAAAACAGTTGTCGGTACCCTTTCTTTTTATTTCGGTTTTTTTTTTTTTTAAGCCGGATATGTCAGAAAAATACGTATAATTATTTGTACAAAATTTTCGTTTTTTTTTCTTAACGCGAGAGCGTACCATCGGTGAAAGTTTTCAAGTCAAGTCGTATGCGTAGATACGGTCTACCACTGGGAACCACCCAATTTTCACGATTCCTCCTCCCACATTATTTGGATTCGGGTGATTCAAATCACCCGCTAGTCATTTATCCCTAGTGAAATATCGGTTTTTCTATTTGTCTTCGTAGTGGTTGGTTTCCCTCTTTTTCTGACATTTCAGAAACGTCACCTTCCTATCCCATACCTCTGACAAATAGAGGTCGTTAGCAAAGCACCCAAGATTAAGACTAGGTTCTCATCCGGTCAGCTTAAACCACAACAAAAAAAAAGTTTCACTCGACGAAAACTCAACCTATATTTTAAGGCAGTTTCCAACTGATATATTAACTATGATTACATTTATTCTCATTAAATCAACCCCTTAAGCCTAGTACGCAGAACGCGACAAGACAAAATTTATCTCCACAATCTTAATATCTACAACATGCTGTGTAGTGATGTACTTTTCTATTGGTGATTATAAGGCGCAACCCTTTATATTTATTAAGAATATTATTTTTGCAAATGAGTCTTTTTTGAATTTTTTTTTCATCAAATTTTTAGTTCACTTTTATTTTCGGTAAAATGTCCCGTAAATATTTGGTTGAAATAATTATGAAAGGTATTACTTTATTCATAACTAAACAATAAGTATAAATAACATTCCCAGTTGGAATGGATTTGTGTTTTTGAGAGGTGTCAAAATTTGTCTCGCAAAATAATGATTAGAACATAATTTTCACGGACAAACGAGGTGGAGACTTCTTATGCCTGTTTGGCAATTTCAAAAGTATCGTACTTTGGGTTTTTCTTCATCTGGTTTTTGGCAGCAAAATGTGAAAATTGCACTTTGCTCAACACACCATTCCAGCCAAACGTCATAGTTTTGCGCGCGAACAGCGTACTGCCTGGAAAAAAACCTGAAACAAAAATTGTATGGGTAACAAAATTTGACCCGATCGGCGTACTAGGTTTTAGCGCAAACTGTCACTTGAAACGAAAACAAACAGAAAACGTAGGATAAGGAGGTAAGATCTTAACTGCCCACATACTTTTGCAATCACATCCGTCTACTACCCATACTAAAACAATCGCAGCATCAGCATCAACATCAATATCAGAATCCACAAAGGCACCGAAAGCTTCTATTCATGAATTAAATACTTTTTGGTTATATTTTAGAGAGTTAAACATTTTAGAGGGAGACAAAGACAAACGCTAACATCAGACGCAAACGGAACCAGAAAGGTGGCGATGAAAAATAAGTAAGTTGAAAAATTAATAAAATTTTATTTAATTTTTTTTTAATATATTTTATCGCATCAGGCGTTCACAACAGTAGTTTTCAGTTTTTGATTAAGAATTAATTAGAGCAATTAATTGTAAATCAAAAAATGTTTATACCTGTTTCATGAAAAATTTGAAAACTTCTCTTCAAAAATATTTTTAAGCTTTTCTTGGGCAAATTTTGGTTTTAAGATTAGATCTTTCAATACTATGATTTTTTTCACATCATTTAAAAACAGTCTGATAGAAAAGAGTATACTCTTTCAAAAATGTATAAAACTAGACTAGACCCCCCTCCCTAGTAAAAAATGCTTATTTTGAACCCCTCTACAAGATACCGTTATCAAATCTTGGTGCCAAAGTTATCGTACTCTCCCCGGCATAAAAAGTCTCCACCTCGTTTTTCCGCGATAACAATGTTCTAATATCGTTTTTAATTGGCAATCCGGAATGAGAAGTAGAAGCAGAATCCCAATTGAACACTTTTTGTGAATTCTGAAAAATTTGAAATTTGGTGTGACTGTATTGGTAGTTTTCCAATCTTGACCCTTTGGAAAACTCCTGCAATAGGAAATTAACTGCATCACTTGCATCGTCATCACTTGATGAAGAAGATGAGGAAGACGACTCCAACAATGTTTTTAACAAATTAGGAACAATTGCTAAATACATATTGTCAATATTATTATCCATTTTTTTATAGTTTAGTTTTAATTTCAAGCAATCACTTCACAGTTCGCACAATTTCTTAGTTCAAAAATATGACATTTGTCAAGTGTGACATGTAAAATCTTTGAATGTGTGAGTGATTCTGTTTTTGCTTCTGACTTCAAATCCAGAAGAGAAATCTCTTGAACGTTTTGAGAATTTTTTTTTCTAATTCTAGATTGCCAATTGAAAACGACATAATAATTATTTTGCGAGACAAATTTTGACAGCTCTCACAAACATAAATCCATTCCAACTGGGATGGAGTAATTTTTGATGGCAACTTACTAGAGCGCCATAACAGCCATTTCTTATTATTCGAAATCATTGTTTTTTATAAAACTATATACATACATAAAAAATAAATATAAAGTAATAAATTCTTGAGTGAATTCAAGAAAAAAAAATTTTAAAAAAACTTATACAAAATTAAAATTCACTAATAAAGTAAAACTTATGTGAAAACGGCTAAATGTCCCCTTAATATTAAGAAAAAATCATTTTAAAACGTGTAACTTGATTGAACTAAACAAAAGGTATGAACAATTCACATAGCTTCCTTTAAGAAAAATATAATAAAACTCATTTCTGAATGAAAATACCTTTGTCTGTCGATTCAATTTTCACTTCATGTTTTTTTATTGTTTATTAGTTAATAAAAATTTCTTTTGAGATAACTTATTTATTAATGCATTTCAAAATTGTATAACTTTTTTACAATTTACCGTTTCGAAATTTGAAATCTTCAGCAAGTATAGTTAAGCTTGGTTTTTTTTTTGTGTAGTTTTTGAAAAAATTGTGAAAATTTTACTAGACTAAACACAACTTTTAAGGCAAACGTCACAGTTTTGCGCGCGAACAGCGTACTGCCCGAAAAAAAAATCTAAGACAAAATTTGTCCTGGGAAAAAAATGTATGGGATTCAAAATTTTTTCCGATCTACGTACTAGGATTAAATCTTGAAGATTTACCATACAAATAAATATAAATCTTCTCAAACTTAAAACTTTAAACATTAACTGTGAAACTGGGGGTTAAGAACATTTGTTGGACCAGTGTGTGAAAAAGGACGATTACCGAGACATAGTCTGCTATTACACGATGAATCTAGATGCATGCAACACTTCAACAACATAAGGTCAAAAGAGAGACAAAAATTCGAAAACATGAAACGCAAGAAAATCGATCGCACGGGTAAAATTTTTGTGCGACAATGTGACGTTTCTCTTTGCTCTTGTCTGCATTCTTGCTGTTCTCTTTTATATGGTTTCGTTCTTCGAGAAGGAAACTTCGATGTATCTTAAGATTATAAATCTTTTTTACACTAATTTTTATTCCAAAATTCATATCTTTCATCAGTAAATAAAAACAAATTAAATTTAAATATTTTTGTATTTATTGATTTCAAAGAAAACCGAAATCATTTCAATTCGAAAAGTCTCATAAGCAAACCTACAACGAATCAACAACGAAATAAAAATAAAAGATAACTGTCAAAATAGATTCATGAATCTGGTGTCAACGTGTTAGTCCGGAATCAGACGGCGCGTGTGAATGAAGTGCAAAAGAGAAAGAAAGAACGAAAAGATGAAACAGAAATAACTCTATCAGAACACGCACGGGTAGAAATTTCCTTGCGTGTTTTTTACATTTCTCTTTCTACTTTTTCTCTGTTTGTTGAAATTCCTTTATTTCTTTAATCATTCGATGGTGATGAATGTAGAATGAGCATATGTAAATTGAAATGGACCAAAGAATTAACTTTTGAGCTTCTATGTAAACCTGTCAAATAAACGAGCAATACTGAATTGAGAAAAAGGCTTCTTCAAAAGAAAATACTAAAATATTATGAAGATATAAAGAAAAAAAAAAAAAAACAATTTTTGTAACTTTTTTGTAAATTTCAGCTTTAGTTTTTTATTTTTCGTAAAAAAACTGTCGATTCGTTATTTGTCAAAAATGTTTTATATGTCAACAATTCTATTATGCAAAACAAAAAATTCGAAGTTAAAATGATTAACCACTCTGGACATATTCAAGTCAAGAAACTACTTTTGACATTTTTTGGTTAATTTTTGTTTAGGTTTTTTTTTTTTGTAAACAAAATTGTCATTCGATATTTTTGTCAAAACTGTAGAATATACATATTAATTATTGAATTTGTGTAACTTACGTAAGTTTGACGTCAATATTGGTGCTTATTTTCGAGATATTCAAGTCAAAAAACACTTTTTACCAACTTTTTGTAGAATTTTTTGTACTTCTTTTTTTTTTGTGAAAAAACTGTCAATTGAATTTTTTCGAAAATTTTACTAGATATCAAGAACAGCATTTCCTATAGTGAAAAATTGTTTTGAAGATGATCTCATTTTCCCTTCATTGAATATTTAAAAAAAAATAATAGTATGTTGAACTATTTCCAAATTTTTATCAAACCTGTATTACATTGCAATCTTCACAATAAATTTTATTTGAAGTCAATAACACTATCTGTTCCTGAGATATTTGCTACCAACTAAAATTTTCACATTTTTTAAAAACTGCTATTGTGCAAAAACCACTCGACAAATTTGTATAAAAGTCCTTTCTCCATATTTTGAAGTTATAACCTATTGAATAATATTTAATTCGAGTCGATATCTCAATTAATTCTCGAGATATCGTTAGCAAAAAAGGATATCTTGAACGTACAAAATTACATACGTACATTACATACGTTCATACGAACAAAAAACACCCAGATTTGTCAAAAATTTTAATTTGACAAATCGGACCGATTACAATAATTCCCTATGGAAAGTTAAAAATATGTAAATTTAATTTGTTTTTATTTATTGATGAAGGATATGAACTTTGGAATGTAAATAAGTATAAAAAAGATTTATAAGATGGTTGGAAGTTTCCTTCTCGAAGAACGAAACCATATGAAAGAGAACAGCAAAAAAGCTGACAAGAGCAAAGAGAAACGTCAAACAAATTTTACCCGTGCGACACAGGTCGATTTTCTTGCGTTTCATGTTTTCGAATTTTTTCTCTCGAAGTGTCGCTTGCATCTAGATTCATCATGAAATAGCAGACTATGCAATCTACCTCAAAGCAGACATCGTAAAGTGCACTTAAATCAAAAACTAATAACCAATAAGAGCACTATGATAAAAACCTTGAAAAATTATGAAGACATGAATAGCTGTAGAAGTGTAGAATTTTCTCAGAAACTGCGACTGTAATAAAAACTAGTTGATTTGATGAAACAAAGTGTGTTTTAAAGTACTTACTTTGTGCATATTTTTTGGAAGGTAAGATGGAGGAGTTTGTCTCTGAAGGTGTTATAATCTTTTTTTCCGCACAACATACAATTTCCTGTCGTTTATCATTAAATCCACATTTAGAGTATGTCCCACCATTAATTTTTCGTCGAAGAACGTGATCACAAGTAAAAATAGGTTGACACGTTCCACTAAGATTGTTGATTTCATCAACACATGTACCACCTAAAACGAAAACAATTAAACTTTATGAATTAAGATTGTGTGTTAATATATAGTGAATGAATATACTATAGTTAAGTTATACAATAATCCTATTATGTATGTACATGAACCTAATATTTAAAATTGATAATTCGATTCGACTACGTAGACAATTTTACGTAAGGATCTTCGTGAGTAATCATCGTTCTCTATTTCTTTCGAAATGAGGAAGTATCTGCCATTACCGTCAATGGTCAGCGCTATCGAGCCATGCTGACTGATTTTTTGTTTCCAGAAACTATACAGCTAAAAATTGATACAATTTGTTCCAAAAAGATGGCGGATCAACTGTCATACAGCACGCTTTACTATCAATTTACTGTCAATTTGGAGACAACCGCTTGTTCGTGTGACTTAACGCCTTTCGATTACTTGTAGTCAGCTTACTCTGATTGGTCAAATACAACTAAGAAGTTAGTTGAAATTTTCACTCTCAAGTAGTGTAAACATTTTCAACTTCAAAGGTAGTTGACAGCGATTTTGACATTTCACTCTCAGCTGTTAGATAAAAATACAATTTTAATTTTCCAAACCACTATATGATCTTAATTTAATTATTTTGCATGCATATGACTTCATCTTGTTCCAAATCACTCATTTTATATCTTACATATATTTGATTTGATTTATTTTAAAATCACAAATGATTTTCATTTTATTCTCACATCTGTCAAAAATATGACAGTTACAATTGACCAGCTTTGTAGTGCATTTTGCATTCACAAACCTATTTGATTTTCGACTACGTAGTGACTACATTAGTGAATGCGCCCATTGTCATTGGTGTGTGCAAATAAACCCACAATTCTTAAGAACTATTCACATGATTGGGAACATTTTTCAAATTTTAAAGACAAAAAGGGATATATTTTTTAATAATAATAACAGTTCATTGTCTAGTGACATAATCGAGGTATGTTGAATATTTAGTTCAATGCTACGATGTTTTCCTTATTTTGAAATCAGGGGTAAATGAGAACATCTATCTGCTTTCTCTTGTTGGATATAGACTTCAGAATAGGGCAAATGTAAATATATATCTCTTTTGAAAACAACAATCAATCGTGATCATTTTAATCGGTGTTTCCATTTACACTATAATTGAAAATTAATTTCCTTAAAAGCTTATAAAGACTATTGAAAAACTAATAAAATAATTTTTTTGCACAATTCAAAAGTATTTTTAGATCAGTTGATTTTGATGTGAACTACTGAATGGATGAAATCTTTTGCGCCTTGATAAAAATTGGTGAAAACATAAGTGTAAGTTCACAAACGTCAAATTTTGCTGTAGTGATTCGGCATCACTGCTTTTTTGCTGATGCAGCTGTTGCTGATGCGATGCCGACTAATCACGCTGTCGTAGTGATGCTTTTTTGTTTAGTTTTTGCGCATCAGTTTATGCAAGTTTGCAATAATGAACAGTTGACGAGAAAAATGATGCCAGAATCTGCGTTTGTGAACGTTTGACTTTGAACATTTGGGCATCATTACTGCAGTGATGCGTTTGTGAACTTACACTAAATGAATTCATGTAGTCGAGTCATTGAGCTAACATATTTCGACAGGTTAGTGCTGTGGAGGTATATCGTATAGGTGAAAAGTTAAATGTGTATACCTATAGTATACTGTGTATTGTTAAAGAGGTAGAATCATTGTGCAGTACAATAATTAGTTAATATACCAATGTTTTTTATAAAACAGGATTAATTTTAAATGCTTGTATTTATTTTGGCCTTTGAAAATTGTACGCCTACAAATTATTTAAAATAATTTTAAATTATCGTATTTAATTTGGGGTTTGTTAATTTTGTAATATTTATTTTGTAATATCTAACTTCTACAATGCATCACGCAATTAGTATTTTACAGAGGCTTGGGCGTTTTATTACTAAAAATTTCTAGTTATTCAATCATATTCTTAACGTGGATTTTGAAATCAATAATTTTAATAAATCTTAAAATAATAATTATTATAATTATATTATTATTAAATTTTAATTTTACATTAATATGTTGAAATTTTAAAGATGGTTATAATGCAAAATTATAGTTTATTGTACATAAATTTTATTTATGATTATTAACTTCCCATAGGGAGTTATTGTAATCGATCCGATCCGAATATCTCGAGAATGAGCACCGATATTGAATTTTAACTCATTATTTTGTATAAATACAATTATTAATTGTATGATACAATTTTTTAAAATACCTAAATGATAGAATATTGACGAATATCAAATTGAAATTTCTTACAATAAAAAAAAGACTAAAAAAAGTTCTAAAAAAAATTGGTAAATTTTGTTTTTCCGGTACAATATCTCGAGAAATTTGTTAAGTCTGATAATTTTTTGTTAATAAAATTGTTTCAATCCACATCAAAAGTAAATTGATGTTAATCATCAAGAATGCCAATTTTCATAGTATGCATAATGGGAAGTTATCAGTGTGGGTCGCACCCAACCTCTTTTTTGGGTTTTTTAATTCTATCGGCAGCCCTTAACTGACAATTTTTTTAAGAATATCTACCTACTATTTTCGTAGGTACACTAACGCTTTGGAATTATGTGATTAACTGCGGTTCCCATCTTAACCATTTGTCTCTAAGCGATGAATTAACAATTCGATCTGTTTTTCGACGTTTTATTTTGCTGAAAATGACAGTTTTTGGAACATAATATTTATTAGTCGGAATGTAATTTTAATGTAATTTTTTAAAAGTCAGTAATATTACGCGAGGCATAACTTTGCACTATATCAAATAATTAAAATACAATTTCATAAAACTTTTCTCATTTACCCCAAATTCATGTTTTCTTATCGCCCCAAGATTATTATACTGGAGTGAATGAGAATACTTTAAATGTTAGAAAATTGCTACTTGTTACGAGAAACTATTTAACCATATAAGATTATTGCTACTCACTACGCTTGAAAAAAATGTATTGAAACAGAAATTTTAACTACAAACCGAAAGGAACCCGAGGTATAATGCACCGGGTCACAGTGGATAATGGTAGAACATTTGCATATCATAAATGAGTTTTACTAAAGTCTTAAATGGCACAAAATTTTAATTTTATTTGAAAGATAAATTGTCAATCTTTACTAAAATGCAACAATTTTAAATATTGCATGTAAAGAGAATTTTATATTTTACCGCTTTTGAAGTTAATTTTCCATACGATTTTGTAGATAAAGTTATAAAGTATTATACATTTCTGAAAAGGTGTTTTTCTGGAGATTTTAATTAATATGTACATATATATTTTTTTAATTTAACTTTTCGGTACACGATAAATTGAGTGAACTATAAAATAAGAGACAAAAAAAATTTTTAAACTTCAAGTAAGCTTTTCGACTTTAACCATGCTTGCCCACGTTTTACATTTAATTGTGATATGTAGCCTAGCTTTTCATGAAAAAATATTGGTTTAAATTATCTGCGGAAACGTGCGGTTTCAGAAGTTATCACGAAAATAGTATTAACAGTACAAACATAGAAAAGCCACATTAGGTATTCATTTTTGTTTACCCATACAAAATACGGGTTTTCAGCAAAAAAAAAAAAAAAAAAAAACAGTTGGGAACCATTTTGTTAGTGGCTGCCTAGCGACGGAAACGTGTGTGCTATATATTTGGCTGTAGCTATGTATGTATGCTTTAATTTACTAAAATTGCTATTAATTAGCAAAACCAAAAATAAATCGAAAATATAGGTAGTTTTTACAACAAACAGAGATTGGCCAATTTGTATTTATGGTAAAAAAATGTCAATTTGACATTCGTCAATATTAGATCATATTTAAAATATTGAAAATGCATTATGTTGAAAATAAAATACAGTTGAATACTTTGAAAATTTTAAAAATGTATGTATATCAAATCTGCATAACATCTCTCTACAAATGACGGATCTAGATTCTAGGGACATTGAAACCTCCAGATTTGTCAAAAGTTTCAATTTGACAAATCGGACCGATTACAATAAATCCCTATGGGAAGTTAAAAATTATTTTGTTAAAAGGCGATGTGTAATGCAAAGTCTTCAATAACTGCCAAATTTTCAAAGTAAATGGAAAGTTATCAGTGTGGGTCGCACCGAGCCTCTTTTTTATTTGTTTTATATTTTTTCATACCAATGCCTTTTTATGAACAAAAATATCTTTGGTTTCATCATTATTAATCTTATAAGAAATGACCCATACTCGACGGATGCGGTTACAAAAAAAAAATTAAAACACACTGACTAAGAGTGGATATTTTTAGCTTAAAAATGCAAAAAAAAAAATAAATTTTTCAAAAATAAAAAAACTGTAATTGAAATTACTATTTTGTTGCTAAAATTGGATACAAAATATAAAAAAAGCAAATATATATCATTGTTTTTCGTTTATTTACCAAAACTTTGGTTCAGCCCATCCATTTTTATTAAAAAAAAAAAAAAAGTTGTCAGTAAAAGGAATCGAACTTAAGACCCCTCATGTTCACAGCGGAGATCCTACCATTATACCACGAACTCTACTAATATATGTGACCACAAATTTCTAAATATAATTAAAATAAGCGACCAAAATTTAATATCTTTGTTTAACATTTTTTCCATATTTTTATAATTTTTTTTTTGCGCCCTAAACCTTCTACCCTTATTCCTCTTTAATTTAGTGAACGAACACAACAAAACAGACTTTCTTTTATATATATAGAAGATTAGGTATTTCAACTTTTTTTAATGAAAAATACTCTTGATAGATAAAAAAATTTTGAGAACTGCATTAGAAATTCAAAATAGGTAATCGCTTATAAAGACGTAATACCATAAAAAACAAGTTTAAGTCAAATATGTAGAGCATTTGAAAGTTATTTATTGAAGCTTTATTGTTGTAATTAATAATTTTCAATCAAACAAGAGGTATTAGATGTTCATTTTTAATGTTTCAACAAAATTCAAGTGAAATTAAATTGTTTACACAAAAAGGATTATTTTACATAAATGTAGGTATTAAAACTTTATTCCAATTCACATACACAAACATCAAAATGCCATTAATCTACTTTTGAACACAATTTGTAGTGTTTTTCACGTCAATACTGGAATTGTATTGCATTACACGTGAAAACAATGTGAACTTTTTCTTAGTTCACTTGAATCTTACAATTTTACTTGAACGTTACTATACTATTACTTTGGTTGTGATGTTTTTATTTTTCTTTAAATTAAGAAAAAATCTGCCTATAAATATTTTTGCTTCAACCAAACATAATAAAAATGAATATTCCTTTGGAATATTAAAACATTATTTTTGTCTCCAATTGTTTTATTTTATTTCTCATAAATTATTTATCAAGTAGCAACACCTTACCCGCAAAGCTACTTTTGCTTACCCAACTACTCCCTTACGAACAATTTACAAAACAATACAAAACAACAAATACATTAATGCAAGGGCCTACAAATTTGGCAAAAACGAATCAGTTTTCACAAAAATTGAAAAATCTATTCAAAACGAATTTGAAATAGCAAAATACCTACAATGGTTAAAGCATAAATAGCTATAGCCAAATGTATAGCACACACGACTCCGTAGCTAGGCAGCCACAAACTAAATCTGAAAGCGAATAATGTTCAGACAAGAAGGAACGTCAAATTTTTGTTTATGTTTACGTTTTTTTTTTTGCCTTTTTGTTGTGTCGGGAAACAACCAACCCTGTCGCACTCCCTATTTCTTATGACAGAAAATAAAATACTCCTTTCATTAGTCTGCTATTACACGATGAATCTAGATGCATGCGACACTTCGAACAACATAAGTGCAAAAGAGAGACAAAATTCGAAAACATGAGACGCAAGAAAATCGACCTGTGTCGCACGGGTAAAATTTTCCGTGCGACAATTTGACGTTTGTCTTTGCTCTTGTTCGCTTTTTTACTGTTCTCTTTCATATGGTTTCGTTCTTCGAGAAGGAAACTTCGATGCATCTTAACATTATAAATGTTTTTTATACTAATTTGTATTCCAAAATTTATATTCTTCATCAATAAATAAAAACAAATCAAATTTAAATATTTTTTTAATTGATTTCAAAGAAAACTGAAATATTTGAATTTGAAAAGTCTCATAAGCAAACCTACAAGTCAAACAACGAAATATAAATAAAAGAGAACTGTCAAAATAGATTCATGAATCTGGTTTCATCGTGTAATAGCACTTGAGAAACAGGATAGGATAACAAAGAAGAATTCGAAGATGTCGCATGCATCTAGATTCATCGTGTAATAGCAGACTTACCACTATAGATTTTTTTATATTAATTTAGAAATTTCAATACAGCTAGCGCCCCCAATGTTGTCTCCTCGGTAACACAAAATTGTGTTTCATAAGAATACTATTCCATTATATATACAAAGCTTCAAGATCAAAATATAGAACAACCTTCCTGGCCACCCTACTCCCCAGTCTTGAACAATATCGAAAATGTATGGGGTTGGTTGACACGAAGGATGTATGAGGCAGTACACCAACAAATTAGAGCTCGTTGAAGGCGTTAAAATGGCCTGGGCCTTGATTATTGAAACTCTTTGTATAATTCAATAAAAGTCCACATTTTTGATGTTATTAAAAATAAGGGAAGTATTAAGATAATTATGTAAGCTATATGTAGAATATAAATAAAAAAACATTTCTTAACAAAAAAGTTAAATTTACATTTAAACTGCAATAAAGAAAGTGATTCTATTCTAATGTTACAAAAAAATACTTCATTTTACTGTATCAAAACGAAATAATTTCAGAAAATTCGATTAACTCAAAATTATTTAAAATTTTTTTCAGTCTGAAAAACCTCAATTCTAACTCGCAACTCTATACAAAATTAACTAGATACAAATCAATTAGATACAATAAAATATAGGCTTAAGAAAAAACTTTACGTGAGGCTATTCAATTGTTACGGAATGTACATAAACATCAAAATCCCATTTAACTAAATTTGAACACAGTTTTTAATGTTTTTCAATTCAATGCTGGTTATGTTCTTATTATTGTGTTTTTATTTTAATATTTTTTGAAAATTTTTGTTTGGCATTTCATTAAAAACAAATTATCTGAAAAAATGACATGTGTCTTTAATGTCGTTTTCAATTGGCAATCCGGAATGAGAAGTAGAAGCAGAATCCCAATTGAACACTTTTTGTGAATTCTGAAAAATTTGAAGTTTGGTGTGACTGTATTGGTAGTTTTGCAATTTTGGCTTTTTGGAAAACTCCTGCAATATAAAATTAACTGCATCACTTGCATCGTCATCACTTGATGAAGAAGATGAGGAAGACGACTCCAACAATGTTTCTAACAAATTAGGAACAATTGCTAAGATATTGTCAATATTACTATCCATTTTTTTGTAGTTTAATTTCAAGCAATCACTTCACAGTTCGCACAATTTGTAAGTTCAAAAATATGACATTTGTCAAGTGTGAAATGTAAAATCGTTGAATGTGTGAGTGATTCTGTTTTTGCTTCTGACTTCAAATCCAGAAGAGAAATCTCTTTTTCAGAATTAGAACTGTCACTTTTGCCCAATTGAACGCTTTGAGAATGCTTTTTTCTGATTCCAGATTGCCAATTGAAAACGACATTAAAACAAACACTATGTTGGTTTGCAGCGGATGCAGTTAAGAATCCATACGTGGATGATAACTTTTTATTTAGGATACTTTTAAATTCAGTACGGTACGAATGTGAGGCACGTAACTGGTAAAACAGCTCTCCCATAAGGCCTGTACTGCACATTCGATTTGGACGAAGTATAGACAATATTGGTGCAAGGGTGCAAATTTTTTAAAAGTAGTTTTATTTCAATATTTATTTCGATATGGAAACAAAAAATGTGAAAGGATGAAACCGAAAGTGCAATACAAGAAACTGTTCGAGCATCGCATCGCTTCCAATTTGCAATAGGGATTTTTATCCTCATTTAAGAAAAACTTTTGAAGTTCTTTGTGTGCTACCAATGATGCAACGTCTGCTGAGCCAGAACGTGCATTTTCAACTTTGAGACGGTTATAAACGTGGTTGAGGGCGACAACAACTGAGACCAGGCTTAACGGATTAGTTTTGTTGAATATTCAAAAAAGAAATCAAAGATGAAGATGTGGTGAATGCATTCGCAAATAACAAATAAGAAGAATGGATCTAATTTTTTCACAAAATTCTGTTTTTTCAAACGAAAAATGTAAGAAAAAAGTTTACAAATAAATAAATGAATGAAATTAATTTCATACTCGTAACTTATTCATACATATACTATATAAGTTGGTTGACAGTAAGAATGACTTTCATTTTTTATTAGTTTAAGTGATACCTTGAAGGAAAAAGTTCATAAATTATTTTTACTGAGCACAAACTCAAAGATATGTAGATACAAAATCTTCTACTCTAACAAAAATAAGTTTTTTTTAACATATTATGCTACTGCACATATCTACTAAGCCAAAATAATTTTTCTTTTTCTTAAGTTTTTAGTAAACAAAATATAAATGACACTATGCAATGATGATCGTTAGTTCTGTAATAATGTAATGAACTCTTTATTTATACAAATT